>JAMZEH010000042.1:8985000-10477500 GCA_024699665.1 Ostrea denselamellosa
TCGTAATCAAATTGGTATAGGGGACAAATGGCATTCATCAGAGTCTTTTATGCGTTTGTAATGAATGCAAATCGTCAACTGGACTGTGTAGGCTGAAAAGAAAACCGCGATCAAGCTTCTTATTAACGCATTCATTTGAAAATAAATTGATTACAAGATCAGCAAATGATTTGATAATGGAGTTTAGATCCTTTTTACATTATCAAGTTAGTCTGTCGACATTATATTGAGAGTTTATCACATTTTCTGTGCTGACGAATTCGCTGGGTGCTACTAATACCTTTTAATGGGAAAAATCTATACCATTAATTTGTATTCATCCGCGGTGGAGGGATATCTCTTATTGCTCAATTATCGCAGTAATTGTACGGAAATTGTCGTATTTGTACACTAGCCATGTCTTCAAAGCGGAACCGTGGTGCTGAATTAATGAACTCGGAGGTTTCAGAAGGAAATTGGTGCACAAACTAAAAGCTTTTCACCAGAATCTTTGGGCATCGTGTTCGATTGAAACGATTTGATATGGCTTTCTCATAAAACTCTTTTCCTAGAGATTTGCGCCTTTGTAGATGGTTTTCATTGCCTTTCAATTTCTTTAATGAGTTTCCTTTTAGACACACAACTTAGAAACCGATTCTATTTGTGGAACTGGTTACTAAATAAGTAATTAGTTACTGTAACAACTGTAATTAAAATCAGTTATATCAGTTTACCATTTTATTTTGATTTTGAGTATTTGTACATTGAATTGTGCAATGATCAAATACATTAAAATAATTAGGTTAATTATCTAACCTAGACATTGTTTTAATTCTAAAGATGGACGCCCAACCTTCCTGAATGATATACCCACTTTGTGAACACGTGGTCAATGTCATTGGCCAACAAATTCAAGACTATACTCATTGAATATGGTCACAAATGCTGCGTGATTACAAATTGTACGTTTTAGCGTATTTAGTGTTCAGACCTGTTCAATATAATCCAAGTTTTGTTTTTGTTATGGTACAGCGATGCATGTATGTCCGTCCGTCTGTTCGGGGTTTTCTGTTTCTATTTTCATTCTCTGTCACATATCAAGCTGAAACAATATTTTAATATTTATTGATCTTTTGGACCAAGGTCTCTCAAGGTCATTTTTGAAAGATCACGCAGAACATATACCTTATATAAGGAAACAGTTCCTTATTTCAACAGTTTTGAACAGGTATTGATCATATACTATTCAAAAAAGTAGGGGATATTGGATTTTGTGATCAAAATGTTCACATATACAAAGGGATACGAAACCATGTTGTATAGTTCCTTAACGAGGAAGCTTTTCCAAAGAAATTCATCACCCAAACACATCAAGCACACTCTCACGATCTGCATGGGATGCTACTGATGATCCAGGGTGTTCTGCCACAAATTTGCATGCCTCTGAATTGGAAGGTTAGAGCCACTCTAAAGGAAGATTTTGAAGGGAAAGCATCAGATTATCAGTTGTTGAAGTCGTTAATTAAACAGAGACCATGCGCCGTCTAACACAGGATGAGAGGTTACGTACCCTTGGCATGCTACAGGTTGGCACAAGACAAGTCGCTGTGGCAAGGGCAATGAGTATTTCCCAGTCTGTTATCAGCAGATTATGGTCCAGATATCGTGCTACAGAGGGCGACCAAGGGCTCAGGACAGATTCATCCGCACTATTGCCTTGAGAAATCGTCTGGTAACAGCAAATCAGATAAGGTCTCAACTTCAAAGGTACACTTGCCTGGTAATGAGTCGCCAGACCATCAGGAATCGACTGCACAGATTTCACTTACTCGCCCGACGTCCTCGTGTCATTCCCTGTTTGAGTGATCGTCACATTAGGGCCCGACTCCAATGGTGTCGTCACCATCAACGCTGGGATAATCGCTAATGGAACCATGTAATGTTCTCAGATGAGTCGAGGTTCACTGTGGACTTCCTGAACAAACGCAGGAGGGATTAGGGCCGACGTAACGAACGTTTCCATGACTTTAACGTCATTAGACATGATCGGTATGGGGGTGGATCGGTAATGGTGTGGGGAGGAATCACTGTTGCCGGCAGAACAGACTTGCATGTTGTTGCTGGACGTATCACAGGGCAGTACTACCGGGACAACATATTGACACCCCCATGGTGTGCTCGTTTGCACATCGTTATGGCCGCCGTTTCATTTTTCAAGATGACAATGCCAGATGCCATAGGGCCAGGATCGTTGCAGATTATCTCCAACAGCAAAATATCACAACATTATCATGACCCACACTCATTCCAGACCTTTCCTCCATCGAGCATGTTTGGGATATGCTTGGACAGCGGTTACGCCAACGTTAACAACCTCCTGCCAATGTCCAAGAACTTGCTGCAGCATTGCAACAGGAATGGAATAACCTTCCCCCAAAATGACCTGAGACGTCTTGTTAGGAGTATGCAAAGCCGAATCCGACCTTGTCTGGCCAACCGAGGAGGTTTTACCCACTACTGAATCTGTTTAACAATGGTGGTAAATTTGCTGTGTGACCCTGTGTTGGTGTCGACCCTTACTGTGGAGAATCTGTCCTTTTCTGACTGTACACAGGTTTTCGAATAAATTGAAAAATGTTTCCTTAATGTTTTTCTGTCATTTGGTTCCTTCCTGACCTCATGTTCTGCATTTCATTGTCCTTGTAAATCCAATATCCCCTACTTTTTTAAATAGTATACATCAAAGTAAATGGCTTTCAGACAAAGGTCACTCAAGGTCATTTTGTAAAGATCAAAATCACTCGGAACGTTTACCTTTTATGTGAAAAAAAAACTTCATTTCAATAATATTTCAACAGTTATTGATCATTGTGCAAATCATTCGTCATATGAAGTAGTTCTTTGCTTAGATGCAGTTCGGGTAGCATCCATCACTTTTACAGATATTCTTGTTTGTACACGTTATTTAAAATATTAAACATGCTCTATTACCAATTAGGCTGAAAACAGAATTCACAAGGGTAAACTTATTATAAAGCAAGGCTTGGTTGTGAAGTATGGCTCTAAAGTGTGATCTTCCCCTGAGACACAACGTAGCTTCACTTTAAAGCAAGACATTCGAAGGGAGGTGAGGATCTAGAATAAGCTTTCTCAACAGTAAGTTTCACTCTAGTGCAAGACTTCCGGGAGAAGTTTCGTTCCAGTGGGGAGTTCGATTATTTAAGAATAGGCTTTTCTCCAGTGCGGGTGAAAAATTCATCCTAGAGCCAGACATCCGGGAGGAAAGGTTTACTTTGAGGTGGATTCGTTTTGCAACACTGCGTCAAACTTAAGACGTTCGACATAGGTAGTGACTGTTCCTTCGCCAAGCGACCGACATTACAAGTGAAAGTCATGGATCTTTCGGTCATGTCCTTAAAAACGATAAAGAACCCTAAATGCATATGTCCCTAAACGTGATGCACAGATGAAAATTTGATGATAATAATAACAATAAAACATTTTGTATAGCGCCTTATTATATAGATTAGATAATCTTTACTGAAAAATACAGTGTAAAAATACACACCTATGGCAACAAAAACAAATAAAATCGATTTAAAAAATTCGTTTCAAGAGTCAATATACAATTTAGAAAAAATACCACAAATATGATTTCAATTAAAAATATATACTAGTAGAAGATATGAAAACTCTAAGAATCTACAGAAGTTTATCTATAAAAATGTTTTTAGAATTTGTTTTAAATTATGACAAGTTTTTGGCTGTTTTGACTTGTCAACGGAGGTAATTCCATAGGTTGGCGACAGCCCAGCTGAATGTTCGCCCTCTATATGACGTGTGGCACTTTACCTTAAGCTGGTGAAATCTCTGAATGATCTAGAGTCACTATCCAAGTTGTTGCAGCAAGTCCTGTTCTCCTCCTGCCCCGTGGAAAGTGTCTTGTGATGTTGCTGGGTGATTTCCGCAAGATATCCCCATCTCCATGTTTTCGTTGTTTTATTATTCATTACGGATGTTTGGTTGATTCATAGATCATCTTTTGATATTTTTGCAGGTCATCTTATTCTGAGAATTTTGTGGAGACATTTGTTAACAGGCTCTTGATGTTGGGAAATGTTGCGAACTTCTAGTAGAAGACATTCTTGTCCTGAAGCTTTTACATTCTTGATTTGATTTTCTTGACTGCTTTACTGATTTCGTCGTTTTGTCATTAGGATGAATCAATGCTCAAGTCTTCCTTGGAAGTTATGTCCGAGGGTTCATTTATTCCATTTTGATTGATCGCGAAGGTGTCTTGTTTCTGTCCTTTACCGGCTTGTCCTTTTCCTTACTGGTTTTTCTATGGTGCTGTTAGCTGTTCTGGTGTTTTTCTTACCATAGCATCCTCTGTCTTACAGGCTAGTTGGTCTGTATAATTCTGTTTCTTCTTTTTTGCAGCTTTGAATACTCTTGTTTTGACCTTAAAGTTTATGTCTGTGTTCTTGTCCTTGTTTCCCTTCTGTCTGGACAACCAGATTTTGAATCATCTCTTTGTGTTGCCAATTTGTTCTTGACATGCAATTTTGTCACTCCTTCCCATCCTTGCAACTCTGAGCCATCATTCATGGTTGCTAGGATGTTGGTGTAAGTTAGAGCTTTAACAGTCAAAGCTTCTTTGTACTGTGTTTGTTTATCTATTTTCTACAAGTTTTTTATGGGAGATCTTAAGCGAAAAAAGTGTCCCGCCTTTAATCATTTTTGTAAGATCTACAAAAAGATCTGTTTTCATTTATTACCCCCAGTCCATCCTCTTCCAGAATTGTCACTGCCCGCCAACTCTAGCATTCATGTATCCTATCATTACTTGTATGTCCCTAGATGTTAGTGAGACAAAGATTTTCTGAGAAAGGTAATATTCTTCCTTGCCTTCTTCTGCTGTTTGTTGATGCGTAACAATATTTAATGGTATATTTTGCATCCATGAAACGGACTAAAATGGTTCTTATGCTCATTATTTTCTAATCAGGAAGTGATACGTTTGCATTTTTACTAAACAGGATCTCGATGCGATAGCAGTATTCATCGCTTTCATTTGGGGGTCCTAGGTACACGAGTGTATATCGAGATGTTGAACCTACTAACATGTTGATGTCTACCTGACCTCACTGAGACCTAAGATATCTAAGCTTTGTTTGTCCATCCCTCCGGCCACTAGTACTGGTTGTCTGTATCTATAAGGTATTCTTACATTCCAATAACTTATCCTTCTGACGGTCTTTGGAGAAAGAAAGTACGTCAGTGGAAGGTTCTACTTTATGCGCTCTTGCTTTGGTCTTTTCCGTTCAGTAATCATTTGTGTGTTTGTCGTTGTTTTCGGTTTCCGTAGCAATACAGGTTTTATGTAAATGAGTTACTAGCCCCAAGCACAATCCCCAGAACCTGAAAGACCGATGGTTTTTTGTCATGGTTTTCTTTCACTTAGTCATAGTTTTCAGAAATTTAAGGATGTACTCTATATCGTCATAATGGCTGGCTTCCTATAAAACCATGAATAAAAATATAAAAATCACTAATATTGATATATTCATTTCAAAGTTTAACTCCTAGCTGAGTAGCTCAGTGGGTTAGCACATTAACTTGTGAACTGCAGATTGCGGGTTTGAGTCCAGCAGGGGTTTTGAATTAAAACTGTGCATTTTTTACTTAGATAAAGTAACTTTGAAAGGTTTCAATATCAAAATATTGTTGTACATATCGCCCATTTTTAATAAACATCAAATTTCTCTAGTGTAACATTCCTCCTTAAGGATATACCCTACAGCGTCATAATGGCTGATTTCCTTTTCAACCATTGATGAAAATATGAATATCAGCATTATTTGTCTATTTATTTCAAATTTCATTGTCTAGCTGAGTAGCTCAATAAGTTAGCACGTGGACTGATAAACTGTATATCGCTGGTTCAAGTCCAATTGGTGTTTCAATTTTTTTCATTGCTTTCTACAAATCTGATATTTTTGACTAAATAAAGTAAATTTGAAAATACTGTAACAATTTCAAAATACTGTTTTTCATATTCTCCACTCTTTATCCATATCAAATCTCTCTGGTGTAGCATTCCTTCTTCAAGTTATCGGCGACTCGCCTTTTACCTCTCCCTCTCATATAGGTATCAAGTGTTACAAGGGCCACCCAAAACGCTGAGGTGCGACATGTGACTTGCTTTGATTCCGGAACTTTACATTTGCACTGAGAACGTTTACTACTGGTGTAAACACCGAGAAAGCAACATATTAGGATTTTTCCAAGATATTATGCTTTCTTGTAAATTAGTTGACTCGGACTGTTGAAAACGATTTATAAAATATAATCACCCCGTGAAATATACCTCAGCGTGTTAAAACGAAGCAACCGTCAATAATATTTAACAGTGGGTGGTATGACCAAAAAATGCTACTGCAAGGAATTCATGCGTGGACGTTCACCGTCAGAAACATTCGACGCTCATTTAAAGTTTGTCAACTATAATAGCTTATAACATACAATATAATGAATATTGCATACAATCGAAGGTAACATTGGAAATTGTCACCCCTCGAAATATCATTTTCAACATCGAATTCGCGTAGGTCGATAATTTGCCATGTTACCCTCACTTTCATGCATTCACGTAGCCGTAATCAATTCAGAATTAGATGTTTTACTCATTTGGGATACACACATATGTACCTGACAATTTTATGCCTTTTTTCCATATGGTACAATTACAGTATCAATGGAAAAGGTCAATCTCTTCAGTCTTATAGAGTACATGGCGGTGATAAAGACCGCAGGCAATATTTTTCCTTTTGAAATTCTTGATATTGAACTCATCATAAAGTTTAATTAATTGCTCAGTCCTCATTGTGTAGAGCGGATTATATGTCGGAAGACTTTCGATTGGTACCAATCTTATCTCCACTTTGCAAGAGCTGTTCCGGTGTATTGAGCATGCATAAAATCCAAACCAGGAAGCGGGGAACATAGGTAATCCCCGTAAACGAAAGTTAAATCAATTGATGCCGCGAAAAGGATTTCATCGTTAATACTTAAAGATTTTTAATGGAAGTGTTTTAGATCGTAATTACCGGTTTCTTCACAATATCTTCACTTCAAAGTTATTGGAATGTTTTTAACGAGGTGCCAGGTATGAATAAGAACTTTGATTTCCTCTTTATGTGATCGGAAATGGAAGGATATGAGCTGCTTATGAACACTTAATCTGATTAATATCAGTTGTTATCGGGACACCCGCTCGTCAATATTCATTATTAGAGGATATAAACTTGCATTATAGGAAAGGGTTTTGCCACAAATAAGATAATCCTTTATTTTTTCCAAAGAAAACCGATCATAATTTGATGCACATTAAACAAAAATTGAACAGTGGACGTTGCGAGGTCATCGAATCGCAAAAAAAGGAAATATCAATTTTATTTTATTATTTTGGCCTTCAATAGGATATCCTTGTCACGTGTTTATTAATATATGATTTCAGTGAAGAAAAAACACTTTATTATGAATAGGATTATGCTGCGGAAAAAAAATTACACAAAACATTGGTATTGCTCGAGAAAAGGAGTGTTATTCAGTAGGGTAATTTTTCAACATATGATACATAAACGTTACATTTCTTGATCATTCGCGTTGACTGTACCGTTAGCAAAAGCCAAAACTGACGGATGGCAATAAAAAATGCATGTAACAATATTATTAAAAAAGCAGATAGTGAAAATGAGATCTTGTGTTTTGCATTTACTTAAAAAGATAAAAATGTTGTTGGAATTCTGGATTTTATATCATTTTTTTTTTTTTTACAAACTTTTCTATTTTTGAATAGGCAAGAAGCATTTTCTTAATAGAAGGAGGCAGTTTTGAGTTAAAGACAAAATATAGATTTGATTTTAAGGAAGTTAGCTCATCACCGTTTGCACACAACTCCGCAGGATGCTATAACTGTGCAAGTACTAGTTCAATACTTGTTTCATTGATCCAAACATATCATACATTTGTTACTTCACTTATCCAGTTGACAAATATTATATCAATTCCAATTTTGAAAGAGTTTTAAAAGGACTACATTTTGTGGCAGAAGGATTGTTTAATCAAAACGTTCCAAATCTGTACCACTTTATCGTTTCTTTTATATCCAATATATCGTCAATATTTATATCCCTCGAGTCTTAGACATGTATTTCAGTTTTGTTATTCATGATACAAGCAGTAGAGACTTGAAACTAATTTAAATGTTGTAAATCGTAGTATTTTTCCAACATGTTATTAATAATTCCCATTTTTTTTAAACTTCCATTTTTAAGACAAAAGTTTGTGCAATAAATTGCTGTAATAAATTAATAATTGTAAATTTTAAAAATTTACAATACTCGTAATAAGTTCTATGAGCTCTCAAATTCTGTATGATAAATTTCCCCGTATATTACAGTAGTAAGTGCAAAAAGGTCATTAATATTGATTTCCATTTTTATTTTTTTTATTTATTTTTTTTTTTTACATCTGTATTATAAGAAGACATGGGTATGTATTTAATTGATGCAACGATTTATTTGTGTCGCTTATGTAATGTTGACACCAACAGACAACTCGAGTTTATGCAAATAAATCCAAAGTAAATTTTCAGTGCAAAAGGGTAAATTTTAACACACTGAAGCTCAATAACAAGCACTATGAACTTTTAATTTCATAATTCTCTTTCAGTGTGGAAATCAAAAATACGCTTCCAAAAATATTGACAATCCTACCAATTCATGTACAAATATATAACGCAGTGACGTTACGCACGTAATTCGTCTTGTGCACAATACGATGGGTTGATTCTTGAACAATTCTCAGAATTCATACTTCATTCATACTTACACTCACATGATGGTCTAGGAAATACCGTACTCTTCTGCATATATATAAAATTTTACTGATCAATTTCCCATAGTATAGGTAGATGTATCATAAAGTAATTGCCGTTTAAATCGGTTGTAATGTTTGCTGATTAATTTTCCATGCAAGTTACATGTATTGTCTAGTTCCACTGCTGTTTTTAAATGCTATTACTTTTTTTTTTTCTTTTTTTTTTTTTTTACAAAAATTGATACATTACAAAATTATATTTATTACGAAGTCCTTATCAGTCATTGTTTAAAATTACCCTTGGAATGTAATAATGGAAACTGTAGCGACCTAAACGCTATTGTTTAGCCTCAGTGGTCTCGCCATTTCAACAGAAATGTAACAATCCATAACGATTGAATCATAATTTAATATGTTCAAATAAAAAGTACACGTATTTGGAACTACATGTAGCTAGAAAATGGACACGGAATATAAAAAATCCACAGCTTTATGTATCACAAAAATCCTTGTCTAGCCAAATGTCCAATAGCATTCTTTAATGCTTGCCGTCCCGTCATTCCGTCCTCCAACGTTGTAAGCGGTTTTTTGGTGTTTTTTTGGGGGGGGGGGGGGGCATAGATGTCATATTCTTTCCTTTTAAGAAATTGGTAATTACTGGGTGTTATTTTTTGGGGGAGGGGGGTATTTTTTTTTTAATTGGTTGCTTTATACGGAAGCTCATTGACGCCAGTTCAACAGAAAAAAGGGTTTTTTTGCGTTTAAACGCAATAGTTGTTGCATTAAAAGCAACAGATTGCGTTTAAAATGCAACAACTATTGCGTTTAAACGCAAAAAAACCCTTTTTTCTGTTGAACTGGCCTCCATGAGCTTCCGTAGCTTTACACAAAACATAACATGATAATAAAACATGGCCATTATTTATGACTAAAGATAAACATGATTATCTGGCGAGGTAGCTAATTGAATAAATCGAGTTTGAATGAGAATTTATTTCAGCAAATCATCCATACATACATTGTTATTTAGTATTTTATTTGGAGGGAAAAATATATAATGATAAATGTATTTATATATAACGATTTTGTGTCGGGGTTTTTTTCCCTTAATGATCATAAAAGATTTCAGTTTGAGAAATTTCTCTATTGGAAATAGTTGACAGATGTTTTGACAATACAAATGAATATTTAGACATTTATTGACGGCACGAGTAATTAAGTCCTCAAGAGTTAGCCATAAAAATTGACAGAAAACAGGTTGCAATGAGGCAAAACGACTCTCATTCGTCGATTGCTCAGGTAATTTCTCAACCATACACACGAATAATTTTTATCACTTTGGACTCATCAAAAGATTCTCTCCTGATAAGAATCTGAGGAATATTGTTAACAAAACTAGCTACAATACATCATAGTTATTCATCGTTATGTAATAATATCGCTTAAGGTTTTGTTTTCAGTTATTCAGGCCTCTATTGCTAAAAAGGGAACTTCTGGGAGATTTAGCAAGTTATAAATGGCCTAGATAACATCGGACCAATGATGGAGTTTAGTCCATTAAAGTTTGTAATCAAACTAATTTCGTTATCGCGTTTATCTAACGTCTGCTAGATATTCACAGGCATTCGTTATGATATTTCTCAGGTACTATCTGTTTTATTTGCTTCAAATGTGAACATATGGTTCATAAAATATTTCTTTTCTTCGGGCACAAACAAAGGCGCTGTTTATTGTCATTGTATTACCTCTTAAAGCATCTTTCATCCTCTTCTCTTTGATTTTAATATCTTTCTTCCATTGAATTTTCGTGTTAACTTTTTATCAGTAATGAACAATGATAGGACTATAAAAATTATCAAAAATACAAATTTTCAAAAATCTGAAATTAGACATTGTTACAGATCAAACAATCACACATTTTTTTTTAACCCTATCCCCTCTTTGGTCAGACAGTTTATGTGCAATCTCATAAATGATGAAAAACGCTGTATTAAATCCAAGAAAAGACACGTGATTCCAGTTGCATTGATATTAACAAGATACATTGATGCGTGACGTAAGAAAAATCAAAACATTTATCAACATCATCAAGAAGACTTTATTCATATCAAACTCTAATTAATATTTATTCATATAACTGCCGTACGGTAAATTCTATATTTACCCCAATCAGTAAATCAGAATATTTTTAAAAATTCCATGGTGTAACTATGATTAACAAATAAATAATATTTGAAATGTCAACAAGTGAGTGAGAACTCAATTTTTCTTAATAACCTTTTACACAAAACAAGGTATATTAATACCATCCATTTAAACAGTTAACTTTTTTAACCATCAAATTCTTTGTTGCAGACTTCAATATTCGGTTCTAATGACTAAAGCGCACGAAAATGTCTGAGCTTGAGCTAAAAATTCATCTAGATTCCAAAGCCGATAAACAATATTATTATTATTATTATTATTATTCCATATTTATATAGCGCTTTATCTAATCAAGAATTGCCCTAAAGCGCTTTACATTTAAGACAATAAAACAAAGTACAATAAATGAGTAAAAAATGGCATAATAATACTAAACTGGATTCAAAATAGAAACTAAAAGTAGATAACATAACATTTCTTTTTATGAATAAATACTAAAAGCTTAACTAACTCATTAATAATAAGCAAGTCTAAAAAGGTGTGTTTTTAAATGTTTTTTAAAAGCGTTCAAACTCTGGCAAAGACGAAGATTGTCTGGTAAAGAGTTCCAGAGAGTAGCTCCTGCCACATCCAAACGCCTTTTTCCATATGTAGAGGTCTCGCAAAGTCACATCTCATTGATTTGAAATTATGAACGGATATATATTACCTCAGTTAAAGCCTAGTCTTGTATTCTCTGCCCAGAGTTCCGTGCGCTACTCTCACTACACCTCTGTCAACGGATTTTTACAGAAATCTTGTAAAACTCTTTACTATGCGTCATTTAGGTTTTGGACTAAGTTTTAGTTATATTGCAAATTAAGTGCTACATGTATTGGTGCAATTAAATTGATGTTTACTGTAGATTGTTTAAAATCGCTGGGTTTTTTTTTTTTATCATGAATTAGGAACTACTTTGGAATAAGCATATGAATATAGGGCATTTACGTGGTGGAAAATTGATGAAGACATTGATTCGAATACAGAAAGGGTTTTTAAAAAAAAATCTGATAAAACTTGGAAAATCAGAGACAAACCGCTAAATCATGAAGATGTACTTATAAATGTGTCAATGGGCTATGAAGAGAGCTTGATGTATCATCTGTTGCCAGAACTTTTAAAGGGAATGACTGTTGATATCGTGACGTCATGTGATTCCAAGTGTTGCCAGAGTTGCAAGTGAAGCTTGCTTAACGCGCCCTCTGGTGAGAGAATGCTAGTCTTGTAGTCTCCTACACAATCCAGTGCGCCATATTAGGCTTAATTTATAACGAAATGTAATACCGATCATAGCCGGGTAAGGTGATAGGTTTATGTTTTGACGTAGCATTGGCAGATCTAAATTAAGTGTTGTTTAGTTCAACAGAAAATAAAAATCTCTGGAGTTTTGTCGCATCTGAAAAGAGCAACCGTTTAGTTTCCAGTTTCAACTCCTTGGCGTGCTCGATGCTGCAAAACACAATGAAAATGAATCATGCCAGTTACTATGACAGAGAATTCATTCTTGTACTTACATGTATTCTATTAATATATGTAACGGTAAGATTAACGCGGTAGCTCAGTGGTTAGAGCATTCGCTTCGTAACCGGGAGGTCGTGAGTTCGAGCCCCGCTCGTGTCATGGCCGCGTCAAACCTAAGACGAAAAATAGGTAGAGATTGCTCCTTCGCCAAACGCTCGGCATTTAGAAGTGAGAATCACGGGTCTTTCGGATATGACCTTAAAAACGGAGGTCCCATGTCACGGTAGGCGTTGGCACGTTAAAGAACCATCACTGCTACGGCCCAGAGCGCTAAGCATAGGTCTAAATTTGTGGTACTTCACCTACAGCTGGTGACGTCCCAATATGAGTGAAAAATTCTCGACGGGACGTAAAACAAACAATCAAATCAAATGATCATGATCATAGATTGATTACATGTAATTCTAGGTTTTTGAATGGATCTCAGTGTATCCTCACAACAACAAAAAAGGGGGGGGGGGTAAACGTGCAGCAATTTGTTTTCTATATGTAAGCGCTGAAATATTTTTAAATCCTTGTGTGACAGGTTATGTACAAAATTATTGTTTTAATTTCTCCTTTAAAATATGTCAGTACTACACGGGACTTGTTACATAGATTTTCAGAATAATCAGCGCCTTGCTATTATATCAGGAGTTTTGAAGATTTTTATTATCCTATTGTCCGACATTTATTAAATTACATTTTTTTTCCCGTTTTTGTAATCCCACCAGCCCCTGAGATTGATAGAAAAAAAACATAGTTATCAATTTTTATCCCCTTGCAGTTGTAAACTCTCCAGCTTCGATTGAAGTCCTAAAACTACTGCATGGAGAGAACTTCCCTGTGGAAAATTTCAGGATCCGCACCTACATACATGTTTGTAGCTTCGCTATCTCAAACAATAGCACCGTCAATATGTAATGTGAGTTAATTAATTCCATGGGGATGTAAATTCCTAAATAGTCACAAAAACGTTTACCGCATCCACGAAATTGCCAAACAAATGAGACCATCGCGAAAAATAATGCTTCAGGGATACGAGGTCACCATACATATACCCGGCCCTTACCCCTGGATGCGTGAAAACGTTAGATTTTATTCCTCTTTATCTAATAAATAGTTATATGTATAGTGATAGATATCGGCAACTACAGTTGTTCATTAAGTGCAAATACAAATTGTTTTAGAGCATTGGAAAATCAAAGGGAACTACACTTTTGTTTTGGATCCTTCTTTAATTTGATTATAAATTGTGACTTATGACATTCACTTCCGTCGGATTGACACAACTTATAAGAATGTAGCTTATCTCTCTGTATCATCGTCCAAATCACCCCCCCCCCCCCCTTCACCAAGTCAGTCTTCCTATCCCCGTCTGTCCTTCTAAACATGATAAATAGACTACACGCACCGGGTTTCTTACTGTATCTATATGCTAGCGAGATGGTAATGGATTATTTCCTTTCTTAGAAACAAACATCGTAAAACTTTCATCCTCTAATATTTTATGTATTTATAGCTCTTTGGTTCAGTGGTCTGTGAGATTGTCCCAAATTGGGCGATTAACACATTTGTTATACAGGTGAAAAAATATAGTGTTAAGCTGTCAAATTACGATTTTGCATTATTCAGGATTTGAGGGAAATTCTCACATTTATTTAATCAATGCACCGTACTATCACGCGCAGGTATGCATTTAGCCAACATTTAGCAGGCGTTTTAGTTTTTATCTGCCTGCAACCCTGGTATCACAGGGTACAGTCATTAAATATGTATAACCCATCTCCTCTTTTAGTCAAAAATCTTAGCAGTTTACACAGGAAGATGACGTTTACAGCAAATGATCCATTACACATGTATCAACAAAACAGAAGGAGGCTGTTTTCTTTTTGAACTTCGCCTAATTGGCGCCAAATGTCCATAAATTGTAATCTATCAAAGTCGTTGTTAAATACGCCGCTACTAACACCACTAGGTATTGTGGGTATTATTCATCGAGAAAAGAGAAATTCTAATCTTTTTAAATTAGCAGTTGTAAAATAATGCAAGAATCATGAAGAAGACGATTGATTGATTTTAATGCTATATATATTAGGTGAATTTTCGTTTTCAAATACTAAGTGTCAAAAATACCACGATGTAATTTTTGTACTTTTATTGCAGAAACTCCTGAACGTCTCTGTATTTACATTTAAACATTTCTTGTCCGTTAATTTTATGATAATTTTCATGGTATACAGTCATAGTGCTGTAAAAAAAAAAAAGATAGAAAGGAAAAAAAAGATAACGATAATCATATGTAAGGCATATGTAGTCCCTTCAAAGATAAATCAGAAATTTCCAACATGTATGATTCTCCGCTGGATTTCCACTTTAAAAATATTGCACCAATTCATTGTTTGAACTTTCAAAAATACCAATAATGTGTACAGAGAGAGAGAGAGAGAGAGAGAGAGAGAGAGAGAGAGATTTCATAAGTTTCATATACATTGACATTCAATAAATAGCACGTGACTCACGCGATCATAGTCCTAATTACCTATTGTATTCATTTACATGGCTTCAGCAATATATGTTTGTATATTTCACTTCGAAATGTATTGACACATTGCATATGCCTCCTACTCTGTGTTCGCTTCATATCTGAGTAATAATGAATTTAATGAGAATGATTTATTAATTTTGCAAAGCATCCCTAAAAAACACATTTCTAGAGTTGAGCGCTACGACAGCAGATGGACATATTTTGGGCAATTAAACACAGAAAGATGATGGAATTACACTAAGCGTAAAGTGATCGAATCTAATGAATATTTGAACATCATTTTATTGAAATGTTGCGTGCAAAGAAAATACATTTGCTTTTTTTGATTTCATGAATTAGAATGCAATAGATTAAAGAATAGTCGACTCTGGTAAATTTATCACGATTTTGAGATGTTGATCTTAGCACCGAACGAGAGAGAGAGAGAGAGAGAGAGAGAGAGAGAGAGAGAGAGAGAGAGAGAGAGAGAGAGAGAGAGAGAATGCGCTTTGCTTTTCAAGACACTTGTAAATAGTAAAGCTACTACTAATACATATATTAAACGTTTACATACTAAGACCTTGGTAAAGATCTAAAGTTAATGAAGCAGCAACTACAATTTTGATAGTACAATATTTATATAGTCAATGCGTATCTCTAAGCTAATCATGCGTCGTACGAGGCAGTAATTCACACCTACAAACAGTCGCACGTTTACGTGTTCTAGTCTTTAATTTGGAATAGTAAATGACATACCATATGCTACATTTAAGGTTGGTGTTTGAATGTAACAACCATCCATTGACAAATCTGATTTATGGCATATCGCTGCCACAATTATGTTTGAAGCCTTGTTTTGTAATCTTCAATATTGCGGTGAACAAATCCCAAAACTGTATCGGAGCAATTGTAGAACGTGGATATCATTGTAAAATGTATCGATTTCATTATAAAATGTAATAATTTCATTATAAAATGTAATAAGTTTATTGTAAAGTGTAAACATTTCATAGTAAATAGTTGGCACTTGAAAGAACCCTCACTGCTATGACCCTGACCGCTAAGCATAGATCTGAATTTGTGGTACTTCACCAACAACTGGTGACCTCTCAGTATGAGTGAAAAATTGTCAACGAGACATAAAACAAACAATCAATCAATCATTGTAAAATGTAGTAACACGTCAAAGTTATAACAAGTAGATTCAGTTCTATCTCTATCCTTCTAATAAAAGTAATTAGGTTCTACACATAAAACTATATTTACCATCAGATATATCTAAATTATATTTTCCACATAGTAAAGAACAATTGTACTTTGGGGGTTTTGAAATATAACATTGTATTTTATGCTTTTATATTACTGTTTGATATCGTTACGTTCCCAGGGTTCAACAATCTATGTATAAAGAGAAATATATATACAAATCAGGTCAGAGAAATGTAATGTATCACTCACAATGAAATGTAGACTTTCTATGATCTCCAGAGGAAGGGTCCACACTATGAAACAAACTGTCCAGAATATGTCATGTCATATCATTTATAGGATTATATTATATCTTTGGATAAAATAAGTGTCAGTAAAAAAGTATTTGTTCCTGAAGAACGATTATGATGTCACAAAAAGTATACAAACGACTCCCGATAAACGTTTAAGATCAGTAGATGATGCTACGTCTATAAATTTGGATTTAGGTTCATTGTCTTAGCCTACAATCTTAAAGAATAATTCACAAGCAGGACTATGACCGTATAGCATAAACAGATTAAAAGGAACGATATGAATTCATGAGTAAAACATGTACATAAAAACATCTTTTGATTATGATGTATTGCAAAAGAAGCATTGGCTCTATTAAGTCATCTTTATAATACTTTCACCAGTTAGTTGTGTAAATCAGCTTGTAGAACTCGTCATTTAATTATCAACGTTGAAGATCCCATGTCTCAATCAGTTCATGTTCTGAAGTTATACTAGTTTTTATGACCAAGGCTAAGGTCATCAGAGTAATTAACCTTGATACTAGTTTATATGCTTCAGCATCCACTCATCACTGTTGAAGACCACATTAGTTTATAATATCAATGACAAGGTCACTGGAGTTAGTTGACCTTGACACAAGAACTTTAGTAATTGCCGTCATTCCAAATCATTCCTGAAAATACTAAGACGGCATTTATTAAAACAAATGTCAAATTATATAAGTTGAAATGAATTAATTTCCCCCCATACACTTCAGTGTTATTTCACCTCCGTTTGATCCCCCCCCAAAGGTACCTAAACTCCTTTAAATCTGGAAATAAAAACATCACTGTACAACTTGATACATTGAATTATCATATCCTCGAGTATTAAATACTTTCATTAACCATTTACGGAGAACATTCGCGGACATTTTAGATGCAAGAAAGTAGTGGGAGAAGACGAAGATCTGAGCAAAGACAATGTCTTCAAACTTCATTTGGGAGATTTTACTAGGACTTTATATTTTCTCAGTGCAGAGACAAATTGTCAAAATTTCATCTCACTTTTGTTACACTAATATCCGAATACGCCTTTGCTGTATGAGATGGCTCTTCTTCGATAAAAATCAAGGTGTTAGAAAAAGTGTATATACAACTAGAATGGTAAGGGAACTCCAATCGAATTATTCTATCTTGATACAATTTGGAAATCTTCATGTAAAAGACGGGAAATTGCTAGTTTATCTACAATTCATTCAAATCTTGAACTGCAATTTCTAAGTGATATTGTTGACCATTTTCGTAACAATACCTCCCTTTAAAGTACCGAATATGACGACAATTACATAATTCCGAGATTTAAGCATGATTTGTATAGATAATCATTTCTTCCAGATGTCATTCGTAAATGAAACTTGTGACAACTGATGTAATAAACAAGTATAATCTATTTGTCAATGTCGCAGAAGAATTTCTAGTAATGATAGTAAACGTACAAATTCTAAAATTATTTCCGTTTTGGAAAGAAACATCTAAATATGATTCATACAAAGTTAAAGCACAATTGTTTGCTGAAATGTGCTTTACACCGAGATAAAATTGTTGATTCTTCTAAATGTCTTGTGGAAATACAGAATATATATATATATATATATATATATATATATATATATATATATATATATATATATATATCGTTTTGGTTTGCAAGAGATTTTCAAATTCAAGAAATATTAAGTTCAACGAACTATTTCAAATACACGATTCATCTATTATTAATAAGATGATTTGCTTTGGGATAACAAAAATGCAGGGGTATGAAACAGGAAAATATTTTCTGTTGTGCAGAAATATACCCAATTATCTATCCAATCTATCCATCTACCTATCTGTCAATCCCTCTCGAGAGAGAGAGAGAGAGAGAGAGAGAGAGAGAGAGAGAGAGACAACAGGTAGATAATATATCATAGGGACGACCCGCCCCTTCCTCGGGATAAACAAACGTTTTTACTATTAAAATTACAAATGAAGGGCCGGGCGAACACGGACCCCTAGACGCACCAGAGTGGAATCGGGTGCGCAGGAGTATCCCCAATTGACCAGTCACACCCGCCGCGAGCCCGATAAGTCGATCGTTAATTCGTAATTACTCCTAAACATATTAGATTTGAAAGAATTACTCTTGGAATACAAAAATTGCGTGCAAGAATCCGGAACAATACAACAATGATATGGTTTGAAAACTCAAGGCCGAATGAATTTAGACGAGTTGTGTTTGAATTGATGTTTTAGAAGACAAATTTACGTGAAAAGATCTGGAACAATACATTCAATAATTGTACGATTTAGAAACACAAGTCGATACTCAAGGTCGAAACGAAGCATAATCAGTCAACGTTGAAACACTGTTTTAAAAAAAATTTAAAAATACTCAAGGTCAACATCCAAGGCCGAAACGAACGAAGATGATTTGTACAATAAAGTAATTCCATATTCACATTATTATCTGAAAAAGGTTTAGAAAGTGTATTTATTTTAATTTATTAAACTAATAAATTATCGAATAAAATATATAGGTCATCGCACCTTTTAAGTAGCGAGACACGCGAAAGTAGAATCGTCTATCAACCTCAGAAAATTGCAATTCTCCTTAACAGCATTATCAAAATTTAACAAAAACTGGTTATAACGATATGATAGTATTCATAACAAATTCATGAAACTGATTCTTTACAAAAATACACAAAATGTCGGTGAAAAATACAGATCATACAGTAATCTACAGCATAGTGAAATCGATAAAGAATTCGGTGGAAACAGTTATTGCCCTTGGATTCAATACTTTGAATATTCAAATATAAGTTAAACTTTTGAAATACTTTATGTTAAACATTTTTTACAATAACTATTAGAAAAGACTCTAACAAAATTTATGTTCCTGTCATCTAAGTAAATCATTGATTTTGCAAAACCTTCTGGCGTCAAAGTAGGACAATTTAATGAGGAAAGGGGGAGAGAAAAACCATGAAATAAACAGTAAAAAGAATATACAGAACAAGATGATGGAGTGAATGATAATGACTTATATATATATATATATATATATATATATATATATATATATATATATATATGGGGGGGGGGGGGGGGGGCACTGGAAGCAAAGTGGACAAACGCATAAGTTACAAACAAAACAAAACGCATCCAAACACAGAATTACAGTTCACTTAGAGGACATCTTAGTCCGGCGGTGTCCTTTCCTAATTTTTGAACATGCTTAAACTTCTTATTGAATAGAACAGAATTTGCCGAAAATGAATGTAATCATCAAATGAGAAACGGACAAGATACAAATAGTGACAAACGGATTAAAAATTCTCGTTATCCGTCGGACGTTCGGGATATCCGGCAAGATGTAACTGGAACCTAGGTTATCAGGGTAGGTAGAGATTACATTAAGGACTATAGTTAGAACTATTGCGTATATGAGATCTTTGACCTACAATTCTGGATCTTAAAAACGATGCATTATTTCATACGGGAAATATGTTTGTTTTTGATCAATCGTGAATCATACTCTCTGTACAATAACTTTAAATATTTATACACAATTCAGACCTAACACAATAAGAATTATTGCAAGTGTAAATTACAGCTTTGCTGATATATATATATATATATATATATATATATATATATATATATATATATATATATATAAAACAATCATATATGTATAAAACCATTCCCAAATTCAAACATTTCAAAAAGACTATAACTTACTTACATGTATCATTTATAACAATCAATATCTTAAAAACTACAAGTCGGTGTAAATGACATGAAGATTGTCCTAAAATAAACTCCTAAGTCTTAACGACCATCTCGCAGATTCACACGAACATTACAAATAAAATGCAATTCAGTACTACAGCCCAGCTAAATTGTTACTTTAGGTTTATTTATTTATTTATTTATCTATTTATTTATTTATTTATTTTTGTTGTTGTTGTTGTGCACTTAATTTTCTCCCTCCTTGGATTGAAAACATTGACCTGACGTAAAACGTAGAATTAATTCAGAACGCTATTCTCGTTCGAAGTTCACAAATAATTACAGTGGCAAAGACTCAAAATTATGACGTGACCGGAAGTAACTTTAATTCATTGTTGAGGATTCACTGTATAACAGAGATGAAATAGCATCCAACATTGAATAAAACTTTCGCGTTCGAATACTGATAGATTGCACCTCTTCAAGATCAATAAACTCCAAAAATCTGTTAAAAGAACTGTATTCAAATCCATGTAATCCTAGATTTATTTTTCTAATTTTCTAACTACAGCACGTCATTTTTATACGTTTATAATGCCTTAATGGGTAAGTTTTCTTCAAAATTCTTCTACTCTCAATTATCTCTCAATCAATATAATGGGAGAATAGAAGGCTATATAAATTCGTATTCATGCAATGTGGCACTCCATTATAAGAACGGAACTCTTCAACTAAAGCTGATGGCGAAGAAAGTCAATCCATATAAACGCAATGAAAGACTAATCATTTCAAGAACGCGATAGTGCGTAAAATAATGAAAAAGTTGTCCTCTCGAATTTCCATGGAAATTACAGGAAATGGTGAAAATGCTGTATTTAATGCAAGTTTTGTGCCGTTTTGGAAATTGATGAGTTGTTCTTACAACACATTACCATCTCTCTAGAACCTAATATGTCAGAAGACATTTGTGTCAGCTCGTAGTGGCGTCCAAGATTCAGACATTTGCGATTGATGTTTCGCTACGTCGAGTCGTCTGTCATGCGAAAATTGAACGAGTGATTAAAGACAAAAGATGGCCATTCTACAGATTTGTTAATAACGTTTCCTACAATTTCTATTCAATTTTCTCTTTCACTTCCAATAATATATATAGTAAAATGGATTAAACAGTAACATATTGCATCATTCGCTGATGAAAAATTGATGCGTAATGCGTTTTTAGACATGTAAAATTTTCTTATGAACGAAATTTTGAAAAGTTAAGAACAATTATATCATGTCAAGTAGCATTAACTCTATTAATTGTTTTGTTTGTTGTATCTCTTGGTCTTGACCTTATCAGTGGTCAACCATATGCCTACGTTTCAAAATCCAATTACTATGTCATTAACTGTCACCTTTGATTCAGGTTGTTCATCAAGTTATGGTTGCTTGCTGGAAGGCTGCAGACGACAACGCACGTGTCAAAGCTTTGTGCGCAATAGAGTTTGTAAAGAGTTCAGAAATACCGTGTAACAGAAACAGAAACTACAGAAATGAAAAAAAGATAAAATGGAGATGGGCCATTGTTTTTGTTATGTACCACTTAGAGAAATTAACCTTCTGTCGCCCTTTGGTTGATAAAGCTCTTTGTCCGACAATTCACCGTTCTGAAAAAAAATAATCATCATCATGCCGTAAATTTAATTTTCAGAGGACATCTACAGAAGTAATTAATAAACATGCTCATGGGTCTTAAGTTGACCACATTTTAATGAAAAACATCTATTTTTAGATTTAATATTGTTAAATTTGAAATTTGTTAAGTTTCTTCAGTCATATATATCTTTTTTTTTCTTTCTTTTTTTTTCTTTTTTTTTTTTTTTTTTTGGTGAGAATAGCTTCATTCTAGTTTGAGTATTAAAAATATTTATCTATCAGAAGTGTACTACTAATTGTTTGCAAAATTCTATAAATGATTTTTATAACCTTAAAGACATTTGTCTATATCATAATGATAACTTCATCAATAACGCAAGGATTTCATATAGGATATCATTACGTATATTTTCCTTCGAGAGCACACTTTACTTGAAATGCGAAGGAAGTAGATTGTAAGGGTATCGGAGAGTTACACATATGTTACAGTTCTCATATTTTTATAAACTTTTATATTTCATAAAATGTATACTATTCATGTTTTATTTTTATATTTAGATGTCGCATTCTATAAGGAGCCTAGGGATGTTAACCGAGAGTCTTTTTCAATATATGTATAGAATTTAAGAATTCGACAGATCAAGGGTTTATTTACAGCAAAGAAACATGGAAATATCGGTACATAAAATACTAGTAAAATTTTACTAAGAAAACTTTTTGATATAAATTCACTTTGCTGACAATTGGTATGAAAAGAATACATATTTTGCATAGGAAAAGATGACGATAACAAGCAGAGCTCAATTTCGTAACTCCTCTAAAGAATACAAAATTCAGTGTAGAGCAAACACGGACCCCTAGACATATCACAGCCTAGGAGTAGTAAGCATCCCCTGTTGACCTGTTACACTTACCCCTATATCTCGATCATGTAAACATAAAATAACAAAGGTATGGATTTGGACAAGTGCTGGGAGCCCTTACTTGACGGTTTTATAGCAAATAGGTAGGATATCAATATAATTCCAGCTCCATTTTGCTCAGAATTTCCTCGTATATTTCTGAAGGACAGTTCAAAATTCAATACACTTTTTTGTCATCCCGTTGTATTTTACGTGAATTATACCTGAAACGAACTTTCTTCGCTTATAAAACTGCCATGCATCAATTATAATTAAAACAGAGAAAAGCTAATCAATATATATTCTTTCTAAATAGCAGTCCAGCTAAGAGTTCTCTGTGATTTAGAAAGTAAGAGGTTTATAATCCATATGATTGTTTTGATACTTCTATGGTGCTATGAGTGTACATGATGAAAATCATTAATATTTTTTATCTACCGCCATTGCATAAAAAATGATTGACAGAAAATGGCTGATGTCTTTCATATATACATGTATCTTATTGTAGAATGTAGATTTACATGCCCTTATTGAATAAATCGTGCAATTTTGTAGCTTATCTCACAGGCGCAAAAACTATACAGTAGTTTTGCAATATTTTTGAACATATAGGAACAAAATATGAATAAATGAATAAAACTATGTGTAATTCTTTTCATCAATAATCACTCCCTACATACCTCTTACGTAGAATACTACTTGAACGCCCATGTTCCTTATACCCAAGTATTTTAACAAGTCATGGTATTTTAATTTTTTTTATTACTGTTATTATTTATTTATTCCTTTTATTAATTAGATATCTGCCAAAATGATATAAACCAATAGAAAGAATAATGATTGAATCACCCTATAAAAAATGCATTTGTGTGGAAGAAATTTGAAGGACAGCTCGGGAGAAGACTTCACATCCTATGAATTTGAGAACCGTCTTAATGTTAGATAACAAATTTTCATTCATATGAGCAAAATCATGAAAATAATAATCAATGTATCCTTTTTTTATATTTTCTCACGCAGTATTTTTCTCTTAAAAACGTTATCAAAGCGCCCTTTCGCTGCTCTCCGATAAGCCTAAGAACTTACGGGAAGAGGGACCGCTAATATCGACAGATGTTTTCCAACGTTAGCGCTGTGATAAATGTCCGGATGAATCAATCTAGGTGAGCAGGCGATATTTAA
Organism: Ostrea denselamellosa; assembly: GCA_024699665.1. Taxonomy (NCBI): domain Eukaryota; kingdom Metazoa; phylum Mollusca; class Bivalvia; order Ostreida; family Ostreidae; genus Ostrea; species Ostrea denselamellosa. The sequence goes on from JAMZEH010000042.1 coordinate 9,009,036, forward strand.
TGAAAATTATAGCTACCTGTCCTTTATCGCCTGTTATTAAGTTTTATTTCTAACAGATAGTGAGAAAAGTCGACAGATTACTTTCTTTTTTATGTGTTCTCGCATTTTAAGATTTTAACGAGTCTCTCCAGTGCTACACCAGTGCTTGTTTAATTACTTATGAAATGCGAAACTATGGCAATTGAAATGTTGGTCGACATTGTTCTTTTACGATCAATATTGTGATTTAATTCAATTTTAATTTGCCATGATTATATATGAATTCTTAATCACAGAAAGATAGGATAGTTAATGCGATATGAACTTGATACGAATCTTAGAATTTCAATATGGTGAAAGAAAGTGAAATTTTTATTTCGGTTTCCGTCTTTTGGAGCTCAAACAATAATTTATAAAGACTGGGGGAACCGACTCCACAGAGTTGGGAGAAGGTCATATGAAACTCTATATTAATTACAGTAATGACAATTACAGACGGTAGTAATTAAGTCGACAATTTACATATTTTAAATCTAATTAGTATCCTCCGAACAACGTTATACAATGATTTCACAACAATGAAAAGGCGGAATTATTGCTGTAAAATTAGCAAAATGTGCAATCGGGACGGAGATCAAAACACCTATGGAGATGGTAATTGTGTTCACTAGAAAACAAATGTCACATTAGCATACAAATTGATCATTAAAATTATAATGATGATTCCTCATAATGGAAGAGTTAAGGTATATGTTTTGCATACCCGTTACTTGATTTCAGATCTGCTTGTTACATCACTGATGCATTCACAATCTTTGAAATTTTCTTTGTATGTTTCGTTTTTCATGGCTAACGGTTACCTCAAATGGACAAATATAACTTTTCAAAATGTTCAAAAAATCATTCACAAGAAAAGAAAGTTAAGCAATAAACTGCAGACCACCAGGTCTGGATTAGAATGAGCGAGAAGTCTGTACAGTCAACGGACGGTAACAAGACCCCGTTTTATCGAACACCATTATACACAGTCTCTGCTGAACTTTCGGCTTTTGTAGATATAAAGACTCCCATACCACATAGGAATAAATCTACGTTTGTAAAATTCATTTCCTTTGCATACTCGAGTATTAGCAGAAATAACACTTAAAGTAGAGGCATAAAATTTCGTTGCAATTTATTTAGTCTCACAAACCAATTCGCTGGTACACAAGGGGAAAAAATCCATAGTGATAAAAAAATTACAATTAAACATCTGTGAAATAAATATCTTTTCTTATATATATTTATTTATTTATAAAAACTGTTTTAGATATGTCTTATGGATATCAATCATTCATAACACTAATTTCAGTCACTTCTTTTTACCATGTAATACCACATCCCTAAAACTCTTGAAATTAGCAAGAAACAGGTGTGTCATTATTATGTACAATGTCTCGGAAAATCAAAAATATATCACGTGTTGTGCCTTTGTTCAGCCCTACAATGCTCGCCTGTGGTTCCCATTGACACTCCCACTGAAAAAAAAAAACATCTGCAGCTTCCTCTCAATCAGTTAATTTTGGATGCAATCTGACAGACATCCCACGGAAAAAACCACGATCACGACGACTGTCGAGTTCAGCATTTTAATATCAAAACAATATTTAATCATGCAAAATACAATAAGGATTAGGCAGCAGATTGAGCATATATAAGATTACGTTGCTTAGGTACCAAGTAATGTCCAAAAAATGATATACAGTTGGTTGTATATTGTTTAACGTCCTGCTCGAGAATATTTCACTCATATTGAGACATCACCATTACCGGTGAAGGGCTGCAAAATTTAGGCCTATGCTTGCCGCTTACGGCCTTTGAGCAGGGAAGGATATTTATCGAACCACACCTGCTGTGACACCGGACCTCAGTTTTTGCGGTCTCATCTGAAGGACCGCCCCATTTAGTCGCCTATTACGACAAGCAAGGGGTACTGAGTACCCATTCTCACCCAGATCCCTACGGTAGAATCATATACAGGAGAAAGTACAACATATACAATATTGTCTCAATATGCATTAAGTAAACAGATTTATTAAAAGAAAAAAAGATGTTGGTTTTGTTTGTTTGTGTGTTGTTTTACATCCCATTCAAGAATTTTGCACTCATGTAGAGATATCGCCAGCTATTGGTGAAGTGCCATAAATTTAGACCTATGCATGGTGCTCAATATTACGGCCGCAGCAGCGAAGGTTCTTTTTATGTCAACGCCTACCATTACAAAGAAACTCGGTTTTTAAAGTCATATCTGAAAGACCTATGACTTTCACTTCTAAAGCCAGGCACTTGGAGAAGCAATAGTCACCACCTATGCTAAAAGCGGCACCGGGGTTGTCGAAATTCGAACATCCCAGTTGCGAAGCGAGCGCCATATAACCACTACGCTACCACAACCAGTGTTCAGCATTCTGTAAAAACTGGTATTTGACTCGTGCAGTATGAGAATGTAATAATTTAACTTAAAAAGAACTACAGTCTACAGGTCGATGAATTTGTGCACATATATTACTTCATCAAAGCAATGTTAGGTTTGCCCATCTCCAGTGCAATTCATTCTGAATCTCAAACACTGTGGAACAGATACCATAGCACAAAACTGGCAACAACCGTGTTGTCGCCCAGTGTTATCCAAAGACATGTCTTCATTTTGTGAAAACGTACATGACGACAGATGACTTGTTTAGCATACAAATGTTATATGATACTTTGGTTGAGGGAATTCTGAGTTTGATTATGTAAGCGGTATATCCTTGATGCTTGGATGGATAAGGAAGAAATATTGACTATAAATGCCAACAGCACATTTAATGTCCCTTTATGGATCCAGATATCATGACGAAGTTATCTATCCCACTTAAGACCCCAGCCAGTAGTTGTAAAGAATATCAATATTACATACAACAGATATCTTCTATAATGCTAGGGTTGTTTTGTTTATTTGGTTCATGGTTTACTTTCCAGTCGAGATTTTCGACTCATTTTGAGACGTCACCAGCTGTATGCGAAGAGCCAAAAATTTAGACTCGGAACTGTACCATTAAGGATTCTTTATCTTAACGCCTGCGGTGGCACATGTCCTCAGCTTTTAAGGTCTCAACCGAAAGACCCACACGACTCGTAAAAGCTGAGAGTTTGACAAAAGAGCATTACTTATTATTACGCGACCAAGGTACGAGCAGGACTCGAACACACAATTTCCAACCACGAAACGAACGCTCTAACCACTATGAGTATGAAATATGTTCAAATCAAATCAAGAATGTTCCTAAGAAACATCTTAGGAAATTTTAGGATGATAGCAAGACAAACTTAGATCTGTAAATCAAAGCTGACTTAGGACTGTCCTAAATTAAGACGCCCTAAGTGACTTTTGAATGGATTGAGTCTAAAAAGAAAATAAAAAGTTTTTCTACATTGAATGAAGATTCCTAACATTAAACATTAAGAAAAACGTAATTTCTTCTTTAATGAATTGGCATATTTTATAAAACTTTACACCAAAAGAAAACTTTAGTGAATATAAGAAATACCTTGAGTAGTTTTCATAGTGTGCTTTACACATAGTCCTTTATAACTCTCATTTCTGAACCCTGGAAAGAGGCGAAATTTGTCCTAACGCTACTTATTGATTAACAAAAGTTTGTCCTTTCCATGTACAGGCACGTAGCATTGTTTTTCAAAGCGTGGGGAGGGGACCAGTCGTCGTCGAAGTTGGAACAGTGTAGTTTATTTGACTAAAATTATATTAAAAAATGTTTGTGCTCGATCTTCAAATTCTTTAATCGTTGGAGAGGGAAAGAAATAGAGAGAGAAGTTTAATGTCTTAGGTAAAACCCTGTCAAAATTGTTTTTTCCCAGGCTTCGATTTCTTAAGGCTATATATGCGGTAACTTTGGATATTACCGTAGGAAAAAAATGTATGTGTTTATAACAAGATATATAAGTTATGCACTTGATGCAAATTATGCATTTTAATTCAATCGGAGTACACAGTAATCAAGCCAATTTCCTTATGTATTATATGTAAATTCCCCAGTATATACGTCCAAAGTGAATTTAGTGAGTTTGATTGCTACGTGTAGAACTTGTTATTGAACACGAAATATGGAAATAAAGGAGGGGGTTCACATGACACGTTGATTTTAAAAGAACTTGCAGAGGCAGAGGGGGGGGGGGGGGGGGGGGGGGGGTAATAAATTGATAGAAACTGGGTTCAGTTAGATTTGAAAAGTGAAATAATGAGTGATATTTATAACAAAACATTGGCATAGAATTTAACAGTCTGTTGATCACTTCTCATTGATTAAAAAAGGGGGGTATAAAATGCTTGTTAAAATGAAATTCCTTGGTTGAATTTTTGTAATAATTTTTTTTTTTGGCTGAATCTATATATCTTGAAATATCATTTGTTATTTTTTCTTTAAAATTGAATTGTGGATTCTTTTTTGTACAGTACTAAGTACGGCAAATAGCTTGCAAATTTGACTTTCGTACATATCCTCAAGTGTAATTATATAATTACAAAAATTGATTTGTGACTTTAATTACTATTTCATTTGGTTTTTTTATATTTCATTTACCTATTGCTGATCCACTTCTTTCATATAATCTACATTTTCTTCATAATTTTCTTTTTAAAACGTGTACTTTAACGAAAACTAATGGATTGAAAAGAGGACGTCCAAGAGTGGATTTGTGACCTTTATAAAAAAAATTCTACAGGTATAGTTTCTTTTAATTTTGCAAATAGATGTAGTTTAATATAATAAAAAAGCCCTATAATTTTCCCCAAAAATTGAATTATTGGACAATTTTGAGTTACCTGTTGCGTACTACCTTAAATACTGTTTAATAAGGCACATTTACTTTTAAACTATTAAAAGAGAGAGAGAGAGAGAGAGAGAGAGAGAGAGAGAGGTCATCCTTCCATACAAGGGTCAATTAACAACTTCACACAATAAATTTTTATTGGGAATAACAGATAGTGATGACTGTCACAATTCTACGTGCCTGATAAATACATGTATAATGTATTAGGTATGTTTTAAATTGCGCAAAATTCATGCATGTTTTGGCCAATTCATGCGAGTCAATAGGCGTGACAATGTGTGTATTTCTTCATATCAATAAGATACTGAGTCATGTCTTTTAATATTCTCAAAACACTTGGTCTTGAAATTTTATGCACTTTACCAAAAACTGTTTGGAAACTGACAATTGCATAAAAGCACAATGCAACCATGACTTGCAATGAAACAGTAGTCTTACTAGTTTGTACCAACGGATAATAAAAGTTGTCATCAAGATAACCGAAAGGGGTATTAAAATCCTTGAACACTTTCAAGTGTAATACGACGATTTTCTCAAACAACTAGTAACATTGGCGCTGCCATTTTCTTTTTCTCTTAAGTTCAACTCACATACCTCAGAAGCTCTCCTAAAATTAAGAAAATTCTTAGGAATTTTCCTATGTAAAGGTACAGTCGAAAAATGCACATAGGATTAATTTTTTTCCTAAGTATATCTGATTGATTGATTGTTTAATGTTTTCCAACACACTCCACAATTTTTCAGTTATCTGGTGGTGTCCAGTTTTTATTGGTGGAGGAGAGAACCAACATACAATGTACACGGGAAGAGACCTCCGACCAGTAAGCTGGCAAATTTTCTCACATATATCGGCGCGAGTGAGAATCGAACCCGAGGTGAGAGGGCTTGTGAATTTGAGCGCACTGCTCTAACCTCTCAATATGAGTGAAAAATTCTCGACGGGACGTAAAACAAACAAATAATCAAACAATCTAACCACTCGACCATGGAGGCCCCTTTTAAGTATATCTGAAGTCATTTCTTAGTCCTAAGATAGTTTCACGAACATGTTTACAGGTTTTTTGACATCATAGACAGCTGCTCCTTCAGTGAAAATGGAACTCGGAAATATTTGCATCTTTTGATCGGTCATCCAAAACATTACTTGATATTAAAAAAAGCTGGAGTTCCTCATTTACAATATTTCCGTAGTCTTGGTGATCAGGTCTTCCAACAATCTGTTGAAATTCCCATGGGCACAAATTGTGTGCTCCACTATTTTGTATTGTTATGAAACAAAATTTATTCGAAAGCTTCTACATGAAAAGAAAAAAAATCTCCTGTGGCCTTCAACTTAAAATTTAGATACATCGACGATGTTTTATCTATTCAAATATCCATTTTCATTTATATTAGATATATCCCAGTGAACTCGAAGTAAGGACCTTACAGAGTCTTCCATATCTGTTTCATATTTGAATATTTTATTGAACATTGATGTCAACCGCAAACTAACAACACTACTTCATGACAAACGAGGTTATTACAGTTTCTCCATCGTCAACTCCCCATGTTTGTAAAGCAATATTCCATCATTATCTATCGGTCGCGTAGTTCAGTGGTAGACCGTTCACTTCATAACCAGGAGGATGTGAGTTCGATCCCCGCTCATGTCATGGCAGCGTCAAACCGAAGACGTCAATATAGCTAGTTATTGCTCCTTCGCCAAATTCTAGGCATTTAGAAGTGAGAATCACGGCTCTTTCGGATATGATCTTTAAAAATGGAGATTGGACATTGAATGAAGGGCGCTGCAAACCTAAGGTGTTTAAAACGGTTGAATCTGTATCTCTGGTATACATCCATTTTTTTTCATCTGCAACTGTGAACTTGGCGTGATAGAAACTTTAATTTGAGCAAAATTGGTATTTCTTCAAATGTCCTTTATTATCAAGAAATAACGTTTTTCTTCCACAATGAAATCCACCCATCTCTCTCTTTCTCTCTCTCTCTCTCTCTCTCTCTCTCTCACACACACACACACACACACACACACACACACACACACACACACACACACACACACAAATGTGTTCTTTACTTTGAAACTAGACAACTCAAACACCGAGAGACGTACGCTGGAAGAGTTCAAGCATAATGAAAGTGACTGGTATTCCAATTTTTTTTTTAAAAACAAATTAACACCGTAGTATCAGAGAGAAAATTCAACTTTTTTTTACCAAATAATAACCAGTTGGACGTGTGTGCGTACGTCTATCCGTATTTGTAAACGTTTTTTTTCCGAACTTTGGCTATCCCTGCAGCGAATGAATTGAAAATGTACACATGAACTTATATCAGTGACTTACAGATCAAGTTCAATGGACTGGCCCATTTTTGAAAGACTTATGGACCTTGGAGCTTATTTTAAATTTCAGAGATTTGACAGCTTTATTTTTCACTTATCCCTGCAGCTACTGAATTGAAAATATAGAGATAAAGTTTGGGTTTGGACGTTGTTTACCTATTTTTGAAAGAGTTGTAGATCTTGACTTCAGAAATGACAGTTTTTCGTGGATTTTTTTTTTTTTGTTTTTTTTTTTTTTTTGTTTTGATATCGCTGCAGCTAGTAAATTTAAATTTTTGCGCGGATCTTAGGTCTACACAGAAAATGTATAAGGTTAAACCGGAACCGGATGCTATGGGGAAAAGTCTCCTTGCGCATGCAACGCTCAATAAAAGAGGTAATACATTATAGGTCAAGTCATGTTATTGAATTTTGAGCATCAATATTTTGTTGCCAGATTTATATTATTGAATTAAGGCATTGACAGATTTATGCCATTGAATCAAGATATTTTATTGCCAGATTTATATCATTGGATTAATGTATGAAACTCAAACGTTATTATCTAGACCAGATTGTGATCCCTGTTGAATTTTAATTTAAATGTCAAGGATGGCTCTTAATTCTGAGGTTAAAGGTCAAAGCCACAAATACTTTATTTCCATTGTATATCATTACTTTTTTAGCAAAACTAGACTTGAAATGAAATATTTTCAAAATTAAAACAATTTGTTTTAAAACACATTTTTATTTCAACCTAGAATATTATGTTTCTGTTAGAAAGACATGTCTGACGTTCACATATTGCAGACCTATTCTACAGGACAGCAGCTTGTTTACTTGATGGATTGCTGATCAAGTTTGAGTCTCTTTAAATAATGTCACAAAGCGGTTACTTTTTTAGGCTTGTCATCACAATTATATCTAGCTTCATCATTTTATTTTTTTTATGTTTATGAAGAACAAATTATATCGTTGTATTATTACATTGAATAGTAATATTTATTCTACATTTCTTAGATACCTGTTTTCATAACTGAATTTAATTTTAAACAGACTAGCCTAACAATACTGTCGTAAATCACGATGTAAATCAGTTCCTGATGAATCCCATTGATATTTTGTTCTTCTTCTGTGTCTTTGTGTCTGATTTTCCGCAAATTTTTTATCTTGGTCATAATTTGTGAACTGTACACAGAAACTTCAGGCTTGATGACCTGAAATGTCAAGGCTACAGCTTATTGAACCATAAAAGTCAATGTAGAATGCTCCAGTTGTTTTTAGGATTGAGTAAAAGAACCTTCATGCAAAGTTTATATTTGAATGTGAACATTTTAAGGAAAGATATGTGGGTTTAAATCTAAAACATCAGATGAATCTGATATTAGTAGCAATTTTAGTTGTTAGGTAAACAGGTACGATTTGTAGTCATTTTTGACTACTTAAATAAAGATGGAAAAGTTTGCCAGCTAATAAACAGAATTACTAATACGAAGTCGAATATCTCATAGTTAATATTGGCGCATGCGTACATTTATAGCAAATCTTCAGTCTATCAAATTCATCACTCACTCACGAGGCCGTGTTTGTTTGGCGGCACTCATAACGAGAAATCTTCAATTACAATTTAATTAAAAGAAATGTTAATATTTAATGCTTACTTGTGGAAAGCCCACACTGAATTTCCAGGCAATCAGGACTAGTTGGCGTGCAAGTCCAATGGTAAATTGGTCTAAAGGGGAACACTTATGTGTTTGGGAATACATTTCATCTAGATGTTTGGTATTAATTACAATCAAATGACTACCAATAAAGTCAATTACTTAGCTATGGGGAAGGGAATGAGCATCAAATCAAAAGGCTTCGTCTGTTTCATGTAAGATTGGCGTGGAACATGCAATGATTATAATGATACCAATTCTCTGGACGTCTCCATTATTTATACAAGATTAATTATTTCAAGATTTCCTAATGAGCAAATATAGCACCGACGTATTTGAAGCACCTTTTTCAGCCGTTTGATCATTTAGAGAAATTCTTTCGCAGCACACAAATAATCTTAAACTTTAATGAAAGAACATGGTGGAAATGTACCAAATGATTGATGTTTTAATTGTCCCAAGACTGAATTTGCTTTTCATTTGAAACTGTCCGTCCATGACCTGTATTTAACAATAAAGATAGGCACTAAGTTTTTATTGTATTCTCAGTATTTAGCTTTTTACGTTACTTTCATCCAGGGTCCGAAACACGTTCTCGGATAAATCTATAAAGTCCCAAGTGGCAAATCAGCACCAACCATTCCCTTCCTTTTCAGGAAATTCAAAGGTACCATCTGATAGACTATTCAAAATTCCCTCGGCAAAATGAATTTTCTACAGACATTTTGTGCATAACGGTAAAATGAATATCCACGAGAAAATAAATTTCCTACAGGAGAAATAAAATTTATATAATGCCTTAGGAATGAAGTTTTTTTTTTCCTAGAGGATTTTTTTTCATCTCCTTCTTGATTTTTTTTTTCAGCTATAGCATACGAAATTCCCTATACATGTATTACTTTAAGAATTCCATATTGTATTGAAATCCTATGGGAAATTTCTTTCTTCCACTTTTTTAAAAGGTAAATTTTTAGCCTACAAAATGAGAGTAACCTGTGACAAAGATGATTTTGAAATTTGTGAATCATAGTTTATCAGAAGGCACACTTGAATTTCCTAATCTGTGATGAAATGGTGGTTGCCCATTTCTCACTTAGGATTTAGCCAGTTTATCCGAGAACGAGTTCCGACTTCATAATGAGATTAAACACAAATAGTTATCATGATCGTGATTTTCAGTTCTATAGTTAATAGAATGTAGTTTAACAAATAAGCATTACTTCGCTTTCGTAATTTGTCGTTTTATAGTATTCTTTTAACTTCGAACTCGAAATAAGTGACAACAGAGAGTCTTCCATATCTGCTTCATACTTAGATATTTTATTGAATATAGATGTTAACTGCAAACTAACAACTCAACTTTATGACAAACATGAGACTTCATCTTCTCCATCGTCGACTTTCCATATTTATGTAGCAATATTTTATTATCACCTGTGTATGGTATTTATGTCTCTCAACAGATTCAATACACAAGAGTTTGTTCTACATATGGTCAGTTTTTAAATCGAGGCAGGTTACTGACAAATAATTTGATGTTACGGGTTTTCAAAAGTCTCGTTTAAAGTCAGCATTCAGACAATTGTATGGTCGTTATAACGATGTAATTCAACCTGTCAGTGGGTAAAATGCTATCTGACATGCTTCATACAAACTGAGGCCGTTCTTTGCATACATTGATTTTGATTGTTTCGTATACAGGGATCACGGCGGGTGTGACCGGTTGACAAGGTGGCAGGGAACATATTTTTGGGGGTTCTGAAATATGTAGCCAGGGGGTATATATCAAAGTCAGGTTATGAAATATTAATGAAAAATCATACATTCCCTTTTTGTCAATATTTGTATCTCATATTGGTGTACTTAATAATTTATGACCCTAACTTACATGCAATCCGCACATACCGGTGCTGGTGCACAAAACTTACTCCGAGCAGGTGCCCCTTTCTTACTTTGATTTTCTCTCATTTGGGCTATATCCGACCCCCAATCCCCATCATAGTACCGTACGAGGGGATTTAGACACTGTGCGCCATTAAGAACTCTGTCTGCCCTTCTTAAAAATCTACCTTTCATATGGGGTCATCCACCTTCCCTCTCAGCTACAGATCTTTCCCTGGAGCATGTAGGTTTTCATCTGAATTTCTTCAGCAACTGACCACGTGGCTTAGTTTCGTACTTGCACCCATTTTTATGCTAGGAATCATGGTGACATCTGCATGTTGCAAATCAAGTTTTACAATAAGCACTCAGTTACACTTGACATGTATCCTAAAATTATTTTACACATGTAATATCACTTCAAATATGGGATATTTCCATTTTTCAAAAAGCTGAAGGGCCTTTAGTGCGAAACTGTCCCCTGCTACCTTACTTCTCTTAGGCACTGATCCCACGTCTGGTGGGTCCATGTTTGTCCCAGTCTGGATTTTGTACAGGAGTTTTGAGATCGATCACTGTTCGTTTTCTGTATTATGTACATTCACCTTGAGGTGACGATTGGAATTCAAATGTTTTGATAAATCTCGGGGTTTTCTTTCCTTTATTTTTTTTTTATCTACTGGAAACCTCTTCATGACATATCTTAAATCAACTTTACGTCAAAGACAATTTGGATGACTCCTCTTCATTGCAAATCACCTTAACTTTGTGTGATAGACAAGTCATTGAATTATTTTCTTTTTTCATTGCATCTTACCTTAACTCTGTGTCAGAAAAGATATCTCCTTGCAACACCGTCTACTGAACAAGAGTCAATTTCCTCGTAAATTCATTTGTTGAAAAAGTCACAAATTATCGTCTTCTCATGGAGAAAATTCAACGTGCAGTTCCTTCTCAAGGTCGAAAGATTGCAGAGATGCTGGGATAAAGCCGAAATGAAAGGCGTTATCCAAAATCCATGATACATACAAAATTGCCACAAACAAGACAACCCCCCCCCCCCCCTTAAAAAAGAAGAAAAACAAATTGTTTTGCACGAAGTTAATCAGAATATTCCTTTCTCAATGATATGACGTCTTCAAAACTATTTTCACTTACCACTTGCTTATAAATCCGTATTTTCTAATATATTTAAACTATATGTGAAATATATGTATCGTGAATGAGGAATGGGGATGGGGGTCTCAAATATCCATGATACATACATTCAATTACTATCCTGTCGCAATTTGTTGCGAGAGGGGATATAGGACCGCGACAGTTCCTGTGCGTGCCCGCGTGTGTGTGTAAAAAAAAACCCGATATTAAAGGCCATGTATGTGCTCATTTGATTTGTAGCTTTGTGATCAAGAGAGGAAGAACCCTATTCGTTCGAGGTCAAAGGTCACGGTCACTATGGGATTTGATAGAAAAGGCTTGTAAACAATAGTTCACATTTATTGATCGATTGATTTGAAACTTCACATGTAGGTCTGATATTAAGAAAGAGAGCACCCTATTGATTTTGGGGTCAAAAGGTCAAAGTCACTACAGGATTTCACAGAAAAACAACATACATTTACTGATTGTCTACATTGCGAGGGGATACCCCGCTTTGTGGAGTTTTATTCAGGACTGAAACTAAATATAGGACTTTGCCTGTGCCTTTGTAGGTGTTTTGGTTAAAGTGAACTTCGTATCCTTTATATGGAAAAATGGAGTACTATGAAATATACCGTGTTTGGTGTTTGGTAAAGGAATTAGATTTTTTTTTCTTACAATTGATACGTATAGAACACATTCTCATTGGATGTTTTTCTGCTATTACAAAACTTTAATGTGATATGAAATAATGGAATATTACAGAGAATTCAGCTTAAAGAAATCTAGATCAGTACAGCGAACGCTGTCCATGATATATTGAATTCATTTTTTGATAAAATCTGTAACATTTCTCAAAAGCAATTTCAATTTTAAAAGATCTGTTTAAGTTGACGACATCGCATTTAAACCTACATGATGCATGAATTTTCAGCTTGGTAAATTATATGTACATAATTATGATGGTGAATTTATTTTCAATTAGATGTTTCCATTTTGGCAAGTTAAAACGATTCTACAGCTGTCTCGTTAAATATTGAAGATATTAGGTCGACAACTCTTGCACTGTAATTTCGTATTGTACAGCAAATCATACACAGGGATTTTATAATCCCCGTTAGGTGCCAAGAACACCTGCATCAATAATACATTGAATACTTTCAAAAGTGGCTTAAACAGCATCTTAATTCAAAAGTATATTTTAAAAAACATCATATTCAGATGACTGTGGATTCCAAAAAGGTAGAGATAAATACACAGGAGCATTGTGATTTTTGAATTTTACATATTCCTACGGGAAAATAAACTTATGGGGGAAAATGTGACTTTCCTTAATGGTTAATTAAAAATGTAATTAAATCACATTTTTAGGAAGATTCACTTAATCAAAATAGTTTGAAAGAGTAATTTTAGAAAACAAACATTAAACATGTTGCCGATTGGGATCAACAATCTGTTGATATGATCAGTGATAACAGTAGGGAAATGACAATAAAATATTATGAGACTCGTCAACTAGCTAATTACATTAATACCCTGCCCCCGACTGTCAAGTCCACAATAGTAATGAGTTAAATATGAATTTGATGTGTCAATTTAATATCTTAATTTAATGGAAATATTCCTGTGGGCAAAAGGTCGATATTTCAGTCGATAAAAAAGTGAATTTATTTTACAGAAATTGATGCGGGTAGCGCCCGTTAACAGGAAACACATACTAAAAGTAACACAAGAAAAACGAGGCTGAATTTCCGTTTATATTCATTTTACTCAAGTTACTTTTCTTCTATATTTATTGATAAAACTTTGTGTGAAATTTTATATGATCTATCAGACTATTTCTTTACACAAATGTATATAGTAACAATGTGTGTGTGTGTGTGTGTGTGTGTGTGTGTGTGTGTGTGTGTGTGTGTGTGTGTGTGTGTGTGTGTGTGTGTAAAACATTTTATAATAGTTTCATTATAATCAATAAATATCAAAAGTATTTCAATATTCTTCCTAATTTATATTGTTTATGTTTTCGAAGACCTTAAAAGCTGTGGTTCTAATTCCAAAGACTTGTTTCTATAAGAATATTGAAAGCTATTTTTTCCATCCGATTTTGCACATTGTCTCAGGGGTTATTGTGTGACAGTTTTTCTTTATTCACTAGACTCGTCTAAACTGTCTTTAATCTTAGATTTTATAGATTTCAATCAGGGGAACATTGCTCGACTCAATCACCGCAAATATTGCTGAAAGACCCCCAGCTCATCTGAGTTGATTTATACAAAGAAATCAAACAAATATTGATTAATACAAGAATGTTGGCCATTTTCTTTTGTTTACCTTACATAGTGCCCTTACAAAAAGAGTTAATCACCAATCAAAATACATTAAAGTTTGGCAATCATTTGCCATGTTTCATGTATAAATGACAATTTTAGACAAAGCTACCAAGTAAAAAACAGCGCACCAATTTAAATATGAATACTTTTTTCCCAGCATAACATATGCTATCCAAAATACAGACACGCTAACTTTATCCTATTTCATTTCACTTTTTCACTCTGTCAGTACATTAACAAAATATCATGCAATATTTAACATGTCTTCGAGTTATGTTTACTTTAAATTTCATTTGAAACATACCATTATCTATTGAAAAGAGTTGTCAATGCTACTGTAACATGGGTTGCGCTTGATTATCTTAAAATCTCGATTAAAAGTAAGGCTTAGAGATTTCATTAAAAAAATCGTGTTATCAAGGTTTATTGTCACAATTTAGAAAACTTGTTATGGCAGATAGAATGACTTTAAAAATAAATATTGTATTAATCATTGTAAAAAAAAAATTAAATTGTAAAAAGATATATATATATATATATATATATATATATATATATATATATATATATGTGTGTGTGTGTGTGTGTGTGTGTGTGTGTGTGTGTGTGTGTGTGTAACACTGTCGGCTTACAACCTATGTCAGGCGTCTTCCTAGAGAACCCAAACAAAATATAATTAACTGCAGAAGTACGTACGTGTGTCTTAAAGTTTTTACTATTGCCATTACAATATAGAAAGTTTTCATTATAGCTAAATATAGCATCAACGAGATGACAATTATAATAAAGATATCCAAGTTTTAAAATAGTAAATGTAATGTTTGTAACGGGTTTTTTTGATTAGGTATCCAGATAAATTATGAAAAATATCACCCATATTATTGAAAATGTCAGCAATTGTTTATTCCAGTCTATCCCGGTATCTCAGGATTTTTTGGGGGGTTTTTTTTTGGGGGGGGGGGGTTATTATTTTATTTTAAGTTTGTTCCCTCCGGAGTAGTGTTCAATGTAACAAAGGTTTTACTACAGTTTACTCTAGATTAAACTTGAAAATTCAGAAGGGAGCTATAATAAAATATGGATTTTACAGTATTTTCATGTTGAAGAGAAGGTACATGGTCTTTCGATGAATGCTTGTAAGTGCAAATGTTGATTTCTTTTTTTGTTTTTTGGGGGGTTTTTTTGTTTATTTTTTGCTTTTTTTTTATGGGGGGTTTTTTGTTTGTTTTGAGGGGAGGGTTGTTTGTTTGGGGGTTTTTTATTTGTTTTTTTTTTGTTTTGTTTTGTTTTGCTTTTGTTTTTGTTGTTGTTGTTTTGTTTTGGTTTTTTCTTGTTTTTTTATTTGTTTGTTTGGTTTTTTTTTGTTTGTTTTGTTTTGGTTTTTTCTTGTTTTTTTATTTGTTGGGTTTTTTTTTGTTTTTTTTTTTTTTGGTTTTGTTTTGGTTTTTTCTTGTTTTTTTATTTGTTGGTTTTTTTTTTGTTTGTTTGTTTGGTTGGTTTTTTTTTCTTGGTTTTTTTTTTGTTTGTTTGTTGTTTTGTTGTTGTTGTTTTTTTGGGGTTTTTTTTGGTTTTTTTTTATTTTTTTATTTTTTGTCTATTTGTTTTATTTTGTTTTGTTTTGTTTCGGGGGATAAGGTGTCAGAATTCCAGAAATGTATTGACATGAAGCTTCCTCAAATATTTTAAATTATTTTCACAGCATACAATTTTAAGATCTATGTTATTTTGGAAACATTCATATTCTATCTTGTTCTCACGTGAAACATTGAGGTGCATTACCAATCTTAAAATCATGTACAGTTCATGCTTACATAATATTAACAATTCCCATGTATTAAATGAAAACCAGTATAATTCCTTACAGAAAAATTCTTATGATATACATGTATATTCCTTACAAATATGTAATATTCAAACACAGCAATTGCTAGTACAGTGTAGATAATGGCATCTACATTCTGTGATATCATTTCATCATTGATAAGTTTTCAGTCACAAATATAATGTAACCTGCATTTGTTACTGAAATAGTGAACAATAAAATCAAGGAAAGGTGTGTAAGATATATATCCTAATTTGTCGAGAGAAAAATAGAAGAGACCATAATATTTTATATTCACTACCTACTTCGGGAATAATTCCTAACTGTTTTATGCATTTGAAGTAATCATACTCCATATATTATCATTGTATTTTTAACGTTTATTTTGATTAGGTATCCAGATAAATTATGAAAAATATCACCCAAATTATTGAAAATGTCAGCAATTGTTTATTCCAGTCTATCCCGGTATCTCAGGTTTGTTTGTTTTCTTTCTTTCATTATTTTATTTTATCATATATTATATTATCTTTTTACTTCATAAATATTGAGATATCATCATCAATTATTATATATATTGTAATTTCTCAGGTACATCGTTATGCGGACTTTACCTAGCACCTTAAAGGAAAAGGCTTATATTGGCGCTACCTGCTTTATGTTACACATAATAAAATACTATTTAAATTAAATTGTTTTTACAGTTTCTCTACTGTTGCTGTTAAGCAAGGAAATGCTTAATTTTATGTAAATGATTATTTTACTAGTCATTGGAGATTTAAGTGGTTTCATTGAGATATATCTATAAACAATGAAAATAGAAATAAATGGACAGTACGGTAAAATCAATTTAAGAATCGGATGTTCGTAACCAAGGCTGTATTAAGAAATAAATCCTATTTTCACTCGGATTACAGACTCTAAATAAAGATTCTTTGAAATGATCAAATGGTAAACGAAATGTTACGATTGCTAAATCTGGGGCAAGATAACCAAGCTAGTAATTGTGATTACACGCTTGCAGGGGAAAAAAAGAAATACGGAAAATGATTTGAATTAATAAGATCTAAACAGACAAAGATTGAAATAGGAGCTAAAACACAAAACAAATCATAAAACATTTTTCTTTACAGATATTCTGACAGTACAGTGAGATTTATAATACGTTCCTCGGTTTCCACCCAAGCTGTCATTCTATACCTAAATTGGTCCAAGGCGTCTTTTTATCGCTTCATCTGCTCAGTGTTTAATATCTTAAATACCCTATTTAAGTTAAATAGCCCTAATAGCTCACAAGCATTCGCACCCATTTGTAATATATGTAAGGTTGTTATTATCAAAACGATTACACTAAATCATTTAAACAACGTATGATGTATTGATAACTATCAGATTCTTTAGTGTCACACAGCAAGAAGAATACACCATTTTGGTCCAAAGGCCTTAAATATCACGTTTTTAAGTGATACGTCTTCTCGGTAAAAAAGTGTCGTAAATGTTTAATAGTGGGTTGACTTGATGAATTGGAAAAGATAGGTATCAAAGCTGCCAGCGCTGATAATCAATGTATTAATTCGCTCCATCCTTCACCAAGTAAATCTTATCGATCTCACAAAAGAGGTGTTTATTTTTTGACACTTTCACCTATATTGCAGTGATTCATAAAGTGATAATAAATATTCTGTTACTGGGAAAATGCCAGGATCTTTCGTTTCATTGTTACCTGTAGATTAATAGTTGATCAATATGAAGTATTAATGATATGTATATACGTGTGTCCTCTTCCATGATTGAAACATACACCGTATTGTACGAGTAAATTAGTAGATCCACGTGGACAAAGGACTGCAAACAGTACTCCGACAACATGTGACTTCTACTTTGTCATATCAAACAGCAAAACAAAAGTGAAAAATAAAGCCATTAACCTAGTATTTGAAATGCAAAAATCACGTCAGTCTGAAGAATGGAGTTGTCGAAAAAGATTCTTCCCATCCCGCTCGTGCCATGGCCGCATCAAACTCAAGATGTCAATATTGGTAGTTATTGTTCCTTTCTCAAACGCTCAGAATTTAGAAGTGAGAATCACGGGTCTTTCGGATATGACCTTAAATACAGAGATTCCGTGACATGGCAGGTGTTGGCAAGTTTAAAAACCCTCCCTACTACGACCCTGAGCGCTAAGTTTGGGGTATTTCGCCTACAGCTGGTGACGTCTCAATATAAGTGAAATATTCTCGAAGGGACGTAATACAAACAAATCTTCCAAAGCTATGCCATGTACATACACCCAATTTTTTTCTTCAGCTTCAGCTTTTCTGACTCTATTGTATGTAGCTGTATTTCTGATCTTTAAAAGTTTCAATGTAAATTCCTAGAACTGAAAACATTTACAACCCAAAGCTTAAAAACAATATCGAATGCAACGATGTTTACCTGAAAATTATCACTTATTGTACCCAAACGAAGTGGAAATGTGACTTCGTTCATTTCTCAAATTCAAATCAGTCCGAATCCGTTTATTGCTATTTAGGATTAATGTAAATTTGCATTTTTAGAATAAATGCCAGAGGAACAAATATAAAATAGGCGAAATATTCCCATTATACACGAGTATTCATTGCGTATCGCTCGCGGTGACGCAGTGGTTATGTCGTTTGTTCCATGGCTGGTGAGATCGTGAGTTCGAGTTCTGCTCGTAATGTACTGTAAACGCGTCAAACACGAAACGTAAAATTAGGTAGAGGTTCATTCGGATTATACCTTGTAGGTGTCGGCACGATAAAGAAGCCTCACTGCTACTGCCCTGAGTGCCGAGAATAGGTAAAATTTTGTGGCACTTCATCTACAGCTGGTGACGTTTCGATTTGAGTGAAGAATTCTCGCTAAGACGTTGTATGTGTGACAAAACGAACAAAAAACAAACAAACAGCATCCATTGCGGATATAAATATTATAAGCCACTGTTGTACGACGAAACAATATAGTTTCTAACATTTTTTCAATGTGTTTCTTTGGTCAGGATGCTAATCGCAGATGAGAAGACAACGAAGCACATATTTTTTGGTTCGGCAATGTCTATTTCTTAATGGTCTTCCTTAATACCAATAAAAGTGCGCTTCATGGACAAACAGACAAATATTTGAGGGTTAAAGAAAGGCGACACCAGCTATCAAGTTGCAACTTTGAAAGAAAAAGGGGTCTCATTGTATAGATGTTGATTTAAGAAGGTTAGCTGAATATATTATTAGTCAGATCCCTATAAATCTCGATAAATCATATTATTGGACAAATAATCACCTCTCTCTTATACCTCTCCCACAGAACTAAATGACTACAAATTCATCTCCCTCGGTAGTTCTGACGGAAGTTTTCGGATAAGAGGTAGTTCACATTTCAGATTACCAGGTCCATGGGAAGTGATAAAAATATTATATCAATATCTCTATCATTAACCCAGTGACTGAGATTAATTTGATATTTGTATTAAATTAAATGGTATCTATGAAAAAATAATTTACAGCTATAGATCTTTATATGAAATTGCAATCTGACTCCATTTCCGATTAGCAATGCTTTTTTTCTTCTTCTTCACAGTATTATAGTTGGGATCGCTTCGGGATATTGATATTATCGTAAGATTACATCAATGTTCGTTTTTCCCCTGGTTGAAAATATTTTTATCATGCAATGAATTTACAAAAGATGAAAATCTAAATACAATTACATGGTTGATTTCATGATGAATTGTCCCTTTTCCTTCAGAATTCATTTGATATTTTATAGTGACATTGAGGGCTTCTTGTGCAAATTACACAACAATGAATATGATTTATATAAGGCAGAAATGACACGCTTTGCACAGAGACGTAGAACTTTATCCCCGTGACTCTGCATTTTAATGATGATATGAAATATAATCCTCTTTTCATATCACTGACAAGTAAAATCTGTGCAAAGACAAAAACCAAGTATTGCAATAATGTTGTTGAAAATAATTTATGTTCTCATATCGTTTTAAATGGCCCTATGCGTAAGCCCTTTCCTTGACTAAAAGCTCCTTTTGGTATTGCAAAATCCCCCCGTATCATATTATGGAAATATGACGCAATTATTAATAAGTTACACATTTTTGGAATCCATCTTTTGCCACCTTCACAAATTGTAGTATTCGTTTTCGCAGATAAAACTACTGATGGGTAATAATTTCACCCCCCCCCCCAAAAAAAATCCTTAAAATTTTCAAAAGTAAGGAAAATTCTATAGTTACTGCAGAATATTAAAGTACTATTTCAGAGGACATAGGCGTGATTTTTTTAAGCTATAGAGAGGATAGAAATGCTAGATTTAACGTTAGACAGTGGTGCAAACTCTGAACACTTTTCTTTTCGAATAAAATTCATTTTTAAAAAAATCCGAAAAGAAGAAATCCATAGACTTCCAACAAACATTGATTCATCAAATGTAAAACAAGGACACACAAGAAATGCAAACGTACAAGTTATTCAAAGCCATATATATATTTATTTTCGCATGAAAAGTAAAACATATTCATTAAATTACAATCACTATTTAACGGTGATACCAACAGATCAGTTGTAATGCATACGCTAAAAATATAGCCTACAAAACTATATGTAGATTCAGCACAAAAGCACATGTAATGTCAGCAACTCCGTAATTCATTCTCAGCGTGTAGCTTGGAACGAATATCTGTCCAGTGAAAGAGAATCACTTAATCATCATTCAATTTCTGTTTTCTGAAAATAATGAATTGGTGGGTGACATGTGATTAATATGTTGCTGAATACCATGTATGAGCATGCGCGGAAGTGTTGGTCTTTGGGGAAGTGACGTTTCATTATGGCGGTAGTACATGGCGTCTATATTAGATATGATAGAGGTAGCCTGTGGATGATAAGTGAACCAGTATGGGTTTGTCTGTATAAGGCGATGAACGGCCGCATAATTCCCAGCCTCCGCCAACAGTTCTAGACCTACGGCCGTTTGTCGTTTCCATTTTGTTCTGCAAATATAAATCATTTATCACATTTTTCCCCAATTCAATTTATTGAATATATAGTGTTTGAAAAACTTCAACAACGACCTTAAGTTTACTTTAGATTTAAATATAGCAATATTTCAATGGTTATATCTAATATACATCAGACAGATG
The DNA here is from genome assembly GCA_024699665.1 of Ostrea denselamellosa. Taxonomy (NCBI): domain Eukaryota; kingdom Metazoa; phylum Mollusca; class Bivalvia; order Ostreida; family Ostreidae; genus Ostrea; species Ostrea denselamellosa. The sequence goes on from JAMZEH010000042.1 coordinate 9,030,220, forward strand.
CTCGAGACCCCTAATGTTGATTTCAATACTTTCTGACGATTTAATTTCTTTTTCTGATATGCATATATATTATTCGAATGAATTCGACTCGTTTATAATCATTGGATAACATTATTAACGGCAGTTACAATTACGACTATAGTATGTATTTAATATTGATACTATTCTAATTACAAAAACGCTTAGGTTATTTGGAGTTGTGGCATTAAAATATCAAGTACGTTTTTCTGATATAGTAGAACACAAATACACCCCAGAGATAGTGTTTATTGATCGAATTAGGAATGATTAGAAGATTGTCAATTTTATGTTTGTATCAAAATTTATTCTGGATGGGTAGTCTGAGGAAATAAGCCTCAATACATTCATTTTCAATATTACTCGCAATAAATTAGTAGGTATTCAAGCAAACTTTTAACTTATTATATCAATTAGAAAAAAATCACAAAAGAATTAATGGTAAAATTAAGTTTTCGTGTCCTGTTTGTAGTGAAAAGCGAATAATCTCATATGAGCTATGCCTGTCTTATATCAGCAGTTTAAAGAGCTTTCATAATTTTTGAAACATTAGATAATATAATGGGGCAAATATATCCTAAGACAGTTTACTTCCATTTACAAGAGAAATCAGAATGATATTATTTTTAAATTTATACTTATGTCTATAGTTTTAAAATTAATATAATATACAAAATAACTCTCCCAGAAACCCGCCATTTTTCTAATCTTTATTATAACAATTGTTCAATATTGAAATTTTTTCTTCAATGATTAAATCTTTGTGAGAATGAATTTATTCGTGCTCATTTAATTACCTATTCAATAAAAGCCATGTAAAGCTCGTGAGCGTCGGACCACTGGATCGTTATCGCAAATTTTCTTACGTATGGGAAGAAAATGCAACCAAATTATATTGCTTTATGAAACAGAAAATAACTTAATAAATCAAGCACATGGAATATTGAAGAATTATAGCATTGTACCCCGCGAACTCTCCTTCAATACATGTCTTAACATACCATAAGTGAGTTTATGAATACGATTAAGAGAATATTGATAATGCAACTTTCTTGCCCAATAAATGCGAAAATTGGCTAAAAAAAATATCGGGTGATACACAAAGAAGAATATCTTTATTTAATTAAATACGCCACATATTAAGAAGGAAATATAGAATGTCTCGGGAAGCAGTACTATTGTTCGTGTTTCCACCTTCTACTGACATTCTCTTATTGTACTGACAGTGTTGTTACAGTAACTTCACATATGTAGAACAATCACCCTGACTATTTTTATTTATTCTACTACTTCAGGACCAAAGATTTATTTCAATGACAATTTAGGGTATATATCAGTGATGCCGTCAGTTAATTTAAGATCGGTCCTACATACTGTAGCTCGGCTGATACTAATGCGCTCCCCCCCCCCCCCCCCCCCCCAATGTCGTTCATGTTGATCGATTACTTGTATTCTAAATTTCATTTTTCAACCCCAAAATTTGTACTCATCTTCTATTTTGATACCAGGTTTTGACCCGAGTGTCGGTTAGATTCAACAAAATTTGTACTCATCTCTATTTTGATACCAGGTTTTGACCCGAGTGTCGGTTAGATTCAACAAAATTTGTACTCATCTCTATTTTGATACCAGGTTTTGACCCGAGTGTCGGTTAGATTCAACACATTTGTAATTACCTTCTATTTTGATACCAGGTTTTGACCTGAGTGTCGGTTAGATTCAACAAATTTGTAATTACCTTCTATTTTGATACCAAGTTTTGACCTGAGTGTCGGTCAGATTCAACTTGGAAGCTAGTTCCATTCTATCCTGAACACTGAGGTACTTCTGCCGCTCGAAACTTTTCTCCAGACTGTTTAGCTGGTGGTCTGTGAACGCAGTCCTTGCTTTTCTGGGTTTCTTTTGTTTCAGACTCCCTCCCGAAGGATCGTCCGATGATCCGCTGGACCCCCGGTTTGTTTCTGTGAGTAATGAAAACAAACTATGTCACTGATGAGCCAGTAGTTTTATGTTAAAAAGAAAACTATCCATCATATTCTAATATTAGTTCCCATGTCCAAAAATTCATGGCTTGTGTGTGTATACCTGGCTGCTTAATTTAAACCTCGAAAGCTTTTGCAGTGATGAGTTTTTGTTTAACACAGGTTATGATTTTTACTCATTCAGATATTTCATCCGAGGACGCCAACTCTATATTTTTTTAAATCATATATCAGCAATGTACTACACAAATAAAGTACGATATAATCATATTAATATAAAGTTTAGATACTTGCAGAAGAATCTTTATGGAGGTTTTAGTATAATATAATTCAGTGAATATTTAATATTTAGCGAATTATTGTAGAAGTATTTAGATTTTGCGAATTTTCTGTACATATCATTCAAATATTACATTAAAGCAGGTTAAAACGTTTTGTACATGTACCAGTAAACTTGATGTAACATTCAGACAAAGAATGTTTACAGTAACGAATATTCTGTATCAGAGTAGGGGATTTATTCAACTACTATAACGAGCGACAGGATTTTGTAGCTAATAATTCTAGCAATATGTAATTTATTATTCAACAGCGAAATGTTACTAATATATATCGGATGCATATTCAATATCAATTATCAAAATATATCACGGGTGGTTTTGATTCAAATATCCAGTTACGGAATTATCTTTAAACCCACTTCTTTTTGAAAACAAATTCGACATTTTATTAAATTGGTACATGAATCAGAACCAATTAATGTCCATTTTTACACGTAAGCAGTTTTAGGTACCGATTATAAAACAAGTGACTTATAAGGGAGCACGAGATTTTATGAGCATAAGCTGATTCATCCCAATCAATTTTCCATTTATGTTACAAGAACACGATCCCCACCACTGGTCACTGAAGCAAATGTTCCCAACATGCATAGCATACATTTTTGCCTCTTTGGTGTTCTCTAATACAAGGTGTTGTTACCTGAGCTGAAAATGGAAGTATTAGTTTATTTGATTAAAGCTAAACATGTGCATTAGTAGTTGTTCATATTAACACGGAAGCAAACCCAGCACGACCACACACATAGGACACAAGTTTTAATCAAGAAATCCAACTGCTGTTGATTTTTTTACACATTCCTTCACATCCTAACTCACTACTACCAACTAATTCTGCATTTAAATCTACATAATTTGAAATAAACAATGCTAATGCTAATTGTCAATGACGTAAATTTCAAAGTAATATTTGGTTTATTCGATGAGAATGTTTCCATGCTGATTCTGTAAGGTGGACAAGTATAAATCTTAAATTTTTGAATAATGATTTGTTTTATCCTTTAAAGAGAATATTACATTTAGTGGAGAGAGAACCAGATTTTTCATAGTTAAGATTCAAGACAAACGTTTTAGACACAGAAAATAAAATAAAAATTCTACAGAAAAAAATTGATTATTTTCAAAATTATTTTTCAATCAAAATTGCAAATAAAATACCCTCCATTATTTTAACTTCCAGAAATGTACAGTTATACATATTCGTTGCCTTGACCCCAGTCCTCAATTGTTAAAAATTCTTAATTTCAAACACTTACATTCCACGGTCGTTGATTATTTATAATGCTGATAACATTTCTGACAAAGAAATATTTTAAGTAAATGCTTGTAGACAGAAAACGCACTTTGTTTTGATAATCAAAATTATTTTTCTACACACTGAATAAATAAGAAAAAGTTTTGAAGAAGAAACATTCAATTACGGAGAGGAAAATGACATTCTTGGACTACAAATATTTATTATCTATCTTGCAATGAAATAAATATATATAAAAAATATTAAAGAATTTTAAAGAATGAATTAAATTCTGTAATTTATTTTACAAACAAATCCACTGACCGCTACTTTTATCATCGTCATCTTCATCATCTTCTTCATCAATATCGTCGTCATCATCATATGTTTTGTGTTCACTCGTCTTCTCGTTTTCTGAATGACTTTTTAAAGAGGAAAAGTTCAAACAGTGTTGAGCAGCACTGATACTACTGAATCTTTCCGTACTCATTAGCGAAGGGGGTATCCGGAGTGGCCTGAAGGCTGAGCATGGTTCTACGGACGATTTGTCTTCAGAGAGAATGTCTGTAATAAGAAATGAACGTTTTGGAGTGGTGGGAATAGATCTTTGCACAATGGGAAATGTTGGTTGGAAGCGGTTTGTTTCCTCCTCAGTTCCGTCACTGTTTTCTTCATCTACTTTTTCCTCTGGCTCTTCCTCTGAATCATATTTATCAACGACAATGTTGTCGGGGTCTTTGGTTTTATTTGGAGAACTAGGCGATGACATAATTTCAGTTTTTTCTGACTATCAGTTTTTTAGCCTTATTTCTTCCATAGTTAATTTAAATTCCAGTTTATCAGAACCTCAAAAGTTCACAAAGTAAACAATTTAGAGGGTCTTATTCTCGGAGGCAATAATTCACAAACAGGGGTGAATCATCATCGTCTTTAAGTTAAAGTCCTCAAATAGCCTACTGTCTTCTTCCTATCCAATATAGGTATGATAGCTAATCAATGAGGCAGGAAAATGGGGTGTAACTGGGCATCAAATATACACGATGATTAGCACAACCAGACAGCGAAGCCCTTCTCATGCATAGCGATGGTTCAAAATTTCCTCGCATTGATGGTGCGGGTACGATTACAATTTTTCTTCAAATCGTCGGGAATTTTGACTGACGTGTATTTTGTCTTTTACCTTTTCTTCGCAATTCTTGAATTTTAATATTGCTTAAAAATGTATCACAAAAATGGAAGGTGCCCAATGAAATATACAACGACAGAATGGGCGGGGTTACGGTCGATTCTCGTGCCACCATGATAGGAATATCAACTTCATTAGAAATGAAATCATGTGATTAAGATGGCGACTGAAGTCGCACAACAACGATAAAAAGAACATTATTTTCAGTAGCAGCTAACGGGTTTGTGTCGACATTTAATGTTTTATATTGGCAGATTCAATTTCATTCAATCATGCAATTTTGTAATTACATTTTATTGAACTACATAGTTTTAACAAAGTCTGATGTAATTGGTCATCTTTTCACGTTGTGATGAACGTTTTATTTTAAAAGAAGAATTAAGACACAAGTTCACACTGAATAAATAACGGGGTTTTTTTTTAACACACACACATATAGTCTGTAATAGGTAATTTTATTCGGATTAAAAATACTTCAAATTGTCACCTCAAAAGTAATTTATCATTATTACATTATCCCTGCCATGATTATTCAAATGTTTATTAAATCAAATATTTCCAGTATCAAACCAACCGCAGTATTGGGAGGTTAAAAAGCCCTATTTATTTCTTTATAATTACCACTTAAATCTTTCAACAGTTTCTAGAGAAAATGAAATTTTACAACTATTATCACCCCCCTAAATTAAAGTTCCTCTTGGCAATAAGATGTTTGAATAAACATATTCAAGAAAACAACACCAGTGTCATGTCCTCTTGGAAAAGAAATCTCGTTTGACCACCAAAGAGGCTGGAATTAATTTTAGAAGGTCAACAATTACGACCTTGGTTTGTGTCCATTCGCGATTCTCATTGTCAATGAGTGCCCCTCTGATACAAACATGTGCTCGACAGCGAATGCTCCTCCCCAAAGAAACACCGAAATCCCACACTTTTCGCATTTCAAATTGCTTTGCCATATGTTTAGTTTAAATACATTAATTTCAAAGGTACAAGGGTGATATTCAAATCGGATTTATTTTTATTAAGTCCGTGGATGTGCAGCCTTTGTCCGATTTCTCGCTGCAATTATCGTATTATGAACGACACTACTTCACATAGGGGAGAGATGAATATATGATCCGTTCAAGATTAAAACCCGTTTTGTTGGGGGTGAAGCTCGTAAAAGAGATATTTTAAAATGATGGAGATTTTATTAAGTCCCACGGGGAAAATATGTTGTTGTCAACAGTGAATTTTACCTACCCGAAAGATAGCTTTTTCATTAGCGCTTCGCGCTGAGCAGTATGAATGTAACTTATTTCGAATTTGACTTTTAAATTTTTTGTAATCCCTGACGCTTTCATGCTACACTTACGATAAATTTTTTGTTAAATATGAAATTTTATTTTTTCTAATCTTATGGGGATTTTCAGATCATCAATACGATTCAAAAAGTATCAAAATATTTATAACATAAGCATCTTTATGAATTCATACAGGATAATGATAATAAATAAATGTGGCAGGACCACAATGAAAACTAGTTGTATGCTAATTGTGTTATCCTGGGTAAATAAAGGTTATTATTATTATTATTAAATCCGATATATGTAATAATATTTACAGCGAAAACGAAATAAATAAATAAAAATTAGTATCCTCCTTAAATGAGAAGTAATTATTGTCTCTTTGTTTGTTATTACCGATATGATCGAGGTAGTTCAAGAATCCCATCAGACGGAAATAATTCAGGGGAAAAAATCCAGTAGTTATCACACCGGACATGCCGAAGAAGAGGGACTTCCCATTAATAGCATATGAAGTAAACGTAACCAGGGATCACTGTTATTCACAATATTAAATAGTAACAACAAACTTAATTACTAAAATGGAAGATGCGAGCGGCATTGATATCAACACGGCCTTCGTTTTCTTTTAGAAATGATATTATGTCTTAATTTCAACAAATAGAAGGTTCAAATAACAAAATATAACTCGTTGAAATAACCCGTAAATATGTGACTTTGTCTGTATAAGTAAATATCATTCAGTCAGTCATAGCTATTTTGTATAAAAGATGCATAAGTATACTATGAATACAAACTTTTCAATCGTGCATATATATCTATGATGAATAAACGCGACTGAAGACCAGTAAGCCGGTCGAAATATTTCAGAAAATGTTTATATAAGACATATAACAGATTCCATAAACAATCAATTTATTTATCATTTTCATTTTCCTTTCTTTTATTCTTTTACGTTTTATTAAATTAATCATTTATATAAAGCTCATATTGTATTAAATGGCTTCAAGAACTAATGTAACTCAGTCCGATTTACCTGATATATTAATCATACATGTCCGTTATACAAAACATCACTTCCACATCAGGTTTAAAATGCTATGTTAATTATGTATTTTCAGTCATTACTGGTTAGTTTACTAATCATAATAATGAACTTTCAGTTGTATGACTATAATCGAGAGATATCCGTACTTCACCGAAAGACTAACATTGACATGTTAAAACATTAAGGGGAGATGTTCATTTTCATTAAATTGAAAGATAAAATATGGCACTAAGGTAGGGACATTTCTTTTATAAAGAGAGGTGGCGTGTGCTTCATGTATTATTTTTATGTATGCAGAGTGTAATATGTTTATGGATAAAACTTTTAAAAAGTTTTCTAACACGTTATATTAGTACCTGTATATAAATTGTTAGTGTATTGTTTTTGTTCGTAATTTTTTTTAATGAATAATACTGTTTAGTACGTGCACACACTTTTCAGACTTAATAGTTGAGCATAGTTAGGGGAATATAAGTGTACTATGGTGTCTTAGGAAAATATACTATGATTGAACTAAAAGATGCATCAATCTGGTCATTCAAACAAACTGGGATGGTCTTTGAAGGATCTATTTCATTACAATAGTAAATTAACTTTAAATTAGAGTACATAATGTAGATTTCCGGGAGGTATGATACTATTATCAATTAATATATGCTAATCAAATTCTCCAAACATTCGAGTGATTCCATATAAATGCATGTACGCTTGCATTTGGAAAATATGTCAAAATACATCATAGTACGTGTTTTTAGTCAACCACGTGGGTTTTCTTATATAAGATAATGATAACCTTTATGAAAATCCCGAAACTGTTGTGGAGATTGAATAGCAATAATAAATTCGATGAGAAACGAACAAGGACGTCTAAAACCACAAAGGATCAATGTCATTATTGAATGAATTTTTGAATAAAAATATTCAGGAATAACAAATGGAATGACTTTAATGTGATTAAAATTCGTCAGACCTAAATTACAATGTCCCAGAGCAAAGAGACAAACACGGTGTTTTCCTAAAAACATGTCCAGCTTCGGCAGATGGGCGTATGGTTTTACGGTAATCTAGATTTATCGAATTCTTGTTTATTTGAACTTTGTTTTAGTTGGTAGACCTTTCGGCGAGAAAGTGCTGGAAATGGGATTAATTATTGTTTAAGTGCTGAAAATGAACATGAAAAACGATGCAAATGTTTTCACATAGCGATATTGCACGCACATGATAATATACGACTTGGCGAGTGACGCTTTATGGAAGACAACTGTTTTCTCCCAGCGGAGGTCCGTGTTCACTTTGTGCTCTATGGCACTCTACCTTTGAATGATGATACCAATTTGGTAAATTTCCCCGAGTAACTATCTTAATTGTAATTAACTTCTGTGGAAACTCTACATTCCAGTTTTTAATATACCGTTGAGACATCCTGAATGTCGCGATCTTTTCACAAATACCATCTAATACGCGCTTCGTTATTGAGCCTTTATTTCATTTGACTAAAGTAGCGAGTTAACCATTCCATTAGCTGTCTTCATAATGGCAAATGGAGATAAATTTCATAAAACATATCCATTTTACTGTCTTTTGCTTGGTTTAAATGCATATGATTATTTTAAACTAAAACACGGACAACATACTTAATTCCGTTGATTTCAGGTTAATTACCGCGACACTAAATATGCATGTTCTGTTCAACAGTTTAAGATCACCGGTCTCATTGGATTTAAAATGGATAAAAGAAAATAATTTCAAGGCAAGAACATTTTAAATTCGTGTACTTGCATTATATTAGATATAGCTGGCGCGGTCATAACCGTAAAAAATTCAATATTGTCTAATGAAAATGAATTACAGTTTTAAATGTTCGGGAGTTTCATTCTGAAGACTAGAGTAACTGGATATTACTATAAGCTGATCAACAGATGAAATGGAAGGTGCAGACTGTATTGGGAGTACATGCTTCAACAAGTCGCATTATCTCCACTGAAATCTAAAAAAGAATACGGTATCTCAAAATACACAATCTTATTACCACTGGTAGAGAACAGTCGTTCTCCTGAAGTAGAGATCTACTCAGGTTTTGTTAATCTGTATTAAAGATGTGCAATGACAACAAATAAGTCGACTTATCCTAACAACCATTTTGTAAAGTTTGTGCATGAATTTATCAACAAAATAAAAAAAATTAAGAATGTCAAAATAAGAAAATTATCACTTTTCTACAGTGGTTTTAAAAATATACATATTGTTGTGTAACGATGAAAAAATCTAGAAATTTTGTTAACTATTTTCATCTAAGTAACGATCTGGTCTGGATAAATCTAAATAGATTTGCACAAAAGGTCTAGCAACGTAGGTGGCTCTCATCTAGGAAGTACATTAGTCACATAATTCATACAACAGCAACAACTAAAACAAAAAAAATGTATTTAAGAAGGGATATTCAATAACTTTTACCATAACTTTACAAAATGATGTTTTTATTTGTCCCATTCGAATTTTTTTACACTGGCATGTAGAGGCGTCACCTGCCGTAGGTGAAGCGCCACCTATGCATAACGCTCAAGTCTGTTGCAGCGATGGTTCTTTATTGTGTCAACGCCTACCGTGATATGACACAGGGAAATTTTACGGTCATACCCAAGACTTTCTCTTCTAATGCTGGGTGCTTGGTAAAGGAACAACCTTTATCTATTTTATGTTTAACGGTTTAGGTTTGACAAGGCGCCAGGACTGTGAATCGAACCCGACTCTCCCGGTTTCGAAGCGAGTATCCTAACCATTAGGCTATCGCAACCGGAACTTCACACCATTGTTACAGTCAATGTGTCCTTAGGACACTCAAATAATAGATTGACTGTTACATTCAAATACACAGATTTCCGACGTTAAGGTGTATTCTGCTGCATACACATGTATCAGCAAATTTTATATTACGCCGCTGAAAAAAGCGCGACCGAGTTCAGTTTTTTACGCAGCAGCGGGAGAGAATTCAATCCGCATTTCCTAGTTGCAAACCGAGCGCTCAAACTACTAAACTACTGTGACAAAAGTACTGAAATAGACTGAAAAGTTAAAATGAGATGGTAATGCCATGTCACTGTTAGAGAAAGTCACATGCACCATACCACATAATGCAAATACAGGGTTATAAAAGTCTGGGTTTTAAAATAATTTTTTTTTTTTTTTATAAAATTAACAAATTAAAAAAGTCGTCAACCTATTAATGTTTAAAGCATCGAGCATTTTAAAAATGTATGGAGTTTGTAGTGGCATGCAATGTGTCCTGCATCGTCTATGTACAAGAAACTAATACCACTGATTACTTCCACGCCATTTACCGCCACGGAAGACTTGAGGTTATGATGCTTCCTTCCCAACCGGGAGCTTGTGTTCGATTCTCGATCTCGATGTCACATTAAGTATTCCTTCGCCAAACACCTGGCATCAAAATGTTACAGATCTTTCGGATATTATATTATTATTATTATTATTATTATTATTTCTTATTATTTATGATGATGACAAAAACACTTATGAAAGTTTATTAAATCAGTCAAAATTACCATAATTAAAACCCAGGAGAATACGAACAATAGCTCTGGAAACTTTTAAAATTATTTACAAAATTAGTCCAGTACTTTTACAAGCTAGTTATTACCCCAAAAAATCATTCATACAATTTTAGATATACGAATACAGCTGAAGTACCGAGATCAAGAACAAACAGGAATGGAATTAAATCTTTCAGATATAAGGCAGCAAAGCTCTGAAACTCCTTACCGAATGATTGATTACATATTGTTTAACGTCCTGCTCGAGAATCTTTCACTCATATGGAGACGTCACCATTGCCGGTGAAGGACTGCAAATTTAGGCCTATGCTCGGCGCTCATGGCCTTTGAGCAGAGAGGGATCTTTTACGTGCCACATCTGCTGTAACATGGGACCTCGGTTTTTGCGGTCTCATCCGAAGGACCGCCCCATTTAGTCGCCTCTTACGACAAGCAAGGGGTACTGAGGATCTATTCTAACAACCCGGACCCCACAGGGACTTTACCGAATGATGTCAGAAATTTCTCATCATAGAGAAATTTTCAAATTATATCCAAAATTAGTGTGGCGGAAAAAAAATAAAATACATGTAGCTCATGTAAACTCCAGCCTTTCCTGTCTCAGTCTTAATAGTTTGATAGCCAATCATTAAAATACATAAGTTTGATATATAACACTAACCTTAGCAATATCTGTTCTTTGTTGTCCGGTGGAGAACTTCCCTTTCTGTCCTGTACTACCTGCTTCGCCTTGCTGCTGACCTACCTCTACCACAACCAAGTCCTCTACACCTTCCCCTACCACAACCACGTCCTCTACACCTTCCCCTACCACAACCACGTCCTCTACACCTTCCCCTACCACAACCACGTCCTCCACACCTTCCTCTACCACGACCACGTCCTCTTCATCTTCTACCACGGTCACGTCCTCTACACCTTCCTCTACCACAACCACGTCCTCTACACCTTCCTCTACCACGACCACGTCCTCTTCATCTTCTTCTACCACGGCCACGTCCTCTACACCTTCCTCTACCACGACCACGTCCTCTACACCTTCCTCTACCACGACCACGTCCTCTGCACCTTCTTCTACCACGACCACGTCCTCTACACCTTCTTCTACCGCGGTCACATCCTCTATTTCGGTCACGTCCTCTAGGTCTTTCTCTACCGCGACCACGTCCTCTAGGTCTTTCTCTACCGCGACCACGTCGTCTAGGTCTTTTTCTACCGCGACCACGTCCTCTTTACCTTCCTCTACCGCAGTCACATCCTCTAGACCGTCCTCTATTTTGGCCAAGTTCTCTAGGCCTTCATCTACCTCGGCCACGCTCTCTAGGTCTGTATCTACCACGGCCACGTCCTCTAGGTCTTCTTCTACCGAGGCCGCGTCCTCTAGATTTTCATCTACCACGGCCACGTTCTCTAGGTCTTCCACTACCGCGGCCATATCCTTAGGTCTTCCACTATCACGCAAACGTCCTCTAGATTTTCATCTACCACGGCCACGTTCTCTAGGTCTTCCACTACCGCGGCCATATCCTTAGGTCTTCCACTATCACGGCCGCGTCCTCTAGATTTTCATCTACCACGGCCACGTTCTCTAGGTCTTCCACTACCGCGGCCATATCCTTAGGTCTTCCACTATCACGGCCACGTCCTCTAGGTCTTCCACGACTACGGCCACGTCCTCTAGGTCTTCTACCGCGGTCTCATCCTCTAGGCCTTTCTCTACCTTTTACTCTGGAATCAGCACCAGTTGAAGAAGTTGACGGGAATTGCAGGAAACTTATATTATTTAAAAGAAAACAATAATCATAAATACGCATATTAAAAAGATTTTAGTAGTTTTATTACTTGCGCGTTTTGCCGTGGAATCAGCACCATTCGAAGAAGTTGACTGGAAATGCAGGAAAATTATATTATCTAAAAGAAAACATAATAATAAATATACCTATTAAACAGGAATGAATCCAGCTTTTATCAACGGGGGGGGGGGGGGGGGACAAAAGGCCCGAAATCTGGTTCCAGGCCGCAGCCTCCGGATTTTCCACGTTTTTACAGATAGTAGACTATGCGACATCTGCACCCAGTGAGCGGATAAAGTCGATCGAGAGAGTTGATGAAGCAATATTAAACGCGATGCTAGGGTGAAAGATGGCTATATTTTCTTTCAGTTGGAAATTTCAGACCCCCATCCCCCTCCCCACCCACCCCTCTCTAGATCCGCGCTTGTTAAAAAGGTTTTACTAGTTTTACTAATTGCTCGTTTTGCCGTTTTGAGTAAACCCCTTTGGTGCCTCTTAGTATTTCGCGCGATCCTATCAAACACCGAAGTGGAAAGAACCTTAAATTCTCGTTATTTTATTTCCTTTATTTATATTATTTAACACTTTGATAATATATACTGTAATTTGGATATCATCAGAGACGATATAGTAACAGAATACACAGTTTTATACAATTAAGAATTACCTCAGTATGTTCGTTAAAGTCTGAACTGGTCATGTGACTGTTACACGATTCATCTTCTGAATATGCATTAGAAATGGCCTAGTTACATTTGTTTCTAAACATCGATTTAAAACCAAATGATTATGGTTAAAACATGTGAAATAATGTATGACATGTCGTTCAGCCTTACACACATGCGATAATTTGAACGTGATTTTACAAGTTGGACAAAATTTTCCAAAGTCGGACCATACCGCTTTAATCTAAACCGAAACATTACTGTTACCCATTTTTATATTATTTTTACCAACTTTACTAGTGTTGTTTGTCCCTCCCCCCCCCCCCCCCTCTGTGTGTGTGTGTGTGTGTGTGTGTGTGTGTGTATTTTCATATAGTTGTGTACGCACGACTTGTTATACGTGTGCATTTGTTTTATTTAATATTCGTCTGTTTTATGAATGTGCTACTACATATACCATTTGCAGTATATGTTTTATCCTGTATAGTCGGTTATAAAGCTTTTTATCTCATGTTCCTTGTTCACTGTAAATAGTTCCAATTTTAAATTAAAAAATACTTACTTAATTGCTATACAACTTTATAACCGACCCGTCCCATTCATGGTACGCTAAAGAACCCCAACTGCTGCGGCCCTGCGCGCCATGCATGGGATTAAATTTGCAGTACATCACTTAACGCTTGTGAAATATTCTCAAATGGGAGGTAAAACAAACATATAAACTGCATTTTTTATCACTCATGCCCAATTATTCTTTTAAGTTAGGTAAAACACAGTCTGTAATTGGATCATCAAAAATTTATACTGTTTAGCAAATGATTCTTAAACATCAGAAAGAATTTGTCACAATGTAACACTATTTTGACCATTTTAGATTCAAATGGTTCTTGCTATTATAAAGTCAAGCTGATCAGCATACTGAGGCACCAATCTAGGCTGAGATTCGACTCGGCTGCATATTTGAACCGACGCCTTCACTTCATCTCAGAGCAGTCCTGGATATGCAATTTCTGTCAGCTTTAGCAATTGATGTATACCTAGGTGGCACTGCCGTTAGCTATGTAAGTGTTTTGACTGTTAAACTAACTGTCTATCACTATTAACACTGCATTGTTTACTGTCTAAATATGAAGCATATCATTGTTACATACCTTCAAGAAATAAATGTCTATTTTGAAAATACATGAGGGCATGAACTACGACGCTTCACGCCAGCATACTTCATGAAGCGTTGCAGTTCATACCCTTATGTATTTTTTTAAAAAATGACACTTATCTCCTATAACGCCAATTCTGTATTAACGGATGGGAATTCCAAAAGAAATGAAAGTAAAATGTGCATGCAAATAGAATTATATCTATATCTATTTTATTTTCATTTCTGTCGTAATTCCCCATCGTTAAAATAGACGTACTATATTTGTTAACATTCATACATTCACATCTGCATCGCATTCATGAGAATTGGTTGTCACTACAATTGGTAAGTTACGATGGTAATGTAAATATGAAATTTGCCATTGAAATACATCTGTACCCATTCTATATCCTTATCGTTACAAGATCACCATAACACCAAAATGAAGGTCGCCAGATGGCTAAACTGGTACTCTGTTGACCTCGCTTCTCTCCAATCAGCGGGAACCAGTTTAACAGAAGACGGGCGATGGTTTCAGAGAGACGACTGTGATTAACTACAAACTTACATTAAAAATAATAAATTTAAATATATATTTATTTAGTATTATTACATCGTTATAACTAACATTTTAATTATATTTAAAGCCATCATTATTATTTGATTACTCTATTTTATTGAATTACGTATTTACATATATTCCAGCGCAATTTTGATAAAAAACGTGAGATTTTTTTCCTACGAATCATTTTCCCCCTTTGTGTATGTGCTATTTCACTGAAAAGAGAAAATTGAACATATTTTCTTTTTCCTTCAAGTAGGCCTAATAAGATTTTATAGACAGCCAACAAATCTGTCAAAATGAACTAAAATGATTGATTGATTATATATTGTTTAACGTCCCGCTCGAGAATCTTTCACTCATATGAAGACGTCACCATTGCCCGGTGAAGGGCTGCAAATTTAGGCCTATGCTCGGCGCTCAGGGCCTTTGAGCAAGGAGGGATCTTTATCGTGCCACACCTGCTGTGACACGGGGCCTCGGTTTTCGCGGTCTCATCCGAAGGATCGCCCTATTTAGTCGCCTCTTACGAAAAGCAAGGGATACTGAGGATCTATTCGAACAACCCGGATCCCCACGGGGCGAACTAAAATGAAGAATGAACTATAAAGAACAATGGTCTATAATGACGAACTGACTGTAGGGATTGTATAAGCTTTGATGTAAAATCGTAAAGGTTTCTAAAAAGTTTGCTTAAACATAGCATTTATTTCATTTATGTAAACTTCTCATGCCTTCAATTAAAATAGTTTTGGTGATTACCAAGAAGTAACAGCCGAATTTGACCCTTGCGTTAAAGAATAATCTTACATATGTGTTCAGAACTTTTTTTTCCCCTTTTAATATCAGCATTTGGAAGCATCACCATAAAATGATGTGTCACGCACCACCGTCAAACATCAGTGACTTCGACATCAAGACTACATATGGATGCGAAAATTAACAGTGATGTGTTGCACCTATCATGACTCCGATTCATTATTACCTAAATGTCGAATTATTTTTGCATGGTATTTTATGTGTCGATATATGTTTTTGGTTTAGACAAGTGAAAGCTATATCACTATAAATACAATAAATACAATGTGTCATATGCATAACCACCATTACTTACCTATTTCATGTTTAAAAGAGGTCAAGATAATACCTGAGAGTGTTTACAAACATGTCCTGGTCATTTCATTTTTTTTTGTTTTTTTTGTTTTTTGGGTTTTTTTGTTTTTTTTTTTTGTTTTTTGCAAGGAACTACAGTTCTGATTATAAATCCGATGTACATCCGGATCCATCTTTCTTTCGGCGAAGACGGTCATCATTCGGATGTTCGGTGTGATTTTATTCGTCATATGTATTGCAACATCAGAATGCTGAGGGAGGGGGTGTCGGACCCCATCCTCCTCCTACATCTGCGAATGTCTGTGTTGATAACTTATTTGTTGAAAGAATCACTGAGTGTGTACCTTACCAGTACACAGGATCATGAAAAATTTTATGTTAAGATAAAAGCATTTATTTTTGCAAAGTACAAAATCTATAGCATTTGATCTTATGCAGAAACATTTAACGTCTCCCTTTACTGTGGTAAAAATGACTTAGATTGTAGGTGATGCCTAGGTCTATCTTTGCTATATTAGAGTATCCCCGGGGTTATCTTCCCTCATAGAATTTTACTTTGTTTTACGCCCCTTTGAGAATTTTTCACTCCTAATGAGACGTCACCAGCTGTAGGTAAGGTACCACATATTGGTGCCCAGAGTCTTACCAGTAAGGATTCTTTAACGTGCCAACGCATGCCGCGATAGGGGCCTCATTTTGTAAGGTCATATCCAAAAGATCCGTGACTGTTACTTTTAACACCGAGCGTTTGGCAGAGCAGTAATCTCAGCGAGATTCGTCGAGGCTAGATATTTGGGTCGATGCCTCTCTCGGAAGAGGCGTCAGTCCAAATATCCAGCCTCGACGAATCTCGCTCAGATTAGCAAAGGAGAAATCACTACCTATGTTGACATTTTAGGTTTGACACGACCACGGCACTCGAACTCAAGAATTCCCGGTCTGTAAAAAATGGAATATCTTCATACTTTACATGATGGCAACATATTTTTACTTTTCAAAATTTTGGAAGTTCGTGGTAATGAAAACCTTTTCACCTTGAGCTATCTTGGAAATTGTATTCTAATTAATTTTTTTTTTCTCACAGGAGTTAATGTTAATCCTCATGACGTATATTTCTTATGTATTTTAAAACTTTCTTATGGTAAATCACTTTGTATGTTAATAACAGGTGCGGATCCAGCTTTTTTCATCGGGGGGGGGGGGATCCAGACCCCTCCCACTGATCCGACCCCCCCCCCCCTTTTAGATCTGCGCTTAAATAATCTTTCAATTGATACCAACTTTTGGAGTGCGTAATTTTCAGCTTTTGAAAAAGAAAAAATAATTTTGGGTTATCGTCGGTAAGATACCCACAAAAAAGTATTTTTGTAAATTTACGTCATCAGACCATGGCTACTTTCAATTTTTTTTTTCTTTCTCCAATTTCTTAACAAGAATCTTGCAAATTATAAATTTTGACTGTAACGTCCAAATCTTTTTCATGATCCCGAAGCCAACGAATTGAGTATATATGTATAGCATATCTTTGAATATTAAAATCACTTTAGGAATATTAATGTAGCAGGTAAAGCGTTTTGCATTACTTCGGCAATATTGTATATAGTGGTTATTTACGAGGAACACTTATTGACTATTAAAGTAACAGTATCTCTGTCCGGACTCTTCGTGTAGATCTACCAAACGTTCGTAATAAGAATGCAGCCAAGGTTTATTGTGAAAGTTGGCCGTAATTTGAGATCTATAGTCGAGTTTCTGGCAATATTCATACCTGTTCATCAACACATTATACATTGTTCAGTACAAAGTAGTAGAAGTGTATATAAACAAGCAACCCCCCCCCCCCACCACCACCACCACCAAACACAAGTATCAAACTTTATATTGACTTTGGAAAAACGTGTGGTCTTCACTACTACATTGCAGAAGTAAATGATTTTAGCATCGCCAACTCCATATGATCTGACTCGTCATGCATCTTTTACCGACGCCAAACATCTCATACAATTCAAATCATTAAGAGTGTACTTTTTACCTTGTACTACGTGTATTTACATGGTGTTCATTACCGTCAGTTTTTTCAGTCGATTGCCTTTCTCAGACTTGGGCCTGAACAAATCACATCAAGTATTTACAGAAAGGTGAAACCTTTCCTTGCATCACAAAACATATTTAGTTCAACTGCTGGGTTCTTAAAAATATAAATAATCTATTTATCATTGCTCATGTGAAAAATTACAAATTGTTTTGGAAAGCGATTGCAAAACATAGATTTGGATTAACGCCTTATAAAACGTCTACCAATCACCTTCATCGATAAAGAACACAAAGATTGCCAATAAATATAAAACGAGGTCTTTACTGTTCAATTTCACGGCACTTGAGTAGCAATATGAAATATTAAAGTGATGAGGGCCCCTGATGAGAATGGAAATTGTAAAATTAAGGTATTAATTGCATAGGTAATGTTCGCACCTGGGGTACGGGCGGTATAAATCGAACGCCATAGGACTCAAATAAGCGAGACCGGAACACAAAATTCGGACCGCGTAGGATACCTTTCTGTGGGGTCGTCAGCGCATGAAACTGATGTGATAGCGCAATTAATGAATTATGACTCTGAATAATAATACGACAACAGGAAAGGTTTTAGTTAGGCAGTTAACACCCCAACACATACATTCAATAAAGAATTTACATTTCATTTCACAAACTACAAGCGATGATCGGAATGACCCCAATCAGACATTTATATGGAAAAGTCCACAGTGCATTGATAAGGCGCTAAAGCATAAATATGTCAGATTTGTGAGAAGATCGCTGGGGCTTGCAATTTTCCGGAAGTGTGTACATTTATGGTAATATCGATCCTAATCATTCTTCCCAGATTTTAATCATCTTTTAAATGACTTTCGTGGACCCATGCTTTTATTTGGAATATTCAAATTCTCCCACAAATCCGACCATAATGGACCCGCACCTGGTTGCAATGTGAACTTGCTTGCCTCTTTCTCGAAATAGTTTTCAACAATTAAATTGAAAGGCTTTACAAATTTCAATCCTTACAACGTTGACATTGACTTGAATAACATTTACCGTTACCGAAAAAAAAAATGTTAATAGTGTTCGACTGCAATAAAAACTCATTTAAAATTGAAATAACGATGTTGAATGTCAACAACTACATGTATCTGAAACTTATGAAAAAGCACCCCTTCCAAAATTCCTATAAGTTTAATAACATCTGAAAATATGAATTCTAGTGACATGCAATCAAGAAGCAATAGGTTCTTTACATGGTCATTACCGCAAACTATTACAAAATGTTTTTATATTATACAAGCATTTATCATTATTGATATAAGCATATGATGAACTTTTTTTTTTTTAAATATTACAGAAATCAAGAACACATTGTAGTCCGAAATGACTTTAAAATCATTCATATATTCGTAACATTCAAACAAAAATGATCTCGTATGTTACTGTCAAAATAATGCACATTTAGGGGGTAGGAGTTAATTTTCCAATAATATGTAATAAAAAAAAAAAAAAGAATCACCCGCATGTCCGCAGTGGATGAACATTTGACCTCGGGTAAGCATACGTCAGCTCATCCTGCGGGTCTAAATCCACTGTCTGGCATTAGTTAGGCTGGATGTAATCGTACAAAGACGAGACAAGAATTGAAGAAGATTGCGCTGTTGACAATGGATGTAATACTGGAAATGGTGTTGTTTATGATATGATTTAAGTCTAATTGAGTTTCTGATAACTTGATGGGAGTCGACCAATCAAAATTCGCAATACGACATTTTTTTATTATCAGTTTATGCATTGCACATTTACACGAAAAAAAAGGAGTTGTTTTGTGTCATTGGGAGAATTGTAATCCTCCTTAGGGATAGAATAGTGCATCCAAGGCCTCTGCCGCTTCATAAAATATATGGATCCGCCCCTGCATCCTCTTACAGTCTGTAGCATCTCCACACAAAGATTCAATTAATCCATTTTTCTAGTTTAAGGTCATATGCGAGGTTTCTATCATTTTTTTTTCTAACCAGGGATGTGACCGAATTCTCCGGAAATCGGAGGAAAACTAGTCAAAAGGGGAGGAAAACACTTCAACCTACCTAGAAAAATATAATTTTTTTTGCCAATTAAGATCAAATCCAGAGTTTTATTTTTCAAAAATTTGAGCCAGTCAGAGGATTTCCTCTGAAATCAGGAATAATCACACCCCTGTCTCGTATATCGGTCAGCCTAGCTCAGTGGTTAAATTACCTTACTAGTAATGCAAGAGTCCGCGGTTGGATCCCAGATTGATCCATGTTTTTTCCCCTTCTTTGGTCAAATCTAGTAATGTCCACATATAGAACCTCCTGTAATACATAAGAGCTGATTTTCCCAATCCACTTGCCACAACCAGAAACTATCAAAATATACTAACTTTAAAACAGACCTGGTAATATACCTCAATTTTTTCTTCTTTCTTTCTTTTAGGATACAAGCGAATTCTACCCGAAATGTCACAAAACATTATACATGTACATGTATACTGAATGTCGAGAAACGTCGCATATGACTTTAAATATTACTTTTGCTGTCATACATGTTACACTGGACATAAAACAAATGAATGAATTTTATTTCCCCACTACCTAATAGAAATAAATAATAACAAAATAAAAAGAGTGTTAGAGCAGATCTGGCGTAGAGCTTCCTAAATACGTCCGTAGATCACTTATAGTAGATTTAAACAATTTACAAGGAATTGTCTCTCTGTTCAGCCGTTTGTATGCTTCATAACGGTGACAACCTCCAAAGGAGTAAAAATAGTCCCCTCCTTCACGACCTTTGACCCAGAGTATATCAACTGGAGGAACACTGTGTGCTTGATCTTCATCCTTCAAATATACGACAAAGAAATGTTATCATATAAGAAATTAGAATATATTGTTCCATACATTAAATGCTGGGAATTTGCAGCTGCATAGTAATTTGAAGAGAATACAACAAATACGAGATACCTACAAACGCATCATTTATAGTGTTCTGGAAAACAGGTTAAAACATTTTGCATGGTTATGTAGAATCCGTCCCGACATGCATTTCAATACGTCTTCCGTGGAGTTCAGAAAAATAAGTTATATACAAACGGAAAATGTAAAGTCAATCAACCATGGTAAATATCAAAGAGGTTGTGTCATGATGCTGATGTTAAGTTCTCTGGGGAATATTCAGTTTTTCGACATCGTTGAAAAGCCACTGTCTGTTTCGTGTCCGTTTTACTGCAAGCAGTAACAAAGCGGACAAGAGGCAGACTGTGGATTTCCAACGACTGGTTTTCCAGAAATTATGCTAAATGTAAAAAAAAAATAATAAAAAATAAAGGCCATTAAAATTTGGAGGGTTCATAAAACTATCATTGAATATGTTCTTGAAAACACGTTAAATGAAAGCAAGAAGTCTGTATCATGCAAAAGGTCAAGGTCATCATTACTGCACAACTGAAATAGCATCCTAATTTGTGCACAGGTGCGTGAATATTTCATGAAATTAAAGAAAAAACTATTAAAAATAAAAATAACATTTAAAAATATTGGCCTATTAAAAACCCACAAATTATATACCTGTGCAGGGTTAAAATATTTGCAGCAAGACGAGTAGGCGAAACTCGTGGCAAAATGGAAAGGAGGATAAAGGCCAAACCATTCATGTAAATCTATATGCATAAATTACATACTTGTATGTCCCGACTTCACCCCGAGATCGAAATTAAAGCAATTTTCATTTTATATTAATATTACTGTTGGTCTGTGCGTTTTACTGCAATTTTAAAATTAATCATAATTCTTGAATTTTGAAATATGCAAAAGAGAAATTTTCCATTTGATGAACAGAAAGGGAAAAAAACTTTTATTCTACATTAACATGACCAAAGTACTAATTTCCTCTATAAGGCTTAACCTATTTCAAGGGTACTTTGTTCAAAAATATTGTACATATCTCATTTAATATTTAACTCTTGTACACAAGTATTTCAATCCAAAATAACATTTTGTCAAAAAGTTTGATATCAGGTAAAGAATATACATTGTGTACTATAAAACAGACTATATGTAGTCAGCAGTACTAATTCATTTCATGATTTCCCTACTTGGTAGTACTGTAATTAGTTACGTTGGACCATTTACAGTATTCCAAGAGCAAGAACACTTGCACTTCATGCAGTGGTTTCCAGTTTGAAACATTCCCTTAAATTGATAATTCTAGCCAAAAAAAAAATTTTTTCTCTATAATTGAAATCATATCTTTAATGTCCAAAATTTAGAAATGTAAACAATAATCTAAGTAATAACTCACTAGGCTAATTACGAAAGAGCGATCTGAAGTCTGCGGGCAAGCGTTTAATAGTACTCTTTGGAATAAATAAGGTGACCCCCTCCCCCATCAATTTAGACACCACATTTGACAATTAATTTTGCATCAGTGGTAATTGGAAATTGAATTGGAATCCTAAATTAACAAATTCTCTCTCTCTCTCTCTCTCTCTCTCTCTCTCTCGTGGGCTTGATGAATATATTGATAGACGTATTTCTATGATTTTGTTTATTACACGTATTTCTAGAATTTTACACCAATTAAAATAACATCATACAAACTACATTCTGACATCAACGTGCCTACAGCCGCCTTAATGCTTCATGACTATTTGGTGTAGAACTAAATGATGTGCAACTCACTTGAAGCGTTTCCATGAGAGATCTCACTTTAGCTTCGTCTAATACTGATACGAATGGCCTAATCAACACCGATACAGGCACATCATGGACTTCAGCGATATGCTTACTGTGGATAGATGTTTGCTGGTTATCCGTCATGAAGTTCCGTCTTCGACATTCCAGGAACCAATTTTTAGGAAAATAGAGAGTAGGACAACTAGTGCCAAACGACAGTGAGCTAAGCGTGTCGCCCTTGATTATTGCAATTGCTAAAATCAATACAGAGTTGAAGTATGGCACATTAAAAATAGTTAATCTACATTTTGAGTCAAGTATTGACATATCAATATGCGTGAGAGCTACTTTCGTTTTATCAACAGGAAGTAAACAATGCCAACAAAAATGGGTGCTGCTAAATTCCACACGACACAAACAATTATTTATCATTACCATTTTTCAGCCTGCAAAGACAATAAAAAAAACTATATAATACGAAATAAGAATATTTTTCGGATTATGTACTTATCTATATACATATATATATCTTTTCAAAACAATTAGAAATAATATTGCCCTACGACAATGTGTACCGTTTCCTGTAATTAGCCAAACCGAAACGTTGTAGATGCGAGCCCATCTTGATGTTTTATTTTTTAAGTTTTGTAAGTTTTCTTGCATCAGAATATTTGTGCATTGTTTACTTTAGTCAAGTGCAAATCTACAAAGTGAAACTAAGAGTTTTTGACGGTCAGGCCGCGAATTTAACTTCGCGTATGCCACTTGCATCATTTTTAGTTGAAGACAAAATTGAAAGCTGTATTTTGATTGTCGTTGTGTATTGTATACTAATAATAATTGTTGTAATTCTTCGCTTTAATAATTAAGGTTTCATTATGTCAAATATATACAGTAAAAAAATTTGTATTGGGATAATACAAGTTATACCTGGTAGGTTATTGATATCGCTGTCATTGCTGGTGAAGTTCTAAGTGCGGTTACAGGCCTATATGATATTGATTAATGTAATCAAGTTGAGTTTGATCAATGTATTATGTGTAAATTTTCATGCTACTTTAAGATGTAGAGTCTTAAATCCTTTACAAGAAAATTCCTCAACCTCTAAAACTTGTATAGAGCATTGTACGTACAGGAATCACGGCATAAACATGACGAGATTATGATTCAAGTTTGTTGAAATGAAGGACGATGCCTTTCTTAAAGGGGAGATAATATAACGAAATAGCGAAAATACACTGAAAATTTTAAATCTCTTCTTCTCCAGAATCACTGGGCCAAATTCTGTCTAACTTGGTGCAAATCATCCTTGGGTGAAGGGAATTCAATTTTGTTCAATGAAGGGCCATGCCTCCTTCAGAGGGGAGATAATCACAAAAGTGCAAAAATGGGGTGGGCTTCTTCCAAGAAACACTGGGCCAGAAAAATTCCAATTTACATTGAAGCTTCTTGATATCGCATATTTTAAATTTGTTAAAATCATGACCCCCAGGATTAGGGTGGAATCAAAGTGTTATACATGAAAATATAGGAAAATATCTTTTTCTTCAGAACCAAAGGGTCAATTTTATTTAAACTTGGTACAAATCATACTTGGATGAAGGGGATTCAAGTTTGTTCATATGTAAGGGTCATGCCCTCTTCAAAGGGGAGATAATCACAAACATGGAAAAATAGGGTGGGGTCATTTAAAAATCTCTTAAGAACCACTGGTCCAGTAAAGTTCAAATTTACATTGAAGCTTCCTGACAAAATGAAGATTCAAATTTGTTAAAAATCATGGCCCCTGGAGGTAGGGTGGAGCCACAATATGGGATCAAGGTTTTATATGTGAAAATATAGGAAAAAATCTTTAAAAATCTTCTCAAGAACCAAAAAGTCAGAAAATTTCAAATTTACATGACAGTTTTCTGACATAGTGCAGATTCAAGCATGTTAATATCATGGCCCCCAGGGGTAGGGTGGGGCCATATTAGGGGACCAAAGTTTTACTTGTGAATATATAGGGTTAATCTTTAATATGGGCCAAGGTGAATCAGGTAAGTGATGTGGCTCATGGGCCTCTTGTTCATATATAAAATTGTATATAGATTCTTAATAACAAGATCTTTCATTAGATATCATGATCTTTGACTTTGTGACCTTCAAGTTTGACCCATATTTCAAAACTTTAAGCAAATTTTTACCTTGCTCATAACCTTTGGGTGGTGATTGACAGGGCTTTCATATTTCATATGTGCATTCCTTGTGAAACGACCTTTGTTTTGGATACTGTAATATAAGAAAGGAGAAAAATTTGGGCTGGACTGGAAATCGAACTTGTTACCCCAGCATTACTAGTCAGGTGCTGTAACCCTGTCTTTGCCCTGGAAGATGCACAACCCAGATTCTTTTGCCCCAAACAGGACTTACACCTGAAGTCCAGGGATGGTCAATGGCACCAAATGTAATACAGGAAAAGAGAAAATTCATGAATGGACTGGGAATTAAACCTGGGACTCTTGCATTACTAGTGCTCTAAACAACTGAGCTTTGCTGTCTTATATAGCCTTAACTACTAAATTTTTGACCTTGTTTATTGTTTCTTTGTTCGGTATAGTGTTTCACAAACATATCTGTTTTATATATTGACAGATGAGATCATATTAAAGATTCTTGTGTGTGTGTTTTTATTCAGAACTGATCTACTGAATTTCAAAGAATTGTATAACTGTGCGTACTTACTTGCATATTTAAAGGATTGCTCTCTTTCTTCAGGTACAAGTTAGGAGAAGTAGAGGAAGCAAAATGTGTTATTGACATTGTGAAATCTTCAACAAATAAAAATAATGACTTAATCTGTGTTAAAGTCACCTTGAATATGGCTGGATCTTCAGAATCCACAGAACAAGGACTGGAAGTGAGGAAGTCCAATAAGTCTGTTGTCTGTTCATTTGTTCGATTCAGAAATAGGACGCAGAGAGGTGTGGACATTATATGGTTAAACTACGAGGGAGCAAGAGTTAAATTCAAGACTTTATATGCCTATGAATTTGTGGATGTGAACACTTATGTGGGTCATCCATGGATATTTTTAGACGTGGAAACTGGTGAGAGACTTGTTGTAGACCTGAAATCTGTATATGAGCCTACAACAGGATGGGTACCAGGCCAATGGCCACCAGTCCGAAAAGTTGTCAATATTACGATTCCCAGTATGTATATGCTCTCTCTCTCTTTCTCTCTCTCTCTCTGGATTGAAAGTAAATCTCTATAATTTTTTAAAGACATTATCCATTGTTTTAATTATACTGCATTATTTATACTTATTTTCCAGTTTACTCTCTGAAGGACTCCTGTATAAGGTTTTTTAGGAGGCATCTCCCTAAAAACAATATAAACAAACTAGATTTGCCAAGTTCTTTGTTGCAAGAAATGTATGAAAGATATGATACACCAGCTATACTAAGTGGACTTAGATCATCTGCAAGAGTGATGGACCCTTCCAACCCAGAAGAAAGGGGCCAGTAATAGAAGAAAGGGGCCATGAATGCTGCAAACTACGTGTGGAAATTTGTGTATATAATCTACACATATGTAACGTTCAGTAACATTACAGAAAAATACTTGCATGCAGGATCTGTGTTAAAGAATTACCATTTTGTCTCAGATCCATTAATATTTAACTCCATTGATTTTCAACACTTTTCCCCCCATTTCCATCATTACACTGCCATTAGTCATGGCAGTTACATAAAATCTCTGTACATATACTGTTAAACACAGGGGTTACAATAGCTTTGTTGGATTATATAACTGAGTATATTGTTGATTGGGAAAATATTGTTACTTGATAGTAAAAAGTATTTAATATACCTACTCAAAGGACAGTATACATTTTGTTTACCTTTACTATGGAGGAAAGATTGAATTTAACTTCATCAGGAAGATTTGCTTTCCCTGATCTTTGGGACTTAAAGACATTGAATACTCCATTTCTGTTAGTTGTCTCCCTTTGATGAACTCTTGTATACTTAATGAGATGCAAAATATATATTTTGTACACATATAAGATGAGAAAAAAAAATGAGTACTGCATTTATATTTATATGATTAACAGCTGCTATGCAACAACTCAAAATGCAGGGAAACACAAATTGTAAACTTATGAGTATATGAGGAAAAGAAAAATTCAAACTATTAAATCAGTAGAAGAAGAAATAAAAAATAATTATATATTTGATTAAAACCATGTGTTCTTGATATGGTCAGTTTTATGTACATCACCTGCTGATAGTCACACTTTCTTGACTTTTATTGCTATTATAACCATAACCAGTTATAATATACACATGTACCCTTATCCCACCCAAGCATTCAGTACCTTCATTACAGAAGAGTTGATATCTTAGAAACTGCATATTGGTCAATAATCTCAAAGGACTAATGGAGTAAATTTTCAAATTAATCAGATTTCTGTGTAATTGTGATGGTTATAAACTTATAAATAATTCCCTATAGCTGAATTCTATAAAATGTCCAGCAAATCCACTGTTCATACTGACCAATCAATCCAGTGAAATTACGATGTTGGACTACTCAGTTCAACATGGAGTTTCCAATGGACCATTTGAATCTGCAGTACTATTGGTAGTACTTTGCTTAACTCTTATAATTATCTTTGACAAGTTTGTTCATCCAAAACCCAGCTGGTTAATTTCCATGATGTTCCGAGACTTTGCCATTACTTTAACCCCTCTAGAAACAATTGCAACATCTTTGTCAGTGTCAAAAATAGCATCTAATACAAGTAGGTTTGCTGATTATTACGGTTGTTAATTTACAAAATTCACTAACTGAGTTGAGGGCAACATGTTTTGTTGTTGGATACTCTAAACAAAATGTTGCATATAGTCTTGGGCAATATTTTGGTCCAACAATGCATGTTGCCCTTGATCTCGTCACTAAATGTGCAATGTTCCTCGTGTAAAAAGCGAGATGTGTGACCACTAAATATAATATCCATTATAATTCATATATGATTTTTAGTCCCCTACCAGCTTTGTTACTGTTTACAACACTGAGCTGTGCAGCAAGTGAAGGTCACTGAGCAGATTTCATAACTCTGAGGACAAATCATTGGGAGGTGTATGCTTTAATCATTATTTGCCCAATTGCAATGTTCACTGTGCTTTGTGTCATCTTTTATATTTTTCTGTTCCTCTACAGCTAATTAAACCTCTAAATTATAAAATTATACTGATTCTTGTATTAATTGCAAGTGGACAACTCCTGTTAAGAGAGAATATTTAAAAACATTTTATTTGGCTTCATTTTGTATATTGTAAGAAATTGGAAGTCATAGAAAATGTATATGTAGTTTGTGCCTTTGGGATATACATCGATATTAATACACTTTTTGAGGAACAAAGTTGCCTTTAAAAAAAACACCTACAATAGCTTTTGGTCACATGTCTTCACTCATTTTCTTTCTCTCTGAATTCTCAGCAGGGATTCATTAATGAAGCATTTGATCAGATATTCATTGCTGTTTCTTAAAAAGTAAGTAAATTCCTCATCTGGAAAGACAAAGTGCATTAATAAAAAATTTTGAGAATATTCATAAAATTTTAATGCTTCTGCATTTCATCTTGCATTTTATTAAAAGGAGCAACAATATAATTACCATTAAGTAATATTTGAATGGGGACAATCTCCAGTGGCATATCTTGTTTTGATCTTTCAAAAACCCTCTCCATGTGGGATAAAATGGAAGATGTGTCTTCTTTGCATTGCACACATACTAGAGCCTGCATTAACGATGAAGAAGGGGAGGGAACCAGTAGCACCTAAAAACGACCATCAAATTTTCAAATCGGATAATTTGTAAATGAAATGAGTGTGAACAGTACTTTCCTTTTACATGCACACTGTAACATTGTTGCAATCTATACAATATATGTTATATATTGTTATATTTAGTTCAGTAACTGTGAATTGCATGCTAATAAGCTTCGGTTTAACTGACCTTTTGAAAACAGACTGATAGAAGAAAGACAACTCCAGCTGTCCATCTCAGAAGGCAGATGGGAAATAACCAAACGGAAGAACTTCCTGCTTCAATATTCTGGAAAACATAATCAACTAATTAACTTTATTATGCATACATGTACATATATTTAGCTCAATGGCATCATGGACTTAAAAGAAAGCTCCCCAGACAACAAATTTTATTGTGCTTATGTCATACTCTTGTGCACATTTACTACATTGCAATTTTTGTTTTTGGTGAGTAAATGTTGTTTATTAGTGTTACATCTGGTGAGGATTTCTACAAACCTCTATATTCCAATAACCATTGGATATGGAATATTTTAAATGTATAAAATTAAATGCTACAAAATATCACAAAGAAAGGAAGATGATTAAGGAGGCATTATGTTGACCAAAACTGTCAAGTCGATATATACAGGTGCTTGACGTTATAAGATATTTATGTAAAGGGAAAACATATCTTTGGACTGGGAAACACACCCAGGATCCCTGCATTACTAATCAGGTGCTCTAACCACTGGACTATTCAGGTCAATATCCATATATATGTGCACATTGGAAAATTATTTCATTCTGATTTAAATTTGCCCAGTAAATTGTTGCTACTTTAAGTAATGAATGGATCCATATTTCATCTAATTTTTAATCCACCCATTTCTGATATGAGTGTAAATAGGGCAGGGACAAATTTGTCTGATCCAACAAAAATTTGAAATCAAAGTACAGCTGCACTACATATACCAGTATTTCGAGTGTATTTGGATTATTTTAAAAAAAAAACGACTTTTACCTGAAGCAGAAAAATAGCTTCCTTCAGTAAGAAAATCTGTGACCCCACTTCATTTGATGAGCAAACCCCCATCAAATAGCAGACATTTTCAGCATTCCCAAAATCGTCTTTTCCAACATCTAAGGAACGCACTGTAATACACTAAAAAGAGATTTAAAAAAAAAAATAAAAATTATCTCATGCTTGAAAACTCTAGTCCATTTTAATCTTGTTCAAAAAGTCCAGATTTTGTACTATTCTCCTGAACTGTCTTGCTGATAGTGTTAATGGACTGCTTACCTTGTTCACGAAGCCCAGTTCCTGGATGTTCTGTAGAGTAATATGACCCTGAACTGTCTCGCTGATAGCAAGCATCAGTGGCGAGTGACGCTCTGAATACAAAACAGACAAAGCGTCTACAACCAGGTCCATGAGCTTGGGATCAGATCTGTGATACCTCTGAAAAGTTTTTAAAATTTTACAAACATATTTACTTGTATATCTGTTTTCTCTGGTGCAAAACCTTGGTTATATGTTTACATGTACATGCATATAAGCAAGAAAGGGGAGAGTATTACGTAATTTATGAAGTTCCTTTTTAAATATTTAAACTTTCATTTTGATACATTATGGTATCTGTGTACCAGTGTAATGAAAATTCTGCTTGTATACTCATTACACTTACATCTAACAACATTACATGTAGAAGGTTATTTCATGCTAATCAAATATATGTGATCAACAAAAAATGTAGGATGGGAAATCCCCTTCTTCATTATCGCATTGTCACTGACCCATAAAGGGATTGTTGTTAGACTTCTGCATGTGTAGAGAACTATGTAAGTGGATCAAAGAATCTAATTTTAATTAGATTGATTACAGCATAAAGACCTTGAACATAGAAAACTTTGGTGTGTCTTGTATAGTACCTGTAAAAGAGCGATTTGTTGCACAAGCTTTCCAGCACAAAAGCAGGAACTCTGTACTTCCATGACGGGCCTTCCACAAGATAAAGTCCAGCTTTCTATTTCTTTGACATGCTCCAGCCCTGACTGGAATTGGGAGAGATAAGA
The DNA here is from genome assembly GCA_024699665.1 of Ostrea denselamellosa. NCBI lineage: Eukaryota > Metazoa > Mollusca > Bivalvia > Ostreida > Ostreidae > Ostrea > Ostrea denselamellosa. Next base: position 9,060,770 of record JAMZEH010000042.1, read on the forward strand.
ATGTTTAATTCTACATAACCTTTCTCTAAGAATCACAGAGCATCAATTTGATAAATTCATTCTTGATAGATTACACTGATCTACAGGATGCTCCATTAGAATCTGTCTGACTAGCATTATTCACTTTTCTGATGACGTTATGAGGGTAAGATTATTGAAGAACATACATTTTAATTTAATTTTGGTACTAAACAGCACATTAGTTTTTTTCTTTTCTCATTGTTTGGAGAATCTAAAAATGTAGTGCCCCTCCCTTCAGTTGATTGAAATGGAACAGCCCTTGCTCATTTATAGCTTACTTGAAAACAAAATGTCTTTGGTTTTTCTACTACGTATGGATTAATCAATTGTATATGTTCCTGTACAGATGCTCCTGCCATCTTTTGTCGGTCATTGAAAGTTCCGTTCCTGTTTTTTTCTAACACCACAACAGGAAATAATTTGTCCTGAGACCAACCCTTACTAGTTTTCTTTTTCTGAAAGCATGAATAACATGTGCATTGAAATTTAAGTGTGTTGAACACCTTTTGCTACAAAGAGAAATAAAGGGAGGCAGATTACTTCTCTCAAATCCATTCACAAAAACTGAAGAAGTATATCATCAAATCCATTCACAAAAACTGAAGAAGTACATCAATAATTGTAGGATTGGGTTTTTTTTATTATTATTATTATTTTGTTGTTGTTGCGGTCTTTGACAGGATTTTGTACAAAATTGATACACTCAAAGATATTAGAAAGAAGTGTCACAAACTTTTATACTTTACAGGCTGTATAAAAAGAATTTTTAGACACTTCACCTAATTTTTACTTAACTCCCTTTGAAAAAAAGACATGTCTCCTCATTCAACAAACATGATCCTTTTTTACACTATGTACCTAAGGACACTATGCCAAGTTTGGTTGAATGCCGCAAAGCAGTTCTGAGAAGAAAAAAATGTTAAAAGATTATGACGACAATGGACAATGAACAAGCTCAATCGGGCCTTTGGCTTGGGTGAGCTAAAAACTACAGAGTCTGTACTACTGGTACTGCTCCAGCTCTCAAAGTGTCTACCACTAAGTTCAAGTGGTATGAATAGTCAAAATGAATTAGATACCTTTTTGAATGGCAGCATCTTCCTCTGTCCAGGGATAGAGTGAAGTTTGTACGTGTGTAAGAAAAAATCAGCACAGGCATCTTTGACACTTTCCATCCACTGAATGTAATGTTCGGACACACAAGGATAGTGGTTCAGATTACAGTCTATTGTCTCTATCTGTAGATCTGTAAACTTTGAACAAATCTTGATGTGTTCTGATATAAACTCAGGAGGGAGACAGTTCTCAAGGAATCTGAAGTCAGCGCTCCCTTCCTCTGTAAAAATACACACTTTAGGAATAATGAGTGACTGCATTTGATGGGATGACCTCCTGGGTCAAGAAATTTAGTTTGACTTCCCAAATTTTCCAAGAAAATTTTGACACTCCAGTTACAACTCTACACCTGTTGTGTGACATGTCTGTCACTTCAACTCTACAGCAATCATTGTGGAACAGAAACTATCAGGCATCCCTGCTGATTTGCTTTACATTATAGGCATACATTTCAATGGATTTCAGAAATATCTGACAATACTGAGACTACTTTCAGTTGATAAATTGTGCTGATGCTTGATGTATATTGTGAAATAACTGATTGTGGCATTATTTGACTACAATGAAAACAGTGGTGCAGGGCTATTTGTTTTATTTTGTCATAATGTATCCTGTATGTGTACTGTACATATCATAAATTATCTGGTATGTGTACTGTACATATCATAAAGTATCCTGTATATGTACTATAAATGTCATAAATTATCCTGTATGTGTACTGTACATGTCATAAATTATCCTGTATGTGTACTGTACATGTCATAAAGTACCACGTGTGTGTACTGTACATGTATCATGTATGTGTACTATAAATGTCATAAAGTATCCTGTATGTGTACTGTACATGTCATAAAGTATCCTGTATATGTACTGTACATGTCATAAAGTATCCTCTATGTGTACTGTACATATCATAAAGTATCCTGTATGTGTACTGTACATGTCAAAAAGTAACCTGTATGTGTACTGTACATGTCATAAAGTATCCTGTATATGTACTGTACTTGTCATAAAGTATCATGTATGTGTACTGTACATGTCATAAAGTATCCTGTATGTGTACTATACATGTCATAAAGTATCCTGTATGTGTACTGTACATATCATAATGTATCATGAATGTGTACTGTACATGTCATAAAGTATCCTGTATGTGTACTGTACATGTCATAAAGTATCCTGTATGTGTACTGTACATGTCATAAATTATCCTGTATGTGTACTGTACATGTCATAATGTATCCTGTATGTGTAGTATACATGTGATAAATTATCCTGTATGTGTACTGTACATGTCATAATGTATCCTGTATGTGTAGTATACATGTGATAAATTATCCAGTATGTGTACTGTTCATGTTTATCTTTTCTGTTATGAGGACGGTTATTTCTTATCTCATTATTTAGATATATTACACTTGGCAATGCAGTTGTACTTTTAAGATATAAATTCCACTTTTGAAAATACATGAGTGTATGAACTGGGACCCTTTATGCCAGCATACGTTTCATGAAGCACAACTATATTTATCAAGATTCATACACACATTGTTCACATTCATGAGGAAATGGCTATCATTTCAATTAAGAAAGATATTGAAGGTAAAAACATGGGAAATGTAAATATTAGTAATAACATGCAAGCTTAAACCTCCACATTTAGAATTCTGATATGTGTATATAAATTTGACTGACATTGAAAGACTGACACTTACCGAAAAATGGTCTACAGAATTGTCTAAATTCATTCATTCTTTCTCCCAGTCCATGAAAGTTTAAGCATATTATATACACTTCAGAATTTCCACTTTTGCTCGTTGCAGGTTTGAAAACATTTACCTACAAAACAGAAAAACATTCATAGATAAATCAAAAATATTTGTTTTTGTGAGAGTGCTACATCTAAATGGTCAATGTCCTATAATGCTCACCTACATTGTATGTGATTTTCAAGGATTAATTTTGTTAAAACTCCATGTTTGACTTGCAAGAATGTCCTAATGCCAAAACAATGCAGACATTTATTTTTTTATATTTTGTAAATTATATTTTGTGATCAACTTTTTTCCCTTTTACACATCATATAGACTTTATTTCAATTTGAAATGTCACCTTTGTGTCACTGTTTATATTCAAAACAAATTATAAACATTGTACTGTTAGAGGTTTATTAATGACAAAATATTGATAAAATTGAATATACCATGTATGAAAATATAAAATATGAATTTAAAACCAAATAATAAAAGATTTCGGGTGTAAAAAAAAAAATTAAAAAAAGGAGCAAACTTCAAGCTGAGCATAGTGTATACTAAAATCTCAATTTTCTTGTTGTGGGTATAAAAACAAATACCTCTTCAAATAAACAGCACAGTATATACATCACACTGACAGTCTCACTGTCAAACATTGTGAACTTCTTCAAAACCAAGTTGCCTCCAGGGGAGAGAATAAGTATCCCTGCCAGAGCCTCACAGTAATGGAGAAGGGACACGATCTGCTCCTGTTCTCCTGGGTCATCCTGACAGTCGATGGAACCATCACCTGTCACCTAAATCAGACAACAGTCAAAAGATTCATTTTAAACAGACAGCTATTAGTCATTGAGGGCCTTGCCTCATGCTAATAAGAAATGCTATTATGACCTTGACCTACTGATTTAAATATGATGTGCCTTGCAGAAATAACTTTTTCTGGACAGAGTTTTTTTTTTCTTAAAACAAAACTCCTCATTTATATTACTTTAACATAACCAACCTTTGAACAAATACTGTATGCTAACTTTGAAGCAACTGTTTCTATTTGTGAATCACAGACTTAGAAAATGTGTTTGTGACAGGTAATAACATCTACATAGCATCTTCACAAGCCAAATGTCCAAATCACCCTGAGAGTAAATAAAATGGACACTTGACTTACAAACACTCTGTATGCACAATACTTTTTTGTGACAGTAAATATCTGGGATAAAGAATATTCATGAATCCTGCTGATATTCTCACAAAAACAAGTTAAAGTGTCGATGGACAGATGGTCTAAATTTAGAGTGCTACTCATATTTGATGTGTGGATCTAACCATTCCTAAGAACCCAAATTTGTTAAATAATTCAACAATTCAAATCTGTCTATGCAATTCTATACATGAGTGCAAAATATTCCAAATGAAAAATTAGTCACAATAAGTGATAAATGTATCTGTCATAGTGTATCTAGCACATACCAGCTGAATGTTTCCCATTGTAGATGCTATGTTAAGAAGACCCTCGTAGTTACTGATGTCCATGAGATTTCCTGTGTTGTCTTCACCAAAGTACCAGTACTCCACACTCCCTCTGATGAAGCGGTCATCGTCAATCATCTTTCCCAGGGGATTTCCCTCGTAGTAGGGATTCAAGGTGCTTCCTAACCATGTCCATGTTCCCTGATATTCTAGGTTTCATTTTCACAACAATTAACTTTTCATGTTCATGATTGCTGAGCGAAATAATTTTACTTATATCTTTGATAAAATAATTCATATCGAGATAAATTAAAAAAAAAAAAAAAACACAAAATTTTATCAGTTGACATTGATAGTGAGTGACATCACATAATGGTGATCTTCAGTCATAGTATTCCCCTCTATAGTCAAATAACTTTATACTGGCCCCCAGGTCTCTATGTTTTCCATATTCTTAAGGACTAAATTGTAAATATTAAAAATGGCAAATAAAATTAGAAAATTTTCAGTTCAAATCTTGTCCATGCCCCTTTAAATGATGTTTACTATAAACATGATTATAACTCTATCATTTACATAGTATTAACTGCATGGAAGTTGAATAAATTAGGTTGATTTTAACTAATTTTTGTACAACAGACTCCAAATGCATTTACTGCATTTTTTTTATCTATACATTATAATTTCTAATTTTGCTGTACATATAGTCCAAAAATTCCAGATTTCATCCTGATTTATCAATATTTTGATTCAAAAAAAAAAAAAATCACTCATCAAACTGCCAATTAAGTTTTGGTGACGATCAACTGTTTTAACAATACATAGGCCTATATACTGTGTTATCTACCTTTTAATACTTACCATTGCTAACAAGATAATGATTCAGACTTGTCACAAATGCTCCAGGTGCTTCACAGAGATGAACTGTGTTTAGCGTCTCAAGGTCATAATTTATCAGGGGATAGACAGACAGAATTTCATAAAATTTGCACCATGCTTGTGTACAAAGTTCCGGGTGAATCACTTGTTTTACAGTAGATATAACATTGCCTGCAATGTTCATGAATTTTGTGTGTTCATGCCAAGAATGAATTTCCTTATCACTCAACTTGTCTTTCACACTGTTCAGTCTTTCCTTCATTCTCTGAAGAAGTGGATGCGCCCACTTTTTGCATCCTTTATGTATTAGTGATGGTAACTGCCAGTTGTCCGACTTTTCATATTTCAACTTTTTATCAAACAAGGCATTTATTTTTTGCTTGGAGCTTGGGTCCAATTGATTTCCTGTTCCAGAAAGTTTTCTTTTTCTCACAAAATCCATCTGATGTCATTAATAAGTGTCCTCTGTTGAAATACCTGACTTCAGTATGAAGTAATGTGATAGTATAATTAAACAAATCACATCATAATCTACACCTCAAAACCCTATTAATGATAAAAGATAACGTATACACAACGACTTGAGCTGAAATGCTCGCCATTCATTCTCAATGAAATTGGTCTATATTCAATTATACATTCAAGTAAATTCCTGGGATTCTCATTATATCAGAACTGAACTTCGATTCTGCGATACCCGGCTCTGATGGGCTGATACTCTCCCAGTCTCTCGATGCTGAATTATTGGTAAATTGAAACTAAAAGCACCCTGCTATCTACTTTCATTTATATCGGAAGTTGTACAGCAATCGTACAATAAATAGTCTAGAATTGTAACTGACTGGAAATCATTGATATGAGGCATTGTTTGTTTTGCAATCGTGTCATTTTATTTTGGTTTAGCAGGTCATTATGGATAAATTACTATTCCATAATTATAATTTCTCATAGAAATAACTTAATTTGAATTCTAAATTATATCACAAGAACTCGTCACGCGGAATATTGACCCTCTCTATTGTAGATGGTGTCATATTTTAATAAGACAAAAACTAGCGAAGGTTTGAATTAAATCAGATTAATTGAATTAATTGTATCATTAATTCAACTGATACGCGCAATAACTATTCTAGAGAAAGCACCTATTTCATTAGAAATATCTTCAATTCAACATATGATCCTCAACTCAATTAATGATCTCTTTGATTCAACTGTCGCTTTATAGATATCTTCAATTGAATTAAAGAGATCATCAAATAATTTATACCGAGGTCTAAATTAATTTTGTGAGCAATAATTCTACAGCATTGATGTGTGCAACAATTTAATTAATGAGAGCAATAACTGAATTGAAGTGCGCATCAAATCAATTATTGCTCTCATCAATTGAATTTATGCGCGCATCAAATTAATTTTTGCTCTCATCACCGCATTGAATTGATGAGCGCATCAATTCAATTGATGCGAGCAATAATTGATTTGATGCGCACATCAATAATAAACAAAATCTAAGAAATTAGAACATTACATACTCGCAAGCATTCATCATAGTGTAACACCATACAGATAATTAAACCGTTGTAGGGGGGAGGTTGTAGCCACACTTTTTTTGGACCAATGTTCATTTTCCGTTATATGCAAAATTTGTAATTTTCACATGCAATGAGAGAGAGAGAACGTAAGCTTGAACCGTTGAACTGAACCCATGTAGTGAAAGTCAAGACGAACCACCCTCTCCATCAAGATTTTGAAGTTTGGGCAGAAGAACAATTGTTTTTTTGCTTATCAAGTGTATCACCAACTTCTCCCCCATCTTTGGAACAAAAGGCCCATGGACCACATCGCTCACCGAGTCACCTTGGCCCTGCCATTGTTCAGTTGTTGTGTTTTTTGTTTGTTTGTTTATAGCCGCCTGAGCAATTTTTCAGTCCCACAGTGGGATTCGAACCCCCGACTCAAGGATCATCAGATCTTTGAGCCCGACACTCTTTTTTTTTTCTCTTTTATTGTTGAGCCCGACACTCTAACCACTGCGCCACGCGGGCGACTTCAGTTGTTGTGCTTTTAAAAGATCTTTTTTCATTAATATTAATTCCAATGAAAAATTTTACCCCATATTGTCGCTCCAATTTATTCTAACGGATGATACAGTCCCTGAAACGTTCTACTTTCCCATTTTCCCGTTCGTTTAGCGTTCGTTCACCGTTTTCCGTTCACAAAGCGTTCTCCGTTTTCCGTTTATCGTTCACCGTTTTCCGTTCATCGTTCACCGTTTTCCGTTCATATTTCCTCATTTTATTTCGAAACATCAATGAGAAAGGATACGCATTATTGTGAGATATGAAGCGAAAAGGCGGATCTCTGTTTAATCAGACAATTTAGTTTGTGAATTCAACGTGCATTTATTGTGCAATTAAGATTACATTTCTATTGCATACCACATTTAAATGTTTTGTACATTTACACAACAACGTATCACAATATATATCATTTTTAATAAATTCAACATTATTTAATACTAACAGCTAAAAAGACATTTGTATGATAATATTGACCAGTGTAAATTCCTACTGATAAAATCTACATTCCATATCTAGACCCCATTTAAACTCTAACTGTAAATCGGTCATGGTATGCGTGGAATCCATTACAAGAAAAAACAGTTCACTTAATTACAGAATCCCCTAAATTCTAGTGATTTTATAAAATTATTATTTATTTCATTAAATAATGGTTCTAAATTTTAGTGATTTTTAAAATTATTACTTATTTCATTAAATAATGGTTAAGTAACTGGGTTCTCAACTGAAAGTCTGGCGAGTAGTCGGCTGTTAATTGATGAATTAGTCTACCCTACAATTAATAGCATTGACAGACATTCCCAATGCATTTTAAGTCTGTATAAAGCGGTGGGCATTAATCTCTGACATCATTTCCAAGCAGACTCTCCATCGTCATAATTATTCTCAGAAATCAGTCAAATAGTTAAGTTGTATATGGTACAAGTTTAAATCAAATTTCAAAAAAAATTTATGTAGCATGACAGTATACCTCTTTTTTAGGTATCATCGACCACTCATTTGTGAAAATTGTGATAAATTCTTGTTTTATGAAATATTTGTGATAAATTCTTGTTTCAGGAGATAAGAGATTTGTAATACAAGTGTTTAATTTATTTCAGATAATTCGAGATTTGTAATACAAGCATTAATTTAGTTTAAAAAGTGTTTATTCACAATAAAGATTAACATTTGATAAAACAGTTAATTTTCAGCTCATTTATGTCAATTTGTGAGAGTAAATGAGCTCTGTTTTATTTAGGCCTTTCTGCATTCTTCTCTTTTTTTCTTCTTCTTTCGGAAAAGGCTTGACATTTGAAAAATCTCATCATTAACAAAAATTACTGAAACAACAGAATATGTATTTCTCTTGTACTAATTCCCCCATAAACTACATATTACCACGACAAACCGATGAAGTCCGTTTATCAGGCTGTTTATATGTACACCAGCGTAACGAAATGCCAACGTGTCTGGTTTATCAGTGGAAATAGGACGTTCCAGATTTCGCGGTGTAGAAAGATCATTTTGAACTGACCAGTGATACCAACAACACTTTAAACTCCAAATTTGTTGGGGTGAAAAATTGACAATGTCTGGTAAAGAAGGAAGCTTGCCTACCGCTACGGACGGACACAGCACATTTGATTTTGACGGGATATTCCGTGACGTTAACAATCCCGACACTCGCAAGAGACTATACGCTGCGCAAAAACTGATTACTGACGGCAAATGGAAAGAATCAAAGACCCAGTTTCAAGAATTAATTAACGAAATCTCGGACAAGCACGACAAACGGAATCTGCAGCTAATTCTTAGAGAAATTGAAATGTATCAGGAACGTCATATAAGTGATGACATCGTACCTTCCGACGGCATTGACTGGGAGGCAATCAGCCAGAGAACGCCAAAAATCTATTTTGAGAAATGGGATGATCTTCCTCAGAGCGTCTTCCTCCTAAAAAGCTGGCAGCAACACAATGGAATGCTACGCGCTCTGATAGGACGGCGGATTCTATCACATCAGTGGATTGCCAGTAAAATTCGCGAACTTCACTGTAGCCATATCAGAGCGAGTATGATTCTCGGCCTGATGGTGGACCAGCGAGTGCAGGACGACGGATTCGTGGTTTATTACAGGGAGCTAACACCTGGTGAAAAGAAGTTCATTATGCACGACATCGTTCAAAATCGCATCAAACACATCGAGATCATTTTCCCATATCCCGTCTTGCAGACGGCTTACAAAGAGGAGATTCATTGTCCAGATGACGGATGGGAAATCGATGAAACTCTTGCCCTACAGCTCGGCGAGGGGGAGGTCTTCCTTCGCGAATACTCTGTGCAATTCCTTAAATCTCTAGATAGGGAGGATCTTACTTTATTTGACCCCGCGTGCTCAACCGGTCAGTTTCTATGGACCATGAAACAAGCGCTACCAAAGTGCCACACAGTGGGTCAAGACATCAGTCAACACATGGTCAACTTCGCAGCGAAACGCGTGGATGAAATCTATTGTGGAAATGCCATTGAACCAAAAATAGCTGATGGAACCGCTGATGTCGTGTTTGTTAGGTTCATAAATTCCGAGGTCTTGAAAGCCGCAGATGCAAGGAAAATGATACATCCATTATTGAGAAGTTTAAAGAAGGGCGGCTATATCGTTATTTTTGGACATACTCCCGTGTTAGTATCTGCTGCTGATTTGTTAATGGATATCGGGCTCAAAATTGACCGCTGCATTGGAGGTGATCCAAAATGGGATGGCGTATTCCAGTATTATGTGTGTCATAAAGTTTAAATGTAATATCACACCATGTATATTCCATCTTGACTTCACAATCTAGTTAGGTGTTATCAAGATCAGCTGTTGAGTAGTCATTCAAATATTTACTATAATGAATATATAATCTTGAACCTCTGATTGTAATATCAGTATTGAAACTGTTCACTTATTTTATTTAAAATCATTATCATAACAATGTATACTCATATACATGTATCCTTTCATTTGATATCTGCATTACTGAGTGATGGTGAAATCACCGTGCAGTCCTTTGGCAGTTTTTCTGTCTGTCTGTTCAATAAAGTATGAATACAGCATATGGTCTGAGGAAATCTGATATAATGATGCTGACAATCATCAAATTCAGAACCCATGGCACAGTTACACATATTTGAACATCTGAGACATTGTGTGGATAATTGAACATGTATATAGATTGTACATGTAATTAAAACCATTCTATTTTCTCCAAAACTTCAAATATATCTGACAGAAGTCTTGTACAATTCATCATGTTGCAGTTGAGCTACAGGTCTGTCAGTGTTCTTGTAGCTGTTACAATTTAATCCTCTTCCTCCTCATTTTTCAATGATCCAAATACCTCAGTAGGAACAGATTTAACCTCCATCTCTGAAACAGGAAATGTATAACCAATTTTGTAATAACTGAATAATTCATCATTTTACATTAATTACGGAGTAATTTATGGCTGTCACAGAGTAATGATAGAAATTACAGTTCTATAAAATAACATATGGTAATGTGTTTGGCAATACACAAACAATCTCACATAGATAAGTTTTCACAATGTGTTTATTAGAATGCTGTAGATATATATTAAGATGTAAGCATACAGTTGTTGTCATATGGCAGCATATATCTGCCATCACTTGACAGATAATTATGTTGACTTGACAATTAAGTATGTTGACTTGTCAAATGATTGTGTCTACTTGTCAGATTATTATGTCCACATGCCAAATAATAATAAATTAAAAAAGTAATTGTAAAAATGCTTTCACACCTACATGTAAAATGTACCACCCATTTAACAACATAATTCTGAAAAGTCAACATACTGATCTGACAAGCCAACATAAAGATCGCACAAGTTAATATGATGATCTTGTTAACTCATCAGATAATTATGTTGACTTGTCGGATCATGTTGTTGACTTGTCAGATATTAATGTGGGAAGCAGATGTTAACAAATGCTATTAGCACATCAGAATTCAAAGGTAATGAGAAATTTTTCTGACATGTCGACATAATTATATGAAAGGTTGATGTAATATATCTGACAAGTAGTGAAAGAGACACACCACCATACTATCAGGAATGTTAGTTCTCCTGTCTGGTTGGACGTTGTGATCCCTGAAGACTTACCTTCCACTTGCGCCTCCTCATCGCTGGAGAAATCATCATCAATATCGATAGCATCTGGGTTAGCAGTTTTCGTCAATTCTCCCAGCTCCTCCTGTGTATTGTCACTCCTAGAAGTCAAAATACCCCATATTAAATTTCCAATCTAGATATCTATCATTTCTTTTCATGGGAAGTAGGAGACTACATACATCAGTATCGTAACCTTTCTTTTTATACATCCTCTTGCAAATACGACCCGACACAATTATGTGATGGTGGGTGGATGAGTATCTTAAAAAGTATGTGAATTAGTGTGTCATTGTCAAGTGTTACACTGACATTGAATTTAATTATCAAAAGAGTAATTACATTGAAGAAAGCATCCATGGCTATTCCAACATGTTGATTGACAAGCATGGAGAATTCTAAGAAATGAGATATTGCAGACAGCACAACTGTGATTACCACAAGTTCATGTCAATATGTGGATGAGCTAAAATACCCATACCCTCCTGAAGATTCAAGCCTTTCTGTGTAAGACAGGGGGCTGATATTTTAACTGTGTATTGTCTGTTTTCTGATGTTTGAATATAAGATAATGTGTTAAAGCTTTGTCATTCACGGAGGGTGTGATTAGGTCAGAATTTGAATTTCAAGCACCTGCTTGTGTTTGAGGTAACCAAACTGGTGTGCTTTGCTGGATGGAACTATGTGTTTTTCGCTGGTTGAATATCGAATTGTTTTACAATTTGTAAATAGGAATTTTTCCAGAAGTTTGTCTTGAAAGAGTAGCATCATAGCATGTATTTAAAGTTACATGATTCAGTGCAACCAGAAGGAAATATTGATTTTTGTATAAATCAGTTTTTCAGGTGATTATTTCATAATGATAAGAATATGACATATCGGAAGTATGTGTGTTAATTTTTTCATAGTCTATTGTGCTCATAACTTCATTAATATAATTTTTTTAAATTTTAATATGCATTATAAATATAACTGATTAAAATAATAAGCCAAATATCACCAGAGTTGAGGACTATGCATTGATGAGTGAAAAGTGGTGGTGGTGGTGCCCCCCCCCCCCCACCACTTCCCACTCATCAGTGCATAGTCCTCAACTCCGGGGGGGTGTGTCCTGTACTGTAAGTAAATGTACCTACAGTGTATGACTTGGTTCTTTAATGCTATTGTTTCATTTCAACATAACACAATTATTACCTTGCACAAATACAATTCAAGTAGCAGGGAATTAACATGTTTTCAAAGGTTTACAACGTTCAATGTTGACTTTGCTTTTGCTGTTACCTACCTGACAAACAAGATGCCTTTATCAGTCTTGGCCTGATCTTTCACAGATTCCTCTGCCAGCTGTCTAGCTCTTTCTTCCAGTCTTTGCATGTTGTCTTTATCACCAGCCTCACCTGCTTATCAACAATATAAATAATAAGGATTAATTTTTTTTTGCTGGTCAGAAGTCTGACTTAATCTCGTAACTATTTAACTATTAATGTACTCTCTTCAATACCGTGGGAGGTGCCATAGAAAGCACCATTGGATGGACAGACAGAGTGATTACTACTGTGCACGTGACATTTGGCAAACTCTAAATATAGCATTAAATGCCTTAATTTGATATTCAGAAAATCTGAGAACACTATACACGATCAACAATAAACTTCCTTAAAATTTTTCAAGTCAGTAAAGAAATCTCACCCGCATTATCTCCCTTTCCACCAGACGCTGCCAACATTTGTGCGGACATAAAGTTAACTTGTGTGTTATATATAGCCTGTACAGAGCGTTTAATTCTCAGCATTTCTCTCACAGTGTCCTCATTACCATGTTTAATCTCAAACTCCTTCCAAACTTGCCAAAAATTTGGTGCCACCTAAAAATGAGTTGTTGATTTTTTTTGTTCAGAATGACAAAGGCATTGATGACTCACTGGTATATGTAGAAGAGTCTTTAAAGATGATATTAAAATTTCACAGTCAGGAAAATAATTGGCAAAATTTAATTTGAAACTATAAAACAAGGCCTGTCAAAATGATTATATTAATTTCACTGACCCTTGGATCAGAAATCTGGGAGGTGTGAGCATAAACTGCTCGAGCTCTGTCAATTTCTCCAAGTTTCCTCTCCAAATCAGCAAACCGCAAGCACATGTTTCTGCAAACAAAATAAGAAAAAAAAAATAATAAAGTAATCTCTCATGCTATCTGAAGTATCAGGAGTGTAACAAACTTTTTTTTTTAAACACAATGCATTTAAATTAAAAGCAGTAAGCAAGACATAATAGTAAATGGTATACAACACTTGAATCACATGTAGTAACAAGACAGTAGCAGTTTCAAATACCTCAATATCTATGTGTTGTATACAGATATCAAACAACAAATACTACTATTATACATTAATTTCATACCAAGATGTTTGTACCTGCAAGATCAGCCATTGTGAAATATCAGAAAAAGTACTTGCATAAACAAGACATATTTTATGACAGCTGAATTTCAATGAATTCAAACCAAATGAATTACCTGGCCTGTTCATCAGGTAACACTTCTATAGCTTTCTCATAAATAGGTCTTGTATATGTGACACCATAGATCTCTGCTGCTTTCTTTATGTACACATTGAACATCTAAAAGTAAAAGCAAATCATATACATGTACCTATAGGTAGAGCATTCATTCTATTTGGATCTCATTATTCAATCATCAAAATAATCAAATTCAAACAGTACTTCAGAAACTAAATGCCAATGTTTTCCTGGCCACTGCAAGTATCTTTATAAAACAGACATCAATTTTTAAAGTAATTCCATCTTTTGTCCAAAGCTGCAAAATGAAACTATAGTGGCAATTCTTTCTATCACTGCACTTTTATTATTGAATTCAGGTTTCACTTCACCTCATTTTGCTCTTCTCGCAGCACAGCTTTCGTTGCTCTGTCATACACAGCCATGGCATGTCTGGCTAAGCCATGCTCTTCCTCTAACTTGGCATACAACAAGAAGAAACCTACAAATACACAGTAGAACAAGATGTGTTTGTGACATACTGTGCTCCCAGATTATAACAAAGTGGAACTGTAACATTTGTAAAGGTCACTAGGTCAATTATTTTGATGCCAATGGAAAACTACAAGGAATGCACCCACCAAATATGAAAGGTCTACCTCTTATGGTGTAAAAGATATGGACAAAGGTTAAGTTGGGTTTTTTAAATTCCAAAAGCGATGTCAAAGGTCAATGTCATGGTCACAAGGTCAACAAAACTGGTATTGTTGGAAAAGTCTTCTCACAAGCACTGCATATGCTAATTATAAAAGCAGTACCTCTTACAATTTGAATATTACTTCTATTCAAATTTTCTAAAGTAGATAAAAAGTCAATGTAAAAGGTCACCTGGTCAAAGATTTTGATGTCAATGTAAAGGTCTTGATGCAAGGAATAAACATACCAAATATGAAATGTCTATCTCTTATGGTATAAAAGATACAACTGAGGTTAGTTTTTTGAAAATTTCCATAAACCAGGTCAAAGGTCAATGTCAAGGTCACAATGTCAACAAATCTAGTAACAATGGAAAGGTATTCTCACAAGAAATGCACATGCTTTATATAAAAACAGTACCTCTTATGATACAAAAAATATGGCTTATACTAGAATTTTCTAAAAGTACATCAAAAGTCAATTTAAAGATCACCAGGTAAATAAATGGAAACAAGGAATATGCATACCAAATATGAAAGGTCTACCTCTTATGGTGTAAAAGATATGACCATGGTTAAAGTTTTTTTTGTAACAGACTGAGAGATAGATAAACAGACAGACAGATGGACAAGCCAAAAATTGTATGTCTCCAATCTTTCATACTGGAGGCATAAAAACAAACAAACAAAAACACAAAAATAATAAATACAACTGTTAAAATAATAATATAATCAGACTTTGTTATTCATTACTTGATGGAGCCTGAACCCTCCTCCCCCCCCCCCCCCCCCCAAAAAAATAAATAAATAAAAATTGATGTGATATCCAAAGTTTTGAGATATTTTAAAAGGTTAAAATACAAAGAGTATATGTAGTTGGGACTTCCAAATCCCTTTGACATATTCATGGCATCCTTTGACGTATTCATGGTATCCTTTGACATATTCATGGTATCCTTTGACATATTCATGGCATCCTTTGACATATTCATGATATCCTTTGACATATTCATGGCATCCTTTGACATATTCATGGTATCCTTTGACATATCCATGGTATCCTTTGACATATTCATGGTATCCTTTGACATATCCATGGTATTTACAATGTCAGTGTTCAAGACACCAAAGTTCAACTGTAATTTTGATGGAACTACCAAAATTGAAAGTTTTACATGAAAAAGCCAGTTGTATATTATTGTAGTTTGCGGTATCAGTAGTGGAAAAAGTCTCTAACAGTACATGACTAGGTGTACATGTACCTATTTAAGCATCGAATGACTTAAAATAAAACTTCTACCACAGAAATGTCTCCAGGATGTTAATTAGAAAATGTCAAATTGATTCCTTCATTAACTGTTGCGTACGTACTGCTACAAAGCTGCAAATTTTGCTAACAGTACTATATCTTGATCTTGTAGGTTTAAATAACAAACTGAAGTGAAAATTGCTAGTCATGTCACATTAACACAATGCCATACACATAGAAATTTCTGCCTGTGTTACTTTTGCTCATATACATTTAAAAATGATTTTGTCTAAATTTGTTTCTTCCTACTTTAAAATGATTGAGGAATTCACATGTACTCAATTTCAAATTTGACCATTTAGTATAAGGTTGAAATGGATGAAAATGGGGGGAAGAATTTACTCTGTATACGTTAACTTAAAAGTGTTGCATGAAATAGGATATATGTACATTGTATACGTATTTCATAATAATGTATCTTGTGATATATTTTATGATACTCACTCTTTGCAAACTTGGCTGGGCACTTTTCTAGGCATTGTTCAAAGAGATCCCTGGATCTTTCTAACTTTGAGCCACCCTTCAATATTAACATGAAAATCAAGCATGTAATGTACACACTGAACATGTGACAAGTACAGAGAATAAACAATCTTCATATCTAAATGCGTGTGCATGCACTTAGTTGTATCCACAATGCTTACATATCTTTCCATGAACTTTGTTAAGTATGTGTTCCATATATCATAAACATTTGGCCATCTGAACAATGCTATTCCCTTTTCATATGCCTGCAAAATAAAATGATTAACAGCTCATTCAGTAAACTAAAATTGTAAGGCATGCGTTGTATCAGTTACTGTTTGTGGGGGTTCAATGTTCGTGGATTTTGTGGATACCTTTTACCAACGAATTTACATCCCCACAAACCAGTTATTCTTTGCAATAGCTTCTATAGTATAATGTTGTACATTTTCAAAATGATGTTAACCCTTGAAATTCCATCCCAATGAACTGGTAAATATTTATCTACCCACGAACAATGGCCCCCACAAATATTAATGATTCCTCAGTATCTAACCTATCAAAACTCTTTCATAGTAGAGGTATGAAAGATATGATGAATGGAACAAAGTGCATGAGATTTTTACAACTTAACAGTAAAAAAAAAAGCTACGGTAAACAAAGTTATAGTGATCCTCCAGGGCTGTGAGAAATAGTTCAATATACAAGGTAACTAAACTTCTGCACATCCAATAAAATTTTTCGTTATTTTTCCCTCTTAGGGGAATAAATATCATTTGCATTAAGCATGAATTTGTTATGTGTTTTACTGTATTTCACCAGTAACATATTGCCCTGTCTCATGAGACTTTTTTTTACCATCTACCAAGAGTCCTCACAAGTTGAGTAATCGTGATGTATAATTATATGCCCTCTACTAATACACAAAAATAAAAAATGTTCCCAGTAATAAGTGAATCAGGAATTTTAAGAAATTTGTTAACCTTGAAAATTGCTTATTTAAATTGGTCCCAATAAACATAAACGATTCCAAAGTCAACAAACCAATGAAAGACTTTACACTCCTTTTTAAACTCATTACTACACATAATTCAAAATTAATCTTCCTATAGAATTAAGAATTTTGATTTGACTGACCTTGTTTCCATAAATAGTTTAAAAATAAGTTTAATACCTTAAAGGCTTCCTCAAAATAGTTGTTTTCCTCCAGGAAGAGACCATAGTTCATGATAATTTGCGGTGTGGCAATCCGTAAGTCGATGATTTTATCATAAACTGATTTGCAAGTCTACAATATTACATGTACATGTATTAAGCAAGTAAAAATATTGAAACAAGACATCCAATAAAACTAGAAAATTAGAGCTGTCAAACATGTTGCTCAAATCTAAGGCATCATCATTGTTAGTAGAAACAGCGTTTCTATCCATAAACTATGACTAGAAAGTACCTTAAATGTTCCAAAACTTTCCTCCAAGTCTGCATACAATGACCACACCCTTAATGACTTGTGAACTCTACTTTGAACTGTTTCAGTCTGAAAGAATGGACTCACTTCTCATGCAAGTATTCACAATATCAACTACATGGATTTTACAACCAAAGTCTTGTATGAATTAAAAGAAATAATTTGATTCATTTTCATTTATTCTTTATTAAGTTTACAAGTGCGTTTTGTATAAAACGATATATTTTTAAAATGAGGACATTCATGGAGCCTTACCTCATCGTGATACGATACTTTTCTAGGTGGTGGGGTGGTTGCTCTCTGCATTAACTTTAGGGCTTCTTCATTATTACTGCATGGAGCAAACAATTACAATTGATACTTAATGACCTAATTTGTATTTCAAGATAAATTCATATACATTTGATGATATTCTTTTAAATTCTGTATGAAATTATTCTTACTATGACAAATAAAATAATGAAACTAATTTGTGTCATACTTTCAATTCTGTGTACCATATTAGAACACATTTAGTTCATATAAGCATGTTATCGGCACAAAAATGCAATAAAACTAACTCGTGTCGTATTTCCATTTCTGACCATTCACACCACACCGATGCCAGATCATCAACATGCTTGTATGGTACTCGCACTGCTTTGTCGAATATAATTCTTGCCTGTAACACATTTACTACAATGTCAGAAAATAATCTTTATGAAAAGCATTTAAGTGTAATAACAAAAATGTGAAAAACTTACATCTTCTATCTGTCCAGCTTTCTCATAGAATTTGGCAAATTCTACCCATAATGTGTTTGGTTTTCCTGAAGCAAGTTTGGGGTCAACAGTCTGCACAGCTTCAGTGTATGTGTTAATTATCTGTAACAATTAAAACTCGAGTAAGGAATGTGTATTCCCATCCTCCTCCAAAGCTGTGCTCTTCATTTTGTGAATCATTCGTAACATGTAATGAATGTTAGTATCTTCCTATATATTCAATATCCTACTATTTTTACATAGAACACACATAAACATACCCTATTTCTTTTGTGTATCTTAACTTTTTGCCTTGTTTTTCAAACACAGTAAACTGGAACACTCTGGTAATTCTGAAAAAGTTGCCATTCTGACGGCTTACACCCAGAACAAAGTACTTGCCAAGTGAATGTACTACTTACTAGGACAGGGAATACTGAATACAGATGAAAATATTAACTAAAGTTTACCACTAACTACTATAACCGTTATTTGTAAAGAAAAACTGTCACAATATTTGATTTACTACTTTGGCACAGTATACACGTACTTAAAATGTAACATAGTTATATAAATATCTCAAGCAGTAATATGAACATAATCTACAAGTATATATTTTACAGTACATGTGTACCGACTACTGTATTGTCCATTTCATATCTGAAAAGTACAGCGAGTTCTGCAGACAAAAAATCAACTACACATAAAATCAGATACACACACACAGGGCTGACTGCTAGCAAAAATTGGGAACCATAAAAAACAGTTACAAACCCCAATAACATACCTGGGTTTTTTTTTAAATGTATGTTATTTTAATGCAGCATTATTTCATACATATGTATATGTATTACTTCACAATTACCAAGAAGAGACATTACTTCTGGTGGTATGGTATAGATTTTTGGGGTTGTCTTTGTGTCACTAATTTTTGTTTGATGGTATGCTGAGTAGACTGCCTTTAATATCTGATATAATTCAGTAATTTGCTCAGCTTAGTGACTGATCTGAACTGTCAACATAAATTGTGTTTAATGTATCATCTTTGATAACGAAAATCTTAGAAATCTCATGCAATATATAAAACTTTAAAGTGCTAGAATAACATTGATTGTTTTTTCTATGTTCTGTGATCCTGATTAAAAGTTTACTTTGTCTCTGAATGCCCAATCCGATGTGAAACTAGTAAATTAGTACATCTGTGGCAAAATAAATGTATCTGTGTAGTCAGACACGTTTCATTATCTGACTTTATGTGGAGAGACTCATCGGCCATTGGACATACATGTATTGTGATTATCAGATATCTGATACACAAGATTAGATTATTTGTTTATGTATTGTTTAACATCCCACTCGAGAATATTTCACTCATATGGAGACGTCACCATTGTCGATAAAGGACTGCAAAATTTAGGCCTATGCTCGGCGCTTATGGTTTTGAGCAGGGAGGGATCTTTTTTGTGCACACCTGCTGTGACACGGGGCCTCGGTTTTTGCGGTCTCATCCAAAGGACCGCCCCATTTAGTTGCCTCTTACGACAAGCAAGGGGTACTGAGGATATATTCTAACAACCTGGATCCCCTCGGGGCCACAAGATTAGAGCTTATCGGCTATTTGATATACATAATTGTGTTTTGATATACATATAGTGTCTATTGGTCATTTGATATACATGCATCTATTTACCTTCACAATTTTGATTAATTGCTAATCTCTCTTTAAATCTGTAAATCAAATATAACAAGACTCCTTTCTATGCTAAGCATCATGTTATGACTGTAACATACCTCTCTTGGTTTCCCCTCAAAGAGTTTGACTCTTTTATGCCATTCATGAACATTATGAGGATTTTGTCTCAAAAGAACACTGGAAAAAAGCATAGAGAATTTTTTCCTAACAAACTGATATCATCTGTATAAATAATTGGTTTCAATTTGGCACAGTTTGACAATGTTGAATGAGAATTTTCATTTACCTGTTTAAAAGAAGTGGTCGTCTTTCCATCAGGTTTTCCAACCTTGCTAATCTGAGTTCCAGCTCAAGGTCATCTGTACAAGGAACACATTTAGTAGAAATTACAACCTTTTCTCTGAAATTTTCAAGCACATTTCATACTCAACATAGTGCTTCTTTCAGACTAAACAAGAGGTACTATGAGCATTGCTCACTAAGAATACCCCTGCTCACCCCAATCTGTCATATTCAAAAAGTGTTCCTTTGACCCAAAAATCAGTAGGGATCATTTTCGTCCCATGGGTAGTCCATATGTGTGATATGGTGACTCTAGGTGAAAGAGGACAACAAGTGAGAGCCCGGAAACCATTTTGCTATTTCAATTTCCAGTACACTTGACCTTTTGATGCCAAAATCAATAGGGATCTGTATGTATTATATGTTGACTCTGGGTGAAAAGGATAACACTTTTGAGCCTGGAAACTATTGTGTTTACAGATGGATAGATGGACAACCTGATTCCAGTATAACCCCCAACTTTGTTGACTGGGGGTTGTTATAATTATCACATCAGACATGGGATATGCATATAATGTATACATGAACCCATAATCAGCTGTTATGGTTTATGATAACTCTCAATCATAATGCTTTTGTGAATTTAAAATTTTTATTCTTAACAAAATGGCAAATCTAGTTTTTAGTCCAAATTGATGTTTTCTATCACAATATTACAGATATTGGCAATAACTAATATAGGTTGCTATTTAACTCAAGTGCACTCATTTTATAAATGATCTGGTGAAGTCAACCATTACAGTGATTGTCAATTATTTTTACTTACCTTCCTCAGAAGCACCTGTCTCCTCCATGCTTTCCATTTTAGAACTGATCAAATTTTTCTCAAACTGAGCATAGGCATCAAACACTTGAGTGAAATCCCTCACAGTAATAACAGTCAGAATGGATTCTTCATATATATCTCTCGCCTGTAATACATGAATAAAATGGACAGATGATACATGTATCTGATGTTTATTGCAATCCATGGGTAGCATGAAGTAATTTAAAAATTTTCATTTTTACACACACACACACAAACAAAAAAACAAAACTGATGGAATTGTACTCTACTACAGTAATATAATATATAGATGTAGCAAACTGATTTTGGTGGCCTCTAATAGTTTGATATAGGATTCTTATTCAATAATAACAAAGCTGATAGAGCCAATTCAACTAACTTTATCTGATGAAGAAGGTATATTTTGACAACAAAATTTATTCAATAAACTTTAATTCTGGAGAAATGCACATGTATCTAAGAATTAGAGCTGCATTTCCATATTCTACATGTATATTCATATTTCGTGACTCTTGGAAATTTTGGAAAAGAATTTCATTTCAGTCAGTAAACCACTCAACCTACAGACAGATAGACAGACAATACCAAAACATCCCCTGCCTATGTTGATGTTTTCCACTTCCTCCATAGATTACCACTGCTACTTAAAACTTTGAAAATGCATATTCCAAAGAACAGATTTTCATTAGATCATGTTCAGTTGTAACTAATTCATTTGAAATTACAAGAATTCAACATTAGATTAATATTATTTTAATGTTAATTTAACATAACATTCATTCGCATCAAAATAACATAAGGCACTATTGGCCGAGTATAATACTAAGATAAATATGGAAAGCAACCACAGGAAATTAATTAAAGTTTCAAAAGGAAAATTTTTCACAGAGACTTACTCTTTCAAAATGACCCCCTCTGATATAATAATCTGCCATGGCATTCCACAAGACCCCGATCTGATCAGTGTACCGCTTCAGTCCCTGACGAATGATTGGTTCAATCTTTAGTGAGGTGACCTTGTCCGGGTTTTTGGCTACAAGGTCACACAGCTCATTCCACAACTAAAAATCAAATGTGGTTGATTATTACAGTGAGCTATATTGGAACAAAGCTACATGCATTAACCTCTATAAGACTGATCACTGCATTATCTTCACCTTTTCATGAACTAATGAGCATAAATGTAAACTCAAGATTCTTTACAAAAATCTTTAACTACCAATACATGTTTTCTAGAAAACATAAACATCTGCCAGATTTCAAATCCCAGTGTACATATCTTTAGACAAGAATTAAGTTTCTTGAAGATGTTAGCCATAAACTTGAAATATATTAACAAATAGCCGTCATAATTTTCATGAATATTTTTTTATTTAAAAACTTTGAACATCTACATTTAGTCTTCTTGGCAGGTTTTGTTAGATGTTCATATAATACATTAAACCAAAATTTGGATTTTAAAATCTCTTATTTGCAAACAAAACATCTTTTCTATCATTCAAAAAAAAAAAAAACACCGAAAAAAAACAAACAACAACAACAACCAAAACGCAAACTTGTATCACTCTTTTGATGGTGAAATCATTCTTTATTATGATGTGCTTTAACGAACCGTTAAATACAGTTTTGATGTAATGAGCAATCTATCACATAGTGTTGTTTAAAAGCTGCACTTACTTGGTGTTTAGACTTTCCCTCCCTTGAGATAAAAGCATCATCATTGATAATGTCTACCAGTCTGTTGGCTGCTTCGTCCAACCAGCCAATCTTCATCAAGTACTCGATGTAACCTTCTGTGTTCTCTTTCTGAAGCTAAATATTATCAAAAGTAAATGTTTAAGTTTTTCATAGGACTCTGTACTATTTCATTACATATGAAATAATACACATAAAAAGGTCATTATCTTTGAATATTTATCTTGATATCTAAACACTTTCAAAAATGCCCATTTTCTAATAATACTGAATAAACATCATCTCTGTAACAACCGAATTACTAAATCAATGCATCGTATTAAATAACGTATGAAATAATGAATTGTGGTCTGCAATCATAAACATAATCATGATTGTTAGAGATTTGTCAATGGTCTTTGCCCTAAGAGGGGTGGACAGCTCAAGTCAGTAAAACTTGTATAACATCATCAAACCTTTAGATGTCTCCGGTACACCCTAACTGCTGTCTCTGGCACGTCATACAAACGGACAAACTTCAGATATAGAGGCCAAATTCTGTGGTGTTGGGTCACAGGCAGAGCCCGGAGTGCCCTGTCAAATGTTCGCCTTGATTTTGTAATTCTGCTATTGTCCACTAAGTACTGGCAGTAATCAATCCAAATCCTTGGCATCTGTATTGATGAAAAGATAAATTTTCAATTTGCATTTTTTGTTTCAGTATTATTATTTGGCAGCATTACCTGTACATTTCTAGTACAAAATTTAAAATGCTGATATTCATAATACATATTACTGTACCGTGCAAATAATTTGTAAAAATTTTTTAACTTCTCACACTCAAACTTATAGTGTCAAATTTCACTGACCTTGTGCATAAAAACAAGTGCCCTCTCATGGGCATTGATGACATCTTCAACAGCAAGATCATTTATACAACGACCCTTAACCTGTCTTCGCCGAAGTTTCAAATAGTTGTACCATAATTTGTAACTATAAGAAATTAAGTTGTGCAACTTTAAGCCACTGATATAATACAGACATGCAGTGTGGCCTTCAATAGCAGAGATACATTGTCTACATTAAGTAGAGAGTCAACTCCTTTCACAAGACTTTCAGTCATTAAAATGTGACACTAACAATGCATACATTTTGAAAATCACTTTCATTGACATTTTGCAATACATTATTTCTGTAATTTTAATGAGATATAATTTTTGAGAATGTAAAATTTACTTTTCACTGTGTTTGGTAAGCTAGTAAATTATTCAAGGGAAATTTTATTTTTACCTCAAGGAAACCTCACAAATTTGCGACAAAATGTAGTTCCTACTTACAAAAAGTAATTTTACCAGAATTGATTGTTTCAAGATACATGTATGTTGAATCAAAAGAAATTAATTTTGGAAATAACAAAAAAAAACAACAACAAAAAAAACAACTTTACATCATCTCTACCACTCCTCCACTTACTTAGTTCATGATTAATCTTAGTCTTTACCTGCCTGGGAGCTCTCGAAGGGCTCTTTCATATATTAAATTTACACAATTCCTCGGTGCCTCCTTTTTGTATTCTAAGTATCTCAACCAGGACTTCACTGAGTATGGATTACGAAGAATTTCTTCTTCAAACGGTAAGTCATCTTCTTCCTAAGTAAAACAAAGAGCAAATTTTACATTTATTTTCCAATGTTTTTGGCCTTTGATATCTGTACAAGTTATAATAATAGGCATTTCATCATGAATGCACTGTAATTGTAAACAATGGGTATGAATACAGAACTAATTGAAAAATATAGTACGTCTATTTCAATGGTTAGATATTCCAACAGGAATGAAAGTAGAATATAATTTATATTACATATAAATATAATTTTTGAAAATACACAAGGGTATGAACTGTGACATTTCATGTCGGCATTCTTTTATGAAGTGCTAATGTTTTATTTATTTCATCTTGAGTGCTGGGATGATAAACCTGTATTTCTCTCCCCGTTTGTTAAATGGCAAGAAAACCCTTGGTATATTATTGTGCAGAAAAATTAATAACATTTCCCTACAGAGACTCAATATTTAACAAGTTTTTTTCCTATAATGTTATGGAGGCTGACACTGACATTTGTACTTTGGCATTGTCTAGTAATTTTGATGCATGATATTTTATAGGTTCATGCCTATTCAAGTCTGTTCTTTTTTGTGATGAAAATGAATGAAGACGACAACTTCCCAAATCTCTCAGGCATAAATTATTCATTCTTTGGACAAGTGTTGCAGTACATTACAAAATTTGTTGTGAAAAGATGCCTTAATGTGTTAGGAAAATTATGTTTGTTATATTAGGTTGAATCTGTGCCATTACATTCTGAAAATCATGTATTTAGTACATAAAATTCTACGCACTTCATGATTAAATGATAATCATCATCCACTGAGTAAATCTTTAATTAACTAAGGATGACTGATACCTGAAACACATCGAAATAATGTTACATTAATCAAATGATTAGTTACCTCCTCCCCCCGGGGACAAGTTTTTTAGGCACTAATAAAACTTAGAAGGTCTGTAGAAATCAAAAATCAAATTACGGAATGTTTCATATAACAATTTACATCAGTCACTAGTAATTACAGATCAATCAAACTGTCCATTAATCAGTTATTCTCTGCAGACTCCATGGAATCCTGTCTAGTATTGCGGCGTGGTCTTCGAGACGTCAACAACTCTTTCTTTCCAGCTGCATTGTGCGGCTGAAGACGAGCCAGAGCACGGGGTAAACGTGTGAACTTCGGTTTGTCTTCATGTTCTGTCGGAGGAGCAACTTCGTCTTTGTCCGTCAATAGTCGTCTTGGCGATAACCGTGACTTAGCTGTTGATTTTGGAGTCAAGACTCCAGAAGTAGCAGGTGAACCATGGTTAACAGGGGGTATAACAGAAGAGCCATCCATCCTAGGAGTCACATGCAGGGATTGTGGTGCGCTACATTCCACTGGATTTCGAGTCAATGTTTTCTGAGTCGAGGATGAACAACCTGTAACAGTCTTTTCTGAAGGATGTGGCATTCTCGGCATTGTTTCAATCGCACCGGGTGAATCACTGTAAAATGGGGTAAATTTCCTCAAATGTTGGCGATTTCTAAGCGTGACCCTTCTTGTGCCATCTACACGTACAACATACTGGTGGTATTGGCGGACCTCAACAACGACTCCAGTGCGTTCCCATCTTCTTGGGTGGTTGCCCATTAAATTTTGGATATACACATGGTCTCCAACCTGCAGTGGTGGTAGCCGATGGGTATGCTCATTCCATCTTTCATGCTCTCTTGAGTGACGTTTGGCAAGAGCTAACTCTCTACCCGACATCAATTCCTTCCATGTATCATGGGGTGAATATCTACCCATTATGATTGGGATAGCATCTCTGATCGGACGACCAAACAGGATCAAGGCTGGGGACGCCCTCATCTCTGGATCAATGGAGTTCCTGTATATAAGTAAGGCTCTCTGAAACTTATCCACGTCTAAGGAACCATTGGCTGTGATGTTGTCCGCAAGCATACGTTTTACCGTCTTCACAGCAACTTCAGCTCTGCAGTTGGCATGTGGATTTTCAACTGATGAGATTCTATGTCTGACTCCCCAGGCTTTCAGGAATTCCTGTTATAAATGATGTATTGCCTCAGAGTGAGGATACCTTGCAAGATGAAATAAAATTATTCGATATTTTAATATGTGAAAAAAACCCACCAAAACAACGTATTCTAACAGATACACCTTAATAGAAAATGTCCTAAGCATTCAAGTAGAGCAACAGGTGCTAGGTATCAGTCATAAATGATAATCATCATCCACTGAGTAAATCTTTAATTAACTAAGGATGACTGATACCTGAAACACATCGAAATAATGTTACATTAATCAAATGATTAGTTAATGATATTTTTCTGCAATTTCAAAGAGTTTATCCTTAATGTACATCCAACATAATAATACAGCCCCCCCCCCCCCCCAATCTCCAATTATTATAGAATAGATGGATTGATGACACATATTACATTGTAGATGTTTTATTATTTCACTACAAGGAAATCTCCACATGTTGCTTTCGAGTCTTTCAGAACATTGCAGACTCATATTTTTATGAAGAGTACAGTGAGTAGTGTGTCATGTGAGAACAGAGAACATCTGGGTGTTCATGTGACTGTGTGCGAATTCCTTTCAGTTTCCTGTATTACCTTGCAATAAACAATTTACTAAGGTTGTAAACTGTTTCTATGGCATATGAAATTATGTCTTAGAATACATGCTATTAAAAAATAATATATAAAATACAAGAGGTCTATGGCTTGATGTCAAGGAGTAAAGAAGATTTTTGAAGATTGCATTAATTTTGATGATTCCCCTCCTCTCCTCATTAGAAATGGTTCACTCATTCAAGAGAAGAAGCAGAAAATGTTCAAAAGTTAACAACTGGTTCACAATGATGAACATATTCCAAAATTCAACTTTATGTAAATCCTTCAGAATAAGCAAACTTTTTTACCACAATTTAAAAGCACTGGGAAAAAAAAAAGGGGGGGGGGGGGGAAATAGTATCTTCATCAAACACCTTGGGGATAACACCATAATCACCAACCTTAATCATGACTTCAGGTCCGGGTATTTGTATGAATATCAACTATTAGTCACCATGGAGGACCTCTTGCAAGCATATGATAACAACATTCAAATCGACTGTACCATATCAGATTTCTCTACAGCATTTGATATCATACCACACCAAAAATTATTGCACAAACTTCCAACTTACGGCACAAATGGTACATGTAGCATACTCACAGATGACAAACTTTCTCTCAACAAGTACAATGTAGGTCAGTTTAGAATTAGAAGGCCAAAACACATAGTAAGCCACCTTGCACTCTGCAGGGGACAATTTTCAGAACAATACTATTTTTATGCCACCTAAATTACTTTCCATCAAGTGCATAATTCCTAAGTATGACTGTTTGCAGACTGCCTGCTATGTCTTAAAATTGAAACTCAGCAAAACCACACCATACCAAAACAGGTTCTACACAACCCGGAAATGGGCCATTTTGTGTGGCATGAAATTTAATGCAAAGAAATTTTATATCTTCAGAACCCAGAGGTAAGAAACGACACTTCAACAGCCTGGACAACACCATCCTCAAGCAGATACAATAAAATTCATACCTAGGAATAACCATTTCAGAAAATCTGAAGTGGAGAACTCATGTTAGCAACACCTATAAGAAAGCCGATTCCAACCTAAGCTTTCTGAAGGAAAAAAACCCCAAAAAAACCAACAAAAAACCTATGTAGCTGCCCAAATGAAAATTGATATACTATGTACTTGTCACTAATAAGACTCATATTGGAATATGGCTCAGTCGTATAGGAATCATATACCAAAATAGATGTCAATGTATGAGCAGGTACATCATGCTGCCAGAATTATCATGGAGAATTACACCACCTAAGAACCTGGCTGTATCAGTGTTTTAAAACCACAAACATTGTTGACTGATCTGCATGCGGTAACAACAAAAGATTTAGTGTTTCAACACAGTAGTCAGTAAATAACTCTTTAGAGCTAATGTTTGTTGTTGTAACCATTTGACGCTGGACTGATCAGAATAATTTTTTTTTTCTTTTTCTTCCAAAGACTGGAATCACCTCTGTAGTGTCCTGTTGAGAAAGGCTTTAAATCTGCCTTCAATTCGTGCCACTCAAACCTGCACTCTTAATGGAATCTGCAGCGATCATATTATGTTTTGACGAGAATTTGAATATTTTTAAATTGGGTATTCTTAAGTTAGAAGTGGATCATCTTGAACTTGTATGTTTTGAAGGTCAACGGATAATACGTGCTAAGTTTTAATTTATCAGGTGTCCAAGATTTGAGAATTTATAGTAAACACTTAGACTATACTTTGTGTATACAGCTAGGCTATATAGTTTCATCAAGCTATTTGAGATAAGTAATCTAGTCATTTTGAGAGAAAAAAAAAATAACGGCAAATTGATTGCCATTGACGAAAGTATAACTTACAAAATATAAATCACTTTGTTTTTGCTCAACAGTTTCTCCTGATTCGGGCATTTCAATAGTCATCGGTGTATACGCGGTAATAGTAACTAATCTAGATGGGCGCAGACATATTGGATCGCTTTGCAAACGTCAGTAGGGGTCAGCAGGATGAAACCAAATGTTTAGGAGCTTTTTACGTACTGTGTATTTTCATATCCTTGTTAAATTATATTGGGAAATAAGTTTATTAAATGTAAAAGCATATTTTCGTAAAATATTCTTCAATAATTTTTCAACATACAGATCATTAGACCATACGTGAAGCTAAATCACCCCTAAAGAAATCGGATGGAATGGCCTAATACGGAAATCTCGTCGGTGCGCTCGGAATCATTTATGTACACGAGACTTTCAATACACGAAGATTTCCCTCCAACATTAAAAACACTATACGGTAAACGGCGAATTCAGAATATACTAAACTGTGAATGGACCAGTGATTAGTGAGTAGTTTAAGAGTTCGTTTTGATTCATATAGGTAATATTGGACAGTGTCCGTTTTAGGGTTTTCTAGACAAGGTTCTATTCTTGAGAATCAACTGGGTTTCAGTCAATCAGTGCAGTACTGTATGTATTTGTAACTCAAAGAACGTATTAAGTTATTAAGAAACAGAAATATATATATATATATATATATATATATATATATATATATATTCAGTAGCATATGATGTCTTGTGCAATATATTTCTAAAGTTATTTTTGTTTGGTTTTTTTGTTTTTGTTTTTTTTTCCCATGTTACTGTTGCATGTAATTTTAAATTAGTTTTTAAATTGTTTTGTTTTTTCTCCTGTATGCTTATATGGACCTAAAATTATAAAGAAACAAGCTACTTACTTAAACTTGATACTTTTAGTCAACCTAGGAGGGTAAATGGTGATTTTGGACTGCAAGTCATTCTGGCATTGCCTGCTACCTATTGTACTGAGCTAAAGATTTTAATGCATACTTGAATATACTAGTATTATGCCAGTTATAATTTAATTTTCAAATGACTATACATCAGGAAATTTTAAATGAGGATCTTCTCCAGACCAGCAGGACCATGATTTGTTATCATTATTTTGCAAGCTGTGAAACATCAGACAGATTTAGTTTTCTTCAAATCATGGCATGGGGGCAGAGTTTGCAAATCTTGGAAAATTCTTTCAGTCATTTTAGCCTGCAAATGTCACAGTTTTGCAGGCCATTTTCAATATTTGTGAGTCACCATCAAAAAATAATCAGTATTGTCAAGATTGTAAAGTAATTAGTTTTTTTTTTGTCATTTATTACAATGTCAATTATTTCAATTGAAGTACATATTGATTTAAAATAATTTCAATTAATTTCTCTGAATGCTGGGTTGTTTTTTTTGTTTGTTTTTGTTTTCATCTGTATCTGTTTCAGGTGGGTTTTTTTTATGTTTGGAATGTATCTGTCCAATTTAATAAACTTAGTCTTTTTTAGTTCCATATATTTAAAAGAATGAGTTTTCCATATGGTGTAATTTTTACTTCAATCATCAACTGTTTATAAAAGAGATACTGCACAGTATTTGATGCTGGTAGCTGAAACTTACTTCCTGATGTGCATTTGGACTGTTTACATATGAAAAACACATGGTTATGACAGTAGTTTTATTTGTGGATGGGGGAAAAAAAAGAAATAAGAATTTTTAAAGTCATTCCAGGAAGAGTGTTGTTTTTCTAGTATTGACAGACAAGTATATAGCATAGACCATTTCTGACCTAGTTATTGTGCATCAATTTAACAAACTGATTTTTTTTGTGATTTGTTTCCCTATAGTAAAAGTTAAATTTACTGGTGTGATGATGTATCTTGTTTGTCCACCATTTTAGTTTATAAAACAAAATTGGAACAGAATGAATTTTAATGATCTGTAATATCCCTTACAAAAATAATTTAACAGATTTAATTTCAATATTAATGAAGTATTTCCCCACTAATGCTAGGATGTATGATTATTCTTAATATTAAAGCATAAAATTGTTTTATAAAAACTGCAGTTAAACATTTCTGATGATCAAATCTGGAAATTAAGTCATTCACTTTTCCAGATCAGCATCATTTTATTTTTGTTTTACCTTGCCACCCAGTTTTTTTCATTTTATTTTGATCTATTTACTGTATTGAAAGTTTATTTACCTACATTATCTTTTTTTTTAAAATGATCGACAGAGCATACAATTTGAGAGAAAAAATATTGATGTGTTGCTTTTTCTTATGAGGGACATGAAGACTGGTTATTAATGAACTGTTGTTGTACATTTACAATTTTTGCTGGCAAATCCGACAAAACCCGGTGAATTTCGCAAACTGTAGGAGTATGTAGGGCCCCTGAGTCAATAGTGAATCAAAGTTTTACATGGGAATATATGTAATCTCTGAAATCTTCTTATCAAAGACCTCAGAGTTTCAATATGTAAGCATGCCAGTGTAGTTCAGATTCATATTTTGACTACTAGTAGGGTTGGTATAAATAAGAAATCCATAATATATATATATATATATATGTGTGTGTGTGTGTGTGTGTGTGTGTGTGTGTGTGTGTGTATAAATTTGAAGAAAATGTTTTGAATTCAAGAGGAGCAGGACCACTCTAAATCATATTTGATATATGCAAATGTTTTAAATTCAATTTTTTTCACAGACCCATGGGTTAGGTTGGGGTTAAGATTAGGGATCAAATTTTATGTACTACATTAATAGAAGGAAAAAAATCTTTAAAACCTGTAAAAGACCTTCTTCTCAAAAACAGCAAGGCCATGTTAATCGTATTGATTTTGAGGCTTTCCCATGTTGTGTGAATTCAGCAGGACTCACACTGGACCAAAATTTTGTGTTGTAGCCTTATGTGTTGAAATGTTGTATATTTGATCAATATATAGGACTCGTGGTGGGTGTGACCTAACAACAGGAGATGCTTATTCCTCCTAGGCACCTCATCCCACTTTTGATATGCGTATGGGTCTGTTTTTGCCCTACTCTTAATTTTTTATTCTTTATTGGAATAAATGTAAGGGATTGACTATGCACTGTTCATTTTCTTCATTTTTTCGTATTTAATGGTTTAGCGTTGTAACTTTGTTTTGCTTATGTGTCATACATCATTGTGATTATCATTACATTATGAAAATTACATTTAATCAGATGTCTCTTCAGCCAATCAGTAGTTTATTATATTGTAGCACATTATTTTTAGTCAACAATTTTTACTCAATTTCCTGTCCTGAAAAATGGTAGAGCATTTCACTTGTATTTATACTGACGACAATAAAAACAAGCACCAGTGTTTCTATATGCTTGTAAATAATTTATGCATAAACAATAAAAACAATAAGAGCTAGTGATTGGTAATGAATTGTCCCCTACTTGTGATAAATTGATCAGTTACATTCAACGATAAATTAACAAGTTTTTAAATCACTGAAACCAACTGTATGTTGCCAGAGCTGATTTTAATATCAATACCAATTTCAGAATCGGAATAAAAAATTGTCGAAATCCTTTTATTTTTATTACACATGTGTTATGTATGCATTCAGAATTGAGAATGGACTATTTTACAAAAAAGTCAAAATTTGGGAAGCTCAAGTATTAGTTTTTTTTTCTATTTCAAATTACAGTCATTTATGTTGAATTCAAATTATAAAGTTTTGGAATTCAAATTAAAATTTGATTTTGACTTGGAATAACATGGATTTCAATGTTGATACAAGTTTATAAAACCATGGATGCTCATAGTCGTGAAGAGAGAGCATGGTACAGCCACAGTTTTATATAGACATTGATTGAAGAAGAATAATGCATTGAAGAGTCAATTTTTATTGTACTTTTATGTCCAGAAGTCCTGAATACTTGACAGTTAGATGAAGTTAAGTTCATAAAACATAAAATCATTGAGGTTAACTGTCCTATCACTCATCCTCCATTATATGAGAAGATGCAGTGTACAAAATTATTTCTTCCTGAACACATTTTGCACCATTTTTCTGATGATCTATTAGAACTATTCTTTCTTAACTAATTATAAATGCAGAGGTGTGCAATTAAAAAAAAAAAAACAACACAACACACATATTAACTATTAGCAGAGGGGCTAGTGGCCGTAACAAAATTTGTCAGTTTACAACAGTAATGTAACAAATAGTCAAAAAAAATGGAGATGACACAAGGAAGTTGAAATATAAATATGCAAACAGTGGGGCCAATTATACATCTATTTGTTTGAGAGAATCTGGCCAAGTGGTGAATTAATCAGTTTACTTATAATTATATGGCATTTCATACTCTCTATACAGAATGTGAACAACCTTCAAGTTCATGAAAGTTATAAATTTCCCTGGACCTTTGTATTTTCAATAACTTGAATACTTTTTACAGTATTTGCAATGCGTGAGATTTTTCTTTTCATCAAAGTATAACAACAGACGTGGTGTTGTCCACTGTATCTGTTGAGCTAATGTTTTCTCTTCGTAATTGTTAAGTGAAAAGAAAAGGATGATGAACGTAAGTGATCAATTTCAAAAATCCCAAAATTGAGGACAGAGCAAACAGTGAAACACGGACCCCCAGAAAAACTAATACCTTCAATTTTCTCACTGAACTGACTTTTGCCATAATGCACAGTGCACATGAAGCATATAATATGTTAAAATATTGACTAGGCAATAAAGTTGATTCATATATAAAGTCAATTGACATAATATTAACAGTTGCACAACTGTTTACTCTCATTTTAGATTTACGAGCTCGAGAGGCTAATGCAGCATTGATTTTAGCTTGTCTGACCACTGCAATTAGTAGTCTGGGCATCGGACAGTGGTAATCGCACACTTCTAAAAATGTATCAGAATTTCACATAAATGATGCATTGGCACACATAACATTGCATTCTGCAGCACAGTTCACTACATGGGGCATAAAATCTTAAACCTGTGATGGCTAGCCCTTAATTCCACTAGTGCATTATTTTCAAATTGTTACCATGGTTACTAGGAATTATTTAGACATCTTTTTTCCTATGTATTTAAATATTGTATGTCAAGTTTTATGATTTTCAAATCTGAAATCTTGAACTGCTCAGGGTTAAAACTATATGAAAATTTAGATTAGCAATGTGGGTTCCTGCAGTTTTCAAATTAAACCTTGTGAGGAACAAATTCTGTTTACAAACTATTTTTACAATAAATTGTTCACCTAGCAGTTTTCTTCATTGGTGTGATACATGCGAAAAACTTCAAAAAGAATACCTCCAAGACATGTATGTTCTTAAACAGTGCACAGATTCATTATTAATTTATCTTGTTCATATCAGTTATCATTAAGATCATACAGAACAGATCAATAGAGAAAATCTTACAAGAACTCTTGATTTATTGGTTTATTCTGGTGTTTCAGTCAGTTTGACTCTTGTTAGCTCTTTCTTCCCAGCTTAAGTCATTTCATAAACAAATTAGCTTTTGTGTGTTCCTTCGTTCTTTGTTTCATCTGTAGATCAGCAGCCCTGTACTGTATTTGATTTTGCCCCATGGCCCTGGGAATAATAGTCGATAATGTCTGAAAGCTTAGACGGTAATGAAATTGTCTGCAGCATCAACATGTATTGGTTTTTAGAGAGAAATTTCATGGTATATTAGGGAACTGTGATGAGGACCCAAGCCTAGTTTGTTCAAGAATATATTCATAGTCGCTGTGGTTATTTGTACATTTTCCTATAATGTTCGTCATGTTCATGGAAATTGGTATTTTCATTTGGAATGATAAATCAAAACCCATGCTGATTTATGTAATATGATATTGGAAATGTACAGAACAATTTATTTTTTTTTTAAATGATTGTTCAATAATGAAAAGAAAAAAAATATTAATGTAAATGATACCTGATACGAGTTTCATACATGACCTGCCATTTTTTGAAAATTTAAATTATAGGATAAATTTAAAAGGAGCTAGTATTCAATCGTTCTTGTTCAGTAATAGCATAAATGCATACATGTACACAAACACTTGTGTGATTATCAGGTAAGTAAGCAGGATAAAAGGTGCTATAATTATCATGTGAAGATTTTTTCTTGCCAACAAAGGTTTTTTTATTAAAAGTATATTTTATAAACATTTTAAAATTCGTGTATAGTTATTTTTGTTAAACTTTCTTTTCACCCTCTGAATGACTTCTGAAAAAGATCTTTAATTATACTATTTTCTGCCATTTATCATTCAACAACAGCCAATGAATCATGGAATTTTGCACCCAAAACTATTACAGAGTGTCTGACAACGGCTGCCAATACATAGATTGGAGTGTGAAAATAAATATTTAATGCTGCCCATTTTCTTGTTCACTGATAAACTGCCTGTTGAAATATTTTGACAGCTTTTCATTTTATGGATTTTGCATTATGGTGTTAAACTAAAGTTGTAAATTTTCCATCCAGGAACTGCTATACTTACAATGTAATTGCTTTGAAGAGGAATCAGTGTCATTATGGATTCCCTTCCTATACAGTCCAAGGTATGTATTTTCACTGAGGCAATATTGAACAAGTCATTTAGTGCTTGTGATTTTGTAGTTGAAACTTCTTTATGCACATTTGATATGAAAATACAGTAATTTTGCCATTTAGGTGTGCTTGTTATGACAAATAGGGCACATTTTTTTATGTGATTTGTTATGCACTAATCAGACATTATCAGGAAGTTCATCATCCATCAGAATTACACTAAAACATTTTGTTTACAACTTCGTAACAGAAATCACAGATGAATTTATCCCTTTATATTGATCAACAGAGGGGATATAGTAATGTTGCTTGTGCACTTACCTTATGGGCAAGCACACAATAGCACTTATGGTAATTAAATTTGTTTGTTCCCCCAAGGTGAATCGTCCAACTCTAATGGTTGTCAAGGTCATGGATCAAATGTCAAGGTCATTAAAAGGATTCTTTTTTTAAATCCATGTAGACAGGATTCAGAGGAAATTGTAGAATTGAGGGTCATTAAATTTTATAAATTTGTTCTCCAAAGTGAGTAGTCAAACCATATTGATTTTCAAGGTCAAGGCCACTGGAGAGGATTCATAAAATTCTTGTTCCCATAGTGAATTGCCAAACTTTATTGATTTTACAGTTCAATTCAGCATGATGGATATATTTGATGATTTTGTTGGTGATAGTGTCATCTGCGATTTGTTGATTATCTGATAACTGAATATATCTGTATATGGGAGTAATACAACTTGTTGATGCACTTGTATATATTTTTTTTGCCCCCAGAATCAAAGATTCAGGGGCATATAGTTTTTGGTCTGCAGGGGTGTGCAATTAGAAAAAAAATTAACTACTAGCCCAGGCAAAGTTACTAGCATGACATAATATAACAAAACGCCTAAAAATTAATACACACAAATTAAATATAAAAACACTGGCCACTTTCACATCTTTGTTTAACAATTTTCTTATTGGCTTCTGGCCAAGTGGTGAATGATTCAGTATAATTATATGGCATTTGTTGTATTTTACGTGGAGTATGAACAAACTTCAAGAAAGTTATAAATATTCCCTGTACCTTGCAATACCTTGATACTTTTTACAGTATTTGAAATGTATGAAACTTACCTCTTCATCAAAGTACAACAATCATGTGGTGTTGTCAACTTTACCTGTCAAGCTAATGTTTTTTTCATTGTAATTGTTAAGCAAAAAGAAAATTGCAAAGATAATGAACATTGATCAAAAATCCTAAAGAATACAAAATTTAGGACAAACTGGCCCCCAGAAACATCAATGCTTCTCCATTTTGTCACTGAACTGACAATTGCCATCATTGCAGAATACTTATACATTAAAACAGATTGAAGATCTTGGCAATATATTAAAGTTAATTTGTATGTAAAGTCTGTCAACATAATGCTATCAGTTGTACAACGAATAATGCATTTACTTTTGCTTTAGATTTACTAGCCCAACTAGCTGACATGCCTGACTTAAAAAAAAAATCGATAGCCCCGGACATTGGGCAATGGTAATTGCACATCCCTGGTCTGTTTGTCTGTGGAAAAAACTTTAACCTTAGTCATAGATTTTACTCCATAAGAAGTAAAGGTTTCATATTTGGTATGTGTATTCCTTGTGGAAAAAACTTTCCATTGACACCAAAATCTTTGTTGTGACCTTTACATTGACCTTTGACCTACTTTTAGAAATTATAATATATAAGTTATATCTTTCAAATCATAAGAGGTACTTCTTTTATATCTAGCATGTGCATTTCTTGTGAGAAGACCTTTCCAATGACACCTGATTTGTTGACATTGTGACTATGACATTGACCTTTGTCCTAGTATTTGGAAAACCTTTTTTTCAAAAAAAAAATAAACTAACCTTGGTCACAACTTTTACACCATAAGAGGTAGACCTTACATAATTGGTAACTGTATTCCTTGTGGCAAGACCGTTCCATTGACACCAAAATCCTTTGGCCTGGTGACCTTTATATTGACTTTTGACCCACTTTAAGATTGATCATTTTACATCTGTCGAGAATTTTTCACTTACATTGAGACATCACCAGCTGTAGGTGAAATACCACAAATGTAAACCTATGCTTAATGCTCGGGGTGGTAGCAGTGAGGGTTTTTAATTTTCCATTGGCTGCTGTGACATGGGACCTCCATTTTTAAGGTCATTTCCAAAAGACCCGTAATTCTCACTTCTATATGCCAAGCATTTGGTGAAGGAGCAATCATTTATATCTTAGGTTTGAAGCTTGAAAGATGATTGCCATGGCCGTGTCAAACCTATTATGGAAGTAAAATTTTAGCATAAGACATATTTTTCAAATTGTGAGAAGTACTGCTGTTATATTTAAAGCATGTCCATTTCTTGTAAGAAGACCTTTCCAGTGATACCAGATTTTTGACCTTGTCCATTGACATAATTTTTGTACACCTGTCAAAGACAGGACATATTATGGTAGGATGTTTTCTATCCATGTGTCCAAACCTTGTATGCAAAATGAAAAGTAAACCATAAGCTCCAGGATCTTACGACTTGGTACATTTGATTACCATTATGAGAGAGATATGCCCATTGTTTTTCAAGGTCAAAGGTCAATGTTGTAGTATCAGTTAATAGGAAAACCTTATAGGCAGGATACAGACCAAGCTATTGGTGAAACTAGGTACATTGCCAAGTGGAGAAACCTTTTGTTCTTCAAGGTCAGGGGTTAAAGGTCAAGGTCATAGTATCACTTAGTAGGAAATCCTTTTATGCAGGATACAGACTGAACCGTTGAGGTTAGGACCGTCAAACTTGGCACACATACACCTTATGCCAAATGGAGGATGTCTGTTGTTTATCAAGGTCAAAGATTAAGGTCGCAATATCACTTAATAGAAAAACCTTGGAAGGTATGTTAGATTCAATTTTATTGAAAATCCAGATGCATCTTGATAACAAAATTTAGGATTAAGTCAACACTGTACAAGAGTTTTTGATGGCCAACAGAAAAACAATATGTTCTCTTTTAAGTGCTCAAATTTCTAAAAATGTGCAAAAAAGTTGTTTCCAGTATAGTGTGTGTTTGTGTGACAAGCCATGTTTTATACTGCTAGTAAGCTTTCTGCACAGGCACTTGTGCTGCTGAACAGATTCATGGAATTATATCAGTACTCATGCAGAAGTGAATTACAGGATCTCAAATCTTTAGATTTTACCAAGGCCCCTGCATAAATTCTCTGTCAGACAAAGTTTTGTG
Organism: Ostrea denselamellosa; assembly: GCA_024699665.1. Lineage (NCBI taxonomy): Eukaryota > Metazoa > Mollusca > Bivalvia > Ostreida > Ostreidae > Ostrea > Ostrea denselamellosa. Next base: position 9,099,790 of record JAMZEH010000042.1, read on the forward strand.
AGGAAGAACTTGTTGTTTTTGCGTCTAGGTGAGATTTCAGTAGTTCTTGGTTTTCCTGATATTAGTCACAGCTGTTGAAGCAGACATAATGTTCAGTAAGTTGATGGTGCCTACCCTTTTTGTGCTGATCACACTGATAAAACTCCTTGTAAATGAAAATGTAACATGGGGGGAAAAAAGAAGGCCTAAAAACAAAAAGACAAACATGGCAAATGTGACTATATTTGATTGCTTACTAAATTACATGATATACTGTAGAAATGTATAAATGATCTTGAAAATAAAAATGAAAAAACCTGCCTGCCTCATTTGATTTTCTAAAATGGCCAGAGACCCAATTTTTGGGGTTTTTTTTTATCATTCACACACACACACACACACACGCATGCACACACACACACACACACACACATATATATATCTCCTTATATTGGATAAAGGACATTGCTTGTCCTTACTCCTCGCAGTTTTGAAGCTAGGGTCTTTGTGAAGATGTGCATAGTGCAGGTTCCACTTTGTTGTAGTCCAGGGCCATCAGTGTAATCGAGGGCCATCATTGTTTCACAAACACATCTTGTTGGTGTTCTTTGGTTTTTTTTTTTTAAAATTATTTTATTTTCTTGTTAATTTTTTTGATTAAAGAAATTTAGATTTTTGTTTTATTTTTCTCTTTGGATTTTCTTGAAACATCAAATGTACATTTACTATTAGTTTACTTTTCTTTCTTTGATGATAAGTAAACGATGATTATGAGCTGAATGAAAACTTTTACTCAATGTCATAATAAACACAGACTGACAAGGCTCAACTTACTATTGGATAAGTTATTAACATAATAGACACCGTAGATATCAGTGTATTAATCTTTGATTTTGAGTCATCATCTGATTTATTAAATGTGTATGCAAGTTGCATCTATGCCAGTGTTTTCTTCCTTATCAGACACCACTTATATTTCAGCATTTTTAATGTATATGACACTTACTTTTCCAGGGTTCAATTAATGTAACTTTTTCTAAACTGTGAAGCACCACAGTACATAGTGAAGTTTTGTTAGGGCATTCTTTATTATCTTGACAAAGCTTGCTATTTTCAATTTCACTTAATTCCTGAAAACTTGGAATTTCTAGTTTATTTAAAATAATCTTTCACGCTTATCTTTTTCTTCTTTTTTTTTTTTATTCTTCAAGTTTTATATGCCCAGCATAATTGGGTCACAGTGTGTCTCTCTTGTCTGTCTGTGTGCATCCATCTATCAGCACCTTGTAATGTTTCTTCATCTATCAGCACCTTGTAATGTTTCTTCATCTATCATCACCTTGAAGATAAGAAGAGTACTAGTAAGATGAAAGTATTCCTTATATTTCTCAAGGTCAGAAGTCAAGGTCATACTTTCATAGGTAATCATGAAGAAAAAACTGTATTAATAAGGTATGTAGATCATCAGACTTGGTGTATATGTTACCCATGATGTTGATGCCAAGTGTATTTTGAAGAGAATTATCTTCTTAAGTTGTACTTTATTACAGTGAAATATTTTTAGATATGATATTTAACAAAGCCATCTTATATAACTAATATTTGATTAATACCCTGATAATAGGGAAAAGTTCGACAAAACAATATCATTACTGAAAATATTTTACAGCATGAGCATTGTTTTGTGTGTGTGTGTGGGTGTATTAAAGTTCAAAATTATAAGCTTGTTATACTGCCATCTATCATGGACTGGAACAATTGTTGGTATAATGAATTATATCTCTCCTCCAGGGGGAAACATTGTTTTTGTACTTTCTGTCTGTCACTCTTATCTTGTGAATGCTTCTTCTATATGGCTGATTGGATAGATTTGAAACTTTGTACAATGCTTCATTGCCATTTGTAGATAAATGTGCACATTGTTAGGACAAGAGGATCCAATTATTTTCCTAAATGTTATAGTGGATCTGAGAGAGGTAAAGGATGTAAAATAGCTTGTGAATGCATCTCCTCCTATATGACTTATCGGATAGACTTGAAACTTTGTACAATGTTTCATTGCCATTTGTAGAAATGCATATTATAGGAACAGGAAGATTCAATTATTTTCCTCTAAGTTATAGTGGATCAGAGAGGAATGGAGAGTGTAAAATAACTTCGAACACATCTGTATGGCTTATTTTGTACAAAACTTCATTATCATTTAATGATGTTCATGTTGTTTATATTAAAATCTTGAGACAGTCAGGTGAAAACACCCAAATTGTACAAAGAAAAGGTTGGCCACAGACTGCGGGTTTTATAATGAAAGGATTGACAGTTCTCAATCCTTGTTGGGTTTTTTTTTTTTTTGGTTGTTTTTTTTTTTGGCAGAGACCTACAATTCTGCAGATAGCAGACTTAGTGAAAAATCAAAGGATCTGATTTTAATTAGATTGACAAAGTCTGTGCAGACTTTCAACAATTAATGGTAAGGTACATAAACCTCTTTTCAGAACTCACCATTCTGCGAAGTTATTGCTTAGTAGTCAAGGGACATAACTGATGAACTGTGAAATCGTAAAGTCATTTGTTCTAGGTGCTTTGTATTTCATACAATAAGATTTAAGAAATCTGCAGCTTAAATGGGCATCCGCCAAAACATGCAAACCACATATATTCTGATCAATATGGAGATTGAACAGTCTAATGTTCTCAAATGAAAACGAGATGATCTTAATTGAAGTGATTTACACATGGAAGTATTCAACAACAGACAGTGGGGTTGAACAAGTGAGAGACAGTCTGCAGAATCAATGAAGTTAATGCAAATGCAAGAAATTTAGACATATCTAGTGTAGAGATTGACAAGGAAATGAGGCTGATGTGCAAGCATTGCCTGATCATACTGGCTGAAGTTGATAATGATTTTGGCTGCTGTGTGACGTCCAATGTCGTCCTTGTATAAACAATAACCTATTGTCCATTGCTGCTGTCAATCCATTACATAGACCATGATGAAGTGCTCAGATTAATGGCAAGCGATACAGAAATCCCATCAGAATTATTGTTAGGGACTGACTACCTTAGTTATATACCATACAGTGTCTGCTGTGGAGGGGATTACTAAGGTTGTGTCAGAAAAATGACATATTTTATAGCAATCTCTTATTAACTTAGGGATATATTTCTCAATTGTTGTGCATTCATCTTTTTCTTTAAAGTTTGATGATGTAAGAGGAAATTTTATACCCCAACATTGAAGATACAGGCATATGTGTCTGTATGTGTATACATATACACATATGTCTATATGTGTGTACATACATGTGTCTATGTGTGTACATATATGTGTGTACGTGTGTGTGTGTCTGTGTGTGTGTGTGTATTCAGACATGTACTATTGGTGTGTCTGTTTCTTTGTATCTTTTAACATTTAAGTCATTACTTTACAACAAGGTTGAGACTTAATACTTCATAAAAGTCACTGCTAAAGATGAAGGTCATTTAGAAAGGTCACAGCCACAACTGAAGGTTGTCACACTCTGAAATTAATGTGTTTCATAAGCACTTCATTTCACTTGATTCAGTTTTTGCTGACGGATTAAGAACAACCTAACTTATCCACAATTATTGTGACATTCAAGACAATTGAAAATGGTTTCGTCTTGGTTTAGATCATATATGTCAATGCCCTATGGGAATCCAGATTAGAATTGGTCCTCAGTAACCTAGCTTGTTGTGAAAGGCGACTAAATCGTATGATCCTTCAGATGACACTGTAAAAACTGAGGCCCCACGTCATAGCAGGTGTGGCACAATAAAGATCCCTCCCAGCTCAAAGGCTGTAATTGCCATTCATAGGTCAAAATTTTTCAGTCCTTGACTGGCAATGGTGACATCTCCATATGAGTGAAAAATTCTAGAATTGGGTGTTAAACAATATACAAGTAACCAACCAACAAACATCAGTCTTTGTGGTTACAGTTTATAGTATTTTTCGATGATTGTAGAAGAAGTAATTGAATGACGTAATTCAAATAAGGTCAGCAATGGTGAAATGATATTTAACATTGAAATACTACATAAAGTTACAGAGTGTTATAGCTGTATGCTTGCATATATACTTGATATTATCTAGAATAAGATTTTGCAGGCAATGGTTCGTGTGTTTCGGTGCAGAAAGCTAATCAGAAAATAGGGCATATAACTATGATAAATCGTATTTCAATATCATCGGAGGACAGAAGAGACCTGTAAGCATGTCATAGAGTTCGGTAGATGAGTAATTGTAGGGTTATTATGTATTGATTCCAGTAGTTTTAATTGTGCTGTATTTTGTTCTAACAGCACTGTCAACAATGGTGGAGGATATTTTTGTCTGTTTTGGGGGATCTGAAGAGCTTTATGGTGTAACATTATAATCTGTCTGTAGTGTTTAATGCTGCATTACAAGAGTGGTAATTAAATTTGCATAGTTTTAGGATCTTCCATTGATAAATTCATCTATCTTGGTTTTTCGTTTCACTTTCAGAAATGGGAATTTTGGGTGGAATTTAGGGTTTTTTTTCTCACCATTTAAAGTTCATTTGAACCGCAGGTTTTTATGATTAAAATTTCTCTGCTGTCTGTCATCTTTGTTGTTGTAAATATGTAACATTTTCATCATTTTCTCTAAAACCACTGGGGCAATTTCAATCCAGTATTTGCTTAAATTTTTGTATATTTGGTTGAATCAAGTTTGTTCTTAACCATTCCAGATTCCAAGTAGAGGACACAAAGGAGGTGCAAAGTGTTGCATAGAAAATATCTTTTAAAAATTTTTGAAACTTTTTATAATGGATAACTACTGAACTACTTGGAATAGAAATTATAGAAACATATCATTTTCATGTAGATTCCAATTTCTTCAGCATACCATGGAATAGATAATAATTTAATTTTTTTTTTTTTATAAATATGGAAACGTGTAAAGGATTCAAATTTGATCATACTGTAAGCTTTGCTTTGTCCAAAAAGGGACCACAAAAGAGACCCAAGTTTACATATACATACACGCATACACACACATGCACATATACGTGTGTATTATAAATCTGTGTTAAAGAAATGCTTTGATTTTATTAAAGCTTTTGTCGTCTAGAATCAGGTAAGGGTCACAGTGGATGCATTTCATGTTAAATTATATGAAAACAAATGTAATATTTAAATAAAAGGTCCCAAAATTTCATTAAATGAGTAGTAAGCAATATTCACTTTATATCAGTAATTTATTAAAACGTGGCTTCTTTGACCAGGAAAATTATGCAAAAATCAATGGCTACATATTCAATGGCTACATATTTTGTGACCGTTGGGATGTGTTGATCAAGAGAGCAATGGGCCTCTTTTTTTCTTTTTTTTCATTCACTATCCTGTTAAGGCTGTTGCCCATCCAAATGAGATGCAGTATAAGTTCACTAGGGACTATCTGATATTAGAACTTTGAATAAATGTACGTACCAATCTTCATGATAAATGTAACTCAGTGGTCTGAAGACAGGCCTGTGAATTTTAACGTCTCGGGTCAACGAAAATCAAAACGAGTGATGGGCTTGTAAACTTCTCGCAAGTCACATTGAATAAAATGTTAGATGTAGATATCTAAATGTTTTATTTTTGTAAATTTACTATTTGAATAAAATGGAATTGATCAATAGCACATTAAATAAGTGTTTAAACATTGTAGTTTGTTTATTTAATTTAGAAATAATCAATTATTTACATTTGGTGTTGGATAAAACTACTTCCTAAGGTGTAGTCAGGCTGTTTTCATGTTTTCGAAAATACGTGAATTTGTATAGTTTTGTGTACGGGTGAAAAAAAGTTAGAAAATACCACATTCAGTGTTGTTTTTCTGGCATCCACAAAAAAGACGGGGAACAGAACTTTTCTAGCCAAGTTATTTGATATAAAATCAACAAGCTTATTTTTACTGAGTTCTTTTTTTTCATCTATAGTAATATATAGTGAAAATAAGTACTGAGGTGATGAATAATGTGCAGAGAGGATGCAACGTCAGGTAAAGATACAAGAATTTTTAAAGAAGCAAGCAGAAATAGAAAACAACTTGCTATTAAATATGAATTTAATAATCATATTTGATAAAGTCTTAGTAAATCAATTGCACAATTATACATATGATGTATGTGATAAACATGTGCTATGGAAGTTTGGGGGACAAGTAATTAAAATGGGGGTCAGTAAACTCAGACTGACCACTGCTCCTACTGACCAGCAAGTTTTAAACATGTCTGGGGAGACTTATAAGTGGTTATTAAAATCAGCAAAATGGTGGATGTGAATTAGTGTTTGTGAATGAGAAATGTAGCTGATCACTTGTGTTAAGTCGAGGAGAATATTGAAGTGGAGAATCTGAGTTACCATAAGTTTCACAACCACCATGAATCTTAGTATTTTATTTGTTTAGTTGGTTTTAGAAATGTTAGTACATATACCACTTTTGAACAAAGTCTTATGATTTATTAGATCAAAAATATTGTAATGATATATTTTGTTAGTCAGATGTGTTTGTACCATCAACATAATATGCTTTTTGGTTAACAGTATGCTTGTGATTTATTTAGTCATAAACAATATTCTGATGGTTCATTTGGTCAACAGTGTGCTGATGGTTTATTTTGTAAACAGTGAGCTAAGGCCACAAGAAATTAATATTTAGATTCTGCATCTCTGCCTGCCCCCTCAAAATGTCCCTAACACAGTATTTGTTCATTTATTTAACCTGCAACTGAACCTCCATGATACAATAGTACTATTATGATAGTCTAGAAGGTTGGTTGGTTGTATATTGTTTAAAATCCCACTCAAAAATTTTTAACTCATATGGAGAAGTCACCATTGCTGGTGAAGTGCTGCAAAATTTAGGCCAACTCTTTTTATTATTTGTTTTATGGAAATTTTTTTATTATTATTAAATTGGGTTGGGGGGGGTCTAAATAAAAATTAAATTAAAAGTTATAAATTCATTGGTCCAAAAAATAAAAATAAGACCAATAAATAGAGGGGGAAATTTTATTTTTTCCCCTCTAATTTCTACAGGCCCAGCTTTATTAAGCTATATAAAGCTATTTGAAATAGCTTGATTTAGCTAGCGTATATTGAATTTTGTAAGTGCGATGACATAGCCAGAAAGTCACATAATAATTTTTGAACATGTTTACACTTTGAACTAATCAGAACACTGTTCTTATTAGAGTTCATAACAATACTATGTGGTTTTAAAATTTTTTATGAAAAGAGAATTTCTTCTATGTTGTTAACTGTCCACTACCTTGTTTGCATTGAAGAATAGACAAGTATGATGACTTTACAATGTGGAATCTGATTGCCTGTCCATTATTCTATTCATCTTTTATTCTATTCTGTAGATTAGATAACTGTTGCATAACAAATTAATAATCCTAAACATGTGACAATTTTGAATCAAATTTCTTCCTACGGGACATAGTTTAAGAAATATTTTTTGTTTACATTGTGCTTTATGGAGTACATGGATGAAATATGTTCACTCAATGAAATTTGATTCTTATGCTGTTAAAAATTAATTTCATGAAAGATTTGAAATAGCTAAATCAAGCTATTTCAAATAGCTTTATAAAGCTATATAGCATAAGGAAGCTATTAGCTAAATATAGATTGTGCTGGACCTGTTCTAGTCATTTCATCTTCAAGCTTGGGGATCTCTTTATTCAAGGCACTGTCATTGTCCTACAACTGTTAATAGTGGCTTGTTTATATAAGATGTCATCATTTAATTGATACAGTTATATATAAATCAATTTTATTGTGGAGCAATTGCATTGGAATTTCCTCTGTCATAGGTCCTGTTAAATTCTCAATCTTTCCCTTGTACTTTTATAAACAAATACAGTATTTAAAAATCTGTAAAGTGTGTCAATGATGTTTAGTGATATTATTTCGGGTGTGATTTGATTCAGCTGGATATTTGGACTGACACCTTAATTTACCAGTCCAAATAGCCAACGGAGCGGATTACGTAACACTGCTGTCAACTTCAACTGCACCATAACTTTTCATAATGACCACAGAATCGTCCATCTCGTTAATCATGTCATTGACAGAGAAAGTGAGACTCACTTTTCCGATGACATTAAAATTTTACCATTATGGTCAACAGTAAATATCTTGAATAACCAAATGTCTCATGTCCTAAGCTAAGGCGCTTCGGTTTCATTTTCTAGCCAAATATCGTCACACGTTTCGATGTCTCTGATTGGATGATGTCTGTAGAATCAGCCAATGACAAGTCGCTTTTTATAAATACCCTTATTAGTCTGGTTCCTGTCCCTGCCACTCGTTGATCACTCTAAGGAGTGCTTATGAGTGGTAGGGACAGGAACTAGACTGACATTTTATTTTTTTCTCACTGAAAATGGAACTGTCGGTGGATGAAATTAAAAAACAACGAATGGGTACTTTTATTTTTATTTCAATTTTGCCAAAAATTTGGGTCAGCGCTCCTGTAAAACAGATAATAAAGAAATGTTGGCCTATGGTCTATGCTCAGAGCTTACAGCCTTTGAGCAGAGAGGGATCTTTAAATTATTATGCCACACCTGCTTGACATGGGGCTTCAATTTTTGTTGTCCCATCCAAAGGACTGCCAACAGGTTAATTTGATGATTTTAAAGTGAATTAAAGTAAAACGGCCTTAAATCTTCTTAAAAGGTTTAATATTATGTGCCCTCCTATCCTCACAAGGCGTATACAGTTGAACCTCATTATCTTGAACTTGATATGACTGAGGAAAAACTTGGGAGATGTCTGAGGGTTTGAGATATAGAGATTAAAACAGGTATATATAAAGAAAATATATTTAGGACTTCTCTAACTCTTTTCATCTTATTCATGGTATTTAAAATATCAATGTTGGAGATACCAAAGTTCAACAATATATTTATATTTAATTCAGCCAATACCATATTCAGTATTCTAGTACTATATCAGGACAATTAGAGGGTAGGGTGATATGGATCTTGGCTTGGCTTGAAATATCCTTGGCTTATATTAATTTCTTGGGATCTATCTTGCATTGGCATTTCTTGTCGGGACTCAACAAGTCCTGATTTGTTGTCTATTAATTAGAAATGTACTTTCCAAAGTCTGAAGCAATATGTAATCATTATTGGTGATCCACTTACCATCAAGTATTTATCTAAAGAGATTAGTGATCATATATATGATGGATGCAGTGTTTCATGTGTCATATGGGAATCAGTTTCCAGAATTATTCATTCAGTTCAGACAGAAATGGAGATAGAGCTTGATGGTCTATATGTGAATTAGGGAGCCATAAGTCTTCTTCATGTGAATCAGCATTGACGTCAATTGAAGCAACAGTTCAGAGATTTCTCTTTAATAATCTGAATTACGGAAATTTACGCATTGAAAAGTATCTCTGGAAATAGTAAAATTTTAGTAGTATGTCTCCCGACTCGACACAGATTTGGCTTTTGTGTTTGGAATAAAGAGTTCACTGCATTTTTATCAAAGTTTGAGAAAACTTTCCACAAATGATTGTCATCCATAAAAAATCCCAACTAACTATTGAAATTGGGCAGTAGATAAAAAAAAAATGATTTATCGTAAACAATTCATTTGAAATTCTCTCTTGAAATATGAATAGTATCATCATAGATTAGCCGAGTGAGGTACATGACTGAATCTTCAACAAATGTTAGCTGTCCTTTCTGGAAAATAGATTTTGTAACAGTTTGATCAAATACCTTGAATGAATAAAAAAAAAATTGTGTTTTTTAATTTTCTTGTGGTTTTTGGTTTTTTGTTTGGGGACTTTTGAGTGGTGGTTTTTTTTGTTGGTTTTTGGTTTTTTGTTTGGGGACTTTTGGGTGATTTTGTTTTTTGGTTTGTTTTTTTTGTATTGTGTTTTTTTTTTGTTTGTCATGTATTCTTGACTTCTGAATTTATTCTAGCATATAACACAAATATGTACACATAGATGATGTAGACTCCTTGTGTATAATGGTAATTTTCCTAGAATTACCATATTAGGTTCTTTCATAGATGAACATTATATTTGAGGAGTCATTGGGAAGCAATATGAATACTTGATGCTAAAAGTGGAAAGTGATTACTCTTAAATCTAATAAGAAGAATCACTCATTTTTGTTTTCTACATGAAAATTTTCATTGAGGAGAATGAATATGTGATCCCCATTATTAGGTGATGGTTTTTAAAGTATCAAGATTCTCGGGGAAAAGCAGAATGTTATTTTGATACGAAATTCTGGAATTAATTAAAACACATTTATATTAAGTACTGATTATTTTAGAATGCTCCATGTTATAAGTATGTAGGTAACGTTGATGTTTATGGAAGGCTTTGCCGTATCTGAAGTGATCTGACAGGAAAAACCTGCCAATAACAATATCTAGATAAACGAAATTTTTTTGCACCGTATGCTTTAAGGCAACAGTTGTGTTGTAGGTAAGACTTTTAACTATTCTAATTTTTGTACAAAAATTATAAGGCAGTATAATTCACATTATGGATGGATTGTTTGGTATTTCAATATTTTCACAACAGGTGAAGAGTTCGGACAATTGACTGCATTTTAAATTTTGCAGATAGCTATTACCAGTAGGCAGTACATACTTTGTTATGTAGATGGCCTGTAAGACATAATGAAATTTTTTTTTTTTTTTGCACATTAGCTATAAAGCCATTACTGTGTTATAGATAGACAATGTAGTAAAAAAACATATGCTACAGTAACTTTAAAATGATAGTGATATTGTCAATGTATGGTTAAATGTTTTGCACTGTAGCTCTGTAGCGAGGCTCTAATTTTGTTGTAGATGGACTGCTCCTGCATGGAGCTGGCTTTAGAGGGTGAGAGGCAGTGTAAAGCTGGGGACTGCAGGACAGGGGTCCAGTTTTTTGAGGCAGCAGTTCAGTCAGGCACAGATGACCTAAAAACCCTCAGTGCCATCTACAGTCAGCTTGGAAATGCTTACTTCTACCTACAGGAATATGGAAAAGCCCTTGAATACCATAAACTGGATCTTTCACTTGCAAGGTAAATATTTAAACAGGTACTCTAGTATTGATCAGTGGCATAGTTTTAAACTCAGAAGTGCAGATTTTGTCTCAAGTACACCTGTATATTTCAAATCCTGTGCTGCAGTAAGGTTATTATTATATCTGGAAAGAGAGACGTCAGTTTTGTACGAATTAGAATAAATTTGAAAGCTTAATTTGTTTCGGGGTTGAAATACATGTTAAACATGTAGTATGTTAGTGATGGAAAATCTTTATAATTGATTATTGGAAGTAAATGTATTTATAAAGATCATGTTAGATTCTATGTATATTAGATATTCATTTTCATTGAAAATCAGCAGTAAAAAATGTTTTTGTTTTTATTTGGCCAAGACACAATAAAATTGCTCATAATATTGAAATTTCATATTATTAAAAACATATAATATTAGCTAATTTTTGTTTCTTGGACAAAAAAAAGATAAAAGAGCTAATTTCATATTCTATGACATAACTCGGATAATGCACTGCACATAACGTTACCTCATTTCAGCTGATGATGCTGGATGAGCAAAAAGCATGCAAGGGATTAAACGCATGATATTAGTGGACAATGTATCTTGTATTTTCGCATCTTAAAGTTATCAGTTGAAGAAAGATGTGTGTGTGTGTGTGTGTGTGTGTGTGTGTGTGTGTGTGTGTGTGTGTGTGTGTGTGTGTGTGTGTGTGTGTGTGTGTGTGTCAATTGCAGTAAGGTCCATCTCTTAGCAATCTTTAGCAATTTTATTAATAGGGAAAAATACCAAAACTTTAATAGGTCAATGAATCATTTCCAATTACTTTTTTTTTTAAAGCAGTTAAACTACATGTTTTTAAGTTTGTGCTTTCACATGCATTACACATTTCTTTTTATTTTATGGGAAACAAAATTATTGTCAAGACAGGCACAAAAATATTTTTGATATGAGCTATATTATCACTTAAAGCATTCACGTTATGAAAACAAATTGTAAGAGGCCATGGGGTTTCCGAATTTGGGGCAGATACCAAATGAGAAAAAGGCTACATTTTTTGTCCTTGTTTCAAAATTTAAGGCATAATGTTTTTAACCTTTTTCATAACTGTTGAATGGTGAGTGACAGGACTCTCATATTTCATATGTGCATTCCTTATGAAAAAGCATTTTGGTACCAAATTTTTAGTCCCCTACCAGCTTTACTGAAGGGGACTATTAGTTTACACTCGATCTGTCCATCCATCAGTCAATCTGCCTCTCTGTCCATCTGTGGGTCATTCCAAATCAGTTTTCTGGACCTCTGCACATTGGATGAAGATACTCAACTGAAATTTTATATCCCTTTGTTTTGAATAGTTACAGATTGAGTTTGAGTTTTGTTACATTTGACTTACTTTTGACTAAATTATGCCCCTTGATGAGTGCTTGAGGTTTTCTGGCCTTCTCTCCACATTTGATAAAGATATTCAATCGAAATTTGATATGTGACTTTGTTTTGGATAGTTACAGATCAAGTTGGAGTTTTGTTATGCTTGACCTACTTTTGACTGAATTATCCTACCAGTAGGGGACTTTGTATTGCCTGCAATACTTTCAGAATGCTTGTTTGACCTTCTGACCCTGACACTATAGTTTTACCTACATTTAAGAAAGTTAATTTACCCAACATTTTCCCTGTATATTAGAGAGAGCTTTCAAATTCTCTGTATAGATTCCTAATGACAAGACCTTTCATTGATACCTTGATGTCCATGGCGTTTGATCCAAAACTGTGAATGAAACAGTGCTCACAACTGTTGAAAGAAGGATGATGGGGTTTTCATATTTTATGTCTGCATTCCTCGTGACAAGACCTTTCTTTAGGTTTTAAAGTTTTTGACCTTATTTATTGTTTCTTTGTTGCCATGAAGGGCAGTGTTTCATTAACACGTTTTGTTTCCCAAATCAAAGTGTGATTTTCATAATAGTAAAATTGTGTCAAGAGTGATTTCATTTTCCAAGAAGGAGATAATTTGGAAATAGGATGTGATATAGAAGAAATCTCCTCAGGAACCACTGTTAAAGTAATATGAAAGCATATCCTCTTCTAGTGTAAATTCAGCATAATGCTGTGAGCTCCAGGGCCAGTGAGGGAGTACAATAGGGTTTAAAGTTTTATGTTGAAATATTTAAAAAATATCTTCTTCAGAACAATAAGGTTAGAATGTGACAATCTTGCATATATGCTATTACCCTCATGCAGCATAGATTCGTGTAAATCATTGTTTGTAGATTTGTGTAAATCATTGTTCTTGGTGCAAAGATGGGGCCACAAATGGGGTTCAGAGTGTTAAATCTTCCTCTCCAGAACATGATTACAATTCATCAATTCGATATTCTGGCATCTTCATGTGGTATAGATTCAGGTTTGTTCAAAACATGTTTCCTAGGCCATTAACATGGCCACAATAGAGGTTTAATGCTTTACAGAAAAATATAGAACAAAAACTTTGCAATATCTATTTTTCAAGAACCACAAGATGCAGATAGTCTAATTACTATGGAGGTGTCGATGTCCTTAGTGTAAATTTTATTTCCTTCATTTCATGTCCAGTCGTAGCTTATTACTGAAGTGGTTGGAACACTTGTGGGATTTTGTAAAGTTGGCTGTGTCTGTCCTTCATTGCATACTTCAGCCAGTATGATTATGTTCTCGTGACAGCTTGTATGAATCATACTTGATCCAATGACACATCTCTTGGTGATAAACTTTGGATGTAATTTAGGGATGCTGTATGTTTTTATGGTTGACAAGATAGTATTTTGCCCTCTTGAGCCAGGGCCAGACAAATAAATTTTTCAAGTTTTTGCCCATGTGTGGTTGGTGCATATGGCATGAAACTGACACATAACAGTACATGTATTTGATTCTTAAATCAGATTTTGAGATATTTTATAGCAGCTATGTAATTATAAAACAAAGAAATACCTTTCTGTTCAAAACAGTAAAATTGAATCGTTATCATGCCTGAAAAATAATTCAGATTTGTTACGATTTTCAGAAACGATATATTATTACTACATTAGCTTGATCCAAGAGTCGGATCACATTGACAAGCATGGATCATTAGATGAAACGAGGCAAAGTTTTGAGTTCTTTTTAGAACCTAGTTTTGATTTTAGAACCTCATACTTGACACAGGTGTTGTGTATTATGCATAGGTATTATAACTAAAGAATAAAATCCTTTTGAAAGAGTTTAGTGTCATAATTATATGTCCACACAAAATGTGGGCATATTATGCTGTGCTGCTGTTGTCCACTTGTCCGTCTGTCCCCATAACGTTATCTTCACATAATGAAACTCGGTACAAGGAAAGATCACAGTGTGTAAATGTGCATAATAAAAGGGGAACTCTGTCCAATATTTTTTAAAGGAGTTATGGCCCTTGGACTTAATTTTTTCTATGCAATATACTTTATGTTCATAACTCTTCCTAAACCATTGGGGGAATTTTAATAAAACTTGGTATAAAGAAATATTACAATGTGTAGATGTGCATATTACAAAGGGAATGCTGTTCCAAAATTTTTGAAGGAGTTATGGCCTTGGACTTAGATTTTTTTGGTCAGTAATGTATCTGGGTGTATCATGTACTGGTTTAATGGTGCTCTATTTTTTTTTTTAATAAAAAGCAACCTACTTCCATACATTTTATTATGCTGGGAACAGTGTACTTGAGATCATTTTTGCAGTAGGTTGTATTAAGGTAGGTATCCGAAAATGTTTCGTGTTATGTGTATTCATTCAATAAGATTCCCATTCAACATGTTTTGATCAGAATTTTTAAGGGGGGTGGGGGGGGGGGGCACAATAGTAGATCAAATTTATACAGGAAATTTTATATAAAATTCTTCTTTTCAAGACCAGCAGCACCATGATTTGTCCTTGGGTACTACCTGCATATTAAATTTCCTTCAAATCATGGCCCAGGAGTAGTATGGAGCCTCATTAGGGGATCAAAGTTTTACATTGGAATTTATGTAATTTTTGAAAATTTTCATTTGAAAGGTTACTGATTATATATATTTTAATATGTAAGCATTTCAATGTAGTGCAGATTCATATTTGACCAGGGTTAGCCTAGATAGGGAATAGAGTATATAGGAAATTTGAAAAAAAAATTATTTTCACTAGTTGCATTTGGCCACACTAAATCATATCAATATGCAAATTTCTGAATTCAGGTTTTTTTCATTGGCCCTGGGGGTTAGGATGGGGCTAAAGTCAGTGATCAAATTTTACAAATAATACATGAATGTAGGGGGAAATTCTTTTGAAAAAATAATCTTCTCCAGAACAGTGAGACCATGTTAGTCATATTGATTTTGAGACTTCCCTATGTTATTTAGATTTAAGTTCAGTTAAGTCACAGTTCCATGCAGCTGGGTTAGGATCAGAATTTATCATAGGGTTGAGGAAGGAAAAGATCTTTTAAAAATCTTCCTCTGAGAACAGGAGGAGGGCCAAGATGACTCAGGTGAGCATTGTGGCCCATGGACCTTTTATGACTTTTAAGAGGACTGGGTTTAACATGTAATCTCTGTAATGTTGCAATAATCGTAAGCTATATTAGTGTCTTCTGATAAAAAATACATTTTCTTGTTTGGATAAACTCAGATTAGGTGAAATCTAATTCTTATAATCAACAGGCCAACCATTATTCATCATAATATGAATATGTACCTACTCACGAATGACAATTTGTATGTAATAAAAGTTATGCTTGAACATTTTATTGATGAGTTTTAAAAACTTAATATATATTAAATAGATTATCTAGTATTATCAAATTATTATATGATATTTATACAAATGTTAAGTGAAAAAGAAAGATTTCTTCCACAGTGAATTATATTCAGCAAAACATACAAGTAAACAAATTTTGCCCTTTAATTTACTCTCAATTTCTGATTGGTTCTTCAAAAATTTTGTCAATGTGATTTAAGTGGAAAGTCCCTATTTAAGTGACCAGCACTTCTACTTCCGATTTTGATAAGTATTATATAGGAAGTTGATGTGTGTAGGACATGTGATCTATGCAAAAAAAAAAAAATATCTATGGAAAATATTGCTTTCATATCACTTGTCCATCCTTTAATGTTGTCCTGGGTTTCAGGAAGTACTAGTTAGTCCATTATTATTAAGTATAGTGTTTGTAATGGGTACTATATAACTTCTAAAGACAGTTATGAAAGTTTAGTATGTTTAACGTACGAATGATGCTTTCAAAGACTTTTTCTTTGGAAATGAAATTTCCTTTCAATTGTATTGATTTTCAGAATGCTCAAAGCATGATTAATTTTAAACAATGTGACAGATTTTCTCTGTTTAAGTTGTGATAAATAACAATCAAGGAACAGTTTACAGGCTTAGCATGCCAAGAAATTATAAAATAATATTGATTTTATATTTTATTAACTTGTTCACGTCTCACTGAAAATCATAGATTTAAGTGAAGAAAGCTTTCAGTGAAATGTGTAAAATCAATTATTTCTCAATAGAAGAGTTTTGCTAGCTTTATTAGTATCGAACATTAGTCTCTGAAAGATAAAAAAAAATGTCTTCTTGCATAAGGTTGGGAATTGAAAAAATGGAAAATCATTAAAACAAGTCACAAGTAAAATCAATAGAGTCAATCTCTAAGGGGAATCCAGCCCAATCCTTTGCCTTCATCATTAGATTAAAAGAAATTCTTTGTGCTAATTTGAAGAAATGCCTTTGCATTCTTTGAGATAGTCATACCAATAAGAGATGTTCCTATAGATTTTTTTTTTTTTTATTAATTACCATGATTACAGAGACAAACTTTATAATTTGCCTCAGTTTTCCATTACAATTAAGTTACTATGGATTTATACAGCATCACTGCTGTATGATACAGTTATTTAATGTCTGATAATTCTAGAGACCAGAATGTTTTTCCTGAAGTGCTGGGAACCGTCTTCTATTGCCAGTGGCCGAGGGCAAAAGAACACATTGATATGTCCCCATCATCAAGTGAAAAATGGAGATCATATATATATATATATATTTTTAAAAATCTTTAAAAAAAATTTCTTGTGAAGAACCACTCTCCATGATTTGTCACATCAGTATGCAGTCGTTCTAATGTAGTACAGGTTCGTAAGCAGGGTGGGGGTTAAGTAATGATTCTGAGTTTTGCTTGAGGATTCATTGGAGCCTTGTAAATGTGGACACTTTAGTTCCAAGTAAAATGGTTTGAATAAATGAAGCATTTGGATACCTGAATCAAATATGTTGTATCTTCATATATTAGGTAGTCAATATTCTTACTTTGCTGGTGTGCAAAGATAAATTAACAATTTGCTTTATTAAATAAATCCTGATAATGTTAACAATTGCATGTTTTTCAACTTGAGCCCAATTTTATGGATGTTTTGTCAATAAAATATTTTCAATTATAAAAATCAGGACTACAAACAATAACATACACGACTATACACTACATGCTTTAAAAGCAGAGAGAATCAAGCAGTACTACATGTAATTAGAAGAAAAATTACACTTATATTTCATATGCTATAATTATCCAAACCCATATCTAGGGGGAAAAACCATCCAAATTTGTTATTACAAAGACTATTAATCACTTTGATCTGGCCACTTATAATTGATTTTATCCACTAATAACTGAACAGACTCCCAAGAGATATTGAAATAACAGGTGTCTGCATGCACTTATATTAAGAACAGCAATTTCCATGCTAAAAATCCAAAAGCTCTGTGTAATCAGTTACACACATGCAGGTACAATTTACATTTTATACATGAAATAATTGATCTATTAAAAAAATCGCCACTAAATGTATTTTATTTCCGTTTAAACAGAATTTGCGTTTTCGCAATTATTCTATATGTTACACTCTTCTTATTTGAAGAAGCTGATATTAACTCATGATTGAGTACAACTGATATTTGTAGCTGTTCAATAAAAAATATTTATATGGCATAATGTTCATTCAATCTCTCAAACCTGTAGAGATAGAAATGATTAACTTGTTTACAGTTGTAACACTACAAGCACTGCAAAAATGATGTGCAAAAATTGGCAGTACAATGTGTCAGTTTCACTGACACCATTACACAGTTAATGTAACCATGTAATTTATAGGAAGGTGTTGTTGACAAAACACAGGTATATTTGTTTTAATCAGACAATTTACACTTTGCTGGAAAAATATATTTGCAGATGTATTTCAGTGTTTTGCAGTAAAACTTTGAAGATTGTTTGGGTTGAACAAATACAAAATAATGTGTAAAGATTGGGTTCCCACACAAAAAAAAATCATCGGCAAAGTGGATTATCCAGATTAATGGTGTTGTGATCACCATGGCCCCAATGTATATGTAGGAAAATTCTTTTCAAAAGTGCAGGGCCACACTAGAATATATCAATAAATACAAACATTCCCAACTTGATTAGGGCATTGGCACTAAAATCTGGGATACACTTTTACATGATACACAAATATAGGGGGTAGACTCTTCTCCAGAACAGCAGGGTTTATGGGTCATATTGATATCAAAACATTCTATGTTGTGTGAATTTAAGTTCAATTAAGTCATAACCCATTCGTGCTAGGATGGGGTGACAATATGGGGGTCAAAATTTTTCATTGGAAGAGAGAGGGTAAAAATATATTTTAAAAATCTTCTGAAGAGCAGCAGTACCAAGATGGCTGACAGATGAGTATTGTACCCTGCATAATCTCTTGTTATGCTAAATGTGCACTCCAAGGGACTGAAAATATTAGAGACAATTATTGTGGAATTTAGTGGACATGGTCTGTAAGTATGAAAGATTGAGTCTTTCTGTAAAGCTTTGAGTTTTATCATAGGGACTCATTAAGGTTGTATCATACGTGTCATACCCAAGCTGTATATTTCATTCTTGTCCACAGGTCAACACAGATGAATAATAAACACACATACAAACGGAACTATAAACATTCTCTGTAGTGAGCCAAAAAGAAACTGCAAATATTGCATGACTGTATTTATCAACCTGTTGAGGGGGCCTCCATGGCCGAGTGCTTAGAGCATTGCTCTCAAATCACAAGGCCTGTAACCTCTAGTCAGTGTGAGTTCGATTCTCGCTTGCGCTGATATATATGTAAGAAAGTTTGCCAGTTTATTTTCAGAAGGTTGGTGGTCTCTTCCCAGGTACATAGTATCTGAGTTCTCTACTCCACCAATAAAAACTGGACGCCACCAGATAACTGAAAAATTGTTGAGTGTTGCAGAAAACAGTAAACAATCAGTCAATCAACCTGTTGACATCTTTTTTGTATGGAAAGTGAGGATATTTACAAATATTGAAATTGAAAACTTCAAAATTTACCATATTTAGTTTTAAAAAATGCAATTTTAGTAAAAAGTAATCTTTAAAAAAGTTAAAACACCTGCTAGATTTAACCCAATTATCTATAGATTAGCAGTTGACACATTAACCTATATTTTTGGGGTTGCTATGTCAAAGATCAAGGTTACAATAACTCCTCTTGTAGGTCAAACAGTTTTCTGGACTTTTTTTCAGTATGAATACATATTCTCTGCAATTTACTTTAGGGCTGAAAATGGGTAAAACAGTTTTCCAGATTTTTTTTGGTTTTTTGTTACGTTTTTTTGTTACAGGTACAGATATTACACTAAAGTTTTGTTACAACCTCCTTCTCAGAGAAATATATAATCAAATCACATTAATTATTTCAGCTTAATTTGTGCACCTAGACCTACTTTATGGCCAAAAATAGGTCAAATAGGTTCCTGAACTTTTTGTATTCATGAATACAGATATTTCACTGACATTTTATCACAACCACCCTCTCAGAGAACTACATAATCAGTTCACATGTCAGCTTGATTGGTGCACTGTGACCTACTTTAAGGTTAAAAATAGGTTAAATAGTTTTGCAGACTTTATTTTCTTATGGATACAGATATTGCCCCAAAATTTACTTATAGCCAGATATACCAGACACAGGTTGATGTACCTTTTGCTTATTTGATGCTGTATTGGAAAAAAAATCTTAATCTGGAAAGCTTATGACATTTGTTTACTTTCATTTTTCAAGAATAATTAGAGCCCCCACCCCCATTTAAATACAGTACAACTTACCTTTTACCAAATTTTTTTATAATATTTTTTTCTAAATAGTAAATACTAAGACTTTCATATGAGTATTTCTTTTAATGAGACCTTTCTAATGGTACCAAGATATTTGACCTTGTGATCTTGACCTTGGCATTTGACCTACTTTTTAAAACTTTTTCATTGGCATGGCCATCATTGGAATTTGCCATTATTGGGGGCATTTACTTTTCACAAACACATCTTGGTGGGTTTTTTTTAAAGTTATTTATTTTGGGTTTTGCAATCATCCTTTTTCTTGGAACTTCTCCATCTTCCATTTTAAGATACTGTAAATTATCTAACTTGATGACATTTCTAGTTAACAATTTTCTTGGATGTGTTACACCAGAATCCTAGTGTTTAGTCTGTGCAAGTATTTTTAAATTAATGGAATCTTGATGGTGTTCATTTCTTCTGCAATCTTTATAAACAAAATCTGTTTACAGAACGCTTGGAGATAAAGTTGGGGAAGCTAAAGCCAGTGGAAATTTAGGAAACACCTTGAAAGTGCTGGGAAAATTTGACGAGGCCATTGCCTGCTGTAATCGGCATTTAGAAATATCCCGAGAACTAGAGGATAAGGTGAGGCAGAAATAGACAGACACAAAATGCCAATAGCAAATAAAATTCAGTGTTGTACTGCATTGAAATTGATCTGTTCAATGTGTTGGAAGTTTGCAGATCTGTCTCTAATTTGACTGTAGCAAGAGGAGTAATTTTTCATGATTATTAAGGATAATTATAATTAATGATTCTGAATTAATCAAAGATATTTGTAAGAGAGACTGCGAGTTTTAGAATGACTTAATGCAATGTATGAGGTAACCAAAATAAATGTTAGAATATATATTTCTATGAAGTAGAAACTGGTAGAAAATACACAATATACAGTATAGATGCAGTGGTGGCTAAATTCCAACCCAGTATCTCTCTTGTTTTCATTTTTGTAGGTTGGAGAAGCAAGGGCTTTATACAACCTAGGTAATGTGTACCATGCCAAGGGTAAACACACAGGTCGCTGTGGTGACCAGGATCCCGGGGAATTTCCTGCAGAGGTCAAGGAATCCCTTCAAAAGGCAGCTGAATTCTATGAGTAATGCATATATATTTCTAAAGATTTACAAATGTAATCAGAATTGCTCCAGTCCCACATACCAGAAAATGCTATTTATGTAGCAATTTGAATTGATCTTTAAAGATATAAAAACCAAGTTTTGTTTGAAGTAGGCCCTGTCTTTGAAAACTGAAATTTAGGTGAACTTGGCAGCCTTCAAGATATTCATCACAACTCTATACAGGAGACCAAAATAGTGTTTAATCTGAAAACTGGGAAAATAATTGTGTTAAGAATGAAAATATTAAATTTTTACTGGTTTTGCCTTTATAATTTTCCTTAACAGAATCAGAGAGAACATTATTCTCTAGTTCATATAACAAAGACAATTGAATGGATTATATTTTGAAATCTTGGTGACTGAATTTTAAATTAATACCCATATCAAGATATTAAACTGGACACATCAAAAAGTTAAAATTTGGTAAATCTTGGGGAAATTTATTTAGGAAAGGTTATTGTGTCTTCCAGTCATAAGATGATTGCAATAACACTAATGATAAAGGTCAGAAGATAGTTTTAGGAAATAGGAAATGTGTTCGTAATGTTACATTTTATTTGCTGTTTGGATGTTTAGATAAATCTCATAGGAAATGATCAATATAATTCTATGAGAATTGTTTCTCAACAAGATAGATAATATGTATAGAAAGGTTTGTTATAAATATTTCATTTTTTTCTTTCGTTTACTGACAGTATTTTTGTAGAGAGTGTCAAACATGTGGGCTTAGAATTGTCCCTTTTCTATCGTATTCAGTATTTGAAAGGTCAAAGTAATATAAATGTTTCTTCTTAGCATTGAAAACTTTTGTGTCCTGTATTCCTTTATTCATTTTCATTGTCGTAATAGTTTCACTTTCACATAGTAAATCAAAGTTTTCTCATTTTAAATGATGTCCTCGTGGAAAATTTATAGGTCACCACAATCACTCAGGTGACCTTTTGCTATAAGTCTGTGTCTGTCATGGGTTGACAATTGAGCATTTTTATTCGATAAATAAATTTAATAATTACCCATCCAATTCCTTTAAAATTTGGTGTTAAGATCTTTGGAACAAAGGGTGACATAAATTGTAAATGGGAGGACTCTTGCACTCTCAGGGTCTTGGAGTTGGAACAAAAACTCTGAAACAATGACCACTTTTCCAAAGACCTTCTTTTTTGCACACAGTCACAGTTATTGTCTTTATCATTTGAAAGAGTTCTATGATTTTAGTTGTACTACATAAAAACTGAATTGCATATTTAGGAAATATCCCAAATTTGTGAATTGGGCAGCCTCAGAATTCTGATCTAAGGTGGGTCCAATATAGTCTTATAGTGTTCTATAAGATATATTAAATCATGTAAAGTCTTTTGGGCACTCTTGGGGCATTTGTTTAAAAAGAACACACACCGATCACGGTGGCTCAGTGGTAGAGCTCTCGCCTCGTGAATGGAAGGTCGTGAGTTCGAGCCCCGCTCGGGCCGGCCGCGTCAAACCTAAGACGTTAAAATAGGTAGTGATTGCTCCTTCGCCAAGAGCTCGGCATTACGAAGTGAGAGTCACGGGTCTTTCGGATGGGACCTTATAAACGGAGGTCCCGTGTCGCAGCAGGTGTGGCACGTAAAAGAACCCTCACTGCTAAAAGCCATTATTGCTAAGCATAGGTCTAAATTTGAAGCCCCGTCACCGGTAATAGTGACAGTCGCCGGATAGCTGAAAAATTGCTCAGGCGACTATAAATAAAAACAAACAAACAAACAAAACAAAAAAGAACACACATCTTGATTTATACTGCTGCCAAACATTAGAATGTAGTTTAGAACAGGAAAATTATCATAAATTCCATAGCTCTTGGGGCTAATAATACTTTAACTAATTCTTGGGTGACCTGTGGACCTCTTGTTTCATTAACAGTAAGATGTGATATCCAATGGAAATAAAGGTCTATTGAAGATCAAGGTCATAGTGAGCAATTCATTTTCCTTGTAGGTAAAGGTGTGTCAAAAAATTAGAGATATCAAGTTCCTTCATTAAACTTGCCCATAAGAGCCAAGCACCTTATGAAAATGTCTAATAATGCTATGTTGCATATTTGAAATTTTGCATCATATTTCAAAAAATTCTCTATTATATTGCATAAAGAAAAATATTTAAAAGCCTTGGAGACATTAAATACACTACCTACAAATTCCTATGAAACAATGCAGGAGAAAAGTCATAAAATGACAATTTTCCCAGAGCTTTCTCAAATTTTGTTGCATAGTTGAAAGTATAAACTTTGTGAAAATAACACATTCTCATTTAAATGCAAAAATTAATACTTTTTGACAACTCTTTAAAAAATATATTGAGATTCCTCCTTTTGGTCTGTAAACGGCACAGCATGTCGTCTAGTAGAGGAAGCATACAATGGGTACACCCAAAATTTTGATAGATTATGTGAGGAAAGGTGTTAAAATAGAACGAGATACAACTCATATGGATAAGGGATCAGTTACTAAAAGCTAGGAGACACACACGCAGGTCTTTAAAAGTAAGTGCTATGTTTAACTGAACACTCCATGGATTAGTTTAAAAACATTATTTGGTCAGTAGGGACATGGATAGCTTCCATTAGAATAATGATTTATAATTAATTATAAGAAGCAGGGAAAATACCATTCTTGAAAAGTGAGTGTGGACCCCTTAAAGGGTATTTAAGTAAGTTTCTACACAACATATTTGCCTGTCATTCTAAATCGTGATGTAAAATGTCCGAGTCAGCATGAAACCTTTGAATTCCGGATGATCTTCAAAGTGCAGTTGAGAGCAAATTGATGCATAAAACTTGTTATAAATTGTCAATATCAATACAATTATTATCATTTTATCCATATATGTTTTTTAAAAAACAATTATAATGTAGAAAATGAGCTGTAGTGTCTCTTTAAGCACACAGAATAATATTTCTTATTTTTGAGGTTATGTGTTTTACCATTTGATGTATTGCAAGGATGTGTTATTCTGCCTTGATTAGAATGCCAGAGTGGTTTTCTGGTGTTAGATTTCAGATTTTATACATGGGTTTCAGTGTTTACTATCCTAACCATGGTGCAATGATTTTGCTTGCATTAGAAGTGGTAAACCATTAATGTCCAATCCAGGATTCAGTTACAAAATCAAATTATAACTCTTGTGATACTAAAAATTTTATAGATTTGTAAGGAAATTGACTTCTCAAGAAATTTGAATGTGAATAAAATGTTGAGGAGGCATAACACACAGATCAAAATTGTTAGATGTGTGTAATAAAACTTTTGTTTTAATATTTTGTCTGATGTAGTTGGGTGTTTGTGTGTGTCAAATTTAGCATAAAATCAAGAAAAGAATATTAAAACCCCAGGACTCCAACACATTTTACAGAGTGCCGGTCTAATGCTTTAACCTACTGAGCTTAGAAGAAGTGTGATGAATAGTAAAAGGACAAACAATATGTACATGGATTTCTGATTTTATTTTTGCCACTTTGAAGAAAAATGTTTCTAACATTAATTGTCCTTAATACATTAGTAGATCTGATGAACCTGATAATATTAAAGTGTTTTGCTATTTAATGAGGTTATTTTCAAAATTAATTTGAACTGTCCCTTTTATTCATTTGCCAAGTTTTTGTCAGAAATAAACCTTTGTTGTGTCATTGTATTTTAATTCTTGATATAAGCACCATGATGTGCAATTGACATTTCAATTTGACATGTAAGCTTATGTATATTATTGATTTTCAAAAATACAAGTTGAATCACAAAATAAAATGAATAAATGTCCATGTTGTAATTACTCCTTGCTACTATATTTAGTAAAAGTAAAGAACATATTTCGCACAAATTATATTTTTTTGTATGATTTCCAGAGGCAATCTACAAATTGTGAAAGAAATTGGGGATAAAGCAGCACAAGGTCGGGCTTGTGGAAACCTAGGCAATACAAATTATCTCCTTGGTAACTTCAGTGCTGCCATCCGGTACCATGAAGAGGTAAGACCATTTCTCTTACAATAAAAACAAAATTGGTGAGCTTACAAACTCATTTATCTCCCTTCCCACCACCACCATAGAAATGCTTGGAATATTTATGATGGCCATTGTACTGGATTTCTGCAGGTAATAAAACACTGGATACTGCAAAGTCTCAGAAAGAAGTGTGTTAACTGCAATTTTCATACGGAGTTTAAGTTTATTCTAATTAAGTTCAACAGACCTTTGGCATGATCATGAAGTATCACTATTTGTATTGATCTAAACATATGTGTTAAATGCATGGATTTCTTCATTTGCATGTCATGATATAGGACATTTGCAGCTGTGCCCAGTTCATGAATTTTGAAAATTATAGAGTAAATACAGGTACATTTTAAGGCAGATCAAGTTAATACTTTATACTTTGTGTGAGTATGCATTTCGTTAGAGTGCATCACATTAGAGGAAATTCGATCCGACGATTTCTGTCGATCGAGACGACGACATTTCGCCAGTTGCCGGTGTTTATTGAAATCCCTGCAGAGTCTTACTGGGTTATTTGTTTGTTTTTGGATGGAAAGTTTTTTAGAATAGCTCAGAAGGTCAAAGCTATGGTTTAACGTCACCAGGTTATGTAGTGTAACATTTGATTTCTTACTGATATCTTAATTGCTATTTTAGAAAGTATACAAGCTATAGGATGACCGCTATTAGTATTTATGTCAAAGGTCAAGTCATCAAGTAGCAGTGTAGCAATTGTGTTCCAGGTAATCTCTTCAATTATACTACTTAAGTTTTTGCAATGAATGAAATGTGAAGGAATGGCACTTCATTGATGGAAAGGCGACCTGGTCACATAAATGGTGTAAATTTTAGCATTCTCCATGAAACTTCAAAGAAAGAGTAGAATACAGAAATGACCCCTGTTGGTTTTTATCCAACAAAGCCAAGGTCAGCAGCTCACATGAGGTTATTATGGTTTCAAGATGCTGTGAAGGAATAGTTTTCACTACGTATTTCCATCTTTTGTTAAAAGCACAAATCATATCAATTGTCTAACTTCACTTGGCTTTTTGGCAGTTTTTTTTGTTGTTGTTGTTTTTTTTTGGGGGGGGGGGGGTGTTTTGGTTTGTTTGTGGGCTTTTTTTGTTGTTTTTTTTTTTTTATAAATTTAGTATTATTCTGGTTACAGTTACATACTAGCAGGTAATTTACCAAATTCATCACAAATTATTAGCAAATGCTTTAAAGTAATTTAATAAAAATTATGCTGCCTCATATGTAGTTCTAAACAGTTATTTTATATGATGCTAAGGTTAATAGTCTCTTGTCTAGAGTCAGTGAGGTATCTCTGTTGGAAACAGAGAGAATTCCAATGAAATAAAATGATAAAGAAATTTCAGGCAATGTCTTTTTTGCTACTGCTAATGGAAAAATGTTTTAAATCAATGATTGTTTGGTCTGTCATATTTCAGAGTCTTAAAAATATGTTTTCAAAGCCTGTGTTCTGGATTTGTTTTTAGATCATCATTTTGATATCAGATACAGATCAAATGATCAAAACTAAGTTGCCAGTATTTATAGGAAAATTATAAATACATGTTGATTGACTTTGAGAACTGTTTGCCATAATATCTTAAACAGAAATACTGAAAGTACAAAGCTTGTGAATTCTGGCATTTACATGAATTATGGCTTTACTTTGGCAATATTAATGAGGGATAATACTAATGTTTTTTGACTAGCAATTTTGAATTTGCAATCCTTTACAAATATGATAAAAAGGAGAAATGGACACTAGATCATGTATGCTTATGCAAAGGTTTTATAAAGCCCACCTTATGTAAGGTCAGGCCAGCTCTTTTCTACAGAGATATAACAGCCAATTAAATGGTTAACTGCAATGGCTGCAACATGGAACTGACATTTAACCCCATAAGATGTCAGGCTAGACTGGTCCTCTGATATCCCATCAAAAGATAGCAGAAAGGCTAGACTGGTTCCACGATCTGATATCTCATCAAAAGATAGCAGAAAGGCTAGACTGGTTCCCCGATCTGATATCTCATCAGAAGATAGCAGAAACGCTAGACTGGTTCCCCGATCTGATATCCCATCAAAAGATAGCAGAAAGGCTAGACTGGTTCCCCGATCTGATAGCTCATCAGAAGATAGCAGAAACGCTAGACTGGTCCCCGATCTGATAGCTCATCAGAAGATAGGTAGACTCATTTTCATTGCCAGGTAAAAGGTGGCTGTTGTCCAGTAACAAAAGTAAAAATCCAACTGGTGACAGAAATTCATTGCATCTAAGCTTAATGCTTTAAAATATACATTGCATCATTTTTAGTACTCTAGGCCCATTGAATACTTCAGAAATGGCTGTTTGGTATAACATCTGTTCTTGAGTGGATATCATTGTATTGAGAACACAAGTCATGTGATACAACATCTTACCTCTATACAATTGCACTTGAAGTCAAGAGTTTTGGACCAATCATGAACTAGTGACTTCCTCATTGATAGAAAATGAATTCCATTCATTATGTATCTATTCAGTATATGCTCTCTAGTTCTGCAACTAACTCTGTTATGTACATGTTTACCTTTTCAAGTAGGAAGTGTTTGAAAAATTTTCAAGATTTGTAACAAGTCAAAAAATGTTTTTATAGACAGTCAAAACTCTTAAATCAAATCTTGTATTTCAGTAGGTAGTATTGACATCTAGAATACAAAGATTTACATAGAGAGTTCACAATTCCTATGTGATACTTGGTCATTTAATAATATTAAGATATTATGAGATCAGTTTTGGGGAATTAGAAACTTACAGCAATTTACTCATAAATTAATAGAAAAGTCCAAATTTGATTTAGGCAGGAAAAAAGAAATAAAGTATATGCAGACTTGTAAAAATGAGAACAACAAATCTAAATTACTGTTTAAGTTGTATATTTATCTTTACTAAAAATTGTCAGTGATAAGATTTATGATATTTCTTTGTATTGTATTTCTCAATTAAAGCACTGACACTTTAACTCGACATGAAATCCTGTTTATTTCTACAGAGAAATACATTGCAGAGGTAAAGAAATAATTGTCTAGGTTTTGTGTATCCGAGGGAATATAAAAACGATGGAAGCAACCATGGGGTCAATTCTGCGTGATCTGCTGCCCTCACTTCACAAATTACCCCCATGCTTTCACTGCTTTTTTATCTATAATATAAAGAACTTGGACATTTATCTTGGAAATAATCATGAACAGTGATTAGAAATGTCATTTTTATGCACCCATCTTTAGACATTGCACACAGATTGATTTTCTTTCATTTTCATGGCAATTGCAGGCCATTCAGCATTTGGGATTTTTTGTTCATTTATTTTTAGCTCAGCAGGGTCTCTTGTTATGGATTTTGACGTGAAATGGTAGACTTTGAACTTAATGGAATTCTTAGTAAATTTTGAAAATAGGGTACTAAGCATTTTGAAGTGGAATGTCATTGATTGATTTTTTTTTCTTCTTCTGAATATGGCACAGGATATACAGCTTCATAACCATGAATTGCAATACATATTAAAAGTTTCTAGGAATTCAATTCCATTCTTTCAGGCTTATGGCTCTCTTACAATTCATTTTGTTGATTTAGTTGTGTAGACAAATTCAGTTTTTATCAAATGCTATTAATAATGGACTTGGATACTGAATTTTAAAATTGGCTTAAGTAGTAATGGATTCTTAATTATGATGTATTTGTTTTAAGGTGTGTGTGTGTGTTGTGTTGTATTGTGTGTGTGTGTGTGTGTGTGTGACAGAGAGAGAGGAAGAAAACTTCTGTTGTGAATGTTTATTTTTCATTTCAACTGAATGTATATTTTTTCTGTTTTATTTTCTATAAAAATCATTTACTTTTTATTTCTGGAATATGGATGATTAAGTGAAATGTGTATTGGAAAGGAGTAAAGTTTTGATAAATTCATTTCATTCCAATCTTTTGTTTTTTTCAGAGGCTGGCTATTGCCAAAGAATTTGGAGACAAACAAGCTGAAAGGCGTGCTTACAGTAATCTGGGAAATGCTCACATCTTCCTGGGGGAGTTTGATGTAGCGGCAGAAAAATACAGGTAAACACGACAGCTTTTACATTTCATGTGTGCTTATCCTGCATA
The DNA here is from genome assembly GCA_024699665.1 of Ostrea denselamellosa. Classification (NCBI taxonomy): domain Eukaryota; kingdom Metazoa; phylum Mollusca; class Bivalvia; order Ostreida; family Ostreidae; genus Ostrea; species Ostrea denselamellosa. The sequence goes on from JAMZEH010000042.1 coordinate 9,129,310, forward strand.
GATAATCAAAATTCAATTGTCTCGACTCGTATGATGATGTAACTATCTTGTACATGTAATCCAAAAACTAATGTAATCAGGATTTCAAACTTGTGTTGTCTAGGAGAACTCTTCAGATTGCTAAGCTTCTAGGTGACAAAGCTTTGGAGGCCCAGGCCTGTTACAGTTTAGGTAACACCTACACTCTTCTCCGGGATTATGAGAAAGCCATCGAGTATCACATGAGGCATTTACAGATTGCTCAGGAACTTAATGACAGAGTTGGAGAGGGGCGAGCCTGTTGGAGTCTGGGCAATGCCCACACTGCCCTGGGCAATCATGAAGATGCCATGCAGTTTGCAAATCAACATTTGAAAATCTCTAAAGAGGTATATATATTAGTGTTGTTGAGTTTATTAATTTGAAGAAGTAAAGAATTTATATCCTTCTTAGCAAAAGATTTTTTGGAGGAATATATTGTTACAGATTATTAAAGAGGTTAATGGTATGATTTTGTCTGTATACAGATAGGAGATGAAACAGGACAACTCACAGCACAAATGAATTTAGCTGATCTGCGGCAGGTGCTTGGAATCAACGGAAATGTTAATCAGTAAGTCAATCACAATGTCAATTTCAGATGGTGTTCTGAAAATTTCTGGGTTTGTTGTGAATTTTTAAGAAAATAATAATTCAGCAGTACTTTGGGACAGTTTTACCTGCATTTCCCTGTTTAAGTTTATTTAGTTTGCCCACCATTTCTATAGGTGGGATTTAGAAAGCACAGGTATATTTTCTGATAACGAGATATATTAATTGCAAAAAAATTACTGAATTTCATGGGGGGATTCTATTTTTATTTCCATTGAGTGGAAAATGATTTCCATTATATTAGATAAATATATATACATCATTCTCATTATTTTACAGACATATGGATGAAAAAGATGTTGGAATAAGTGAGTGATTTTGATGCATGAAATAAGAATAAAGTTGAATTTCCACATTTTTTAATTTTTCCACTGGTTATACATGTATTCTTGTCAAATATTTGTAGGTCGCAGGCCATTTAGACGACACAGTATGGAGAATATGGAATTAATGAAATTAACTCCAGACAAAAAGGTAGACACTCTAAATAATATAGTTTTATGATGAAAAGATTTTGTGTAGTTAAATCATATTTACATGTGGTGTTCTGTTTTGAGATATTATAGTTATATTTAAGAAAAACAGCTTGGACTGTCCTTAGTGACCAATCAGGGGCTAGCTGCAAATTATAGGTCTCATATGACAGAGTTCCTGAACAATCTAGCAAATACTACCTGATACTTCAAGAAAAAAGTGATCAGTTTTCAGCTCCCCCTGGTGTCATTTGTTTAGGTTTCTTCAGTTTTCTTTGATCTCCACGTAATTTGCAAGTTTCACACAGTCTGATTAAAATCAAAGCCTAGATCTGCTTCCTTTTTATGATTATGCACACTGTATGCTGTTTGAAATGAAAGTAACTTAGGGACACATTAATTGTATTATTGAAAATCGAACAAAGCCACCAATTAGGTTCGTAAGAAATTTAAAATTCTATATTGAATTTTGTGAGTTAGAGACCTCTAAGAATTCAAAATGATACATCATACGAATGAATATCTCATTTTTTCAAATAGATCAATTGAATACACAATTGCTACTCTCCTCGTGTATGTAATAATATATGATAATATAAAAAAAGGAGCTGATTTTAATCAAATTGAAATTTCATGACAGTACATGTAGCTCTTCTGTGTAGGAGGTGTATTCTGCACTTCTTTGAATAGTTAAGTGGGACAAAGTGCATCAACAATCGGTGAGGAATTTTATGAAAACAATTTATGAAAAACAGATTTGTTTTGATATAAAATTTTATCAAAAGTAATGTTTTATCATATTAAAAACAATGCCATTATTGCAAGTAATATCCAAGATATAGTATGTAGGAGGAATGAAATAACGTGAGATGATAAGCGTTTCATGTTTTGATTTACTTTTGAATACTTATTACATGTACTTGGTTTGTGTATAATTCAAATTTGGGTAATGAAACTGTATACGACGAGAAACTTACATTTACATTCAAGTATGCAGTGATAGGCATTTGTCTCTCACACTGAAAAAAACAAATTGTTTGCACCTTACTGTGTACAGGAGTTGTATAAAAGAAAATAAACTTGTGCATTGAATGATTACATAATATCAAGGGGGAGGGGCAATTCCAAAAAATTTTCAAAGGGGTGGGAGTTGTGACCAAAGTGTATATCTTTCCCACTCAAAATTGGAAGGGGGGGGGGGGGTTGAAGAGGCTGAAGTGGCAAATACTGACCATTGTTAAACATATTTAAGGGGGGATCTGCCACTGCAACAAAGAATTGAAATGTTTTCAAATACTTTGTGTTTGTAGACAAAATGAAAGTTTACAATCTGTATGCTGTATTTATTACCATACCAGGTGATGTGTTTTGATTGCATAATGTTTCTGCACTGTAAAATCAAATAGATTTGGCTTCCAGTCCTGATTGTATTTACAGACAATATCATCATGAAATTCTAAATATTATGAAACGATATGGATGTGCTGTCATATGCTGTAGATTGGGAAATTAACATGATGGTTTTAATTTCACTATCTTTTCCCATGAAATTAACCCATAGTGAATAATATATTCAAAATATTTCAATGCTTTCATAATCAGAATTTTAAAAGTAGATTTTCCTATTACATGAAATTCAAACCATCACAATTGTGCCCTTCTAAACATTTGTGAAATTTTAGCACCATGGAATTACAGTATATACAAAAAAGGTGAATGAAATTGGTAATTGGATAAATAAAGACTGATTTCTGTACAAAGTTAAACAATAATGCTTTGGACTTGTTCATTGAACGAGTGAGCCAGCATGGGATTATTTTATGACTAAACAAATCCATCATGACAGATTGTTTGTTTTCATTATACCCAAAGTGATGTTTATCTTACCCAAACTACATGAACTTTCCTGTGGACCCTCTCAAATTTGCTGAAAATAATCCGAGTCAGACTTTAGGGATAGAAAGTTATTGTTGCTTGTAACACAAGACAAGAAGTTACTTAAGACAGCCACTCCAATTACATACAAAATAATGTTTGTATTTATTCAATTCATAAAGTCATGTGTGACAGAGAGATGTTCAATTCTTGGGGTCACTCAAGAGTTTTATTTCTGTGGATCTGAAAATGATTAAAGAAGTTAAAGTAGGTCTATTTTATTTAAAGCAGTGAATTTGAAATTGAAATAATCACTTATTCCTTCAGGGTGAAACTGGTGGGGCCAGACCCAAGATGAACAAACTAATGAAATCTGCCAGTGTGGCAGTAGAAGTAGACAGAGAGAAGAAAGATACGGTAAGGCATCGGTGTGATAAAATGTGCATTTTCTCTATTGATTTGGAGTAAAACACCATAATGAATTACACTCTTATTTGGTCTAATCTTCCTGGCTTAGAAATAAATCATGAGACTTGTATTTTCATTAGCTAAGTGTCAGCTAAGCTGTTTTTAGCTCACCAGGACAAATGTCTGAAGCTTTTTTTTTTAATAACCCTAGTGTTGGCATCAGCATCACAATTTAAGGGGGAAAAATTTAACATGGGCTTTATCTTTTGAATGAAGGGGAAAAGGGCTTTGATATTGTTTGTGTAGGTTCCTTGTGACCAGACCTTTCATTTGGTACCAAGTCTTTTGGCCTTTTGACATACCTTTCAAAAGCTTTGACCCTTGGCTACATCTTTTGAACCAAAGGGAATAGGGATTTGATATTTCACTTAGAGATTCCTCATGACCATGCTCTCGTTTGGTACCAAGACTTCTGACCTCTTGACCTTGGGCTTTGACCCACTAAAATAAAAATTAACTTTGACTACATCTTTTGTACCAAGGGGATATGGTAAGTAATGTCACATTTCTCAGTAAGTGCATTGTCTTCTGACGACTGTTTTTGATATCGACATTGGCAACCTTCATTGTTAGAGTGGCTTTTGGTCTTACTCGTAGCTGACAATAAATGTTTTTCATCCATTAGTCAATCTGTATCATAAAACTTAGGACGTTATTTGTCATGTGCAATGTATATTCCTTTTGACAGTACCTTTTGATCAACATCAGAGTAAACTGATGCCCCCCTCCTTAAAATCTGAAGCAGAGGACCAATTCATTGCATTTTGTTTAATGAATCTTGAGAAGTTGACTGGTGTTGAATGAGGATTGATATAAGACTTTCTTTTATTATTTCTTTAGTGTATATCACAAGAGGAGATGAGTGAGGATATGTTCTTTGACTTGTTAAGCAAGTTCCAAAGTAGACGTATTGATGACCAGAGGTGTTCATTTAAACCAACTGCAGTGAAACCAGAGAGCAAGGATGAAAAACTGAAAAATGACACAGGTATTTATTATCATTAGAGCCCTGCATAGGAAATGTTGGGAGCCACATAGTAATTACTGTGCCCATTGACTTTTAGGGTTCTTTGATTGATAACACAGTGTGTCCAGTATATTTGCACATGTTGGATGGTTGGTATGTCAGTCTTCCATATTTTGCGCAGTGGTACTTGGTGGGCTGATGTACATCAATATGCAGATGATCCCTATTTCTCAGCAGTCACTAAGGTCAAGGTCACTACCAGCCTAGATAAGTTATTTTCATGTACAACAGGTAACTTAGAGAATATTTTTACCTTTGCAGACTTCACATTTGGTAGACTGATACACATTTATGTACAGATGATCTTCATTGCTCGGGGGGCCTCCGTGGCCGAGTGGTTAGAGCATCGGGCTCAAAATCACAAAGCCTCTCACCTCTGTCGGCGCGTGTTCGAATCTCGGCCGCGGCGTTATGTGAGCAAGTTTGCCAGTTTACTTGCGGAAGGTCGGTGGTCTCTTCCCAGGTACATTGTATCTGGGTTCTCTCCTCCACCAACAAAAACTGGACGCCACCAGATAACTGAAAAATTGTTGAGTGTGGCGGAAAGCAATAATCAATCAATCAATCAATCAATCTTCATTGCTCGGCAGGTCATAATGTCAGAGGTCACTACCAGGCCAGATAGATTTTATCTTCTTCAAAAAATAACAGAAAGACACTCTATCTCCTAGACTTCTACATTTACCTGGCAGACTGATGCACATCAATGTGCAGATAATGCCTATTGCTAAGCAGGTCATTATGTCAAAGGTCAAGGTCACTACCTATATCTTCATTGCCCTGCTTCTATTTTTCGGCATACTTTGTACCATATTAATAAAATGAAATAAGACACCACAGAGTCTTCCACTTCTGCTTCATACTTAAATATTTTACTGAAAATAGACGCCGGTGGCAAACTAACAACTCACCTTTATAAAAATGGGATGATTTCAATTTCTCCATTCTCAACTTTCCTTATTTCTGTGGCAATATTCCATCATCACCTGTATAAGATATGCAAGAGCTTGTTCTGCATATGATCAGTTTTTAAATCGGGGCAGGCTACTGACCAAGAAGGTGATGTTACAAGGGTTTGTAGTCTCATCTAAAGTCAGCATTTTGCAATTTTATGGTCATTATAACAATCTACTTTGCCAGTACAACTTACCATTAAGTCAAGTGCTGTCTGATGTGTTTCATACCAATTGTTAGGCCATTCTTGGTACATTCTTGGTATTCTGACTACGGATTGCTCCATTTATCTGATCAGAATGTAGGGCTCACAGCAGGTGTGATTGGATGACAGGGGATACTTACACCTCCTAGGCACCTGATCCCACCTCTGGTATGACCAGAGGTCAGTGTTTGCCCATCTCTCTGATTTGCATTTTCTATAGTAATTACGAGATTGATTACTGTTAGTTATCTTGGCCTTTTCATTGTACTAACCAATAACAATGATTCGTATATACTGTTAGAAGAGACTAAAAGTTTGCATTTTTGTTCGTGAATTGATAATGGGGTAAATGAAAAATATCAATAGATTTTAAGGTCACAAGATAAAGGTCAATATTTCAACAATATATTACTGTAAAAGTGGAAATTTATGCATGGTTATTTACACTAAATATGCTATTACAAGATTTTCATGCAAGTTACTATCCCTATAATTAAGCATTGATGATACTGACATCACATAATTAAACACTACATGTATGGTTTGCAAAGGAAATATACATAATTAACAGCAAACAGACATATCCACGTTTAAAGTAACCTAATGTCTTGACTGTGGGTTGCGAGATAACTTTTTCTTATATTGTAAATTTATTAACTTGTTATGGGGGCAAAATCAAGTTTAAGGTTTTATGAAGTTTGGTGTATGGCCCAACACAAAGCAGAGGACCATAATTTGAGTTTGCAGGGAACCATTAATTTTCTATCTCCCAAATTACCAGTTGTAAAGCATTTTATTATACCAAGCATTTCAAAGTGATAAAAAGTAGCATGGATTTGCAGTCATTGAGAATTTCCAGCAATCTCAGCCTTATCCAATTTGATTCAAACACGAAGTTTTTAATTGTTACCAAACTATTCAAAGCATTATGAATTACTTTTGGTGTTTGCAGTCATGATAATCTCGGATTACTTCAAAATTACTGAAAGAGACTCCTTATAATTCCATGTAATCCTATACAGTTTTACTTGATATATGTTTGTCTATGATTGTGATAGTTTACCGGCATACATATATCACAAACAACACCCAATGCCAACAGTAGAGAGCTAATCATAAACAGAATGTGAAAACTTGAATGTTCAGAAAACTGATATTAAGTATATATGTTTAAAGGTAAATTAAAATTGTAAATATAGTCTATTTACATGTCTGTACCAAAAAAAATCTACCAAGGTCAAAAAATAATTATGATGAAATATGAAAAAATCAATTAAATGTAGTTCATACACTGTAAGCAAATACACTCCAGATGTAGAGGTGCACAGAAAAATATTTTTCAATAAATAGTTCCTAGAAAAAGGCCAAACCATAAAAAATATGTTTCCTGTAACATCTTTGAAAATATTAAATAGGTAGGCATATTTTTTAAGGTCAGAATTTGATTTTTAAAAAAAATTTTGTAGGTAATGAAGAATTTCTGGATATGGTTGCTGGAATACAAAGTTCACGGATGAATGATCAACGAGCTGAGCTTCCCCGGTATCCAGGTTTAAACTCACAGGAAGTCATCAACCAATATCTACACAACCAGCCAACTGAAGAACCAGATGATGCCTTCTTCGAAATGTTGATGCGTTGTCAGGTAAATGGGAATACTGTTACACAAATAAAGTTGGTGCTTCGTACTTGTTGATTAATGTCCATCTGACATGCAAGGATAAGACGTCCTATACAACCATGTACGAGTAGTGATCAAAAAGTTTGCAAACTATATCTTTATCTAAGAATTACGATACAAATCAAGATGAATATTCACATATATTGTCAGAAACATGTATAGTGTATATATATCAACAGCTTTTGGAATTTTTTTTTATTTTTTTTTTACTTTCCATGAAATGCTTGATGTTTTGACTCTCGAAAATACTATTTGGTGTGGTGTATGATGACATCACAATATGATGTCAGTATGTAATGACGTGTTACAAAAACAGATGGATCAGTCACATTGGAGCAAAGAACCGTTATAAAGATCTACATAACACTTGGTAAATTATACAAAATCTTTAAAACTTTATGGCATTAAAGGACTTTCTAAAATTCAATCATTAACTGGATGAAATGTTATAGTGAGAGAAGAGAATGACAATAAAGATTTTCTGGGTGTCCTTTGAGTCCAAGAATGGGAAAAAATGTCTTTTATTAAAGGATTTATGATGAAAGGTTGCAGAGTTAGAGAAATAGTGATCTTCACACACTATTTTGTAGCAATTTGAAATATCTTGACAAGACAAGATCTGTTTTTTTGTCTTCTTGAGCAAATGAGATTGTGGGTAAATGTTTGCCAATCATATGTTGATATGCAAAAATGGAAATATTTTCATGTACAGAATAATGTGATGGGACATGGGTACCTTTCTGTAAACCATAAATTAAAAAGCAAAGTTGTGGTTTATTAACTCCATTGAGAGTAAAAGAAAAAAAAAAGAAAAAAAGAAAAAAAAAAGTGTGTGCACAACCTAGACAGCAAGGAAGGATATGCTCTTTGTTTTTTATGATTATGAATAGAATAATGCTAAATCATGTGATTCCCCCTCTTAAACTTCAGTTACTAGAAACTACTATGCATGAGTTGTCAAGTCAGGCTTAATGTGGGGTGCAGTGCAGAGAAAGCACCCCGACATGATCCACTCCCAATTCATTATGCTCTCAGATAACACACCAAGCCACGGTAGTCCGAGTGTGATGGACCCCCAAGGAAATGCCAAGTATATAGATCCTAAATCACTCGCCCTATTGTTTGGATTTTGTGGTTTGTAACATTAGCCTGCCTATTTCCAGTTTTGAAGCATAATCTCCAATAAGATAAGAAGGCCACTGGTGAACTATACCATGGAGGATGTTAAGTAATGACTTAGACTGTGTGTTTTAGGCATGGGCACAGTGATTGGCAGAAGTGTATAAAAGTTGGTAAAATAAGAAAACAGTTTTCATTAGCATATCATTCAACAAGATCACAAACTTTTTTGATCACTCCTCCTGTTACTTGCAAATATCATGTCATGCATAGATGGCAAATATAACACAAACATAGACTAGATAGAATATAGCAGCAAGTTGTTGCTTTGTTCTTCACCTGCCTTTCTTGTTCTCATATTAGAATCTAAAACTCCAGTCTGACTTGATTTTTGAGACAATGGGATACACTGATTGCATCTCTTTATGCTATTCACTTACAGGGTAGCAGAATTGAGGACCAGAGAAGTGCAATGCCCCCTCCTAGACCAGCCCCCACTGTACCTGATGAAGACTTTTTCAGTTTAATTCAAAAAGTGCAGTCCAGTCGCTTGGAAGAACAAAGAACTACATTACCCAAATTAGTCCCAGAAACCACTGGCAAGAAAAAGAAAAAATAGCCCAGGAAGTGTGATAGGATTCTTACCTTCACAAGACCCAATGTTCTTTATTTATTTATGTCTGTTAGTGATTTTACTGTATGTTAACTGTACTTGAAGCAAAGACTCGCAATTTGATTTAGCTTTTGTGATGCTGGTTTGTATTATAGGTGCATAGCACAGAAATATTGGAGAATTTATATATATCTACAGCTGCTTTAAGGTCAGATAAAATAGTAGATGAGCATGCATTTTTCCTGTTTAAAATCATCTTATTGTATCTTGTTATGATAAGAAAACCAGGACACTTTTCCAGATTTTAATTAATGAAGATAACAGAAGTTGAAATTTTACTATACGTTGTAAATTGATAAATGGAAGTGAACATTGCATTACATCTATCATTGGATTTGATCTTGGCACCTTTTTATCAGTGAATGAGAGCTTCAGCACCTGAGCTATGGAGATAATTAACTCTTGCACAAGCTAAGAATCAGTTATTTGAAGATTGGAGTTAAAGTCAGAATATTATTCCAGGTTATTTTCATGGAACTTTTCAGTGATAGAAATAAGAAACTACCTTTTGGACATCATTAATCAAATTAACCTTAATGAAATTTTGGGCAGAATTTTCTGCCAAAAAATATGTAGTTTTATAAAACTACAAATTCACTATTTGGAAATCAATACTCTAGATGAAAATTTTGAAGTCATATTTGCTTTAATAGCAGAATTATTTTGGTATCTATGGTGTGCTTTCTTAAACAGCTTGTCAAGACTTGGAAACATCTTTCAATTTTTGTTTACATACCCAATACATACAAACTGTATTTTTTGTTAATTTTATGGGGGCACAAATTCCAATAGTATCATTGAAGCATATATATTCATGTTAATGTGCGAGTTATTTTTTTCTTTGTTAAAAGAATTTTTTTTCAAACAGAACCAAATTTTATATCGCAGGGAAATGGGCCAACTGACCCCATTAATGAAAGGCAATACCAGTAGTCTAGACCATTTAAGTCCCAGATAAGACTTTGTGGTTATAATAGATCTCAAATCATCATCATTGGGTGAAGATCTGTATTTGTCTCAAGTTGTCCAAATCACACATATTTACTCAAGGTCCAATGCAGAGAAAGCCCATCACCTTTTCAGTTCATTGTTTGAGAAATTATTTTTGCGGCTTTCTACTTCACTTCACATTGTCTTCATTTACAATGGAAATGTATTTTTCAGAAAAATCATACAGAATATTTTTTTCATGTTGACGTTTTTCATTAAGAACAGTTACCCTACATTGTTCAACTGAACTCAAAATTCAATCGGTGCTTGCCTTGCTTGTTTCTTTCATAAACAATTTCTCCTTCATCCTAATGTAATGTATTCAGACATGTGTATAGATCCTACTGTCTTAATTTCCAACAGTATTACCCTAAAGGAGTTTGTGTATAGTGTAGTAGAAACTGTCTGTACATCTGAAGAGCCGACACAAGGTCCGTGTACACTATCATCATTTTATTTTTGACATATTTGTTGATTGATCATTTATTGCATAATCCATGATACAACTTTCCAGGTACTCATGGGACCTTAATAAAATACATATGTATATACATAAATAGTTGAATTTTCTAGTTTTGTTTGGAGAAGACATATTGAAGTATAAATTTTGGCATTTGTTGTTTGGATGTGACTGCTTTTAGATCCTGAAAAACCGACATCATACAGCATGCTCTTACATTGTAAAATATAATAATATGCAATACCACATCCCACAATATAATCCATTGCCTGTAATGTGAAAGTTTGGTACGTTTATATTAAAAAAAAAAGTATGACATATTGCATGTATCTAGATAACCAGGGGTGTATGGGGATTTACTGTAATTTGCATCAATACCCCAAAGGGCTTTTACACCTCAAAGTGTGCATTAAAAATAAGGCTTGAAAAGTGTATGGTAAAGAGACTCAAAATGTTTATTTGGTGAGAGACCTGGAGTTTTTCCTGGAATTGAGGTTGAGGTGTGTATTGAGATAGAGAAGTAGGTTTTGAGATGTGTATTAAGATAGAAATCTGAAGTGTGTAATTACAAAATAAATGGTATATGGGGATAGTGCAGTGTGTATTGGGATATGTACTCCAAATGATACATGCATGATTGGATAGAGAGACCCAACATGTGTATTGTAAAAGAAAATCCAAGTGTGTTTTGGGTAAATCTCGCTTCACTAATGATAAATACCTAAGTAACTTTTCTATGACACCATGTCCTGCTTTCAATGGTTAGCAAGTACAATACGTGCATGACCAATAGTAAGCTGCAGTACTGTAGTTCATTGGGGAAAACTACAAGATAGACCAGAGAGCAACAGATCCACTCGTAGTCAAAATAGTTTACTGCACAACTATGAATGCACAGGACTTGGGTGTTACATCTCTGCATTTTTACTTTACCACTTCAAAAAAGTGCATGTCACTCACCAAGAGTTGATACATATCTACTATTCTCTTTAGCCTGAGACAAAAGCTCAGGTTTTCTGATCAAGTTTTTTCCTACAGCAGTCTAACATAAAAGTTCCACATTTTCATCTTCTCAAGAACCACTAGGCTGACTTTAACCAAAATGCCAAATAACATCATGGGTATATTCTGATCTAAAACCTTGTCATTTATATTACAGTGGTAATAAGAAATTGTTATTAAACAATCCAAGAGAAAAAGATATCATGGAATTAAAAAAAAAAAAATTGTTGAAAATATTATTGACACACATGAAGTATTGAAAAGATGAATGAAGCTGTAAATTAACTAAATGTAAATGCTTGAAAATAATTAAAAACATGTAACAGATAGTGTATGATCATCACAATTTGTTTTGCCAGTTTCTTGTTTCTGATCTCAAAAGTTGACAAAGAATTCAACCGACTTAAAGATGATCATACTCTCATTTATGCATGAGTTAATCAAAGGTTTGACTTGTCTGCATAGTTTTTCTTGCACTAATACCTACACAATACAGCCCATATATGCATTTGTGGGTGGGTGTGCAGGATAGGGGCTTAATATGACTGCTATCTCTGATTATGCCAATACGGGATAAAAGTTATTTCACGAACTCGGTTTTAAAATCAGATCTTGTGAGATAGACAATTTTTCTTCAAAAATGGCCTTTTTCATAATAATTAAATAACAGATTGGAGTCCCATAGACCACAAAGCTCACCTCAGTGACCTTGCTCCAGTTTTTTTAAAGTTCATTCTCAATACAATACACCCTTGATCTACACTATCCAATAATGCATAGTGAAAATTTCTACCAACAAATTTTACCCAACTTTGTTGTGAGAGTTACATTTCTTTTTAATGTACAATCTAGACACCTACTACAACGCCCAATTAACATAAATAAATCTACACTGTATAATGGCACTTTCACATCAAATTACATACTCTTTTTCTTTATCCAAGTTTTCAAGATTTTATTTAATGCAAAACTTTATATGATCCCATCAGTCAGAAATCATGAAGCTTTTTGTATAAAGGAGTATGATAATATGATCTGCTTAAAATATATACACATATAACCAGATGGAGTACAAAATTTGATCAGAAAAGCTCATTGAGCTTTCATCTTGAATGTACTATACTCCAATAGGAAGGGGGGGGGGGGTTGGGTTAGAAAAAATACACACAGGTTTTCACTTCAAAAAAATACACTGGGATGCAATAGAATGCAATAATTACACAAAATTTATCTTTTCATGAATTCAGCAAAAGTTTGCGCATCTCTATCAGGAACGTAGGTCTATGATTATTGTCAGCTGTTAAAGCACAAGTTTGTGCATTTCTATCTCGAACATACATATAGTTCTATGATTATTGTCAGCTGTTGAAGCACATGCTGTTCGTGCCTCTCAACTCCTGCTCCTTGATTTGTCTGTCCCTGTTTCTTGACCGCCACACAATGATGGAGTGGTCATCACTGACCGTTACCAGAGTTTCTGGGTCACGTGGGTTGAACGCCACACTGTTGACTACATCAGTGTGGGGAAATTTATGTAGGCAGATTCCATAGTGACGATCCCATATGTAGCCATGCTTATCCTCAGCTCCACTGAAAATTATTATAAGAAGATATACTTAGTTTCATCAATTTTCAATGTGCACTACTTTTTGTTTTGTGGCTGTGTTAAACCACTATATCCAGTGATGATCAAAGTACATTGTTTGCTCTTAAAGGACGAACATGGAAAAGCATTTCACAAAATGACATGCATGTATCAATAAAACTATATTTGATAAATCCACAAAATTTGATGCCCAAAAAAATCACAGGCACCTGATGTTTAGACCAAAGCTCCCAGTAACACCCCCCCCCCCCCTCCCCTAACTAACTAAGTTGAACTGTGCACATTATTCAATTGGTGAGAGAACAAGAATTGGCTTGATGTGTGCATTAATTCAGCTGATGAGAGCAATAATTGATAACAGCAATAATTAATTTGTTGCATGCATGCGTTAATTCAATTGATGAGAGCAATAATTGATTTGATGTGCACATCAATTTAATTACTGCTCTCATCAATTCAATTGATGCATGCATCAATGTGGTGGGATAATTGCTCGCAAAATTTAATTTTGATATAAATGATTAGATGATCTCTTTAATTCAAATAAAGAAATCTTTAATTATTTACAACATTTATATATGGAATTAATGTACACATCAATTCTTTTAAAAAGAGCAACAATTCATTTAAAGAGATCATTAATTTTAGATATATTGAATTGAGGATACAGTATCTCAAATCATATAGCTGCTCTCTCCAAAATAATTACTGTGCAGATCAGTTGAATTAATGGTATCATTAATTCAATTGAAGAGAGAAATAATTCAATTATTGCACACATTAATTGAACTGATGCATGCTGCACTTTGATTGAAGAGAGCAATAATTCAATTACTGTGCACATCAATATGCAAATTGAATTATTGCTCTCTTCAATTGAATTTTAGCAAGCATTAAATCAATTTATTTGAAAAGAGCATTAATTCAACTATAGCACTCATCAACTCCACAGAATTAATGCTACCAATAATTCAATTAATGTGCACAATAATTCAGAATTGAAAATATCATTAAATTTAAAGAGATCTTTAATTGAATTGTTGTGCACATCAAATGAATTGATGATATCTTCAAATAATCAAAGATGCCTTTATATTTTGTGGTTTATTATGATCTGTATTCAAAACCTTCCCTTACCTGGCTACATACTCATTGGAGACATCCAGAAAGATAAAGAAGCATTCATCATTTGGGGTGTAAGCTTTGTGAGCCTGATGCATGGTGCCCACTTTTTTCATCTTCAGCAGGTCAATCACATGGATGTCGATCTCCTGAGCAATAGGAGGGGGATAGAAGGGGTTTTCTATAGTGTAGTTTTTGGGCCACTGTCTACAGTTCACATACAAGTACCTGTGGAAAAATAGTAAATTAAGTTCCACACCAATTTTTTTTCGGTGAGAGTGTTTGATTTAGGAAGATATGTCCATTGCAGATCATAAGGTGTAAATGTAGGACTCCAACCTATACACAACATACAACAAAGTCATCATTATGTGTCTGCCATGTTATGTAGGTGACACAAAAAATTATTTGATTTCTCATTCATGCAACAACATTAATGAAGTAAAATATGCTTATAACAAAGTGCTGGGGACAAACAATTTTGATTCATTATAAACATAATTCATTATATCCATGAAATTCATAATATGTTTTTAAACTACAGGGAATGAAAATTACTTAATTGTTAGTATGAATTCATTATAAGTGTGTTTCCTGTATCTGTGTTTTACTGTATTTTCTAGAGAAAGTACCTCACCAATAGAGATTGTTTGACAAACATGTGAAAGGATAATTACATAGTAGTAGGTATATGATATTAATGTTAGTCTATGAACTTCTAAAAGTACTGTACACAAAAAAAAGTTTTCCAAAAAAAAGCTTTTACTAAAAATTAACAGTCATGCAGGAACATGTTGTAAACTCAAGCCAACTATGTACTAATTTGACCTTTGCCCTTCTGTCTCAAAATCTACAGGTGTTTTTCTGTTATCTTTAACTACCCTGTATCACATACAAAGTCAGTGGAATGAACGAGTTAACATGTTATACACTCTCAGAATAATTTCCTCTCTATGACTTTCAACCTCAAATTGAATGGGTGTTTCCCTCTAACAATGGTCTACTTACTAGTAAGCACTGAATGTGAAGTCTGTCAGTTGAAAAATAACCCAAGATATTGTCAGTTGAAAAATAACCCAAGATATTGCATCATACAAACTTGTATTCAATAGTGAATTATGTCTTTGACACCTGACCTTCAAATGTATAGGTGTTTTCCTCTGCACCATCCACTTTAGTCTAGGTTGAAAAATACTAGAGATATTGCATTACATAAAAGAGCTGATGGATGAACAGCCAGACAGATGGACAAACACTATTATTACTATCAAAAATGTGGGTTATGATAGAATACTTGCCGATCATCAGGAGATAGACTCAATCCAATAATGTGACCATGGAGTTCAATCACATGATCCACTTCATCGTAGCCCTGGTGATCCATTCCATGCAAGTTTTCTTCTACATTAGGCATCACCTGCACTCGGTTTCCAGTCACCTTCTCCAATGACTTCATCCTCTTGATTCCAATCTGATGTGGAGTAAAAGTCTCTGATCCTCGAGTAAAAATTAAATACTTATCAGGAAATTTACACTTTCGCTGACTAGAGTTTTCTGAAGTGGAAGGGATGTTATTGGAAGATATCTTTTCTTTTCTGTTAAATGGAACAGTCCTTTTCTTTGGGAAGGGGTTCTGACCTTCGATCACATGAGAGCGATCCTGACTGAAGAGAATATTTGACTGTAGGGGATAACCAAAAACAGACCCGCTAGTATAAATCCCCCTGTAACAATTATGCTCACAGTCAGATTGATTGCATTCTGAACAAGTAGTGTCAATGCTTTTCATGGACACATCAGAATTAACTGTCTTCAGTTTTAAATCTGAAGATGAGCATTTTGCAACATTGCAATTGTCCACATCAGCTTTGGCATCCATTTCAACACTGGTGGATGCAATGTCATCTTCTGCATCTCTGTAAGCTTGACTGTACGTGATAGTGCTGTTGATTTGATGACAATTTTTATCTTCTGCATCTACTTCAATCATTTTCTCCCTCAATGCCCCATTTTCATACACAGTTACTTGCTGAACTTTCTTACAGACATTGTCCACTGAAATTTTTAACCGTGTATCCTCTGGAGTGGATGGACTGGAGTCAGCTGATTTGTGTACAACAGTATCACAGTCTTCAATGCTGGAATCTTCAACAGAGTCACATTCACACTCCAGCTCCCCTTCTGAGTCAGTTAAACATTTGGTGACTAGGAGTGTTCTTATAGAACTTGCATTTTGATTTTCAAATCGATAAAGTCCCATTACCACTGACTCGTGTTCCGATTCAATGTCCTGAAATCCCTGAATATAAATATAAAACAGAATGACAATATCATCACCCAATACGTGCATGTATATGTACATACATGTATTGCGAAACAATGTATACTGTACACCAATCTGTTTAAAGACCCATTTCACACATTCAACTCCTTACCAATCCAATAAGTAATCTGCACAGACATTGTTTAGCATCATAAACAATACAATAAAATGATTTGTATAGCACAAATTCAATGTTGCCCTAAGGTACTTTACAACAAAATTTGAAACGAGCATAAAAATAACAGATGGAAAGTAAAATGGACAACTACTAGAACATGCTATCAATTACGTGTAGCAGACTTCAACATAAAATCCATAAATATTGAAATAGGTAACTAAAGTAAGATAAAGTCTGAAATTAAAAGCACACATAATAAAATATGAATTAAGATTGCTTTTAAAACTCTTTAGTAAATTCCACAGCACAGGAACTGCTCACAACATGTTTTTGTCCGAGTAGATGGAGTTTAACAATATGGTGCATTTCTAATCACAAGGAACGGATCAATTCATGTCACCTTCATCGAGTTCCCAGTGAAATTTGGAAGCCAATACTAGCTCCTTAAAGCTCTCTGTGGACTAGCACCAGACTACATCACTGAATAAGATCTGTACACATCACATACTGTGGAATCATTAATGTTCGTGGGTAGACAAATATTTACTAGTTTGTGGGGGATAAAATTTCGAGGGTTAGCATCATTTTGAAAATAAACAACATTATACTGTAGAAGCTATTGCAAAGAATAACTAGTTTGTGGAGATGTAAATTTGTTGGTAAAAGGTATCCACTAACATTGAGCCCCCACGAACAATAATGATTCTACAGTATATGTCTTAGATCCATTATAACTTTCTGAAAAATAATTGGATCCTCATGTCCCAACAATATGTATATCTGCAAATGGCATTGTACAAAGTTTCAAGTCTATCCGATAAGCCATATAGGAGACGAAGAGTTCACAATCTATTTAACATCCTCCTCCTCTCATAGATCCACTATAACTTTTAGGAAAATACTGGATCCTTATGTACTGACAATATGCACATTTACAAATGGCAATAGTTTTAAATCTATCAAATAAGCTATAAAGGAGGAGAAGTGTTCATAAGATTTTGTAACAGACAGACTGACAGATAGTACAAAAACAATATGTCTCCCCCTGGAGAAATAATTAATAGCAATAAGTTCAAGAATGATATAAAGCATGGCATAGTAACTACAAAATAAAAATAAATTGCACTTGACCTTCTACATTGTATATTTCCTCACCTTTCTTATTTCCTCACCTTATTGAGAATTATTGAGGAGCACGATTGAAGCTGTCCTGTGATATGCAGATTTCCAGACAGGAGATAATTGTCATTATACCAAGTCCCGAACACATCATAAGGTTTGTTTATCACTCTGGCCTGGAGCTCAAACTCTCCTGAGGAAAATAAGAAAATACTTTTGGCTTTGGCAATATTTACATATATTTTCTTTAAAAAGTAATTTCAAATCTTTCTGCTTTATTATTTGACACAATTTCATTTAACAAGTGCACCATTTATATAAAGAGAAATTTCAGCACTTTCATTTTTGGTGATATTTTTTCATCCGCCAAAAAAGCCAACATATCCTCTGTGCCAAAATTGTCCGATATAACTGTTTTAAACTTGGAAAAGCAAATTATGTGACATCACTAAAAATGATTGTATATCGGAATAGGTTTTTTCCCCTTATCAAGGTCTCTGACATCACATCCACTTCAATGTTAATGAAACTACTGTGTACAACTCAGTAATGTTATTCAGACTGCTAGAATTATTTACGAGACGATGTCATCCAGACTTGACAAAGTATTTTTGAAATCTTTAAAGTGACAGGGCATGTTTACCTTCTAGACTGAACACAGCTATTTCCCCTGAGGTGCTGTGACTCCCAAAGTGGACCCCCGACACCAACAGCAGACTGTCTGTTCTGTTGAACTGTGAGAATTGTGTGTACTTCCACGTCATGGTTCTCATGTCGTACTTGTTTCTCAGCTGTATTGGGTGGTTAGCTGTCCACACCTACACATACCACAAGAAGACCATTAATAATCATCATTATATCCGCAAGTTAAAGATCCCTTGACATAAAAATCTCCTTTATCTCCAACAAAGTCAATGTACAATAGAGGTGTTGCAAAGGTGTTGCCAGTTTCTAATAAAAGAATGGCAATGACAAATTCTCAGAGCCAAGTAACCTTGACCTTGGTAATATAATATATATTCAAAATTGTGAGACACCTTCAAGTCTTGCTGCAAAACTGTAGCTCTCTGGGGGAAAAATTATCCCCATTTTCTCTCCAAAAAGCTACAGTTCTGCTGTTTCCATGGACAATAACAAAGAGAAGTTTGAAGTTATACTCCCAGTCAGAGTCTGATTAAAACCAGATCACCAATCTCATTCCCCCTTCTTTTTTTATGTCCACACTTCAACAAGCAGACATAAGGAAAGAAAAGGGGGGGGATGAGATTGGAGGTCTGGTTTTGATCAGACTGCAGTTATAGTACACAGTGACAGACCTGACACATATCATGGTTCTGTTACATTTGCCTTGCTGACATGACTGCCATTCAATTTCAAAATGTAATTGCTAACACTTGGGAATACCATAAAATGAGAATGAAGATTTATTATGATATAATCATTGACGGTAAATTATGCAAATGATAAAATTATTTACGATTATGATGATAAATTATGGATCCTTTTGTTTGTTACAATTTTCGGCAAAAATTAGATATTTTGTTTTTCTGGTTAAGAAACAAAACAAGCAGGTGAGATCTGTAACAACTGGTGTCTGATTACATCTTCATTTTTTGTTTCTAATTTCCACTGTAACAAATAAAAGAATATACATGTATAAATGAAGTACATGTATCTCACACACATGACTATCATTTCTAGAACAAATTATGGATAACATCTAATTCAATTTATAAACATAAATTATTATTAATATTCATTTACACTTCCAGCGGGCAGCAATATATTTACCTGTATGTTACAGTAAGTTTATTACACATTACATTAAGGTGTGTATTAGAAATACATGTATACTACACACAATCATTTCATGTCTTGGGCAACTCACTCTGTGCCATACAGCAAAGTTATGGCTTGCCCAGTGACCTGACATCTGTGACACGACCATGATTAACAATAACACAACTTTTGTCATGAGCAATAGCATATACAGGCTTGAAGTCACGAGAACAAATTTGTAGTTCATACACATTCCAATCACTGCCTTGGGACCTTGTTTTTGGTGATGTGATCTTGATTGAAGATCACAACACACCATTTAGTCATAGACTACAAAGTACCAATAACTGAATTTATTCAGTACAATTTCAAATCTCATTGACCTGTGACCTTTACAATAGTAAAGACCTTTATACAAAAGCTTGCTATACTTTTAGGTCATGGGCAACACCATTAAAAAAAGGATGGAATCATACCATGCAAAGTAAGCAAAGTTGGAGCCTGAGTATGATTTTGCTACAGACAGAATGCTAGACAAGTAACCAAATCAAAACCATTGTGTCAACACTCATTTTGAGGGAGTACTTAAATGAATATACCCTCATAATATATAACAATTATGGGATTTCAGTGCAGTCAATAATTAGTCAAAAAGACCCTTATCAAGTAATATCGGCCTCAGACACATAGGAAGAATTGACCTCACAAGCATGGCCATTATTACCTCTGTGTCTTTGGCCATATTACTTGACATGGGTCCTTTTACCATGAATCAACCCACATTTTACCAGTATGACCGTAATTGAAAGATATTGACTTCAAAACCAAGACAACATGATATTGACTCAAGACTCCAAACTAAAGACCACAGTAGATGTACCTGACGGGGTGGTGCATGAACATGACCCAGTTCAAACCAAAGACATCATGAGTCAACATCACAAGTTATTACCTTGATGAAACCATCCTTGGAACAGGTAGCAAACATCTCACCATTGTGAGAGAAGCTGACATGCAGAACCTGGTCTGTATGGTGTTTTATGACAGTGCCCTTCATCTCTGGTGTATGATAGTACAGTCTTTTAAACTCCTGGAACCATGAAGTTTTACCAGGAGCAATTCCTATGTTCCTTGGAATTCGATAATATTTGTAAAAATGCAACTTCCATAGCTGTTCATCAAAGGTAACTTGATTCATCCTCCTACAATATAATTATTTTCAATACATCTCACTCTAGTAATATCTATATCCGGTACATTATAACAGTAATCAAAACTGTTCAACTCTTCACTCCTTCTACACTACATGTTTAAAGCTGTAAAGAACTCAGATGATGAAATGAAGCTCTCTGAGGAAACACTAGGACACACTGCAGAGGTACAGATCCCACTTTCATTTTAAAAACAATGTTAATTCATAGTGCAGCTTTTTCTGAGCATTATTTGGGTGCTTCATCTCCATATTTACATACTGCCAACTCTAAATTTTGATATCCAGAATTTCTAACATATTTTCCCACTAAGCTTCTGTATTAAGACATACCTTCAAACATTTTTTATGCCCCATTTGACCTGAAAATTCACTGCTTTAATAAAATGAAGTTACACAACTAAACAACCCAACAGAGTTTAGAAACAGTTGTGCCATAAATTACAGATGTTTATTTTGTTCAGATTTCCCCCAGACATTTCTATAAGTATTATTGATAACAAATATAAATTCTATTACAGACATATCAAAATGTAACTATAACAATACTTACGTCTTAAAAATAGAAAGGTTCAAAAGTTCACTAACCTAAAAATTGCATTTGAACACCACTCTCTTTCATGACGTAAAAAATTTTTAGTGATGATTTCTTGTAAATTATCAGAATTACACATTTCCTACTGTCTGCAACCTAAATGTAAATCAGGTGACAGTTGCCAATGAATTTATAACATATATGTTAATTACACATTGTATTACAAATTAGTATTTTTTTGTTACAATTCTTGTGATTCAATCTTTTGAAAATTTAATTTCTTGTCAATCAGTTTACATGAAAGCTAAACCTGCAATGGAATACTTTAGAAGTACTCAGTGCAGTTTTTATTCATACGCATGCGTTCAGGTCATGTGCATTTATCTTGAAGTACAGCTGTAACACATCCTCAATTACCGAACTTTTTACAAAATGTACATTTAAAAAATATATTCTACTTGATATTAAAAAAAAAAAGAATTTAATTTTATAATAGATATAGTACAAGCTGTTAAAACTCAGCAAAAGTGTTAAAATTGACGATACACTGTTGAATCAAACTTTGGATCACAGTGACAGACAATGTGGCAAATAACAGCAAAAATGTATGCCATTACATTGTATTGCTTACCTAATAAAAGAAATTGTTAATCCTGAAGATTTTAAAATCTGCAAAATACATGTATGTGCGCAACTATTTCGATGGATGATTTATGCATAGGAAGTCCTATGAAAGACTGAATGGCTCTACTCTATGCCTTACTTGCCAGAGATGTTGATACAGTAAAACACACTTATAACAAACATGTTTATAACGAATTCATGCTTATTGTGAAGTGATATTTATCATTTATTCCCCTATGAGAGAAAAGTAATGAAAATTTTATTGGATATAACAAAGTTTGGTAATAACCCTCAAGGTTCACTATAACAGTGTTTTACTGTAGTTTTATAGTTTGTTTTTTATCATTTTGGCTGTATACATGGTGATTTCAATGAATAACAAGGGGCAATTTGGCCACAATGCTCACTTGAAGAAAGAAGAATGAAAACAGATAGAATATGACAGTCATTTATTGTGACAGGGATATTTAAAGTAATAAATTGGTGGAAATTCACAGAAAAACAGCAGGGAGACTGAAGAACAGACTACAAGAAATACCAATAACAATAAAGGTCTGCAGTAAAAAAAAAAATGAAAGAAAGAAACCACAAGACTTTAGGACATGATATATGACATTAGAGGACTATGCTGTGGTAGTATATTCACTTAAGAAAACTGTCACTTACAGATGCAAAATATATGCTTGTGTAAATTGTTAATAAATGTCAGGATTACACATCAGTGAAAGTTAGCTGGTACAAATAGGTAAATGACTTCAAAGAAATTCAATGACATCAGAGAAGCTTGGTTACTAAATTATAGTTCAAGAAAAAATTTAATCAAAATCAACAAGCACTCTGTAAGTATTGCATAGTAATACATATCCCGTATAGAAGGGGGCATTTATTGCTATGCAATACTTCCAATATTACTGGGCCCAAGTCAAGTTGTCTGCATAATATTCTGCTTGAATAATCATACATAAACAGTAACATAAAAAGTCCCATAAAATAAAAGCCATATATGACAGATTCAAAATTCCATAGTTTCTCTGTCCAAGGGAAGGCAAAATAACTCAGCAAAATGTCAATAGACTGGAACAAAATTATAGTTCAAGAAAAAAAAAATTTGAACCAAATACCAAATGAATATCTGCAAGCATGACAAAAAAAGTGCAAAAATGAGCATTCGAGTTAATTTTCTAAGTCCAAGGGCCATAACTCAGTGAAAATCAATGGACCGGAGCAAAATTCAAACTTGATCTGTTACTTGTTATGATAAAACAATATATCAAATGAATATCTAAAAGCATGACATACAAAAGTGCAGAAAACTGATTTGCAGGACTGACAGATGGCAAATCAAAAGTCCACTCAGCATTCACCAGTAGGGGATCAATAAAGATCTTGATATCCATCATTGTCAATCCTCTGAAATACTTAAAAAATTGAAAATACCTGCAAGTTTCTGACATCCTAACTACAGAAAATGGTGGCACAAATGACAAGATGTGCAGAACAACATCATCTGGCAGTGAGTCCCACACCGACAGAGTTGTCTCCTCCTCAACCTCCATATTCTCCAATGCTTGTACTGCTACATCTACAAATCAAAAAGGTCAAAGGTGATAGTTTTGTAGAGAACTTGTCATATATTCATTATAGCAGTATGCATACTACATCACAAGGAACTACACTAAAAAGACACCCTATTTACTATAGATATTTGCATTCATTCTAATAACTATGTACTTACTTTTATATTTATGTAAATCAAATCCGCAATTCAACTTAATGAAAGCAGGGTACCATTTAAAAACATTATTTAAAAATTTAAACAATAAACACAACTCAGAAAAGTGCCAGTAGATTTGAACAACCATATCATCTTTTCACATGTCCTCACAGTCAACTGAGTTTTAATGCTGACCTAAGACAACCTGGAGGAAATTCCTTGGAAGGAAAATTTTACAACAATTAAAAGCTAAAAGGAAAACTCTGATGGCTGATGCTACAAAAAATAGAAATGTATCCAAAAAGGATGTTACATTTTTATAAGAATTATCATTGTACCTGTAAAAAAAAAACATATATAAGGATTTCCAATGTGAACATACAGACATAGAAAGAGTAGCATATTGTCAAACGAAATCATCATGGATGAACAATGGCTAAAAAATTAAGTTTTCAGATGAGAATCAAATTGCTCTCAGTAGTACCTGTAAAGTATATGTCTGGCGATAAAGCCTTTAAATCAGAGTATATTTTAAAAAAAAAAAAATCTTAGCGTGATGGTTTGGGATTGCTTAATTCATCATGATGTCAGATTATTAACACACATGGAGGGGGTCATAAATAGCAACAATCTATGGACAGCTATAACAAAACACTTTCCTAACAATAATTATATATTTCAACATGTTCAAGAAAGTAATGTACCAGTTCATTGTTCCAGGGCTACTAAAATATTTATGAAAGACAACCATATCAACACAGTGGAGTGGTCAACACAGAGCCCAGAACATTACAAAACTTTATGGCTAAAGATAAAAAAAAATCTAGCAGTCAGTATAGGAGAGAACCTCTGTGAAACAATTATAAGACAAAATAATTTCAACTGTGTGATTATTCAAATTTGTACCAATCCCTCCACAAGAGAATTGCTGCAGTTCAGAGATCCAAAGGCTATATCACAAAATTATGATATCACATTATGATTTGAATTGTAACAGGAAGGGAGAAATGCATTGGACCAGAAAGAGATTCAAAACCATGGGCTCTCTGAATCTCTTGTCTGGTGCTTTACCTACTGACCT
Organism: Ostrea denselamellosa; assembly: GCA_024699665.1. Classification (NCBI taxonomy): domain Eukaryota; kingdom Metazoa; phylum Mollusca; class Bivalvia; order Ostreida; family Ostreidae; genus Ostrea; species Ostrea denselamellosa. The sequence goes on from JAMZEH010000042.1 coordinate 9,154,098, forward strand.
ATTTCCCCACTGGCAGTTGAACCTATCTGACCGCCATGTTCCTCACTCCTTAAATGTCTACACCTTGAAGACATCAACTAACAAAGGATCTTGATCCCATGACAGGCATTTTCACCCACCAGTTCCAGGAACTGGTCTATGGTACCACATGTAACAAAAAGGGAGAAAATGCAACAGACCATATCCGACTTCGAACCTGGGCCCCCTGAATCTCCAATTAGGTGCTCTACCAACTGAGCTATCTAACCACAAGTAATCAAACATGTCTGACTGTCACATCATATTGTTTTGGTCAGAGAGATGCAAAATAATCTCATATTTCAATTTGTGGCATTTGTCTTCAATACATTTTTTAAAAAGAAATGTGATAACTTTAAAACTCAAATCAAATGCCTGTAGTTTCTGCAAGGTGAGGTTGCAGAGGACAGGTTCACACTATAGGCCCAGTCATCTTTCTTGAAAAATGGAAGTAACCCATATTTGAAATGATATTACAGATGAAAAAAATTGTAAAGTAATTTTAGGTAGCAAGTGTAGCCGAGTGCCTAATGTAAAACTTGATATGCAACATACAGGTGTCACCATGATTCCTAGCATACAGGTGAGAGCAAATACAAAACTAAGACACATGGTCCCTTGCTAAAGAAATTCAGATGAAAACTTACATGATCCATGAAAAAGCCTGTGACTGAGAGGGAAGGTGGATGGCCCCATATGAAAGGTAGATTTTTAAGAAGGGCAGACAGAGTTCTTGATTGTCTAGATACCCTTGCACAGTACTCTGCGGGGTTCGGATGGTGTGGATCTAACCCAAATGAGAGAAAAATCAAAGCGAGAAAGGAGCACCTTCTCAGAGCATGTTTTATGCACCAGCATGTATCGATTGCATGTAATTTGGGGTCATAAATTACTAACTACACCAATATGAAATACAAGTATTGGCATAACGGGAAAATAAGATTTTTCATTAGTTTGTCACAACCTGACTTTGGTGTATACCCCCTAACCACGTTTCAAACCCTAAAAAGAAAACAACTTGTCTCCCGACACCTGAATGACGTTGTAAATCGTTCCGATACTTTAAGCTGATTGCTTGTTGCTTCGAGCAGAGAAAGAGCATAAACAATAATTAACATGATAAAAAATTGTAAAAATATAACTACCAAGTTGGTTGTTTATCTACTCTCATACAAAAGAGTGTCCAATGACAGGCCTTTATTTTCGTTTCCGATTTACAGTGTATCCCGAACCCGATGTCTTACAGTGTCACAGTAACTGGGAATTTTGTCAGCAATAATAATATTCATGATATTACTACCCCTAATAAACACATAAGACATGTAGATTTTTTTTATTAGGGGGTGATATGGTATAGACCCCTGTTATCATTATTACAGACCTGTGGTGTATTTAGGGTTCAGCCAGTGGGAACTACCATGGAATTTACCAATGACACTATTTCTTATTAATGGTACCATTGGTTACCAATAAACCCTGAACAAATTTTGGAATACCAGTGGCATCGCCCTCCAATGCTATCTGTGCCAGTGTGGTCGTCTAAAGCATTAGTCATTATGCGCTCAAGGAAGACGTTGAATAATGTCGGCGACAGGAGACAACCTTGATGGATTCGTACTGAGGTATGAAAATAATCCCCTACCATGTTTTGGAAAAGAAGTGTGCTGGTGGCTTTTGTGAACAGCTACTTGATGATGTGGATGAGCTTTTGTCCCATGTTATACCTTTTCATCGTGGCCCATAGTGCATCATGCCATAACCGGTCGAACGCCGCCTTGAAGTCAATTATGACGTGGAATATGTCCTGTTCATGTTGATTGTACTTTTCACACAGAACTCGAAGGTTGAATATTTATTCTGTGGTGCTTCTGTTTAAGCGAAAACTTGCCTGTTTTACGGTGATGATAAGGGGGCCTCAGTAGCCGAGTGGTTAGAGCATCGCGCTCAAAATCACAAGGCCTCTCACCTCTAGTCGGCGTGGGTTCGAATCTCGCTCGCGCTGCTATACTTGAGAAACTTTGCCAGTTTACTTTCGGGAGGTCGGTGGTCTCTTCCCGGGTATATTGTGCCTGGGTTCTTTCCTCCACCATTAAAAACTGGGCGCCACCAGATAACTGAAAAATTGTTGACTGTGGCGGAAAAACAACAATCAATCAATCGTAGATGATATCTTCTGCTGTCGTTTCATGATGACTTTCAACATCACTTTATTGACTTAGCTTATGAGGTGATCGTTCTGTAATTCTGGCATTGCTGTAGATCGCCTTTCTTGGGAAGCGTAATGATGAGTGAGTTAGCTTATCTCGGGACTGCTAGATTTTATTGCAAATTCGTGTGAGGATATCTGTCACTGTTGTCCCCCTGTGTTTGATCAGCTAGCTGGGATGTTGTCAATGCCTGCAGCTTTCCTATTTTTCAGCGATTTGATTGCTGTCTTAATTTCTTCATAAAATAGGGAAGTCATCATTCTCTAACGAGTCTTGCTTTGCAAGTACGCTGGGACACCTTGTGTCTGATGGTTGTAGAGCTCTGAACAGTACTCTATCCATCTGCCAATGACAGCCTTCTCATATATGAGGCAGTTCCCGTCTTTGTCTTCGATTATACTATTCTTAGGGTCTCCGTGGCCGAGTGGCTAGAACATTGCGCTCAAAATCACAAGGCCTCTCACCTCTAGTCAGTGGGTGTTCGATTCTCGCTCGCGCCAATATACGTGAGAAAGTTTGCCAGTTTACTTTCGGAAGATCGGTAGTCTCTTCCAGGGTGCATTATATCTGAGTTCTCTCCTCCACCTACAAAGACTGGATGCCACCAGATAACTGAAAAATTGTTGCGTGTGGCGGAAAAACAACAAACAACCAAATCAAACAACCAAACCCAGTTCATACACATACTTTTCATTCAACAATCGCAGGCAAGGATCACTTGTTGAAGAAAGAAAGATATTAATATATATTTTGACATTAATAAAAGTTTCTCCATGAATCTATTCTACTTGTGTTAAAAGCTCTGAGGGCTTTTGCTTTTAATTTCCTATAAATATCTAAATTTGTGTTGGACGAGGATCTATTAAAATGTTTTTCGGATTTTCTTCTTTGTTTTATCGCCTCATTACATCCATCATTAAACTAGGATATTTTAATTTTCTTCGGATTTGTCGAGGTTTTTGGAATAGATTTTTCGCAATTCTCTAATACAGTATATGTAAATTTTAAAATTAGATCGTTTTCGTTGATTATTGTATCTTCTTTTATTGTTTCATTACAAAGTTTGTCAAATAGATTCCAATCTGCTTTACTAAACTTCCAGTTTTGATTCTGGTTATTATTGGAAGGAATTACATCTTCAATTAAAATGGGGAAATGGTCATTGCCACACAAGTCGTCGTGGACAGTCCATGAAAGATCACAAGCCGAAGTACGACCTGTTAAAGAAATGTCAATAGATGTATAAGAGACATTTCCAGGATACAGATATGTACTGGAACCATAATTTAAGATACAAAGATTATTTTATATAGATTTTATATAGATTTTTATATTGAATTGTAAAATCCTCTAGCTATTTGCCTTTATCGGTTAACTTATCACTACCCCATAACAGGTTATGACCATTAAGATCTCCCATTATGACATAAGGAGAAGGGAGTTGATTCATTAAATTGTTTAATTCTTGTAATTCTAATTTGTATTGTGGTGGAATGTAAATTAAACATAATGTTATGGTTTTATGAAGGGAAACACGAACTGATTTAGCTTGTGGATTAGTAAGTTTGATTTCACTATGCAAGATGATTCTTGCGTATATTGATCCACGTAGGGATCCGGGTTGTTAAAATAGACAATAGAATACGACAAGCAAGGGGTACTGAGGATCCCCATGGGGCTGTTAGATCGGGAGAGTATGGTGGGTGTGGCAAAATGGTAACCTTCTCCGACTTTAAAAATTGCTTCACAACCTCAGATGTATGTGATGGAGCATTATCATGAATTAGACGAACATGCCTAAATCCTGACACAGGGCGTCGTTTATGATAATTCTGGGTTTTTTTTTAGTATACTGGACAAAAAAAGTTAAGGATCATAATTTTGACCTCAAAAATTTTTATTAACCAAATAATTATTTTGACAAATTTTAACATGTATAGTTTTTCCAATGTGTCCTTAACACAATAGATTTACCTGGTTTCATATTGACGTCATAAGTGCACGATTTTTTCGCCCAAACACAAGCAAGGGGTCAAAATCAAAGTGTGCCAACGTGTATATTGAAATTGAAAAATTGTGATTTTCATTTGATTGTGGGTATTTATTGCTCTAACGACTCTTAGGTGAATAATTATTGACATTAAAAGCCATGAGGCGCCATTTAACTGCTCTGGAAGCTGGTCAGGCAGTAGGTATGCTTCAAGCTGGCCAAGTCCAGAGAACTGTCTCTAGACATTTTAATGTGTCCCAAAGTGTGATTTCAAGGTTGTGGAATCGTTTTAGGCAGACAGGTAATGTTTCTGAGAGACCGAGATCAGGTCGTCCAAGGTTCGCAACCGCTCGCCAGGATCGCTATATGTCACTTATGGCTCGTAGACACAGGTTTCAGAGTGCTGTCCAACTCAATACTGACTTTCATGCAGCAAGTGGGGTGCGCATAACACCACAAACTCTCAGACAGAGACTTCATGCTGCTAACCTTCGGGCTCATCGACCTGCTGTTCGTCCCATTTTGAGGAGAAGACATCGTGTAGCACGACTCAATTGGGCTCAAAATCACATAAACTGGCAACTGCGTCATTGGATGCCTGTTCTTTTCACAGACGAGTCACGGTTCTGCGTGGACTTTCATGACGGTCGTAGGCGTGTATGGCGCATGCGTGGAGAGCGGTACGCTTATTGCTGTGTAGCATAGCATGATCGTTTCGGAGGTGGCTCTGTGATTATTTGGGCCGGAATCAGTATTGGTGGATGTACTGTTTTGCACGTGATTAATGGCAATCTTACCGGCGCAATTTACAGGGATGAGATACTGCATCCAATTGTGAGGCCTTATGCGGGAGCTATAGGCAACGACTTTGTGTTAATGGATGATAATGCTCGTCCCCACAGAGCACGTATAGTGACAGACTACCTTGCTACAGAGACAATTGAACGTATTGATTGGCCGAGTTGTTCACCGGATTTAAATCCAAAAGAAGATGCCTGGGACATGTTGCAGCAAGCTGTTTCCAGACGCCCTGTACTTCCGACAAACCGCCAGGAGCTTACGTTAGCTTTACAGCAGGAATGGGCAAGGTTGCCACATATTGCGTTCCACAGGCTCATCAGAAGTATGCAGAGGCGTTGTCGTGCCGTTATACAGGCTCAGGGTGGACATACACCCTATTGATATTGCCTTTATAAAGATTCAATCATTTGTAATGAAATATGTTATTGTTGCTCATACCGATTTTCAAACTGTTTTGGGGGGTTACCTGACAATGGTTGCTCTGGCTGCTTAACGTATTGATGAATTTGTAAAAACAGGTTTAAAATGTATTGTTCGATTGTCGTTGAACATTTTAAGTATATATTTAACATAATTTATTTGGTTTTGTTATGAATAAAATAATTCTGAAATCATGATCCTTAACTTTTTTTGTCCAGTATGTAACATCTTGGTAATACCGACCAGTAACACCTTTACCCTTCGGCACCGGAATTTGTACGGCTATACCATCACATGAGAAGAATATGCTATAAAGAACCTTCTGTGTGCTTTTGGTTCTTTTGCAACTACAGGCCTTCTGCAGTGTTTAGTTAGCCATATTTTGTTTCAATTTTTCTTTCTGGTTCGAAATAGTGAACCCATGTTTCGTCACCAGTAACAATGTTTGTAAATTGTCTTTGACTGAATTTGGCAAACATTTTGAGCAATTTCTTAGCGGTTTGTACTCGTACACGTTTTTGGTCATCTGTCAAATATATGCAGTATCCATCTAATAGAAATCTGTCGAACTTTCCAAATACGCTTCAAAATGAAATGCACCCGCGATAGCGATATGCCAACAGCTTTGGCAATATCGCGTATCGTGTACTTGCCATCACTTTCAATAATTTCCCTGATTTTTTGGACATTTGCCTTGCCTGTTACAGTCACAGGTCGGCCAGATTTTGCTACATCTTCGACGGACTCTGAACCAATCAGAAATTTCTTTCTCCACCTACGAACTGTCTCATAAGATACCTTTTCAGACCCATAAACTTCCCCCAATTCAGATAAAATCTGCATTACCGAATGACCGAGTTTTGTGCGAACTTTTATATAAGCTCTAATTTCTTCAATATTCACAACCCGTTTCCCGACCCTTTTACAACAGTGGTCAACGACTGGCTCTATTGAATTGACTATAAATTTAAAACTATATGGAGCTGAAGGCTCGTGTTTATACGGTTGGAAAGGTGTTGAATAGAGTTATTCAAGAGTATCATCATCCACGAAATCGTGCAAAGCGTTATCGTGCTGTGGTACAATACACTATATATATCTAATAGCCCTCGTATAAATTACATAGTGTATCAGAATGCATGGGATCTGAAAACTTGATGATCAATTAATTCGCACTAATTAAAATGTATCTCATTAGCATTAATGATAACTTGGAAAAAATTCTAAAAATGCGAATTGCTGTATTTTTCTTTGTTAATGTATATCGATCTACATAATTTTGAACATAGAAAGAAGGGGAATGTTCTTTTGTGATGTACATGATAATCTTTTGAACACACTTGTATATAATGTACAAAATATTCTGAAGATAGATTTCGAGGAATGGTACTCCAAAAATTGAAAAAATGATGTTTTTGTTTTCATTTGACAAATGTAAGCGTAATAATTTCGATCGTTCTGTACATCAAGATCGAGTGACAATGAAGAAATATTCCTCCATGTATTATACTGTGGAGTGATAAAGATCGCACTACTGTTTTATCACATTATGATGGCGGAATTTCACGACAGTTTAATATGAAATTTTTTCTTCTACATATTTGACATATATAAGCTTAATGATTTACATGTAAGTCATTTTTACATCAAGATCTAATAATAATAGGGAGTATTCCTCCTTGTCAGTACTGTGGGATGAGAACAAAATCCTCCTATTTCATTTTTGGCATCACATACTGAATGAGTAATGTTCCTCAATGTTGCAAATGAGAAGTTTTTCTTTGTACATAGAAAGTTTCCAAACATTTTGTACATCAAATTTCAATGGCCGTGGAGGAATAATCCCCTATGTATTTTGCTCCAGATATTTTGAACAGTAAGATTCTTTGAAGATAGAGTACTGTTCCCCCATCTACATTTGAGATAGAAAAACATTTCTCTACCAAACATTTTGAACAATAAGAGCCATTGAAGATCGAGGAATTATTTCAGATAGGGGAACATTCCTCTACCATATTTCATTTACTCATTCATGGAATTTCCCCTTTTCTTCTGGATTGCATAATTACGCAGCACTAAGGGCCATTTAACGTGTCAACGCCTGCCGTGACACGGGACCTCCGTTGTTAAGGTCATATCCGAAAGACCCGTGATTCTCACTTCTAAATCAGAGCGTTTGGCGAAGGAGCAATCGCTACCTATGTTAACGTCTTAGGTTTGACGCTGCCGTGACACAAGCGGGGCTCGAACTCACGACCTCCCGGTTACGAAGCGAACGCTCTACCACTGAGCTGCCGCGACCTGTCCTAGCCACGTGGTCTTCACAATCTAGACCCCCCCCCCTTTTTTTTTAAATTTTGTTTCTATGTTTAGGTGTTTTTGTTTGTCTGTGTTTTAAATTTTGTTTTGGTGTTTTTGTTTGTTTCGTTTTGTTGGGTTTTTATTTTTATTTTTTCATTATTATTATTTTTTGTTAACGTTTTTATATAATCAAAGAAACTTCAGTTTACCTTTTTTTAAAGGTTTTATAACATTTTATTTCCCAGACCCATCATTATATCATATAACAAAATAGACCAAGTGATAGAAAAAAGTGTGAAAAGCTGCCAGGGGTGGTGCCCTGACTAAGCTAGGTGAGGGTCACGTGACGAGCAAAGAAAAAAAGCAATTGTGTTGTTTTTGTTCCGTCGAGTTTTACATTTTTCTCATAATTCTATGGGATTTGTATTTAAAAAAAATTTTTTAGTCTACATTCCTAAAGAGTGGTGTGAAATACGTAAACGACATAGTGAATGAGTATGGAATAGGTCGCAGATAAATTGATATGCAAGAAAAACTGGATATTGTAAAAAATGCCGTAGGAAAATTACTACCACCATTTGAAGTCCAAAACACCATATATGAAAATGTACATATTAAAGTTGATAATTCTTATTTTCTACTGCTAAATCACGGAATTGTACGTGTAAGAGATTTCTCAAGTAAAATAAAATTTATCAGGATAAGAAATTTGTGCGTCCTCTAAATTACCAAATTTCTTATTCTAAAAGTTTCAATGTTTCAAAACAGTTTTGGAGGGTAATCTATGAACAAAAAATGTAATATTTTTGACGCTGATTTCAATTACAAATTGTTGAACAATTCAACCAGCAACCAAGTTATGTTAAAGAAATGGAAAGTTACAGAAATGTTTATGTACATAATTGCTTGCAAAATTTAGAAATATAAAATTTATTGTAGAATACAAAACCAAAAGGAACAATCTTATGACATACAAAATCATGTAAAGGGAATTCCTGAATTCAGTGTAGCTATATACAAAAGATTAAACAAAGTATTTACTTAAAATGTTCTTGATAGTATTGTAAACAACTTTATAGTCTTATACGAGGGCGAGTCGATTGGTATCCACTTTATCCCATTTCCGATTGACTGAGACGGTCACGATTTTCATGCCTTGTTTCAATACATGTTTTATACCCGGGAACAAAATTGCACGCGTATCGAGTCATTCTTTAATTAGATATTGCTAGTGATGCAAAGGCATGCTTCTCGTAATTCAGTATTTGTATTTAAAAGGTAAAACGAGCAAGGTTATACACAGCGAGTTAGCCGATGTTTATGGGTCTTCTGCACCATCTAATGCTCGGGTTAAAGTCTGGGCAGGGGAATTCAAACGTAGTAGAACGTCTTTAGAAGATGAAGCCAGGTCTGGACACCCACTGGATGCACCGACGATTGATTATTGATTGATTAAATATTGTTTAACGTCCCGCTCGAGAATCTTTCACTCATATGGAGACGTCATCATTGCCGGTGAAGGGCTGCAAATTTAGGCCTATGCTCGGCGCTTATGGCCTTTGAGCAGGGAGGGATCTTTTACGAGCCACACCTGCTGTGACACGGGACCTCGGTTTTTGCGGTCTCATCCGAAGGACCGCCCCATTTATTGGCCTCTTACGACAAGCTAGGGGTGCTGAGGATTTATTCTAACAACCCAGATCCCCACGGGGTCATGCACCGACGAAGAAATGTGTGACAAAGATCGGGATCTGGTACACTCTGATAGGTGAATTCAGTTGGAAGAAATAGCACATGCGTTAGGCATTTCACATGGTAGCGTTTCAACAATCTTACATGATCGTTTAGGTATGCGGACGCTAACAGCCCGTTGTGCCCCCCCCCCCCCCCAATCTTTTAGCAATGAGCAAATGGCAACCAGGGCATCAGTATGCAGCGCCTTGTTGAAGCGTATTAAGTCAAATATTATTTTCTTTTGCGTCTGGTGACTGTACATGAGACTTGGGTTCATTATTATGAGCTAGAGAATAAAGCTACGAGTCGTCAGTGGGTAGTACCGGGGTCCCCAAGCCAAAGAAGTTCATGACGCAACCATCTGCTGCCAAGGTGAAGGCTACAGTATCTTGGGACTCAAAAGGCGTTATTGTGATGGACTTTTTACCCAAGAGTAGTACAACAACTGGAGTGTATGCAAACTTGCTATACCAGCTGAGAACCGCCATCCGTGAAAAACCCTAAGGTAAACTCTCTAAAAGTGTTCTGCTGCAACAGGACAACGCGAGAGCCCACATTTACAAAGTTGCAACGAATGCTGTAGAGCGAAACGGGTATGGATTAATACCATATCCTGCCTACTCGCCTGACCCAACTCCTAGCGACTTCCTATTCCCAAACTTGAAAAAGGATATCCGTGGACGTCATTTCGGTCTTATGAAGAAGTCGTGACGGCAGTTGAGGGTGGGTCAATGGAAAAGACCCTGCTTTTTTCAATTCTGCGTTGATGGCACTTGAACATCGTTGGTCCAAGTACATCACACTAGAGGGCAATTACATCGAAAATGAAGAGGTGGATCTCAACCGGAAATAAGTTAGGCTGGTTTTCATTGAATCGCCCTCGTATATCTATAATACAAATTCTATTACAGATTATTTTATTCATTTACTATAAAGTAAAGTGAAATGGTCTGCCTTCCTTCTCAGGGTCAAAATGGACCTTTTAGAGTATAAGAAGGACCGTTTGGGTAGATGTTAGTGAATACTTTCCTCCTCTAGAAATTATTTATTTTTCTTTGCATGACCATCTTTTCATATGAATATATAATGTTGTATTCTCTCCCCCCTCTCTCTCTCTCTCTTACATCCTGCAAGATGTAACACGGAGAACCTTAGTAATGTTACTCTGTCAACGTTTGGATAAAACGTCTCCAGATATCCTCGCGGTACTGAAATATTCTTTGTCCAAGGATTTTAGTTGTTTTCTCGGTTGGGTATTGATAAGTGCCAGTAGACTGCATCTCAACATTTCCGTTTCAGTGATATATTCTCATGTTGTAGGAATCATCTCCTAACCGAACATGTTCTTCATTAAGCATGTTCAGGACAGTATTGAATGGTTCAACATTCTAAGTGTCCAAAGCATGAACAAAATCATCTGGGAAGTTGTAAACTATGAACCTATGGATTGCATCAGTGAGAAAATTCTCCGCTACAGGATCTGTGGTAATAAGTTGGCTTGGTTTGTAGTTGCTGTCTGTCTTGCCTCCTCTTTGAGCTGTGCAGTGTGCATGGTCGTTTTTTTAAATGTGTCATGATATTGTCAAGACGTGATCGTAAATTTGCTGCATCCATATCACAGTTCCTCATGGATTACTGAACACGAACAGAATGCACTTTGTCTAAAGGCTGCTCATACTAAGTCTATCTATGGTGTTTTAGCGCACCCTTCGCCACTTTACATATTTCCTTCTCTAAGGACTTGGCAGCGTGCCAGGCATCATTTGATTTATAATGTCTGGTCTTTCCTCATTTATAAACTTGTTTATGCTAATATTCCTGTCATTAGCATGGATACGGATGGTAACTGGGTCACCAACAGATGATATGTTACCGTCGAAATTGTCATATATAACAAACGGTACCAATTGTGATGCACCCGATGTGCATTTTGACAAATTATGTCTCTTCAGTGATGCTAAGTCAAAAATTTTGGATATTCGAAATAAGACGAAACTTGGAAGAACTGAAAGAACCAACAAAAAAAAAACCCCACCCCAAACAAACAAACAAACAACAAACAAACCAAACAAAACAGATACTAGAGACAAATCCGGCTAAGGATCAGAGCTATGCATGAGGGAGATAATCCTTAATTTTGAATTGAATTTCTTAATTTTATCACCGCAAATTTTTATCCGTATTTCATTCTAGTACCGCTCGCGCCGATATATGTGAGAAAGTTTGCCAGTTTACTTCACCTCTGTCTTTGGATTCGGAACAATCCCTCTCAATTAGACAGGCCAGTGTCAGTTCAATTAAATCTCCGTTGTTGAGATGTTGGTCTTTTGCTAAGATTTTACAGCATTTTTGTTTCAGTAGTGAAATGTTTTTCCTACTTTTCTGTGTACTTTTCTCCTGGTAATTCGATCTTCAATGAACTCGAACTTTTTCTTGCACTACCCGTGGTCCTACGAGTTCCTGGCTTCTGCATAAAACTTTTGTCGGAAGATTTTCTTAGACATTGTGGTAAATTATAACTCAAAGCTAATGATCTGTTGATCCGCTTTTGCAAGTGATAAAGGTCAAAGTCCTAACATTGAAATTTGAATTACTATCAAATGAATTCAGTTTTTCACTTAAGTCGTCATTTGATGATTTGATGACAAATTTATTTTGATCAGCAACAACCGAGTAAACATTTAATGTAAGTAACGGTATTAGTCCTATAGAATTGTATCAGTTAACGTCTCACTCGAGAATCTTTCACTCATATGAAAACGTCACTATTGCCGGTGAAGGGCTGCAAAATTTAGGCCTATGTTCGGCACTTATGGCCTTTGGGCGGTGAATGATCTTTATTGTGTCACACCTGCTGTGACACGGGACCTCGGTTTTGCGGCCTTATCTGAAGGACCGCCCCATTTGCTTCGTACAACAGGCAAAGGGTACCGAGGGCCTATTCTAACCCGGATCTCCACGGGATGTATGGGTGAGGAGAACAAGTCATAAACCTGATCTTACATGTAGTTTATATGTTAGTCGGGTTACTGTTAACTAACAAAATTCAGTTTCCCCTTTGTTGATATTTAAATGCCATTTTTATTATATTTATTTAGATCTCATTTCGTCCTTTCATATATACCTCCAGCGGAAGGAAACCTAGAACCACCAGCGCAGCTGATGTTCAGGAGAAGAACAAGACTCCATATCCCAATGTTTGCAGGTTGACTATTGCCCAGAGAGAGAGAGAGAGAGAGAGAGAGAGAGAGAGAGAGAGTCAAGGAAAAACAAGAGTTCCACAGGCCTTATCGGTTACCGTAGTATCCCTAGCCCCAAAGGCTATAAAATCTATAACAATTTTCCTGTCAAAGCTAAATTCTAATATTAAGCAGCAGTATAAAACAAGATGTGTTCTTAAAACACAAATGTTCCCGAAAATGTCTATACTGATGAAAGACTTTACAATATGTTATATTAACACTGTATAACTATTTTGGACCCGCTCTATAGTCAGAACTCAGGGGTTTCTAAATTTACAATTTTGGTACATCTATTTTTGCTTTTCCTCAATATGTATACAGTTCTTATACAGAGTCAACAAATTTAAAGAAGTCTTCCAAATGAAAAAGCAATCAATCTGATAATTTTAACCCCACCCTGAAACCAAAACCCCTACCTCTGAGATCATGTTGGTTGGTTGTTTACGTGCCGTCGAGAATTTTTCACTCATATTGAGACGTCACCATTTGCGGTGAAGTATCACATTAGATCTATGCTCATGCACGTTGTTTTGTTTGTTTGTTTGTTTTTTACCTAAAAACGCCCGCCGCGACACGGGACCTTCGTTTTTAAGGTATAATCCGAAATACCCGTGATTCTCACTTCCAAATGTCGAGCGTTTGGCGAAGGACCAATCACGATGTTTTCGTCTTGCGTTTGACGCGGTCATAGAACATGTGGGTTCGAACTTACGACCTCCCAGCTACGAAGCGAATGCTCTATCACCATCTACTGCAAGGTTTCTCAGAGACAATGAAATTTATAATTTTGTAAAGGGTTATATGTTCCTTCTGAATATCTATTTAGTTTCAATTTAGAATCGACGGAATTAAGGATGCTGTTTAAGGGTCATTCTCTGTAAGCCTCAGAATGATGCGGAAAACCACCATCACAGATTTTGACGAAATTTTGCACATAGTATATATACTTTAGTCTTTTAATCATGAAAATGTGCATTGACATGTAGTTTACTGTAAAACACTGATATACAAAAAGCAAATAGTCATTGTTTGCAAACTCATTTTTAGATAAAGTTTGAACAAATGAATGAAGATTTTTGAACTCATTTCCTGTAATGTGAGCTGCACAGACAGCAATTACTGGATTCCTCAAGGAATTTTTTATTTAAAATATTTAAAATATGCAATTTTTAATCTAATAGAAAGTAATTATTCAGAAACAGGACTTTGTATTAACAAGATGGACATAAAATTGTTTCAAAACGAAAATACATCCCCCTTCCCCAAATTGTAAGATGGATGGTATTTTGCATATCACCTCTCTGTTATGCAACTTTTAAATCAAGGTCTCCGTGGCCGAGTGGTAAGAACATTGCGCTCAAAATCACCTCTAGTCGGCGCGGGTTCGATTCTCGCTCGCGCCGATATATGTGAGAAAGTTTGCTAGTTTACTTCAGGAAGGTCGGTGGTCTCTTCCCGGGTACATTGTATCTGGGTTCTCTCCTCCACCTATAAAAACTGGACGCCACCAGATAATTGAAAAATTGTTGAGTGTGGCGGACAATAACAAACAATCAATCAATCAATATCTCTCTCTCTCTCTATATATATATATATATATATATATATATATTATATATTACATAAATCCCTTTTCTTATTTTGATATAAAACCTAAATTTGTTTCTATAATTAACAACAATTTTTTATTGGGCATTGATGTTGCATTGCATATTTAATGCATGTTATTCTTTTTAATGTCTTTATCACAGAATCTGATATACATGAAATATAATGATTTGCTAAAATTATTTAGAACAGGTAGAATAGTGCATTTGGGTATCCACGGTATACGTGGAGGGAGTGCAGATGTTGTTGTTTTTTTCACCAAAGTGGGATTAATCGAGAAAGAAATGAAATTGAGGGTGGTGTGAGGAGATTATGACAAAAATAGCATTAATATTTCTGGTACCTTGCAGCTTTAATTGATCCACACAAAAATATTAGAAAATCAAGAATACATATGTAACACTGTAACACTATCAATATTGATAGATGATAAACATCAGTGTCAAAAAAGATTAGGAAACATTAAGCTTAATGTACTAGAGTTACATGTAGCAGTTGAGCAGTGCCATGGAGATAAAACAGTCAGATTACTCATTTTTTTACCAGGAGACTTTTGGACTATCTGCGGTTAAAACTGACTCAGACTCAGCTGAGTATAAGATGGTAAAATTCTTTTAGTTAATGTTAATGAAAAGAAATCTAAATATCCAACATCATGTTTCCATGGAAACAGGTTTCTTTAGCAACCAAGCTGCAAACTGAATGCTGTGTAACTGTGTTAATTAGTATATTTTACCTAGCCTATGAATACATGAATAAAGGTATGATACTAAAGAATCAATTTACTGAAGTACGTTGGCATGTTTAATACAAGTAATTCAAACACATTCATAAAAATTAATTTTTTTTTTACAGTATAATCTTCTACCAATGCCTTTTGGTTTCAAGATTTTATAGATGGTTGCTATGTCAACTTATGTATAATCCATGGTAATATTACAAGCATTATCAAGATTATGATATGAACAATTACGTACTTTCACATAACAATAGACACACGGTTTTGCTTTCACGTATCAGTTTAGATTTATACTTGGGGTCACGAATGTTTCAATATTTATAAAGGGCTATCTGCTCTTATGTTCATTCGTTAACCCAGTGAATTCGAAATAAAAGACTCCACAAAGTCTTCCACGTGCAATTTGGATGTTTTACTTATTTGCATACTTCCAATCAACTTCAACAATCGGGATGACTCCCTCGTCAACTTCCAATAACTATGTAGCAATATTTCATTTCCACCTGTATATAACGCTTAGGTCTACCAGCTAATTCGAAACGCAAGAGCATGCTCTGTGCAGAGTCCATTTTTAAACCGAGGCACGCTACTGACTAATATTGTTAGATGATAAATACCAGTATCAAAAATGATTAGGAAACATTAAGCTTAATGTACTAGACATGTTACTGACATAAAAGTTTATGTTACAGTCTCGTTTAAAATCAACATTTCGCAAATTTTATGGCCCATACAATAATGATCTTACATACAACCTGTCATTAAGATGAATGTTATCTGATGTTGATTCATAGCAATCGATTTTATTTTTACTATGGATTGTTCCGTTTACTGATCAAGACGAAGGGCTCGCGACAGATCAACAGGAGGTGCTTATTCCCCCTAGGCAACTCATCCTACCTCTGATGTTTCTGGGGCTCCGTGTTTGCATATTTCTCGAATTTGATTGTTTGTAAGATTCATAAAATTGATCATTGTCCGTTATTTTCACCAAGACAATCTCACAGGTAGACTAGATAGATATTGTCAGTGATTCTAGTTTTCTTTATCGAGAAAGCCTTTATTTGTGTATTACTCTGTTACTTCATCTGCTACAGTAATTCAGTCGTCAACTTCCAATTTTCTCTTTCTCTGAAGACCACCTACACTGATGAATATTTCCATGGTGATCCAAAATTGCGATATTGTCGCTAAAAGCCTGGTCTTTAAAAAAATAAAGAAAGGGTGACGCGAGAACCTTAGTTTCTCGTTATATCAATATTTTAAAGATATATGCAAAACTTGATCAACTCTATATATCCTGTTAACTAATTAGAATTGAACCATTTTGGTGAGCATTTTCCGAAAGAATTGTCCCTTGGTAATGCGTTAATAAAAATCTCAGTACTAATTTATAAGGGGGATATTTCAAACTCATCACATTAATTTGCAACATTCCAATGACGTTTTAACCGTGCTATCTCTTTTAAATATGAGAAACCCACCCGTTTTGTTACATCTTCCAGAAAAATCATTTCAAAATTTCAAAGGTTGAAATATGTGCATTACTTGCAGTACGATGAGCATATTTATTAAAAGCTACTAGTATCTCTCTTGTTGAAAGAAATATTTCTCTAACTTAAAAAAAACAAACAGTATTTTTACTCTCTCTTTCTCTCTCTAACATGACCAGCGTCCTTTAACTTTAACAACTGAGGTGTATATTTGTATTATCTGGGTTTGAATACTTTCAAAATACATCATTGATCAAAAAGGGATTTGTTGTACTGAATGCAGCGTATCTGTGCATATTTATACATTTTATAAAAGAAAATCTCCACTCAGAAATTCCTTGATAACAAATCCCACCCCACCCACTCACCTCACAAAAATACACGATTCTAATCATTGGGTGTAACAGTCCATGCGCAATGCTCGAAGTTATGATGTAGAAAGCCAGATCAATAGTCTGTATAAAATCGGGATGTGTCGCAAGGTATCACGTGTAATTCGGGAAAACAAACTGTGAGGATGGCATCTGAAATAACTCTTCCCTTTTATGGTTTTTAAAACCTTAGAAATGACACAATTTGAGGGAAATCGTCTAATTTTGTGCGTTGCATTTTTCACACGTTGTTTTATATGCTTTGGAGAAGAAAATATAGAACATAATGATTTCTCTTTCTTGTATAAATGTGATTGGAATATTTACAACAGCACACAACTTCTGCATGAAATGCAAGTGAAATCCAGAATTAAATGCGCTGTCATTTGTTTACAATACCAAGCAGACTGTCTCGGCTTTGAACTTTATAAAACGTTATCTATTATATCTTGTCGATTTTTTCGAGAAGATTTGCGAGAAAACTGTATCCCACCACCTACGTCGGCTTCATTTTTCTACAGACGGATTAAGCCAGCAACAGCAGTAATAACAACAACAGAAACAACTACACCACCAACAACAACAACAGCACTTACAACAACAACAGAAACGGCATCAACCACAACAACATCAACAACAGAAACAACTACACCACCACCACTAACAACAGCACTTACAACAACAACAGAAACGGCATCAACCACAACAACATCAACACCAGTAACAACTACTATAACAGAAACAACTACAACAACAGCTACAACACAAGCAACAACTACTACAACAGCAACAACTACTACAACAGCTACAACAACATCAACACCAGCAACAACTACTACAATAGCAACAACACCAGCAACAACAGCAGTAACATCAGAAACAGCAACAACTACAACATCAACACTAGCAACAACTACTACAACAGCAACAACACCAGCAACAACAGCAGTAACATCAGAAACAGCAACAACTACAACATCAACACTAGCAACAACTACTACAACAGCTACAACAACATCAACACCAGCAAGGACCACAGCTGCAGCAACAACAGTAAATATTAATGCATTGGGTTTAGAATTAATATTTGCTTTTGTTCCGAGTGTTATTGTTTATTTATTTGTTAACGTTTAGTATATATATATATATATATATATATATATATATATATATATATATATATCACAAAGCCGATTGAGTTTCTTCAATTCTGAATACTGCTTAGTTACACATGTACACAGGGATTGCAAAGTTGTATCATAAAGCGCCAATATAGAGTCAGATTCCCTCTGAAATACCCCTCTAGTGCAGGATTTCCCCCATGGCTAGACTTTGTAGGAATCTTACTCCACAGCAGGGTTTCCCCCTAGCCATCCAACCCCTCAGCCTCCAAAACTCGTGCTTTAGAGCAGGCTTTTTCCGAGGGAAACCACAGCAAAGAGATAATGTTGGTCTATGGTAGGATTTCCTCCTTGGTAGATAACACTGTTTGTGTATACAGAATGCATATTTCATTTTGTTTAAAGGTTAGTTAAGGTATTATCTATGTTATCTGAATTTACCATCAAAAAGGTGATAACAGCTCTCAATAATTCTATATGAATTTTGCGGGCTTTTGTTGTTGTTGTTTAAAGATAAAAAGATGTTTTGTTTGCAAATGAAAGATTTTAAAATTTAAATTTCCCTATCATTTAATGCGTGACATAAATATTTAATAAACATGCCTAGAAGATAAATAAAAGATATTTATGAAATTCAAAAACGTTATTAGCTAATATAATTTAAATCTACAGCTAACATCTTCAAGAAAAATATCAATTAGAAAATAGGATATACTAAACAATTTTTTTTTAAAAATTGCAATGAAATAGCCAAATTTAAAAATATTTCAATTTTTAAAACTTTAATATATATATATATATATATATATATATATATATATACACAGTCCCTGAAACGTTCTACTTTCCCACTTGAACGAACGGTGAACGAACGCTAAACGGAAAGTGAACGGAGAACGGAAAACGGTGAACGATAAACGGAAAACGATGAACGATAAACGCAGAACGGTGAACGATAAACGGAGATACCTGTAATTAACAAAAGCCACCGAAAGGTGTCAAGATTGAGGCATTAAACAACACAGACGATACATGTATAGATATAAAGTATTGAAATGTAGAAAATATAATGTAATTACAAACTTAACATAGTGATACATATATATAAACACATTATTAATTTTCTAAATGTTCCACTCGTAATTTCTCCCAAAAATACAAATAATTTCAAATATTTCATATGTGTGTGTGTGTGTGTGTGTGTGTGTGTGTTTTGGTTTTAGCTAGCTAATACTTGCAAGACATTGAAGACATTCGATTTTCAGGAGTAGTGCGTCTTCATACTTTTTTCTATTAAATTAAGAAAAGAAAGAAAAGAAAAAAAAAGAAAGAAAAAAACATGAATAATGACACACGGGTCAAATAAAAAATTAAAGCCGTTCTCATTTTAATCAAAATTTACAAATAACGCATGCTTCACTACTGTACTCCTTGTTGTACATAACCTTTAATAAATCATGTGACGATACATCTTTACTTGCTAAGTAAATACATTGATCACGTGTACCAACATCAAAATATATCCCATGTTTCTTTGATTAACTTTTGTAATTTTCACTATTTCAAATTCCAAAATTCAAATTTCAAATTCGGAGAACGGAAAACGGTGAACCATAAACGGTGAACGATGAACGGAAAACGGTGAACGATAAACGGAGAACGGAAAACGGTAAACGGAAAACGCTTTGTGAACGGAAAACGGTAAACGAACGGTGAACGAACGGAAAAATGGGAAAGTAGAACGTTTCAGGGACTGTATATATATATATATATATATATTACGGAAGGCATAGAAAAAATTCTTAAATGTAAATGTGGCAAAAAAAATTGGCAAAATAAATTGACGCCAAATTCCAACATGACTTGCAAATCAGAAAATGCAATATACTGCATGACCTCTTCTACCTGTAAAGAAAACTACATCAGACAAACCGGCAAACTTAACGCAGGTGTGCGCGTCCACAAACAACAAATTCGCGACCCAAGCACCAGAAATTCACCATGTTCCGAACATTTTGCTAACGGTGGTCATGGAAATTTCAATATATTTCCATTTTATAAAATGAATAACGACTGTGAAATTTCTAGAGTCACAAAAGAGGATTACTTTATAAAATTGTTTAATCCCAAACTTAATAGAAAGTAATTGTTTAAATTTGTAACTAGATTTTACTGAAATGTTTTAATTAATTTTTCAGTGTTTACGACGTCACATAGGAAAATTAATTACGTCGTCATATGTTGACGTTACTAAGCAATTAAATTTCATTTTATAACTGTCTGAAGAGGCTTTAAAGCCGGAAGCGCTTTCAGCGTGTGCACAATTTTGTTTAATGATGTTCATATTGAAAAATCAGAACACAATACATGTATATAAAATTTCAAGTTGGAATGTTGTTCACTACATCGATCGTATATATAAACTATAAAAACATGAACTTCAAACGGACTTCATAAAATCTTATGAATTATTCATGATTACAAGAGCATTCAAACACCGTAGATTACCAGCAAGATTAAATTATTTATCATTTCACCTTTATAAACGTTAAAGTCATCACAATCAATCTGCTTGGTGTCAGTCACCTGAAAAACAGAAATCATATAACTTCATTTAATATATGAACTGAGAGAGAGAGAGAGAGAGAGAGAGAGAGAGAGAGAGAGAGAGAGAGAGAGAGAGAGAGAGGGGGGGGGGGTCCCACACAACTATTCATTGTTGAAAAAAGTGAGCTCTACTCTCCCCTGAGGGTTATGCAAATAACCTTTTCATGAATACATGTATAATTCAATCATTTCATTTAAGAAAATCTTTCTAGATGGACTGCCATTACATTCATTCCCAGACTTTATCCGACATAAACTCCTAGAAGCTCACGTTTTCCACCAAAGATCTACAAATACAAAGAGGTGGACCATAGATTCATAGTTTTAAATAAAAGTTGGTTTTTTTCCCGAAGAACTAATTTCAGTGCATAAAAACATTTGATTTATAAAGAAACATACTAACAGGCAGTTTTTATGAGTTGTTAATCAACCTATAAACCAACCATTTAGTTTGAATTGAATTTATTAAACGTTAATTTTTACATATGACAATACATGCACCACAACATACGCTGATATCTTTCTTTGTTTGTACTGCGTATGTCTACGGTTGAATACACACACCCTCCCATTTGTTTATACAGGTACACCCCTAAGTTTGTGATGTCTTAATTTAAAATTGAATATGTGAAATTTTACTGCAGCAATTAGTATGTTGTCCCCCAAAAATGAACCAATATCATTTTTCCTCAAAAGGATCTTCATATTGAAACTCGCAAAATATATCTAAAATATTCATTATACCTTTGTTTTAGTTTCAATAAAATGTATGCAATAGTCTCGATAATACCGAGAAGAGTTTCCCATACGAATACATAGCAATATTCTAATAGCTTTGTGCTTTCAAATATTAACATTTCATATTGACACCTATCTCTGGAGATGGGACTTGTAATTTCAAGATAATTGCAGTTATTACATTTTCAGCAGCGAAATACTGAAATTTATCCTTTCAATAAAATTGATATTTTCACAGTTGTTATTTTCACAGTGAAAATAACACTTTTGTTATTTTCACTGTGAAAATAACAACCGGAACTGTCGTAAAATTCATCCGCGATAAATACGACCACCTTTATTTTACGTAACAAAAAATACTTTATCGTGTTTTAATTTGAATATTAAAATAAAATTTAATCAAAGTTGTTTTATTGTTCAAATGTATTTATCTCGTACTATTTTTTGTTGTTGTTGTTGTTATTTTCACTATGAAAATAACAACCGGAACTGTCGTAAAATTCATCCGCGATAAATACGACCACCATTATTTTACGTAACAAAAAATACTTTATCGTGTTTTAATTTGAATATTAAAATAAAATTTAATCAAAGTTGTTTTATTGTTCAAATGTATTTATCTCGTACTATTTTTTTTGGGGGGGGGGGGGGGGGGCAACATTGTTTTGAACGTTCAGTACAGGGTGGGTTGAAAGGAGACCTTGAAGTGGTTAGACTTAAAGGAAAACGCAAGGAAATGTAATAAACAAAAACTTCAATGTTTTGTTGTTGAACATTGAATTTATTTCACTCGTGAGCTTTCTCTTCATATCTCACAACTCTCACTAATAAATGGTATTCGTGAAGGTAGAATGGAGTTCCATCTTGGGGTTGAAATGTCTTTGCCTTTCTTTTGTAGTTGTTCTTCTGGGATTTGGTCTGAAATAATAATGTTTATCATACACCTTTTCGTAATTTATAGAATTTGGCACCTTTCATGAACGTTCTGTTCTTTTGTGGACGATTTGGTTTTCAAGTCTTTTCTTTTTTTTTAACGCTTTTGGGAAGCATATTTCATAATAATTATGACTTGAAATATTTCATAGGACATGGGTGCCCTGTCTAAGTTACATTTACATTGCAACATGGAAAAAAAATGTCTTCCTTCTTTGCAAGAAAATAACGACATAATTGAATTGCACTAACCAAAATGTATCTCAATATATGAAGTTTGATTTTAAGACATTAAAAGTGTAGTTCGTGGTAAAAGGAAGGTCAAAGTCATAAGAAAGGTCAAGTTTAGAAAATCATGACATAGTTTAATTGCTGTAATCAATTAATATAAAACTTCGTATAAAATTTCATAAATATATCTCGAAAAGTGTTGTTTGATATTGATGACGTACAAATCAGATTTGATTTTCGTTAACTTGACCCATTTTCATAAAAGTTATGCTCTTATTGAGACTTTGAAAATAACACTTTCGTTTTGCAGTGCTGACTTTTAGTGTATACCTTTTTAATTGCAGTGAACAGATCACGTTTCAATTTCATTTATATTGACCTACGTTCACCAGATTTATTTCTTAGTTTGTTTTACGTCCCGTCGAGAATTTTTCACTCATATTGAGACGTCACCAGCTATAGGTGAAGTACCACAAATTTAGACCTATGCTTAGCGCTCAGGGCCGTAGCAGTGAGGGTTCTTTTTTTAAGTGCTAACGCCTACCGTGACACGGGACCTCCGTTTTTAAGGTCATATCCGAAATACCCGTGATTCTCACTTCTAAATGCCGAGCGTTTGGCGAAGGAGCAATCACTACCTACTTTTCGTCTCAGGTTTGACGCGGCCATGGCACGAGCGGGACTCGAACTCACGACCTCTAACCACTGAGCTACCGCGACCAGATTTGTGACACTTGGAATTAAAAAACGTCCAAGTCTGTGCTTACTTTTTGTTGCACAGATATTAATTAATGATAATGAATAAAAGTATTAAGAATGTTTTTATCAATTTGTACTTAGTGTGTCACAAAGACTAAATGTCATCTAAAATTTGAATGAACCGTGTTGCAATGCTCTCAATTAACAGATATTTATGATATTGAGTGCATTGCAACAATGAAAATTCATCTGTGTGATGTGACGAAATAGGTAAGAGTGCATAAAAGCACGTGCAGAATAATGAACAGTGATTTACTGGATGTCCGTTTGGTTTCTTTTTTTGAATTTGTACTGAAGTTTACCAAATAAACACATATGCAGTACTGCAACTCTTCATCATTTTCATGCAGATAAGTATGTCTGGTATCTACAAACTGATTCAAGATAACAAAAGCAACAATATGGGGTTTTTTTTAGATTTTTTTTTTCTTCACATATCTTCGAATTTTCAGATAAGTTAAATTTGAATATATATTTAACAGCCATAATATCTATATAACAAATCCTCCATTAAAAACGCAAAGGGGGGGGGGGGGGGGGGGAGGGGGTTCCAATATTTTGCAACCATAATATAATGAAACGACCCCCTCTTAACTATAAAAGTTTAATGCGGTTCAATATTTCGAATTCATAATATCTTGAACCTCGATTAAAAAAACATGTAGGTGGGTTCAATATTTCGCAGCTATAATATATCGTGAAATCCCCCCCAACCCTACCAAAATAAGGGTGTTGAACAATTTGCAGCTATATTTTAATCCCCGATCTTTTGACTGTAAATATCTGGAAAGGGGATCAAATACTATGGCCATACTATTTTAAACCCTGGGTTCAATATTTTATAGGGTTTAATATTTTGCAGCGATATTTGAACCAGGGTTCAAAATATCGCGGGATTCAATATAAGACACTGAAATAGATACCAGGTTCTGAAACAAGGTCAAAGGTATTAGCGGTGGAAGACTGAATAGTCGTGCTTTGCTGAGATTCAACAAACCAGGAAAAATGTAGTGTTTTATTATCCGGACAACAAATAATAAGTATAATGATGATTGATTATATATTGTTTAACGTCCCGCTCGAGAATCTTTCACTCATATGGAGACGTCACCATTGCCGGTGAAGGGATGCAAATTTAGGCCTATGCTCGGCGCTTATGGCCTTTGAGCAGGGGGGGGGGGGGGATCTTTTACGTGCCACACCTGTTGTGACACGGGACCTCGGTTTTTGCAGTCTCATCCGAAGGACCGCCCCATTTAGTGGCCTCTTACGACAAGCAAGGGGTACTGAGGATCTATTCTAATAACCCGGATCCCACGGGGGAGTATAATAATGACTTGCACGTGTTTCGAGGTGAATACTATACTTGATTTCTCCTACAAGGGCCAAAAATAAACTGGGAATTAGAAAAATGAAACGATTGATCATTAATCACTCAATAAAACTTTGCATCTCAACTCACTTTCGACTATCTTGAAATATGAAATAGGAGGATATTTACGAATATAGAAATATTCAATTCAGGGTAAAATACACGAAGAGAAGTTAATGTACTTATAGTTTTTTAAGAAAGATTGATTGATTGCTTGTTTTATGTCCTGTCGAAACTTTTTCACTCGTTCTGAGACGTCACCAGTTGTAGGTGAAGTACCGAAAATTTAGACCTATGCTTAGTGCTCTGGGCCGTAGCAGTGAGGGTTCACTAAGTGCCACGGGACCTTCGTTCTTAATGTCATATCCGAAAAACCCATGGTTCTCACTTCTAAATGCCGAGCGTTTGGCGAAGGTACAATACCTATGATAACGTCTTAGGTTTGACGCGGGCATGGCCCGAACGGGGCTCGAACTCGTGACCTCCCAGTTACCTAGCGAACAATCTACTGAGCTATCACGACCGGTTTTCAAGAAAGAAGTTCAGGGTTGCATACAAGAAGAGGAATGTTTTTAACATCTCAATACTAGTATACCATCCCTTTTTGTTATCTTGCCTAGTAACTTGAGCTATTCATAAATTTTGTTGGAAAAAGTCTCCACTTTCAAAATTTCCGTTGAAAATATCAAGTAGCTGAGTGTTTTCGTTGAAAAAACTAATCCAGACAAATATCCATGACGAGGAGTGAATTTGATATCTCAATATGCCATCAATTTCATATATTACGCTTAAGGTAATCAGATATTTATACATTTTGAGCGAAATTCCTTATGAATTTCAAGTTTTCCTGTGAAAATCACAAGCAGCTGGGGGGAGGGGGGGGGGGGGGCGCTTGCAGAACATACACATTTAATTCAGACCTTTTTAGACGTCAAGCGTAAGAATATCAGCTACTTATACCTTTCGAAGAAAAGTTCCCCAAAAATTAAAGTAGTTGGTTACTTACAGGTGGGAACTAGTAACCAACTTTTCCAGTTTTAAGTCGTTGGCTACTAATAGCCAACTTTTCTCTGCTCAAGAAGCCAGTTATTAGAATATACAATGTAGGAGCTGATTTACCAATTTTATACGCAATTCAATGTTGAGTATCAACATTTCAACTTCCCGCTGTTTACAAATCACAATTACAGCACTGCACCCAGGATATGACGTAAGAAGATCATGTTAACAGCCTTCGAGATTTCTTCTCAAATATTAAAAAAATAAATAAATAAAGATTAAACCTTGAAGATGTTTACTGTAAATACTTTCTGGAACCTGCGATCAAACCGTCTTCACAGCAATGGGTTCCTGTTACCTCTCCTCAAAGATCCAAGGTTTGTGGCAACACATCAAAAACTCTTTGGCTAGCAAAGCTGTGAACCTACCTAGATCTGATCAAATAAAGGCGGATCCAGAAGTGAGTCCTCACCCCTTCCCCTTTTCTTGAGTGGAAAAAATTATACAAAAAGTGCAAAATAGCGCTACACACTGTGCATACTCACCTTCTAATAATTTTCGGCATTTCTTGTTTAATTGCAAGAGCCTCGATCAAGAGTCCCCTAGACTCCCAACAGTGTACGCTATACAGAATGCGTTACTGTTTTGTGTGATATTTTGATGCCAATTCAAATTATCGTATAATTTCTCACGGCATGCATGTATCTAAGTTTCTCATAGAAAAATCATGGTGAAATGAAGATATTTAAGAAATAAATTTGACAAGCATACTAGCATGAAGCGTTGCAGTTCATACTTTTATGTATTTTCAAAAATGAAATTTATATATACATTTTATTTTTATTTCTGTCGGAATTCCTAGCCAATAAAGTAAACGTAATATATGTATTAAGTAATACTGTATTAATACGCGATTTGTTTACGACTGCAACGCGTTCATAAGAATAATACCTATTATTACAATTTATAAAGATATAAAAGGCAAACGCATTGGAAATATAAAGATTTCATGATGAACGCGTGATTAGACTGAACGCGTACACTAAGGGATCTACGTATTTCCTGTACTTGTTTGGGCGATACTTACGTACCACTTGTACTTTGTTTCAGTCCAGCCCCTGTCAAAACGGCGGCACCCTGACCGTTGCCACATGTTCCTGTGTATTTGGTTGCTTCGGAGAATACTGCCAAACTTGTATCAATGGTAAGTTGCTAGCGTTGTAGATAATTGATACATGAAACTTCAGTAATACAGGTAGTGCTTCAATATTTCTTTTTATTTTTCCATATCCAGAATTTTTCACTTGTATGCAAATGAATGACGTGGGCGGGGACTATGGAAATTACATGGAATGTCAT
This sequence comes from Ostrea denselamellosa, assembly GCA_024699665.1. NCBI lineage: Eukaryota > Metazoa > Mollusca > Bivalvia > Ostreida > Ostreidae > Ostrea > Ostrea denselamellosa. The sequence continues at coordinate 9,181,141 of JAMZEH010000042.1, forward strand.
GTTTTCAATTTTTATTGGGAAATATTTTTGTTTTGTCGAATTTACATTTTCTTTTTTATTTTAGATATAAAATAGTAGTTGCTGTCCTATAAAAAAATTTAGTATTCTTGGTTGAAATAAAAATGTATTTTATAACTTTTGTATAACTCTTGAAACATGCATCAGCAGGCATGTTCAAGAAACGTTTCTGACATGTTAAGATATGTCCTAAGGCATAACTTTAGATGATTGATTATATATTGTTTAATTATTGATTATTTATTGCTTTCCGCCACACTTTTTCAGTTATCTGGTGGCGTCCAGTTTTTGTTGCTGGAGGAGAGAACCCAGATACAATGTACCTGGGAAGAGACCACCGACCTTCCGCAAGTAAACTGGCAAACTTGCTCACATAACGCCGCGGCCGAGATTCGAACACGCGCCGACAGAGGTGAGAGGCTTTGTGATTTTGAGCCCGATGCTCTAACCACTCGGCCACGGAGGCCCCCTATATTGTTTAAAGTCCTGCTCGAGAATCTTTGACTCATATGGAGACGTCAACACTGCCGGTGAAGGGATGCAAATTTTGGCCTATGCTCGGCGCTTATGGCCTTTGTGCAGGGCGGGATCTTTAACGTGTCATACCTGCTGTGACACGGGACCTCGATTTTTGTGGTCTGATCCGAAGGACCGCCCTCTTACGCCAAGCAAGGGGTACTGAGGATCTATTCTATCAACCCGGATCCCCACGGGACTATAACTTTAGGGGGAAAAAGATAGGAACATCCAGAAATTAATTTAGAACACACTTAGCTCTGCTTCTTAAAGTGAAAAAAAAAACACCACAAAGACATATCTCATTTAGTAGATTATCTAACATCGTTAAATTTCAACGATTGATTGATTGATTATATATTGTTTAACGTCCCGCTCGAGAATTTTCACTCATATGGAGACGTCACCATTGCCGGTGAAGGGCTGCAAAATTTAGGCCTATGCTCGGCACTTATGGCCTTTGAGCAGGGAGGGATCTTTTACGTGCCACATGTGCTGTGACACGGGACCTCGGTTTTTGCGGTCTGATCCGAAGGACCGCCCCATTTAGTGGCCTCTTACGACAAGCAAGGGGTACTGAGGATCTATTTTATCAACCCAGATCCCCACGGGGCTATAACTATAGGAGGAAAAAAGATAGGAACATCCAGAAATTAATTTAGAACACACTTAGCATGTATCATTATGATCACGAGTAAGACTTTTCATCTGGGAAAATTCAAGTTCTGCTTCTTGAAGTGAAAAAAAAACACCACAAAGACATCTCATTTAGTAGATTATCTAACAACGAAGAGGGCATCGGAGATCTAAAGTATTTGTGGGAAGATCTCGATCTACTCACGGACTGTGGATGAGATTAGGAAGAAATGGTCTTCCTATACTAGTGGCAATAAAAAGGCATCCCAGTAGCGCCGAGCGGCTATGTAAACCTCAAAAGTCTGAATTTACAATAGAATCGTAGTTTAATTAATCTAGCGGGTTGTCAATGTCTCTAAATATCTTTTCAAGGTTTCTATGAACTCTTCGCTTCAATATGGCTGCCGCCATGTTTATACAAATTAAGGATTATCATACAAGGGTTATGCTGTCCTAAAGTTAGATGAAGAACTTATGGCAAGGTCTAAGTTAAGTAAAACTTCGAGAAACATACTCAAGACTAAGACGTGTATCGTTTGATTGTTTATTTTACGTCCCGTCGAGAATTTTTCACTCATATTGAGACGTCACCAGCTGTAGGTGAAGTACCACAAATTTAGACCTATTCTTAGCGTTCAGGGCCGTAGCAGTGAGGGTTCTTTAACGCCTACCGCGACACGGGACCTCCGTTTTTAAGGTCATATCCGAAAGACCCGTGATTCTCACTTCTAAATGCCGAGCGTTTAGCGAAGGAGCAATCACTACCTATTTTTCGTCTTAGGTTTAACGCGGCCATGGCACGAGCGGGGCTCGAACTCACGACCTCCCGGTTATGAAGCGAACGCTCTAACCACTGAGCTACCGCGACCGGTTACTTACGACACGTTTTAGTCCTAAGATAGCTTCGTCAACATGCCTGGTGATCTTATTGCTAAAGATGTAATGATATATAGCTCTAATGAATATGAAATATTTATAGCTTTGACCTTTAACCTCAGAATGAAGACCGATCCCTCTATTTGATTTGAAGCTCAAAGTTCAAATTCAACAGGGCGCAATCTGGTGTAGATCATAATGTTTGAGTATCATATCTTAATCTAATCATATGAATTTGGCAACTAAGTACCTTAATCCAGCAATATACTGACAAAGAATGGATGCTCTTAAGCTTGAAAGTCAGTTTTCGTTTTAAAAGCTCAGTGCGACTTCACAAAACGATGCACATTTTAAGATATGAACAATATATTACTTCATTTGATAAGAGTTGCTGAAGTGAATATATTTAAGGAATGACTTTAATTTGGAGGCAAATTATACGAGTATAACCAGGGTTGGATAAGTTTACGCTATAATTGTATTGTCTGCGAACCTGGGTTGGGTGAGTTTACGCTGTATAATCCGCGAAGCCCTTGTTATACTCATATAATTTGCCCCAAATTAAAGTAATTCCTTATAATTTAATGCAAAAAGACAAAAGTACTAATATTTCTTTATGAATATGTACATAAATACTGAAAAATACAAATCATTTAAACGGCGCAATGATTCACTTAGTAACCACGAGGAAGCGCGTTATAGGTCCTGATAAAATGTGACGCACGATTTTTATTTTTTGTTTGCTCTGTTCAGATGGATCAAGCAAAGAAGCACACACATCCCACACACCTTTTCCCTCGTGGGGAATGTACTTCAAAATGAACAGGGTGATGTTTACAAACTCTTGGGTAAATCATTCTTTCGAATATAATGTAAATTCTATATGTCTTGCTTGACAACGAGAAAATAATCTACGTATTAAACCGAAGTATCTTATTGTACACTTTGACGTTATTTTCCGTAGAAGGACCAAAACAATGCTGCGATGTAAATTGAGGACTGATTGATTTATTGATTGATCATATAATGTTTAACGTTCCGCTCGAGAATTTTTCACTGATATGGAGACGTCACCATTACCGGAGAAGGCCTGCATTTAGGACTATGCTCTGCGCTCAGGGCCTTTGAGCAGGGAAGGATCTTTATCGTGCCACACCTGCTGCAACAGTCTCATCCGAAGGACCGCCCCATTTAGTCGCACCTTAAGACAAGAAAGGGGCACTGAGGATTTATTCTAACCCGGATCCCTACGGGATAAAATGAGGAGGAAAACAGTAAAAAAGTACTTCCGGAAGCTGGTTGTCAAGGGGATTGGGTCCCATACCAAACCAGATTATACAAAAATAATCTGCGTTCTTCAGTTTAAATCTGACCAATCAGAGACAAGAACACAATAAGAATGTAGAATAAAAGATTATTGTCATATACCTATGTATAATTTACTCTGTAACATTGTTTTTCTATCAACAACACTAAAACAGTTTTTCTAAAACCATATAGAATAGTACTTTATTTAATTCTCTTGACAATTTGTATGAAACATTGTTGATTCCGATACAATTGTACTTGTGAATGCTCAAGCTGACTCCCTCATGTTGACGTGCCATGGCCGCGTTAAACCTTAGACGAAAAATAGGTAGTGATTGCTCCTTCGCCAAACGCTCGGCATTTAGAAGTGAGAATCACGGGTCTTTCGGATGTGACCTTAAAAACGGAGGTCCCTTGTCACGGTAGGCGTTGGCACATTAAAGAACCCTCACTGCTACGGCCCTGAGCGCTAAGCATAGGTCTAAATTTGTGGTACTTCACCTATAGCTGGTGACGTCTCAATATGAGTGAAAAATTATCGACCGTATTCCGAAATCTGCACATATCAATGGAAACGTAAATGTTTATAAGAATCATCTTCATCTAAAATATAATTTCTAGATAGGGGATTAGGAAGATAAAAGTTTCGGTGGAATTAAATCGATATCACATTTTTCGCTTCGACCCATTTATAATCCTCAGATGCGAACTCTTAATTCTTAAAAAGGTAAATGCCAACTTCTGAAGAAATTAAATGTGATTGTAGATAAAAAAGAATACAGAAACTAAATTGAAGAAACCAACTAAAACTCAAATCAATTACTGATAACTCTACTACACTGCGAAATATATTTTGATAGAGGAGAAAGGTTTATAAAGCGATTAGTTTATTATTACCTGTTCATAAGGGGTGCATAAAAGATAATTATAATGAATTTGGAAGTAAAAATCAAACATTTGGAGTTTTGAAGCCTTAATTGAATAAAAGTAGAAAGTGCGTGGGTTATTATAAATTCCATGGGGGTTTGTTGTGGGTTTTTTATTTGCTTGAAAGTTGAAGTTGCATAATATTAAATAATGCAAAAATGTGATGTCTCTATATTTGGTTGGATGTTTGTTTGTTGTACATCCCGTCGGGAATCTTTCACTCATACTGAGGCGTCACCAGTTGTAGGTGAAGTAGCACAAATTTAGACCTATGCTTAGCACTCGGGGCCATAGCAGTGAGAGTTCTTCAACGTACCAATGCCTGTCGCGACACGGGACCTCCTTTTTCAAGGTCATATCCGAAAGATCCGTGGTTCTCACTTCTAAATGGCGAAGGAGCAATCACTACCTATTTTACACCTCACGGCCATGGTACTAGCTGGACTCGAAATCACGACCTCAAGGTTATGAAGCGAACGCTCTACCATTGAGCTACCGGACAGTTTTAGGCTTAATATTAAGACCTATCATTAGGACATACTTCTCGATCTTCAGACGTGTATGACAGGTTCATTCCAATTAATGTGTTGAACTATAACACGGTGATAATTGCCGTTAAGATGCAACATGCATTATATCTTATGCCCACTACCTCCAGGTGAATCAAATATAGACCTACACCACCGATGTGAAATTCCCATGTGAATGAAGACTTTCACCCTACCCATTAGAAATAAAAATAGATCTGATATAATTACTCTAAAGATCATTAATCAAAAATGTGTTAAAAGGTGATCAAGTGATTTGATCTTCAGAAGTGTTTGTCGTATCGTAAAAATAAATACGTCAGTAACAGTTCGCAAGATGTACAATTATAGACATAATGAGATGAGATTTATTTTTATCCCTCTCTTCCCAATGCGTATGCACTGATTATAAAATTCAAGTTATCTCGGTTTATGATTGATTGTTGTTTTCCGCCACACTCAACAATTTTTCAATTATCTGGTGGCGTCCAGTTTTTTATTGGTGGAAGAGAGAACCCAGATACAATGTACCCGGGAAGAGACTACTGGCAAACGTTCTCACATATATTGGCTCTTGCGAGAATCGAACCCGCGCCGACCAGAGGTGAGGGACTTTTCATTTTGAGCGCGACGCTCTAACCACTTGGACACGGAGGCCCTTATCTCGGCTTAAAGTTTCCCAGAGCTTTCTCTAATTTTGTTGCATAGTTGAATGTATAAACTTTGCGAAAATAACACATTTCCTAAGTTGAAAATGCTCGTTTAAATGCGAAAATTAATATTTTTTGGAGGCCTTTTTTAAAATACATTGAAATGTTTCCTTTAGGTATTCGGACGCATGCGCAAGGTCAGTAAATAATCCAGTGATCCGGGTTGTTAGAATAGATCCTCAGTACCCCTTGCTTGTCGTATGAGGCGACTAAATGGGGCGGTACTTTGGAGGTCCCGTGTCACAGCAGGTGTGGCACATAAAAGATCCTACCCTGCTCAAAGGCCATAAGCGCCGAGCATAGGCCTAAATTTGCAGCCCTTCATCGGCAATGGTGACGTCTCCATATGAGAGAAAGACTCGAGAGCGGGACGTTAAACAAAATTTAATCAATCAATCAACCAGTGAGAGGAGGCTTAAAAGGGCTAAATCCAGATTTTGACAGATTATGCGAGAAAGGGGGTTAAAATAGAACGAGGTACAACTCGTACGCGAACTAGAATTTACGTGGGAATATTACTATGATGCTCTAGCTACGAGAAACACGCAGGGCTTTAAAAGTAAGTGCTTTTTTTATTAGAACATGTGGCGTGTTTTTATTTTTGTTTTAATTTGTTTTTTTTAAATGAAAGGGTTTCATTATCATGATTTATTAATTAATTAATTATAAGAAGTCGGAAATAATCCAATACTTGAGAAGCGAGGTTAGACCCTTTAACGGGTATTCATACAAGTTTTTACGCATAACCTTTTACGCAACACGTGTGTTGTCATACTGAATCATGTGATGTAAAATGTTCGAGTCAGCATGAAGAAACCACTAAATTCCGGATGATCTTCAAAGCACAGTTGAGAGCAAATTAATGCATTCCTATTGTTAAAAATTGTCAATGATATGATTTTTATTATTTTATCAATACATGGTTTAAAAAAACACTCGATTACAATGTCGAAAAAGAGCTATAGTGTCTCTTTAAAATTCCGCATTGTTTTGTCATTTTCGCCGATTCATTAATTAACCATAATAGATATAAAAGGAATTAGGTTCAAATATGAAAACTATAGTAAGCTTCATTGTTTATTATGTTAAATGCAAAGACAGCTCTCTCCCGATTTGCCGGTGTAACGACGAAAAGTGACCCCCGTAGAATAATGACCGGGGGGTCAAATTTCTACGTAGAAAAATGACCCCCCGGTCATTATTCTACGGCAAGTAGGGTCATTTTTCGACTGTAGAAAACCCTTCCAGACCGTTTATTCTACGACACCACACACGTTGAAAAATGACCCCCATAGAAATATGACCCCCTACTTTTTCACTATATTATACAATAATATCTTATGAAATGAGATGTAATACTCAATATTCGTTCATCCCAGGGTTGGATAGGGTCGGTGAAGATAACTGTGTCTCCTGTTTGTTTGTTTTTTAAAATATCCTTAAATGTCGTGGAAGCAAATTTAACACCACTTCTTATATGGGCCCCATAAAATATGATTTAATAATTCCTATTTCTTTGTGATTGGCTGAGATTCACCAATGTAGAAAAATGTTACTTCTATATTTATCTGCACATGACTTTCAATGTGTACGGGGTTGGGAAGGAGGAGGTGCGAGCTAATAAAATTTTTTTAGCTGTCATTTTCCCCTGATAACGCCCCCTCCCCCAATCTATCCCATGAAAGAGCCTGGCATTGGTGTCCTCAATGGGACAAGGGGACATTTAATCTCATTCGTCTGCAAGTCTGTCTGTTTAAATTTGTCACAAAAACTTTAACCTTTATCGTAACCTTTGAATGAGATAGGGCTTTCGTATTTCACATGTATATTACCTGCTACAAGATCTTACCAAATATACTATGATTTTTAAAAAAGAAAGAGATATGGCTATCATTTTATATATGTATAATCCTTTCTAAAACTACGTTTTCTGACCCTGTGACCTAGACCTTGAAAGTTGACCTACTTTTCAAAAATGGTATATTTCTGTATATATCTAGATTGGGAAAAGATAGGGGTTTCGTATTTGCATTCCTGAAACAAGACGTTCTCGAGCATGCTATGGTTTTTTACCCCTTGACCTTCATGTTTGACCTAATCTGCCAAAAAATCGCTGGAAATTACTTTTGAATGACATAACTATATGATAGGGTGTTTATATTTGACACAACATGCCATAAATAATGGTCTCCCATCCACTGACACCGGAAGCGGAGATCACAATTCTTTGATTTCATTTCAAAGCAACTAAAGTACATTAAAGAATTCCAAATCGATATATATTTTTATATATTTATTTATTACAACTACAACTATAAAAAGAGCACAGAAACTTGCCACTAACTTTAATGTATTTTCAACGTTTACTAAGGGGTATCATATTTCGATTTTTTTGCAACAAACTTGTCTTCCAAATCCTCCCATTCACACAATAAATTGAACACATTTGGATCTATTTCCTCGCTTAATTTTTCTAAACCTTTTCCTTGATGGGGAAAATCTTTGAACTTCAATACGTATGTATACGTCTTCTGGTCTTTCTAATTCTCTGGCAATATTGGAGTCGGTTTCATTGTTTACCAGTGCAGCTTCAAGCATTCTTTTTGAAATATACTGGTGGTATTTCTTTGGCACGAAGTTTTTGATGTAGATGTAAGGTGTTCTGCTTTAAATATCCTCTGTTACATCCAATACAGGTTCGTAATGGTTTCCAATATTCATAATAAAAATGCATTTCGAATTGGATTCGTTTTTTCCCTCGTGTAGGGGAGGGTACGGCAGCCAGACGTAATTGTCGTTGTTTTTGTCCTTCATCCCGTGCTTGCAGTAAACAGAGATCGTTGTATTGCAAATTGTAGCGAATGTACGGATTTCTGTATCAGTACCCCAGGAACCTTCATGTTCCATCCGCGAACGTTTCAAATATTTTGGATCCGCTTCCATGGTTTGCAATAGATGTTTATTCTCCTTCATAAAGCCAACAACTTTATTTCGTACATCATTGTGATATGATTTTTCCACGAAAAGCGATATTTCCATATATTCTTTCAAGTCCATGATGTGAAGCAAAATGACGAACAGAATTTGTTGCTTTTGAAACTTCAAAGAACCGCAAAATGACGAACAGAATTGTTGTTTTTGAAACTTCAAAGAAACCCCGCCCTATTTGATGGCATCATTTTATCCTAAACAAAGTGATTGATGTTTTAAGCCTATAATATTTTTCCCATGGGAGCAAAGTTTTGAAATCAGGACTGTGTTGTCACAATCACTAACAAAGGCAGCTGGTAAACGATCAAAAATAGCCAAAATAATAAAACGCTAGAATTTGAAAGGAATTTGTGAATTGAAAATATGAAGTTTAATTGCTTTTAGTCTGAGCCCCAAATCGGGTGAGCTCATATTTATATTGATATAAGAAATCTCGGATTAGCAATAATAATTTTATGTACATGCATTAGGTATCCCTTCCCCCCCCCCCCCCCCCCCCCCCCCCCCCCCCCCCCCCCAAGAAAATGTTTCATCCGATTGAATCAGTTATTCAAAAACAAGTAATGTTTTATATTTGTGCACACCCAACATCAAATGTTGTAATATTGCTAATCATACTCGGGGGAAAAAATTATGTATATTAGACTGGGAAGATTTTTTATGCTGCAGACATTCGGTTTTTCTATTGGTAAAAAATATATATAAATAAAAAGGAAAAAGGCAATATAACTGTGTATAGACTTCTGTAATTTTTTTTTTAATATGAAATACTTCTTTTATATGCATCAAATCTTTTGATATAAAATGTCTCAATTTGTTTGTGCTTTGGTGATACTAGCAAACGACAAAAGACATAATCAGGTATAAAAAAGAGGGATCTCAGGGGGAAAAAAAGACAAAAAATCATTATCTGTCCAAATACTGAACTTTCTAGTGATCAACCTTGAAGCAATAAAAAGAGAACGTGTATTAGCAGAGGATGGGGGGACATCTAAAAGAAAATTTACTCTAATAAAATACTATACTCAGAAAAGTTAATCACAGTTTGTGCCCCTGATGTTGAAGATATTTATGAGATATAATTTTTTTCAACAATTGCCCGTTTTTCATGCAAATTTGGTGGTTCAGAAACATAAACTTTTCTTGTAATTTGTGAAGAAAAAAATGAGACTTTTTTGGGGATATATTGCACATAATTTACCCAAAGTAAAATCAAAGAGGATAACAATTATTGAAACTGAACATTTTTTTTTATGGATGATCTTGATTTTTTAAAAATAACAAGTATGGAAATATATTTTATAAATTAAATTTGATAAAACAAATCTAAGAACGTGGTATTCTTGCTCTATAGTCATGGAACTGTTATTCGCTTTCCTTTAATTGGGATAAATCATCTTGTTTTATTGATTTTAGGTATAGTGGGTAGAACGCATGAAATAAACACTTCATATCAGAAGACTGTGTGATTTTACCCCTATTTATTTTCCGACAAGAATATTCTTGCCAAAACCAGCCTTTTGCATCAAAAAATGACATAGGGTCATTATTCTACGGGGTCATTTTTCTACAATCCACACGGGGAAAAATGACCCCAAAGCCATATTTTAAAGGACAAAAAAGTCGAGTCCACAATTATTATATAGTAGAATAGATTAAAAATGACACACACCACACAAACAGATATATATATATATATATATATGTGTGTGTGTGTGTGTGTGTGTGTGTATAAAGTGCGAATTTTTATGTTTAGATTAAGATCATATTTGGAATCATTGACATATATAGGCTGATATGTGCAGATTTCCGGAATTACGACCTTTCCATATATTTATTAGGCTTGTACTTATCACCACTGGAAGTGGAAAATTGAAAATTTTTATCATGAAATTTACCAGAAAGGCTTACATGAGTTTTTTTCTGATCATTTGTCTGCTGCCTGTCAGCGGCGTAAACTTTTCAAAATATCATCTTCTCCAGAGCCACTGGGCCAATTTCTCGAACGGAACGTTAAACAATATACAACCAACCAACTCAATGTAGCAATAAATAGGAAAATGTGCTGTGTATTGTTGTGAAACTAGTACTTTGATAAATCATAAAATGTTTTCGTATGAAAATATTTTCATAATATCCTCAATTTAGTTGAGTAAATGGATGAGCTTTAATTCACCTCGTATTTCCTTCATTTAGAATGTAAAGATGCCACTGGCGTTAATGGATTAGGGATAGCGTGGATAAAACCGAATGGATTCGATGTTGCGAAGAAGGTCTGGTGCAATTTCGATTTCGGTGTAACATATCTTCAGATACGTGAATTTGGAAATGTCAACTTTAATCGAAGTTACGCCGAGTACGAGAATGGTTTCGGTAATGCAAATGGAGACTATTGGCTCGGGAACAAATATGCACATATAGTGAGTAACTTACGATCTTTTAAAGCTGGGTTCACGTTAAAGAATGCTATTGGCAGTCAAATCATGGTATCTTATTTTGATTTCGTTGTTTTGGATTCAATATCCAAATATGCAGTGCAATATTCGTCAGTTAGCATGGCAGGCTACCCACTGGCCAACGGTCAGCCATTCCAAGCGTACGACACTGTGAGCGCATGCGCCCAGGCACTCGGTTGCGGTTGGTGGTTCGGATCAACATGTTCCTCCGGAAGCCCAAACGGACCTTATCCAGCGACGTATGGAATATTTACGGGAGCTACCACCACCCGGATAGGGTTATATTGATGTCGGAAAAGTTTCCATTCCAGTATATGACTATTCTGATGTAAAAGTAGTCTTAACACATGGATAGAACTATTTGTTTTCTTTATGTTTTATATAAGGATAGAACTATTTTAATGTCAGGAGGCTTTATATAAGGATAGAACTATTTTAATGTCAGGAGGCTTTAAATAAAGATAAAACTATTCCGAGGTCAGGAGGCTTTATATAAGGATAGAATTATTTTAATGTCAGGAGGCTTTAAATAAGGATAAAACTATTCCGAGGTCAGGAGGCTTTACACGAGGATAGGACTACTGTGATCTCAAAGGAGTCTTTAAACAAGGATAGGATTATTCTGGTGTCAGGGGAGTGATCTGTTGTGACCCGCTTGTAGCTGTTAAAGGGACAAGTTCACATTTTAAATAAATCATTATAACGGTAGAAATTAAACTTATAACTCACTGAACGTTGACAAGCAAACTTTATACCTGCTTAGTGCAATTAATAGAGAAATAATCTAGACTTGACTTGTATTATATAAGCAAGACTCAAGCCTTGTTCGTACTTACAAACAAGTGAAATATTGATTTTGTTATTTAAAGCATCCTAATTTTGCACAGATACAAATGTAACTTTTAAATGGCAATTTTACGTAAAGGTTTTAAATGTGGTATGTATCATAAGCATACATCGATAACCACAGGTTTCTAAACGTTATAAACAATAACATGCCTCCATCTTTGTTTACACAACAAATAACAAACTCTCTGTTTTGAGATTCTGTCATAATTATACCCGGATTTTCTAAAGAGAGATCGTGTATATTGTTGTTACACTGGATCGTCCGTCTATCTGTCCGTCCGTCTGTCACACTCTCTTCTTCCTCAAACTTCTCTTTTATTTTAAGCAGTTACCAATTAATCTTTTGGAATATTATAGGTGGTGTCCTATTGATATGCAATAAGGTTTCGAACTTTTAATTTTACCCTGTGGGCAAAAGGGGGTAAAAATACATAAACATTTTCCCCAGAACTCATACATTTTACGCAATAGCCAAATAATCCTTTGGAAGATGATTTATGGTGTCCTGTAGATGTGCAATACGGTTTCAGAATTTTCATTTTCACCCGGAGGAAAATCGGGGGTAACCCTCACTGCTACGGCCATGAGCACTAAGCATTTGTCTATAAATTTGTAGCACTTCACCTACAGCTGGTGACGTCTCAATATGAGTGAAAAAATCTCGACGGGACGTAAAACAAACAATCGGAGGGTGGGGGTGGGTGGGGGTCGAAAACGATATTTTTATAGAAAATCCTGGTTCCTAGAACCCCACTTACATTTAGTGCAAAAGCCAAATAAGCATTTGTAAGATGATTGGTGTTGTCTTGTAGATTATCGACACCCGTCGCGGTAGCTCAGTGGTTAGAGCGTTCGCTTCGTAACCGGGAGGTCGTGAGTTCGAGCCTTGCTCGTGCCATGGCCATGTCAAACCTAAGACAAAAAATAGGTAGTGATTGCTCCTTCGCCAAACGCTCGGTATTTAGAAGTGATAATCTCGGGTCTTTCGGGTATGCTCTTAAAAACGGAGGTCCCGTGTCACGGTAAGCGTTGGCACGTTAAAGAACCCTCACTGCTACGGCCCTGAGCGCTAAGCATAGGTCGAACTTTGTGGTACTTCACCTACAACTGGTGACGTCTCAATATGAGTGAAACATTCTCGACGGGACGTAAAACAAACTAACAATCAAACAATCGTAACCGGGAGGTCGTGAGGTCGAGCCCAGCTCGCGCCATGGCCGCGTCAAACCTAAGACGAAAAATAGCTACGGCCCTAAACATAGGTCTAAATTTGTGGTACTTCACCTCCAGCTAGTGACGTCTCAATATGAGTGGAAAATTCTCGACGGGACGTAAAACAATCACACAATCACTCCTTTAGATGTGCAATAAGGTTTCAGAATTTTTCATTTTCACTCTGGGGACCTAATGGGAGTCGAAAAACGACGTTTCTTCTAAAATAAAACCCTGGTTCCCAGAGCTTCTCTTACATTTTATGCAGTAGCTAAACCTTTCTTGTTTTGGAAGATAATTGGTGGTCTGTAGAGGTGTAATAAGTTTTCGGAATTTTCATTTTCACCCTGGGGTCAAATGAGGGGTTGAAATTTTCTTTTTTACAGAAAACCTCGTTCCCAGAACTCCTCTTATATTCTATGCTATAGCCAAATCATCTTTTGGAAGATGACTAATGGTGTCATGTAGATGTACAATTTTCTTTTCAGCAGTTATACTTATTCAAAATTTCACTGCAAATTATGTACTTATACTTAAATATTTAAAATGTAGTGCATCTTCGGTGGAGACCGGTTGCGGTAGCTCAGTGGGTAGATCGTTCGCTTCCTAACCGGGAGGTCGTGAGTTCGAGCCCCGCTCGAACCTTGGCCGCGTCAAACCAAAGACGCAAAAATAGGTAGTGATTGCTCCTTCGCCAAACGCTCGGCATTTAGAAGTGAGAATCACGGGTCTTTCGGATATGACCTTAAAAACGGAGGTCCCGTGTCACGGCACGCGTTGGCACGTTAAAGAACCCTCACTGTTACGGCCCAGAGCGCTAAGCATAGGTCTAAATTTGTGGTACTTCTCCTACAGCTGGTGACGTCTCAATATGAGTGACAAATTCTCGACGGGACGTGAAACAAATAAATAATCAATCAATAATCTTACGGTGGCTGGTTTAAGACAGGTTGGTGAGATTTAAATACAAAATCGTTCCCATGACAATAATTTCGTTCCCACGAAATGAAAATTCGTTTCCACGAAATCAATTTCGCCCGCACGAAACAAAATTTTCTCAATATTCACGTATCATGGACCTACTAAGTCCATAGCATTTAAACACTAGTCTAAATAAAACATCAAAACTGAAACTCTATTTTACTTCAATATATATTAATTAATTAACCTTTGAAGCATCATAGATCGTATTATCAATATATCAGTAAAATATTCCTTTGCATGCAGTTTGTGACCACGTGTTTGCTTTTATTAGCAGACAGTAACCAATGTTCTACGCTTTTTCTGTTTTAAAGTCCATTGCTTTATTTTGCTGACAATACAAAGGCTTTAATTTACATTCACCGAGTGCAACCCAATATTACAAACAAACATTTTATGTGCATACATAAAGAATCATGAAATAAATGAAATAGTTATTTTTATTTACAATAGGTTTATCCATAAAAAAAATTAAAGTTTCAATCTATTGTTAGTCTCTTGATTGCTTAAAGCTGGAGTCATTGAAAGTGCATGAAAACCCTATTATGTCAATGTTCTCAAATGGCAGCACATGGTCATCGTGTTCCAAAATGAAAGAACAGTCACAGATATATATAATATATGAACTAAAGTTACTGAAACTATTACAGATTTATTGCGAATTGCATAATTGCAAAACATAACGTCTGTTAAGTAAGATTATATAACAGCAATCTGAAATCGATACATTAAATGAGGTTTTGTTTGTGTGTTGATTTATGTAATGAAAGTTAATGTAAACATACCCTGCTCTTAATTTTAAAAAAAATCAATGGGAACGAAATCTATTTCGTGGGAACGAATTTTAGAAAAAAATATCTCATCCACCTGTTCTAAACCAGCCACGTTTTATCTGAACTTTACTTCAAATAACTGTATCCCATTTCCATTCTCAATGACCTTGACATGCGTGTGATAGCGTAGCGAGAATTCCGTCGTCATCGAAAGCAATGGCTGATGGTTGAGTTCAACCTCGGGCAGAGGCAGAAGTGAGTATCCAAATATAGTGAATGTCACTGTGTGTGTGTGTTTGTGTGTCCTAAACTCGACCAACAACATGAACAATGAAAATCGTCCGAGACCACGAAGTTAATTATTAATCGATTAAAAATTAAAAACAGAGTGATCCATTTAAAACATGTTGATTTAGTTTTAGAATTTCTTGCAGATTTGTTTAAGAAAAATCTTGATTATAGTGCTTTAAACACAGCAAGAAGCTCATTAAGGTGGTTTTTTTTTTATCTTTAGGGAATTCCAGTGTGAAACTAGGGATCATATTTTAGGTAATCGTTTTACGAGAGGAATATTTCTGTCAAAACCAAGTTTACCTACGTACCATTTTACATAGGGTGTAAATACGGTTTTAGAATACTTGATGTTATTGTCACATATACAAGAGTTATAATTACTTAAATTGTTTCAAATTAACAATGCTAATAGCTTTACTATCTGGAGATTACATATTCTTGATATTAGAAATGTTTCCGTTAGAGAAAATATGTTAAATATGTTGATTTGTAGAAGCAGTTAAGATCAGGGCATCATGTAGATGGAATTTCTATTGCTGCTTAGCCTAATGTTAAGGAGTTATATTTGTTGACTGTATAATGAATATATTCGTACAACTAACGAACTGAGAGGTTCAAAATACAAACTTTTTGTCATCTTCGCAAGCAAAGGGTTTTCGGTCCACTCCGCTCCCCACAAACCCTTAGCAGATTACGCCATGAAAACTGTGGTCCGCAGTGGCGACACCTTGCCAACGTTCTGAATTTGAACTTTATAAACGCCTATCGGGTAATGGCTTTCATTATACTGTTCGTTATAAATGTAAACAATTATGGCGAAATCAACTAAAGAGTCTATGATGTAAAGTTAACGGCAGACCAATTACTCGCTACAGAAAGTATAAAAACAGGAATGGGGATATCGCAGCAATAGAACAGGCAACATCAGCGTGGTAAGAGGAAATTCCAGTTAATTTTGCATCTGCCGACGTTTGTGTTGCATATTCATACAGTAAGGCGTGTTTAAGACGCAAGTCTTGCAATGTGGTTGAAGTGCCTGAACTTTGTTTTCGAGGTCAGTCAATTTTCTCTTAATCAGTTTAACTTGTTGAAGCTCGCATAATAGATACACTGGGACAGATTGTCATTTTGACACGGACTGTGATTCAGAACTTCTGACGGTTGTTTAAAAACTTTAAAAAATCCAGAAAAAAACACTCTACGATCCCAAAACTTTGGCTATACATTACACATGCGTGGCTTGTTGACACGCGTTTCTTTGAATGAAAGCTACCTTTTCATTGGTTCCAAGGTCAAACCTTGGAAACAATAAAAACTTGGCCTCTCAGTTTTCGTGGCGTAATCTGTCAAGGGTGGGGGGGGGGGGGGGGGGGGAGTGGACCGAAAACCCTTGGCTTGCGAAGATGACCTTTATAAGTACCTTAAAGTCTCAAAATTCTGTTTCTGTGGATACTGTTTGTCGCTGGATCAAGTCAGTGATGAGCCGTGCTGGAATAGACATGAGCTGTTCTTCACCTCATAGTACTAGGTCGCATCAACTAGTGCTGCTGCAAAGGCTAATGCATCTGTTGCTACAATTCCTAGAACATCAGGATGGACTGGTGATGATATATTTAGAAAAAAACAGTTAAAGTTAGTAGTGACGTCACCAATACATTGCTGGATAATTTTCATAGTGATAAACAGTAGAATTGAATGTAGCTGTTCATGTTCTTTGTTTCTAGTTTTAAGGAAGCTTAAATAAAATAATTTAAAATATTTGGTACTGTCTAACGTACTTTCTTTCATATATTATTGAACTATCAACTCTAAATTCTCATTTGAAATTGAGGCTCTCATTGGGGAATGGAAAGTGAAGTTTAGCTAATTTTCCCTACCTATTGAAAGACAAAGGGATCAAATGCCTAACCCTATCAAATATTTTAGTCCCATCCTATAAAATTTTTATTTACTTGATGCTCTGATATTTAAATTATTATTCCTTTGATTGATTGATTGATTTCCGCCACACTCAACAATTTTTCAGTTATCTGGTGGCGTCCAGTTTTTATTGAATTATGATTTCGTGACTTTCAAATTCATCCCCTACGTGGCCGAGTGGTTAGCGCATCGCGCTCAAAATCACAAAGACTCTCACCTCCAGTCGGAGCGGGTTCAATCTTGCTCGCGCCGATATATGTGAGAAAGTTTGCCTGTTTACTTTCGGAATGTCGGTGGTCTTTTCCCGGGTACATTGTATCTGGGTTCTTTCCTCCACCAATAAAAACTGGACGCCACCAGATAACTGAAAAAGTTTGAGTATGGCAGAAAACAACAATCAATCAATCAATCTCATTTTATCCATTCGTCCCTCAGTGGATAGGAAAATTACACTCAAAACTTCACCTTCCAAGTAAGTCTCATTTTCTAATTTATTGTATACGTTAGTTTGGACAATATCCAATGACGACAACAGCACTTTTGAAAATATTCCTGAACTGTTTAATACCGTAGCCTCCACAATCGAAGTACGGGAGTAAACGAGAGGTATGGCTTTAATCATACTGGACGAGAAGGAAATTTTGATTTTCTAGTAATTATTGTGGTCTTAACGTCTTAGGATATTGTGTCGTCAACTGTGATCTCATCCCCCCTATCTCTCTCTCTCTCTCTCACACACACACACACATATATATAAATATATATATATATATAATCTCTTTAAACGATAATTATTGTAAGGTGTTGGTTGTTTGCGTGGGTATCTTGATTAAAAAGATTATTCTTTATTACTGTTTGGTTCTTTATTACTTTAAGCCAACTGTCTTGTTAGTGTACATGACGTTCAACAACATACATGTACATCAAACTAACACTGATTACAATTTTTACAAATTCATTGTCTATGATCACACAAGAAAAATGGGAACTAACACCTGACTTACAGTGAAACATGAAAAGACAAAGACGACTATCTCCAGACGAAGAAAGATTCATGTATGACAATATCACCAAATTCAATTATAATACAATAATTACAAAACTAATAGGAAATTATGTAATATCACATAGGAGATTGCCAAAAATATACTGTAATGTAAAGAAAAAAAGACATACAAAACTTGCTCCAAAAAACTTGGTGGAGACTGGTAAAATAATTGAATTTTTTTTTAGATTTCAAGACATTAACACCGAGACAGCAGAGAACGTTGATGCATTTCCCTTGATAAAGCGTCATACACCACTATAACTGGACCACGATGTACGTTTTTTGGGATCATGCGGAAGCAGTTGTAATACAACTTCTATATTGTGTAACGTCCCACTCGAGAATATTTCACTCGTATGGAGATGTCACCATTGTCGGTGAAGGGCTGCAAAATTTAGGTCTAGGGTAGTCTTTGAGCAGGGAGCGATCTTTATCGTGCCACACCTGCTGTGACATGCAATCTCGGTTTTTACGGTCTCATCCGAAGGACCGTCCCATTTAGTCGTCTTTTATGACAAAGGGTACCTAGAACCTTTTTTAACCTGGATCCCTAACCAAAATCTGTTCCAGATATCTTTGATTCCATTGACAGTCAACTTATACTGCTCCGGTAGAGCTTTCGCTTCGTAACCAGAAAATTGCGAGTTCGAGTCCCGCTTGTGTTATGGTTGCGACAAACTAGGACTTATGTATAGGAAGTGATTGCTCCGTCGCTAAATGCTCAGACTAATTGATTGTTTGTTTGTTTTACGTCCCGTCGAGAATTTGTCACTCATATTGAGACGTCACCAGCTGTAGGTGAAGTACCGTAACAGTGAGGGTTCTTTACCGTGCCTACGCCTGCAGTGACACGGGACCTCCGATTTTAAGGTCATATCCGAAAACCCGTGAATCTCACTTCTAAATACCGAGAGTTTGGCGAAGGAGAAATCACTTCCTATTTTTCGTCTTAGGTTTGACGCGGCCATAGCACGAGTGGGGCTCGAAGTCAAGACCCCCCGGTTACGAAGCGAACGTTCTAACCACTGAGCTACCGCGACCGGTTGTTGAACTTGTTAATATCCAAAATAATGAATGCTAACAGAAATTGGAATGTGTTTTTTTTTTGTTTGGTTGTTTGTTTTACGTCCCGTCGAGGATTTTTCTCTCATATTGAGACGTCACCAGCTGTAGGTGAAGCACCAGAAATGTAGACCTATGCTTAGCGCTGAGGGCCGTAGCAGTGAGGGTTCTGTAACGTGCCAACGCCTATCGTGACATGGGACCTCCGTTTATTAGTTCATATCCGACAGACCCGTGATTTACACTTCTAAATGCCGAGCATTTGGCGAAGAAGCAATCACTACCTATTTTTCGTCTTAGGTTTGACGCAGCCATGGCACAAGCGGGGCTTGAACTCACGACCTCCCAGTTACGAAGCGAACGCTCTAACCACTGAGCTACCATGTTTAACGTCCCGGTCGAGAATTTTTCCCTCATATGGAGACGTCACCATTGCCGGTGAAGGGCTGTAAAATTTAGGCCTATGCTCGGCGCTTATGGCCTTTGAGCAGGGAGGGATCTGTATCGTGCCACACCTATTGTGACACGAGGCATCGGTTTTTGCGGTCTCATTCGAAGGACCGCCCCATTTAGTCGCCTCTTACGACAAGCAAGGGGTAATGAGGATCTATTCTAACAACCCGGATCCCCACGGGGCTGTATATATATATATATATATGTGATTGTTTTACGTCCCGTCGAAAATTTTACACTCATATTGAGACGTCACCGGTCTATGCTTAGCGCTCAGGGCCGTATCAGTGAGGGTATATATATATATATATATATACAAGTTCAACATGTTGAAAACCACCTACATTTGATATTGTCTTTATTTTCATCGGGTATGATAAACAGTTTAATACGTTAAGCAAGCAATGGCGCACTGATGACTTCCGCTTTGTTCGGAATTCTCAAGGTAAACAGCTGTATAACGGTAATTATACCCATATACTTTACAATTAAAGCATTTATACCATTTATGAACTATCTGATGCTGTTTCCTGGGTGATTGGCCCTTTTTGTTGGTGATTGTCCCTTTTTTGTGGGTGATTGTAGTATTTTTACAGTTATTGTGGTTTTTCCTAGCACCGGTGAAATACTGTTGTGTATCACTTTGTGGGGATTTTGGAGGTCGGAAGTTTCCAACAGATCAGGAAATGCACTTGAAATGGAAAGTTGTGATAAAACGGATGGACAGGAAACCAAAAAAAATTATGGAATCCATGAAAGGAAGACGTTGTTTGTCATATACATTTCCCCCCGTGGGGATCCGGGTTGTAGAATATATCCTCAGTACCCCTTGCTTGACGTAAGAGGCAACTAAATGGGGCGGTCCTTCGGCCCCGTGTCACAGCAGGTGTGGCACGTTAAAGATCCTTCCCTGCTCAAAGGCCATAAGCGCCGAGCATAAGCCTAAATTTTGCAGCCCTTCACAAGCAATGGTGACGTCTCCATATGAGTGAAAAATTCTCGAGTGGGACGTTAAATAATATATAATCAATCAATAAAATCATACACATTTCACAGAAGATGACTACGAAGTCACCGAATCAGGTTAGAACCTGTAAATTTTTCCTTCTTTGAATTCAAAACTTTTGCATTTTTTTTTTCTTTAATTCTTGAATGCGTTGCTTTGTGGGTTTTGTTTCAGACGCAGCTACTAAAATGTGGTATCTATTCATTTGAAATATGCTAGGCTATATAAATAGACATATACCACTTTGATACACTATGGAATATAAAAAGTATAACTTTCAAACATCAAACCTTCACTAGCCCTGTTATTTATCTTTTATTCTTTATTTTTTTTTTTATTTATTTATTTATTTTTTTGTTTGTTTAGGTTTTTTTCGGGGTTTTTTTGTTGTTTTTTTTTTTTGTTTTTGTTTGTTTTTTGTTTTTGTTTGTTAATTGTGATTGTCACTGAACGCAATAATCAAAATTTTAAAAAAAAAAAGCTAGTGGAGGTTTGCTTTTTATCAGACTGCATTTGTAACATTGTCATTTTGTGACAGGGGAAGGAAGACGACTCAGATATGAGGCTGTGCCTTCTGTCTTTGATTTCAAGACTACTTCCCAGGAATCTGACAGAGCCAAGCGAAAGAGGCTGCGAGAGTTCACTAAAAATGCATGTACTCCAGTGAATGAAGACTTGTCCATATACATGGATGAATTGATTGACCATCAAGAAGTTATTTTAGATCAGCATCTACAAAAATGTACGCCCACGTCTATGCCAGAAGAAATGTGTTCAACAACTGAGAAAGAAATCCAGTGTGATATACCTATCTTAAGTAGACTTTCAAATGAAGGTATCAAACTCGACAGTAATATGCACTCTCCTTATACTGGTTTGAATGGATATGACCATTTTATGTTTCTCTTCAATATTCTTGGCCCAGCAGTTTGTGAGTTAAGTTATAAATGTGGCTTGTCAAGTCCACAGGATCAGTTGTGTTTAACTCGGACAAGCAAATGATGTGGGACTTGCTATGCTATTTACAGTTTGTGAATCCACTGTTTCTAAAATCATAACATGGATTAACCTTTTGTATTTTCAAATAAAAGAGCTAGAGAAACAATTTTGGCCTTCTAATGAAACCATTAAAGAACATATGCCAACAGATTTTGCTAAATTGTTTCCCAGTACACGTGTAATCTTGGATGCTACTGAGCAACCACTTCACAAACCATCAAAAATTGAGGCCCAATCTAAGATTGATTGATTGTTGTTTTCCGCCACACTGAACAATTTTTCAGTTACCTGGTGGCGTCCAGTTTTTATTGGTGGAGGAGAGAGCAAAGATACAATGTACCTGGGAAAAGACCACCGACCTTCCGAAAGAAACTGGTAAACTTTCTCACATATATTGGCGCGAGCGAGATTCGAACTCGCGCCGACTAGAGGCGAGAGGCCTTGTGCTTTTGAGCGCGATGCTCTAACCACTCGACCACGACAAACATGGTTGGTATAATTCCAAATGGAGCAGTATCGTACGTTTCCTCCATATATGGAGGCTGTGTGTCTGATAGGCAAATCATTGAACATTCTAATCTGCTAGACGTCCCGTGGGAATGCGGGGTGTTAGAATAGATCCTCAGTACCCCTTGCTTGTCGTAAGAGGCGACTAAATGGGGCGGTCCTTCGAATGAGACCGCAAAAACTGAGGTCCCGTGTCAAAGCAGGTGTGGAACGATAAAGATCATTCCCTGCTCAAAGGCCTAAATTTGCAGCCCTTCACCGGCAATGGTGACGTTTCCAATGAATGAAAAATTCTCGAGAGGGACGTTAAACAATATACAATCTGCTAGAGGCAGGCAAATTTGATGCTGGTGACAGTATTATGGCGGATCGGGAAATTCTTGCTCAAGATCCATATTTGCGAATCAGAATGGTTTTATTAATACCTCTACATTTCTTAAAAGCAAAAGCCAATTTGATCCTGCAGAAACCGTTTGAGACAGACGAGTTGCTTCAAAATGCATTCATGTAGACCGTGCTTCGGCTTGCAGAGTTAAAAATTTTGAACCATGAGCTACCAATGTTAAAAGTCCCCCTAGTTTCCAGAATTGTGTATTTTGTTTTATGTTGTCCAATTTTAGGAATTGCATTGTTGATGAAAGTGCTAAACTGGTGTCAGAAGTATATAAAAATGTACATGCATTCTTAAATTTAATAAATGTATGTCCTGTGCATACAGTGAATCCCATGAGAGTGTTCATATTTCTACTGTATATGTTATTAATTTGACACTTTAATGAATCCTACATTTTCAGTATCCGTTATGCTTATATGCCAGACATGCTATCAATGTTTAAAGGGGTACAAGGTAGACATATCAACTTTTTTAAGTGTGTTAGCTTTCGCATTGAAAGGTTATTAAAAAAAATCAAATTAAAAGTTATAACATTTTATATAACCAACATCTATGCATTGTTATATGGTCAATATATAACGTTTCATATCATGAATATATAATGTATTCCAACTTTAATTGGCTTTCTACACAGAAATAATGGCAAAAGCCACTAGAATCTTTAGCAGACTCAAATTATGAATACAAATAATAAGATTCTGTGTGAAAAATATGATTGATTGGTTCATTCTTTGTTTTACGTCCCGTCTAGAATTTTTCACTCATATTGAGACGTCACTAGCTGTAGGTGAAGTACCACAAATTTAGACCTATGCTTACCGTGACACGGGGTCTCCGTTTTTAAGGTCATATCCGGAAGACCCGCGATTCTCACTTCTAAATGCCGAGCGTTTGGCGAAGGAGCAATCACAACCTATTTGTCGTCTTAGGTTTGACGCGGCCATGGCAGGAGAGGGGCTCGAACTCACGACCTCCCAATTATAAAGGTGAAAAATATGTCTAGTTCAACAATGACCTGCCTTAATGAAGCACTTGAAGAAAAATATGTATACTTGCAGAAGCTTAGCCTTTACAGCAAGGACAACAAGTATGGCATGCAAAATGTATCACAGATTACATCAAGCTTAGGAAGAAGAGAATTCTGGCAACATTCAAGATCGATATCTACTTTCTGGATTAACAAATCTTTGAAAGTGTATACAAGGAAATAGCAATTTGTTTTTTGGCAATAAGCATTTCACCTTGTATTTGAAAAAAAATATTTGGAAGTGGGTTTTAGTTTCATTTTACCACTTACCGAGTCCACTGTACGAAATGGGAAGTGTTTTCCTGACTGAATCTTCTCAAAGCCACCAGCAAAGGGGTATTTGACTTCAGTTACTGCATCAGCGCCAACGAGTCCATCCGGTGATGCCTCCAAGTAAGGCCGATATCAACAATGAAACCACATCTTTGAACAATTTGGCCAGTCTCTCTCAAAGGTTCTGTAATGAGAGATAAAAATAAGGAAAATTATATTAATATTCATGTAAATAATAATTCACTTAAACTGATTTGATCGTCCTTACAAAAATCGATTATGTTTGTCTTGACTACCTCACACTTAATACATACCTAATGGCGCGTGTCTCATATGTGCGACCATGGACACTGCGAAATACACCAGTCGCCGGATAGCTGAAAAATTGCTCAGGCGACTATAAATAAAAAAAAAACCAAACAAACGAAATACAGCAGCGGAGGGCTGGTATATTGACTCGAAGAGTTTCTGCCAATTCCGTCTGTCTGTAGCTAAACAGATGTCTCCAAATCTTGAGGCTGTGATTCGCCATGACCTCTCCTTGAACGAATTATTTGAACCGGCTTGTCCACGTGTCTGCTCCTCAATGGCAACTACTTTAGCTGCTGTAACCTAAAAAACATCGTTTATTAGAGCTTGTTTTGTATTAGGCAGTTTTAAATTGCATGATCTTAGTAATGTACATGAATTGTTGAGAGAAAAAAATCCTTGAAATCAATTTGCTTTGACTTTAAAACCAATCTTGACCAAAGGCAAGCCAGCCATGTTGCTTTAATTCAATTGCATGTTTAATTTGTACATTCTGATACAGTTTACAATTAGTGAGACATATTAATCTGTACACCGTGCATATATCTTGAAGTACTTGCAAATTTCTTTGCACTGTAATTATCTTATTTTAACATGTATACAACATTTACACAAATATGTCTATTCAATTGCTTTAAAATGCAGTTGAACAAGCCAATGAATTATATGCAAGGCCTACCTCAAGAGCTTGTTGAACCCAATACTCTGTAAAGGGTCTTTTCAAATAATCACGGTCCAACACTGCTGGTTAGTAAAACAAAAATTATTACAGTAAAGTAACTTAAAGGCTTTATATATGCATTGAGACGTCACCAGCTGTAGGTGAAGTACCACAAATTTAGCTAAGCATAGGTCTAAATTCGTGGTACTTCACCTACAGCTGGTGACGTCTTAATTTGAGTGAAAAATTCTCGACGGGACGTAAAACAAACAAACAATAAACAATAAAGAACGACTAACGATTAATATATGAAACACGTCAGCCAGCACTTGACCTAACTGCAGGATGTATTTGCAAGCAAGCATTCTGAGAGTATTGTATAAGCAATACATGTGTCCTACCGCGTCCCCGTTAACTGAAGGATGTTAATCATTTAATGTTGTTTGACCTTAAACTATGACCTAAAATATTGGTATCAAATCTCTTTACCGGTATCGAATTATTTTGAAGTTCTGTTGTTAATAAAACTGACACATTTAGTATTTATCAGGAATAATAGTCCTATTCAGATTTTAAATTCAATTCATTAACATGTAGAATATATAGGTCGTGAAAAAGGGGTTTAATAACTATAATTATACAGACCCTGAGGCGTACTAGTACACCACTTGCACAGAACGAAACGCGTCTTGCACGGAACGCTGAACGGTTTGCTCGAAGGCGGGGCTTGCACGTTTTGTGAATGGTTGAGATGAAATGGTAGGCGGGGCTTGCACGCTTTGTGAATGGTTGAGATGAAATGGTAGGCGTGGCCTGCACGCGTCGATATTCGGGTCTTTACGGTGCAATTAATCCATAAGAAATAAATAAATATAATAATAAACTTGGGGAAATGGTAAAGATAAAAAAAATGTCCTTTTTTAAAAGAATATTATATCTGCTCGACGTGGTGTTGTTTTTGTTCTGACATTTTATCAGGTGAAACTCAGAGTCATAATGTTTCACTCGGAGACACAGCCTTCATTCGAGCTGGTCACATCTTTAAAAGCGAAAAAAATCTATTTCAAGAAAATTATTATAGAAACGTAAAATTGTAGAAAATGTGACGCTTAAAATATGTACACTTTGAATTATTTTGAAAGAGAAAATTTAAAATTCGTACTGCACCTCGTATGCCACCATTCAATGCCATGTCACGAGCTGAAATACACGACGATAGGTTAGACAATGATTTCCCACTCAAAGGTCAATTTTCTATACGTTTGTTTTCTTGCATAAATGAAATAATGAGAAGGGATGCGACCACCACATATTTTACGAAGCCATGTTGTGTACACTGTGCTTTTACTTTGATTTGGTATATATCCCCTCAAGTTAAAGAAATACCCTGGAGTAATATTGCCTCACACATTTTATTAAGTGGAAAAAAATCGCGCAGAATGTCTTCAGACATAAATTGACGTGCTGCCCGGTTTTCACAAGCCGGTATTTATATTTTTTGTCGTAAATAACTGGCATCAGGGTATACGTTACCCATCCTCATTCAACTTTTTATTTCTCTAAACTTTGTTTTTACAGGCAGAACACTCAATATTTATGCCATCTATTACTGTCTTTGATCACAATCATTTTTAGAATTGACGAGGGGTGGATAAATCACACCTTTCTACGTCACATGCGGTCAATTTTGGGATGAAGTAAATTAAGGTTTTTTAAAATAATTCTTATAAAAATAATTAACGAAAGAATATTTGATAAAGAAAACCAAAATATGTTAGCATTTATCGGACATGCACACTCTGTAAGTTTTAGGGGCGTGGCTTGAACGGTTCTACCGCACGAAACGTTTCTTGTACGGAACGAATCTTGCACGAAATGTGAATGCTCTGTACAAAACGCTGAACGGTTTGCACGAAACGAACCGCTTTGGAGGTGTAGTAACAGGATTCAGGGTCTGTAAAAACAGCCAAGAAAATTTGATACTCCGTCACCTGGTCTTTCTGGGTCACCGTTTTTGCAAAAATACGTGGTGGACATAGTTGTGCAGATGGAACACTAAACAACACATCGAAAAAACATTCGTGTCCGCATTTAATTTCTTGTAAACGACTTCTGAACTATGTTCATAATACCAATTACTATCAACTACAGGGGGGATGCTCGCGTGGTTAGAAGTTGATATATCGTTTGATTGATGCGTTCCATTTGCTATTAATGAGCTTGAAATGTTGAATTAATGAAGTGATTATTTACACAATCAGCGATCGACTTTCGTTGACTGCCTCTATTCCGATGACCTATTATTACAGCCTTTCCATCAGAACACGATCTTCATCAGATGAATATAAAAAAGTAGCAATATAAATAATATTTCAAATCACACCTGTCCATCAAACGTTACGAAATTCAAATTTGATCTGCAGTTTGCCACTCAGAAACCACGCTTCAAGTTTCAAATGAATTCCCAAAAATATAACTAATAAAAGGCTGAAAAACCAATGAGACAAACTTGCTGACTGAGAGACGGGGCCTATTGCCCACTTCGGTTTTACAAACAAGTAGGGGACTACGACCATAAAATTTGCGAAGGTACGATTTCAAACAAGACTGTTAAAACATCAACCTTATTGTCAGTAGTTTGATCGATTTAAAAATTTTATCATACACACAACATACTCTTGTGTATCGAATTAGTTGAGAGAAATGAACACTAAAAGCAGATGATAATGGAATATTGCTACATTAATGTGTAAAGTTAACGATGGAGAAAGTTATATCCCGTTTGTCACAGACTCGTTGGTTTGCCAGTAACATCTATGTTCAATGTTATATAATGATGTATGCGTATGAGTGAAAGATTCTCGAGAGGGACGTTAAACAATATGTAATCAATCAATGTATTATCCAAATATGAAGCAGATATGGAAGACCCAGTGGTGTCTTTTTATTCATATAAGGGTTAATGTTCGAGTATCGCTCCATTTCTTTAAAGTAATAGACCCGAGGCACATTGCTTTTAAGGAATGGAGTGATACGAGAAAATTGACCCGCTTAAAATCCACCGTTACTAAGGAAATGTCTCAAAATTTTCTTTATAGTTGATACATGCTATCAATAATTAAATGTTATTCTTTACTGTTTGTATTCGTATATAAGGTATAGGGCTATGTTAAGATACTGTTTTTAATCTTTTGCATTTCGTCCAAATACTCTCAGTAAGTAGAGCGTCTGTCTTAAAAGAGAAAAGAAAAAAAAGAGTCTGTCTTTAAAGGGACGAATTGCACAGGTGTGTGTTCGAATCCCGGTGTGTAGTTATTTTTTGTAATCAAATACTCTGATATATTTTGCGTTTCATTCTGACGAATTTCATATGGAAAGAGGGTAGTTAAGGACAGTAGAATAAAATGAAATTCAAGTGCATAGAATACTTAGTAATCCCTTTGTGGTTTGAAAGTCTCCATTCCTGAAAATAATGGAGCGTCGAACAAAGGAATGGTGTCACGGGTGGATTTTAATTTGTCAATAAACGTTGTCGTCATATGCTGCTTTTTTGTATTTTTGTAAAGCAGAAGTCGCATGGCACCATACAGGAATTTTAGATATCAGACACTTTTGCTGTCTGAACCTCCCCTTCAGTTTGTTCCTTAGTGTCAGATAATAAATAACATTATCGTCACAATACTTCACCTACAACTGGTGACGTCTCAATAGGAGTGAAAAATTCTCGATGGGACGTAAAACAAACAAATAATACTTGTATATTAGGTTTTGTTATATTTGCAGCTGTTGATACTTAACCAAATCACCAATAATACATAAAACAAGTAAACGTTTACTGAAATTTTATGGTTGTTATAACGATCTAGTTTGCCAGTACAGCTTACCATTAAGTCAAATGCTGTCTGATGTGTTTCATATTAATTGTTAGGCCGTTCTTGGCACACTGATTCTCACTACGGATTTCTCCCTTTACCTGATCGGAATATGGGCTCACAGCGGGTCGACAGGGTATGCTTACACCTAGACCTGATTCCTCCTCTGGTATGATCAGGGGTCCATGTTAGCCCATCTCTCTGATTTGTATTTTCTATAGGAATTACGAGATTGAATACTGTTAGTTATCCTAGCCTTTTCATTATCTACTGATGATTTATCCATTATTTTTAGTTTTTGCATACAATCATATTTATAAAATCCAAGTACAGGTTTAAAAATTCACAAACCAGCATGAACATAGACTGGCAGTTCAGTATGCAGGCTTAAAATCACCCATATAATAGATTTTTGTCCTCGATAAAACTACAGTTCTCAGTTTCAAGTACATCAAAAATATCATTGGAACTAAAACGTCTTCCATCAGGAGGGACAATATAACACAGGAAACAGTCTGAATCAGAAAGAACAGGTTTTTTTTAAAATTGTCAGTTCGACTATGTTTGATTGATTGATTATATAATGTTTAACGTCCCGCTCGAGAATGTTTCACTCATCTGGATACGTCACCATTGCCGGTGAAGGGGTGCAAAATTTAGGCCTATGCTCGGCGCTTATGGCCTTTGAGCAGGGAGGGATTTTTATCGTGCCACACTTGCTGTGACACGGGACCTCGGTTTTTGCGGTCTCATCCGAAGGACCGCCCCATTTAGTCGCCTCTTACGACAAGCAAGGGGTACTGAGGATCTATTTCTAACAACCCGGATCCCCACGGGGCTTTGTATTTTGAATATAATGCTACAATTGAATGAATTCAATATACCTTTGACTACATACATACTCTATCTCATTAAATTCATATTCTTTAGGATGATAAAACTATTATGGACTGCACACCATGAAGACATCACAAATTATCGGATCTGAGTATGATTATCGCCCTCGGGTTAAAGATTGATGCAATCTTGTTCGGAACTTATAATTCATTATGTTTAAATAAGTTGATAATTATAATTTTTACAATAAAGACAACGGTAGAAGTAACACAATGTTGTGATTAACTTCATGACAAACACAGTGCATATTACGTCACAAAATTGCAACATGAATTGTAAAAAAAAAAATGAACCAAATAATACTTAAAGAGACACTACAGCTCATTTTGCTAAAAAAAAAATCGTAAAATGACAATTTTTTCCAGAGCTTTCTCTAATTTTGTTGCATATTTGAATGTATAAACTTTGCAACAATAACACATTTCTAAAATTTAAAATTCGCATTTAAATGCAAAAAATTAATAGTTTTTGAAGGCCCTTTTTTAACAACATTGAGACTTCCTCTTTCGGTCTTCGGACGCGTGCGCACAGAGGGTAAACAATCCAGTGAGAGGAAGCGTACAATGGTTAAACCCAGAATTTTGATGGACTATGCGAGAAAAGGGTTAAAATAGACCGAGATACAACTCATACGCAAACTACCAATTACGTGGGGATATCACTATGACCCTCTAGCTACGAGACACATACGCAGACCTTTAAAAGTAAGTGCTATTTTTATCAAAACACGTGGCGTGCTTTAAAAAAAACATTACTTGGTTATAGGGACGTGAAAGGTTTTCTGTTATGATAATGATTTATAATTACTTAATTATAAGAAGCAAAAATAATCCCATACTCGAGAAGCGAGTGTGGACACCTTTAAAGGGTATTTAAATAAGTTTTTACACATAGCGTGTGTTGTCATACTTAATCATGTGATGTAAAATGTCCGAGTCAGAAGGAAGAAACCATTGAATTCCGGATGATCATTAAAGCGCAATTGAGAGCAAATTAATGCATTCCTAATGTTAAAAATTGTCAGTATTGTTATGATTTTTATTTTATCGATACGTGTTTTAAAAAGTACTCGATTAAAATGTGCAAAATGAGCTGTAATGCCTCTTTAAATTTTTCAAGTAGTCAATTTTAATTGTCTGATTAATAGTCTGATGAATTCAATGTCCGAACCGTTTAAAAATTATCAACTTTTGTTAACAATAGATTTTTGACCAAGTGAAACAGAGATGCGTAGAAGTGGGATGCCATAGGTTTACCGGTCTGTGCATTTTCTGTTCTAGGATATTGTACAATTGAAATCTATGAATAATTATTTACACGATGAACTGGTAACATATATGCAACACTAAGTTATAACGTTACTGGATAGAAAATTCTGCTAATTATTTAGTTTATGCCTTTGCACCGCATGGGACTATTTTGTTTTCGTTATTAATACCAAGCTAAGCATGAGGTCATGTTGTGACGTTATACATAATATATAAATCAGTTCATTTTAAATTCGTCAACAGGGTGTTGTATGAAAGATACCAATACAAACATTTAGGGGTTTTTTAAATTAGAAAAAGGACTTTTACCAGTTGGAAATCATTCTGGAATAAATGTAACATGAAGAGGGAAAATGCTAGTGTAACATATCCTGTGTCTTGAAATACTGGTTTTTTAAATTAAATATATGCCTTCAAGAATTTATAGTGCACTTGTTCATTATTATCGAAATTTTTCAAAATAAATTTCACAACCATGAAGTAAAACTGCTACAACATGTCAATCAAACTTGTATTCCAAAGGTAAATTGTATTAATTTATTTTTTTATCACAACATTGCTTCTTTAGTCTTGTTCACAGAAACATTTATGAACCTTAAATGGAAGAAAAATACAAATACCTTTATTAAGTCCTTAAATTTTCTAATAACCTTGTCATTGAAGTAGAATGGTTTCTTATACGTTGGACTTGCAACTTTTCAATGACAATATTTCATTTTATTTTTGTTATATATAGCATTTGACTTGCATTTTGTTCGTTTTGCAGATCTCTGTTATTTTCTGACTATGACGTCACCATAGAATATAAAAAAGTTTCTATCGTAAAAGTTTAACTAGTTTGTATTTTTCATTAAGATAATTTTAAGTCATTAATATGCAATAAAAATGATGACAAGTGTGTGTATTTATTCAAGAGTCATAAGCGACTTCTGTGTCAAGTATAAATTAATTGGCTTTTATGAAAAGCAATTTCAGGGACGTCCACGTTCAGTCTTTCGCTGTTTTAAAGGATAAATCTCGTATAAATGTTTGAAACACCATCGATGTATTCAATCACCTAATGGGTTTCATCTTTGCTATGTATATTTGTAGAAGTGTTAGAAGAACTTACGTGGAGATATTTTAAATAGCCTTTCCTATACGAGTTTAATGGATGAAGCGGGTCTTTTCTTTTTATTATTAACGTTTTTTCATATCTAAGGTACAGTATATATGGATATAATAAGTTTTAGCTGCGTAAAACTCGATAACATATTTTCATTTTAAATGTTATACAATGGCCGGACAATATCGCCGTTATTACTTCCTATACGTTGGTTAGTATTGAGAAAATTCATTGCATCATCGAAAATCAATTTTTCTGTTCTTGACGTGTAGATGAACTTGGTTTTGCATTCAAAACTATACTTTTATATAGATTCCTCGAGGAAAAAGGCAATCTAAAAATTTCTTTTCACACCTTAAAAACAATAGATTTCGGATTAACAAACTGTACTGGATTCCAAAACTTATCAAGCACCAGCGATAAAATGGCTGGATTCAGGACATGTTCTACCAAGCCCCTATCTTTCTTCCTCATGAAAATATTAATCGCTGTGAAGTTGGTTGGTTGTATATTGTTCAACGTCCCGTTCGAGAATTTTTCACTCATATGGAGAGACGTCACCATTGCCGGTGAAGGGTTGTAAACTTTAGGCCTATGTTCGGTGCTTATCGCCTTCGAGAAGGGAGGGGTCTTTTATCACGCCACACCTGCTGCGACACGGGGTTTTGGTTTTTGCGGTCTCATCCGAAGAACCGCCCCACGTAGTCGCCTCTTACGACAAGCAAGGGGTACTTTACACAACCATTCCTCACGACGAATTAAAAGACTGCTTTTGACATCATAGACATATGACGTCAGGATGGCAGCATGTTTGCGCAAGATTTTGTCAACAACTTATGTTTCCATTGTTTGTTTGTTTTTTAGACTTTATAGTGATATTAATTACATGGACAGCCATTTTAGCACACATATTTTAGTGAAGGACACTTTTGTACTATCTAAGAATGTAATTTTTGTTGAACTTACCAACGATGTTATACATTATCCAGCTCCATAAAAGAAATTCGGTCTGTGTTCGAAAACGAATGAGAACTCTAGTACATTTAAAACCATCTTCAAACTCTCTACTTATGTTGCTTTTTATTCTGAGTAGCGATATTGAGCTTAACCCAGACACCCCAAAACCATCAAAATTCAAAGAAAGATGTGACATTCATCTAAACGACAAACAATCCCAGTGTCTTCATATGAAAGTAATGGACTTCATTCATTTAAAAGCTAGATACTTTCTTTCCGAAGTTTAATTGCAAAACAATCTAAATCTGCAGTTACTGAAACCTGGTTAGACGAAGCACTCACTGACTGTGAAATCTCTATGAAGGATTACTTTGTCTTTCGTAAAGACGGAAACAGAACAGGGGGCGCTATTTGCTTATATGTTCGATCCAATGTGCGTTTGCCAGAAGAGCAGACATCAACATCGATGATACAGAGTCTCTTTGACTAGAACTTTATTTACCAACACCACCCCCCCCCCCCCCCCCAAATTATAGTTGGGGTTTGCTACCGTCCTCCCACTCAGTATTCTTTTTATCGACTTTTTAGAAGATCTATGTAAACTACGATCTGACTGACACCATTATCTTGGGTAAGTTTAACATTTATACAGTCAGCAAGAACATCTTTAAAGAAGCATTATTTGAACATTTTAAATTTATTTTGTCTTAACCACAAGTTACTTGTAAATTGACCATATTTTATAGAATTGCAAAGAAAACAACATTAACTCAGGTGTTTTCACCACTGGTATAAGTGATCTATTGATTGATAAGCTGTGTCTCATATGTAAGGGTTTGAATTTTGGGGGGATATATTACATTATATTTTTTTCAACACAATTCCCTTCAGTATCTATACACATTTACCAGTGATGTTTAAGGACCTCAATGTCACTTTTAAAGTAGTCCTTTTCTTGACCGTTCAGAAAGTCCTTTACTGCATGTATGACTGAAAGTGGGTACCAGGAATGGCCATTTTCAGTTTTGGAAATAGATGAAAGTCTGATGGAGCGAAATAAGGCGGATGCTCAATCATTTTAAAGCCACATTTGTTAATGGCAGCCATGGCAATGGCAGACTTGTGAACAGGGGAATTTTCCTGGTGGAACAACACACCTTTTCTGAGTTTTCCGCGCCGCTTGAGTTTAATATTTCCCCCGTAACTGCCTCCGAAGTGATGCATAGTATATGGAAGTGATTGTTTGTTTCGTTTGGAGATAACCTACCACCAGAATACCATCAGCATCCCAGAAAACCCAGGCCGTAACCTTTTCAGCTAATTATGGAACAGTCTTTGGCAGGGGTGAACCAGGGTGCTTCCATTGTTTAGACTGTTGTCTAGTCTTTGTGTTGAAATGATGGACCCATGTTTTATCCATAGTAACAAATCTCTGAAGAAAATTATCAGGATCTACCTCTAAAAGTTTAGATTAGCAAGCGACAAAGTGCGTCTGGTGTGCTTTTGATCAACAATCAGAAGTATTGGTACCCAGCGGGCTGAAAGCTTTCTCATTGCAAGATCCTCCGTCAGAATGGAATGTACTGTTTCCCGTAAATTGTCAACTGCACTAGCTATATATCTTACTTTAACTCGCATGTCAGTCATAACAATACCATGGACTTTATTGACCATTTCTGGGATTGCATCAGTAATATTCTACAGCTGATGTTTATACAGATGGTTCAAAAAACCAAAATAAAGTCGCTGCTGCTCCAGTAATCAACGTCTTCTTGGCACGACTTCCACATGAAGCAACTATTTATACCGCCGAAGCAAAAGCATCGCGCTCAAAATCACAACTCACCTCTAGTCGGCGCGGGTTCGAATCCCGCTCGCGCCGATATCTGTGAGAAAATTCGCCAGTTTACTTTCGGAAGGTCGGTGGTCTCTTCCCAGATACAATGTATCTGGGTTCTCTCCTCCACTTACAAAAACTGGACGCCACCAGATAACTGAAAAATTGTTGAGTGTGTCGGAAAACAAACAATCAATCAATCAATCAAAGGCTCCCTATCATGTCTACAGTCTATAAGTAATATGAATATTGATCATCCATACATTTTAGACATTTTAAACCAGTCCTATCTTGTAACTTAACAAAATAGTTGAGTTCTGCTGGATTCCAAGTCATATTAGTTTCCATGGTAACAACAAAGCAGACAAAGAGGCAAAGAAAAATGATATTGTACATTTTAAAATTCCTTACACAGATTTGAAATATATCATAAAACTATATGTAAATGATCTTTCGCAAATATATTGGAATTTCTGTAACAGAAGTAAACTTTATTCTATTCAAAACAAAGTAAACAAATCATGTGTCATCGTAAGGAAACGCCAGTTCGTGCCACATCTGATGTGACCACAGGCGCTTGACGTTTTAAGGTAAGACCTAGTCAAAGTTGTATTTAAACGGTAGGGGTCTAATTATAATGTTATATATATTTTTTAATATCAATAATTAAAACGTCGAGCTCCTGTGGCTGTGACACGGGGCCTCGGTTTTTGCGGTCTCAGCCCAAGCATCGCTTATTAGTCACCTCTTACGACAAGCAAGGGGTACTGAAGACCTAATTTAACCCAGATCCCCACGGTATTACGTAATTTATTTTTATTGTATTCTAGTTTCTGGCTGGTCAAAATTCAAATTAGGAAATGCAATTTTTGTTTTAAAATAATGGTTTGGTATGGAGACACACCCCAATGACAACCAGCATCTGGAACTATTTTTATTTCTTTTAATGTACATCGCCACATTGTTTTTGGGCCTTCGATGTGTGCATAAAGATACTCCAGTGTAATTAATACGCAGATATTTTTCTTTATACGTCAAGCAATACGTATGGAATCTACTTGCATGCAAATCAGTGTTGTAAAAAATCAATACAACCTCTGTATAATGTTCAAATAATAGATTAAAACAAAGATTATGTATTTCTAAATTTGTATTGTAGATTCAAAGCTATTTTTGCGAATTCACACAAGTAGAAATATATTAAAGTGATAAGGGAGTTGGTCAAGACAAGTGAAAACCACACACAGATATATATATATATATATATATATATATATATATGATTGACTATATATTTTTTAACGTCCAGCTCGAAAATCTTTCACTCATATGGAGACGTTACCATTGCCGGTGAAGGGCTGCAAATTTAGGCCTATGATCGGCGCTTATGGCCCTTGAGCAGGGAGGGATCTCTAGCGTGCCACACCTGCTGTGACACGGGACCTCGGGTTTTGCGGTCTCATCCGAAGGACCGCCCCATTTAGTCGCCTCTTACGACAAGAAGCAAGGGGTACTGAGGATCTATTCTATCAACCCGGATCCCACGGGCTTTATATATATATATATATATATATATATATATATATATATATATAATGCTCTTTAAAATCGTTATCCCTCTATATAAAGTGTTTTTTTCCAAAAACTAATTTTGCTTACTACTGCAATGAAGATATCTAAATTAAAGTATGACATTACAACTCTTCGTCCTGAGGGGATATACAAAATACATACCGTTAGTCTGGTCCGACCTACAAAGAAAAAAAATGAAATAAATGATTTCTTTCATCTTCTGTGGTCCGATATCTTTGACGCTTGTGTCAAGCTGATATCTTGTATTTTCCTGTGTCGGATTTAATATATTTAAGTTTTGATGTAGTAGAAACTTTCATAAAATGAAAAGCAACTGATATTTGAAGACTTGTTTTGTGCGATATCAAAGTCCCATATGTTCTTGATCTCTGTCGGAGCGACTTCAAAGTCAATATTTAAAAGGCAGCGAAATATGCATTGCATGTATAGCCTACACACATTTTCTGTTATGAAGTTCAAAACAACCTTCACCTTCAATAAGTGCGTTTACTATGTTGATAAATAGGCTCCGTAGCACTAAAGTGACTGCCTTCACAGATCGAAGCTTCGTTATGGTTGCCAAGTGATTCATTGCGCAACGCAAGTGATTTGCATTTTTCAGTATTTTTGTACATTTTGATAAACAAAAATTAGTGCCTTTGTCGTTTTGCATTAAATTATAAGAAATGGATGTAATTTTGGGGTATAATATACGATATAATCTAGTTTGGGTCTGTTTACGCTGTTTTGAAATCCGAGAATCGCTAAACCTCTGAGTGTTATGTATGAGAAAGAAATACATGTATAATTGAAAAGACGTTCCGAACGTACGCCAATTTTGCCGTCTTTCTTTATTCGCCGTCTAAAGAAATTTAAAAGACATTCGCATGACGTGTTTTACTCAATGGCGGAGTGTCCTTCTAATTTGTGTGGCCGAGTGGTTAGACCACCGCACTTAAAATCACAAGGCCTCTTACCTCTAGTCGGCGCGGGTTCGATTCTCGCTCGCACCGATATATGTGAGAAAATTTGCCAGTTTACTTTCGGAAGGTCAATGGTCTCTTCCCAGGTACATTGTATCTGGGTTCTTTCTTGCACCAATAAAAACTGGACGCCACCAGATAACTGAAAAATTTTTGAGTGTGGCGGAAAACAATAAACAATCAACCAATCAAAACAAATTTACATATTGAACAATTTGATCATCAACAAAACACATAAAATGTTTTATACTGAATGTGTACAGAAATTTTATGTAAAATATTAAAGATTTCCATTTAATTAAGTTGATTTAAATCTTACTTAAGATATAGAAAATAATATGTGTGTAAATTGTGCCACTTCAAATCCTGGTATCGGTCGCGGTAGCTGACTGTTAGAGCGTTTGCTTCGTAACCGAGAGGTTGTGAGTTCGAGTCCCACTCGTGCCATGGCCGCCAGAAATCTAATGGCCGGTTGCGTATCTTGGGTTTAAACCCCCAATAATTGGATGCAGGTAGAGCTGAGGTGAAAACGGCTCAGAATTACGGTAAATAATAAACCAGGTATACGGTTGGTTTAAACCCAGCTTCGTGTTCTTGTAGGGAATGATGGCAGAATATTTGGATGCAGTCGAGAGGTTTGATCTTGTAGAAAGGTTGATTACAAGAGAACGAATTGTTTGAAACAGACTTGATCTTTTCACGCATTATAACGATAAAGATTTTATAAAGAGATTTTGATTTAGCAAAGAGGCTGTTTTGTCTATTCTAGACGATATTTATAATTATATCTCATAACTTACATAATTCTATTTTTCTTGAAGACAGTTTTGGCATCGTTTTGTTTATTTTCAATGTCATCCTTCCTGGAATCAATGAGCTCCAATATAACGGGTCTTTTTCAATACAGTATAATTTGGAGACTTTGAATTTTTGGACATCCTTCTATTTATGCCGTTGAAAGTTTGGATCAGGTGAGCCTGGTTTAGTTTTAAAGTGTGCAACAGACTTTGTACTCGGGTAACTCTTGATTCACCTGGCATTAACATGTAAACCCGACTTAGATCAACCGCTGAGCAATACTTACCGGTATGTGAACTACAAATACGCAACCGGCCATAAGACCTAAACATATGTAGCGATTGCTCTTTCACCCATCTTCGCAAGCACTTATGCTAATAACATGTATTTGTAAAGATACAAAACTTTCATTTAACACAGGTGTTTGACGATTTATAACAATGAAGTTATTTGGGTAGTTAGTGGCACCGGTAAAAATGGCTGAGATAAGTGAAAATGCAGACGG
Source organism: Ostrea denselamellosa (assembly GCA_024699665.1). Classification (NCBI taxonomy): domain Eukaryota; kingdom Metazoa; phylum Mollusca; class Bivalvia; order Ostreida; family Ostreidae; genus Ostrea; species Ostrea denselamellosa. Next base: position 9,219,668 of record JAMZEH010000042.1, read on the forward strand.
TTTTACAATTTTCAGTCACATAGCGCTATTAAGGACTTCAGTTTATGAAATGAGGTAAGAAAATCACTGAAAATTGAAATCTAATGTTGAACATTTTATGTAATTGCTTGTTGCAATGCACAAACATTCTATTTAGTCGTACAGTGCCAGGGGCCCAGCTAAAATTTCCACCAATAAATAATAGGCATTTTTCTGAATTCATTTCTGCATATCTTGGGAAGTATACGGAATTCCGGGATGATCTTCGGTAGTATTGTAGGTTTGTTATGTGTGATTACGAATACGGAATAGAATTTTATACCATTTGGTTTATTGTTTTTTCGTCAGCAAATTTGGGTACCCTGTATTTAGAGTTCTATACCTTTGCTCTTTTAATAGTAAATTCGATTGATTATTTGATTATTTATTGCTTTCCGCCACACTCAACAATTTTTCAGTTATCTGGTGGCGTCCAGTTTTTGTTGGTGGAGGAGAGAACCCAGATACAATGTACCTGGGAAGAGACCACCGACCTTCCGCAAGTAAACTGGCAAACTTGCTCACATAACGCCGCGGCCGAGATTCGAACACTCGCCGACAGAGGTGAGAGGCTTTGTGATTTTGAGCCCGATGCTCTAACCACTCGGCCACGGAGGCCCCAGTAAATTCGAACCCAAGCGATATAATCCATGTACAGACACTTGTATCTTGTTCATATTGGTTAATTATTGTTTATTAAAGCTTCTCAGCAAGGAAAATATCTTGGTTTCCATACTGATGCAAAATTGTGTGGTGTAAACTTTGTATCTACTATTGTTCAAAAGGTCAACTGTAGACTAAATTTTTTGTATTTTTTTTTTTTTATCAAAAGAGTAAATTTTCATTATGTTCAGCACTTATCCTCTGTCATTTAGATTCGTTTGAGCAGTTCATGGTACTTTGGACTGTCCAAAGCACTGACAATTGACTACAAATTTGGTCAAAACAAGGTTATTAGATTCATATTAGATTTATCCCCATTGCATTCGATAAATTCCACGTGTTTGATACTATAAATATATTGAATGTGGATAGAAGAGTGAAACAAATGAGACTGAATCATGTTTTTACTGTTGTACATAGAAAAGTCCCTGTTTACCTTAAAACAAATTTTACAAGTTTATGTGATCAATATTGTAACACCAGATCTGCATATAGTCTCAATTTTAGATTACCATAAATTAAACTTTGTCAAGATCAGACCTTTTATTACATTGCCCTCAAGAATTAGAATGATTTTCCAACCAACATCAAGCAATTACGAAAAAAGGACTCTTTTAAACACAGTGTCAGGAAACACCTAATGGAGGATTTGAAATGTTGTGAGGAGTATTCTTTTATATACCTTTGGCAATCATAACTGTGATATTGCTTTAATACTTTGTTAGTTTTCAAACTTGATGGAAGGTTTTTATACCTGTCAAATCTGTGTAAGTTGCTTTGATTATACATATTTACCAAAATCTTTTGGTAACATTCTTTGATTTACGTTATTAATTTTACTAGTGGTTTGTTGTTGATGTTGTTGTTGTTGTTGTTACATTAAAGACCCCATTGGAAATAAGCACCTGTGCTTTCATAGGTTATCCTTAGGTGTAAATCTGTGATAATTATTGTATTTATTTAACTTTGAAATCGTATAATTTTTAAGATCATACTGAATATTTAAAACGTCTCCACATGAGTGAAAGATTCTCGAGCGGGACGGGAAACAACATACAAACCAACCACCTTGTGTCATACATTGATTTTTTACCTGATTTAACCTATCTATAAATCTGTCGGGTTGTAAAGTCCATAAATAACCCAGCAAATGTCTGTAGACAGTCGCCTAATAAGTAATAAGTACACTGAACTGAAACAGTCGCAGGGTAGGGTTATATACTTGTAGATTCTGACGTTTTAGAGAACATGACAATTTTTTTCGTAGACTATCCCAAATGCAATGACATACTGAAGGAAAGTTTGTTTTGAAGTCATTTAAATTGCTATTCTATATAATTCTTGCTAGGTTCGCGGCATATACATGTTTGTGATTTAAAAAATGCAACTGAAAAAGGCACTTGAGCACATTTTACGAAAATGTTTTAACAAACACACCCAAAATGGCTAACGAAGAAAGAATTACAACTGTAAATTTTTAATTGTACAATACATATTGTTTTTAAATAAACAGATACCATTGTGTGTCACCCCCTTGACACTTGTTTTCGCTGTCCACTTGGACGTACAAACGTTTTGATTCTAACCTTGATTAAAATACTGGCATGCATTAGAAAGTGATGAAGAACCAATCAAAGGGCTAAAAAAAGCAACTTCCAATTGATTTTTATTAAAATTATTTAATTTTTCTCCACACAGATTAATATTTACTTCCATGCAATAATGTTTCATTCATTGTTTCTATATAAACAAAAGAAATGCTGATATCAAAATTACAACAAAAGATTCAAGATATTTGAATTTTAATATGTCAGTGGTTATTTGTATGCACTGTAAAGCTGTTTTACTCATTTTGGTAGCAATCGATGAATATGATCTTGGCAGCTACTGCCCCTTTAAATTCTGGTAAGTGGTATTTTAGAGATATCGAGAATAAATAGTTAGTTGTATATTGTTTAACGTCTCGCAAACTTTAGACTATGCTCGCCGCTTACGGCCTTTGAGCAGGGGGAGGGGGGGTGTCTTTATCGCGCCACTACTGCTGTGACACTGGACCTCGGTTTTAGCGGACTCATACTAAGAACCGTCCCATTTAGTCGACTTTTACGACGAACAAGGGGTCCTGGGATCTATGCCAGGATTCAAAGTAGTAATTAAAAAACCTCAACATGCGACAATTTTTGAGGGTCTTTTTTATTTATTTTTTTACAGAATGAAGTAAAATCCAAGTACAAAGTAAGATACCAGAAAGCAGTTTTTCCACAATTGCTGAGACTCCCCCATCCCCACCCTTTAATGGTCAAAATTATGCTCGATAGCTATTACTTAAAATCAGTGGTTCCAATTACTGATACCAAGCATTATAAATTCGTGTAATACAATGTCTCTCGTACTGCTCACAGACGAACGTTTTCCAGAGTATTTTTTTTTTACTTTGAAAGTTGTTTTACGTCCTCAGTGTTATATAGGGACGCTGATATAGGGACGCCACTTTCTGTGGCGCTCAATGTCAGCAATAAGAGGGGTTTTTTTTATTGCAGTCGGATGTGCAAACTTTTAGAGAACGTGCAACTCCGTTTTTTGACAAAGAGTATTTCTGAACCTATGAATTGCTTCCTAAGTTCCTAAAAATTCAAAACTGTTTCCATCGCTTTTGTGAAGCTGGTCAGCAAATAAATCTCTCTGTCTCGTTAGAAAACATTGATATTATTGTCGTAAAATAACTTAACACCACCACAGGCCTAAATGGATTTAAATACAAATGGTATCTAAGCATAATTACTATAAATTCATAAACATGAAAACAACATTTTTCCACAGAAATTCTCCAGGGGCGAGGTCGTTCCTGCAATTCATTTTTTGAGATCGACATCAGTCACAACAACGATAATAAATGAGTGTTTATAAAACTAATCATTAGCTTTTACCTTCGGGTGAGTGGGAATTTTTGTGAAAGTATCAGGTTGCTTTGAAATTCAGTCATTGGAAAGACTGTGAATCTGATATTGGAAAAAAGTAACCAGGCGATGATAGCGAGCGACAGGATCAATAGTATGTTATAAATCGGGGTGCACCACAGAAATATTATCATAAATTTGGAAATGATGCAGTCTACTGAAAATCGTTTCATTTTGTGCGTTGCAGTTTTCACACGTTGTTTTATATGCTTTGGAGAAGAAAATATAGAACATCATGATTTCTCTTTCTTGTATAAATGTGATTGGAATATTTACAACAGCACACAACTTCTGCATGAAATGCAAGTAAAATCCAGAATTCATTGCGCTGTCATTTGTTTACAATACCAAGCAGACTGTCTCGGGTTCGATCTTTTCAAAAATTCGTCTGTTACATCATGTCGTTTTTTCCGAGAGGGTTTGCGCACAAACTGTATTCCATCATCCACGTCGGCTTCATTCTTCTACAGACGGACAGACGTACAGGATATAACAGTGTCACAACTAATTACACAGCAAATGACCACTTCGTCCGTGTTCCCAACAACAACAGTAAGTTCATATTTATAACAATATATCCTACTAGTAGATGTAAGAGAACATGTACATGATCTTACAAACTAATACCCGAACATTTTACGTTAGGAAACCAAAATATCTTACTGTATGCATTTCTTGAAAACACGGCAATGTCGAAAATTAATGTCATTGTGATGTTTTGACCAGTAAATATTTCGCATGATGCATGAGGGTTGTTCGATATGTAATGTGTGTTGTACGATATCTCAAAAGCATTCTACTCAATAGTAAAATGAACATGAAATCCCTTCAAAGTATTCTCCGCGGTTTGAAATACATAATTTCAATCTCTGAAACCATTTATTGAGAGTATGGTGGGTGTGGCAAAACGGTTACCTTCTTACTTCAAATATTGGTTCACAAGCTCAGATGTACGTGATGTAGCATTATTATGAATTAGACGAGCATGCCTAAATCCTGACAAGGGCGTCGTTTATGATAATATTTCTTGAGCTTTTTTAGCGTAACATCTCGGTAATACCGACTTGTAACACTTTTACCCTTCAGCACCGGAATTTGTACGGCTATACCATCACTTGAGGAAAATATGCAATAAAGAACTTTCTTTGTGCTTATGGTTCTTTTGGCAACTACAGGCCTTCTACCGTGTTTAGTTAGCCATATTTTGTTTCCAATTTTTCTTACTGGTTCGAAATAGTGAACCCATGTTTCGTCACCAGTAACAATTTTTGCCAATTGTCTTTGATTGAATTTGGGAAACATTTTGAGCAACTGCTTAGCAGTTTGTACTCGTACTAGTTTTTGGTCATCTGTCAATATATGCGATATTTATCTGGCAGAAATCTTTCGTACTTTCAAAATACGCTTCAAAATGAAATGCACTCGTGACAGCGATAGGCCAACAGCTTTGGTAATATCACGTTTCGTGTACCTGCCATCACTTTCAATTATTTCCCTGACTTTTGAGACATTTACCTTGCCTGCTACAGTCACAAGTCGGCCATATTTTGCTGCATCTTTGACGGACTATGTGCCAGTCAGAAATTTCTTTCTCCACCTACGAACTGTCTCATAAGATATCTTATCAGACCCATAAACTTCTCCCAATTCAGTAAAAATCTGCATTACCGAATGACTGAGTTTTGTGCTTGTACACTTATATAAGCTCTAATTTCTTCAATATTCTCAACTCGTTTTGCAACCATTTTTACAACAGTGATCAACGACTGGCTCTGCTGAAATGACTATAAGTTTAAAACTATGTGGAGCTATTTAAGAATATAATCATCCACGAAATCGTGCGAAGTGTTGTCGCGCTGTTGTACAATACACATTACATATCAAACAGCCCTCGTACATTGGGAATATAACATCACATGCCGTTTCAATACATATATCAGCTCGAGGGCCAAAGTCCGATGTCAGTGGTTGATACAGCGTTTGAGAAACACGTTGTGTTCACTTTTTCATACATATGATATATGGCATTTATTATATATATATATATGGACCACTAAATAAAATACATTAAAAACTTGTAGCGCTCTGCACTTATTTGAAGATTATCTTTAATGATTGTGAGTAGTAATTCAATCATTAACGCGCAATCACTCCAATATGGAAAGCTATAATTGATCTACAATTAGTGTTTTATTAATTAAATAATTTAATCAATAAATCTTAATTTTCTATTTGGAATTAAAACGTATTTGACAAACCAAATTTGAAAATTAAAAGGATGTTTTCAGAATATCAAAAGAATTTACCTATAATAGAGAACGATTTCCAGGAAAAATTCACTTTTTTGTTGTTTTTATGTTTTGTTGTTGTTGTTCTTGTTGTTGTCTGTGTGTTTTTGTTTGTTTGGTTGATTTGTATTTTTTTTTTTTTGTTTGGGTAGGGTTTTTTCTTGTTTTGGTTAATTTTTTGGGGGGGGGGGGGGTTACCGTATATATTTCTAAATTTTTCAAATTTACATTTTGAACTTAAAATTTCGTGTTAGCAATTTTTAAATTAACCTTCAAAGTTGCTAAAACAGCATTTTTTTAAAGTAAAAACGCCTATTTTTGCATGAATTCTGGCCTAGAAGTCCTTCAAGGCAGTACTGTCCCTAATAAAATCTATGGTATTTTCACAGGTTTTGATCTAAGGAGTAATTTAAAATAGGATGTTTTAGGGGCACCCCTGACCTGGGATCGAAATTTACACACAAAAAAAACAAACAAACAAAAAAACCAAAATAAAAAACCAAAAAAAAAAAAACTGCAAAAAATGTGAAAATCCTAGTGTCCTAGTTCGAATCCACCTGATCCCGTATAGATCCGGGTTAGAATAGGTACTCAGTATCCCTTGCTTGTCGTAAGAAGCGACTAAATGGGGCGGTCTTCTGATGATACTACAAAAACGGAGTATCCTTGTTACAGCAGATGTGGCACGATAAAGATACCTTCATGCTCAAAGGCCCTAAGCGCCGAGCATAGGCCTAAATTTTGCAGCCCTTCACCAGCAATGGTGACAAGACATAAGAGTGAAACATTCTCAAGCGGGACGTTAAACAATATTCAACCAACCAATGAATCCATATTTTGGCACACTTTTACTGTTTTAAAATTTTCTTCTGTGTAAACACCTTTTTAATTAATGAATTTATTTATTTATTTTGTGTGTGTACTGGCGTGTGCATTTTACTTCAATTTCTCCGTTAAATGCATGTTTGCTGTTGATATAAATGACATTTATGAAAATGTAGATAATAAATTCTCTAACTAAAAGCAATCAACCGGAACTATACCACAGTGTAAGCACACTTTGTTTGAAGACAGGAATCATTCACCATGTGTTATTCGATGCAAGTGTCATGAAAAAAAATAAAATAAATAAAGACATCCAAGATGCCGCAAATACTCTTGAATGAATCTCGTCAAACATGGTATTGTTCATTCAATTACGACAAGACCCAAAACCTTTTAAGCGTTCGTCTACATGAAATCCCTTCATACTAAAAGCATAAAACAGAACAGGGCCTTCGCCAGGTTACGACAAGGGGGTGCTAAATATATATTAAAATCACATTTAAAAATTGTATACATTGAAGACAACATTTCATACCTGGTTCAGCTTTTTAAACTTTAGGGCTACATTTCAGTGGCGACAGTTAATTTCTTGAATTTCATTTTCATAATTTGTATTTCTTACACTAATTACTTTTTAGAATATTATTTCCGAAGAAATGGGTTGTAAGTAAATGCATTTGAAGTAATTGCATTGTTAAAAGTAAACTGAGAAATACGAAATAAAATTTCAAGATAAGGAACTAAAAATGCGTCCACAATTCATGCTGCTCAGACAACGACTGTGAAATGGTTTCTTCTATCTCTGCAAGTTACGTGTATTGACTAGTACTATAGCGACGCATGCGCAACAAATAACTACATGCATGTGGCCTAAATCAATAAGCGTTTTGTAAAGACGGAAACCAATATCAGCCCTATAGGTCAACGATATATATACACAGATGTGTTCCTTTTCACTATTTTTTTTTTCAACGGTAGCTTTGGTATCGGTAAAGGCGTAAAATATAGTGATTAATCTCACGACTCCTATAAAAGATCAAATAGAATGGTTTTTTTTTCTCTCATTCTCTCAACTTTACGGAGAAGGCCAAACGATTTCTCCGACTGAGGATGAGTTTAGTCTAGTCTACTCCTCAAATTACACAAAATTGGAGATGATCTAATAACCTGATACAGAGTTCATAATTCTGTATAATACCCTGTTGCATTTTAACAATTACTACCTCATTCCAATGAAATGATTAAACAAGATTTCAGTGATAATACAAACTCTTAAACTTTATTTCAGTCCAATTCATGTCAAAATGGCGGCACGTCAAATGGTTTCCTGTGTTCCTGTGTATTTGGCTGCTCTGGACAATATTGTCAAACTTGTATTAATGGTAAGAATTCGTTTTTATTTACAAATGCAACAATTCTTATTAATGTTTTACGGTGTGACCGTTGAGACGATTGAAAACCCTTAATATCTTGCAACACGACTATAGGCAATCTTAAATCCGCCTATTCATTTAACGAGAGAAATATAACACAATTGGTGTAAACCGGATTTTTTTTTTTTTTTTTTGTTTGATTTTTTTTTCCTGTTTTTGTTTTTGTTTTGTTTTTTTAATCAAGCAATTAACATACAAAGGTATGAGAAAGCTTTTATTCTATCTACGGGGTTGTCATTGAAGCAAACTGCAGTGACTGCGACATTCTTCCAAAGCACTGTGGGTAATCCTCAAATTGTTTCAGCCTATGAAGAGGAATTCACGTGATTCAAATGTCTAATAGTCATTGAAGCGAGCTCTTCTCTTCGCGAAGCGACACGAGCTTTCCTCGTTACCAACAATAAATTACTTCTTTGTCCAATATTTCCTCTTGGTCTGTTTGTTTTACGTCCTTTAAGAATTTTTGGAATCCTTGGAAAACTTCACGGATACAATTGTTTGTTTGTTTGTTTGACGTCCCGTCGAGAATTTTTCACTCATATTGAGACGTCACCAGCTGTGGGTGAAGTAAACAAATTTAGACCTATGCTTAGCGCTCAGGACGATAGCAGTAAGAGTTCTTAAACGTGCCAAAGTCTGCCACGACAAGCCCGTGATTCTCAATTCTAAATGCTGAAGGACAAATCTCTACGCATGATCTTCCGGTCACGAAGCGAACACACTAACCACTGCACCTCTTCGATTGTTTCAAATTTCGTTCACATATCCCAGTGGGGATCCGGAACAGGAACTGAGTGCTCTTTCGCTAGAAACTTGGCGTTTAGAGGTGACAATCACGGGTCTTCAGGCAGTCGTGGCTGGTGTTGGCATATTATGGAAACCTCACTGATACGGTCCTGAGCGCTAAGCATAGGTCTAAATTGTGGCACTTCACCTACAACTGGTGACATCTCATTATGAGTGAAAAACTTGCGACGGGATTTAAAGTAACCAACCAACCAGAATATGTGAGCTCAGCGAAAAAACTCTGTATATAAGAGAACCTCATCAACATTTCGAAACATTAGCATATTTGGAGAGTGTTTATCAAACAAATCAAACAGACAGAAAGTACTGAGTGTGTGTGATTTCTGGCATGTACACGAGGTATGACTTTACACTAGTTAACTTCCTTACCGGGAGGTCGTGCGATCGAGTGCCGCTCACCCGCTCGTGCCCTGGCCGCGACTTCGTTTCGCACTCAGGTTTGAGATCGGGTGTACTCTAGTGGTTGCATCAAACGGAGAGTTTCAATTCTTATGACGTGTTGCGACATTTTAATTACCGACCACTAACCTTGCTTTCTACGAGTGTTAGTGTGGTAGCAATATGGTGGCCTTGTAATGATACTACGCATGTGTCAATTTTCAAACGGTGAATATGACAGGTTAGGGTATTATACATGGGAGTACGAGAGGCCAGTGATATGTTTTACGGTACTTAATTCAAGTACGTACTGGAATACATAGGTAGTGATTACTCCTTTTCCAAACGCTCGTAATTTAGAAGTGAGAATCCCGGCTCTTTCGGATATGATCTATAACACAGAGGTACCGTGTCGCGAGACAGGGGTTAGTGCGTTAAAGAAAGTCCTGAGCGCTAGGCATGGGTGGTAGTTGGTTGTATATTGTTTAACATCCCGCTCGAGAATTTTTCACTCGAGTGGAGATGTCGCCATTATCGGTAAAGGGTTACAAAATTTAGGCTTACGGCTTTCAGCAGGAAGGGACCTTTATCGTGTTACACCTCCTGTGACACGGGGCCTCGATTCTACGGTCTTGTCCGCCTCATACGACAAGCAAGAAAGGGGTACTGAGAACATCTTCTAGCCCAGAAAAGGGGCCTCCGTGGCCAAGTGGTTAGAGCATCGGGCTCAAAATCACAAAGCCTCTCACCTCTTTCGGCGCGTGTTCGAATCTCGGCCGGGGCGTTATGTGAGCAAGTTTGCCAGTTTACTTGCGGAAGGTCGGTGGTCTCTTCCCAGGTACATTGTATCTGGGTTGCCTCCTCCACCAACAAAAACTGGACGCCACCAGATAACTGAAAAATTGATGAGTGTGGCGGAAAGCAATAAATAATCAATCAATCAATCTAGCCCAGATCCCCACGGGACTCTAAATTTGTGGTACTTCATCCACCGCTGATAACATCTCAGTATGCGCAAGGAATACTCGACATGACGTGAAACAAAGAAAACCAAACTAACGTCTTAATTCGTGGTTCATCACAGATTTGATCAATGGGGAAATGGATAGTAGATCAAAATTTATAAACTTTTATTCTAAGGTTGAAAATAGAAAAAGCTTTCATATATTGGTTTGCTATAGTAAGAATTTTGATATTATCTATGGTACATGTACATTAAAAAATACTTGCGCAAACACTGGGATGAAATGGCTAAGATAACTAACGGTATTCAATCTCGTAATTCCTATAGAAAATACAAATCAGAGAGATGAGCAAACACGGTCCCCTGGTCATACCAGAGGTGGGATCAGGTGCCTAGGAGGAGTAAGCATCCCCTGTCAACCTGTCACAACCGCCATGAGCCCCACATCCCGATAAGGTAAACGAAGCAATCCGTAGTCAGAATCAGTGTGCCAAGAACGGTCTAACAATTGGTATGAAATACGTCAGATAGCTTTTGACCCAGTGGAAAATTGTACTGGCAAACGAAGATCGTTATAACGACCATAACATTTGCGAAATGCTGGCTTTAGAAGAGACTGTACAAACTCCTGTAATACCATCTTCTTTGTCAGTAGCCTGCCTCGATTTAAAAACTGATAATAATTTGGGAGATATATACATCATATGCATGTGATGATGGAATATTGACACACAGATAAGGGAAGTTGACGATGGAGAAATTAAAATTCTCTTTCTGTAAGGTATAGTCTGGTCGGTTTTACATGTATATAGTCCAGTCAATTTACGATTTCGCATGCAACTTATTGCAAAAGAAATAAATTTCTTTTGCAAAGTATTCCTTAGTATCAGTAAAACAACATATAAAAAATCTAATTTTATTTAATGTGCAGAAATAATATATTTTGATGCATCAAATTTGCTGATAGCTCCCTTTGTTTTATGTCACCGCCGCGCTATCATAGCGTGCTTTCACCGAAATCGTGACATATACATTATCATTACATAGACATTGATCAAAGTCTTTGCTCGAATTTTATGACATATGTTCATACAAGCGTGTAAGCGCTTGAATCAATATAGCCTAGATGTAATACTATAAATTTATTTACAAACGAGACGTTCTAAAGCTTCTCAAAAGTTTAGAAAAACAAACCAGGTTGGTAAAGTCACAACACGTGTCGTCATGTAGACGTGTAGGCCTACTGGGTTCATTCAAAATTTGGGAAAGGTGCCGTAATGTAACGGAAAATAACATTTTTTTAAACTAAATAGTCGCAGAGCATCATTTCTTCAAGGTAAAATTAATAAGTAAGAAAGTGAAAAGGCTTTTTTTCTATACTGCACTGCTTATTTTTATTTTCTATGTAAAGACACCCATTCGCGTTATAAAGCCATCTTTCTCGTTATTGATTGGGGTACACGGGGCGCCTTTTAACGTCCCATCCGACGGAGTAAATCTTTCTCCTGAAGTGACGCTATTAGTTGCAACTTGAATGCGGTTTCTGTAATATGCAAAACTAACACGATACCAATTTCATTTAACCTTTTATGTTGTGTTAGTAGAAAATTTCTTCCATTTTAATTATATCTGTTCTAACCTTGTGTTGAATATGGAAAGATTACAAGACTGTGTAATTTGTGAATCGGGGGACATGAATGGTCTATTTTGTCTTCGTGGAAAGGGTAGCACAGGTATCAATACTGCTGCTGAGAAAAGGGGTAGCAATCTTCGCACGCATCCTGGGCAATATGTGCACACCGAATGTAGGCGTCTATTTACAAATGCGATTGAAATTAGCAAATATCTGAGGGGAAAAGAACAAAGCAAGCCAATTCCTCCTGCTGATAGTACACCAATTCTTAGATCAAAACAGACCTTTTCATTCCGTGACCACTGCCTCTTTTGTGGACAAACTGCCAAACTTAATCAAAGTAAAAGAGGGCATGATGTTTTTCCTGTGCGAACTCACGATTTTCAGGCTTGTATAAAATCCGTCTGTTCTACAAGACAAGACGCTTGGGCAAACCAAATTTATGGTAGACTAGAAGCTGTAAATGATTTGCATGCTGCTGATGCCATGTATCATCAAACTTGTAACGTAAATTTTCGCACAGGCAAACACATACCTAAAATATTCTCACCCTCTTCGACGGAAGCCAAGAGAGGCAGACCTGTTGATAGTGATATTACTGACGCATGTCTTAAAGTGGTGAATTATCTGCAGGAGAATGATGACAAACAACATCAACTGTTAGATCTTGTTGCTAAAATGAAGGACCACTGTGGTGATGATGCATACTCGCCTGTTTACTTGAAAGAGAAATTGTATGAGCGTTTTGGGGATGAAATCATCATGACAGAAGAACAAGGAAAATCAACTGTAATAACAGTACGAAAAACGGCAAGATCAATTCTTCAGAGCTTCTACAATCAGCCTAAAACAGTGGACCAGACATTGGAGAAGCTCAACATCATTACAACTGCTGCTAAGTTGATAAAATCTGATATCCTGTCCCTTCATCTATCTTCTGATCTGTACCCTTTGTCGTCAGATATTGAATCACTTGAAAGAATCTTCAGTACGTTCCTGAAAGTCTTCAAACTTTTTTGAAAATTCTCGTCCGAGAAAAGGACCCTGACTTGAAAAATTGCATCGATTGGACAGACAATTATGCAGATGGCTAAGCCACGTATGCATATTGCACCACTACAAATAGGTTTAGGAGTGCAGCTTCATCACCATTTTTCATCAAAATTTCTTATTGATACGTTGAATTCCTTAGGATTTTGTTCCTCATATTCGGAGATACAACGTTTTGAAACAAGTGCAGCCATTTCACAAGGAACAGATATTCCAAGCTATGAAAATGGACAATTTCTGCAATTCGTTGCTGACAACGTGGATCACAATGTGCGCACACTTGATGGGTATGGTACATTCCATGGCATGGGCATTATTGTAGGCTCTACACCTGGTAAAAAGGTTAGCAAACCGGTCCCTAAACTGAACGTTTCATCGGCTGACCTGGTCACTGCTGGGAAAATTAATATACATTTCTACAAGCAACCACCTAAATCGTCACTGCAGATGAAATTCGCCAAAATTAATAAAGAACAGAAAGTACCAGATCCATCTTTGAGTTTAGATCTTCTTTCAAAGGCTGTATGGCCTCTTCGATCTCCAACTCCAAGTTGGTCAGGACTGATGCAGTGTACTCAAAATGGAGATTACCCTGGGAAGTCCACCATCACCTTTCTGCCGATGATAGATATGGACGCAAGCGATATGTCATGTATCTACTCTACACTGAAGTTTGTGTCTCGCCAAGCTAGAAAATATGGTACAACTCTAATTCTGACATTTGACCAGCCTCTCTACATGAAAGCAGTTACAATTGTCACTCATGAGTCACAGTGTGAAGACTTAAGCTCCATTATACTCAGGTTAGGTGGGTTTCACACACAAATGAGCTTTTTAGGATGTATCGGGCGCATTATGAGAGAATCGGGATTGCAGGAAGTTTTAGAGACTGTATATGCATCAAATGCAGTTGGCCATATTCTTAGTGGAAAAGCAGTAGCTCTAGTGGCTATCACTAACAATAAGTGCGTTCAGGTACAGAGTCTCCCGCCAACATCTGATTCTGCGGCTCTGCATTCTAGAAGGTCATACTATCAGTGTCAGCAGTGGATAAAACTAGATGGCACTGATCTGAACCCACTTGATTGGGGATGGACAGTCACTGATGATAGCAAATGCATGCCGCTTAAAAACACTTTGCCGCCTGCTCCCAATCGTCTTCTGAATATTATCCACTGTAATTGCAAGGTAAATTCTGACACAAAGAGGTGTACGTGCTGAAAACATGGCCTAGAATGTACTATTGGATGTGGCCATTGTAGAGGAACAAGTTGTTCCAATTCAACAAGGAACACGGAGGAAGAAGAAGAAACAAACTGATTTCCATGGTCTGTTCACTGAAATTACCCCCCCCCCCTTTTCCAAAAAAGCCTTTTAAAGGTGAAATTATTACATGGAAATTTTACAATTTCTATTTCTTACAAAAATTTATAAATGCCAATCAAGAAACTGCATTCTTATTTGATAGGTAATGATGGAAAGCTAATTTCCAGTTTTTGTCGTTTTTTCTCTTTTTCTCTGTTTTTGACCCCCCAAAAATGGTATTTCCACTTCAACTGAAACATTAGATTTTTTATATGTTTTAGTACACATATTAGCGAGGTCAAAATCATTGAAAACAATTCTTTTGCAATTAGTTGTAAGTTTGACCCTTTTTTGGGCTAATTTGACTGGACTAATATATCGGTCAGCTATTTGGCTGTAAGACTGAATTCACATTCAACCGTCTAAGACAGCAGGCTAAACGGTCTCCTGTCTGACCTGCCATCAGAGACCGCAGAAATCGAGGTCCCCAGCAGGTGTGGCACGATAGAGATCCCTCCCTGCTCAAAGGCTATAACCACCGAACATTAGCCTACATTTTGCAGCCCACATGGTGGCGTCTCTATATGAGTCAAGGAATATTAAAATCCCGTATCCAACATGTCAAAACAAAAATGCGTACCATCTATCTTCTGTGTTTAATAAATCAGAAGTGATAAAAAAGTTAGATAGGTTACATGAGTAATATGTTTTGGTTCCAGCTAACTTTGTATTTGTTTGTAAGGCTCATGATTACAATTGCATTCTAAATGAACTTGGCATTAATTCCAGATTTATTAATCACAAGTATACTCAAACTGCCCTTTCAAAAGATGAATTTCTTCAAAATCATGCTTCAGTTTTAAATACATCTAATATCTCAGTCAATGATGTGGATGAATATGAGTTACCGTACCTATACTGGATTTCCAAACTCCACAAAAACCCTCACAAACAAAGATGCATTGCTGGATCCTGTAAATGTTCTACCAAACCCCTATCTTTGCTCCTTACGAATATATTAACTTCTGTGAAGGAGAAACTTCAAACGTTCTATGCTACTACTTATGCCAGAAGTGGTGTAAATCAAATGTGGATTCTTATAAATTCTAAAGAACTTTTAGTGAATTTGAAATCGCAAAACTTTTCCCAAATTCATAACATTAAAACGCATGATTTTACAACACTTTACACGACAATATCTCACAATAAATTAAAGGCTAGACTTTTTGACATCATAGACAGTTGCTTCGTCAACAAAAATGGTAAAAGGAAATATTCATATTTAGCGATTAGTCATCCCAATAATTAGTTTGTTAAACACCACTCTGACTCCACGCACAAGTACTCTAAAGTCGCTATTAAAAAG
This sequence comes from Ostrea denselamellosa, assembly GCA_024699665.1. Classification (NCBI taxonomy): domain Eukaryota; kingdom Metazoa; phylum Mollusca; class Bivalvia; order Ostreida; family Ostreidae; genus Ostrea; species Ostrea denselamellosa. The sequence goes on from JAMZEH010000042.1 coordinate 9,235,355, forward strand.
ATGCTAGAGTTCCTTATTGACAATATTTTCGTAGTCTTTGGTGATTGGGTCTTCCAACAGTCTGTTGGAATTCCCATGGGTATGAATTGTGCTCCTTTGTTAGCTGACCTGTTTTTATATTCTTATGAAGCACAATTCATTCAAACGCTTCTACTTGAGAAGGAAAAATATCTTGTTGTGGCCTTCAATTCTACATTTAGATATATCGACGACGTTTTGTCTATTAACAATGATCATTTTCATTCATATGTAGATTAATAAAAGACACCACAGAGTCTTCCACTTCTCCCTCTTACTTAGATATTTTACTGAAAATGGATGCCGGCGGCAAACTACCAACTCAACTTTATGACAAACGGGATGATTTCAATTTCTCCATCGTCAACTCCCCTTATTTATGTGGCAATATTCCATCATCACATGCATATGGTGTTTATATCTCACAACTGATTTGATACGCTAGAACTTGTTCTACATATGGTCAGTTTTTAAATCGAGGCAGGCTACTGAGAAACAAGTTGATGTTATAGGGTTTTGTACAGTCTCGTTTAAAGTCAGCATTTCGCAAATTTAATGGTCGTTATAACGATCTAGTTTGCCAGTACAACTTACCATTAAGTCAAATGCTGTCTGATGCGTTTCATGCCATTTGTTAGGCTGTTCTTGGCACACTTATTCTAACTACGGATAACTCTATTTGCCTGGTCGGAATATAGGGCTCACGGCGGGTGTAACCGGTCGACAGGGGATGCTTACTTCTCCTAGGCACCTAATCCCATCTCTGATATGACAGGTGTCCGTGTTTGCCCATCTCTCAGATTGGTATTTTTATAGGAATTACGAGATTTAATACTGTTAGTTCTCTTGGCCTTTTCATTCTCGAGATGGACGTTAAACATACAATCATTCTGATATCCCATGAGGGATGGACGCAGAATTTTTTTCCAAAGCCAGCTCATAGGCATTACGTTATTCGGAAACGCGAAAAAAACGAAAGTAGAAATCTAACTATGCTAAGCGCTTTAAAAATTTAAATATTTGTATTAATTTGCGCATATTTTTAAATACATTGATTTGATTTAAATAATACTTCGCTAAGCTTATCTATGGAATATATGACGTCTGTAAGTGAATTCATACATCAACGAATGACAATATTTTCTTTTATATTCATTGATATAAAACATTTAAAAACACATCTTTTCAGACTTGTTTATTATTAATGCGTTAGTTAAGTTTTAGTATTCATTGATAAAAAAAAGTGTCATGTTATCTACTTTTAGTTTCTATTTTGAATCCAGTTTAGTATTATTATGTCATTTTTCACGAATTTATTGTACTTGGTTTTATTGTCTTAAATGTAAAGCGTTTTAGGGTAATTTTTGATTAGATAAAACGTTATATGAATATAGAATAATAATACTTAATCCATTTATCCCATGGGAATCCAGGTTAAAATATGTCCTCAGTACCCCCTTGCTTGTCGTATAAGGCGACTAAATGGGGTGGCCCTTCGGATAGAACCGCAAAATCCGAGGCCCTTTATCACAGCAGATGTGGTACAATAAATATCCCTCCCTGCTTAAAGGCCGTAAACGCCTAGCATAGATCTTAATTTTTGCAGCTCTTCACTGGCAATAGTGACGTCTCCATATAAGTGAAAAATTCTCAAGCGCAAAGTTAAACAATATACAGCCAACCAATCAGTCAAGTAAATTTAAGTAATAAAATATTATATCATTGATACAAACGTTACTTTATACACCCTCTGACTTTGACGACGCTCCATATTTGGTAATGATGCAGGTAGTACTAAATCGGATCGAACTAGTTTACAAATTGTCGAGGATGAAAGCAATGTCAATTTTAAAAATGATTAATATAGATATAGGAAGACCATTTCAACATGTGCGTTACTACGTTAAAACATGTGCCACACGTGTTGCCATTATCGTGGTGATGAATTTCATTGGGCCATGCCGTCGTTTATGAAGCCACTCGGTGTTCAGATACCCTAAAATTTCAACGTGGTCTGTATTTTTATGCGCATGTGCGAGAAGTATGGTGGGTTTTTGTTTTCCGTGGGACTTTTTTAAAAAGAATTTACCAATTTTCACCTTTTAAAAACCTGGATATCTGTGTTAGTGCTTGTTAGGACTATGGTAGTGATTCAGATTGACATTGCAAGTGAGAAACAAGTCCAAGGAAACAAAGAGGTAAAATGGGAATAAATCAAAATGTCAGTGATGAAAGATCTTACTAGTGCTCACAAATGTACAATGTCTAATTCTACAGTCACAGATAAAACATTTACTTATAGTGAAGGCCAAAACGCTGCTAGCGCTCCAGGATTCTGCCCATTGACATTGACACCGGTGAGTAATTTCAAAGGCCCACTATTTACTCAACCACAGTTTAAGGTTGTAATATTTCTCCTGGAAATAGATTCAGCAGTTTATCCGTAACAATGGTTCCGGTTCTGGGGACACAAATAGTTTACTGATATCTTTGAATATCAAGATATATCAAATGTGTGTGAAATTAAATAAGTTAGAAGGAATCAAAGCGAACCTTTTAGATCTAAGAATTCAATAAGCTCTATTAAAGGTAAAATGGGGGATATGAAAGGTAAAATAAACGAAGTGGAACAAAGTGTAGCATTTATTAGTGAGTAGTACGACAGACAGGTCAAGTAAGTTAAGAAGGTCAAAGAGTCGATAAAAAATATAACAGAGAACACAACACGTTGTATGTCTGATTTAAATACAGTGATGCGAGACCTGAATGATTAGAATAAGCGGCAACTTGATCTACAAACTCGATCCATGGCGGGACAATTTGCTTTTTGATGGCGTAGACGAGGCAGAAGGAGAGGTTACAGAGGATACTTTCAAAGGTTTCTTGGGAATGAAATGACATACCTTTTCACCGGGTAATCCCGGGAATCGGGAAACCAGTGTGTTAAAAAAAATGGCCCATTGTTGCCAAATTTGTGAATTTCGAGAACAGGGAGATGGCACGCAAAGCCGCGCCAATCCTAGCAGGATAAACAATTCCCAAAGAAATTGCGGATAGAAGGAACGCGCTTTACCCACATTTCAAGGCAGCAAAGAAACAAAATAGAAAAAGCTCCTCTCATAAAAGATAAACTCTGGATGGACGGTGTACACTTTGTACCGCGAAGTAACACTGGGTCTAACCATCACGGTACACCAGCAATTTTGAACGCCACATGCGCGTGAGAAAGCACAGGGGAATCTCGCTTCAGGCTGGCCACGCGTATGACGGTAGGAAAACCTAGGGGAAGTATTATCTAAAAACAATGCAACATCTTCGGTTTCTATAGCTACATTGCCTAACCCTCTCAGTTCAAAAAACGATGTATCCAAAACTTGTCAATTACTTAGTTTAAATGCATGCGATTTGAAAAGCCGTTTGAGTTGTGTAGAATTTTTAAGCGTTGACTAGGAGTGTGATATAAATTGTTTATGTGAAACAACAACTAAAACAGGCGACCCTGTCGGTATTGCTAATTATACAGCATTTTGTAAAAGCAAACCGAAAAAAGAACTGATTTAGCAAACAGTAAATCCGGTGGTATTGTTATCTATGTAGGTAATGAATTTGTCCCATATGTAAATATCATAGATAATGACTGAAAACATATTTTATGGATATCAATTAAAGGTTCACTTTTCAATGTTGATAATAACTTTTTAATGGTTCTGTATATATACTCCCATACAACTCCAAATTATGCTCACAGAATCTTTTTTTTGAGGAAATTGAAAATAAAATGCTCTCATTCTCAAATGATTATCCGAATATATGTCTGATTGGCGATTTTAATAGTAGAATAGGTACCCCAAAAATTTTTTTTATTGACTTTGGTAAGCAAGATGTAGATATTTTCCAGCATGATGTACGTGGGTTACCTTTTTTTTTTAGATAGCTTGATTGTTTGTTCGTTTTACGTCCCGTCGAGAATTTTCATTCATATTGAGACGTCGCCAGCTGTAGGTGAAGTACCACAAATTTAGACCTATGCTTAGCGCTCAGGGCCGTAGCAGTGAGTATTCTTTTTAATGTGCCAACGCCTGCCGTCACATGGGGCCTCCGTTTTTAAGGTCATATCCGAAATACCCGTGATTCTCACTTCTAAATGCCGAGCGTTTGGCGACGGAGCAATCACTACCTGTGTTTACGTCTTAGGTTTCACACGGCCATAGCACGAGCTGGTTTGGAACTCACGACCTCCCGGTTACGAATCGAACTCTCCAACCACTGAGCTACCGTGACTGGTCTTTTTGAGACAGAGTGAAATTAGCTATTTTGGAAGGAAACTGTTGATTGTTGGTTGTATATTGTTTAACGTCCCGCTTGAGAATTTTTCACTCATATGGAGACGTCAACATTGCCGGTGAAGGGCTGCAAAATTTAGGCCTATGCTCGGCGCTTACGACCTTTGAGAAGGGAAGGATCTTTGTCGTGCCACACCTGCTTTGACACGGGCCTCGATTTTTGCGGTCTCATCCGAAGGACCGCCCCATTTAGTGGCATCTCACGTCAAGCAAAAGATTCTGAAGATCTATTCTAACTCGGATGTATGTAGACATTGTAACATGGAAGGAAATAGGAAGATGCGAACGGTGAATTCACCTGTAATTAAACAAGCTTAAGTGTGATTGATTATGCTATTTCTAATATTGAATTTATGACATATGTTTAAACAATTTTATACATGAATATTCATCTTTACTTTCTGATGTACATAACCCTATTTGTTTGTACCGACAATTTGATACGGGTGTTTGAATAACCTCTGAGAAGGAAAATTTGAAATAATGTTATTTATTGAAATTGCGAAAAATGGAATGTTGAAGGTAAAAATGAATTCATTGAAAATGATCAGATAAAGCGTTTGATGTTGGACGTGCAAAATCGTACTGCTGATTAAAAAAATCAGATTCTATTGATTAAATTGTGTGGAAAATGTGTGATTTATTTATAAATATGTTTGGTACTAAACAATTGCATATAAATGACAAGATAAATGATGCAAAGCATCAAATCCGCAGCTAAAAGTTTCAATAATTTTTAAATGTTTTTAAAAGAAGCACACAAAACGTGTAATATGAAATATTTTGCCTAAAAATGAAAACAAAATAATCAATAAACAATTAGATTTGAATACAAACTTTATACACAAATATAAAAGCATTAATACTATCATCTATATGAGAATGCTCAAATTACAGTACCTGGCCATAATACAGTACACAAAATGGCCGCCGTAAATAAATGCTACAAGCGTACCTGACGGTTTGATTTTTTTTCCACCAAAATAAATTAAAATGTATCCTACCTTACTATCACTTAGTTAAGTAACCCTTTGCCTTTATTACAGCTCGTAATTGAGTGGATATCGATCTGTATAATTTTTTAATCGTTTCCGAATCGATAGAGGTTCATATTTCCTTCACAATAGGAATGAGGTCTTGGCGAAATTTGATTTCGTCCAAGCGGTGTTCCAGTTGAATCTTGATTCTTCTCCAAACATTGTCTATACTATTAATGTCAGGTGATTGACTGGGCCAGGTAAGTGTGGGTATATTGTTCGTCGTTTTCCATTCGACTGTGTTTTGATTGATGCACTGGACAATTACCCTCCTACAGTATCCAGGGACTTGCAGGGAACTCTTTTGCTACAAGGGACCACAAATGATCATCTAGGACTGAAATATATTTTTCACAGTTAATATTTCCTTCGACTGCAATCAAAGTTCCAACACCATTGAAAAGAAAGACACCCCCATAACATTGCCGATATGCCGGAGCAGGGCGAATGGCTGCTGTACATTCCAAAACAGTCGGGCAGATGTCTTTCTCCAGGCTTTCTCCAGACGTAAAATTTTTCTGTCTTTGTCAAAAACAACCTTCATCTCATCACTAAATATGACCTGATTCCAATTCTCCTCCATTGTACACCCTAACTTTGATCGACATCTTGAAACACGGTTTTGATTGATTGATTGATTGATTACTGCTTTCCGCCACACTCAACAATTTTTCAGTTATCTGGTGGCGTCCAGTTTTTGTAGGTGGAGGAGAGAACCCAGATACAATGTACCTGGGAAGAGACCACCGACCTTCCGCAAGTAAACTGGCAAACTTGCTCACATAACGCCGCGGCCGAGATTCGAACACGCGCCGACAGAGGTGAGAGGCTTTGTGATTTTGAGCCCGATGCTCTAACCACTCGGCCACGGAGGCCCCTTACACGGTTTTGACGATTGGGTTTCGAAATCGTTATTTTCTATGTAACTGAGCACCGCTGGTATTTCTGCTCCTTCAACCCTCTTTTCATTGTTCTGTTAGAAACTTTCTCAGGTACTGATTCATTAGATTTATTAGTAAATGTAAACAAATCCAATATTGTCATATTTGGTAGAGGGAGACAACTCCAAGATATGCGGTTTTACTATGATTGTATGCAAGTAGGAATTTTTAATGAACTCGGGTATTCTTGGTTTATTTTTTTTTTTCCCAAGATCTGCTCTTTCAGGAAAAATATAAAACAATTGTATGACAAGGCTACAAAGGCTATGTACGGTCAAACTGTAGAAAACATGATTTAAGTACAGATTGAATGCTGGATGTGTTTGACAATAGTTATGAAACCAATTGCCGTATATGGCTGTGAAATATGAGGATATACGATCTGCTTTATACATATAATTGAAAAATTGCAGCTTATATTTTGTAAAAATATTTTGAATATAAAATAATATACGCCAAATTTGCATATTGGTGTAAACTACTCGGATCGTACGGATCGGAAAATCCTCCAAACTTTTTTTTTTATATTATGCAATGTGAATTTACCATGGATAGAATGTGTACGCAATATTTTGAATGAATGTGGTTTGACGTACTTATGGAATTATCACAATACAATTACAATGGTTAAAGCACACCATATCACAGGCTTTGGCAGCTCAATTTAAATAAAAATGAAACAGATTCACCCAAAAGGAACGAATTACTGAATTTTTAAGAAAGAATTAGCGCTAGAGAAGTATGTCAGTGTGTGGCCTAATAAATTCTCCAACATGCTATGCAGATTTAGAACAATGATTCACAAATTACCGACTGAAATCTTTGCAAAATATACCACGAGATGATAGAATCTTTAGTTTAAACAGTATTTATTCTGATATATATATTTACAAGTATGTATAAGTAAACAAAATATATTAGAAATTGAGAAACAAGCCAAAAGGCTTATATTAATCTCGCTCTCATCATATTGCTATTGAGAGGTGTAAGAAAATTCAATGCATAATATTGGTACAATTTTACATAACAAAAAAAAAAAAAAAATATCAGAAGCTGGAATTGAGATTTGAAACAAGTGCAATACATCTGCAATAGAATCTTTACCTGGTGCAAATGTGAAATAGGTGACTGTAGCTACTTATTTATATGTAAAGGTACATTATTTACTAATTGTAGGAAACCACTGATCCACATTTACTATAATAATAATAATGCACTTATATAGCGCCTTATCTAAATATACTCTAAAGCCCTTACACTATTCTAAAACGCAAATCAAAATTATACAGATTACATAAAACCACTCATTAATGCCAGATATCAATATCGCACAATGAACAATTGAAACTATGAAAGAAATAAGCTAGAGAAAAGTAGAAATTAATTCATATTATAAAAATCATAAAATATAAAATATGTGCTAGAAAACGTTTTTGGTTTTTTTTTGGGGGGGGGGGGGTGTTTGTTTTTTTTTGTTTTTTTTTTTTACCGTTCTCCGGCATGTTACATAAAATACTATCGTCAAAACCCAAAGGCACTTAAAATTCAGGATGTTGTATGATTTACACAACAGAAAAACTTTATGTAATGTATGTAAATTCCTGGAAGTCATAACAGAGCGAGTCAGTTCTCCAGGTTGTAAATTCCTGGAAGTCATAACAGAGCGAGTCAGTTCTCCGGGCTGTAAATTCCTGGAAGTCATAACAGAGCGAGTCAGTTCTCCAGGTTGTAAATTCCTGGAAGTCATAACAGAGAGAGTCAGTTCTCCAGGTTGTAAATTCCTGGAAGTCATAACAGAGCGAGTCAGTTCTCCAGGTTGTAAATTCCTGGAAGTCATAACAGAGAGAGTCAGTTCTCCAGGTTGTAAATTCCTGGAAGTCATAACAGAGCGAGTCAGTTCTCCGGGCTGTAAATTCCTGGAAGTCATAACAGAGAGAGTCAGTTCTCCAGATTGTAAATTCCTGGAAGTCATAACAGAGCGAGTCAGTTCTCCGGGCTGTAAATTCCTGGAAGTCATAACAGAGCGAGTCAGTTCTCCGGGTTGTAAATTCCTGGAAGTCATAACAGAGCGAGTCAGTTCTCCAGGTTGTAAATTCCTGGAAGTCATAACAGAGCGAGTCAGTTCTCCAGGTTGTAAATTCCTGGAAGTCATAACAGAGCGAGTCAGTTCTCCGGGCTGTAAATTACAGGAAGTGATAACAGAGCGAGTCAGTTCTCCAGGTTGATAAGGTGTAGACTACTCTGTACTTGTATTATTTATGGTACATTTGATAATATGTCTATAGTTCTCTGTACTCTGTATATGCAAAGTTTGTGAGAATAAATTGATTGTTTGTCGAAGATTGGTGAGAAATGCAGTGGATAACGAGCCCTTGACTTGGGAAGATTGATTGAAACCCGATATTATATTCAATACAGTCTAGATTAAGCTTGGTTATTTCGAGCAATTTATATATCGATACATGTACTTTGGTGTACTGGTACTTTGATTTAGTATAGTAAAAACTTTGATTCTTAAATCAGCTATACTAAAAACTTTTACACTTGGATTTACTGTAGTAAGAATTTTGATATCATCGTTGAATATGGTGCTTGTAAAAAATAAAACAAAACTTTCAAAATTCGATTTTCTGATTCACATGGTAAATTATTTTAATGACTTTGACTTCGATGCAGAAACTTCGTGATTTTACAAATTTACCAAAATCTATACTGACAAAAACTTCTGAAGTTTTTAAGTAGCAATGTAATACATTATTAATTTTTTGCTTTGTTAAAATCTATTGGTATTGAGATATGTTTTATGTATAAAGTAGGTACAAGAAAAAATCAAAAATCAAATAATGAAAATGGGGAATAAATATGTGATAAATAGAATATTGTATGGTAAAATATCACATTAATCCAAGCGAGCCAATATCAAACAAGGCTTCAGATCGAAATCGTCTGAATGGCACAATAAATTTATCATTATATTAGTTATGTCGACAGAGGATGCTTAATCCTGATCCCGCCTCAGGTGTATCCAGGGGTCCTTGTTAGCTCAACTCCTTATAAGAGTTGTGAGATTGATCACTTTTTGTTATTTTCACCTTTTCACAGGTGAAAATAATTAACAATTTTAGAAACATATACTGAATTAACTATATACAGTATCAAAAACGCGCACATTTACCACCATATTTTAAAACAGATCAAAATCACTACTTTAATTTTGTAATATATGGTTTCAGAAAGAATTAGTGGCAAACGCCAATGTTTTCTAGATGATAAAACTGTTTTCAAAATAATGACATTATAGTCATTTTCAACGGAAATTATTAAAAATTACCAACTTTGGAACATCGTATTCATAAGTACAAATCAGTATTGGGGAAGAAGGATTTTTCATTTTATTAACTTTGTTACATGGAAATTACTGAATGGTGACAGTGACAGCAGAATGTGGAATTCATGTCCGGCAATAACTATGGCTGTAGAAAGTCCTTGCATAATTGTGGTGTGATCACCCTGCCAGTAACATTCTTCCGTATTAGTCGTCCCTCAATATTTTTCTTAAGTTTTATCAATAGTTAATTTTAATTCCATTAAAGCAACATAGCACTCCCTCTATAAGTGAATATCGAATAGTTTATTTCAAAACTTTATCTAAGGAAATTTCATTGCATGAAACATATCAATATTTCATTTTACAAAATTACCATTAAGAATTATATTGATCAGAGTTCCATGTTTTCATTAATTTTGGAATCCAGATTTCTTGAGTGCTTTCAATTCTCTCTAGAACATTAACGATTGTTAATTCTATAATCCACCCTTGTTAAATCACTTCTCACAATGTCGCGTTTAATTCTATCCTTTCAATGCCAGCAGAAGGTTAAGTGCTTTCAGACAGACACAGAAACTGGCGAGACATACAAATCTCAAAATAGCAAGCGTTTTAATATCGAAGTCATAAATCACTGGCACAGTTAGGCACCACAATAGGCATAGTGATACATTTTGTATTTTTAAACTTAATGTCAAGAGCTACAAGATTTACAATAAAAATGAAACAAAAGAGCACTGTTCTTAAATTTAATAGGATTAGGGCAATGATTATTGTGTCCATTTGATAAAATATCGCCAATATTACATCATTATAATTCTTGAAAAGAAGAGAAATACCCGGTATGAAGTTGGTGGCCTTTTTTTAAAATTAAGAATTAATATCCCATCTCCTTTACAAAGTTCAAATCATCAATACATCTACCTTTTAAGTACACTCTATTTCACAAACAAACAAAACATGTTTATATATATATATATATATATATATATATATATATATATATATATATTATTGTGTTTAGTTCCCATGAGTTATTTCTATCAAATATAAAATACCTTACATAATTTAATTACATTAAACCAAGTTTTTGAGGTACAACTGAAATGAAATTACACATTATTTGGACAGAATATATTTTTTCTTTAATCATACGGTAGATCTTAATTTATATATATATATATATATATATATATATATATATATATCATAACAATATATAAGGAAGTTTCCAGAATTTTATCTGAACTTGTTTTGCACATAATAATCATAAAGAGTATCAAACACATAGCATTGTGTTATTATTTATTTTCTGAAAGGGGGGGGGGGGGTCGAAGATTCTTAACAATGAAAAGTAAAAATGGGACCAAAAATAATAATAAAATAAAATAAATCCAAAAACAAATTGTTCTCCATTTCGAACTTCAAAATCTTCAATAGTTTTTTTTTTTTTTTTTTTTTTTGGGGGGGGGAGGTGGAGGCAGTGGCTTCATCCTTCAATTCATCAGTTCTACAATGATGTGCCAGCCAATATATCTTACTTTAGATGTAAAGAAATCGAAGTATCTTATTTCACACGTTGACTATCCCATAGACCCAAAACATTTTTCGATGTAAATTAAAGGGGGAGTAGTTCCAGCAGGTGATTGTCAAGGTGTGGGGCCTCATACCAAACCAAGGGTGTGGGGCCTCATACCAAACCAAGGGTGTGGGGCCTCATACCAAACCAAGGGTGTGGGGCCTCATACCAAACCAAGGGTGTGGGGCCTCATACCAAACCAAGGATGTGGGGCCTCATACCAAACCAAGGGTGTGGGGCCTCATACCAAACCAAGAGTGTGGGGCCTCATACCAAACCAAGGGTGTGGGGCCTCATACCAAACCAGGTTTTACAAAAATAACCTGCGTTCCTCAATTTGAACCTGACCAATCAGAGACTAGAATACAATAAGAATTAAATTATTCATTGCTAATTTTGGTTGATATCGATAATTGAAGTTCATAAGTCGAAATCTTGGGATTAATAATTCTGGGATTTTTAAACATCAATTAATAGAATTTCAAATTTGATATCTATACCGATATGTACCGATATTTTTATAGTCCATTTATTGAACGCCAAAATTTGCAAAACTAAAAAAAAAGAAACTGCAAAAGAATATACATGTATTTTAAAGTGGTTCATGCTGTGGGAACAGTTGAAATGTGTATATCATTATATGTATATGGGGGGAAGTGGTTTTTATGGGTTTTAAAATATGAAAACTCTGGTCAGGGATCATGAAAAATAGTGCATTTGCAATATATGGACATCGACATAAAAGATCCGTATTTTTAGGGCAGAACAATTTATGAAACTTCACCTACAACGAGTGACTACAAAATTACTTGATAATAAATAAAAATAAAGCATATTGTGTGAACTTTTAACACTCCATAAACAAAATATGGTGTTATTGAAGTTCAGCATAAATCAATAGATTTTTTTAATGTAAAAGAGGAATGTTTTTGATAGGCAATGAAACATCCGTTATTTCTGAATTGGTACAATCATGACCAGGAAATTGTTTAATATCAGAGCAACCCAAACGTTGATTGCTAGAAAGGGGAATGCATTAAATCAGCTAAATGTCAGTAATGGTACTCATCGCTTGACATGCCCGAAAGAGTTGCTGCATGTTGTGGCATGTTAAACGTTGCAATATTTAATCTTGCTAATTTGTATTGTATATGTTTGTTTGAAAAATTATGTCATCCGCACGACATAATATCTCGTCCGCATGACATAGTATCTCACGCGCCCGACATAATATCTAATCTAAGACTAAACTAATACTGCACGTTAGTCAATGGCAAAATCATAAAAAGCAGAAGTAAGAATTTTTAAAAAAGTACCTGATTATTAGCTCTGATTTTTAGCGCAAAACATGAACATAAACCTCAAGTGACCAATTATTTCTAGTGACCAAAATATTTAATTATATAAAATTTTATGAATACAGGATACTATTGATAATGAAACTATATATGTCTTTCCTATTGTTTTCTTGAATGTGCAGTCTTTAAATGTCACTTTAAAATGTCATGTTAATTAAGTGGCTTTTTTAAAGAGAAAAAAAAATGTATGAAAATCGATGTCGAATGACATAAACTCACGGGAGCTTTACTCCCCTTCCCACTAACTGTTGGAATTTAGATTTTTATTCGACATTGATCTTTTGCTATCTGCCTTTAAAACCCGTCAAACTCATGTGACCATGGCAGAATGTTTCGTACGTTTCTCATTGACTCAGTAGACTCGTACAACTATACGCGCATTACATTGACATATGTTTAAGTGAGCAGAGTAGCAAGCTTATTTTAACATTTCTTATGACTTTGCTGCCAATATGGTGTGGTTCTCGTTGAGTTAAAGATTATAACAGTACTTTAGAATTGATATTCTCTCCGATGTTTCCCCTTTGCCAAACATTGATATTTCCTATCTAAAATAATAATTGTGTTCATGCATTCCAAAATAATGGCTTTCCCATGTACGAGATAATAGGTCGTGCTTACGAGATATTATGTCGTGTGTACAACGTAATTTTTCTTTAAATTGCTTGTTCTTAATACACCACTGTAGTCACCAGCTGTAGGTGAAGTACCACAAATTTAGACTTATGCTTAGCGCTGGGCCGTAGCAGTGGGGGTTGTTTAACGTGCCAAAGCCTGCCGCGACACGGACCTCCGCTCTTAAGTTCATACCCGAAAGACCCATGATTCTCACTTTTAATTGCCGAGAGTTGGGCAAAAGAGCAATCACTGCCTATCTTTATGTCTTTGGTTTGACGTGGCCATCGTACGAGCGGGGTTCGAACCGACGATCTCCCGGTTGCGAAGCGAATGCTCTACTACTGGGCTACCGTAACCGGTATTGTATAAATTTTCATTTGTATCGTATATTTTCCATTTTATTGTATACATTTCCCGTTTGTATCGTATACTTTCCATTCGTGTCATTTGTATTGTATATTTTCCATTTATATTGTAAATTTTTTCATTTGTATGAGTGAAAAATTAACGTCCCATTAAATAATAAATACAACCAAGCATCATTTCAATTGTTTATTTTAATTTGTTACGAAGGATTCCATTGGTCAATTTTAGTCTGTATCGTGTTGAAAACGAACAAAATGTTCCGGACACTCAACCACAAGATAAACAGCCTCCCTATTTCCATGCAAATTGAAAAATATAAATACCCAGAATACAGAATACTCCTATTCGTTTGTATTTGAGGTTGTTTGTTTGTTTGTTTGTTTTTTTTGTTGTTTTTTTTTTTTTTTGTTATTTATTTATTTATTTATTTATTTTGTTTTTGTTTTTTGGGGTTTTTTTTGGGGGGGGTTGTTGTTTTTTTTTTGGGGGGGGGTTGTTTTGTTTTGTTTTGTTGTGATTTTTTGTGTGTGTGTGTGTTTGTATGTTGTTTTTTAATTTGGTCTTTGTTTGAATTTACAGTGTTTTTTTTATTTGCAGTATGGTTTTTCAGCCGCCCGCGTGGCGCAGTGGTTAGAGCGTCGGGCTCAAAGATCTGATGATCCTTGAGTCGGGGGTTCGAATCCCACTGTGGGACGTGGGTGCCGGTCTTTCGGATGAGACCGTATAAACCGAGGTCCCGTGTCGCAGTAGGTGTGGCACGATAAAGATCCCTCCGTGCTCAAAGGCCCTGAGTGCCGAGCATAGGCCTAAATTTGCAGCCCCGTCACCGGTAATGGTGACAGCCGCCGGATAGCTGAAAAATTGCTCAGGCGGCTATAAACAAACAAACAAACAAACAGTATGGTTTTTCAGAATCTCTTCTGGCACTGGGGGAATTCTGCTTCTAAGTGATTAACACCTCGTTATTTTCTACTGCTCAACTTCAGTCTGTAAAATCTAATCCATCTTCTTCCACCCACTGCTATACTTGGTAGAAGGTTGGAGGTCGTGTATATACTTCTGAGAACTTTGAATTGGACAGAACTTTTGTAGTAAACCTGTCGAAGAATGTAAGCATTCCCTCATAGGGAACTCCATCACAAGGAGACACATGCAATAGACTCTTCCTTCTTAGGGAACTCCACCACAAAGAGACGCATGCAATAGACTCTTCCTTCTTAGGGAACTCCACCACAAAGAGACGCATGCAATAGACTCTTCCTTCATAGGGAACTCCACCACAAAGAGACGCATGCAATAGCCTCTTCCTTCATAGGGAACTCCACCACAAAGAGACGCATGCAATAGCTCTTCCTTCATAGGGAACTCCACCACAAAGAGACGCATGCAATAGTCTCGTCCTTCATAGGGAACTCCACCACAAAGAGACGCATGCAATAGCCTCTTCATCAAGCTTCCCAATTTTTTTCTTTCGATGAAGCAACATTGAAAGAATTGATACATTCTTTGAAATATGAATTTTTCATTGCTTTCTTTGAGCGCATACCCTTTTGTAACATCACACAATCATAACATGTGAATGCATAAATAAAAAGGCAAATATTAGTATAAAATCAATAATGCGAACTTTTGGTTAAAGTAATTAAAGGAAAATATCAATATCAATACAGTCGTGAAACTGAATTGAAAATATCTGTAATAATATGATGATGCTACTTTTTATAGAGTATGACTAAGTCATTGTTACATATTACATAAAATCTCTTGATGAATAGTGTTTGTTAACCCATGCATATATAATTGTTTTTAGAATATATATATATATATATATATATATATATATATATATATATATATATATATATAGTAAGTAATTAAGCAATGCAAATGAATATGGGCAAACACATAAGTACATACCAAACATTAAAAAATCCATTGGATTGGTTACCATATTCTTAATACAGCGTCACTTCCCGCCTTCCTCATATCCAAACTACCCAGTTAAATTTAAACCCTAATCCTTCCCACTCCAACTGGAGTACGAATCGGGTGAGGTCCCAACTATAAGTGGAAAGAGGGTATGATGCAAAGTGGTGGAATCAAGGACTCAACACAGACCGCTAGGTCCGACGTCCGAAACGTTGACGAATGTCAGCAGGTCCGGATCTTTTGGTAACGTACCTATCTCGGACCGGGCAATCCGGTTTGGGTCATTGCTGACAACATCTTGTGTCACGTCTTTCTTGTTATATTTTATGTCGTTATTCATTTATTTTATTTCATATTTTAATTTCGCTTTTTTAAAAAAATAATTTAGATATTTATCTATAATTCGATTTTTAGATAACAGGTCTACGCATTTTTATATATCAAAAGGAACACTTCTATGTAAATATATCGTTGACCTATAAGGTTGGTATTGGTTTCAGTCTTTACAAAAAGCTTACTGACTTCCGTTCCGGTCGATGACTATTGGCCACATTTGTGTAGTTGTTTGTTTCTCGTGCATCGCTTAAGTTCTAGTCAATACACGCTACAGAAATAACAGGAAGAGTGACGCTTGCAGAGGTAGATGAATTTTTGCAAGAGGTTTTATCACTTTCATCAACGGATATTCATTTGAACCCCCGTCAGTATTTACAGATATATCCTTTGTATGAGGGTCCTTACCTGATTCCTGGATAATGGCAAAGGGGCATAAAGCCGTAACTGACCCAACCCCACTCTTTTCTAATCTGTAAACCACCCTCCTGCAATTTTTAGCATAAAATATCGTCAGTGCACACATTTTCCCGAGGAATGAACTGCATCTAGTCTGCAGTATCTCTCTCACAACAGTACTATTTCCCAGTAGAGTTCTTGAAAGGCAAACGCAGCAATTTTTGCTTGGCATGATTTTTTTATGACACTTGTATAGAGTAACACAGAGTGAATGATTTGTATCCTTTAACAAAGTGTGCTTACACAGAGGTATAGATCCGGTTGATTGCTTTTAGTTACAGAGAATTTATGACTGCATTCTCATAAATGTCTTTTATATCAAGAGCAGACATACATTTAAGGAAGAAAATTGAAGTAAGATGCACAAGCCTGTATACAAAAAAATTATGATTGTAAATATACAGACGAAAATATTGAAACAGTAAGTGTGCCAACAGGTGGATTCAAACCAGGACACTAAAAATGTTGATTGTGAGCGTCTGCGGTCTAACCGCCTGACCTATACTAACTATGAATATAAACGGCAGATATGAACCACGATGACAGAAATAAGTTTTCGCATTTTTTGTAGGTTTTTTTTTTTTTTTTTTTTTTTTGTAAATTTCGACCCCAGGGCAGGGGTGCCCATAAAAATATCCTATTAGAATTATTCCTACGATCCAATCCTATCAAAATACCATAGTTTTTATTAGGGACAGGCCTGCCCTGAATGACTTTTAGGTCAAAATTCATGCAAAAATAGGCGTTTTTACTGAGAAAATGCTGTTTAAGCCAAATTTGATGGTTAATATAAAAAATGCTAATACGATATTTTAGGTTCAAAATGCAAATTCGAAAAACTTAGAAATATATACGGTAAAATATAACAAATGAACATTGATTTTCAAAAGTGAATTTTTTCGGGATATCGTTTTCTCCTATAGGTCAATTCTTTTGATATTCCGAATACATCCTTTGATTTGTTGGTATCAATAAATATTCAGAATTATTTGATATTTAAAAACATTAAATTCTTAATATAAAAAATAAGCAGTGAATAATAAGAAAGCGCCCCATGCAATGGGGTTACTCTGTCCACAAAATTCTTTACAGAATGTCCTAATGATTATGCAATTTCTTTCATTTAGAATGTGATGAAGCAACGGGTATTTCCGGGTCAGGCACAGCTTGGATAAAGCCCAATGGATTCGATGTGGCCAAGCAAGTTTGGTGTAATTTCGATTTCGGTGTAACATATCTTCAGATACGTAAGTTTGGAAATGTCAACTTTAATCGGAGTTACGCCGAATACGAGAATGGTTTCGGTGATGCAAATGGAGACTATTGGCTCGGGAACAAATATGCGCATATAGTGAGTAACTTACGATCTTTTACCTCTGGCTTCACTATGAAGGATTCCAGCGGCTATGATATGGTGTATTATTATAATTTTGTTGTTCTGGACTCTGCATCGAAATATGCACTACAATATTCATCAACCAGCTCATCTTCCTATCCGCTGGCCAAAGGTGAGCCGTTCCAAGCATACGACACTGTGAGCGCATGCGCCCAGTCAGTAGGTTGCGGTTGGTGGTTTTCATCCACATGTTCATCTGGAAGTCTAAATGGACCTTACCCAGTAACATTCGGAGTGTACTCGGGAGCTACTATCACAAGGATAGGAATATACTAATGGACCTCACTTCTGTAACCATTTGAAGAGAGAATCTAATGGAGACATTCTACCCGCCAGCCTTTAGAAAACCTCATGCCTTAACAGTGTCACGTTTGTCTAACTGGCGTTGTTACCGTGGTTCATGATGCATACACTACTGTGCGGAATTTGAATAACTCGATATTTCACCACTTCTATTTAAAGTTTCTTACAATTGGGGAAAACAAAGTATACAATATCAATGGATGAAATGAATTTCATGATAAACGTCATTTATTCTAATCAGATTATTTCCAGTGTTAAATTAGAAACGATTCCTGTATATTTGAACAATTTTTTACATCTCTTCCTGAGTGATAGTACGTTCATTCTTGCACAATCGGCTTGTCTGTCTATTTATGCTCTCGCAACAAAGTTGAAGGGGGGGGGGGGGGGGGGGCTGGAATCGGGTTATCCGTTCGTCCGTCTGTAGGCGTTATCCTTTTCACTTAGATTCAACATACCACACATTCAGACTTCCCATGGGATAAGGATGATCCCAATCGATTTTGGGGTCCAAAGGTCAAGTGAAATAGCAAATTGGTTTACGGGCTCTTACATGTTATCCTTTTCACTTAGAGTTACCATATCACATATGGACTACCCAGGGGATTTATCAAATAAAGGTTCATGTGATACCATTTATCATGGTCCATCTTGAAAGTTTCATTTTCAACGTAGAAATAATAAAGTTGATCTATAAAAGACGTAGAAATAATAATGTTGATCTATAAAAGATGTTCAGGTCAGTGAGGTGTCCACTTTAATCTTTTCTCGAGAGCACGTGTTCTACTTTCATTTTAATGATCAAGCTCAACAAAAACTCACTGAAGAGTTTTCAATTATTCATTTATCTTAAATCGCTGAGTTACTATTATCATTCATTATCCTCATTAAGACAAACAAGTTGAAGAATTCTAATTATATTTGGAATTTATTCTGGGTACATTTTACGCGAATTATAATGTGTTCTTATGAATAGATTACTGCATCATAGTCCATAACGAGATGATGTGGTCCATTTGCCCCCAGCCACCCACCCTCCATATGATGGTTATATGTGGATGCTAATCCTATTTCCTAAAGTGACAACCACTGTATTTGATATGCTTTCTTGACCAAGTTATACCTTTTACACGGAACTAAACTTCCACAAAACTCTCATTATTTTATGGGAAAAGCTATGGTTGAAAACATTGCACAAAAACAGTTTAATACGTGTTTTAGGCAAGATAATATTAATAAATACATTTATACAAACGGCATGTAAATATATAATTTCATTTTTGGTCAATGACCTTGTAATTTGTAGTCCGGATTTTCAAACATGTGTGTACGTGTATCACACAGCATTTACAGCGGAGTTGACGTACGAAATCGATGGTTGTTAACTTTCAATTTTTCGCCATGCACCAGAACACTTCAAACAATTTCTACGCGAGTCCTGTTCTAGGCCATTAGTTCTTCTGCAGAGCTAGATGTTTCATTTCTGTGATATGTAACACTGAAAACGACATCTCACAGTCACATATCAAGAACAGAGTCCCAAAATGATCTTCGATGTTCGATCAGATACAAAAAAAAAAACCTGTTGTAGTTCAAGGCAAACGATGTGGCCACTATTCTCTTTTTAAATTTGAGCTGTTGGTAAAAAAAAAGTTTCGTCTAACATCCTTCTGGATGTCTTGTCCTTCTAACACACGTTTTAGGGGGGGGGTTGTTGTTGTTTTTTTTTTTGTTTTTTGGGTTGTTTTTTGTTGTTGTTGTTGTTTTGAGATCTTACAGGATCTTTGGCGTCATTTGTCAATTGTACTTTCTGAAAGTTCTACGGATGTAAAATGGCGATGATCCACTTGATGACTCCTTTGTCTCCATAATATACTTGCTTCCCCCATTCCAGTAATTCGCCATCGGATTACAGTTTGAGACTTTCAGAAGACTCATAATTTTGATTTGCAAGAATAGCGAAACTAATTCAGGTGAAATAAAGAGCTAAATCGCTGTCTTCAGAACTCGCCATTTGGAAGTGAGAACAATAGTCACACGAGCGATTCTCGGCTAATAGTTATATTGTCCACCATAGACAATTAAATACTGGTATATTGTAAACAAGTTATCATACACTTTCAATTTTATCTCATCTTTTTCCTTTTAAAGTTTGCGGGCATATATCACACGATATATGCCCGGAAACTTTCCGGCCCGCAAACATTACGTCACAATAGTACATAAGCAAAATGACTACGTCGTTAATTTTCAAATTCTTCCTTAAATCAGTTAAATAAATAAAGAAGTTGTAAAAATTAAAGTTATTGTTAATTTCTAAATGTAATTTGTATAGGAAAATATGATGACCTCCTTTTTCGTCGCGGACGGACCTCGCAAGCTTGGTCCGTCTACGCGCCAAAAAAACTCAGCCATCATATCTTCCCATATAAAAGTCTATAACCTACAAGTACAGAATGAATTGCGTTACTGAGTTCAAAATCATTACTGTTTTCAAAACTTTTATAAAAGTGTTAGAGTTGCAAAACATTTTTCCATGTGTATATAAAAATCATTATGGAAAGGGTTAAGGGGGGGGGGGGGGGGGGGGGGGGGGGGGGGCAGAGGGAGACACCAAACAACTTTTGTAGCTTTTTCGTGCATCTGTTGTTTTTTTTTTTTGGGGGGGGGGGGGTGTTGTTTTTTGGGGGGTTGGTTGGTTGGGGTTTTTTTTTGGGGGGGGGATAAGATATACCAAAGAAATTGCAAATCAAAGAATTTGCAAATTGTGTTTAAAAGAAGTGTACTGTTATTTCACGTATATGCATGTATACGTTGCTATAATGTTTTGTAATTTTTCTGTACTTTGTCAGTTAATGAGAATAAATAGATTGATAAGTAATATCGCTGCTATCAATCAATAATTAATATTATAGTGAAATGTGATTGAAATCCTTTTAAAGAATATTTTAGTCAAAACACCTTGTATGGACATTTTCGTTACATTCCATATAATGGACCATGGGCACTTTTGCCGACGAAATAGTAGATTCTAATATGCAAATATCACCAATAAATCATTGTTGTATCATATGTATTGAATGTATATATTGTTAATATATGATAATATCGTATCTTATATAATATGCTGAGTTTATTTGAAGTAAATCTGTATGGTAGGAAGTGTATGACGAGCAACGAAAAGGGAATAGCTTGATATAATAATTAAGAATTCTATTTACTTACTTACCCACTGAATACTTATTACTTACTGTTTGTGTTTCAGTCAATTAGATTTATCTGAATATCGCAATCACTCAATTGCCACGTAATGAGTAATCTTATAATTATATGTTTACAGCATTAACACTACTTTTAAAATTATGAAATGATTTTTCAGCTTTCGGTATGTTATGCCATTTTTGTCGATATTAGGACTAAATATGAATATACATGTTAATTCCTATTATCAATTTTACAACTGTTTAGTATGGGCCATAATAGCTTTATATCCCTGTCTGACGTTGATGAGTCTCGTTTTGAACAACTGAATAAGAGGAGATAGATTGTGCCGTAATAGTTCTTGAGCAGAGGTATTATACAAGAATGAACTTATGTGTCCTATGTACTACTCCCGCGGCCAAACAATGGGTCCAGGAGCCGTAATATGAGCTAACTTTAATTATTTACACCTGGAGATGCTTAACAAGCCTATTTGGTCTGACAAATGAGTTTATGAATAGGTTAACTATGGAAAAAGAGTGCTTTGCTTTTGTAATATAATTAGTTTTAAAATAGTTTAACGTGGTTACAGATAATTAACCTATATATATCGTGTAAAATGACTGCGGCCATACCATGGCCCCGGCAGTCAGGTTGAGAACAATTTTTCTTTTCTTTTATATATATATATGTTATAGAGATGCTGACGTATTTGTTTTGACAAATGAGTTTCGGGAGGCGGGGCCGATGGAAATGTAAACCAGATAGTTCTGAGATATTTTAATGTCGTTACAAAGAATGTATACTCCGCATCATGTTAGAACGGTACCTTGATTTTGTATACCTCGTATTTTCAAAAATATAAATCTTAAGAAAAACCAGTCATTGTTTGATGTATTTATTGGTCATCTGGAAAAATAATAAATTAATTGTAGCATACTGATATCGGTCAATCCACGATTTTGTCCTCGGTCAATATTGGGTTCTTGGTTGGTGCGACAAAATCATGGATTAACCCCCATCAATTCACATGGTATACACGTAATTGCATGTTACACAATGACAGCACCTTTAAGGTGGAGTGTCAGACGACAAACTAAGGCCAGGAAAGGTAGCTCTCGAGTATATGGCTGGAGTGAGAGAGGGGGAGTCTCAAAGGTTTATTTTAATCCATCTGTCTATAATAACAATAGGTACCTTAACAACATGTCCCCGGTGGAAAGAGTTTCGTTGTCATCTCCATGAAAAATCGTGCCAGGCAGCCATCAGTCAAGCGGAGTGTTTTCCAGTTTATAGCTGTTTATTTATTTTTGTTTGAACTATGAGATTAATGTCAGCAGGGTGCGCTGGGTGCTAATATATAAAATGTGTTAATATCAACAATGCTTGTTATTTCTGTACAATTTTTTCTCCAATTTAAACAACAACAAAATTCTGGCATGCTTAGGCACCGGCCCATACCATTTTACCTCGGGAATGGAGACGCAATTTAGTTGTATAATATAAAAACAGTTTTAACAGCTGGGTTATAGAATATAGCAACTCTGAACTTGCACTTATTTTATCACAGAACAACTCGCACCCGTAATAAATGCTGTCATTTTTATTTTGTGTCGTCGGAGGCAAGGTTCTCTTAATCGGTGCAATCTTGCATTTCCACTCATTATATTACTGACATGAAACATCAGAGAGAGAGAGAGAGGGGGGGGGGGGGGTTAGGGACTGGGGTTAAGCGGTCAATAAATGACAATTCTGAAATACCATTACACCATATTCTATTTCACAATCTCGAGGGGTTGATGTACTTTGGATTGATGTACATCGATGTATTTTTTCTGCGATAAAGAGACGAAAAGTATTGATCCACCTATAATCATGGTCTCTACACCAATAGACGACAGTCTGCGCATACTTACTGGGCAGCTTTTAGTATACACCGCTTTCAGAAGCGCAGTTTAAACCCTTATGGATATTGGCATACCTTAGTCAGGCTAATTTATGCCCAGATATACGTCTTCTTCTTTTTTTTTTTTTTTTTAGTAATAGTGTTAGCGCTATGTAACGGCCGCTCCACCTGTAACTCTTAGAGGCACCCAGTCAAAATTGACAATTATGTGCCTTGATATTTAGTCTAGTTTCTATTAATTTAATAAAGATATAATTTCAAGATTTGTTGTATTTTTACATGTGACCTTATTAAATGTAACTACGGAATTTATTGTCTTAAAAATTGTATTTTAAACAAACTTTTAATTGATGATTTTATGTACTGTGTTTACTGATCCGTGACTTTAGGCCGACTTTTATATGTACAAATTATCTTTCAGTTATCTTGAATTTCATTGAGGAGGCGTTCTAAGAATTTTCGTTCACAACAATCTTTTTTAATTTCCCGTACGATGTGTTTTGTAACATCACCTTATCAACATCGTGCAGATACGAGGAATTTTCATGTAAGAAGAGACACAAAAGCGGGACGTCGGTTTATTAGGCACAGTCATACAGTGTGTGTGTGTGTGTGTGTGTGTGTGTGTGTGTGTGTGTGTTGGACGGTCGAGATATGCGGAACAACAACATGGAGTTGATAAAGATAACTTGGTTTATATTTCATGCAGTTCTATATCCTGCTAGACAATGCACAAATCCGCTTCCAACACCAAGTGGAATTCCAACAAGAATAACACATCGCTCAGCAGCACGAACATCTTACATTCGTACATTGAATCATTCTATTAACTTAATAGTTGTACCAACAACAAAACATGAGAATGAAAGCAACCCGCTCAAGCTGCACTCATTAAACTGTAGATCTGTCAAAAACAAGGCATTATATGTCTCCGAACTCATTGTCTCAAACGATATTGACCTCATTGCTCTTATAGAAACTGGTTAAGAACGGACACGGATTAGGTTGTTCTTGGTGATCTTATCCATCACATACTGAGAAAAAAGCGAGGTGGTGGCATAGCTGTGATTTATAATAAGCGTCTGTGCGTTAGACCCATAACTTCAGAGTTGAATTGCACGCTGTTCTAATATCTTGAGTGCGTTATTTCCTATGGAAAATAGTCGTGTTCTGATATCAACTCCATCTGTTGACGGTCATTTCACTTGTGACTCTAGAGGCGTGTCATTTGGAGATCAAAAAGGTTTAATTTCCTTGATTCACTTACACAAACCACCTAAAATGCGCAAAAAGTGCATTTCAGAAAGTATCGAAAAATTGACATTTGTGAATTTGAGAAGGGCATATCCACTTCTATTACACACGGTTACGATGAGCTTTGTCTCGATGATCTGATCGATTTGTATCACGAGAGTGTCCGTTCGATTGTTGATTCGACTGTCGATAAACAAGCACCCATGCAATCCAAAACAGTAACCATTCAACCGAACACGCAGTGGTATAACAATAAGTTACATTCTGCAAAAAGGTAATGCTAAAAGGGTTTGGAGGCGAACCAACCTAGAAATCCATCGTCAAATTTACAAATAAAAGTGTCTAGACAATAGTATGCTTCTGTTCAAAAGTAAACAGGAATATTATTCTAAGAGGATAATGGAATGTGGTAATGATACCAAAAAGTTGTGCAAACTTATAGACAATCTCCTTGATAAAAACAACGATGTTATTTTACCAATGGCGGTTAGTGACCTGTCTTTATCCAATGAAATCGGAAATCATTTTCTCGGTAAAATTCAAAATATCAGAGATACTCTACAATCTCAAAATGATACGATTCGGGAATTTACTGGCGATCCGCTAACAGAATTTTCTCCGACAAACCATATATATATGGTAAAAGTTTTGTTCCGATAGTGACATCTCTAGTAAATACATCACTTTGCGACTCGTCAATGCTGAGCATCTTCAAACAAGCAACTATCCGTCCACTTTTGAAGAAGCCTGGCTTAGATAAGGAATCGCTGAAGAACTATCGTCCAGTATCAAATCTCCCTTTTGTGTACAAAATTATTGAAAAAATACTGTCAGCAAGGATTGATATGCACCTTAACGCAAATAACTTGATGGATACGGAACAGTCGGCTTACCGATCTGGCCATTCAACCGAAACTGCTCTGTTGAAAGTTCCATCATGACATAGTTTCAGCTATAGATCATACTTGTAGTTGTATTCTTGTGATGTTGGATCTCTCAGCCGCATTTGATGTAGTAGACCATCGAATTCTTTTCCAACGAATGGAACATTCTTACGGTATTTCCGGGTCAGCTTTATCTTGGATTAAATCGTATCTGAGCGGTAGACGTCAATGCGTAGCGATCGGGTCCGAATCCCAGGAAATGAAATTCGGTGTCCCGCAAGGCCCCGTTCTCGGGCCTCGACTTTACTGCCTTTTCAGCAAACCCATTGGTCATATATGTGATGCTCATAATATGGATTATCATTGTTACGCGGACGACAGTCAGATTTACATTGTAGTTGAACCGCACGACAACTGGGTCAATATTTCTGAAAGGCTCATGGCGTGTCTAACAGATATCCGCATCTGGATGAGTTCAAACTTACTAAAACTCAATCAGGACAAAACAGAACTCATGGAATTTGTCCCAAAGTGCAATCGATCTAGGAACCTTGACTTCCAGATTCCGATCTAAGGAAAAATTTCTGAGGCCGAGAAAGTGAAAAACCTTGGGACCTATTTTGACAAGTCACTTACAATGGACAGAAACTGTACAACCGTTGTCAGATCTTACTACATGCACATCTGTCAAATAGGTAGCATACGACCTTTCATCTTTTGATGAGGCATGCAAGTTACTGGTTAACTCATTGGTAACCACCAGAATCGATTACGGAAATGCCTTGCTGTACGATGTGAACAAACAATATACGGACAAACTTCAACGGGTACAAAACACTTCTGCCAGATAAGTAATGCGGGCTAAAAAACACAAACATATTGCGCCTGTTCTTGTCAAACTACACTGGCTTCCAGTCAACTACCGTATACAGAACAGATACTGATGTATGTCTTTAAGTGCCTCAACAATCTGGCACCAGCATATCTGTCAGAACTTACTGTACCATACAAACCCGCCAGATCTCTTAGATCAGAATCTGCACATCTGAAAGATATGCCTCTAACCAAGACTAAGACGTACGGAAAACGCAGGTTCGATAAAGCAGCGGCCACTCTATGGATCCGTCTTCCATCTAAAATCAGGAAGATTCAGAAACTTGATTGTTTTAAAAAAAAGATGTAAAACCCCATCTCTTTCGTGAGGCTTTTAATTTTTGATTGACGTATTTTATAATCAGTACTTTATGCAACATGCCGAAGAACGGTATAAAAAAAAATTTTCTAGCACATATTTTATGATTTTTATATGAATTAATTTCTAATTTTCTCTAGCTTATTTTTTTCAGTTTCAATTGTTCATTGTGCGATATTGATATCTGGCATTATTAAGTGATCTTATGTATTCTGCATAATTTTGATTTTCATTTTAGTATAGTGTAAAACGCTTTAGATATATTTAGATAAGGCGCTATATAAGTGCATTGTTATAATTATTATTTTGAGAAACAGTTCCGTAAGTCGTCAAACTTTCAGTTTCGTATCTGGGGAACAGTTGTTTCCGCCATACACAACAATTTTTCAGTTATCTGGTGGCATCTAGTTTTTATTGGTGGGGGAGAGAACCCAGATACAATGTACCCGGGAAGCGAGAATCGAACCCACGCCGACTTGAGGTGAGAGGCCTTATGATTTTGAGCGCAATGTTCTAACTACTCGACAACGGAGGCCCCGTAATAATGAGACATAAAATGACAAATGCAATGAAGCATAATAGGATTAACAAGAAAAGCGAAACAACAGATTGAATCTCGATACAATCAATCTAAATTAGAAATTAAAATGTAACAAATACAAGAATGCAATAAGGTGAAATGGAATTAAGGATGCCAAATATATTATAATCAAAGATGTATTATTATTATTATTTGTTGTTTTACGTCCCGTCGAGAATTTTTCACTCATATTGAGACGTCACCAGCTGTAGGTGAAGTTCCACAAATTTAGACCTATGCTTAGCGCTCAGGGCCGTAGCAGTGAGGGTTCTTTAACGTGCCAACGCCTACCGTGACACGGGACCTCCGTTTTTAAGGTCATATCCGAAAGACCCGTGATTCTCACTTCTAAATGCCGAGCGTTTGGCGAAGGAGCAATCACTACCTATTTTTCGTCTTAGGTTTGACGCGGCCATGGCACGAGCGGTGCTCGAACTCACGACCTCCCGGTTACGAAGCGAACGCTCTAACCACTCAAAGATGTAAGAATGAAGCAAGACGAAAGAAAATTGAAATATAATAATGCGACATAGAATAAGAATTAAGAACGGAAATCGAAATGTTATAAACTGCAGTGTAACATGAAAAGAAAAGTGCCATGAATTAATTGATTGATTGATTGATTGATTATTTATTTATTGCTTTCCGCCACACGTAACAATTTTTCAGTTTTCTGGTGGCCTCCAGTTTTTGTTGGTGGAGGAGAGAACCCAGATACAATGTACCTGGGAAGAGACCACCGACCTTCCGCAAGTAAACTGGCAAACTTGCTCACATAACGCCGCGGCCGAGATTCGAACACGCGCCGACAGAGGTGAGAGGCCTTGTGATTTTGAGCCCGATGCTCTAACCGCTCGGCCACGGAGGCCCCCTGCCATGAATTAAAATTGAAGTTGGAATGAAGAAAACAAGAAGGATGCATAGAATTATGACGGCAATTCCCTTCCATAGTTTTGGGATGAATATTGTCATGCACAAATCTTATTTACAGAACTGTCCTTCTTTTAACACTTCACCTTTCGTTACCAGTATCAATATTCTTCGCATGTTTGGTTGTACACAAATTGCATTAGCCTCCACTGTAATTGGCTTTTAAAAGTTTTTTGATGTTCAATTTTAAATACTAAGTAAATAGTATTGTAAATTTCATATAGATGATTTGTAATCTAAAATTAATATTTCGTAATTTGACTAATTCACAATAACAAATTATCTATTTTAAATTGAAAATTTTTCGCTCATATAAAATGTTACCCTTTCTGTAAGGAAAAACGAGGAATTGCAAACGACCAGACCGGGATACAAATATCGGACTCTTGATTTTTACCGTGGTCTGATTCAGGTGCTCTGCCACTGAACTACGTGCATTTGGTATGGTAGTTAAATCGGCATGGTTGGTACATCCTTTTCTGAACACAAGTATAACATACTGTCTTTGCAGACATTTTCATGTATGAAATCCATGTATAGATCAAAACATTAAATGTTAATTCAATCATAAAACTAAATTTTACCGTAACAAAGTGAGACTTCAGTAGGTAACGACATATCAAATTTCAGATTCCTAAGCGAAAGCACAGTGGAAAAAAGGACTGGAAAAGTATATTAATTTATTTAGCATTGATAAAGTTTCATTAGACTCGATTTATAAACTAAGAAGGAACCATGCATTTACAATGTGAAAAAAATTATAAAAACACATAGCAAATGATAATCTTGATTATTTCATATAATTGGAACAGTATATTACAAATGAGTGATTATATAGCAGTTTTCACACATAACATATATAGCTCATTGTAGTGTCTGCTTTGCTAAGAAGACCCATCCCCACTTCGTGAAGCAACATATAGATTTAATATCACGAAGTAGATATTTGTGTCTGTCTAAGGCGAGTTTTATGATCAGTGAACTCTTTATAAAATGCTTTTACAAATCAATACGTTGTGACTACGGATTGATTAATTTCTAATTTAAAAATTGTGGTTTCAAATCAGTGATCTGAAATTACAAATTAATTAAGAATTTGTTATCATAAACTGATTTTATATAAAGTATTCATTTACAGCTTCATTGCACTACACAGACATGAAATGTGGTCACGTTTCCATATATTTTTTTTCAGTTTTCTCTACCGTGAGAAGCCTGGCTAAATCTATCATCTGGCTGGGTCGAGTACATAAAAACGTTTATATACTGGACAAAAAAGTTAAGGAACATAATTTTGACCTCAAAAATTTTTATTAACCAAATAATTATTTTGACAAATTTTAACATGTATAGTTTCTCCAATGTGTCCTTAACACAATAGATTTACCTGGTTTCATATTGACGTCATAAGTGCACGATTTATTTGCCCAAACACAAGCAAGGGCTCAAAATCAAAGTGTGCCAACGTGTATATTGAAAAATTGTGATTTTCATTTTATTGTGGGTATTTATTGCTCTAATCGACTCTTAGGTGAACAATTATTGACATTAAAAGCCATGAGGCGCCATTTAATTGCTCTGGAAGCTGGTCAGGCAGTAGGTATGCTTCAAGCTGGCCAAGTCCAGAAAACTGTCTCTAGACATTTTAATGTGTCCCAAAGTGTGATTTCAAGGTTGTGGAATCGTTTTAGGCAGACGGGTAATGTTTCTGAGAGACCGAGATCAGATCGTCCGCTCGACAGGATCGCTATATGTCACTTATGGCTCGTAGACACAGGTTTCAGAGTGCTGTCCAACTCAATACTGACTTTCATGCAGCAAGTGGGGTACGCATAACACCACAAACTCTCAGACAGAGACTTCATGCTGCTAACCTTCGGGCTCATCAACCTGCTGTTCGTCCCATTTTGAGACATCGTGTAGCACGACTCAATTGGGCTCAAAATCACAAACTGGCCTGGCAACTGCGTCATTGGACGCCTGTTCTTTTCACAGACGAGTCACGGTTCTGCGTGGACTTTCATGACGGTCGTAGGCGTGTATGGCGCATACGTGGAGAGCGGTACGCTGATTGCTGTGTAGCAGAGCATGATCGTTTTGGAGGTGGCTCTGTGATGATTTAGGCCGGAATCAGTATTGGTGGATGTACTGACTTGCACGTGATTAATGGCAATCTTACCGGTGCAATTTACAGGGACGAGATACTGCATCCAATTGTGAGACCTTATGCGGGAGCTATAGGCAACGACTTTGTGTTAATGGATGATAATGCTCGTCCCCCCAGAGCACGTATAGTAACAGACTACCTTGCTACAGAGACAATTGAACGTATGGATTGGCCGAGTTGTTCTCCGGATTTAAATCCAATAGAACATGCCTGGGACATGTTGCAGCAAGCTGTTTCCAGACGCCCTGTACTTCCGACAAACCGCCAGGAGCTTACGTTAGCTTTACAGCAGGAATGGGCAAGGTTGCCACATATTGCGTTCCGCAGGCTCATCAGAAGTATGTAGAGGCGTTGTCGTGCCGTTATACAGGCTCAGGGTGGACATACACCCTATTGATATTGCCTTTATAAAGATTCAATCATTTGTAATGAAATTTGTTATTGTTGCTCATACCGATTTTCAAACTGTTTTTTGGGGGGGTTACCTGACAATGGTTGCTCTGGCTGCTTAAGGTATTGATGAATTTGTAAAAACAGATTTAAAATGTATTGTTCGATTGTCGTTGAACATTTTAAGTATATATTTAACATAATTTATTTGGTTTTGTTATGAATAAAATAATTCTGAAATCATGATCCTTAACTTCTTTTGTCCAGTATATATTGTTTTCATGTGTATTTACTTAAGAAACAAATTTCATTTTTGAAAAAACATGAGGGTATGAACTGCGGCGCTTCATACCAGCATACTGCATGAAGAGTGTTGGCGCTTCATGAAAATATGCTGGCATGAAGCAATGCAGTGCCCTCATGTATTTCAAAAATGAAATTTATTTTGATATTCATATTCTACTTTTACTTTTGTCAGAATGCCTAGCCGTTAAATTAGACGTACTATATTTATCAAGATTCAGTGAGGGATAGAATTCGGATATCTTCCCATTCCTTAAACGCATTACGTAATGATATATTACATTCAAGAATGGAGAGTTATGAGTTCTTGGACATTAATATCCTTTGTAGATCCCCTCAAAGATCTATAGGTATTCCCGTGTATTTGAAATAACTATTTAGCTTTTAAAAATATTTTTTTCTTGTTTCAGCCAGCGAACACGGCTTATATATTAGCTCAAAATATATATCGATCAAAATATGATGGAATATTGTTTGTAAGGTTACATGCAAACATGAAATGAATCTGCAACGATGTCTGTTTATTTCCAGATTGACTGTCTAGTCGATTGGGAGTGAATTGGTAATTAGTAGAAGAATTTAACGAGCTTCGTTCACCAGCTATTATAGTAGAAAAAAAAACCTCACGTTTTATCTGTACAAGTTCAATTAGTTTCTTTAATCAAAGGGGAACTACAGAAATCTTTTACTTTGAAAACTTCAGTTATTTTCGTAATTACATTTTTTCTTTTGTCCTACATGATGTATCACGAACAAAGTGACCAAATTAATCCATGTATAAATAAAGCAAAACAACTTCGGTCGATATCACATGTTTTTTTAAATTATGGTGATCTAGCAACAGGACTGTGATATGTTATGGTGTATTCTATTTTTATGCTTAAAATAGCAAACTAGATTTCAATGAAAAAGAACACGTGGTGTTTTGTCACGTGGTGTGCACATGTACTACACACTATTGTATGTTGAAAACAATTTCCATTCCAAAATCTTCCTATTCATATATGTATAAGCACAATAAAAGTGTAGGGGGAGAGGGGCAAGTCAGGAAAATACAGTTAGAAATCTAGTGTGTGTCTCAAATACCCCTGGCGGAGGCCCTTCAGCCGAAACCTTCGCGAGAACACCAGTGATATACCATAATTATATTGCACAGGTTTTGGCTGCCATAGCTATAATACTACAGCCATTAATTTTTTTTCAGAATTAAGCATATACACAATTATCAGCCTGATGAAAAACCTCCGCCATATTTTCATCACATGACTGTCCGCCATTCCGGTGTTGACGGCACAGTACTGCCCATTGCATGCTCAAAGTTTACAACACATCTAAATCATTGCCATGGAACAAGCTACCGCATTAAGCCCAAGTAACTGAAAGGAATAAAGTAAATGTGTATAATTTGTTTAATGCATTGGGAGAGTGGTGGGGGTTATTTCATGAAGAAGCAAATTAAAATCAAAGTACTGAAAGTACTGAAACGAGGTAACGGACGATTAATTGATTGTTATTTCTGCCAGACTCAACAATTTTTCAGTTATCTGGTGGCGTCCAATTGTTTATTGGTGGAGGAGAGAACCCTGATACAATGTACCCGGGAAGAGACCACCGATCTTCCGAATGTAAATTGGAAAACTTTCTCACATATATCGGCGCGAGTGAGAATCCAACCCGCGCCGACTAGAGGTGAGAGGCCTTGTGAGCGCAATGCTCTAACCACTCGGCCACGGAGACCCCCAGGTAACGAACGACACAAAATGTCATGAAGATACTAAAGCTATATATACTGTATATCTAATTCCTGTGCTGCTTCAAAACTCTTCAAAACCAATTTTATTACTTAACCGCGGTAAAATGACCGAAATATTACCAATACGCGTTATATCCCAAATAACCAATCTATCAACCTATGCTGCTAGGTAAAAAAAAGAACCACACACACACACACACACACACACACACACACACACATCAAAACAAAACACTGGGAAGAAGATCTAAATCTAAGCTTGAAAATCCACATACTGTCTTTGAAATTACTGAGTTACATCAGGCAATTTGATCGGATGGATTAAGAATTTAACTTATATACATAGGGATCATACACATAGAATTTAATTCCACGGTAAATATAGCAGCTGAACTGCCCTTGCATGTAAAAGCGCACCAAAATCTTTCGATTGATTTACGAAACAGAGATTTAAGGTAGAAGCAAAACAAAGTGAAGGACCATATAGTCTTCAAATCCATCAATCATCTATATTGAGACATGTGTTAATTGATCTCGATTGAGGTAGAAGTGAATGATTAGGCAAATCATGTGGATGTCACTATGACATGCCTGTGCAATCAAATATCCTGTGGGGCCTCCGTGGCCGAGTGGTTAGAGCATCGGGCTCAAAATCACAAAGCCTCTCACCTCTGTCGGCGCGTGTTCGAATCTCGGTGTTATGTGAGCATGTTTGCCAGTTTACTTGCGGAAGGTCGGTGGTTTCTTCCCAGGTACATTGTATCTGGGTTCTCTCCTCCACCAACAAAAGCTGGACGCCACCAGATAACTGAAAAATTGTTGAGTGTGGCGGAAAGCAATAAATAATCAATCAATCATATATCCTGTAGAAGATTCATCGGAGTATTATTTAAAAGAATCACTAGTCCAAAGGGTTACAAAATCTATTGTAACAGTGGTTTTTCTGTTTTACATATCTAGACTAAATTCTAATAATCAGCAGAGTATAAAACAAGATGTGTTCAAATAAAAGACAGAAAGGAAAAAAAAAGAAAGAAAAAATCCCCAAAAAGTGTTCCGACTTATGAAAGACTTTATATAAAATATCTTACATTAACACTGTATATGACTAGTTTGGATCTGTCCTAAATTTAGAACCCTGTGGGTTGCGAAACTCAGTTAGGTACATCCCTTTCTGCTTTTAGTAAATATTGTTTCCGTTTTAATACAGCAGAATACTTAAAGAAATCTTTCAAAAGACATTTAGTCACTATAACCATTCTGACCCAACAACCGCGGTCGTACCCCTGGGATCATGAAGTTCACAATTTTGATAAATGACTATCTGCACCTTGAAAATATCCATTCACTATCAATTTAGCATCAATAATATTAGAGAAGATATTATTTAAATATTTTACACATGAACACTGTATGTCCAATTTGGTCCCACCCTCTTCCCCGTGGATCATGAAATTATCAATTCTGTAGATGCCTTCTCTTCTACGTCACAATGCACCTGATTTTTCTTACAAATGTGCGGTTGTGGAGAAGTTTGGTTTTTTTTTTTTTGGTTGAAAATCAGTCATATTGGATAGTTTTTGTCCCGCTCCCAAGGTCCAAGGGTGTACGAGTTTTGGAATTTAAAATTAATGTCACTCTGTCCCAAAGATGCTCCATACCAAATTTCAAAGGTTATCAAAGAATTTGTTATCGACCGACTAACGCAGATTAATACTAATAGGTCGTCTAAACAAGAGGCCCACAAGACTTTTAGGTCACCTAAATATTAGTTGACGGTGTCACTAGCTCCAAGGGCGATGAAATCTATTTAAAAATTCCTGTTCTGCATGTTAAGCTAAATTCAAATATTCAGCAAATGTAAAACAAAATATGTTCTTAAAAACTTAAATGCCCCCGGAAATGCCTATATATCGACGAACGACTTTACATTGTGTAATATAATTAACTGTACGATATTTAACTCTGAACATGACAAAGTCCAGACATTTTGCTACCCTCTATGATAAAGATTTTGTAAAAAATCAAAGTTCATGTGGTTGGATTTTTTAGCAGCATGTCATAGTCCAAGGTTGGATTCACACATCCTCGTAAAATAATAGATATCAGCCTCCAAAGACGTGAAATCCTGTAAGAGAATGGCAGGATTTCAAATCCTACAAAAATCCTATCATAATCCTATGGGAGAAAAATCCTAATATTTCCACAATTTTCAATAGGATAATTAATCCTATATGAAGTGTGTTTGGAAGAAATCTTCTATTTGATACTTAGTAGAATAAAATGTCCCATGTATTTAATATCACTCCTATGTAATATTAAATACATGGAACATTTTATCATACTTACCTACTATATAGAATTTTTTTCTTCTGTTTATTCTTTTTAAAGCTGTGTACCTAAAAATATGCAAGTACTACTAAGCTCAGTACAACGCCGTTTTGAACAATCCATGTCATTACGCAATAAATAATGCAACTGGAAAAAAACCTAAATACTTTACAGGCGTGACCTACTTCAAAATGGTCGATACAACGTCCATTAACGGTAAATAAATGAAAAATAATAGAACAAACAGAATAGCATATTTGTGATTGAATATATATATAATCTCACTGAATCAGAAGCAATAAATCCTTCAAATCAGCAGAGAATATCGATTCATGAATTAGTGTCTTCCTGACAGTAATTCCTGTTCGTAATCCCCGATGTACGTTTATCTGGGGGGGGCACCAGTTCCGAAGAATGCGGAAGATACGTACTGCGTAAGTGTCACATTTGTAAACAATTTATCCAATATGTAAAATAGAAAATTCATTGTCAAAATTTCATTTGAGTGGCACATTTGCGTAAATATTACTTTTATACACTTTTGATATCGAGCACCGAAGGCCTGTCCGCGAAGCAAGGCTCTAATGTAAATGGAAAAAACGACAAATCAGCAAAAAAAATACAGATAATCTGTACATATAGTCAATGAGCCGTATGGGAGCCGGCATCTTTCTTTTATTATTATTAATTAGTTACTTCTTCAATAGTTAATTGTTTTAAATTTTATTGCCAAAAATTTGTAACTTAAACACTCAATTTGTTCAAAATGGATGGTATGATTAATTGTGACAATTGGACCGAGCGAAATAAATATAGTCCTAAATGGTCATTG
This sequence comes from Ostrea denselamellosa, assembly GCA_024699665.1. NCBI lineage: Eukaryota > Metazoa > Mollusca > Bivalvia > Ostreida > Ostreidae > Ostrea > Ostrea denselamellosa. The sequence continues at coordinate 9,271,086 of JAMZEH010000042.1, forward strand.
GTTTGTCCAAAGTGATAACCATTTTTCAGTTCCCGGTAAGCACAATAAAATCAAAATACCCATTTACTTGAGAATGCATATCATTTACGAAATTCCCCTAAATGCCCAGTTACATCCCCCAAATATCAAAGAGGGAATGCATGAGGATAACTACAGACACATGTGCATGTGTTGGGCATATGTTTTATGCAATTAAAATAAAACGACCCTTGCATTATTCTGTAATGTAGTTGTGCATCGATCTTTTAAATAATAAATCTTAGCTAGATGTTATTAAATGAAACGCGTCACTTCCTCTTTTAGCACACCAACATGGCTGCCGACGCTTGGAAAGGAGCGATAACTCTTTCACACTATCCCGAAATTGACACGAGATGACCATACGAATGTGGAATTTCAAATTTCGCTCGAAAATGACAACGAACTTGGCTAATAGCAAAATCAACAGCCGAAGTAAATACGATGCCTACAAAATGTTACACGATTACATCTGAACCACAAGCAAGTGCAATATTTTTTCAGTTGTCTAATCGATGAACACTTGAAGGCTACGCGATGGCTAAATAACGTCGTGCTGATAGTACTATGTTTTTAGATAACTAAATTTCAGGCGAAATCATGACAGCGTCAAGTGGGGAAAATCAACTGCTCAATGAAGATTATTTACAGCAACATTTCAAAAAATAAAAATGACAGTTGAGATTTGGCTCTATTGTTTGGTATTTTTTGGTTCTTTCAGTTCTTTCGAGTTTGTTCTTATATCGGATTTCCAACATTTTTTAACTTGAGCATCATTGAAGAGACATTATTTGTCGAAATGCGCATCTGGTGCATCAAAACTGGTTTTTTGGGTTTTTTTATTTATAGTCGCCTGAGCAATTTTTCAGCTATCCGGCGACTGTCACTATTACCGGTGACGGCTGCAAATTTAGACCTATGCTTAGCACTAATGGCTTTTAGCAGTGAGGGTTCTTTTACGTGCCACACCTGCTGCGACACGGGACCTCCGTTTATAAGGTCCCATCCGAAAGACCCGTGACTCTCACTTCGTAATGCCGAGCTCTTGGCGAAGGAGCAATCACTACCTATTTTAACGTCTTAGGTTTGACGCGGCCGGCCCGAGCGGGGCTCGAACTCACGACCTTCCGTTCACGAGGCGAGAGCTCTACCACTGAGCCACCGTGATCGGTCTGCTTACAATTCATATTTTATATTATAACCATTGGGTCGATGTCTCTGCTGATGGAGTGTTAGTTCCCGAGGGTTTCAACAGCCCAGTAACTAAGTACTTCAGTACCAGCATGAAAATTTGCTGTGATAAAATTGAGAAATTCATTTGAAAATTAAAGATTATTTCCCTCATGCATAACTCTGATCCTTAGCTGGCTCCAATATTTGTTGGGTTTTTTTTTTGGGGGGGGGGGGGTGTTTGTTTTCTTGTTTTTTGAGGGCTTTTTCCTTGTTTGTTGTTGGTTTTTTGTGGGTTGTTTTTTTTTTTTTTTTGGTTTTAATTTTGGTTTGCCTTTTTATTATTTTTGGTGTATGTGTGTGTGTGTGTGTGTTTTGGTTTTTTTTTTTTCCAGCTCTCCCTAGTTTGTTCTTATTTAGGATTTCCAACATATTTCACTTGAGCATCATTGAAGAGACATTATTTGTCGAAATGCGCATCTGGTGCGTCAAAATTGTTGCCGTGTATGTTTTATATTATATACATGCATGATAAAAACTTGTCCATAATATACTCTGCAAAAAAAGAAACGCATAGCCCTTTTGAAATTTTAAAAATGCAAATTATGTATTTTACCAGGTAAACTGAAATGGTCAATTGAGTAATTGATTTTTTACAGGTAAGTATGAAACTTTAAAGGTCTGTTCATTTGATTTGGCTCTCTGCCAAATTAGCTCGGCGACTCTCTAAAATTGCACATCACCTCTATCGCCATGGAATTTGGCTTACGTTTTTCACGAGAACTTTGTGCTTAATTCAACCACTACATTAAAGCGTATAAAAGGACGAAGTTTGAAGCTTGAATTCATCATAACGTTAAAATACTGCCATGCCAAGGTTGGACCCTGCTACTCGAAATATCGTCATTGGCCGTCTCCAGGCCGGAGTATCCCAAAGTGAGATTGCACGAACTGAAAACGTAAATCAGAGCACAATTTCTCGGCTGTGGAACAGATTCCAGCAGACTGGCTCTACTAATGACCGACCGAGGAGTGGGCGACCTCGCATTACGACTCCTGGACAAGATCGCTACATCCGGGTCTTTCATCTACGGAATCGAACCGTTGCTGCAACAGCTACTGCAGTCGGAATACCTGGATTGAGAAGAATCAGCTCGCAGACAGTCCGCAACCGACTTCGACAATATGGCATTAGACCCAGAAGACCGTATTTTGGAGCAGTTTTGACACCGTTACACAGACGAGAAAGAGTCCGATGGTGCAACAGATTGAGGGGCTGGACATTCCGCAACTGGCGTAGAATCTGGTTCAGCGATGAGTCCCGTTTTCTGCTACAGAAACGTGATGGAAGAATCCGTGTATACCGGCGCAGGAATGAACGTTTCTCTTCCTCGTGTGTCCAAGAAGTGGATAGCTTCGGTGGAGGTAGCGTCATGATGATCTCTAATGACCGTAAAACAGAACTGGTACATGTCCCGGGCAATTTAACGGCTCAAAGGTACAGAGACGAAATTCTCCAACCTCACCTTATGTTCGTAATTGACCGACAGAGGGAGTTATTCCAACATGACAATGCTAGGCATCACACAGCCCGCTTAACAATTGACTACCTTCAGCAGAACAACATTAATGTGCTACCATGGCCTTCCAAATCACCGGATTTGAATCCGATTGAACACTTATGGGACCAACTGGATAAACGTGTGCGCCTGCGCCAACCTGCGCCTCAGACCCTCGATCAGCTCCGTCAAATGTTACAACAGGATTAGCGAACAATTCCACGCAATAACGTAAGAACATTGATTGACTCTATGCCAAGGAGATGCAGAACTGTGTTGGCAGCTCGAGGTGGTCATACACGGTACTAACTTAAACGTGACAGGAAGTGTTCTTAACTGTGATGATCTGACTTTTTTTCCACCAATATCTAAGGTTTGGACTGTAATTTTTTTCAATTGAAATAATTCTAGTGAATATCTACATTTTTTATTGTAAAATCATAATCCAAAATACATCTACTAAAATCTTAAAAAATCCATTATGCGTTTCTTTTTTTGCAGAGTATATATTTAGATTTGTTCACTATTTTCTTCATTTATCCTTGCTACGTTACTAAGTCTGAGGAAACTTGACATTAAGAAACTATTTTAAACTATTCTGATGTAGGGCATCTTTTATTTGAGAGGAAAAACAACAAAACACTATTAATCTCACATTCTATAACTGCCATTGTGGGGGTGCCCTGGTATAAAAGGTGGCGCATTTGACTAAATAATTCGTGAACTTGTTGATTTTGAAGATGTTGCAGGAACAATTGAGACGTACGTGTGGAATTTTGTAATTAATTAAATGGTTTTCATTGGGATTTACCAAGTGACAACCATAATTTCACGGAGATCTCTGTCAAACTTATTTAAACCAGTAGGTGCCAGTGAAGTTATACTGTGTTAGCTAAATCGTTTCAATAGTTGCACACCTGAACTTTTCATATTTTTCATTTTATGGATGTAACACCAATTTACACCTAAAATAACATTTAAAGGGTGCTGTAACTTGGTTAATTATTTCTTTATAAAATAACACCGAATTCCACGGAAATATTTACCAAGGTGTGAGTTCAGGTGTTTGGTGAAAATAAATTCTTGGTTACAAATTAATTCATTTATTATTGGGTTCATTCTCTTATATGGGATATTGGTAAGTAATTGAAATACAATTAAACTAGCGTATGTCTCGATATGAGTGAAAAATTCCCGACGGGACTAAAACAAACAAACAATCAATCAATCAACAATTAAACTAGGGAGTAAAGGAAGTTGGGAATTTATTGTGTTCATTCTAATTCTTTCTCGTTTGAATTTTGATTATCATATTGTATGTAAATAAATTGTAGAATTATAATCGGTGGCTTATATTTCTTAAAGGAAAGCTGAGGTATATTTTATACACTAGTGTCTAGTATTTTACTTACAAATCTACCTCCGAGTTTACATATATTGGTATTTACAAATTCAGAGATGTTATTGTGTTGCAAATAAAATATTAAATAATGTTTGCATATAAATCGCATTCGTTTTGAAATATCTGTTGACGAGTTCGCCTCGCTTCACAAAATAAATGAATAGATCACTGAACCAATATTAACTGTGCAAATTTGATAAAAATAATAAAAATAAATCAATATTGAATTTAGAATAAATCTGCGAAATTATTTGGATATGTACAGCAATTATTATTATTATTATTATTTTCGTTGAATGTTTGAAAATGTTCAACTCCCAGTCATGAGTACTTTTTGTACTTTGATTACAAGGGCACCCATAATTACATCGGGTTCAATATTTGTCTCGATCCGTATGACACTTTGACTTCCGTTTGCCAAGCTGGCCTCAAGAAAGTAGAGACATTGTGTAGCATAACAAAATATGTAGATTCTATTGAATGTAAGTTATGGTTATTGAATTAGTTCAACTGACTCAGAAGCCTAAGCAAGGTATGGCTACCAGAATGGATGGTTAAAGCAGTCATGATAGATTAAAAAGGTTATTATATAAAAAATCTGCTGAAAGGTTTTGTCAATATATTGAATATTGGACTGAGATATTAAAGTCAATACGCAATTTTATTGATACCATTGTACGGAACTCCATATATATATATATATATATATATCCCCGTGGGGATCCGGGTTGTTAGAATAGATCCTCAGTACCCCATGTCGCAGCAGGTGTGGCACGATAAAGATCCCTCCTTGCTCACAGGCCCTGAGCACCGAGTATAGGCCAAAATCTTGCAGCCCTTCATCGGTAATGGTGACATCTCCATATGAGTGAAGGAATCTCGAGTGGGACATTAAACAATATATATTCAATCAATATATTTGTTTATATATAATCCAGTATAGAAAATCTACACAAATGGTAGTATAATAAAAATATCACAAAGCCAATTGAGTGTATACTCCTGAAGAATTGAAGAAAGTAATCGAGTAAACACTCAATCGGCTTTGTGATATATATATAGTATTTTGAATGTTAAGAGTGAACTTCGGGTATGCTTAAATGTATCTATAATTGAATTATTGCTTTCTTTAAATTACATAAAGATAGTATTAATTCAGTTGAGATAGATTAAATTTAAAGTGACTGCACTCTAACAATGATAGAGAAAGCATTAATTCTGTAAATAAATTCAAGAGACCTCTCCAGTTGCATTAAAGATCTCTTTTGTTGGCTTCAACTCTAACTCAGTAGAAAATATCTCTGATTGTTAGTAGGTGTCTCCAAATGCTGTATTATCACATATTTTTGTTGAGTTAAATGTTCTTGGTTTGAGGAAAACAAGGGCTTTTCTAATTTACCTCCTGTGACCTTGAATTTTCAAATGGAATTTGAAAAGACAGCGGTCAAGGTGTTTTTACATAGTTTCTGAAAGTTTGATAAAAATGTAAAAGATGTGTCATTGTGTTTTGATGACAAAGCCTTTTACCCATTCTTATATTTTTGCAGAAAACAATGTTTGCAAAGCTGAAGAAAAAAATAGAAGAGCAAGGGGGAAATGTCCCTGATGCTGAAAAGTTTAACAGTGGAAATGTTTCAACACTTAGGAAAGGTACTACTTTTTCATAGTTTCATTGGAATTTAGTGTGGAATACAGTCACTATTTGATTTATCAATGGCTATGTGTACATACTTAAAATGATGAAATAATGGTAATACAGATTTTTCCTTCATCATAATTACTGTTCATAGAATATGAATAGATTGTAATAGTAAATTTTATAGCAGTAGATTTTATGGAAGACAGTGATATAATTATATAGATATTTTTGAACTGTTTCACACAGGCAGCAGTCCTGTTCAGACTTCTGGGGGTGATGAGTTGATGGACACACCACTTCAGTCTCCCATAAAGCAAGAGGAGGTAATAGGGTCAAACAAGCATGTTAATAATTGCATTTGAGATTGTCAATCCATAATGCAAATTTTGAATGTTATTAGATAAATGAATAAATTACATCAAAATTATATACAGTGTATGAAGTTGCCTATTAGGGTTATGTATTCTTTTTATGAATGTCTGTCCTTGACAAAAATGAATAAAATTCTCTTTATCTGTATATGATGACATTCACAATACCTTGTGAATTTTGATAAGTAATGATTTTAGGCTATTATGTTCTAAGATATTTTTTAATAATTAAACTTTCTGCCTGAGGTGATTGCAGAAATTATTAGTGACGGGACAATTATCAATTGTAGTAAAAAATTGATCAGTTTTCTATTCTCGTTTATAATTATTGATTATGATATTTTGTAATCAATAGTAACTCACAAATCTGGAATTTTTAATTACATGAAACATGAATGATGGCCATTTTTGGTTTTGTGTTTTGATATAACCCCCCCCCCCCCCCCCCCCCCTGTTGTGTGTAAGGATTCTAAGCAACTATACATACTGACCCCTGACTCAAAATGATTTTATTGAAAGATTTTAGATAATGTCAATGTTTTTCAGTAAGTAAATTATATCAGGTCCAATAACACTTTACCTTTGAAAATCGTTTGAGTGTATAATTTTCATCAACAGAATTAAATGCAATATGATAAAGCCCTTCCAAATTTTATTTTTTATTATTCTGACATTGTTGTGAGAGTAACAATTTTAAAGGTCTTTTCTTTGGTGCAGCTGTAGCTGTTATTTATAGCTGCTGCATTTGTTTGCTATATTTTTGAATACTGTGAATCTTTATACATTCAAAGTGGGAAAATTCTGACATATGTAGGTAGAGTTAGTCTATGGCAGATATTCAGAAATCATCTGTGGGAATCTCTTACAATTTAACAAATAGAAACACAATGATTCCAGTAGTTGTCAAAGTGATAAGCAAGTATCATATGACTTGAATTATAAGGTTACTGAAATTAGTGGATGTTGGATTTATGTTGTTATTAGTGTTCCAGTCTCATGAGTCGCATCTGTATGTAATTAAGGTGACTCAGATGAGCATGGTGGCACACTGCCCTGTTGTTAAAAATTGAAACAGTGTGTCTTTAAATGCCATGTGTTTAATGGGTTTCAGAATGTTGAAACAATAGGGACTAAAGAGGAGGTAATGAATTTACTAGTCAAAAGAACAGACCAGTGCAAGAAGATGGAAAGTAAAATCAGTGGTGAGTTGGTAATTTGCATTGTTAGTGGTAGATATTTAATAAGAAGCAGTTACTACAATATACCTGCACAACTTGAGATGTGGAAATACAGTATATATCAAGAGTGGTGTTATACATGTAATATAAAGCATAAACAGTATCAATTTTGATGCACCAGATGTAAATCTTTCTTTTGGAGTTGATACAAACACGTACTAAGAGCTAGAATATTACTGAAGAGGAAAAAAGGGCTGAGATGATTTTTTGCAGGCATGTGTTAAAGAAGGGCTGAAATATTGTTTTAGATGATTCTTTTGATGTAGGGCTGCAACCATATTTGTTTAAAAATGATCCTGTTGTTATAGGGCTATACTCCCTTTCTTAACTGATCCTGTTGTTGTAGAGCTACAGTCATGTCTTAACTGATCCTGTTGTTGTAGAGCTACAGTCCTGTCTTAAATGATCCTGTTGTTGTAGAGCTACAGTCCTGTCTTAACTGATCCTGTTGTTATACGGCTACAGTTATGTCTTAACTGATCCTGTTGTAGAGACACAGTCATGTCTTAACTGATCCTGTTGTTATAGGGCTACAGTCTTGTCTTAACTGATCCTGTTGTTGTAGAGATACAGTCTTGTCTAAATTTATTATTGTTTCCTGTTACACAGAGTATGCAGCCATCATCAAGGAGAAGAACAAAGCAATAGAGAAGTTGGAAGCCAGTCTGGAGAGGCAGCAGGAAGGTAAGAAGGCAGGAGCTCATTGAAACATCTACTCGAGTATTTATTACAGTAATCCTATAGAAACATGTACACGAGCATTTATTACAGTAATCCTATAGAAACGTATACAAGCATTTATTACAGTAATCCTATAGAAACATATACACGAGCATTTATTACAGTAATCCTATAGAAACATGTACACGAGTATTTATTACAGTAATCCTATAGAAACATGTACACGAGCATTTATTACAGTAATCCTATAGAAACATGTACACGAGTATTTATTACAGCAATCCTATAGAAACATGTACATGAGCATTTATTACAGTAATCCTATAGAAACATGTACACCAGTATTTATTACAGTAATCCTATAGAAACATGTACATGAGCGTTTATTACAGTAATCCTATAGAAACATGTACACGAGCATTTATTACAGTAATCCTATACAAACATGTACACGAGCATTTATTACAGTAATCCTATACAAACATGTACACGAGTATTTATTACAGTAATCCTATAGAAACATGTACACGAGTATTTATTACAGTAATCCTATAGAAACATGTCCACGAGCATTTATTACAGCAATCCTATAGAAACATGTACACGAGTATTTATTACAGTAATCCTATAGAAACATGTACACAAGCATTTATTACAGCAATCCTATAGAAACATGTACATGAGCATTTATTACAGTAATCCTATAGAAACATATACACGAGCATTTATTACAGTAATCCTATAGAAACATGTACACGAGTATTTATTACAGTAATCCTATAGAAACATGTACACGAGCATTTATTACAGCAATCCTATAGAAACGTATACAAGCATTTATTACAGTAATCCTATAGAAACATGTACATGAGCATATATTACAGTAATCCTATAGAAACATGTACACGAGCATTTATTACAGTAATCCTATAGAAACCTGTACACAAGCATTTATTACAGTAATCCTATAGAAACATGTACACGAGTATTTATTACAGTAATCCTATAGAAACCTGTACACGAGCATTTATTACAGTAATCCTATAGAAACATGTACACGAGTATTTATTACAGTAATCCTATAGAAACCTGTACACAAGCATTTATTACAGTAATCCTATAGAAACATGTACACGAGTATTTATTACAGTAATCCTATAGAAACCTGTACACAAGCATTTATTACAGCAATCCTATAGAAAGATGTACATGAGCATTTATTACAGTAATCCTATAGAAACATGTACACAGGCATTTATTACAGTAATCCTATAGAAACATGTACACGAGCATTTATTACAGTAATCCTATAGAAACATGTACATGAGTATTTATTACAGTAATCCTATAGAAAGATGTACATGAGCATTTATTACAGTAATCCTATAGAAACATGTACACCAGTATTTATTACAGCAATCCTATAGAAAGATGTACATGAGCATTTATTACAGTAATCCTATAGAAACATGTACACGAGCATTTATTACAGTAATCCTATAGAAACATGTACACGAGTATTTATTACAGTAATCCTATAGAAACCTGTACACAAGCATTTATTACAGTAATCCTATAGAAACATGTACACGAGTATTTATTACAGTAATCCTATAGAAACCTGTACACAAGCATTTATTACAGCAATCCTATAGAAAGATGTACATGAGCATTTATTACAGTAATCCTATAGAAACATGTACAGGAGCATTTATTACAGTAATCCATGGGCAATTATGTCCCTTGGGTTTATAAAGAATAGTAAATTTGAACCCAAGCAATATAATACCTGTACATTTCACCTTATGGGCAGACAGTTGGTGTCATGTAAATTCTATTTGGGGCCAAAAACAAATACACTGTAAATGCAAATCACTTTTACTTAGTTTTGAGATAAAGGCACACATAAGAAAAGAAAGCATTATAAAATTTAAGTCAACTCATACAAATTTTAAAGGGAAGTTACACACTTTGAATTAAATAATTTTCTTGCGTGAAATAGCAGTAGATGTTATTGGAATCATTATTTATAGAATAATTGGATAGGGAAAAAGAGACCGTTTTAGTGAGGGCATCAAATTGTTTGATTCAAAGAAAATACATTAAGCTGACTTTTTATATTTTTAGCGATGGACAAGAAGATTCAGGAACAAAATGAACAATACCAGCTTAGTCGAGCCAAGCTGTCCGAGGGATTCACACTTGCTCTGCAGAAGAAAGATGAAGTAATTTTTTTTATCTGTGGTTTCTTGCTGATTGAATTTATTTCAGTGTGTGCAAGGGTTTAGATTTTGCTTATATATTCATATCTTGTCATGCTTTATACATGTAGATAGACTCACCTTTATTATGCATGAAAGGGTTTTTTTTTTTATGCAAGTTTTCTAATTATAGATGATTGTAATGCTTAGATAGAAGCAATTGTTGAAACTGTTTACTTGGTATAAAGTGTAAAGTACATTTGTTTCTAAATATCTCTCTTGATTTTTTAAGGAGAAACAGACCTTGATTGATAAGGTTAAACAATTAGAAGGAGAGAAAAATGAGCAGTTCAAACGAGAAGAAGAGAATGATGAATTACAAGGCCTTACAGCTCAGGAAATGGCTAAAGTTAAGCACCTGGTATGTATAAAGTACAGGTACTCCATGTATATACAGGTACTCCGTGTATATACAGGTACTCCATGCATGTGCAGGTATTTCATGTATATACAGGTACTCCATGTATATACAGGTACTCCATGTATATACAGGTATTCATGTATATACAGGTATTCATGTATATACAGGTACTCCATACATGTACAGATACTCCATGTATATACAGGTATTCATGTATGTGCAGGTACTCCATGCATGTACAGACTGTTATGTTTTACATCATGTTAAAGTGACTGGATTCTCAAAATATTATGTTATACATAATGTCATAGTGACTGAATGACTGTTGCCAGATGCCAATTCTTGTAGTTGGCAATATTTTTATTGAAACAATATGCTTTCAGTTGCATACCAAATCATGTGCACTGAAGCATTACTAGTCTATATCAAGGATGTATATCATGAGCCACAGTGTGTGTATAAATATAAGCAGTGATGGGGGTGTTCAAATTCATATGAAAAACTAGGTGAATTTATTTTTGAATGAAAAATTGAGTCTTAGGATTCAAAAACTTTTTTTTTTATTTTACAAATTTATGAAGCACATAAAAATTAGCCGTGCATAGACATTTCCCATAATATGATACATTTTGGTACATGCAAGTTTTCCAAAGTGATGAATTCTTGTAGATCACTAGACCTAGAACAAAAGAAAACCCAAACATGTACAGTGCCCTCATGTACAATATTCTCCTTCGAGTTTAATATATGTATTACAATGTAGATTACATGTCGTTAATTTATTTCAGCTACTGAACACCCAAGAAGATTTAACTAAAGTAAAGGCAGAACTCACAGAGAAATCATCCAAATTACTGACTGTGGAGATGTCCAGTGAAAAATCTTTACAAGAACTGAAGACAGCTCAGACAAAACTAGAGGAACTACAACAAACATGGTTAGCATTGAAACCCAATCCTATTTGGATGATATTTTAAAATAAAATAAAAAAATACTGTAAACCAACTTTTATTTACATGCAAGAATTTTTTGCAAGGTACCTCATCTTCATGAATATTTCTCGGCATTTAGCAATCCTTTAATGCTTCTTTTATGTTAAAGATGATGTTGGTCGTGAAAATTAGTTCATCACTGGTAAATTATGAAATAAAGTCATCATAAATAAAAGTTGCTTTACAGTGTCAATCCAGTGTACATAAATAAGTAAATATATGCCGACTGTTTCAGTACTCTGAGTACAATTTAATTTGCATGCATGACATGTTTTCTTGTATGTAAAGAGTTTTTGGTATTTCAGTGAAATGTTAACTGAAGAGAACTCATCTCACACTCAGCTGGTGGGGAGTCTGTCAACCCAGAAAGAGTCTTTACAAACAAAGATAGACCAACTGACAGCTCAGATAGCAGAGGTAAACATACAGAATCTCTATAAACAAACTGACAGCTCAGATAACAGAGGTAAACATACAAAATCTCTACAGACAAACTGACAGCTCAGATAACAGAGGTAAACATACAGAATCTCTACAGACAAACTGACAGCTCAGATAACAGAGGTAAAATTACAGAATCTCTATAAACAAACTGACAGCTCAGATAACAGAGGTAAACATGCAAAATCTCTACAAACAAACTGACAGCTCAGAAAACAGAGGTAAACATACAGAATCTCTACAAACAAACTGACAGCTCAGATAACAAAAGTAAACATGCAAAATCTCTACAAACAAACTGACAGCTCAGATAACAGAGGTAAACTTACAGAATCTCTACAGACAAAATGACAGCTCAGATAACAGAGGTAAACATACAGAATCTCTATAAACAAACTGACAGCTCAGATAACAGAGGTAAACATACAGAATCTCTATAAACAAACTGACAGCTCAGATAACAGAGGTAAACATGCAAAATCTCTACAAACAAACTGACAGCTCAGAAAACAGAGGTAAACATACAGAATCTCTACAAACAAACTGACAGCTCAGATAACAAAAGTAAACATGCAAAATCTCTACAAACAAACTGACAGCTCAGATAACAGAGGTAAACTTACAGAATCTCTACAGACAAACTGACAGCTCAGATAACAGAGGTAAACATGCAAAATCTCTGCAAACAAACTGACAGCTCAGATAACAGAGGTAAACATACAGAATCTCTATAAACAAACTGACAGCTCAGATAACAGAGGTAAACATGCAAAATCCCTCCAAACAAATATGAACAAACTGGTAGAGTTTTCAGTGACAGATATTAATGATATACAGTGAATATGAGATGCACACCACAGAGGGATCTATTTCTTGGAGCACTTTTAAAGTTATATTGATGAATTTTGTATTCTATGCATTTTCACTTTCCCCTGAAAAATTATGTAATTAAGCAGTCATGTTCAAAGACAGTATTACGAGATTTCTCTTTTTTGACAGAAAACATTGCAGATTTCTTCATTGGAAGAAAGTAAAACAGAATTAGAAAACCAACACCAAGGGATGACAAGAAATTTTGACCTCCACAAGAACAAGGTAGTCATTCCAAATAATGATGTACCATCAAGTGTCTGATAAAAAAACCCAGTCAGTTCGTCAGTCCTTCAGAGACTGGAAGCCTACTGCATGTATTTTACATGTATCAAGAGACAGTTTATGTCATTGCACTAGTGAACCCCACTATATTAATACATTGATAGAATTTCTTCTTGTATGAGATTGTGTTATTTTAGAGGTTCACACTGTAGGCAGACCAAAATAAAGGGTATACCAGTTTTACACCAGTTTAATTTCTCAAAAGCTACATGTACATTTAGGTGAGAAGGAGTGGTAAAACATACTCTAAAACAAAATTCCAAAATACCTAAATATTCCAAGACCAAAGAGTAAGCATATTTTTGGTCTGTCTGGTTTTTTCTCTTTGTCTTAAACTTTAACCTTGGTCAAAACCTTTGATCTTGCAAAATAGAGACTTCATACTTGGTGAACTGAAAGGTCAAAGCCATATGATTCTTAAAGTATTTACATTTCCAATGTTTTCATGAAGTACGTTCGTGTGAAGTGTCATGAACTTTTCAAAATTGTAATTTATTTTTCTAAATAACACATAAAGTTAAAGTCATTCATGAAGATCTTCGTCAAATTTGATACAACTGATCATGGTCATGCTCCGAGACATCGTGTTTCATAAATACATTTCATTATTGTATTTCTTTGTTCTCTTGAGGTACGTATTGTATCTGAATACTCTGTTTTAGACAACTAAACTGTTAGAAGAGAAGGATGATCATATCGAAAAGTTACAGGAGAGGATCCAAATGTTAGAACAAAGATTTCAGGACCAGAATCTGGACGGAGACGACAGAATCAAGGCAGTAGAAAATGAGGTAAAGGAATAACACATAAAAATCAGCTTCTTTTAGAAATATCAATCATCAATTCCTACAAATGTGTCTTGAATGTATTAAATATGTTTGATACAATCTGTGAAATATTTTAATTTCATAATAAAATACTTTGCCAAGTCGTATTTCCAATATTCAAGAATTCAGTACCACACACTAATATTAGAGAATTAGAGAATATTGAGAACAATGTGTACTCGAGATGTTATCCTTGTGATTTTTAGCCTAGTGAGTTACCGATTTTGATGATTGATTACACTTTCTTCATATTAAATCACTAATAGGAATTGTTATGCATCTTAATTTTTCTCTTATATAAAACTAATATGATTTAGAACCAAGATTTTAGGTGTTAAACCAACTCTCACACATATAGTCTATTGACTAGTCAACAGTTTACGAACTGTTGACTGGGAAATAGTCTGCTCAATTTCTATTGGCTACACAAGTCACATGATTCTCAGTCTGCTGCTTTGTTAACATTATGGCAAGGTTCACTGATTTGACTGATGATGAAAAACAGAATTTATTCGACGAAACGCAGATCATAAACATGAAAAATTTAATAATTGATTATTAATTAGGATATTGGGTGTATTTTCTTTTAAACTAGTGGATACCTTAATAAATGTTTTTAATCACGCTGTCTTGTTGAAAATTCAAAAGTCAACAAACCATGTGTATCTAGTAAAACCAATCTAAAATGAAGATGTATAACAAAACATTTGTAGACTGAGTCCTTGCACAATAGCTGTTTTGTCTGACCCTTGAACGGATCTATATTTGTACAGAGAAAACCAGCAAATTTAAAGTTTTAAACTTTATTTGGTGGGCAATAGATGGGGCATACAGCAAGAATTTTTTGAATGTCAATCACAACACCTCTGGACAGATGGTTACTTAATTAGAGTATGTTAAATTAAAATACAAAAATAAAATCAAAATTTAGCTCAATTATACAGTGATTTATGATTATGGTAATCAATTTAAATCACACTTTGCAGTTCATTTACTCAAACCAGTTCCAAATTCACTATCAACACAACAGATACATATAGAATCAGTTGACTTGATGTGCTTCATGAAAAAGTATGCCACAACAAATATAGCAGCAAGCAATGCATTGTCCCAGGTACTAAGACAAGCAACGACAAGAAACAAGTACCTGAGAAAGAAACTACAGCACAGCAGCTAGAAATCGGTACAATATGGGATAGGTGGGTGGGATTTGGACAGATGACATAATACAGAGGTGATTTACGAAAGAAAATTTCTAATTGTTTTCAGCAGCTTTGGATGAGGTCAGCAGAAAGAAGGCTGATCCCAAAGTGTTTTACACTTACATTGTATACAGAAGGACCCCAATATCCCAAACCCAGTCTCATTTAATTACACAATATTTAACTATTTCTTGTAGAATAGACATCTTCATGTATTTTACATGACAAAAAAGATGCTCTTATTTTGATAGATCAGTGCTTTGTTATTATAACTGACGACTGGTTACTGGTATTTTACTACTTTGGGCAGTACTATCAGTGTATGATGCTTCTTGTGTTACTGTGATCAAGGTCATTCGTCATTCTTGTCACACATCATATAATGGAGAGAGATAAACAAAAAGCTTATTCAGAAAAGGTATTGCCACTATTTAATAGAAAAGCTTCTCTAGTCAAGGTGTTGCCACTATTCCATACACACATGTAAACAATTCTGATCACAAAGTTTACTACATGTCAAAATACAAAGTCGCAGGTTGTTCAGTTTGTTTACCATGAGCTTAAGTCAATTGATGTGGTAAAAAATTACTTAGTGAATATGATAACAAATACTATGAATTATGACTAATGGTGTGTATTATATGTATTTTTTCTCATGATCTTTCAGAGGAAAACACTGGAACAGAAGCTGGAGGAAAGTCGTCAGCAGCTAACTGAAATCAAGTCCACCTGGAGTGACAAGATCTCTCACCTAGAGGAACAGATTTCTCACCTCAATCAGAAGATTGTCGAGGACAGTGAGGAGCTGGCACAAAGCCAGAAACTAACTGAGACAGTCCGGGAGAATAATAAAACACAGGTAAACAGAGACAGGAACTGACTGAGACAGTCTGGAAAAATAACAAAACACAGGTAAACACAGAGCTGGGAACTGACTGAGACAGTTTGGGAGAATACCAAAACACAGGTAAACACAGAGCTGGGAACTGACTGAGACAGTCCGAGAGAATACCAAAACACAGGTAAACACAGAGCCGGGAACTGACTGAGACAGTTTGGGAGAGTGATATGACATTTTGCAGTTACTGCAAAACAACAGCACACTGTTGTAGAACATGGCCAGAGATAAACATAAAAATTAAATATAAGTTTGATTTATATACAATACTCTGAAGTGAACACCAAATTTTCTTAGAAAAGTTATGAATAATGTTGAATTATTTGGATAGAATTATATCAGGAAGAAATTTTCTCTTCAGATATAAATATTTTCTTATTGTATCATAATTAATGAATTGCATTAATCAGCTGTATGATAATTTAAGCTCCAACAACTTCAAAGGAAGTTAGACGATGCTGAGAAGAGAGCAGAGGAAAACTGGCAACTGGCCAACAAAAAAGACCAAATATATGAAAAGGAGGTTTGTGTCTTGAGCATATTAAATATGGGTTTTCCCAGAATCCACAACTTACATCAGTAGATATGTACATTAGTTTGAAAATATGAACATTTTCTTCTTTTTATTGAATTTTTGGAAATTGTCTTTTGAATGCTGTTCCATTTTTCATAGAGAGCAGAGCTTGAGAGCCAGCTACAGAAAGTGAAATTTGAGAAGATTGATATTGAGAACAATTTACGGGCCAAAATTGATTCTTTGGAATCTCAGATTCTGAGTCTGGAGGAGGCAAAAGAGCATGAAAGAAATAATTCAGTCATAAAAATTGTAAGCCAGTACACAAATATTACCATCCATTTCTTGTTTTAAAATTCCATTTCATTGTAAGAAGCTTGAAAGCTTTGTTACAACATCACAAATCAATGACATTAATTTGATTTTTCTTTTGTGCCTGTGGCAGTCCCAGTTTGAAAATCAGCAGCAGGATTACATGGATAAATTGCTGCACCTAGAGAAGAGAGTGGAGGAGGTAGAGGAGGAGAAAAACAAACATATGGTAATAACTTCTCTTATCTCAGTGCTTAAGTCACTGATCGGTATCTCAGTGTGGAAACTGTGAGCACATGGTACAGCATTAGCTGCAATAATGTAGCCGTATCCGATTTTTTATCTGACGTTTTTCTGGAGAGTGCTACAATTCCATAAGATCTCCACAATGGTGCAGAATTAAGTTTTTATTGCAGCTGACTTTGGTTTTAAGTTAGACTTTGTTCAGGTAAATATGATTTTTTTATTGATGATGAACAAACTAACCCTTTATAAATCAATACCAATTAAAATACACCAGCATGTTTACCAGTCGTCTTTTTCAGCTGCCATGACAGGTCTCGCATGATTTTAAGGGACTTGCACTTGGAGTTCAAATTGGTTGATAAAGTAAACATTAGTGTAGATAAGTGGACTTACCTCATTCTGTCACTAAAACATCATTAAAGAAAGTTGTTTATGATGAAAATTTTATATTTATCTCATTATTTATGTTTAAAATAGGGGAATTGTTATATTCAGTTCAAGATCTGCTCCTAAACTTTCTTGGCTGTCCTGTAATAAAATCGATCAAGGTCAGTAAACATGGCGGACAAATTCAAGTTGTGATATTGACATACATGAAAAATAAGCGATATATGGACTGTACTTGATATTTTTTGCTTAATTTGTGACCTGCACAACTACATTTTTTGAGTTCAGGTAAGAAATGCAAATGTTATTGTCACTTATTTATGGTTTGAGCCAAATTTTTTGTGGGAGTGAATCACTCCCACGCTGCACCGTTACAGAGATCCTATGGAGTGTAGCCCTCTCCCCCCCCCCCCCCCCCCCCACCCCACACCCCACACCAAAAAATGAAAGAGGTCTACATTATTGAAGCTAGGTACAACATCTGTCTCTTGTCTTTACTGTGTAGATTGTAAATACATTATAGTAATGTTTACTTTTATCTCGTTGCATACAGTGTACATGTATGTCTTTTATCTCTGTGTGTGATCTGTAAACACATAGTGTGTAAACTGTAAACATAGTGTGTGTAGACTGTAGACATATAGTGTGTAAACTGTAGACATATAGTGTGTAAACTGTAAACATATAGTGTGTAGACTTAGACATATAGTGTGTAGACTGTAGACATATAGTGTGTAAACTGTAAACATATAGTGTGTAGACATACAGTGTGTAAACTGTAAACACATAGTGTGTAAACTGTAAACATAGTGTGTGTAGACTGTAGACATATAGTGTGTAAACTGTAAACATATAGTGTGTAAACTGTAAACATATGACATCTGTTTTGGTGTGTAAACTGAATGACTTACATCTCTTACTTCAGTGTATAAACTGTACTTTATGTAATGCTGACCATTTTAATTTTTCACATAGATACAGCATTTAATGGATCAAGGAAAAATCCATATTAATGTGCATTGAAATTATTATTTCTGAAGAAAGGATTATACATGGTAGGGCTTTATTTGCCCTCCAAATTCAACAGCCATCTTTTTATTTAAAAAAAAGTTGTACATTTTGTGCAAGAATCTCAGGGCAACAGAGCTGTTATTCTCAATTTGATCAAAATGACAAATGATCTGAGATATGACATCATAAATATGACATTTTGCTGCTAGTGTCAGTGCTTTGACATAAAATGCTGATTTTCCAGTCTTTCTTTAAGAAAACATTGAGTGCAGGTCTCAGCAAACTTTATAGCTGTGTATACCTTTGATTTATTTTTGCAGTGCTTATATTTTACAGAAAAATTCTGATTAACCAAAGCTTCACTTCATGTTTTCTGAAAGCAAATCATCCACATAGTCAGCATTAACTAAATTTTAGTGAAATTGAGAAATTGCATCACTTTCTGTGATTTATGCTCCACTTTCACTTTCTGTGATTTATACTCCACTTTCACTTTCTGTGATTTATGCTCCACTTTCACTGTCTGTGATTTATACTCCATTTTCACTTTCTGTGATTTGTGACTGTAAATATCACAGATATTAAAAGTATGTGAAACTGTATTGGACATGTTCTATTTTATGAAATGAAAGAAAAATTTAGTCTTTCTACCTGTATGAAGCTAAGAAGTTTGAGTGTTACCAAGAGGAATGTCAACATACATAGTCTCTGGAGTGAAAAAGATCAGTTGAAATAGTAAAGATAATAATTATGTAAATACAGTCTTGCATATGATATTTAATTTCACTTTATATGGATTATATACTAAAATTAACAATCCCAATTTTCTCCTCTACTGTAATAAAACAATGTATTTTACTACAGAATGAAGTTTTATCTCTAACAAGTGAAATAAGGGCCTTGAAAGAGCAGTTGGATCTAGAGCAAAAACTGCATCAAGAATCTCAGGAAAAGGTATGTGTACCTGTCTATTACAGGTGATCTTTATTTTCACTGATGTAACACAGTACATCATGATGTGGAGTGTGAAGAATCTCAACTGAAACATCTATACACCAATGTGAGAGTAAAATCAAGTATTTTCCTGAAGAACAGCAGTTTTAGGTTGTGCTTTTGTTAGCAATTAGTGTTACAAACTTCATATTGTGTAGTTTTATTTTAGATTTTTCTGCAGTTTGTGAGCTCTACATGTAATGGCCAATGTATCCAATGATAAATGTAAAATCTGATTATATTTCTACTTTATTATTAGAATTATAAACCATGAAATCAAACCAGGAGTAACAAACATTTCCATAACTTTAAGTTGTGAACAAAAATCACCCCCACATTTGAAAGACCTAAGCTTACCCCCCCCCCCCCCCCCCCCCACCCCCTTCCTCTCCATTTCCAAAATAGTGCTTAGTGCCTAAACTCATCATATCTGATACATGTATTGTGCTTATTTACTGAAAAGTTGTCCAACGAGATCTTGGTGTTCCTATTAAATATTAAAACAACGACGGAATCGGAGATGACATAATAGTTCCATATTCCGTATTATCTTTATTTTCAAAATAAACCATATATCAAAATATCAAATTTTAATATAAATGGAATAAGTTGTATCTATTTTGTACTGTTTTTCAACTGAGAAATGGTGTCCATATGCAATATATAATTTTTTTATGTCACATGTATAACCGTGATAACTATAATTGATCAAATATTTCAATATGGCCAACACATGAGTATTGTACTTTCAGAAGCAAAGTGGTTTGGAAATTTTGTTATTTAGCACATTTTACAAACATTTTGAAGACCTTCATGTTAATGACATTAATAGCTAGAATAAAAGTAAAGCATTGTGGTTTCTTCTCAGCCATTTGACAAAAGAGTTAGACAATGCAATTATTTTTGTGAACAATTCATACAAATAGCTAGTTCAGGCCAAATAAACCAATGATGTTCCTAGTTCTTACAGTAATAACACACCTGTGATGGTCTACTGTAGGCTAAAAATCAAGAGGCAGTGATATTGTCCATGACAGCTGAAATCTCAGACTCAAAGACATCAATCAAGGACAGGGAAAGAGAGTTTTCCTCATGTACTAAAGGTAAAATTTTAATTCAAAGCTTTGGAAGATGTCTGTAAATCTTCATTTTTCTGCTTTGTTTAACAAAGGATTTTACATAATCTAAGAACATCAAATTATTATTAAAAATGATTTTTTATAGAGAAAGATGAACTGTGTCTTCGTAATGCAGAACTTTCACAAGAATTAATGAAAGTGAAGAAAGATTTGGAGTCGGAGGTTCAGCAACTAC
Source organism: Ostrea denselamellosa (assembly GCA_024699665.1). NCBI lineage: Eukaryota > Metazoa > Mollusca > Bivalvia > Ostreida > Ostreidae > Ostrea > Ostrea denselamellosa. The sequence goes on from JAMZEH010000042.1 coordinate 9,292,078, forward strand.
AAAACGGTATCAGGGAGAGAGATATTAAAATGGAACAGCTTCAGGAGGAAATCGGTAAATCACAAAGTGAAATTAGTGAATACGTTACAAAACTTAATGAATACCAAACTCTACAGGATCAACATTCCACTCACAGTAGTCAGATCACAGAACTAGAACAACAGGTAACTGATCTACAGGACCAAGTGGCTGATAAAAATAAAGCACTGAAAAAACAAGAACAGAGACTTAGTGATCTGAAAAAAACATTACAGAGAGAACTGAAAGTTCAGGCTCTACCGAATGATCAACCCATGAACATACGGTCACAGTCACCTCTACGAGATCAGGTGGGTGTTACAAATCAGGCTTCACAAAGTCCACAGCAACACTTGGACGGCTTTCACAATGGTGGTGCACGGGGCAGGACCCCACCATCACCAAAATACACAACTTGGGTTCAATCAAGAGAAACAAACTTGTCTCCCAATTCACCAGCAGTTCTCCATGACTTTAGTAGTGTTCAGCATACAAAGCAGTATCAGGATGGAATTAAAAGTTTACAAGACAGTATTGAGGGGAGGGGCAATATTCTTAATAGTGCTGCTAATATGAACTCTTTGGAAAAAGACATCAATTTCCAATATCTGAAGCATGTTGTGATGAAGTTTATGCTGAGTCGTGAGGCAGAGGTAAGAAAAATAAGTTGCTTTTCCAGGAAAGAATAATTTGGTGAAATTTATTTCTGTATGTATGAAATTTACTTAGTTTTTGTAGAAATATACTTACATGTAATTTTGAAACATGAGGAGTAACAAAATTACGTAAATCAGACATTCATGAATCTAAGTTATCACACAACAGTACTGTTTTCGGGTTCATAATGCAGGTTTGGAAAAATGATGTGATCTCACAGCACAGGGTAATAACAATGTAAAATATATCAGGTCATGTGAGGTCAGCATGTTCTGACATAGATACAAAACTTTTTCTACAAATGTATTTATTTTTGTTTCATTTGTTGTTGTTATATAATGATATAGTTAAAAATTAAGATCCTAAGATTGAAGTTTCAATTTAGCTATCACTTTGACGTGTTTTTCCTTAAATCTGAAAATCACTTAACTATGACATCACAGCCTACTGCACTATGTTATGATAATGAGATGAAGTATGAAGAGTGAGGACTTACATACTAAGGCTAAAAATCACTTTCTTATATAAACAAACATGAAATGGAAAGTAACTAAAATATGCATTTATTGATAGTTGTGTGATAAATAGAATCTTACACTCAGGCTTATGGCATATGAAATTTATGAAATTTGTTAACCAGATTTAGATATTTCCCTCACCAAGGCTCGGGAAATATTAAATCTGCCAACTCATTTCATAAATTTCATATGCCGTAAGCGTGAGTTCAAGATCCTCTATATATTGATTTCAAAGACACCTCTATATTTTACTTTTTAGGCAATACAGCTAATAAGAGCTGTTTCAGTGCTACTGAAGTTCAGTGCTGAAGAACAGAAACTTATCAGAGAAACACTTGAGTGGAAAATGTCTTGGTTTGGTAGCAAGCCTGCAACAGGGGCAGGTCAGAGGTCCAAATTTATACCACCGTCTTTCTAGGCAACATCGGCTGGTGATCTTTTGGTTAGTGCATCAAACCAAGTGAAAAACAGTGTACCTGAAAATGTTAATTCATTAATCAAATGGTTATTGGTGCGACTTGTAGAAATTTATTTGTCCATTGGTCGGTATTGGTTTAACACTTCTTAAAGTCAATATATATGTATAGTAAAAAAAATACTTCTTCAAAAATTCATGTACTTTTCGATGCAAGATGCACCTGTTGAAAAAAAAAAATGCTTTCATTGTAATTTGATAGAATGCTATGAATTCATTTTTGTGGTGGACTGATTGTTTTAGTGGTACAGACAGACTCACAATTCTAATCTTCAATGTACTGTAAAAAAGAAAATGAAGTAAATGTAAAAAAAAAAAAAAAAAAAAAAAATGTTAACTGCAAAACCAAATCACCACAAATGTGCAATTTTTGTTTTTGTCAAACCATGACAATAATTGGTTTAACAAAGTGTATAGTTGACAAAATAATATCGTAAAGTGTCTTTTCACAGAGTTTCAGCAACACCTCATCAACGTGCACGTACAAATTTGTCCTGATCACTGTTGTGTAAATCGTAAAATCTTTACACAACTTTGAGTTCATAATGAAGTGGAATGATTGCTCTAGATGGTAGCAATGATTATATTATATGGTCATGCAAATTATTTATTCCTGTACTGGAATATTAAATTATGAAATTTTGAATTGGACTTTGTGTTTTTATTGCAATGATGCTTCAAGTGAACTTCCAACACTTTGTAAGGTACTGATAGGCAAGTCAAGTCCTCTATCAGGTTATAGTGCAGCAGAATGATACATACTGATATAGCAGAGTCGGATCAGGAAGGGGGTGTTGGTATTACAGGTGTCCCACCCATTCGGTTGGACAGTATGTTTTTTAGGTCATCTTAGTCACTTTTGTGACTTATTGCTATTGGTCTATCATGTGTTAAAAATTCGATATTTTTAACTTCTTGATAACTACCCAATAATATCCAAATCTTTTCAAATTTATTATGAAGCATCTTTGGGACAAGGAGGACTTGAATTGTAAATTTCAAGACTTCTGCACCCCTAACACCTTGGTGGTGGGGCAAAAATTGATCAATTTTCAAAAATATTCTTTGCAACTCCATATGAGGAAGAAAAACTAAATCCATAGCGACTTTTGCGTAGAGCAGGAGGGTCTCTACCTAAATTGTTACAGTATGGAAGTCAAGTTTTATTTGGATTGTCACTACCTGAAGATGCTTGCATATTGGGTGACTAATCATGGCCCAGTTCTCAACAAGATTTTGTCTATATATCCTCATGTAACACTATGCTCCTGAAAGCCTGATGATTTGAACAATCTTTGAATCTCCACTCATTAATACAAGGAAGCTTTCAAATAGGTTTTGTTCATTACCACCCTTGAGAACCTTCATAAAACATACCACCATATTTTCACCCATTTTTAATTTATATCTTACCTTTGATATCAGTGCGATCCTTCATTTTAATAATTTTGAATCCCTTTTACCCAAGGATGCTTTATGGCAAATTTGTTTACATTGGCCCTGTGGTTATGGAGAAGAAGTTGAAAATATTAAATTAATTGACAGACAATGATCAGAAAAATTCTTTAAAGCTTATAGCTGAAGTGAGCTACTAACTTGAATGGTATTCTTTTCACAATGTCTTTCAACACTGTTGTAATCAATCTGTGAATGACATTTTGACCAAAAATCAAGAGAGGTCTTTCTGTAACAAGTATGAGACAGAACTGAAATGGTTCTTTTTAATGAAAAGGGCCAAGATAACAAACAGTATTCAATCTTGTAATTCTTATAGAAAATATAAATCAGAGAGATGGGCAAACACAGACCCCTGGACATACCAGATATGGGATCAGGTGCCTAAGAGGAGTAAGCATCCCAGTACACCAATCAAATCCACCATCTTCATTAGGTAAATGGAATAATCTGCAGTCAGAATCAGTGTGCCAAGAATGGTCTAACATTTTGTATGAAACGCGTCAGACAGCATTTGACCTTATGGAAGGTGGTACTGGCAAAATAAATCATTGTAATGATCATCAAATTTGCAAAGTGCTGACTTTAGACAAGACTGTAAAAACCCCTGTAACAGTAGCCAGCCTCAATTTGAAAACCGATAAAACACAGAACAAGCTCTTGCATAATGAATCAGTTGGGAGATATAAACACCATACGCAGGTGATAATGGAATATTACCACATAAATAGGGGAAGTTGACGATGAGGAAATTGAAATCATCCCATTTGTCACAAAGTCGAGTTGTTAGTTTGCCAGCAGGATCCATTTTCAAGAAAATAAGTACGAAGCAGATGTGGAAGATTCTATGGTGTCTTTTATTTCAAGTTCATTGGGATTTATCGAATCGACATATGAATGAAAATGATCATTGTTAATAGATAAAACGTCGTCGCTATATCCAAATGTTGAATTGAAGGCCACAGCAAGAGTTTTTTTTCTTCTCATTTAGAAGCTTTTGAATGAATTCTGCTTCATAAGAACAGAAAAACTGGTCAGCTAACAAAGGAGCATGATTCAAGTCCATTGAAATAGGTCAGCAAAGAAAGAAGCAGAATTCGTGCCCATGTAATTCCAATAGACTGTTGGAAGATCCAATCACACAAAGATATTATCAATGAGTATCTTTTTATCAACTTCAGAGTACCTGTGTATGGAGTGGCATTTAACAAAATCAATTTTTGGATGACTGATATACTTCCTTTAACCATTTTTTGTTGAAAAAGCAACTGTCTATGTCAAAAAGTCTAGGCTTTAATTTATTGTGAGGTATGCTCGTGTAAAGTGTTGTTGATTTGAGAAAAGTTTTATGATTTCAAATTCACTAAAAGCTTTTAGAATTTTTAAGAATCCACTTTTGATTTACACCACTTTTGGCATATGTAGTGGTTCATTATGTATGAAGTTTCTACTTCACAGCAGTTAATATTTTTGTGAGGAGCAAAGAACATTTATGGGATGCAGCAATGTATCTTTGCAAGGGTTTCTGTGGAGTGTCCTCAACATTATTACAGTCAATTACTGATTGACCTTGACCAAAGACCTTTTGACCTCAAGAAGAAAAGGATTTTCCTCAACCCACCTTTTATCATTGTAGCAAGTTCAAGACCAATATTTGAAATTATTCTCTTTAATATATTTATCTGGATGGAAGAAATAAATAAACAACAAATGTACTTCAAGTATTTTATTTTGCTGAATATAAAACAAGCAAGACATTGTCATGAGTTCTGTATAGAACTCTAAATTCAATGTTGCTAGTAAGCACACACAAATATATATTAAATTATTACAGGAAGTATGGAACAGATATACAAAAATAAGTGTAGATCTCTCGAACAAGGGCAAATCAGTGAAATCTGTAGTGATTAATGAGACTACTTAAATGCACGATACTGTTGTCTCGGTAACCAACTCTGGCCTATGCATTGTGTTTGCACACTGGCAGTTACTGCCCATCTGGATTTATAGTGTAATATTGCCAGCAAGCGTCAACTTGGGGTGAACATATCAATTCAAATTGTGCTGGATTTGACTCTAGAGATTATAACTACTTAAATAAAAGCATAATCTTTTGCAAGAGCAAAAAAGTAACTCTACATCTGAACAGGCAATTAATATGGAATGTAGATCATGCATTATCTGTACATAATGCAAACTTTCTGATTTGTTATAGTTGCACATGAAATAAACATTAGAGAAAACAAAGTGGAGGTAGTCGGTTTCATCTAGGTGTGTAAGCAATTCACTTAGTAACAGAAACCATACACCACAGCAATAATTCTATACACATATTAAAACAATTTCTTTTTTCTACAGAATACTCCTGTTTTCTACAATCATTTTAAAATAGAACTGATGTTTTTTCATCATCCAGTTGATTTGAACGTAATTTAATAAACTCTACATGATAATTTGGAATAAGGCACCAAGCTTTAATGAAGGATGCTCTCTCTCCCTGCAAACACTTTACAGACGAATATATTAAAGCCATAATAATTGCATACATTGATTACATAGCAGACATTTCCAAGTTTCCTTCATGAACTCTTGAAATACATCACATATTAACTAATAACATAGATCCAAGTAAAAGTCTACCTTAGTAAATTATGTATGATAAAATATAAACACTTTGATATGTCACATTCATACTGAAAACCGGGTAATTAGTTGGACCAATTAAGTCAAGAATGAATAATAAAAAATTTGCGACATAAAATCTACATATTAGTTTATAAAACATTTTCAATCCAAGTACATATGTAAGTAATACTATGATACATATGTAACTTATATACTATGAAACATATGTAACTTATACTATGATACATATGTAACTAATACTATGATACATATGTAACTAAATAAATAAATATTTTGTCATTTTCTTTGTTCAAAACTGCATGTTTCCTTTTTATCTACATGTATTTAATCAGGGTACAATAAATTCTTTACATACTGTGACATCATATGTGAGTATCATTCATAATGAATGTTTCTCTTTCAGCAATTACATGCATTGGTACTTTGAAAATTTACACACATATCTGTGACATATTCTCATGCATAAAGAATTGATCACTTGCACATTTTTTGACATACATGTACTGTATATAATTTTCAACAAAAAAAAAAGCCAGCAGGCTCAGAAGAATCTAAATTGCTGACCTTGAGCCGGTAAGCTTATTTTCTGAACATGGAACAATAGATGTATGCAAGTAATGTGATCATCAACACATCTTAACTGAAACAAAATACTTCTAAATTCTCGTAGGTTCAAAATCTGTTTACAATGGAAAAATGTAATTTTGTTTTCTTTACAATAATAGTTATCCAATTTTTCATTTTGCAAAATCCACTGGAAACTGGAAACTGGAAACAACTATACTTTCATAAGATGTTACATTATATGAATATACAAAAAAAGAGCATGAATTACTCGGCTGCTTTGAAGAACAGCCAAAGCAATTTTCTAATTCGGATCATGCAAAAAAGTAACACTTGCATCCACTGAATCAAAGCATCTGCAATGACCTAACAGATCACAAAATATTCACATGCTGGCCAAGTACAGGATGAAATTTTTACACTCTATGTTAAAAAATAAGTAGTCAGATATTTTAGACAATAAAGAACGTAATTTTGGAGGGAACTCATATTCTAGAATATGAAAACAAAGTTTTATTTTTGGTGTGATAAAATTGTTGCCAAATATTTAATGTGAGTAATTGCCATTTTGGCAACTCTTCAGAACAAGAAAGTATTGAAGACTCGGAAATAATAAAATGACCACACTGCCCTCATGCCCATTTGAATTCATCCTGTATAATATGTACATGTCATAAAGAATTTATCATTAAAACTAATAGTCATCATTCTAAGGATTTTTTAAAAAAAAAAAAGAAAAAAAGTGATGAATGGCCACAAAAGTGTTGATGATAAATCTGCATGCACATGAAGACTGGTTGATTATGGTAGCTTTCACCCATATGACACCTGCCAGATTACCATTTCTATACTAGAAAATAAAGAAAATATCAATTACAAAACCTTCCTGAAGGATTTTTAAAAAAAAAACCAAATGTTCATATTTTTAAGTGTCCACAGAGAACCAGATAATGGGATTTTAGAGCTATTTTCCTTGCTTGTATGTATGTCGGAAGCAAGGTGTCATAAGATTAGACTAAAGCTGTTTTAACCAAACTGATATAACCCTATACCCCCATCCCATACTATACTTAAAAATTCTAATTTCCAGTAGTCTTGACCTTTTGTAACTAGAATTGTCCTAATGGAACTAACATCCCTCGCAAGGCACATTTGATGGTGAGAAATAACAAATTTGATATACTCTGGACAATTACAACTCCCCCTCAAAATGGAAAAATATCCTTAACTTCCTTGAATGTTAAAAAACCTCAATCAAAATAGTAGGTGTACACCTTTATTATTCATATAAGATATACATCAAGTTTTAATTAAATCTGTTCATCATTGTTAAAGAGATCCTCTGAATAAATGACGTCTATGGACGTACGGATGAACAAGACAGACAAGGTGATTCCAGTATACTCCTCCAAACTTCATTTCCAGGGGGTATAAAAATTACTTTGATTGAAGGTCATTGCACACCTTAAAAGGTCTAAGCAACTTTTGAGTCAAATATAAACATACATGTTTCTACATCACAGAGATATGGCCTGGACAAGAATTTCATTATTTTTCTCCCAGTGACCATGACCTGCTGAAAATGACCTAGTGGCAGGGTCATGACAAACCCAAAGGTCACAAGTTACCTCTCTGTAACTACAACTGTCAAAAAACTTCTCTGTACAAAGATTTGGTAACAGTGAGCATTGTTAAATTTCTCACAGTGATTTTTGTATAAATATACTTCGTACTTGGATGTGAAGAGTGTTTTACAAAGTTATCTGACAATGACTTGCACAGGATAGAGTAGCATGAAGAGACTGACACACGGGACAATACACATATACACTGTAGTGTTTCCTGGGAGTATAATATTGATAACATTTAATACATACAGAAACATTACCTCAAGCAAAGAAAACAAAGAGAAAAACAGCTGCAACCATGGCAAAGATGGCAAATGCGTTGGAAAATTTGGACCAGACTGGGTGTTCTTCAATGGACAGCATTTCATTTCTTTGTACCACGTGGCTAGACAGCTCCGTCTTATTACTCTCCTCTATTCCACAACACCAGTAAATGGCTCGCCGAGGCAAGGATATTCTCACTGCAAAACAGAAACAATTGTTTTCAAATTGACAAAGAACTAATGCAGACATCATGTCAGCTTCTGAATGGACAGTGCATCCAATGAATGACTGAGGGACTGTTGTATCTGTATTGTACCTCACTAACACTATACACAGTAATCAGTAGCCTAGTATATAATGATAATTGTAAGCAAACAACAGATTGCAACTCTAATCATTTAAAGGGAATGAAAATCACTCTGCTGTAAGTGTGTTTTACCGTAGGTGTGAATTCATTATAAGACTTAGTGTGTTTGCTGTAACTGTGTTTTACTGTAAGTATGAATTCATAATAAGTGTGTTCACTGTAACCGTGTTTTATGGAAGTGTGAATTCATTGCAAGTGTGTTTGTTGTAACTTTTTTTTACTGTAAGCATGGATTCATTATAAGCATGTTCGTCGTAACCATGTTTTACTGTAAGCATAACTTCATTCTAAGTGAGTTCACTATAAATGTGTTTTACTGTAAGAGTGAATTCATTATAAGTGTGTTCACTGTATCCATGTTTTACTGTCAAGTTTAACAAGAACAATGCCTACATAGCAAAATACTTTCAAATAAACCTTGAAAGTAAAACCTTTAGAAATAATAGGCATCTTCTTCTCACCATGGGGATTATGTAAACCTGATGATTGATTATCCTAACCTTGTTACTACTCTTTCCATCCTTCCCACAAAGTGCTGATGGATAAACAGACAGCAGGACAGACAGACAAAAACACTGCATCATACATAATACAACCCATCTGTGATGGAAGAGTATATGTATTAAGTTTGATTATTCTAGCTTTATTAGTATTGTTTCTATCTTGTATTGTGTCTACAAAATTACCCATGAAAGTTTGACCCATGATTCTGAAAAATATCTTCCTCTAATCATTGCAAACTTGTGTACTAACGTTGATGACCCTTTAAAGTCTCGTTAAAGTACAGTTTTTATCTGCAGACAGCAGGATGCACAGTGCCATACCATAAAATGACCCATCTATGACAGACATATAACAAGAGGCCCATGGGCCAACATCACTCACCTGTGTCACCTTGGAGATTTTCCCTATATAGTCGCATATAAAACTTTGATCCTCTATTGTGGCCCCATCCTACCCCCGGGGGCCATGATTTTAACAAACTTAAATCTGCACTATGTCAGAAAGTTGACATGCAAGTTTGAACTTTTCTGGCTTAGTGGTTCTTGAGAAAAAGTTTTTAAAAATGTTTTCCTACATTTTCGCATATGAAATTTTGATCCCTTATTGTGGCCCCACCCTACCACCAGGGACCTCTGAAATTCACAAATTTGAATCTGCCCTATGTCAGGAAGCTGCCATGTAAATTTGAACTTTTCTGGCCCACTGGTTCTTAACAAGAAGATCTTTAAATGATCTCACCCTATTCTGCATATTTGTGATTAAATAATTTGTTTTTAAGTTTGATTGAAATTGGCTTTGTGGTTCTAGAGAAGAAGATTTTAAATGATTTTTGCTAATATTTTTGCATCTAAAACTTTGATCCCCTATTGTGGCCCCATCTTACCCCCGAGGGCCATGATTTTAAAAGGCTAAGTCAGAAAACTTTCATGTAAATTTGAAGTCTACTGGCCCAATGGTTCTTGAGAAGATTTTTAAATGACCCCATCCTATTTTTGCACTTTTGTGATTATCTCCTCTTTGAAGGGGACATGACCCTTCATTTGAACAAACTTGAATCCCCTTCATCCAAGTATGATTTGTACCAAGTTTGATTAACATTGGCCTGCTGGTTCTGGAGAAGATTTTCAAACTTTATCAGCATTTTTTCACTATTTAGCCATTACCTCCCCTTGGAGAAGGGTGCTGCCCTTCATTTGAATAAACTTGAATCTCCTTCACCCATGCATGCTTTTTGCTAACTTTTATTGAAACCTAGTGGTTCTGGAGAAGATGAAAATGTGAAAAGTTTACGCCAATGCAGCCGCTGGTGACAACAACACCAACGATGGACAACAGAAAGTTTTGATAAGAAAAGCTCACTTGAGCCTTTGGCTCAGGTGAGCTAAAAAGGAAAGGTAAATTACTTTCAGATCAACCTTGCTAAATAATGATAGTTAAACCAAATTCATGTATGGCTGCAAGTAAAACAGATCAACATTAATGATTAATAAGTAAATAGAAAAACTACTTTGTACCAGGACTACATTCATAAACTTATGGGATGACATCATTTTATCTGTAACCAAGACAAAGTATTATCTGGACTAAATTTCTGAGATCATGTACCCCTTCAACTGCATATTCTGATTATTTATAGGTTGATGTAAATAACCTGGTAGATTTTTTCTAAATTTCCTTGGCTGGGCCAAATTATTGTCAAACAAAACCTTGTTTTCTTTTTAACAGACTACATACAGCCTTTAAATCCTCAAAGGGTTCCTCTAAGCAGCATTATGATTTCAATTAAATCAGACCTGTCCTAACAAGACTACTCCTGAGAATAAAACTTTCATAGATTTTTCCCAACATATTCCTATGTCCAACTTTGCATTACATTGGGGTCCTAATAGAATGGCAGGAACATACTTGGCTGTACACAACACAACTATCTTAACATTGCACCCTTATTGTAGCCCTGGGTACCATAATTTAAACAAATTTAAATTTACATTACATGCCAATATTTTCATATATTTCTTATATGACCTTGCATCCCCTTTACCCAGGGAGAAAATTTTCATGGAAAGTTTGGTTGAAATTGAACAAATAGTTTTGAGAAAGTAGTAAATCATGCAAGTGAATATACAGATAAACAGACAGACAGCAAAATAAACTTTTATCCAAAAAGTTCACATGAGCTCAGGTGAGCAATAAATTGTTCGTACCTGCACCTTCCTCTATCTGGACCTCTGGATCTGAATCCAGATGTGCCGGTTTCATTAGGCTATCTCTTTGGTTACTCTCAGCTTCCTTGTTGGCAGTTTTCTCTGATAATCCTGCCTCTGTGGCTACAAAAGTAAAACAAGCTGTGTTTGTGAAAGCCCAGTTGTGGCAAACACCACCCTTCACCTCTTGGATCCACTGTTCAAACTAAGAATCCCTGATACTTACATAAATCTTCATATTTATGAAACATCAAAATATTGTTGGTTTTACTTTCCCTCCATCCACCACCACATTCATTTAATTCCCATTAGACATTTTCATCTGATAAATACATACAACACAGCAAAGGTTTTTTTTTGGTTTTTTTGGTTGGTTTTTTTTTTGGGGGGGGGGGGGGTTCAGTTAAGTTAAACTGAAAAACAATGTTACCAATGGATACATCACAGCTGAATCTGGCTATTGATAAATTATTCATGATACATGTCAATTGTCTCTTGTAAGAGAGCAATATTAGATGCTTATGATCTGAAGGTGTCATCCTGACTTAAGATCATTTGGACAAGGTCAAGATAACTGGGAGATAAAAGTATAAAATCAAGTTTAGACCACAACTTTGTAACATAGCAGTACTAAATGCTAGCATTTCAGTGTCAACAAACAAAATCACATTGCTTTTGTATCAATTCATAATATTTGTAACAAGTTGTGTACTCAGTCTTCATTTATTATAAACACAAATAATCATAAAAAAATTTAAAATATAACTTTTCTACAGGTAAAATAAACTCTTGAGTGACAAAAATGCCACAAAAATCTAATCTGGTCCCTCACACTCATTTGGTGGGGATTGGTACCAGACCAGTATAAAAAGTATTAAAAACCGTGAGTTTAGTTCAATATTCAAATCTATCTGAATAATTATTATCTAACCAAATTGGGATAATTTATTTTTTCAAATAAAAAAACCTGATTGATGCCAAATATTTTGGCAGCATCTGCCATAAATCATACTCGCGGAGATATGATACTGAACATCATATCACAACGATTCACACAGAGACGGAATTCGATGAATCCTTTATCTACACGACTTACAACCCTACAGAAATTGCTGAAAAACCGAAAGAATGGAATCCTCCGCCAGAATGCAGATTAAGATGTAACATATTACTGATATTCTGCGTAATTCCAGCAAAGAAACCATATACATACAAACCCAAGAAAACTGAATCAACAGAAACTATTTGTATTGATGAACTACCTGAAGAACTTCAATACAGAACTGTGTCTATTTACAACATTGTACTATTAAATTAATCATAATATTCCTCTGTACATTTAATCAAGAAGACAATTTTCTACAATTTGTAACACTCAATTGTTTAAATCTGATATAACTGTATGCATTGTCATATGCCCCCATTAAATTTCTATAGCAACGCTCTGCAATCTGGGTAACTCTAGGCAAATTTTTTACTTTTACTTCAAGAGCAAATTTTCTGTCATAAACTTAATCTGATGATGACCATCTAAGGTCGAAACTGGTCAACCAAATAAAGTCACAGAGCATTAACACAAGTGTTGGTGATCTGTTTTTATTTCTAAGTTTTACTTTGGACATGCAGACCCCATTGAATACCACATGGCATCCACTTGTGAGAATCCTCCGAAATTTAACCTCAAGGTGTTGGTCTCCAGTTTTTAACTTTGTATTTTAAAATATTTAACTAAAACATTTGTGGGGATATTAGTTCACATAGACATCATTGTGCAGGTATGGAAATGAATCAGGGTTCTAACTGACAGGCTACCTAACATGACTACATCAACAAACAAAATCATATGAAGCTGTGAATTTTCGGGTTGTATAGGGCTTCAATGAATATCTGAAGGTAAGTTTGTACACAAATAAATTGAAAATATGTGTAAGGAATTTTTCAGTATTAAATTTATGAGATGGCAATGCAAAAATACAGCAATATTAGGCCTAAACTGTATGCATGTTTTCATATGCCGTAAATGAAAGGTTTTTCTAAGGGATGGATCTGTTGATCTCTGATCTGTCCCAGTATTTTATCAGAGAGCTACAGTTTTGCAGCTAGTATAAAACAAGATGTGTTCTTAAAACTTAAATGCCCTCAAAAGTGCCTATACTGATGAAAGGCTTTACATAATATAATACATTTGTATATGCAACAGTAACATGATAGGAGTAATTTGGACTGTCCTTGAGTCAAAACCCTGGGGTTTGCAAAATTCACAATTTTAGTACATCCTTTTGTGCTTTTCCTAAATATGCTTTTAGTTTTTATATCACATCAGCAAACTTTAAGAAGTATTTCAAATGATAAAAACAATGATCACTACAATAATTCTGGCTCCACTCTGGAACCAAACCCTTGCCCCTTAGGATATGAAATCTACTATTTTGGTAAAGGACTACCTACTCCTTCTAAGTATCTATTTAGTTTCAATTTCAAAATCCTTGCCACATGCACACCCTAAGTACCCATACAAACACTCTGCAAAATAAGGAGATTCTCACTTACAAACTGTGTAGGAGTTAGACAAATCATGTACGCTCTATGTAATATTTCCTCAAAACTGACCAAGTTTAACAACATGTAATTTTCTCAAAAATTGAAGAAAATCAAAATCTTTGCCACATGCACATTTTGAATACCCATACAAATACTCTGTAAAATAAGAAGGGCCTCACTTGAAAATTGCATGAGGAGTTTGCCAGACAAATTATGTACCCTCCATATAACATTAATTTTCAAGATCAAAATTGCAACTTGATCTAGAGTGACCCACAAAGCTACATGGCATGTTTCAGATTGATATGACAGAGAAATGAAAATAGAAACACAAAAAAACCCAGACAGAAGTACAGACATCACTGTACCATAATATGTCCCGTCTACAGATGAGTGTATAAAAATGGGTATTAAAACAGATACAGTGAACAGCCCCTACCACTTCCATTTCTTTGAGCCAGGTTCTCCATTTCCACACCTTTCTCTTTTTCTGTACTGCCTGTTTCAGATGAACTCTCATCATCCCCGTCTTTGGACTGTCTAGCAAACCATTCATCAATGTCCAGTCGAGGCTCCTCGCTCTTACGAGTCCACCAGGTCAACCTCTGCAGCTGTCAGGAATTAAGATCAATTGAAAATCAAGTCACAGTTTACATTTTCATATCTTAATCTTTCTCTAATAAAACCATACAGAGATGACTTTTCAATAGACAAGTTGTTAATTCTAACCAATACTAGTAAAGTCAATAAGCTTTGACCAATAAGCAAAAAAGAAACCAAAATCAAACTCTGGTGTTGGTCGGTGTCCCCACCCAACATTACCACAAAGATATCTAGAAATGTCTTGTTGCAATATCTGGTAGTGAGACTTTGCAGGGTTAACAATAAATATTTATTTAAAATTTTCTGCAGCATCATTACTAAGAGATTTAATCCTTCACTTCACCTTCACAGACAAAGAAACATGGACAACAATAACTATATACCAAACAACAGTTACATTAATTTGCTTCAGTGGTCTTTTGACTTGAATATTTTTGACAATGATTTTCTACAGTTTACATCTTTGAACACCCCATGGACCTAAGACAGAAGAATTTTCACATGATACTCTATTAAAAACAAGAAATGTGCAGATCACCAACTTTATAAATTATACAAACTTCATACGAAAATTCCATACAATAAAATTTTGAGGAAAATTTAATCATATCTATTTAAGATACAAGATGGATATCCTCAATATCTGTGTATAATTGTGAAAAGTGTGAATGATACTGAATGAATAGATGGACATACCGATAAAATAATGCAGTTCATAAATTAGCTGGTGATGTATACAAAAACACTGAAATGTTGAAGCATAATATATGTATTGTGAGTACAATGTACATGTCTATGATTAACTCTAAACATTGTTCTCACTTGTCGCTCCATGCAATGCCTGGACAAAATGCATAACTTAACAGTTTCATCAAAAAACTCTGAACACTCATTTAATGATTCTTACACATCTTTTGTCGATGGGTTTGGTCAGAAGGCTAATTCCAATGGCCACCAATCCAGTGACCACAAACAGGAAGGAGGAAAAGTAGAGATAGTGGAAGTCCTTGACGATGGACGGCCGGGGATCTGGCAGGTTCTCCACACAGTTAGGCACACTGTATGAATACTCCACAATGAAACGGATAATTCCAATCACCATTCCAATCACCAGTCCAAAGAAAGCACCCTTCAATCAAAGGACAAAATATACTCTACTTTAGCATCTATCAAGAAAGTGTAGTGGACCTTCAAAATCTGGCAAGGATTTATTTACACAATTTCCCTTTTTTTTTTTTGATCGATATGCTATAAATTGATGAAATATACCCCACCCAACAAATTTGGAAGTACCATGATTACACCTTTGAAAGTGCAAGAGAAAATAATTAGATCATAAAAACAGGTAAAGCTCTTTATCTGATAATGATACAATGAATACCACTAAGACTTTGTGATGGTCTAGCTGCAGATCTGTAACTCTGGGAAAATACTGGTATGTCTCATTATTTTCCCAGTGAGCTATGAATCTGCACCTAGTGATGTAGTATAAAGGTCATATCATTATTTTTTGTAAACGTTACTTCAGAGATAATGTGAATATTACTGCATAACCACAAGGTCACTGAACTATGAACTGCCATTGTTACAAAATGTGATCTCATTTAACACACATTGTGCAAGAACTGATTTGAAGTTGATAGTGTATTGACTAGATCAATACAAATATTTTTGAATGGCTGATTCCTTTGACTTGTTCTGATTTTGTTAGAATTTATAATTATACTTTTTCAACACTGATGAAGTCAGTAAGCCTACATATTAGTTGTGTTTGAGACAGTCATAATGGCAGACAACCAGTCATGGTAGCTCAGTGGTAAAGCATTTGCTTCATAAATGTGAGGTCATGAGTTTGAGTTCCACTTGTACCATGGCCACATCAAACCTAATATGTGAACATAGGTAATGACTGTTCTTTTATCAAACACTCAGCATTCAGAAGTGAGAATCACAGGTCTTTCGGATATGACCTTAAAAAGAAAAGTCCTGTGTTGTAGCACTGCTATGGCCCTGACTGCTGAACATAGGTCTACATTAGTGGTACTTCGCCTGCAGCTGGTGATGATTCAATATGAGTGAAAAATTTTCAACAGAACATAAAACAAACAATCAATCAATCAATGGCAGGCACTAATAATAATTTTGGAGAATGTGGACTCATCTAAGAAGCCCTCTGACTTTAACGGGGGGAAAAAAAGCCCCTGTAAAAAAATTTGTCGGCAAAATTCAGAAATCACGGACTGTTTACAATGCTACATGATAAAGTTTTAAAGACTTTAGTAAATGGCATACAAGAGAAATGTCACAAAGTGTCACAAAATTGTCAAATACTGAGCCTTTTAAAAGTGATTCAAGATTCACAGTCCAAACAAAATGAACACTTGAAACAGTTAGAAATGTGTGTTTTTATGGTAAAGACAACAAGGACTGCAAGTTTAATCTTTACAAACCACGCTATTCTGCTAAGAAAAGTCATTGGACGATGATCTTAATTCATACACAAATGCGGGAAAAAAGTTGCAAGTGAAAGAAACATTACAGAGATGACTCACTGCTTCATTTAATCTTTCCCAGAACAAGCCTAACAAGAATATACAGCAGATGGGAGGCTGCATGAAGCTGGATATTTCCTGGATGTACACAAAGAGTTCACTCCCCTGAGAGGCCTGGATTACAGGAATCCACACAATACTGACCACCACCAAAACCAAGACAAACATTCTGAAATAAATTTACACAATGTATCTTAACATCAAATGAGATAAATTTTCTCTCATCTTAAACACATCAAATGAAACAAAAATGAAACAACATCAAATCTTGCATCACAATAATGATATGATTAATGGTAGATAAAACTTTTAAAATCAATTATTTACATTTTAGCCCAGTCTGTCTGGCAAAAAGGTTCAGGAGGAAGGAACATTTTAAAAAATAAAAATGCACATCTACAACCCTACCAGAAGCCTTATAATGAGCTCCTAATCAAGGAGTCATGATTAAATTTCAAATCCTCCATGTTCAATAATGTTATGCCTAAATGTTTAAGATTTAATGCATTTTCTCTATATGATCAAGACAGCCCTCCCTGGGGTTTGCAGTATTAGAACCACAAAAACAGTTTGTCTGTAAGTTGAGGCCTATGAATACAGAAATAAGATCTTTAAAGAGAATACTATTTTCAAAAGTTCCGGTCCCACCGAAGCCCCATGGAGAGGCAGGTACACAATTTTTGTTCCCCCTTACACCTAAAGTTGCTGTACAAATTCTGGTTAATTTTCTAAGAAAAAGATGAAAATGTCAAATATTAATCGATAACTGACAAATATTGATAGCAATTAATATGTGACCTGAGTCAGGTGAACTAACAAACAAAACATATGCAATATATGAGGAAATGTTCACATAGAGATTAAAGCATTATCTAATGATATCTAATATATGGATGGTGATATTTTTAAAATCATGGTATCATTTGGAAGAGTTTATCAAATAAAAATAATACATTATAGGAATTCACAAACTTTTCATCACTGCTTGATTTTTTTTTCACAATGAATTTTATTGACATCTAGATGAAGTACATGTTTTATTGGAATATTTTTAAAAGGAACTGTATTTTCTACAAATCTCTTGGTAAAAAGTTACATAAACTTCCTCACTATAAAAATATGAAATCAAATTAACCATTTACCACATATATTTTCAGAAAATCAGATTTTTCTAATTTTTATCAAGGGTGGATATAACTCTTCCAAAAAATGTCACGTGCAAAAAAATTAGATTCTAATAATTTACCAGTCATGTGAATTTAATTCACTTTCATCACATTCATCTTGATTTAAATCATTCAAAATTGTTAAATTACTGAATACCTTAATTATCACAAGATCAGCATTGTCAAGTCATACTTGTTGGGAAAGAAACTTTTGCAAGTGACTAATATTGTGATAAAAAATGTGAGCAATAGAAATTATCACAAAAATATAAAATTTTTATAAATTTGTGCTCTTGTGAAAATAAAACGAAACAAAACCCTTGTGTAATGAAACCTGATGTAAGGGATGTAAATTTTCTCAAGGAAAAGACCCATCATAAAACATCAATTCTGTGAAACCAATGTTGTTCTACCCATGATCCTCCTGTAAATGGTATGTAATTAATTAATTGTCACCACAGCTACAGTAATATAGCCCTCTCCAATTTTATTTTTATTCTGTTGTTTCTGAGAGAAAAAATAGAGAGAGCTATATTATTGCAGCTATTGTCACCAATTGCTTTAATTTATACATTTCAATATGCAGAAATGCAACACAAAAGCAAAATTTCAGGTATATAATAATAACCTTCCCACAATCATGATCTCCAACTCTGAAGCCTGCTTCCTGATCCTGGTCCAAATGTCCATTGCAAAGATGGTACTGCTACTGTTAAAGATGGAGGTGAGAGATGACATGAGGGCTGCCATCATCACAGCCAGCATCATTCCTCGGGCACCTGTGATACAACATAGTTAGCCTAATGGTATTCAATAGTGTATCTGACTTTTTGGAACACTAAACAATCCAGTATTTTATGGCATAAAAAAGCAAATGACAAAATACAAAAACACACATCTCCTTCACACTTTAAACTATTGATGGCATCTACTCTTTTATGGAATGAGCTGCCTGCATCCGTCAGAAACGCCAATTCCATTGAATCTTTTAAATCAACATATTTGACACATTATAAATCCAACTAGAAAACTTTGTACTTTTACAACCTCAGTAACCTTGAATATCTATTTTTTTTTTTTTTTTTTTAATTGTGATATCTACCAGCGTATTTTGTTGTTGTTATTTTTAGTGATAATGTACATGTGTAAATATTTTATGTATAAATGTCTTATGATTTTCTATCCTCTCATTTAATCTGTCTGTAAATATGTTTTTATACAGGACCACAATGTGAACTAGTATGTAATACTAATTGTGCTATCCTGTCTAAATAAAGAATTTATTATTATTATTATTATTATTATTATTATTATTGATCAGTAGATTCCTTTATATTCAAAAGTACTGAATTTGGTGAAATCACCATCCATTTGCAAGAATGTAAAATCACAAGTGCTCTATTCTGAATGACTAAGTTCTATATAACTTAAATCACGAAAAGCCAGACACCTGATTTTAAGACAAAGCCCTCTCATGTATAAACAAGAATATCAATTATTCATGTCTGTATAAACCTACATTATATATATACTAGATCTGTGACACACTACTCTCCTCACTAACCCTTGGCCTATCAAGCTATCATTGATAGTTTTTGTATGATGTCATCTTAACAAAAGTTATTTCCCTTTCCCACCATGTTGGAGGTCCAGAGTATATTTCCTCCTTGTGTAACCAAATTTCAACTTGCGAAACAAATAATGGTATAAAATTATTACTTCATAAAAATAAAAAATAAAAAAGTGGAAGTTCTAACTAATGTGTTTCTGGAAAACAATGATTTACATACACACCTAACTGGCCAGTATAAATAGTTGAAATTGGCAATGCAGTGAAGAAATTTGAGCAAATTGATCGCCAACATGGTGGACAAAGGGAAGTAACTTTCATCAAACTATTGTCTATCGAAAACTGTCTATAGTTGGGATTTTTTCCCTAGAGATATGAAGGAACTCAATCTACATCAACTGACCAATCACTTCAAATTTGATGTCATTAGTGCTCTACATTTGGAATACTTTAAGACTGCATATTTTTAGCAAGGAACAAACTACATACTTAAATTCAACAAACCCTCATGTAAAGTAAAAACTTTTTTGAAGGGTAGATCTAAGTACCCTGAAATATCATGCAACAAACAAAATCACAACTTTCATAAACATTTAACATTAAAGAAAAAGGATACTTGAGGAGAGTAGCATATCAGAAACCATTGCCTAGTGAAGATGATTAGCATCCCGTCTTACCATCAGTTGTATTTAACCAAATGTACATATTCAAGTCAGGTCATGTTCAAGTCAATATTATTCCTCAAAATTTGCAGAACTTGACTGGGTTAGAGGCAAATTTGTCTTGTTCCAAATCAAAGACCTAAATGTTGCCTCTCAGGTTTTTTAAAAAGGCTCAAGATGCCCAAGAATCCTGCCAAAAATATTTCTGTTTTACTTTTCACAAAATCTTACATTAGTGGTAATACAAATGCAATTTATCAGATGTGTTGCTGCAATACAGAATTTAAGTCAGTATATCTACTAGGCAAGATGTATTTTTCAAATTATTTGCATGATGTAAACTGACCACCACATCAAATTACAACTAATCAGTTAGCATTTTCTGTGATTGTATCTACATATATTCTTTTTAGCACATTGTAGAATATACAGGTATTTTTAAAAAGTATATCAAATTGTATTACATATGAAGAACATATCTACATTTTGCATCATTTTTTCACTAACCAGTTGGCATAAGATTTATGACCAGAGTGGGATAAGCAATGTTACTACAACCCGTCTCACTTCCACAGACAGACATACAGACTTCTGGATCAGCACAGCCAACAGTGTCTGCAGAACAAAGGAAATGTAACTTTAAATTTAAATCAAACACAGATGTTGGAAAATACACAAAAGTTTTCCATTCACTCTCTGTCCTATGTCCTGCAAGTTTGTTTATTGTATAGTACAGTTGTTGTGTAATCTGAAATCTTGTGAAAACTACACATATTTTAGCACCAAAGTTTGAATTTATGTCATAGAAAAATACTTGCTCATCTGGTTGTTCAAAGATTTTTTTTCCGGTACTAAAACATGTGCAGAACAGACACCACCAATATTTGTTTTGTACATTATCCTAGCAAAACAATACATATATTAGCCAGTTGTAATTATGTATGGCATGTTACAAGTGTAATATTACTGTACAGAGAAGTCTTGACAGAAAACAATCACACATTTTCCAACATCAACATAATTTTCATCCGTTAATTCATTTTCAATATCAATTAAATCATTCCAATTCTCATTAAAATGTAATACATCAGAACACAAAACACACAACACAAAATTTGTTCAGATCCTACGAATGCTTATTAATAAGACAGATCACTAAAACAATATGGAAATTAAGTTAGTTGAAACATCCAGTCTTTATAAAGTACATTTTTTGAAAGTTCGATTTCTTGATTTATCTGTCAAAATATTATTTCAATCTTAGGCACTGTACTTTTAGTATTGTCATTACATGTACCACTGTAATTCATAATTCTTCTGACACACAGGTCTTCTAATAGCCTCAACACGTAAAGCTACGAATGATTGAGGGTCAAGAAATGAGCCCCAAGCAAGGGTCAAATTATCCAACTGATTCTCTAATATCTTAGGAGGTACACAAGATTTTGTGACAAAACATGTTATATAGATCAATTTTCAATAATCAATTTGAAAAGAATAGAAAATTACATATTTATTTTATTTTTTTCACATTATCAAAATATGGAACCCAATAAATGACACTACAAGCCTTTCCTTATCATAAATACTAAATCACCAGGTGATTAGAAAGCCCGTGTTATGACTCCATGTATAATAATTTTGTTGCATAAAAGAAAAAAATGACCATTTTAACAGAAATGCATTTGGAAAAATTTGAATAATATACTTATATATTGTCTAATGATTGTTAAATGTGCCTGTGTAAGCTATATTATCTAGTCTCTCAATGACTATCAAATTAGTATATTTTCCCCATTCTGACCATACTATATTGTCAGCAGGTTGGGTCCCATCAAATATAGATATTCGGCAACTTTCTTTGCTTTCAAGAATGAATATTTTCAAACATCTGTCTACTAAATCTGTGAAATGTTTATCATCTCCAAGTACAAATTAGAAAATATGATGATAACATTTTTTTTTATGAACATGCATTAAAATAATACATCTACCCTGATATTCAAAAGTAAATCCCTTAGTGTTGACAGTGCACTACACTTGCATTTAGCAGTCGTATTCTAAATTTGTGCAGGAGAGTTGAGGCAACCATACTTCTAGATTTGTCATTTCTCTAAAACTGCATCTGAACATATTTTACATGCATCTTTATGTCAAGTATACTAGTCAGTATAAATATGTGGAGAGTAAATGCCAAAAGTCTGATCGAAAAGGATACTGATCGAATGTAAATTCAAAAAGTTCATCTTGTTCACGTAGCTGTTTTTATATGGTAAAAAATTTGCATAAGTACTTAACATGTAGTATCCATAGAATTATTAGACAAATTATTTGATAATTGACAACAGAAATGTCATTATTGAATCAATATCAGTTCTAACATCATGCCACCAAACGCATACCCATAGTAGACTCAAAACTAGATAATTTTAACTTAGAGTGTTTCAAAGAATGTGTCATGAATGTGAAGAAGATATAAACAATGTGCATATGAATCTTGTTAAACATATTATGTACATTATAACCGCTGGGAATTCTGACAGAAATGAACATAAAATGTAATTATAAAAGGTAAAAATAAATTTCATTTTTGAAAATACATGAGGGTATGAACAGTAAGCTTCATGTTTGCGTACTTTTCATGAAATGCTACCATGCTTCATGTTGGCGTACTTTTCATGAAATGCTACCATGCTTCATGTTGGCATACTTTTCATGAAATGCTACCATGCTTCATGTTGGCGTACTTTTCATGAAATGCTACCATGCTTCATGAAGTATGCTGGCTTGAAGTATCACAGCTAGTTCATGCCTCGTGTATTTTACAAAAATGAAATTTAACTAAATCATTGCCACGTTTCCATTCATTTACAAATTTTGTTGAATCATGCAGTAGATCTATGATTACGGTATATCATTCACTTTAAGCACTTTGTGTCTATTGAACACAATTTAAGACTTCTTAATTATTTAAACTCTCTGAGGACTAGACAGCCTGAAGATTTAGATTTCATAGCTTTTACTGGCTGCCTTAACTCTCCAGCATGTACTGAGCACTGAGATTACAACCAAAGCACATTTTGCATGCTATATTTCCCAATACATTCCTCATTTTTCTGTCTTGTTAGTTGCAATTTAATCAATGGTGAGAGAATGACATATTTGATGGTTGGAGAATGTCACATTAATGACATACTGATCCTATTAATATAGCCCAGAGATTATCCCAAATCTGTTTCATGCAGACATGATTCCTCTTCATTTTAAACTGAAAGATTAAAGATACAATGTATAATCAAGTACGAAGAGTCCCTGAAACAAAATCCATTTTATTAAATATTTAATAATTGTGAAGTTGTATTTACAATTTGATATATTAGATTGAAATAGAACCATTACTTGTGAAACATAATTTATTACAATACAACAAGTATAATGAAATTGAAGATGCATCATAATTTTGTAAAACATTTTACATTTCACCATCATTCTATTCATTACAGGGTAAAAGGGTCGGTGGACAGTCGTCATGCATAAACAATCTCTATGAATTAAAAAATCACACTATACTACAGTATATTCTACTTTCCATTGTTCCATATTAGTGAGATCATATCAAATAATCAAGTCAGTGTTTGAAAAATTCCTTAAAAATTGATAAGAATCGTTTTGGGAATTTAAATCATGCTAATTGTAACAGGAGAGAAAAAGTGACATTATGACCTAATGGACTCGAGCATGAAATCTTTTATGAATTCTGCAGGTCCCCTATCAACTGAGCTATCAGGAAATGCTCACAATTCCTTGTTGCACTATCAAAGAATGTTGGTTACCAATAATTGATATAGACAAGCGGTAAAAACGAATACTGGCAATGAACCACAGTAAAACGAATACTGGCAATGAACCACAGTAAAAACCAATACTGGCAAAGAACCACAGTAAAAACGAATACTGGCAATGAACCACAGTAAAATGAATACTGGCAATGAACCACAGTAAAAACATATACCAGTAACCAAAAATGGATATGAACCATGGTAAAAAGAATACTAGTAAATAAAATCCATCATGGATATGTATCATGATGAGAAAAAATACTGGTTATTAATCAAAATGGAGATGTACCCCAGTAAGGAAGAGCAGTATGTAGTAGCCCAAAACGAATATGAACCACAATATCGTAAGAATACTGGTAATTTGGGCCATAAATGACACACGGGCTCTGTATCTAAGCACTGTTTCTCCATGACTTCATCTCAATGACTAATAAAACAAAGTTTGCTCAGTCATATTTTCTCCCCTACTGTCATGCGAAATGCTATACCGTTTAACCATGCATGCTCACATTTAGCTCTAGAGAATAAGACTTTATTATTGAATACATTCTTGTACTTGAGTTGATATATGATCATATTTTCCTACAACACATACATGTTTAGGTAGGCAGAAACAACGGGACAGTGCTATTTCATTGACAATTGTCATGAAAGCAAATTGCTACTTTGATATTTATGATGTCACAAACACGAGAATTTTTTGCAATATCTGTAAAGACAAAATTTCTGAATTTTCACAAAAGTTGCCCAAATTCAAATCAAATATTTGATCAGTCATACTGTCAGGGCTGTCCTCAGTTTCACTGAAAGTGCCAAACCAAAGGAAACAAACGAGATTTGTAACATACATAGAACAATATCCAATGAAAATTTCATAAATTTGCATTTAACTATATTCAAATAAAAATTTCATTTTCCAAATCAAGAATGTACCAGTGTCTAAAGGGCTTCTATAGCAAGGATCTGATTTTAGCTCCTAAAATGACTTTGAATATTTGAAACATTTCTTGCTTTATTTTCATGATTCAGAAGATTAATCCTTAGATATGACATAAATATTCAACTTTTTCCTAATTTTCAATGTTTATATGACATTTTCTTAATTCATTTCTGATGTAAAATTTCAAAAAACTGTGGGAAAGGTGTGGAAAATATTATGGCTTTTGTCACATAAAAGTTAAAGTCTGAAAAAGATATATATGTAAGCAAAAAAATTAATCTTAGCTCTCAGGTCAAAAATTTCAAAATTAAATGCTGCAGGCATTTTTTTTTTTAGCAGGTCTTAGGTCTTTTTAATATCTCTCTTTTCTTGTCAGTCAATAAACAAAACGAAGATATCAACTGATTCTTACTTTTTTGATTTCTTATATTAAATATTCTTATTATTCTTATATCAAATGCGAAAGGTCACCTGAGTTTATTCAAAGGACAATAACATACACTGCACAAATTTTGATCAGAATTGCTAAATTGAGCCAAATGCTCACGTAAGCCAAAAATACCAATTCACAGTACATTGTACTTTGTGTCTTGTTTAGATACATGCAGTGTAATATTCAGACCTCTTCTCTAACTCTGCTGCAAGGGGAAAATAAAATCTTAAGCTTAAAAATGAAATTGATGAGAGGGGTGACATGAACAGTGTGATGTTAGTTGATACATACAAGATAACACAAATACATGCTTCAGTCCTGTTAAACAGTACACAATTAGACTATCATTAGTTTTACTCTTTGATATCTGCCATGTATAGAAAATAAATGAATCAACTACTCAAAATTAGATGTGTTTAATATGAAATGTCTGAATCTTGTAAATTTACTGCATTTTGTATCAATGGAATCTAGACTTACCAAAAAAAAATTTTTTTGGCATGATTTGCAAATGCATTAAAATAATTGGGGAGGTACCACACTCAAAAGACTTGAAAACAAACAGTAATTACAAAATGACCATGGGCTAGACTTGAAATACTTTGATGTTGACAATTTTTATTCAGACCAAAACAAAATGTGATAATTTGTATGGCAATTTAGTTGCTCCTACGACAGTTGATTTTCTCAAAATATTTTATAAATCTCTGAATATCATGGTTTACATTATACATGAGAATGTACTTTAATTAGAGACCAATGACATACTTCATTGTTCTTGAGGTAAAAAATAGAATTGTATTACAGTTTTCTTTAACCATTAATGTGAATCCATCTCATCATTGAGGACAATGACTTTACTTCAGTTTTCTTAAGATAATTGTTATAAGTGGACTAAATCAATTTTTTAAATCACTGTAAAATTATTTTATTTTGTGGGATCAAATTTGCAGAGTTTCACAAATATAATGTGACATGTTGCAATCTGTCATTGTTATTAAGTATTACAGTAATTCCACCCTCAAGTGACATTTTAGATTTGTAAAATCAATAATTTATTTAGATTTATGCATGATTGGAACATAAATATTGTTGAAGTTTTTTCCAAGAGTTATTGTAAAAAAACCTTGTTAAAAATAAAATATTTCAAACGTCTAAGCTATATATGAATAATCAACACGTTCAAATTATTGAATCCAAGGGCAATAACTCTGTTTTCATTGATTATTATATGAATAATTTCCTTTATTTTTAACAAACACTTTGTATATTTTTGCAAAGAAACATTTTCATGAAATTGTTATAAATACTATTTTATCGTTATAACCAGTTTAGTGAAATTTTGATAATGCTGTTTGAGGAAAAATTACAGTTTTCTGATACTGATACCATGATTCTGTTTAATGTATGTCTCACATTTTAAAACTTGCAATGACCTATGCATTTTACTTGACAATTTATTAGTTCTAACTCTAATCAATGGAATAAATACTCTTTCTATACATTTATGATATAATAATTTGAGTATAAAGTTACCTAATTTCATGGAAAATAAGAATAAATAATGAATTACACCATGAAAACTAGCAATTTATCTCCCCTCTGGAGGGATATTACCCAAAACTTGGAACCTTCTTTTCCTATAAATGCATTGTGCACTGCACAGTCCAACTCAGTCTTGCAGTTGATGAAAATAAGTTGAACATAAGATAAGTTTACTGATGCAGAAATAGGTAATTAGTCACAAAGACATTTAAACTTTAGTCAGCTTGCTTTGAGTCTCAAGAGAATTAAAATCATAAGGGTTTCTCTCATTCTAATAATGATCCATTAAAATTTCCATTAACCAAATCAAAGTTTTAATAAAATTCATACAAGTAAATATTAAAGTATGATTTATACATGTATAGCACTTACAGATGGGTCTGTGGATTATAATCATGTTTTAAGATCTTGAAGATAAAAATTCCAAGGGTACCCATTATTTAATTGTAATACTTGGGAAATGTAACAAGTGAATATTTATGGTGGTTTGGACACAGCAAAACATTTAGCCTATCTAGTAAACAGCACTACCCCCCCTCCCCCAAAAAAAACAACTAAGACTCATGGTTTCATGAATTTCAAAGAGCAAACAGAGTCCAGTGGTCGAGTGCAAACACACAATTCATATTAGTTGACTAGAAAGTAAAGTCAAGGAAATTTTATTTTCAATTTCAATATTTCATTTTTTTGCTGAATTTCCCAAATTTTATAAATTCATATTCTAAACATACATCTCTAGCCAGATTCTTATTATTAAATGATCAGCAAAAAATATGCAACTATGAAATCTCCATATTTGTTTCCATTGAATTCAACTTTCACAAGCAGGTCAAGAGATAAATGAACCTTCCAATCAAATAAATACCAACCTTCACACACATCATGCTATAATAAAATCATTATCTGCTCATTAAACATATATTACATAATTCTGTAAATTACATAAATTATTGTAGCTTTCTGAGAATTGAAATTAACAACTCCATAACAGTTCTTCCAAAGTCTAAAATTACAATCAATTCCACAGTTTTGCTAAAAAGGGGCATGGACACAATCCTTGTAAAAAAAAAAAAAAAATAACTGAGGTATTAATTACAAATATGGTAGTATTTGATATGAGTAAAATATAGCAACAAACCTAAATTTCAAAAACTGATGCAAAGATGTATTTGAGACATCTGAACTTTCATCTTAAAAACAAGGCACGAGCCATGTTTATGTTTACATGTTACAATGATTCAGCTCTCAACATGGCACCAAAGTAGATAGCTTTGGAGAAAAGAATTTTTACTATGAAAATTTTCAGTTCTTACTTCTTTGTGCTTGCTTCCTATATTGATATAGCAATATTCTAGGTTGAAATGCTGAATTTCATCGATACACTTTTTAGAAATCTTGGTATTCTCACCTCTGCACATTGTTACTAGCCTTTGTTTACAGTCTTATGAAATGTGTGTATTCATCTCACTGAGATACAGAGTTACACCATGTTTACAAACACGACTTAGAGAGACAGGTTTTATGTAAATACATAGTGTATACAGTTTAAAACTATTTTAATCCAATTATTTATAAAAGATTTTTTTTTTCTCTAACAAAAACTGTCAATTTCAATCAATCGGAAATCGTGTCGGACTGTCAGTGTCCCTTTAAAGTTATTAGAATGTATGTCCATCAAAGTACAATTGTTTCTGCTGTGGTAAAGCTTGAGATTCTGGACTTGTGGCAGGTACATGTTAGAGAGGAAAATACAGTTGACAACAATCAAAACTATTTCTAATTTCAATATTTGCCTACACTGTAATTATATATATATATATATATATATATATATATATATATATATTAATTTCATGGCCTTTAAATGTTAATATCATTTATATGCACCACTAACTATTTTCGATGTGGTAAGTGTTAGAAAATTTACATTCACCTGTGATTGCTTTGCAGTGAAAATAAAACATTCTCTACATGTACATGATACTATAATACAGGTGAATTTCTGTTACCAAAAAGAAAAGTTTTGTTCAGGTAACTGTTTCTTTTCGTGTACATATCTATCTTACTACAGACAAAACTGAATACTAAAAATCACTTCTAATTAGCAATATTTTAACTCCACTATTTTATTTCATTAAAGAGATTGGGGAGAAAATTCTCATTCCATGACTTAATCACTGCATAAATTTACAAAATTATTAATAAATTTGCTTTCGCATCAAGCCAACCTCACAAATTTATATGAAAATGTGAAATAAAAAAGTGATTTATAGTATGTTATAGTGTATTCGATTTTTTTCTATCGTTTCTGGAGTATATAGAATATGCTTTTAATACAGTATACTGGCTGCTATAATCTGAGTACTGGTATCTCACTGAATGTGAATGCCATACCTGGAAACAATATTCTTGATACCATTCCTGGGAATACCAGCAGAAAGAGGGGGAGTATTTTGATGAAGGCACACAAAACTGTTCCTGCTTTAGCATGATCGAAAGTCTTGCCAGCAAGTGCTCTCTGAACTATCACCTAAATCATATTATAAAAATACATGTAAATCACAGTGTTCAAATTTTTGTATGTTTAATTCAATATGATCAATTTAACTAAACATTACCAGTTTTTCATTCAGATTAAATATACCCAGAATTGAAGTCTTCAATCCATGGGAAAACTATTGGCCCACAGACCAAATCTAATTAATTCATCTTTCAGACCATCAAATCCTGTGACTGCACAGATGCAACATTTTCATGAAAATCTATTGAAAATTGCAATACTCCGAGGAAATTACAGTGAAAATGAGGAAACAAGAGGCAAGAGATTTTCAGATGTTTTCACTGTGAATGAACCAAATGTTCACAATCTCAAACATTGCTTCTGAAAAATCTTCCATGAAATGAAAATCAAATCTGAAAAGAATCATATGCATAAACCTTACATTCAAATGATTTGAAAGTTTTTTGGAATAGCATCATTGTATTGTGACCTGGTCACCTACCAAACTCTGAAAAACCAGTACGCTGGTTTAACAATACCTGGTCAGAACACCAGTATGCTGGTTAAACAATACCTGAGCAGAACAACAGTATGCTGGTTTAACAATACCTGGTCAGAACACCAGTATGCTGGTTTAACAATACCTGGGCAGAACACCAGTATGCTGGTTTAACAATACCTCAGATCACTAGTATGCTGGTTTAACAATACCTGGTCAGAACACCAGTATGCTGGTTTAAAATACCTGTCAGAACACCAGTATGTTGATATAAAAATACCTGTCAGAACACCAGTATGCTGGTTTAACAATACCTGTCAGATCACCAGTATGCTGGTATAAAAATACCTGTCAGAACACCAGTATGCTGGTATAAAAATACCTAGTCAGAACACCAGTATGCTGGTATAAAAATACCTGTCAGAACACCAGTATACTGGTATAAAAATACCTGTCAGAACACCAGTATGCTGGTATAAAAATACCTGTCAGAACACCAGTATGCTGGTTAAACAATACCTGGTCAGAACACCAGTACCAGATAGAGTTGATGGACATCCCGATGATTCCAGGCCATGGCAGATCTCCAGTGGTGGCGTCACGAAACAAATGCATGTAATCCTTTCGAGGCAATCCACAAGTCGTGTTGGAGTACTTTGTTGTGTTTGCAATGGCATGAGGATACTTTTCCACTATTCCATTTAATCCACCAACTTCTGCAAAGCCTATTTGAGATAAATTGTAATGCAAATAATCAATGGACTGTGTAAGGTTGTTTGTCATACTGTTAACAACTATAAAGGAAATGCCCCCTGATGGAACTCCAGTTTGAAGGTTCTTTAGCAGTTCATAAAAATAGATTTAAAACATATCTTTATAAACTAGCATTTAATCTGTAATTCTGTGTTTTGTTGTTTAAATTAAAAAAAAAGCAAAAACGTAAACATACAACACTTAAATAGTTTTGTCTACTCTTATTTTCTATTTTAAAGTCAGTTTAGTATTATATCCTCATTTTATGCATTTGTTATTCTTTGTTTTATTGTCTTACATGCAAAGGGTAATTGTCTTAATTAA
The DNA here is from genome assembly GCA_024699665.1 of Ostrea denselamellosa. NCBI lineage: Eukaryota > Metazoa > Mollusca > Bivalvia > Ostreida > Ostreidae > Ostrea > Ostrea denselamellosa. Next base: position 9,323,305 of record JAMZEH010000042.1, read on the forward strand.
ATAAAGTACTACATAAAAGTGAAATAATGATAATAATATTTTATTTGCCAGTATTGTTTTGAGGATTATTCCAGTCTCTAACACTATATTTCATTATGATGTCAAAAGTATACATTAAAGAAAACTTTTCTAGTTGTGTTCTGAAACAACAGTGTAACTCTCTCTCTCTCTCTCTCTCTCTCTCTCTCTCTCTCTCTCTCTCTCTCTCTCTCTCTCTCTCTCTCTCTCTCTCTCCAAAAACAGCTATCTGATGTACTTCCTGACTTATATTCTCATAAAATACATGTACATAGTTAGTTGCTGACTCAGCAAGACTACTGCTGTCCTCTGTTGATTTACCATGTCTATTAATTCATCAAATGCAAGTGAAGACTTACTCAATCCCATCAGCACTAGCGCTCCAATCAGCATGATAATTGTCTGTATGAAGTCTGTCCAGATAACTGCAGTTAGTCCACCTAAAAGCAGTCCAGATATTTATGCACACATATTTTACATCACACATTAAAAATTACTGTGAAAAAGTACTGTAAAACCCATCTGCTTAAATCTGATACTTTACATACTGGTAACTGAAAATTTTGACTTTCTCTCAATTTCATCTTACCTTAATGCAAATATATATATATATATGATTTTGTCTCATTTTTAATTTACCAATCTTACTTTGCATTTTACAAGTTATGAAATGACATCATTGTAAATCAGACAATCTCTGTAAAGTCATATAGAGCAATATGGTATGGAAGTGCCCACCATTTGGGGGGAATCTAGATCATTGTTCAACTAGTGTGCTGTGTAAACCAGTACTGAACATTGCCAATTATTTCATATGATCTCCAAGTACTGTTCCTAAAGAGTTATCTGCCCTTACTAAAACACATTTTTCAAAATGAAACAGAATTATATCACCTTTTTATTAATTATCATATAAAAAAAATCATCGACCGAATATTGACTTCTTAGTATCAGCCCATTTTAGATTTATGCCTGAAAGAAAATGAAGGGCAAACTTAAACTAGACTTGTTCTAATGCTATTAATACCCCCTGTGGAGCTCATCCATTGGGGCATACTTGAAATTCTGTATAGCTGAAGACCAAGAAGTTGAATTTCAAAATCATGTATTTTTAACTTGAATTTACAGGCTACACTAAATTCCTCTGACCTCATTTTTTTTCAATCAATAATCTTGGTGTGATAAGAAAAAAAAAATACAAATCTGAGTAACAATATAGCTCTGGTCACCAACTTGAATCAAAATCAATTGAAAGAATGAAAAGACATCCTTAATGGAACCAATACACTCTCAAATGTTTTTGTAGGAGAGGATACTGGCAGACTATACAAAAATATCACGGAAAAAATAAATAGAAAGGACTAAAACTTTCTCAAAATTGAACTAATCAATCACAAAATACCAGGTGCACAGGTTTACATAGAATACAACATTTCTATAGAGAAAATGTTCTGCCTCCAGAAAAATCTCCAGACAAAATGCATCTATGGTTAGATGAACAAATGGAGTGAAACCAGTATACCTACAAAACTTGTAAGAGGGGGGAATAAATGTAACTGGGACAGAAATATCCCTGTATATGGCGGCATGCTATGGAAATCTTCTTTCCAACATACCAGTAATATATCATCATCTTTTAAAAAGCATTTAGCAGTTTCAAAATTTTGAGAAGGACTGGGATTCTAAGTTGAAAAGTCAACAAAATTTCAACCTTTTGCCCAATCGAAATTATTTTGTAACATCAGATTAATGCTCCTGTAAATCAATAAAATAACTCCCATAATTCCTATCAATTCATGACCATCAGATTTTAAAATCATAGGGAATCCACGTTTCAAAATTTTGGCTCCCTGAACTTGTATCTACACTGAGCTTAGTACCTGTCACACTGGCTTCAAGTTGAATTTGATCCAAGATATAAAACAATCATACTTTGCCTTTTTTAATAGCGCTGTTTTTAAAAGTAATTTCAGACATGGAGAGTTATTGATCCTGTAGAGAGCAGGGTCTTCAGATAAGAACACCTATGCTGCTTTTATTGAGACAAATAAATGGACTTTGCCCTGCAACCCTTTTTTTTAAAAAAAAGTTAATGACACCTTAAGCTGCAACCTTGTGAATTTAAAAAAAAACAAAAAAAAACTCGCTTCCAAATCCAAAATTAAACTTGTTTTATATCTAATAGTATAGTACCTTTCTTTTTAACATACAAACACAAAATTCATCCTTTCAGCCCAGATTATTATATATGAATCAAAAATGACTGTAACAGTTACCAGTGATTGTGAATATTGTGGCAATACTCAAAATGAGCAGAATAGACCACCACACATTCAAATGCATGGACTGTTCTATAAATATTGCCCCCGCATACAAATCAGCCTGAAAAAAAACAAAAACAAAAACAGTATGTCAATGTGGAGATAACTCTGTAAATGTACAACTATTCCCAAATCAAATGTTAATGTGATGTCAAGCTACATTTAACAGAACATTTTGACAAAACATTTGCTTTCTACCAACAGCAGATTGCAGTAATGGCAATAAAACAAGGTCATGTTTTAATGCATTTTTGTCCCTCTTTTCTCATTTACAATGAAAATTTAACCAATCTCAAATTCAAACAGAAATTGTTTTACATGGAAAAATTTTTTTTAATACAAAGAATACTTTATTTCTAATTCAGAGCCAAAATAGACAAACATGAGCTAATTCCAACAATCAAGATAAGAAATGTCAATCAATAGAACATTTCAATAAGCATGTATGTATTAGAAATTATCTGAGGCTTATGGGTCACAATGCTCACCTGATCTCTTCCTAAGAACTGAATTTCATACACCTGAGTACCCTTCCTATATTCCCATTCTGTATCAATGGACATGATTGGACCAAACTACAACCTATATATTATTGCTCTTGAGAACAATGAATGAATTTTAAAAGATTTACCTTGTATTTTCCCATATGAAAAAAGGGACACATATTGTGGCCCAACCCTTGCCCACCAAAAGGCCTCATTTTAAGCAAATATGAATTCATTACAGAGAACTACATTCTGATTCGACAAATAACCATGATGATCTTCAAAAGATTTGTAAATAACTCTGATACATATTCACTCAAACACTTTTATCCCTATTAGGGCTAATACGGCCTTGTTGTCATGCGGTATGGACGATTTTGATTCAGTTTTAGTCTATATTAAGATCTTGTTCTTGAGAAGATTTCATTCCTATGTAAAACATCTCACCCTCAAATGCAGCTTCATCTCATTCACTGAGCCCCTGATTTGAGGCTTGCACATTAGATAATTTCAGATCCAGTGATTCACAAGAACATATTTGTGATCCACCCCCTTTTCACTCTTCCATGATTCTCTCAAGGAAGAACAAGTCATAGTTCTTTATCTGATTAACTTTGATTTCCCTTTATCAAATGTCCCTATGTGCAAAATTTGATTAAATGCTCTTTAGTTCTGGAGCATGACTCAATAAAATGTTAGCAGGGACAATTGACCAACTTTGATCAGGAAAAGCTCAATTCTGCCTCCCCAGAAGCACTTTTTTAGTAGACATCAGATGATATACAATTATAAAGCTATTTAAGACATTGTTTTAGAAACATGTCTCCCGTGTGGTAATATTGAAAAGGATTACCTTTAAATTATGAATGAATGTTATGATAGTGAAAAATATGGGTTATCTACTTGTCAGGGGCAACCACAATACTAAGTTTGATCTCTCAAGATACAGAGCAGACATTTCAAAATAACTAGTCAATTGAGTCATGACCTTTGAATTAGTGACTTGAAAACCAATGGGGGCCCTCTACTCTTTAAGGGGTACTATTGTATCAAGTTTGATGTCTGACAAGCAACAAGTTCTCAATATACTAGGCTGAAAATATCATCTCACGTCCAGAGTAGTTTGACCCTTGATTGATTGATTGATTGTTGTTTTCCGCCGCATTCAACAATTTTTCAGTTATCTGGTGGCGTCCAGTTTTTATTGGTGGAGGAGAGAACCCAGATACATTGTACCCAGGAAGAGAACACCGACCTTCCAAAAGTAAATTGGCAGACTTTCTCACATATATCGGCACAAGCGAGATTCAAACCCACGCCGACTAGAGGTGAGAGGCCTTGTGATTTTGAGCATGATGCTCTAACCACTCAGCCATGGAGGCCCCCGTTTGACCCTTGAGCTTTGATCTTTAATGCAGTAGAGGATATCTACTTCTTAGGGGATCTAATGTAGCACAGGGTTCTCATGATTTTGAGTAGACAATACCTTACTATGTTCCAAAGTAGTTTGACCATTGACCTCGCGACCTCAAAATCAATAGGTTATCTATTCCTTTAGTACAACCAATGTACCAAACATGATGTCTGTCAAGCAAAGAATTCTTCAGATATTGAACAGACAATATCTTACAATGTACAGTTTGACCCTTGACCTTAAAATCAATAATGGACATCTACTTCTTATGGGGAACCAGTGTAACAAGTTTGATGTCTGTCAAGCAAAATGTTTTCAAGATATTGAGCAGACAATATGTCTTACTATGTCCAGCTTGGTCCCTGACCTTTGATCTTGTGATCTCAAATTCAATAGGAACATCTAATTATTAGGGGGAACTAGTGTACCAAATTTGATGTCTATCATGCAAAATCTTCTCAAGATATTGATTGGACAATATTTTCCTTGTGTCCAGAGTGGATTGACCCTTGACCCTGTGATATCAAAATTAATAGAGGTCATCTACTCTTTAAGGCAAACCAGTATAACAAGCTTCATGTGTCAAGCAATGGGTTCTTAAGATACTGAGTGGACAACATTTGTTCTATCAATTGACTGACTGACAGATGTAAATCTATCTTCCCAAATGAACTACATGTACATATTTACTGATATTTTTGTAAAGATGTACACCAGGAGGGCCAGAACAGCTATATATATCTGAATTCTTTGTCCTCCAAATCGATACTTCAAATATTCAGGCATGGTGTAAACCTGCAAAAAAGAGAAAACACTTGAGCTGTACAAACAGGAATAACACCCCACTGGGCACATTCAAACTAGGTCACACATTTTTTAACACCATATTTATACACAGTTCTGTAATATATGGATATAAAAAGTAATGGACCAGATAAAAAATCAATTACCTGAGCTTTTGATCTTTATTAAATGACCATGGGTGATGGTTAAAACAAATATCAAACTAGAATCAAGAATTAGAGTCTAATGTTTTGAAGTTGCATAGAGATGGCATAGACAAGAATTACAAACTTTTTTTTTAAATGACCCTGACATTGTCAAAATGACCTTGAGAAAAGATCACAAAAAATCTCAGTGACCTAACACTAACAGAATTCACTAAAATTTATTTTCACTAATTGTCTAGAAATTATTAAAAGGCAGGATTTACCAAAACCAAGATAACCAATAAATTGGGTACTTAAAAGTGACTGACTGAACATCTGTGCTAAAACTGGACTTTTTATGGTACTTACACCTGATGCTATATACACAGGAAGAAAAATGTATCCCAGCAACATGAGAATGTACAGTGCCTGAAAATAAATAAAAGAGTAGCAGATTTTGCTGACAAATCATTTTAGAAAACTTACATGTATCACCCTAGTGACTGGAAATTCCACTTCACCTCCAATGCTGTCAAAACATTTAAAATATTAAAGAGAGGTTTATCTCCTTATAGTTAATATTGAAAAATTTATCAAAGTAGAAAACTCCATTCCTCATTTTCTGTATATCAAAATTTGTATCTGAGTGATATACTGAATTTTAATAAACACAAGATGCAACACATGCTTGTTCAAGTAACATTGAGATTAACATGAATGGTTTCATTTCAATTGCGAGTTCAATTACATTTCAGAGAATTATTTGAATATGATTAGCTCTCGGTTTATGCAAGTGTTATTCTACACTGAGTACATTATATTATCGTGCATTTAAATCTGAAACAATGAAAGGAATTTGACCATATTTATACCATTCAAAATTCAAAATGGTAAGAATCAGACAATGAAATTTCAAGTTTGTTGAGCTCAATACCTTCAAATTCAATGCAACCTCTGGTTTGTTATTTTAACATTTCAACACTGTTCAATGAAAAATTTAGGTTACTCATCAATCAATCAATCAAGTTTGCTAGGCCAGTCCCCCTTTGCTAATTTAACTTTCTGATTCAATAATCATGCAACTTTTTTATGCTAAGGTTTTGGGTGTTTTGTTTTTTTCAATTTCTGTAAAAATTTTGACGTTCATGATTTCTGAATTTTAAAACTTAAAACACAGAACTCAGGGTACAGATCTTTACTTGTGTGTACATATAATATCTAACCAAGTTTGCTGACCTTGACTTGACCTAACCCCTCACCCTTCAAACTGCCGATTCTCTACCTTACATAATTACAGAAAACTTTTCATAAAAGACTTAAGGTATTTTTTAACCTAGTTGCTTTTTTGTAATATCTTACATCCATCACTGTATTCAATTGTTGTAAACAACAGAGGGGGAAAAAACCTATTAGCTCAGTGTATTCCAATTAATGTATTTTTCCTTCAACTCTAAGAAAAGTATGATATAAATTGAGCTTTGGTCAGAATATGGTACATTGTACATATATATTGTCTAATTTTTTGATAGACATTCTTCCTTAAAGCAATGGTCCTCGAATTACTCAATGCATATATGTGTGGAAAAGGTGCAGACATGAATGAAAATTCTGTCTGGATTCTCTTTTTTTCTATGAAGAAGATAGGAATAACGTCAAGGGGAGGTTATAATGTACATAAAGTAACATAAAAATTTCGACCTTTGTGGTTTCAGGGCATTGTTGGCATAAAAACAGAAAAGGCCTCCTAAATCAGTATTACAAATGTACATTTTCATTTCTCAAAGTAACAAGTAGCTGCGTCAACTTTACACATGGATATTTTCATTTTTCCCTCAGTGATACGGGTACATGTGTACATACATTGAGTTCATATAGACCAATGGCAATTCCTGAAGCTGCTCCTGATCCGGCTAATCCAACAAAGTGGATACTTCCTATATTACTGGCAAACAGGGAGGCTCCAACCTAAAATAATACTGTATGTGAATATCAACAATTAACTAATGCTTCATAAGCAGGGCACATAGCACTACAGCATAATACAACCACCACCCACAAATACACACACCTTCATCTTGATATACTCTGCAATTATACATTTTTCATGGCTTGAATGGCAAGGCCCTTGAACATGGCCATTCAATCATTTGAGTCACACTATGAAAAACTTACAAATTATGTATGCTGAAGGTCACGGGTGTATTTTTTTTATATTCCAAAAATTGAATGTTTAGCTTTTTGTGATCAAAATGGACATTTATGTTTGATGCTATTTCTCCAATCAATTTGCAAAATGTAAAGGACAAGGCAGTATTTTTAAGAGCCCCATGCAGCCCCCATTTCCACTTAAGTTTGAAAATCAACTTAAACCATGAAAGCTAGTCAAAATTTATTGAAGATGTTACCATAGTAAAAATAAAGGCAGAGATTATCCCCTCAAAACAAGTTTCTACAAGCTTTTTCTATGAAGTCCCATAGTGACCTTGACCTTAAATCTTTTGACCCCAAAAAATCATTAGGGTTCTTTCCGTCTCTGTCTTGATAACAAGGCTAAATTTTTGTGAATCAATTGAGCAAAAAATGTGGCCTGTAGAGTGTATACAAACCTTTTCCATGAATCCCCATAGTAATCTACATGGTTTGACCCCACCCCCCCAAAAAATCAAAAGGGTTCTTCCTCTCTTGATAACAAAGCTTCATGTGAAGTATGAAATCAATGAAGCAAACAATGTGGAGTGTCTACAAGCTTTTCTATGAAGTCCTGTATCAGGGGTAGACAAATAGATTTTTGAAGTACTTGCCCAAGGACAGGTAGAAATGCCAAATTCACTTGCTCTACCACAAAATTTACTTCCCCTACCTTAAATCAAGATATATATAAAACTATTTGAAATTGCTTATCTTGCTATATTTTATTAAATCAATCCATTCGTATCTATTTCTGTTTGCTCATCGTAATACCCATGACCTCTCTCCCATGATTTGAGAATATCCCCGGATTCTCTTATCTTATCCAATTCCTTTATCTTAAATTTCACAACAAAGGAATTGATGCTGTCAACATTAACAACATCCTTAACCATAAAAAAGTACAGTCCTATATTCTGCCTTACTTTAAGATGATATCCACACCTTGTGTTTCATATAGATATACTTCCACTATTGCATCCAAGTTATTTATTTATAAACAGACATTGCAGTGCCTTGATATTGAGCAATTACAACGAAGTCCTCCAAAGTGTTCATGTTCTTCTTCCTTGTTTAATTACAGTCCCACTGGTCATATCATTACAGGAGACATAAACATTGTACAAAATGAAGATCTAAAGTCCCTGATTTTAAAAGGTCCTAAATTCTGAGAACCTCGCTCATTTAGATGGCGAAATAATTTCATGACTATCATGAATTCTGTGGAAGAATATGCCAGATGTTGGACGAAATCTGAAGGAGAGGAACTTGACACTTTGTCTGAGTGGATCAAAATTATTCGAAAATTGTTAAAATCCCGCATTCACCATTTGATGGAGAAAATGCGCACTTTTTATCCTTCTGTTTTTAAAAAAGCAGAAGTGATGAATGAGTTACGTAGACTACATGAAAACTTTGTGCTAGTACCAGCGGATAAAGCAAGTAACAACATGTCTTTGTTTGTAAAAGTTACTATTAAAAATGTCTTTTAAATGAACTGGGATTTACTTCAACATCTGGGAATCCTACTTATACTCGAAGCAATGTTATAAAGGATGAAATTCTTCATAATCATCTTTCAGTTTTAAATACTTTTGACATTCCTAAGAATCAGGATCAGTTTGAATTATTTTCCATACCTTTATTGGATTCCGAAATTACATAAAAATCCTTACAAACAAAGATACATTGCTGGTCCCAGTAAGTGCTCTACCAAGCCTTTATCTATATTACTAACTAAACTGCTAACAGCTACTAAAGAGTCACTTCAGAGATACTGTTCCACTACATATTCCAGAAGTGGTGTAAATCAGATGTGGATTCTCAAAAAGTCTGAGGAACTTTTGGAAAATCTAAAGTCTGAGGATTTTTCTAAAATTGACAGCATCAAAACGTATGATTTCTCCACACTTTATACAACAATTCCTCATGATAAATTAAATTCTAGACTTTTTCAGATAATAGATAATTGCTTTTGAACAAAAATGGCACTTGAAAATACAAATTTCTAGTGATTGGAAAACAAGGTACATATTTTGTTAGACACTACTCCGATAGCCCGCACAAGTACTCTGAAGCAAACATTAAGAATATGTTTGGCTTTCTTGTAGATAACATTTATGTAGTACTTGGAAACCAAGTCTTCCAACAATCCATTGGCATTCCCATGGGCACTAATTGTGCTACCTTATTGGCGACTTATTTTTATATTCTTATGAAGCGGAATTTGTTCAGAAACTGTTACAGGATAAAAACAAAAAACTTGCCGTGTCCTTCAACTATACATATAGATATATCGATGACATCTTATCAATCAACAATCATAATTTCATAATTATGTCCATTTGATATATCCTGATGAACTCGAAATAAAGGACACTACAGAATCTGACATGTCTGCTTCATATTTGGATATTTTACTTAATATTGACTCTAATGGCAGACCGACAACTACATTATATGACAAGCATGATGACTTCAACTTTGCAATCATCAACTTTCCATATCTATGTAGTAATATACCACTTTCACCTGCTTTTGGTGTGTATATCCAATTGATTCGATACGTAAGAGGATGCCATGCGTATGAGAATTTTTTAAAGCGAGGTCAACTACTGACAAAAAAGTTGACGTTGCAGGGTTATAACGAATTTTGTTTGAAATCATCATTTCGCAAATTTTACGGTCGCTATAATGACCTTGTTTACGATTACAAAGTGTCTCTGGGACATATGTGGAATGATTTGTTTCATACCCTTTGTTAGACTGTCATTTTTCATACTAACTTTGACTACGGATAATCCCGTTTACCTAATTTCGACTAAGGGCTCACAGCAGGTGTGACCGGTCAGCAGAGGATGCTTACTCCTCCATGGCATCTGATCCTACCTCCGCTTTGTTGGAGGTCCATGTTGCCCTACACTCAAACTTGTATATGTCTTGGGGATTTATGATTACAATTTACACATTGTTTACTTTGCCATTCGATACTTTGTCACATTTTACGTGCTTTGCAGATATGGATACTGATTGTTATTTAATTATTACATTCAGGGTCCTTTCTTTTTCTACTATATCCAACAAACTTGTCCACATTGCATGCTCACCTTGACATTGAGTCTGTAAGTACAATGTTGACTAGGCACTTTGCAATTTATTTTAACTTTGTCGTATATTTAAATATTTTAGTAATCTGTGTCATTTCTCACTAGACCTCTAGATGAATGCTGACATACTATCAGTTTATCCACAATCCACATTGTCAATGAATTTATATTTAAGGTGGCTCATTACACCTTGAAACAGTTTCTCAAATCAGCATGAAATTATTTGATTATGAAAGATATGATGATGTATAATAATTAATGTCAAAAAGGCAGAAAATTTGCAATTTTGGGGAAAAAAACATGATCATCAGTTCACCAATCTGATGCTTTAACCACTGAGCTATGACGATATAACTAAATCAATTGATACAAGAGGTCCATGGGCCAATCGCTCACCTGAGTCACCTTGGCCCATATTTAAAGATTTTCCCCATATATTCTCATGTAAAACTTTGATCCCTATTGTGGGCTCCACCCTACCCCAAGGGGCCATGATTTTAACAAACTTGAATCTGCACTATGTCAGAAAGATGTCATGTTTAAATTGGAACTTTAATGGCCCAGTGGTTCTTGAGAAGATGAAGTTCAAAGGACCCCACCCATTTTTGTGATTATCTTCCCTTTGAGGGGTGCATGACCCTTCATTTGAACAAATATATAATATTCTCTTCACCCACGGATAATTTGTACCAAGCTGCCTTGATATTGGCCAGGTGATTCTGGAGAAGATTATTTTAAAAATTTCAGTGGTTTTTTTTTTCACCGTTTTGCTGTTATCTACCTTTGGAGTAGGGTGTTTCCCTTCACTTGAACAAACTTGAATCCCCTTAACCCATAAATACTTTTTGCCAAGTTTGATGAAATTCGCCTAATGGTTCTGGAGAAGAGATGAAATGTGAAAAGTTTATGACACTGATGACAACACCGATGATGGACAATGGAAAGTTTTGATTAGATGAGCTAAAAATTCAGATCTGATCATTTAGTGATAAGAAATGAAATACGCATTTAATAATGGTCTGAAAAAATGTATATAATCTTGGATCCTGAATTACATTTATAGATTTCATTTTAATGTTTACATTTGAATCCCTAATTCATGTAGTAAACAAGATTTCCTTTCATTATTTATTCTTTGAGATGTGACTTTACATACATTCCAGCCTCTCTGTGCAGCACATTGTATAATTATATCATCAACAGGGGGTGTGCTTAAACATAATGTGCACCTCAGGCACAGTGAAATTTAATTCAGTTTAGTACTGGTTTCTTCAGTAGGGCCCCGTGGGGATGTGGGTTAGAATGGGTCCTCAATATCCCTTGCTTGTTGTAAGAGGTGACTAAATGGGGCAGTTTTTTGGATAATACCACAAAAACCAAGGCCCCATGTCATAGCTGGTGTGACACCATAAAGATCCCTCCCTGTTCAAAGGTCCTAAGCACCGTGCATATGCCTAAACTTTGCAGCCCTTCCACAACGATGGTTAAGTCTCCATATGAGTGAAAAATTCTCAAGTGGGACATAAAACAATATACAATTAGTCAATCTTCAGTAGGAAATACTACACAATCTTAATTAAATTTATACATTATGCAGATAATGAATATTTTATGCAGTGCTTGCTAACTTCATCACCTGGTAAAGCAACAAAGAAAGCATTTATTTTTTAATATAATTAATGATCTTTTAACTTGATATACAAATCTATTTGAATAAGAAAATGTAAAGAATACAATTCTAGTTTGTTTGTTGTATGGAGGCTGGCTGGAACATAAAAACAATGAAAGCTTGGACTATCCTATGCTTAATCAGTGAATAAATACATCCCAGAATGCTTGGTGTAATATAGGAACAGACTAACAGTTGAATTGACTTTATGATTGAAGAAATCATGACCACATGAAATGTGCTGCTGTTTGCCTTGTGCATGACCAAAGACTTACCGGTATCCAGTGCATACTCCTGCCAGCCAGAAAATACCCCCCTGCACTGCCACGGTTTTGCCGAGATGTCTGTCAATAACAAAAATGTTGCATTCATATATAAATTGTCAAACTGAAATTACACTTACACATTCACTTTGATATGTATCTATTTTCATAATGATCTGAAAAATCATTCTAGAAAACAAAAATTCAACATCAAGGATTTAGAAAATGAACATTTTACACTTGTAATAAGTGTACTTAATATATTGACTGGATATTTGCAGATATCAGCAAAATGGAAGTTAATAATGTCATTTCATGTGATTCTCCAAATATCCCCATGCTTAATTTTACACAATTAGAAAAATTGAAAGTTTGATAATGAAGAGCATAGCCAAACTTTGAGGCATAGATATCATGTTTATAATTCTCTAAAATGCTTGCCTTCATTTTAATAGGCATTATATTCAATGGAAAATACAAGCATACACATGCTCAAATATTCACTAATAAAATAAAATGGTAATTTAAAAATGTTAAAATCTGCCCGCGAAAAGTCCACAAACTAAAAATGTCATCCTTTTCATGGCCGATTCCTCTAAATTAAGGGAATCATATCTCAGTTCTTTTTAATTGCTTGGAATAACACAGATTTGACTATCATCTGTTAATGGCATACTAACAACACTTTATAACAAACAAGATGACTACTTCAACTATTCCATCATCAATTTCCCATATTTGTGTAGCAATATTTCCATTATGTCACAGGGCTGCATATAGTATTTATGTTTCTCAACTGATTCAATATACGAGAGCATGTTCTGTGGATGATTGATTTCTATATCAAGGAAGACTACTGATAGATAAGGTGATGTTACATGGGTTTAAACAGTCTTATTCAAAGTCAACATTTCTCAAATTCTATGGCTGTTATAATGGTCTAATTTGCAAATACAACTTGTCACTAGATTGAATGTTGTCTGATGTGTTTCTGTTAAAGCTATCGTTAGGTCATTCTTTGAATACTGATTGTGTATTACTCCATTTACCCAATCAAAATATATGACTCATGGATGGTGTGACCAATCAACAGGGGATGCTTACTCCTCCTAGGCACCTGACCCCACCTCTGGTGTGTCCAGGGGTCCGTGTTTGCCCTCCTCTTAATTCTGTATTCTTTATAGGATATATAAGATTGATTACCGCTCATTATATTCACTTGATTCAAACTCTGGATGTTGTCAGGTTTTTTTTCTAAAGTGATGTACACTTGCTACAGATTACAGATTGCTCATATTTTTCAAATAACAATTGAAAAATTATGTCCTGGACAAGTAATATTCTCTTTGCTATATGACCTTCATTAAAGGTCACAATGCACAGTCTTATCTTACAGCAAATCACTAAAGACCAGTAGAGTTTTTAACAGCCTACTGGATTGATCAACAGAATAAACAATTTGGTTAGCCAAGTATCACTTTTGGTTTGAATTTAGGCCACACAGAAAATAGTAATACCACACACCCCTCCCTACACACACACACACACACACACAAAAATTGCAAGAAAATAAACTAAAATTGATATACCATTCTTTAACAAGAGGTTCATATGCCTCAATAGTCATCCGAGTACCACAGCTCATATCTAGACCATGCATTTAGTTTTTCCTTACACATGTCTGAGAGTAAAGAAGATTTTGTAAGATTCAATACATCCTGGGGTCATGATTTTCACAATTTACATTGAGATCTTCATGGATATCATAACCATGTATTTAGTTTTTCTTACACATGTCTGATAGTAGAGAAGATTTTCTAAGATTTAATTAATATATTTTTACTATATGGCCATAGTGGCCCCACACTAGATACCTGACCAAGGGTCATGAATTTCACAATTTTGGTAAAGGGCTTCATGGACATCATAACTACGCATTTGATTTTTATCTCACATGGTGGGAGTAGAGAGGATATTTGAAAAATTGTGTGTGTGTTTTGGGGTTTTTTTTGAGCGGGGGGGGGGGGGGGGGGGGGGGGGGGGGGGGGGGGGGGGCACCATCCATGAGGCCCTGAAAATATACTGATAAAAACAAAAAATTGCAATTAGTCATTTTTCACTGAATCTTTTTCAAATAATTGTTTCATACATTTTTTGGTGTAGAATGAATCCCCCGATTACTCCTTGCTACATTTGGATAGATGTTCTACAGGAAAACCTAAATTAAGACTAAATGCGATACTTGGCTGACCAATTTCTAAAGTCTATTGATCAATCTAGCAGGCAAATGAAAACTCTAGGTCTTTTGGAATTTGTTATAACCTTTATGCCAAATATGAGTTCTCTTCACTGAAAGTTTATACTACAACAGATACTGCTAACACTTTCACCAATGATCTTGAAATAAATCCAAGGTCATGACACCCTGTTTCATCATAAGCAAGCTTTTTGATTGATTGATTATATATTGTTTAACATCCCACTTGAGAATCTTTCACTAATATGGAGACATCACCATTACCAGTGAAGGGCTGCAAAATTTTGGCCTATGCTCGGCACTTATGGCCTTTGAGTAGGGAGGGATCTTTAACATGCCACACCTGCTGTGACACAGGGCCTCGATTTTTGCAGTCTCATCCGAAGGACCGCCCCATTTAGTCACCTCTTACAACAAGCATGGGGAACTGAGGATATAACAACCAGGATCCCCACGGGGAGCAAGCTTTTTGCAATATATATCTAAGGTCATGGTTACTTGGAAAAGGTATACATTTTTCACCATGAAATTTACATTATTCACTTTTGTAAAAGAAAATCTTATTCATGTAGTTCATTTGTTGTGTACTAAATGTGTGATGCCATGTAGCAAGCACATCATAAGTGGGTCAATAACAAAATTATTGCAAAGGCAGACCATGTATAAATTTAAAGGTGTCAATGGATTCAAAATACTACCCCACACATGAAAAGTGCTGCTGATTTAAATGCATTAATTCACTTCAGTCTTCATGTTTAAGCAATATACTATACTCTATTTGTAAATTTCTTATATAGTTGATTTCCACAAGTTAGAAACACTATTTAATTTACACCAACAAATCTTGTCCATATCAGATGAGAGTACACCATTGCGTTATTCTTTAATATACAAGAAGCCAAAGACCATGACCTTTCACCACTTTTGTTGTCCTTTACCTCATAAATGCTAGTATTCTATATTTCCAATTCATAAAAGTAGGCCCTATAGTATTCAATAAGAAAATGAAAGGTTCAAGTTTATAGCCATTTTGCAAATTTTCAGACATATTCACTTTGTACATGAAGTCACAGTTGCATATTTCCTTAAGGTAGCTTAATATACCAAGGCTTATACTCTTCATGATATAATGTCACAAGATGGTCATTTAAATGTTTTGTGAGATAGTTTGCTTTGATAGAGTTTATTGTATATCATCATGGCTCAGTGGTTAAAGTGGCTGGTGATCTGCAGATCCCAAGTTCAAATCCTCCAGAGCCTTTTGTTTATATTCATTGAAATAAATTTTTGATAATCGCATTTTTTTTTCATCCAAAATTACATATTTTCTGCATTTTTGACAGATACACTTCTTATATATATCTTCGTATCTTTCATAATCAAATTATTTCATGCTGATTTTGAGAAACTCTTTTAAGGTGCAGTGAGCCACCTTAACTTCAGGTCTACAAAGAAGTGCTGTATGTCGAGACAGAGATAAAGCTGATAGCACTGGATAAACAACCTCTAAAAATGTAGAACGCTAATATTAAACCAACAAGCATTAATGCATGTCATCAGCTAAATCAATCTAAATTGAAAATACGTACAAATTACATATAATGGAACCTTGTAGTGGTACCTAATTTACTTTTCAACATTGTTCTAAATACATGTATAGTAAACATGATCTGTTTAACACTGAAAGATAAGATAAATGTCTTTAATTTGCATAAATCTCCAAAGTAAACACTTCAAACTAATATGTAGTTACCTAGTACCACCCTAACATCAGGAACCAAGGAATTCGATGTGTCTCTGTTGTATCCTCCTTCTAAAATGTTCTCATTCTAAAATGTTGACTTCAGCCAATTCAAAATACAGTCTTCATGCAATCATCAGCAGGTCATTAGTAACTTTAGTTAAATTTATCCACCCATTTCATTCACAACTGACACTAAAAACAGTTACATTTTTAAGTATTTTGTTATTGAAGAAATATTTCCATTGCAGATGAGTTTATCTCCTAATATAACAATCTTGTTAACATATTTCACAAGATAGAACAAGAACTAATGATGAAGGTCAATAAAGGTCTTGCTTTTAAAGAAGATATTATAATCACCTCACTTGACAATTATTTTAGTCATTCTCTCTTTCAATAGAGTTTATGCAATGTATGTCTGCTAGCTGATCAGTCATTCACAGAAAACGGTACAAGGCAATCAAACCTGTTAGACCCTTAGATGCTTGATAATATTCAGCTTTACAGATTTCCATAACCAACCAATATGTGTTAGGAAATCTTTTTACAGCTAGCACGATTTTATTTCAGAATATTTGAATGTATACTTCCTGTTTCCAATTAAAAGCTGAACTTTCATAATATTACAATTTAAATTAATCATTTTGATAATTTGGGCAACATATGTTAAAAGTTAAAAAAATGATTTCATTTCACCTGTCTTTCAAAGTTGGTATCAAATATTTGCTAATGATAAATCTATAAATAAGATATATTTCACAATTGACAATCTCAAAAAGTATTTTTTTACCAAGCAAATAATCCATTGTGTAGTGTGATGCTACAGCATCTGTTACATCATTCATTGACACCCAATCCAACAAATTTCTCGATGCCAAACTACTAATAAATCATCAACATTTAAAATTTTCAGACAATCTGCAAAATGTACAAAGTTTCACCTCATCTGAATCTAATTGCATGGGAGTATGAAAATATTTTTACTGTCACATGTACTAAGAGATATGCATGACAAAATGCCATTTATGTAAATGTAATAATCTACTCAAAAATATGAAGCTTATATCAGTACTTGCATATATCCTACAGATACTGAATTATCCTACATACTATACATGTATTTGTACTAAATCCAACCATAAAATTCGACATACATAAACTGACAGTCATTAGACAAGGTTTTCCTTGCAGACGATGCCTATCTTTCTTTTTCCTCCAGTGCTATTATTTGACATACATTGCACTTGTAGGTTTTCTAAAGACCCTGATGCATTTTCAACCTGATGTAAATATTCGGGTGGCACTGATTTTTTTGCAAAAAGTTGATCTGATCAAGCCCATCCATGCATAACGAGCTAACTGCACTAAGTACCAGTTATCATGGGCTTGGAAAAGGCTGGACTTGTGTATCTGTGAACATGAGTGATATTCTTCTGTTCCAATTGTTTAGATAGGGATAGAAAAATTAATATCATTGCATTCTTAATGTTTGCATGTGTTTATACCACTGAGAATTATCGATATTTAGCTTTAAATCTTAAGACCATTTTACTGCATAGTGAAGGTATTCTATGCTTGGATTGAGATAATGAACAGCCAATGAATTTGTTTAATTAATATTTATTGGTCATGCATATTCAATATTTCATTTCACTAAGTATAAATACAAAAGATTTACTGCTAAATAGGATCTGTTTAAATATATATCATAAATGTATACACAACTTGTATATAATTATGTTAAATTTGCAATGAAATTAGTGTTGACTTTTTTTGACATTTATGATATGTTTATCAGAAAAGGTTTCAAGTTCTTAAAGAACATTTTGCCAGCTGACAAGTACAGACAGCAAATATTCAGATTCATTTGCTTAAAGTTTCGAGAAATTCCATAGTTGATAAGGCCTCTGTCACCTCATAAAGTTATCAAAATGAAGGGTGACGACACACAAAGACATGAGAAAATATTCACCTACAGTGTGTTAATGTATACAAAGATACTCAAATTTTTAACTTTTAAACCACTTTATTATTTGCTTTTATTAACACATTTTTAATTACAGGTGTGAATCAACAACAGTCACATGTCTACCGTGATAGTTATATATGTACTGTAACATTCAGTAGTTAAGTATGTGTATGTAAAGAGACCACAGCAGTTATTTACGTGTACTGTACTGTAATAATACTGCAGTATGATACTGTGTAAAGTTCAGTAATGAGACTATAGTATCATATGTGAACTGTAATGCACGAACAGTGTCACTTAAATTTAATTCTTTCTGATATATACTATTTAACTGAATGCAGTGTATGATACAAAATATGTAATTTTAACAACTGTTTAATTAAATATATCTCAGAAAACACTCCATGTGCCTGAAGTTTGTTGCACAAGTCTCAATGCAATGTCCTAACATTTCTTCCACATTCTGGAACAGACCTGGAGATACAGTCCATACCCCAGCCCCACCAGGTCCCAGGACAATACCTTTTTGTTTGTTGTTACTCTTTCTCCAAGTACCATAAGAGTATTCTATTTTTTGTTAATTTTTCACACCAATTTAATAACAGTGCCATATTTCAATGAAAAATCTTTGCAGAAATCACAGAAATTTCTAGTTTCCATTGGACTTTTACATGTGAACAAAATTACCTGCATTTTCTGGGAGGGCTAAGGAGAAAAGGGAGAGGGCATACATCAAGGTGTCAAAAGTTATTGAAGTGACATTTCTGTGGAGTGTTGTCGAGTTCAGACTGAAGGTTTTACAAGGTCTGTCACAATGTCTTGCTTTACAAAGCTATTATACTTTGATTTGCACTATTTTAAACTGAATTCATGTTGTATTTTGACCAATCAATAACTTAAGTCTGAAAATACATTCAGTATCTTCCGTAAGTCACTTAAAATAACATTCCACATAGATGAAATACATGTACCATACTTTCATTTAAAAAATTCTACCTCTTTGTTTGGCACACAAAATGTGCATTGAGGCACACATTGGTACATGAAAGCATAATTACTTCTTAAAGTCATGGATTGATAACCATTCAGAAACTGATAAATATAATTGCTGTACAACTACCAAAAAACATCTCAAACTCTGATCTCTGACAACTTTATGAAAAGTATTTAGATCTCTCTTCTTTTTTTTTTTTTTACATCTAACAAGGTGTTCAGAAAAGTGCAATGTGAAATACTCCCATTCATGACTGCAATGCAGCTGTTTGTGACAGAGAGGGGTAGCAAGAGAAAGGAGAAACCACTCCCGTCCAACAAAATTTGCATACATTTAAGATATAATCAGTATTTTGTTTGATGAAAAAAAAGAAGAAAAAAAAGACAGTGTATCTTATCAATATGATAAACTATGACAAAAAATATTTGACAATTTTGATAAATTATCATACTTTTACTAAAAAAGCACTGGAGTACTCACTGCAAGAAGAAAACGATGATTTTCTTATACATATTTATGAAGGAGCAACATTTATGGTGGATGTGCACAAGTGCTGCATGCGAGAAAAATATTATTAGAAACATTATGGGAGATGAAGATTTCAATTATAGTATGTAGTCATACATATTAAACATGAAACTTAACTCCCCTTGCATTTCTCAAAGTGGTTCTCTATACCCTATTTTCCAATCGACTTTGTATTGCTAAGTGTCCCACCTCCAGCCTGCAGGCCATCCATGCTTTCATGTCACCATGTTATTGTTTCTTTTTGTTTCTTTTTAAATTCAGCTTGTGACTTCCTCTTTCCCTATTCTCTTTCTCCTCCTTTCCCCATTATGCATTATATCCAGATTCCCTTTCCCTGCCCTGCCTCCTCCCAAACTTTTATCTTGTTACTCCATCATGTATTATATCCAAATTCCCTTTCCCTGCCCTGCCCCCCCCTCCAACCTTTTATCTTGTTACTCCATCATGTATTATATCCAAATTCCCTTTCCCTGCCCCGCCATCTCCCAACCTTTTATCTTGTTACTCCATCATGTATTATATCCAAATTCCCTTTCCCTGCCCCGCCCCCTCCCAACCTTTTATCTTGTTACTCCATCATGTATTATATCCAAATTCCCTTTCCCTGCCCCGCCATCTCCCAACCTTTTATCTTGTTACTCCATTATGTATTATATCCAATTTACACTGTATGTAGGGAGGATGTGATGAATATTATATAAAAACACTGCTGTAACTTTGCTTATAGGCTAATGAAAACAGATCATTGTGGGTTCTTAGGTAAATACCCATACTACATTTTAATATTGAAAACCCATAAAATTTCTTTCAAAATTTGTATGTATTTTGTCAAGGATGTGTATTGACCAAATTCATGAAAAAAAATTGTTGAGGGGCCTTTCCCTGGGTACAGCCATTTCTAAATATAGAACATAACTTTTTAAAGCTTGCAGCATTATTAAACATGGGTTTTGATATAAACAAAGGAAATATGTTTCTTTTATACGAATTAAAGAAAATGTATTATATTTTATTGTTTTCAATAAATTTTCATCAACTGAACCATGCTGTTTGGTTTTAAAGTAATGAAAATTATCACATGGTAATCAAAATATTGACCTTACAGCCTGTCATATCTGGAAAATTGTGACTTCTAAAACCTTGGAATATTCAAAAATTTTAATTATGTTTTACCTTTACTCTCAAGCAATCATTTGACATAAAAAGTAAATGGGGAAGCAGGCAATTTGCAAGCCTAATAACCTCCTCAATGTTAAAACTCTTGGAAAAATGTATACTGGAGAACATTGTTTAAAATTATTTGTTTAATTCATGATTTACATTACTAAACTACCAATTTCAAGAAATATTACAAAGTGATTTTTGAAACACAGTTTAATATATTCAAGCTTTAGATAAATAAAAACTGTCTTTCATTGATTGCAGTAAGCTTTATGGGCCAAGATTGAAGTTTGCAAAATTCTAATGATACTATGGAGCTTACTAAAAGACACAAGACTCTTAATAACCACATATGTGGCTACTGGAAATTATTTTGACAAAGAGAGTTCAAATATGACATGATATTTGTGAGAAATTCCTTTTTCACATTTTAAATTTAGAGGCCATTCATAGTGATTCAATATCCTCAGTGATAAACTCCGAGACTAATCCATCCACTACATGAATACTGACATGACGTCACATTTGATGGGAAAAGATTATCATGGTTTTGTTGGATTAATGTTCTAAAAAAAATAGATCTAGTTGGAATAAACATAAAGTTGTATATTTGAATGATTTTTACATTTTTTAAAGCTCAATCAGAATATGCTAATCTTGGCTTGTGCTTCAAATTTTGGGAAAATTTAATATTTCAAATCACCCAATACCCCAAAATCATGAATCAGTCCCTTCAATACCTGGTAGGTCAATGACATATAGTGCCATATACATTCCAAGCTGTTTTTAAAATTAAATATAGGTCTTGTGTTGAAATTTATTAAAATCTTATTTGAGCATGTTGAAATTTATCAAAATCTTATTTGTGCACCATTGAAAGCCATGTCCCTCCAGAATTTTTTTTCTTTGTAGATAAAAGAAAATTGCATGTACTACATAGTACCTACAAAACACAAATGACACCTACATAGCCAGTATCTGTCAGCATATGTTTCAGCTGAATCTGCACATTAGCAGTATGTACATTTATTCAAAGAAGTATTCTTTACAAACATTTATTACACGTTTAGAGGGCCTCAAAAGCTTTTATTTATTTATTTTGTGTGTAAATAAATATCAAAAATACTATTTTGTGAAAAAATATTAATGGAAAAGGGGGAGGGGTACATGCATTAGAATAAGGTCATAATGACATCGTATTCTTTCAGGGCTTTTTCTCCCTACTTAGAAAAATTATTAGGAAAACATAAAACTATTTGAGAATCACACAAAAAACATTATAGATTCTCTACATGTACCCATCATTAGTGATACAGCAGTGGCCTAAAATAGATACTATGAATGTCGGCAACATGATCTGACAACATAATCTGTAATACTTACAGAAATATTATTTATATTTGGGAATGACTTTTAAGTGTATGGACAGTTTAGACTGACATCACAATGTATAATTCTCTGGCATTCTCCCATAGATAACCATTTTGTTCGCACTGTCGCAAACCATGACTGAAATGTGCAACTTGAAGAGTACATTTCAGCTGTGGCTCACAACGATGGCTTGTTGGTAACATACCAAATTTTTTTGCTTGTTTGTTTGTTTTTGTTTTGTTTTTAAATTTTGTTATTTGCTTTCAAACAACTGGTTGCAATGGTCATGGAGAATTAGAGATTTTCATCTGCCATATTCCGTCAGGATCGGAGATTCCACTATAACGTAATATGTGAATCACATTCCTTGCATTACTTGACATGATATGGGGATTTACCTTAACAATGCTTTCTGCTATCTGTGAACAAGGTGAACATACATTTTAAATGTACATGTACATAACCAATTTAATTATATAAAAAGAGAAAGTCCTGAATTAATAAATATATTATAAGTATTACTGTCAATGTATGTGTTAATTACAAACAGTTTTAATAATAAGTAATTGTAATAATGTCTTGCATTGCCATGTGGTATTCAAAATGCAAATGCAGGGATTGTTATAATTATTATTTTCTCCCACTTAAACAATATTACCTAATTTTCCTGCTTTGTATTAGGACACATGTCATTATTATTACATGTACATTAAGTACTATTACTTAATTCAACCCTCCACATTGTTAAACCAAGCCATACCAGTGCTAGATCTGTACAGTAAATCGTACATACTGATGTGCAAATGTAATATTCACGTATGCTATTTGTAATTGCCTGAAAGGGCCACAATTTGGAATAAAGAACATATTTAAATGATAGCTATACATTTGATTTCTTCAAAATTTCAAGCTGTTAATCAAATTTACTTCTTTTTAATATTCAGAATGATATTCAGTCATGTTTTCAATTTATATACGGTATAAAAACCCTTGTTACATCATGCATCTATATAAACATTTTAACTAGGCTATGTAAACATTTGAACAAGTCCACTGGCTATAGGGAGGGGGGGGGGGTATTTATCTTTTTCTTTTTTTTTTATTATTCATTTCATTATTATTATTATTATTATTATTGTTTTCCTACAAACATCATAAACTGTTCATTTACTTTAACTTTATATAGCATAAAATCGTTTCCAATATAATGTCAAAGACAGCGAAGGGAATAATAGTACAAAATTTATCAATGAACCACGATCTAAATAAACGTGTTTCGCTATGCTAACACATAACTAACGGTTTGGTCAATCGAGTGAATGTTACCGACTTTTTTATTATTTCCAACTCATCTTCCTTTTTATTTATTTCTTCTTTTTTTTTTCTTTTTTTTTTTTCTTTCCTGTAGTATTTCATCTCATTCTCCGTGACATTTTATGACTTTAAAACGTTTCAAATACATACCCATAATCCTATAAACAAAACAAATGCAAAATATCCACCGATGACAATAAAATCTCCGTAGTGCAGCCGTGTTCCTTCCACAGTCTCTCTTTCCATCTCTGCACACTTGTCCTACCGCCTGTCTGTCTCGAGTACACACTTTATAATACGAACGCGTTGTTGCATTGCGCTAGAGTTATCAGCCCTTGCTATTTTCGGGGTATAAACAAACAAGCAAAAAAAATGATAATAAAAATCAAAAATAAAAATTAACAAGTCATTTTGAAGATGCGGATAAATTGTGGTATATTTTGGATGCTTTAAAATGAAACTACTTGACTCTTTGTTGGCAGATATTGTTCTAAATCTAATGTAAATAATATGTATGATACAGTATACAGCCTAATATACTCGTCATATGCAGTGTTTTTTACTGAATAAAAAAAAAAATTTCAAAAAAAATGATAATAATAAAAATAAAAAAATTGAAAAACTTTTTCTCCTCTGGTATATTTGTTTATTTTGCTTTGAATATGATATGGCCTAATGATATTGCTGAACAAGGTGTTTTATTCCCATAATTTATCTAGAAAGGTCTATACATACATTCGTTCTTAACTCTTAAGTTTTGAATAAATAACACGTTTCGTGTTCACATATTTTAAATAATCATCGTCTCGCTATTATAATCCATATTTGAATATGATACATCTGTACGATGGGTCGATTGACCGGCTTTTAACCGTGATGTAGGATGTTGATCACGGATATAAACCAAACATCCGAGACAGTTCTAAGTAAGAGTGCTAGTGGTGTGTGGGATTGAGAAATTTCATCTCGGCACAAGATCTGTGCACAGTCTTGGATTAGGCTTTCGCCAAGCGAAAATTCTTGTTCCAGGGTATCCCTCGAAATTTTGAAGCAATAACTTTACTAATAGAATTTATAGGTAGTCTTTCAAATCAGTCTAACAGTCTGGACCCCCCCCCCCCCCCCTGGAATTTCCAACTGAAAGAAAATATCGTCATCTTTTACCCTAGCATCGAGTTTAATATTGCTTCATCAACTCTCTCCATCGACTTTATTCGCTCACTGGGGACGATTTCAAAATTCAAGGTCATAATATGATATGAAAATTACGGTACCGCAATTTTGGATTCAGGTTTTGCATTGTCTACTATATGTAAAAACGTGGAAATTCCGGAGGCTTCGCCCTGGAACCACGTCCCAGATCCTCTGCCTTTAGGATCCCCCCCCCCCCCCCCCCCCCGATGAAAAAAGGTGGATCCGCGCCTGATAATGTGGGCCCAACGTTGAAAATATACGTTGGACCAACATCATACCACCACAGTATCCGGCCATAAGTTGAGCTATTATTCCAATTTTTCACTATATGTTTCATTGGAAGACTAATTTTAATAAAAAATCTTCAAGGAGAAATTTTTGAGGTCAACATACTATAATTTCTTAACGCGCCCAAAGTTTAATTTTTTGCATTTAACGCGTGATATCGCCACAACGCATACAGATATAATAGTCATTTTGCAATTAACGTTGCAATCATTTTTTTTTTTCTTAAGAAAATAATATAATTATGTATATAATGAAAACTCACTCATGGCCAATTACTGTCCATTATACTTTGTTGGATCAACGATTATTATAGTAAACACGTGCAATGTCAAATAACCGTCATCCAAACAGCATCAATGAAACGCCATGTTGGCATCTACATTTACTCAAAAGAATCATTACCCGTAATATTCTGAGACTTATTGCGCTCATTGGATACATGGAGAGTAATCGTGTTAAAAAATCCAAGCATGCAAGCTTGTAAATCCAAACATGCAAATGTGCTAATTTCTTAGTTTCAGATATGTCGGTTTGTAACTCAGTAGGTTCTCAGAAATGTATATCTCATTGTGTAATCGTGTAGTTTCTTATTTTACATTTCTCTTTACGAAAAATTACATTTCTCTTTACGAAAAATTGTATCTTTATTTCATGTGTTATACGTGGTCATTCGTACAGTATTTCCGTTTATAGACTTGGTATTTACGTATGTGTACCTTACAACTTCATATATGACATCTCGTGGGGATCAGGGTTAGACTACATCCTCAGTACCCCTTGCTTGCCGTAAGAGGCGACTAAATGGGGCGGTCCTTGAAACGAGACCGCACACACTGAGGTCCCGTGTTACAGTAGGTGTGTCACGATAAAGATCCCTCCCTGCTCAAAGGCCATAAGCGCCGAGCATAGGCCTAAATTTTGCAGACCTTCATCGGCATTGGTGACGTCTCCATATGAGTGAAAGATTCTCAAGAGGGACGTTAAACAATATACACTCAATCAATCGTATATGACACGCACGTCAGAGATACAAGTATACATAGCTGAGACTGAGAAACTAACACGGTCAGTTGCATGTTTGGATTAACAAGCTTACATGCTTGGATTTTTTTGAAACGATTGCCCTCCGTACAAATATAGTAAACATTTAATAATGAATCGTTGCGGGCATTAATGTAAGGAGCGCCAAATTAACATGAACTCAAATAATTGAAGATATCCTTAATTACTTAATAATTGATTAATTGGTTATAGTTTTATGTCTTTTTAGCAACATTTCAGCCATTTTACGGCGGATAACTGACTGAAATGTGTTCATAGTGAGTTTTGTAGTTTCTCCGACGGTCCCTAATGAGTCTACATTTATTTCGAAAGTGAGGGAAACGATCTTTTGCGTGCCAAGGTTGGTTGATTGTATATTGTTAAATAACGTCCGTCTCGAGAATTTTTCATTCATATAGAGACGTCACCATTGCCGATGAAGGGCTGCAAGATTTAGACCTATGCTCGGCGCTTACGGCCTTTGAGCCAAGGAGGGGGGGGGGGGGGGTGATCCTTGACACGGAGCACCCTTTTACGTCTCATCCGAGGGACATATTTAATAATTTACAGATATCATCAATTCAAATTATTGCATGAAATAATTGAATTGATGCGCGCATCAAATCAATTATTGTGCGCAATAGTTGAATTAATACGCACCTCGGAGCTATTTTTTATATGCTGCGCACATCAATTTTTAATTGATGAAAGCAATAATTAATTTCATGCGCACATCGATTCAAGTATTGCTCTCATCAATCAGTTGATGCACGCATCAATGTGGCGAAATTATTGCTCGCAAAATTTTATTTGGAGCTATGTATACGTGATTTGGTGATCTCTATAATTCGATTGAAGATATTTTTATTATTTACAACGGTTTTATATAAGGAATTAATGCGCGCATAAATTCCTTTAAAGAAAGCAACAATTCCGCTAAAGACATCATTAATTCAGTTGTGAATATGTTGAATTCAAGATATCTCTGATGGAACGAGGGCGAGTCAATAAGTAACTAGCCTAACTTATTTCCGGTTGAGATCCACCTCTTCTTTTTTGATGTAAGTGTCCTCTAGTGTGATGCACTTTGATCACTGTGTTCAAGTGCCATCAGTCCAGAACTGAAAAAGGCAGGGTCCTTTCCACTGACCCACTCCTCAACTGTCGTCAACTTCTTCGACAGACCTGAAATGGTATTCACGGATATCCTTTTTCAAGTTTGGGAATAAGATGGAGTCGCTGGGAGCTACGTCAGGCAAGTGGGCAGGATGTGATATTAATTCATACTTGTTTCGCTCTACAGCATCCATTGCGGCTTTGCAAGTATGGACTCTCGTGTTGTGGACCTCGGCATTTTCGCAGATGGCGGTTCTCATCTGTTCCAGCGAGTTTGCATGATACACTCCAGTTATTGTACTTCTCGTGGGTAAAAAGTGCAACATAATAATGCCTTTTGCGCCTCAAAATACTGTGGTAATTATCCTGCCAGCAGATGGTTGCGTTTTGAACTTCTCTGGCCTCGGGACCCCGGCCCTGCTCACTGACGACTCTGAGCTTTATTCTCTGGTTCATAATAATGAACCCAAGTCTCATCTACAGTCACCAGACGCAACAGAAAATCATCATTTGACCCAATACGCTTCAGCAAGGTGCTGCAAACTGGTGCTCTGGTTGTCATTTGCTCGTCGCTAACAGATTTGGGGATCCAACGGGATGTTAGCTTCCGCATACCTAAACTACCGTGTAAGATTGTTGAAACGCTACCACGTGAAATGCCTGAATCCACCTATCAGAGTATACCAGATTTCAAACTTAGTTACACATTTCTTTGTCGGTGGCATCCAGTGAGCGTCCGACTTTTTACCGAGTTTTAAATTCCCCTACCCAGAATTTAACCTGAGCATAATATGGTGCAGAAGACCCATAACTCGCCGTATGTTTCCTTGCCGGTTTTACCTTTTAAATACAAGTATCGAATTACAGCACGGTATTCAACTTTATATGAAAAGCATGCCTTTACATCACTAGCCATGTCTGACATTCAATATTTTATCAAAGAATGACTCAATATGCGTTCAATTTTGTATCCAGGTATAAGACATGTATTGAAACAAGTCATGAAAATCGTGACCGTCTCGGTTAATTGGAAATGGGATAGGCTGGTTACTTATTGACTCGTCCTCGTATACGTGCTTTCTCAAAAAGACCTATTGCGCGCATCACTTGAATTAATTATGATATTGTTATTCAGTGGAAGAGAACAATAATTCAATTGCGAGCATTAGTTTTCTGAAGAATAAATCAACAAGAACAAAAGACAACTAAATGCTGTCATAAGACAGTAATACCAGCACGTAACTGCTTGCCTTTAGATATACCCTTCATCGAAATTGTTTAACTGGCAAAGAAGCCACAATAGTTATTTTATAATTTGCTAGAACATACATGATAAAATTTAACATGAAATGTCCAGGTGAGAATGTGACTTCTGGGAGGAATACATTACCGATACATTGTCAGAAATTTATACTCTTAATGCACATATCAAGATGTATTAATTATTCTGTTCGACAGTTGCCCCTGGATCATCAATGCTCATTCTGCGATTGCTCAGATATCTCAAAACAGGTGAAATCCTCACTCCTATACCATATTGTTCTTGCGGCATATGTCAAGGTGCACTACGTGTTCTATTGGGCAAGTGCCCCGAGGTTATCCCAGACCATATTTCATATAATGTTGAAATATGTTTAAAACACCCTTAAACTTTATATATTCCTGCTGCACGTATCAAGATGGATGGAGTGTTCTAAAGGGCAAATGCTCAAGGTTATCCCAACTCCCATCATTTTTTGATTTTTCAAATATCTTTAAAATGGTTGAGATGCCAACCCTTAAAGCAAACATACTCTTGTTGCACATAACATAATGCAGAGAGCACCAAGTTTTTGTTCACTGTTTCCCCCTCCCCCGTCGGGGCTCCAGGGTAAACATGGAAATTCTGAAACCTCATCACACATCTACAGGACATCACCAATCAACTTCCAACTTGATTACTACGTAAATTGTAAGAGTTCTGGGAAGCAGGGTTTTCTATAGAGAAAGTTATTTTTCGACCGCCATTTGGGCCCCAGGTGAAAATGAAAATTCTGATTATTCATATTGACCATACTCATATTGATGTAACCATCCAGCAGTTCAGATATATGTCTCTTCAAATTGTTTACCCCCCACCCCACCACCGGGATAAGGTGGGACCACAATAGGGGATCAAGGTTTTACATGGGAATATTTAGAGAACTATCTAAAAACTACCGGTCGCGGTTGCTTAGTGGTTAGAGCGTTCGCCTCGTAACCGGGAGGTCGTGAGTTCGAGCCCCGCTCGTGCCATGGCCGCGTCAAACCTAAGACGAAAAATAGGTAGTGATTGCTCCTTCGACAAACGCTCGACAATTAGAAGTGAGAATCACGGGTCTTTCGGATATGACCTTAAAAACGGAGGTCCCGTGTCACGGTAGGCGTTGGCACGTTAAAGAACTCTCACTGCTACGGCCCTGAGCGCTAAGCAATAGGTCTAAATTTGTGGTACTTCACCTACAGCTGGTGACGTCTCAATATGAGTGAAAAATTCTCGACGAGACGTAAAACAAACAATAATCTAAAAACTCACTTCTCTACATGATTACTATTACATATTTGTGATGGCATCTTTTTGTATTTAATTTTTTAACCTTGTGATCTTCACCTGAATTCGACCTACTTTGAAGAAAAATACCCTAAACAATATCTCCTGAACTATTTAAGGTTGGGCTTCCACATTTTGTATATAGATTCCCCATGGCAAGAAATTTCATTTGAGCCATGGTGCTTGACGTTGTAACCGTGATTTTGCAGTTAGACCCAAGTTTTAAAACTCAACCTTGCTCAAGTATTGTGGCGAGGGATATTTCCTATATATTTCATGCGTGCATTCCCTGTTACAAGACCTTTTCTTTGTGCAAGTTATTATCTTTGTACCCATTACCCCGGATTTTAACTTACTTCTAAGAAAATCAAACCTAGGCAATATCTCCTGACCTATTTAAATTAGGTTTTTAGTTTAATTTATGTATAGGTTCCTTGCGACAAGAGGCAATACCCTACATTTCATACCATGATTTTTAAACGTGTGTCCTTACGTCATGGTTATGATATAACCCTTCGGGCCACAACATGGAGTAAAAATTTCTTCATGGAAATATTGATTTAAAAAAAAAATCACAATAGTTTTAACCAAGGTGACTAAGATTAAAGATGTAGCCCACGGGCCTCTTGGTATTCGTTGTCAGAAGAGGCAAGAAAATTTGTACACGTTATAGACGTTAACATTATATGGCCATATCCCCCCCCCCCCCCCTCTGGAGTCGGAACCACTACCCAAGGGTTATTAAATTTACAATTTTGGTAGAGACCTCCCTGCTCTTCCTTGATATGAAGTCAGTTTTATTTAGTTCAACAGATCTAAAGAAGATTTTTAAACATTATAGGCATAACCATTACATGACCAAAATGGTCTTGCTCTGAAGTTAGAATCCACACCCCTGGGAACACTTAGCTGAGATAAGACTTAAAAACTTCCAATGGCCGAAAGTGAACTAAATTTCATAAAACTGACAATACTAAAACAAGAGACCCATGGGCCACATCGCTCATCCGAGTCATTCGATCTTGCCATTGTCCAGCTCTTGTAATTTTTTAATTAATGTTTACTAATCTTTATATACAAAAAAAGTTGACCCTATATTGTGGCCCAAACCTAGCCCCAGAGGATCAAAACTTATGACTGAAAATGAATTAACATAACACAGAAATACCTCAGCACCAGTATGTCTAACTGTAACCTCGCTGTTCTGGATAAGACCAAGGTCATAAGGTCATAGATCACGGTATGATATGATAGACCTTACCATAAGAAATCTATACACTAAATGTAAGATCTATTTTAGCTATTTCGGGAGATATTGAATAAGTAAGATTTTTATTAAAAGTAGATAAGCCGTCAAGGAAACGAAAATAAAGACCCCAAAACACCCCCAACCCCCAACCCCACCCCCCCCCCAAAAAAAACAACCCAAAAAAGAAAAAAACAAAAACAAAAAAGCAACAAAGTATAACAAGTTCTTGCCATCGAAATCTTTATACACAATATGAAACCGCTACCTTAGATAGTTGAGGAGATATTTAATAAGTATTCTTTTTTAAAAAGTAGGAAAAGGGCACAACATCAAACACGATTGTATCGCAAGGTCTCACCATGAAAAAAAAGTATACAAAAAAATCAAATAATTCCGGATCTATTTAATTAATAGGTTACCTTTTTAAACGAGTAGGTCAAACTTCGGTGGTTCTTGAGAAGAAGATTTTAAAAGATTTTCCCTATATATTCAAATGTAAAATAAATCCTTGATCTCCTATTGTGGCCCTAGCCTATTCCCCGGGACCATGATTTTAACATGATTCTTTAATCTGCACTATGCCAGAAAGTATTTATGTCAATTTCAACCTTTCTGGACCAGTGATTCTTGAGAAGATCTTGATCCACCCTATTTCTGCCCCTCCGTGACATCATCTTCCGTTCGAAGGGCGCATAGACCTCATTTGAACAACATGAATCCCCTTTACTCATGGATGATTTGTACCAAGTTTGATTGAAATTGACCCAGTAGTTATGGAGAAGATGAGATATTGTGAAAAGTTTACGGACAGACGGAAAGACGGGCAATAGACAGAAGGTGACCAGGAGATTTCACTTGAAATTTCAGCTCAGGTGAGCTAAAAACTAGTTCGGGACCCCCCCCCCCCCCCTTACCACCTGCCTGTTGTTAAATTATTTGAAGATAGAAAACAATTCTTTAGATGCGCGCAGAAATTCGATTAAAGATTTTCTAAAACAATTAATGATAGATTCAGTTCTGAAATATTGCGTACATTAATTTAATTCCCGACGTCAATGATTATTTTGTTGAATTGATGCTTGCAATTGTTGCTTTAATCAAATGAATCAATGATATCAACAACTGAATTGATGAGCGCAGTAATGCAATTACTGCACGCAACACACCGATATGTCTCTAATTCTGAACAAGTGCTCATATTTCGCTAAATGGGTTTCCTTCATAACTTTGTAACTTTCAAGCACAGGCGCTCGACAGTTTAATTATCTATAACCCCCCCCCCCCCCCCAAAAAAAAAAAACAAACCCAAAAAAACCTCATGTAAACAAAATATTATAGTAAATAATTTGTTTTGATCTACAGGAATAATTTTTGTTTTAAATTATAGATACTCGAAACGTCGAGCGCCTGTATTTCAAGCTTACCATATTTTTTTCTCTCATTCATTACTATTATTAATAAAAATAGTGCGGGGGTGTCACCTATATCAATGCTTCTATTTACATTAGAAAATAACAAATAGTCATCAGTGTCAAGGGAAGGGGGAAGTGGGTAGTGGTGGCTGATTCTACGTTCCTGTTGGGGTGGGGTGGTGGTGGTGGCTGATTCTACATTCCTGTTGGGGTGGGATGGAGGTGGGAGTGTGAGCATTGGTCCTTCTTTTCACGGCTCTTTTCATGAGTTCTAGCATACGTTCTATTATTTCCATTAGCATTCACTACAGTGAATACAATTAGGAAATGAAAGGAAAGGAGAGAGAGAGAGAGAGAGAGAGAGAGAGAGAGAGAGAGAGAGAGAGAGAGAGAGAGAGAGAATCTGCCCATATTCCTTACTTTGGATGTGAAAATAACTAACCTTGCAAGTGAAAATAACGGAAATTGTACGTTATAAAAAGGAGGTGGGGACAGCCTCCTCCCTGTCACTACCTGGTGTGGTAACTGTCTAAACCGTGGAGTGTTTGGCTCTAAACGGTGTCGCATAAATTATAAATACATTGAACTAAGAATATGTGTGCAGTAGCATATCATTGATTTATTAAATTAAAAAATCATTATCAACTTAAATCATTACAAGAATGAGCTCACAAATATGAATATATAAGATGAACACACACACACGCGCGCGCGCGCGCGGGCATATATATATATATATATATATATATATATATATATATATTGGTACGAATCAACTTAGTGCAAGTTGTAAGAGTGATTCTTCTGGATATGAAAGATAAAAAAAGATGATGCATTCGAAAATCTGAAATGACGCAGTTTGTTGAACATGATATTACTGTCGCAATTGAAACAGATGTAAATGAAAAACAGGCGATTAAGGTTCACAGCCGTAGGTCTAAAGTCATAAGGTATGAAGAAAATGTGATTTCCACAATATTGCATTGTAAGACGAGTAAATTCGAACTGTCATAAGAAAACTCAATCGTTTCATGTTTGTATTTTTCTTCTTCAGGGAATGCTTACTGCGCATTATTGATCACAAAACATCATTGTCTTCAAAACAAATAGTTTGTGCGGATTTACAGACTGAAGGAGGTAACGTAAACATAGTACAAGGACTGCAAGGCCAGTCAAGGGATTTGACGCATACAAATTAAATGATCTCAGCGAGATTTGTTGAGGCTGGATATTTGGACTGACGCCTCTTCTGAAGACAAATCTTGCTGATATTAAATGCATCCATGAATAATTTGATTATTTTAAGTACGTTGATGGTGCTACCGTTAGAGCGAGTGCTGCAGGGGGAGGGGCTGTCATCTTGTTTCACATCACTAGATATACCAAGAAGTTGAAATTGGAAAACTTGAAACTAGAACATCAGCCTGAGCAGCTGCTATTTTGATGCAGAAAAGCAGAGCTGAGATTTGTATTTCCAGTTGTACAAACGGCCATCTAGCGTGTTCTATGACATCAAAACATAGACTAACCATAAAAATGTCACATCCATTGACTTGCCTCAGTGCATTTAATAAAAAAAAAATTGTCATACATTAGGCCTGATGTGGTGTACTACATTTTGCAGGATGGACTTTAAGGAAGGTCATAATCTCAGGTCATTGATATGTAAATTTGTGAGATCAAATAGGATTGTTATTAGTATTATGAAAGTGGTTTGTTTGTTTGGTTTTTTGTTTGTTTGTTTTTTATTTAATTATCATTTTTGACATTGAAAATTCTCCAAACATATGTGCAGACTCAAAGTTTCTTTGTCCTAAACTTGAATGTTTGCTTGCTGGGCTAGCTATTAGATCTGATAGAGACTATACCAATGTAAAATAAATATATATGTGACAAGGATTTGCTAATAATGGAATAAATTGCAGTTCATTAAAACTATAACCATTACTTAAATGTGCCATGCTATAGTAACTTTATTTCACCATTCTAAATGATATTGCTATATGCAGGTGTTGCTGGATTGCAATGGAAGAGACACTTTCCATCAACTCTTACTGTTGTCATTGGACAGAACAAAACATTAGATGATGTACAGAAGAACTGTAAAGCCTCAGATTTTCAGTGTTCTGAATTCGCTCTCTCATTTGAAAGACAACCAGGTGATGTTGAGCTGGAGCAGAAAAACAAGGAAGTTCATGCTTGCCGGTGTCCATTGAATGCCCTGTTACATCTGGAAGCCTTTGATTTCATGTGTGTATTTGGTTTCTTATCTGGAAATAATTACTTTAGTCAGATTTTTTTTTTCAACTCCCTGATAACATAGTTGCAGGAGTATATAGTGACTTCTCTCTGAGTGTGTTTAGAAAATTGGTGTAGACACCCTATGAAAAGTACTTCATTGTACTTTAAAAGCTGGTCTCATACTGTGGCAGTAAAAGGGATCAAAGGTCAAGGTCACAGTTAACATTGTTTAAGATGTCATGTATAGAATATTACTACTGACCAGTTTTTGGTCTCATAAATATTCTAAAGAGGTAGCAGGTAAAGGGAGAAAGATCCCATTTGACACCATCTACATAATACCATTCTAGTTTTTAACTCACTTGAGCTAAAAGTTCAAGTGAGCTTTTCTGATCACCTGTTATTCATCATCAGTTTATCTGTCTGTCCATCAGTCTGTCTGTAAACTTTCCCCATTTTTTACTTCTCCAGGACCACTGAACCAATTTCAACCAAATTTTTGCAGGAGTCTTTAGGTGAAGGGGATAAAAGTTTGTTCACATGAAGAGCAACATCCATTTCCAAGGGAAGATAATAGTAAAATAGCAAAAATATATTGACAAATTTGAAAATTCTTCTCCAGACCCAATGGGCCAATTTCAATCAAACTTGGTACAAATCATCCTTGGGTTAAGGTAAAGGGGATTTAAATTTATTCAAATGAAAGGCCATGTCCCTTTTAAAGGGGAGATAATCACAAAAATGCAAAATAGGATGGGGTCGTTTAAAAAATCTTCTCAAGAACCATTGGGCCAGTAAAGTTCACATTAACTTGGAAGCTTCCAGTTATAGTGCAGATTCAAGTTGATAAAATCATGGCCCCCAGGAGTAGGGTTGGGCCACAATAGGGGATCAATTTTATACAAGTGAAAATATACAAAAAAATCTTTAAAAAACCACTGAGCTAGAAAAGTTCAAGTTTACATAGCAGCTTTCTGACATAGTGCAGATTCAATTTACAAGGCCCAGTATGGGTGGGGGGGAGGGTTATGGGTTGGGGAGACTACAGTTGGGGATCAAAGTTTTCCATGCAAATGTATAGGGAAAATCATTTAATATGGGCCAAGGTGACTCAAGTGAGTGTCCCATGGACCTCTTGTTTAATCTCATACTTGCTAAGGTATAGCAAATAGAGATGAATATCACTATTGATTTCTAGGACAAACAATGATTAAATTTTGTTGAAACTATAAGTAACAGTCTGGTTTTTCTTCTAATAATTACTACAGAAGAGAAAAAAGTAACAATTGATTTCTCTGTCCAAAGGTTAAGGTTTCAGCCAGTGATTGAATATTGACACTGTTGTAAATTCTCCCAGCCGTAGATTTGCTACATACATTATTGGTGGGAGGAATAAGTTGCCTGATTGATGTTGAGGTCAAATGTCAAAGACATGTTAAATCATTAATTCATAGTTGATGTTTGGGTATGGTACTCTTTGAATGATACGTGTAGTGAGAGATGCCCTTCTTTGGGTTGTCTGTCAACTCATTCCAACTGTATGGTCAACTCATTCCAACATAAAAAAAATATATGCATTTGATTATTTTTAAATACCCCCCCCCCCTCCCACCAAAGAAAGACAACAGCAATGAAGTGCATTTGGTTAATAACGTAATATATATTCACTGATGATGTGCTCATACAATATGTATTAATTGCAAAATGTTGCCATGACGCTTCAACGTAAAAGAAAGTTTGAATTATTTAATGATAATATCAATATATATGAAGCATAAAATTTAAACCCTGTTTTAACAATTAGAGATGAAAATGCCAAATATTTTTTAAGCAAGTTGGCATGCAGAGATGGATGATCAGGTCTTCCTGTGGCAAGTCATTTGATCAATTTTTTTGTGGTGAATTGATAAAATCAATTGAGGCAAGTTGTCCAATTAGTTGTTACAAGTTGAACAAACAGTTGGGGTGATTTGGCAGAATTTTGGGATGAAATAGTATGGAGCAAGTTGTCCTTTATTTGCTGTTAACCCTAGGCTATTTATGATGTAAATTTTTGAAATTGTTATGAAAGTATATGTACCATCAACTACTGAAGATTAAAGAAAAATGATATGCAACATTTAAATAAGATAATGTAATTAGATACATTAAAGCCATATGTGCAGCATTAAACAGTATTTTTTCGATGTTTGAACCAGGTTAGGGTAACAAAAGAAAAAACCTGTTGGACTGGATTTGGTTTTGGTCTTTACAACAAGCTCATACATATTCATTTTAGGTTGACTTCAGACCAAACAAATGCAATAAGTTGTATTTCACACATTGCAATGCGTTTAGTATGTGGATTTGGGAGGAAATTTTGAATAGATCTTTTACTATGATGTAGCATGATACATGCTTTACCTTGATTACTTATTTATGCCTGCTATCCCTCCTGGGGGCATAGGCCACTGACATGAGATCTCCAGGCATCTCTTTCCTACTCAAGCTCTCTCCAGGTGTATCCCATTTTCTTGGTGTCGGCACAAAGTCTGCTACCTTGAAATATAGTTCCACTTGATTGTGTTTCTTTACAGGGAATTTACAATTTACTTTCACTTAATTTCCCTTTATATGAAGAATGAACACATATTTTAACTAGAGTTCTGAAGAAAAATATACACAATTTTATGCAAAATATAAAAAAAAAAAGTGTTGAAAAGGTGAAATATAAAAAAAAATGTCGGAAGTGTGGTATGAGTTGGATTTAAACCTTGACAAAAAGGAACTTCTGCATGCAGTGATAGCGGTGTAACTTTCTGAGCTAATATCAAGAACTGGGGATATAAATATGAACCAGTTTGTGGAAAATACCAGGTTTCCATATTTTTTGTAGGTTTTTCGTGAATTTCAACTCCAAGATAGGGGTGTCCATAAAAAAAAAATCCCACCGTAAATTGTTCTTAAAATTGGAACCTATCAAAATATCATAATTTCATTTCAGGACAGGCCTGCCCTGAAGTACTTCAAGGCTAAAATTCATGCCAAAAACCGTTGCTTAAATAGAAAAAAAAACACTGTTAAGGTCAACTTTGATGGATATAAACAGCATCACAAATGATGAATTTTAGGTTCAAATTGTAAATCTGGAAAATTTAAACATATACAACGCAAAAAATTCCATCCAGAGTTGATAAAACACTGATCTTTTCTGGAAAATTGTTCTTTTCTTTTGTTACCTTTTATCAATATGATAAACTATGTGAAATAATGATATCTGGTAATTTTTTTCAAATTATTGATTGGTGTTAACAAAGTACCGGTCTATTCAATGCAAGGTCAAAATGGGGATTTTTTTTAATGCATATTTATGAAGGAGTGACATTTATGGTGGATGTGCAGGGGGAAAATATTGGTAGAAATATCAGTGGAGAAGATTTCGTTTCCAGTATGTAGTTGTATTAAAATGATTTTATGTTAAATGCTAAATTTTATCTCCCCTTTCATTGCTCAAAATGATTTTCTCTACCATGATTTTTGTTTCACTGTCTGTTATCACCGAATGTGTCCCACTAACAGCCTACTGACTGTCCACACTTTTGCACTGTCATAACTCATAGGCATTCCCCATCTTTTAAATTGGTAAAGGAAAATATATCTACTATACTATGAACAAAACATAGACACTTCCAATCTTAATTGGTAAACAAAAATATATTTACTAATAAATAAATAGACATGTAACATAGGCACTCCCCGATCTTAATTGGTAAATGAAAATATAAACATAACATAGACACCCTTCCAACTTAATTGGTAAA
The DNA here is from genome assembly GCA_024699665.1 of Ostrea denselamellosa. Taxonomy (NCBI): domain Eukaryota; kingdom Metazoa; phylum Mollusca; class Bivalvia; order Ostreida; family Ostreidae; genus Ostrea; species Ostrea denselamellosa. The sequence goes on from JAMZEH010000042.1 coordinate 9,361,946, forward strand.
AAAAGAAATATCTACTATACTTTAAGCATACTATTATGTTTGTAGTAGAAATGTATTTTTATTTACCAGTTGAATACATATGATATAACTTACACAGCTTGATAAAAAAAAAAAACCCACATTTTTTATTCCTTTGATAATATCCAATTAATGTGGCATATATAGCGTTAAATGTGTCCGTAGGACCACAATATATTTTTTGCAGTTTCCTTTATTCTTTTGCAGATTTCTTCAACCAGAAGGTCACATAACAAATTACTTTGATTCTGTGTTTAGTAATCTACGAAATGGCGGTTTGTTGTGTCTTTCGTCATCGGACATATCAGTTCAGTTTACTAGGACAGCTAATGTGATTCGACGTTACTGTCACGCCCATGTGATGAAGACGGACTACATGAGGGAAATGGCTGTGAGAGTTATTATTGGTTGTGCAGTCAGGTTTGGCTACATTTGATGCTTTGCTAGAGAATCATTCAGACAAGAATAAGGAAAAAGTAAATGGTAGAAAATTAAAATAAATGCATCATCATAACCATTTCTGTCTCCTTTACTTTATTTCATGTTATGCATCATATCTATTGGCATACCCAATAAAAGTATTTAGCAAAATAATTATAAAAGCAAAAACAAAAATGCATGTTTGAGAATTGTTGTTTTGAATATCCATATTTTCCCCTTACACCTTAAGATCAGCAACCAAATGCAACAAAGGAGTGGATGTTTTACTGACAGCATGTGTGGAGGATACCTTTCTAATTGTGATGAGGGTTTGCAGGGGACCACAGCATGCTGACAAAACCCTTGACCTAATTAAAACACAGCTGTACTGCCAGATTTGTGAGGAGCGATGCTTTTTACCCAGTGGTCTTACCCCTGTAGGTAAGATTTAAGATACGAGTTGAAGTTAGGAATGATGACTTGGGCATTCTTTATTATCTCCTCACAATTGATTGCAAGAATGAGACTGTTATTTTGCGGTTGAATATGTTTGCATGTGTAAGACTGAGCTTGTAGATAATCTACAGACCACAATTTTTAGATTTGATTTGATACTTTACATGTAGATTTGTTATCAAGAGAATAATACTGTAATGATTTTGGGGTCCAAAGGTCAAGTCACTTTGGGACTTCATAGAAAAAAATTATGTTTACTGATTGCCTGCATTGCAAGGGGATGCCCACTTTGCAGAGCTTATGTTATAATTTTTTTTTTAGGTAGCCCAAGCTGAAAGCTCAAGTGAGCTTTTTTAATCACCCATTGTCCGTCTGTCTGTAAACTTTTCATATTTTTGACTTCTTCTCCAGAACCACTAGGCCAATTTCAATCAAACTTGGTACAAATCATCCTTGGGTGAAGGGCATTCACATTTGTTAAAACGAAGGGCCATGCTTCCTTCAAAGGGGAGATAATCACGACAATTTAAAAATAGGATGGGGTCAATATAAAAATCTTCTTTTCAAGAACCACTGGTCCAGTAAAGTCCAAATTTACATAGTGCAGATTCAAATTTGGAAAAATTATGCCTTAGGGGGTAGGGTGGGGCCACAATAGGGAATCAAACTTTTACATGCAAAAATGTAGGATTGATTGATTGTTTGTTGTTTTCCGCCACACTCAACAATTTTTCAGTTATCTGGTGGCGTCCAGTTTTTATTGGTGTAGGAGAGAACCCAGATACTATGTACCCGGGAAGAGACCACCGACCTTCCGAAAATAAACTGGCAAACTTTCTCACATATATTGGTGCGAGCAAGATTCAAACCCTAGCCAACTAGAGGTGAGGGGCCTTTTGATTTTGAGCACGATGCTCTAACCACTCGGCCACAGAGGCCCCGTCAAAAATGTAGGAAAAATCTTAAACAGAACCACTAGGCCAATTTCAACCAAACTTGGTACAAATTATCCTTGAGTGAAGGGATTCGAGTTTGTTCAAATGAAGGGTAATGCTCCCTTAAAGGGGAGATAATCACAAAAAAGAAAAACTAGGGTGGGATCATTTCAAAATCTTCTCCTCAAGAACCAGGTGGCCAGAAAAGTTCTAAATTCACATGGAAGCTTCCTGATATAGTGCAGATTCAGCTATGAAAAATCATGGTCCCTGTGGGTAGGTTGGGGCAACAATAAGGCATAAAATTTTTACATGCGAAAATATAAAGAAAAAATCTTCTTCTAAAGAACCACTGAGCCAGAAAAGATCAAATGTACATGGTAGCTTTCTGACATACATGTAATGTAGATTCAATTTTGTTAAAATTAAGGCCTGTGGGTGGGAGTGGGGGGTAGAAGGGGCCACAATAGGGGATCATAGTTTTACATACAAATATATAGGGAAAAGTTTTAAATATGGGCTGAGGTGACTCGGGTGAGCAATGTGGCCCATGGGCCTCTTGTTTGAAATCCTTTCCAAGACTGTTTCATTCATTGTCTTCAAGAATTTGATATGATGAGAATCAGAAATTCTACCACAGTTGTAAATTTGACCTTCATCTGACAGTCCATCCATTTCTCTGTGTCATTAAGTATAAAATGTATTATTCTGATTACAGAAAATCCTCACAACATGTTACAATGTTCCTGTCACAAAGATATGCCTGGAAGAACAGCTGTTATACTAGGACCTATGTGGTGTGTAATTGGTTCCAGGGACCAGTTTTACAAAAGAACTTGCAACCAAGATAGTATATCTGAATGGGTCCCAAAAGCTAGCTGCCTAAAACACTTGATGATGATTTGATTGTACATTTGTATGATTTTCTTATCTGACTACCTATTCTTCTGCTATCTCTTTAGAGAAGATAATTAAAATTAGGAAAGGTCAGAAGGAAAATTTAATTTCTATGATTTTTGGTCTTATTTGTAAGTTCTTTAGTAAATAGTAACTTGGACCAGTATTTCTAAGAATTAATTAGAGGGTTTGGGATGAAAGTTGAGGGGGGAATGCCAGTCTATATATTTTGAAAACCAACTTTGATTTTGTAAATTTTTTTGGCCCATTAAGGAATCTTGTTTTAGAGCAATTTCATGAGTGTTCTCCTCTTCTAGCAAGTTTCAACAGACCAACATTTAAAAAAAAAACCCCAATAATGTCGAGTGCTTGTGAAACTTTGTTCAAACCCATATGTCTGTGCCCATGCCCATAGTGTCCCCCATTCTATCCGTATTTCATTACAGGATACTTGTTGTTGCTATGCTTGGAGATTGTGATTTGAATCATACATTATAGAGTTACAGTCCTGACTGGCATACTTTCAGTTGACCTTAAAACTTTCATGGAATTCACAATTTCCCATGTATTTTTCTCCATTGCTTGCAGAATTTTATAAAGTTCATGCATACTGGTTTAAGATGTGTTTTGATTAATCGATCTATATTTAGTAGAGTTATAGCCTTTGTATCTTAACAGATTTCTTAAAATTAATGGTTGTCCGGGTATTTTATCACTTTGCTTAAAGATATTGAGAAGATTTTTATTTTTGGTGTGTAGTTGTGTACTGAAGAGTTACATATCAAGTTGAAAGTTCATTCTAAGCAAAGTTGTGGCCATTAAACTTAGATCCCCCCCCCCCTCCAAATTTTTGTTTTCTTGACATTACATTGATATCTTTCAGATATTGATTGGGCATTGATTTGTAGTTGTATGTGCACATAAAGCTGAAATTTTGTTTTAATTTCCCAACTTTCATATAAGCAGACTTAGATGATTTTCAGTACTATTCAGTTTTCGAGATGTTTTTCACTATGCTTGTAGATATATTGCTGATATTTCATAAGAGTTACACATCGAATTTAAGTTTTCATTTCAGTTGACTTAGTTATGACCCATGGACTTAGTAAGAATTTTAGACAAGCAGATCTCGACATGATCTTTTAAGAGTAAATGTGATGACTTATATACATGTATCAAACTCAACTTTTGTTCTAATTCACTTACTGATTTATTGGCTATTAACATCTTTTTACCTTGCTAGTAGTGGGGGTTGCTATGTCTTACAGACACAGAATCATTTGCATAATTTCATCAAAATACATTCAAATTAAAGATCTCATGAATAGAAACAACATTCTACCTGCATGATATAAGCTTTAACCAATATAAAAATGGGGGAAAAAACTTGGTGTACAAAGATGTAGGGGTAGCTCATTACACCATCATCATACCCATTATGACACACATCACAGTGAAATTATTTGTATGGATTGATTTATTTGTCCATCATCACAGCTCAGTGGATAAAGTGTCCTTATCATTAACCCACAGAGTTCAAATTTGACAGTCTTTTGTGAATATTTATTGGAATCAGTTTTTAAAAATATTTTTTAGAATCCAAAATTGCCTTTTTTTCTGCCTTTTTAACATTCAACTTTCCACAAATCATCACATCTTTCATAATTAAATCATTTCATGCTGATTTTAGAAAAACTTCCAAGTGAGCTACCTTAATTTGGGAAACCCCGAGTTGATATTTTGTAATTGTACATTTAAATATTTTGGATGCTTGTCTCAGATAAAAACATGCAAAACAGTCCACAGGCTCATTTCTCTCAGAGGCAAGCACTTAAGATTATCTTTGTCACTGAGCAGTATAACTGTAAACCGTTTTTTAGCTCACCAGAACCGGATGCTTAAGTGAGCTTTTCTGATTAAAACTTTCCATTGTCTATTGTCACCATTGTAAACTATTCACATTTTCATCCTCTTCAGAACCACTGGGCCAATTTCAACCAAACTTAGCACAAATCATCCATGGGTAAAGGGGATCTAAGTATGTTCAAATCTTATGGGTAATGCCTTTCTCCAAGGGGAGGTAATAGTGAAATAGCAAAAATACATTGACAAACTTTGAAAATCTTTTCCAGAACCAGCAGGCTAATTTCAATCAAACTTGATACAAATCATTGTTCAAACGAAGGGCCATGCTCACTCCAAGAGGAGATAATCACAAAAATAAGGTGGGGTCATTTAAAAATCCTCCCAAAAACCACTGGGCCAGAAAGATCAAATTTACATTGATGCTTCCTAACATAGTGTGAATTCAACTTCGTTAAAATCATAGCCTCTAGGGGTAGGGTTTGGCCACAATAGGGAATCAAAGTTTTACATATATGTGGAAAATCTTTAAAAATCTTCTTCAAGAAACACTGGGCCAGAAAAGTTCAAATTAACATTAAAGCTTCCTGACATAGTGCAGACTTGAATTAGTTAAAATTATCCCTACCCAAAAAACTATAGGGGATCAAAGTTTTATATGCAAATATATAGGGAAGACCTTTCAAAATATTCTTAAGAACCACTGGGCCAGAAAAGTTCAAATTTACATGGCAACTTCTTGACATAGTGCAGATTCAAGTTTGTTAAAATCATGGCCCCCCCAGGAATAGGGTGGGACAACAATAGGGGATAAAAATTTTACGCAAATAATGGGTCAAGGTGACTCAATGTGGCCCATGGGTCTCTTGTCTTTTTTTTTTTTTTTAATTGATATCTTATCAAGATCTCTGATTTAAAATTTACAGAGACGTTTTCTGTATATCTATTTGTAAGTCTATTAACATTGCTCCTATCTCTGCAGGTCTGGGAGTATATTTGATGCCAATTTTATATCCAATTTACTGAAGCCATCAGAAGGATTACCAGAATTAAGCAATCAATTAAAAAGAGTCCTATTGGATATTCAGGAAGAGGCCATTTGTTCTAGTTCAGATGTCTCCGGGGTAAATGAAGCATTATACAGTGATGATACTGAAGAACCAGACCCAAAGAAACCAAAATTAGACACCTCTCCCAACTCTACTGTGGCCCACCCCCCATTTTATATCAACATTCACAAAAGGAGATTCAAAGATGTACTCATTCCAAAGTAAGTGTACACATAAAAATGTACTAATTCCAAAGTAAGTGTACACATTCCAAAGTAAGTATACATATAAATATGTACTCATTCCAAAGTGTACACATAATGATGTACTCATTCCATAGTAAGTGTACACATAAGGATGTATTCATTCAGATGTGTAGTCATGTTGCAAGCTAGTCAGCATAGTACAGAGGGTGATTAAGGATCAGAAGGTACACATACTGTTGTTTACAGTAAACATGCTTATAATGAATACACCCTTATAGTGAAGTGATTTACATTCCCTGTAATTATAAAACATATCATGAACTTAGTGGAACTAGTATAACAAATTACATTTATAACAAATCAAACTGTTGGTCCTCATGACTCTGCCAATATGTTGAGAAAACTGTTTTAGAGTGAATATATTCACTTGTATATAAGCAGATATGGTTCGCTATAAGCGTCATCATTTATTTTTACAAATTCAGAGTTATTTGCACATGGACATGCATATGCATTCAGTGGCAAACTAAAATGATTGTACTTTCCAATATACAATTTCAGTATGTTAAATACCATACAGCTGATTCTGTGTATAAAATGTCAATGAGAAATCTTTAAAGCTAAGAGAAGTATTGACCAATCAGAACTGCAATGTGCATGCAAATAGATGCATTTAGAAAATTCTAGAAATGCAATACATGTATTACAAACAATTATAAACTTAAGTATAAAATTTTTTAACAAAAGTAAGAGATATGATCAATATTTTGACCAATCAAAAGTAGAAAATTGTGTGTGGGGGCATCTAGGTACTTTTGTCATGTTAGATGATTTTGACCAAGAATTAACTTTTGTAGGAAATTTCATTAAAATATCTTCCAAACCAAGTAAAACATTATTTAAGTATGAACCAGTTAAAATTCAGTGCAAGTGCATGCACATGCTTTCATTAGTACATTTTATAATATAATAGATACTATATACAGTGCTTGAATGAAAAAGATTGAGAAGAAAATCTTGTGTAGTGAAATAAATAAATGTGCACACATGTACATGAAAAATGAGGCTGGTCTTGCACATCTACAGAACATCCCCAACATGTATTACCCTGTGAAAGTTAGATCTTGATCCATTGAATTGTTTTTGAGAACACTTCCAGAAACAAAACACATTTATGTTGACCACCAACAAAAACTAACCCCACCCCTGAAAATTAATGATTTTACAGTAAAATTACAACAGAATGTAAATTGTGTACATGAACTGAAACTGGCATGGTTTGAATTTATACCATTTGAAAACCATGTATATTGTGCTTTATTTGCATCATGGTTTTGGCATCAGATACAGGTATTGAGGTTTTGGCATCAGATACAGGTATTGAGGTTTTGGCATCAGATACAGGTATTGAGGTTTTGGCATCAGATACAGGTATTGAGGTTTTGGCATGGCTGCAAAACTGGAGTTAGGTGGAGAAAAACCTGGGATATACTCTGATATATCCCAAGGTTTTTCCCCAGAAAGCTGCAGCTAGTTTGGGCATCAAGTACATGTATCATGGTTTTGACATCAAGTATTTGATGGAATTGTACTTTGTGATATAAATAAAGCCTTGTTATTTTCACATTTCCATATTTTCATGAAATCTGTTGAAGTACTTATACAATTTTAATAACAAAGCATTTCAAATAAAAATGAGTTCACCAAAATTTTATCCACCAAAATTGATGGTATATCTTGTAGACTGAAATCCACCAAATGCATGTCCTGCTCCCCCCCCCCCCCCCCCCCCCCCAAAAAAAATGGCCATACAGTCACATGTACAGTATCATGGTTTGACAACAGATACAATTTCTAGGATAAATTCTTTGACAAAGTCTTTCCTCTTAAATTAAAACTGTAATCTGTTGAACACTCTATGGTCTGGCTTAATCTCGATAGAAATGAAAATGGGTGTTTAATACATTGCAACCTTTACATGGGGTTTTAAGTCCTTTCATTAATTTCATAAGTGTTTCCATATATCTAATAATTATGAATACTGTTTTGTTATCTTTTGCAGAATGAGAAAGTTGCTGAGCTTTTTAAGATCAGAAGGATATCGAGCATGCAGAACTCATTTTGATCCCAACAGTGTGAGAACCAATGCAAATCTGTCTCAATTTCACTATGTTTTATTAAAACATTGCAAGAAAAACAAGTGAAAGTATATATTTGCAAACTTTACATGAACTTTTCTCTCTTGTATGTGTTCTATCACATTGTCATTCATGTCACCTTAGTGAGATACATGTATCATTTGTACATCACAGAAAATTAGGAATAAATTATACCTTGCAATAGACGTACCTTATTCTTCTTGCATGAATTTTACAATCTTTAAAAAATGACACAAAAAAGTTGAGTCCAGTTTAGGCATTTCAATGCAAGAATTATGAAAATTTAAAGCAGAATTCACACTCAACTCATATAAAATGAAACAATATTTACACAGATGCTTGAGTGAGTCATGTGCACTATATAGTGTCATGTGCATTTGTGTTCAGTCAATTTAGTGCAAGGGCATGTAATGGAAATTTTGGACAATTTATATAACAGATAATGTGGAATGGCATACCAGTATTTCTAAGTAACTGCTGTGAAATATTTTGAGCAAACAGTACCACTCTATGCATTTTGGTGAATATTATATGTAAAATTTGTGAATCTTTACCTATTTGATTAGTGCAACAATGATGGCATTTGATAGAATATTCTGCTAATTCTAACACCAGTAATTTTGTTTTCAGTTACTTGGTGTATGCTCTTATGCCAAAGCTGATTTTTGGTACTGTTGATTTCTTCAATATTTAAGAAGTGCACAATGTCATGGACAATGCCATGTACTATATGTGGCATCCCACCATATTTACATGAATTTGTTAATGCAATACATTGGGACAATTAACAGTAAATCATGGATTTTGATTATCTCATTTGCATCAAAATGATTATGAATAGCCTCGACTCCTGTTTTGAATTGCTTGTATGGAAGGTTGAAACCAACATTGATAATATAATCAAAGATTATAATTGGAGGTGACCTACTTATCAAGGACTTTGAATCACAATGCACATGCCAATGAAGATTCCATCTGCCAAACATCTTTCTGGATGAGGATTTCAAGCCGATTGATAACAACCAGGATGTTTAAAACCATTTTTATTAATTCTGGTAAACAATGACAAAATGTAATGATTAGAAAATAACAAGTATAGTCCTCAAATACAACTTTGCTTTTGACATTCATCATTTTTGATATGTATTACATGTTTCATTCTCTTATAAATTTCAGATACCATGTGGAGGATTAGAGCTTATTGCATTTGATATATCACTGTACAAGTTTCGTAAAAAGTAAATTACAACATAAAACAGGACCACCATTTGTTGGATTATAGTACATGTATAACGAGTGTGCTGAACTACAGTTTCAACATCAGAATAATTATGAAGCCAGTTACAAAGTGATTTTTACTAGCTCTTGAACTAAATTCTGTGAGTTGAATGTATACTTTGAGTTGGCACAATGTAATTGTATTTTAAGACCTGGTAGAATTACCAAAGCTTGCTGGCACTTGCTGACTTGTTGCTATGAGCTTGCTGTCTTATATCTGCACATAAAACTTCAGAAGCAGAGGTGTTGGTTTCCGACATTTGTCTGTTGAGAAAGGAGGGTGAGAGTTGAGCTGCATCTCTGTCCTGATCTGTGGGGCCATTATCAACAGCCTGGACTGAGAGAGCTGTTTCATTTCTTTTGCTTACGGATTGAGAGCCAGCTCCCACCTCTGATGATGCAACATTCCCAGTGGTATTTGGAATCTCTATACCTTCGGTGCTATCAGCTTCATTTCCAGACATGCTAGTATTTCTCTGAGTTTGAAGTCTTTCAAGTATTATGGAGGGTTCATGTAAATATTGTGACCCATTTTGACCTTGGGTCATGGTGGTTACAGGTTGACATTCACTGACACCCACAGAGATTGATGTTTTCTCTGATTCACTTTCTGTAATAGTGTGAGATTTATCCTTACCCAATGCAAGCATAACCTGGGTGTCCTGTTCTGATGCCACTCTGGGTATGCAGGTTACTTGGTCACCAGAATCTGCAGGTTTACTTTCAGTTTCAGAGGATGATATACTTTGTGGAAAATCTGGCACCCTTTCATCCAAAGGAGTAGCAAGTGGCTGGTGTTTCTCAGAATGTGAAATAAAATCACTGTACTGAAAAATCTCTCTGAACAATTCTTTGTTTTTCTTTTCCATGTCTTCCTTGATAGCCCCAATATCAGCACCTTGCTGGATTAGTTTTTCAGGAGGAACCCTGTTTTTCTCTTCCTCTGTAAAATTAGCATAATAATAGAAATCTGGGAATCCTCTCAGAAGAACAGTCACCACCCTTACATCTCCCTCAGAACGTATGAGGAAACCAGGACACCCAGAAGCCCCATGTCGAAAAGAGCACTGAAAAAGCAGTCGAGTTTTATCCATGATTCCAGTATACCCAAAGCCATGTTTAAAATGGAATTCATTCTCACTCCATTCCATTAGCTCTTTGATACGATTATCAAGAGGATGCCAGTATGTTAAAACATGGTCCACACTCTTCCTGAGTGAATTGGAATGCCCAATAAGATATATTGGATATCTCTCGTGCACTTCCCGTGTGAATTTGTCAAATTTTGTCAATGCAGCTGGATATGCCTTTCCATAGGTATTGGGCTTTAGTTGGAGAACAGCAATGTCTAATTTATCATTGAAATACAGAACAGTTGGTTCCAGTGGAAATCTACTCATATTGTCCAACTGATATTCTTTATCATATGCAAAGTCTACAAATACACCAGCCAGTCGATTATAATCCAGTTCTTTAGACAGGCAGTCAACCCCTAAACAAAGGAAAAACATGTACCAGTAACTGTAGTGATGATCTGAGCTCATATTGGTCACTAATCTCACATATACAACATAAAACATTACAAGCAAATTCAAATGATAATGGCATCCAGTTAAATCATGGTAACCAAACAGTGATGTATCAAAAATCTGTATGTATCTAGTAAGACTGCTGAATATTTTAGTGGCAAGAAATGAAATATACAGCATTCATGATTATTACATCATTACAGTCAAAACATATGACATATCACAATGCATAACTCATTGCTGGAAAAAGTTCCCATTCATGTGGCGATAGATCCTTTTAATCAGCATGGAGTTAGTATCTGCCCATTGCATTGTGACATCAACTGTTTTTACTGTAATGGATGAAAATCACGAATGCTATATATTTCTTTCTTGATACTTAATGTTAAATGGTCTTACAATGGCTGTTTACATTTGTTTCTATGACATACAATTCTCAAAAATGTTATAAACTGCAAACAAAATGTTCAGATGTTTGTCAATATTTTGCTTTAGAAATAATGGAGTGCAGGCATGTACTTGTTACCTTATTAGCTCTGTGAGTTATCTTTAACATTTTACTGAACCATGTATTCCATGAGCTCTTGACTTACATAGCATTCCTCTAACCACATGCCATGCGGTCATGACTTTGTCCTTTCCTACTCTGAAAACAGTTCCATTTATTTTGTAGCCATGAATTATTCCAACAGAACGTTGCACAAAGGTGAGCTCTTCTATGTCTGATGTAGGTATTGAGTTTGGTACGTTTGTTTTGTGTGTTACCACAGGCTTTACACTTGCTGCAATAAGAAATCATCACATATTGCAACTCTCCTTTACAATATCGAGTTATAAACCAACATGCAATAAAATTCTAAATATCCATGACCTTTCTTTTCCACACAATAATTGTTATTTGGTTGTGCATTTCCCAGCTAGTATCTCAAATCTTGAAGATGTGATATGATTCTGAATAAAATTTCTTTCCTACCATACATTTTAAAAATAATATTTAGAGTTGTATTTCTTATGATATCCCCTGGCTTTTCAAATCTTCAGCATCAGTAATTCTAAAATTAAATGTTGCTTTAAAAATTCTCATATGCCTCTTCCGAGATTTGAACCATCAACTTTGTGTTCATTAATTTATGGCTAAATCCTTGACACTGTTGCACATTGTCATACAAAAATTTGCAGATGAATATTGTATGTAATAAAACTAGAATAAATGTTCTGAGAATATAAATGCCTGAATTATCCAAGGGTTTTCAGTTTTGAACTCCATTCCCCACTAATCCAGGGTTTGCAGAGTGGACCGAAAACCCTTGGTTAGCAAAGATGTGTCATGCAAAGCATGGACATTTAACCTTTGCATCTTCTGGTATGATATATGCAATGTCCATCATCATAATCACCTGGTTGGGGCAGTTCTCTGTTCTTGCTTTCATTCAATATCATCACAGTTCCAATTCCTAAATTTCTCACATCATCTGCATTTACTGTTCCTCTTTTTGTTTTCTTACCTACAAAGATGTACCAGGTAATTATTATTTGATTAATGACTAGTGCACCTGAGCTTATGGCTATCAAGTGAGCTTTTCTGATCAAGTTTTGTCAGGTATCCATCTGTCTGTTTGCCTGTCTTGTTTTTCTATCTTGTGTCTGGTATAAAATTTGACATATTGTCGTCTCCTCCTGAACCAGTAGACTACTTCTAACCAAGCCTGTGCAAAAGTAGACTCTGCAGATAAGGGGCTATGTCCTCTTCTAAAGGAGATAACTTAGAAACAGTGAATGTTTAAACAATATTCCCTGCCCCTTAATTTCAAATCTTATTGTTTTCTATTCAATAATTGGAATTGTTGAGCTATTAACTTTCATGACGATTGAGTAACATTTCTAGGCTATCCGACATTTCTTAGGTTAGTTAATGTATGTTTATATGTGTGAATCATGTTCTTAAGATAGTTGATGGGATGTGTTTATGATGTGTGAGTAACATTTCTTAGCTAGATGATGTTGTATGACTATTTTCATAAATTTAAATTTATTCTGTTTGAAATTATTCCACCTTGTAAAATGCAAAGGGTCAATACCCTTGAATCAAAACAATAACACACCCTTGGTTATAAACTTGTACAAACATTAAATGTTCAACAGTTAAACAGTAACACACCCGGTTATAAGTACAAACATTAAATGTTTAACAGCCAAACAGATCTTGGCACATTACATTTTTACTTGCAAGAACCAGGAACTTTCAAAATATGCTCTGAAACAGACTTGGTAATATAGCCCCAAGACTTTGTATTGAAACGAGATATAATGCAAGTGAATTGTACATGAAATTTCACAAAATTAATATATATTATTAAGAAATGTCACGTATGTTGTTGACTCATCTTAAAACTGTTAACACTTGTTTATACAAGAACATATTACCTTCTCTGTCAATAACCTTGTCACTGTCATGATCAACACACCTTCTGACCAACTTAGGGTTTACCAATAAAAGATATTAAATGGAAAAAAAATCTACCTTGGTGGTAACCTTCTTTTGTTCAGTTACTTTGAGTATGGCCGTGACACTCTCTCTCTACTGATAAACAAAAAATTGCAAAAAAAAAAGAAGAAAAAAAACCCCACCAAAACACTGATGCAATTAATTGCTAGACTTGCAAGATTACTGGCCTTTACAATATTTCAAACACCAAAAGGAGAATAGAAGAGTCATTCTACTACACCCTTCCAAATTTGAGCACTTGCCTACTGAAACTTGGACAAAAAACAGTTACCTTTCTTAGACGACTTTCTTGCTTTGGCATTCTTTTGGGATGTTTCATGTGTACTTCTGTCGATTATTTTCCCTTTGCCAATGATCATGTTTGTTACATGTCCAAAATTGTAATTACCTCCTGGAAATAGAATGAAATTATGATGTTACTCATTCCTAAGGAATTATTTTATCGTGACTTTACCATAACCTGACTCATAGATCAAAGATGAAGCAGTTTTAATTAGTGAACTAACTTGAATCCCTAAACGGTTAGTTTGAACCTCCATCCAAAGAAAACAATCAAATAAAAGACACCAAAAAAAAAGAATGTAACTGATAAAGTTTTCAAATATTTGATTAAATTATATGAAAGCTCTATTTTAAATAGTTGAGGAGATATTGAATAGGTCAGATATTTAATAAAAATATGTCAGACTTCAAAGTATATCATGGTCATACTATAAAGAATCTGAAATATGAAAGCGAAAGATTAGGTTTTTTTGTTTTCAAAAAGTAGTGCAAGGTCACAAGATCATGCCGGTTTCGAGACACGTCCGAGTTGTTTCCCTTTAGAAAACTGTTGTACATTGTAAGGCGCGAAACATTTTGTTTACTTGCAGGAGTGGGACAAACAGTATGTTTCTTGTACACAGTTTCATCATCTGAGTTTGACTGATACATAAACTAGATAAATGATAAGTATTCAGGGAGTCTTTAAATACATGAAATTCTTTTTGTATCACGTTTACTTGTACATATCATATCTAGGTTATTACTTGCAAATATGACATTGTTTTAATATTTCCACTTTAGTAAAATATTTATTTCGATAGTATTTTGTATTTTCTACACTGTACATGGGGTCTCCGTGGCTGAGTGGTAAGGGCATCGCGCTCAAAATCACAAGGCCTCTCACCTCTATTCGGCGTGTATTTGAATCTCGCTCAAGCCAATATACTTGAGAAAGTTTGCCAGTTTACTTCCGCAAGGTCGGTGGTCTCTTCCCGGGTACATTGTATCTGGGTTCTCTCCTCCACCAATAAAAACTGGACGCCACCAGATAACTGAAAAATTGTTGAGTGTGGCGGAAAAACAATAATCAATCAATCAATCTACACTACATATTTAAAGAGAAGCCGCTTTAATACATTTTATCATCTTCCTCACTGACTGTAAGTCCACTATGCCCCACTTAAGCATTCAAAGTTCCACTAAATGCACCTCCTACACAGAAGAGCTCTCATCTCAAAACCGTTGTATTGTATTATAAGAATTTATAGAAAAAACATGAAAGCTATACTTCGAATAGATATTTAAAAGGTCACATTTTCTTAAAAGTAGGTCAAATTTCAAGGTCAAATGTCATAGTATGAAATGAGAAGTCTTGCCGTAAGAAATCTATATACAAAATATGAAAGATCTGTCTTAGATAATCCAGGACATGTTGAATAGGTCAGATTTTATTAAAAGTAGGTCAAACTTTTAAGTCGAGGTCGCAAGATCACACACCACTATTATGACCCCACCCTACCCCCAGGGACCATGATGTGCACAAACTTGAATCTATTTCTATGTCAGGAAGCTTTCATGTAAATTTCTACTGTTTTGGCCCAGTGGGTTTTGAGAAAATTGTTTTTCCTATATATTTGTATGTAAAACTTTGATCCTCTATTATAACCCCACCCCTGGGATCCTTTATTTTAACAAGCTTGAATCTGCACTATGTCAGGAAGCTCTCTTGTAAATATGAACTTTTCTAGTGTAGTGGGTTTTGAGACGAGAATATTTTTAAAGATTTTTACCTACATATTCACATGTAAAATTTTGATTCCCTATTGCAGCCTAACTTTACCCCCAGGGAGTAATGATTTTAACACACTTGAATCTGCACTATATCAAAAAGCTGCCATGTAAATTTGACTTTTCCTGGCCCAGTGGTTTCTTGAGAAGAATATTTTTAAAGATTTTCTTTAAATATTTGAATGTAAAACCTTGATTCCCTATAGTGGCCCCATCCTAACCCCCCCCCCCCCCCCCCAAGAGTGATGATTTGCAATATGTCAGGAAGCTGCCATGTAAATTTGAACTTTTCTAGCCTAGTGGTTCTTGAGAAAAATTTTAAATGACCTCGCCCTATTTTTGCATTTTTGTGATTACCTCCCTTCTGAAGGGGGCATGGCCCTTCATTTGAACAAACTTGAATTCCCTTCATCGAAGGATGCTTTTTGCCAAGTTTGGTTGAAATTGGCCCAGTGGTTCTGGAGAAGAAGTCAAAATGTGAAAAGTTTACAGACAGATGGACGATGGACAACAGCTGATCAGAAAAGCCCACTTCAGCTTTCAGCTCAGGTGAGCTAAAAAGTAACAAGATTTGTTGTCCTTCAGTTTTTACCCCCTCCTTTTCCTTCCTCCTTGCTTCCTTCAGAATCTTCATCTTCCTCCTCCTCACTTTCTTCTGTGTCTTCATCTGTCTTGTTATGGTCGTCTTGAGATTTCTTCTTCTTTTTTTCCTGTTTGGATAAGATGCAGTTGCTTACTTAAAGACAGTGTTCAAAAATCATTCTTAAAAATCTGTCTAAAATTCCCAGCTAACTGGAATCATTATTGACAAATTTTGAAATAGAGTATTTATAAGTTGTAATTTGAAAATCTTTATTTCGTGATCTTGCATTCTTGAATTTATCAGTTTATTTCAATTTATCAATTTCCTTTGATAAATGTATTATTTGTTTGTCACTGTGTATATAAATAAACAAACAGATGCATGTAGATAAATTGATAAATAAACAAACTTACTCCAAATGATCTTATTTTTGTACCAGTTATATTTGTTAAATAAAGTTAAAGATTACAGTGACAAAATGTTATTACCTGTTGTTCATTGTATTCGGATAGATCTGCATCTGCAAATTCCTCCTGTTTATCAAAATTGGGTCTTTCTTCACTGTTCAGTGATGGGATGCAGTCTGCTTCCAATGTAGACATATCAGTATCTGTACCGTTACTGGAAGAAGGGATTTGTCTTTTTTGCTCCGTTTCATCAGAAACTCCCACTCCGCCAGTCACTGACTTTAGATTTGTCTCATCAGGGTCATTAGTGTTAGGACCCAATTTCGAAGTCTTAGTAATACCATCTATTCTCTTACCCTTTACAAATTCTGTGAAATAGATGTGATAATTTTCAGTTGGAATCTGATAATGCACTCAAAGCAACATATGTCGCATGTACTCCCTATTTAAAGTAGCTCTACCCTCATGAATATCTATATTAATGGTTCATGTACTCCCAATTTAAGTTAGCTCCACCCTCATGAATACTGCATCTATATTAATGGTTCATGTACTCCCTACTTAAGGTAGCTCCACCCTCATGAATATCTATATGAATGATTCGTGTACTCCTTACTTAAGGTAGCTCCACCCTCATGAATATCTATATGAATGATTCGTGTACTCCTTACTTAAGGTAGCTCCACCCTCATGAATATCTATATGAATGATTCGTGTACTCCTTACTTAAGGTAGATCCACCCTCATGTGACTTATCTATATTAATGGTTCAGAGTAGAAAAACTGCATTAATGTCTACATGTTTAAAAGTTATATTACAAAAACTGAACTTGCATTTCTTTTTTTCACTAGTATATAAATTGATTATTTGACCAAAGCAAAGCAAAGCCAAATTCTTGATCAAGTTTCATGTGCATTGATAATTTTGTGTATGTCAGTAACATGCATATTTATTTGCCTTTCTGTAGAAAGATATACCAAGGGAAAAAACTGGGGAAAATTAATATTTACTCTGCCAGTCTAATAAAACAAGTTTCATGTGCATTGATGATTTTGTGTATTAACTACAACAAAAGTCAGCAATAGTTTTCTTAACATGGTAATACACTGTATTTACATTCCAGAATCAGTATCTGATCATAAAAATTTTAAAATCTAATGTCAAATAATGATTGAGTTGACATCACAAGGAACAATTAGGTTGACATCACAATGCAAGTTAAAACAAATACAATCCAGACAGCAATTTTGAAGACATGTAATAATCTGAAATTGCAGCAGTCAATCCTGTTTTACAGTAAATATCTTTAGTTTTCCATCTAACAATCTGACTTCAGAGGGATTTGATATCAACTATATTGACTAATATTGCATTTAAATGTACTAATATAATGCATGTAGTATTTCACTGTTCATGACATTATAAAACATCTAATATATGTACACAATCTCTCTCTCATCAAAATAGTATGAGAGAAGCAGGTCTCTGGTTTCAACACCTATGCATTTCCTCAAAATACCAGGGTATATACTCTTCCTAGCAGTCTCAGCATAACAACAAAAAGGACCCTAAGCTTCCAGGCAGAATGTCATTCATTGTCACTTCAATGTATATATTATGTGTTGTCAAACTTTTACAAACTGAAAGTCTTATGGGGATCCATGTTGGAATAGGTCCTCATTACCCCTTGCTTGTCATAAGAGGCAACTAATTGGGGCAGTCCTTTGGATGAGATTGTAAAAACTGAGGCCCTTTATCACAGCAAGTGTGGCACAATAAAGATCCCTCCCTGCTCAAAGACAAAATTGTAAGTCATTCAAAACAATTACCATATGGTTTGGATTTATAATCAATGGGGGCCTCTTTGCTGTCTTTAGCAGCTTCCTTTGCACTTGTGGCTCCTGTAATTTTTGATCCACCATTTTGTCCTCTTTTCTTACCCAGAGAAATTTGACCTATTCAAAAAAAAATTAAAAAAATCACTATTTTTTATTCCATTATATTCAGGTCCAAGTTTTTGGTTTTTTTTTTTAACTTCATGACCAATTTTCAAAAATGAAACCTTTGGGATCTCTTGCTGTGGATTTCTTTCCTTCGTCTTTCAAAATGTCTTTGTTCACTTTATCTGTTCCAGCTTCAAGGCCACCAGCTATATAAAAAAAGTTATATTGTTTTGACAAATGATTTGAAATTCCTAGTTTCTGTTCAATCATGCTTTTTATCTGACGTGTCAACATCAATTTGAGTTATAATACATGTATATTTTCTGCAGTCTGATTATTTGAATTTTAAGGATTAAAATGAAGGTGACCATTCTGACGGGATCGAATCACCAACAAATATGAAATACAACTAATAATGTAACAATAAAATCATCAAATATGCAAACAATGACGTGAATAAGAATATGGGTATTGTAAAACAAAATGGAAAGGTTTAGTTTGAAATATAGGCCTCTCTGAAAGTTTCTCCTTTCTTTCATCAAATGCATGTATTATAAACAGCTAATTCCCTTCTTTATCATTTACAAAAATGCATTCTCTTGTGGATTTCAGTAGTATAACTATTGTGTAGTGGGAAATCGGTTGATATTCCATATGTAGAAAAGTAATATACATTTCATATAGGGTGCAAAATTAGCATAAATTCAAAATATGGATATCTTTAATTATTTGAAGATGTCATCAATTCAATTATTGCTCTCATCAAATGAATTAATGTGTACTTCATTCAAAATATTGCTCTCATTAATAGAATTAATGTGTGCATCAATTGAATTAATGTTCTCATCAATTGAATTGATTGATGTGTACATTAATTCAATTAATGAGAGAAATAATTTATTTGATGTGCGCTCCAATTCAATTATTGCTCTCATCAATTCAATTGATGAGAACATCAATACGGTGGAAATATTGCTGGCAAAAATTAATTTAGAGCTCTGACAGTATAAATGATTTGATGATCTCTTCAATTCAATTGACGATAACTAATTAATTTACAATGCTTTTGTATAAGGAATTAATGCATGCATCAATTCTTTTAAAGAGAGCAACAATTCACCTAAAAAGATTAATAATTCAACTGTGAATATATTGAATTCAAGATATCTCTAATTATATAATCACTCTCTCTAAAAGAATTATTGTATGCATCAAATGAATTAATGATATTATTAATTCAGTTGAAGAGAACAATAATTCAACTACTGCACACATCAATTTTATGATATAATTAATTAAACTGAAGCAAGCATTTATTAATTTATTTGAGACTTGCATTAATTGAATTATTGCTCAAATTGTTGATATTACTAATTTATTTAAAGAGCAGCAATTCAATTAGAGCATACTTGAATTCAGCAAAGTAATTACTGCTATCATCAATTCAATTAATGTACATAATAGTTCAGAATTGAAGATATCATTAATTATTTGAAGACGCAGGCATCAAATGAATTGATGACTGAAAAATTGCTGAGTGTGGTGGAAAACAACAATCAATCAATCATTCAATCGCACAGGAACTTGGGACATATATCATGATAACACAACACCCCCCCCCCCCCCAAATCACTCTAATTTTTTTCTGATCTGAAATAGACACTAATTTCTTTCAACTTATATTTTGTAAATATGCATTAAAGATTACCCAAATACGTTGTTTTTCGTCTCTGCCACGTACTAGTAAAAATTAGACAGATCGGGACAAAAACAACATATTCGCGTTTTTATTTATTGTTTGTTTGTTGTTCTACGCCACATTCAACAATTGTTTAGTTATCTGGTTGCGTCCAGTTTTGGGTGGTGGAGGAGAGAACCAAGATACAATATATCCGGGAAGAGACCAACGACCTTCCGAAAGTAAACTGGCATTTATTTATTGTTAAAGGGCCTATGCAATGCAATCATATATTTCGTTAAATTAAACATTTATCCAAATTAAAACTTTGTTGAAGATTTGACGAATATATAAACTGAATTAACGGGGATATTGACAAAAAACTCCAAAATCACATTTGAGTGTATGTCGGGTTCAAGTGCCAAATCGCTGTGACGTCACATGGAGTAACGGGTACCGCGCCATGTTGAAAGAGGAAAAGTAGATCAGCAGTTGAATTTCGCCTTATTTTATATTGTTTGTTTGTAGTTTTAGTGCGTTTATGTTATAGTTGTTTAGATTTAGTTATCCTGAAAAGTTTCGTGATCAGCATTGTGAATACTGTGATACTGATGCTTCGTTCGGACATGGCCGTGGAGTCGGCATGCAAAGCCGCGCCGGGAAGTCATTACAATATTACTCAGATTTATTTATTTCCTAGTATCAAGATGTTTTCATTTACTAAGTATAAATTATTCCAAGTAGCACTGTTCTCATACTAAGATTTTTTATATCTGAAAGTCGTTAGAATTGTATCACGGTATGTCACTACTATTTCCAGTTCGGTATTGGCTGGGACAGGACATTTCAATGAGACCTCTACAAAACCAGACAGTCATAAACATGGAGGTTTCCAGTATAAAAAAGCAGTCCAGTAGCTAAAGCGGGGAGTTTATAGAATAAAGACTCTAAGTATTAAGTCTATTGATAAGTAAACAAAGTGTATTTGGTTTGTATTTCTTTTTTCTTTTTTTTTTTTGTTTTGTTTGGGGAGATGTACATAGTAAAAGTACAGTACAATATCTTATGTACATCATTTGGAGATTCAAAAGTCGAGAACAAAAATCGAATACTATATCATATTATTTCGACTGAATGCATATTAAAAATATGTGATAAATTTAGAAATGAACACAATTCTTTTCAATACTTTTTGTTTTTCAAGCCATATAGACATTGATCCTGACAAAGGCAGTCACCACTTTGACTGTACTTCTACCTACTCCATTATGCTAGAGGTTCATGGCATGATACTTTTGACTTGGCACTGCTCAACAAGGAGGTATATAAGGAACGTTAATCAAGGCTATAGTTTGTTGGAGTACAGAACAGTCTGGTGCATGCAGTCATTGTGAATACATTTTCTGTGACAAATAATTTCTACGATATCAACTGGACAATTTTTGCCCAAATCAACCTGAAGAATCAGCTATGTGTATTTCTGTGTACAGGTGCTCTGAAGTGTAAAACTTTGCAGTGTATTGTGACAATTATGGATATAGATGACAGTGGAATTGATGCAGAGGAAACTGTGATAATTGTCACCAAATGTCTAGCAAGTGAAAGACTTGAAGGATTTATGATGATCATATATGTGAATTCTTCATGTGTGCACTCAAAAGATCATATTTCACATTGTAATTGATCTGTTTCAATATTATCCTTGTTAGGAGTTTGTTAATTATCTATGATGATATATTAGGAATTTGATATCTCCAGTTCACAATGTTCTAGTGATTTGTTAGTGGTTTGTTACCTATAGTTTGTTAACTAAGGATGGATAGTAGTTTTTTTATATGGTTGTTTGTTTCGAATGAATTGAACTTGTACAATCATTCATCTCAAGAAATTAATTCTTATTTATGCTGCTGTTTTGGTAATTGTGAATGTTTATTGTAAGCAATTTAGTAATAACTGTTTTGCATTTTGACAAAAATAAGCAGTTTTCTAGCAGTTTGGTATTCCACATATGGCACAGTGAATAAATATAAGCAGTTTTGTATTCCATATATGGTATAGTGAATAGGGTCAAAGGTTAAAATAAGCAGTTCAAATGAATATTCTTGGGTGAAGGCTTGTAGAAGTATCTAATTTAAATTTTTTGGCCAAAATAACTGCCTGAAAACTGCTAAGGAACTCTTAAGCTAAGAAACTGGTAGATGAATGCTCTTATGCAAATGAGACATGCATATTAATGAGGCTTGTTGATGGTTAAGGAACTGCTTATTTAAGTGAACTGTGAAGGTTAAGAAACTGCATAGGGAAGGCCTTCCACTTTGACTTGGGGCACTGCCACTACCAGTATACTTGTGAGCTGAGTGAATGCATGTTATTGTTCCTACATTGGATGTTCGAAATAATGAAAATATTTCAGATATGATAACATTTTCAGATCACTGTGATTTCCTATTTCAAAAAGCCTGGAAAATTTAAAGTGGTGAATGTTTAATGACAAAAGAATTCTTGTGACATGTTCTCATTAAATATGTACTCAGTGTAACTTGTCAATTTATTCTTTTCAACTGCCAATGTTTTAATAATATGTTACCTGTGGTTGTCCAGTTAAACCTTTTTATTTATTGGACAACAAAATGGAGAACTTGTGATACTAATTCATTCCAGAATCCACTTTTACTGCCTTTCATCAGGTCCAGATCAATCTCTATTTAGCTATATAGCTTTAAAAAACTATTTAAATTAACTTATTTAGCTATTTCAAACCTATCAAATTAATTTTAAATAAAAATTGAATTTCATCGAGTGAACATAATTCACCCTTGTACTCCATAAAACACCATGTAAACAAAAAAATAATTCTTAAACTACGTCCCTTAAGAAAAAATTGATTCAAAATTGTAGGATGTTTAGGATTATTAAGTTCCACATAAAATCAGACAGAGGGTGATAAGTCGACCATCAGGGATTGGGCCTATATATATATAGTAACATTGTTTATAAGAACTCGTTCTGATTTTTTTTTATATGACGCACCTCCACAGTGCTGTGCTATTAAAAATAGAACGCTCATGTTTTGACCAAAAATGACTCGTAAAATATGCTAAACATTCTTAAAGATTTTTTCAAATGACAAGATCACACATTTTCAAGATGCTTATATAAAATGAAGAAGAAAGTTACTATCTACCCATTTCTGTCATCATAATGAATATTTATGATGTGTTACCATTGTAACCGTTGCTGTAGTTAACCAACAGATTTTTTAATAGAAAAACATTCCAACTTCAAGACCTTTTTTTTTTTTTGAAACAGCAAACACTTTTAGATATAGGACATGCTGTTGAATGAGTTTCATTGAATTTTTTTTTTTAAAGTTTTGATTGTGCTCAGAAAGTGCTTTGTGGAATATTTTTACATTTTCATATTCAAGGTGAACACAATGTATGTTGTAGGTTCCTCAAGTGACAAAAGATTGACATCACAGTCCTGAGTATAAAGAGAATGAATGTCTGTGCACCTTTAAAGCGTATTTCTTCAGGAAAACAAAATTGTGAATGCATTCAAGGAAATTTATATGATTAAAAAAAGGAAAGATAATGTATTTGTACATGCATAGTACATATTATTCACATTGATTAATTGATAGTGTAGTCCCATAGTAAACTTAATTTTGTGTTTTATGTTATATTGAAAAAGGTCTTGTTTAAAAATCATTTTTAACTCCTTTTTTGCTCCGATAAGAAATCAAAATCATTTATTAGAAAACATAAAGACATTTATGATTTTTAAATATTTGGCCAATTTCAGAAATATGACTCAAACTTCAATATCAACTTATACCATATGATTTTCATATATTATCCTTTGTGAGAGTGGAACAAAATTCTTGAATGTGATGTTTTTACAGTTGTGTATGTATGGCTGTTAAAAAAAAAAAAAGACACCGAGAACAGAAACTGCAGATATTTGTGTTGTAAATGGTGTAAAATTTACAATAAAATGACCCTATATAATTTTATGAAAATACTGTAGAAAAGGGTTTGTTTTCAATGAATTATGGTGTTAAATAAATAGAAATCAACTCATTTATGGCACAATGTTGTAGTCTTATTACAGGTTGCATTTAGATTTAACAAAAATATAACTGTGTTTTATATAATCCATGTAAATACTAGTTTCTGTAATGTCAATTGAAAATGAATCCTTAATTATTCCATCACTATACTCCATTATCTGTAAGATTTGTTTTAAGAGTTGAAACTTGTAAGTTTAGATCCTCTATAAGCTATATGTACACAGAAACATAACTTGAAAACAAACTTGAAAATTTTATTTTAAAATTATACTTGTAAAAGACACCAAACAAGGCATAAAGTAACAAATGAACAAATACATTTGTAACACACAAAACTTTCAAGGCTTGAAGCCCAAGCTTGTACCTTTTCCACCCAAATGGGGTGGATGAAAAGCCCAAAAGTGCAAAAAAAGACTAATATTTGATCTATCCTATGATGTGCCACATAATAAAATTTACATGTATTTTGCATATGAACACAACTTTTCATTACACACTTGAACCCATTGGTATCTAATTTTTTACATAAGTTATTTCCCTTTTGAATTTAAGTACGGACTTCCAGTTGAAATTACTTGAAAATACATCATGTAAGAATGCTTTCATGTTTATTTGTCATGATTTATTTCTTCATAAATTATCACTATTGTGTTCAGATTAATTTTCAAACTGTCTTGATGTTCAACAATGAATTTGTGGACTCCTTTGCTTTCCTTTTGTAATATCATCTCATACTTTCACTTGCTTTAATAGAGTTGTGTTGAACTGGCCTATTTCCCACCTATCACCACTTTCAGTATGTCCTTGGGTTTTGGAAGATTGTCAATCCAATTTGATGTATGCAAGTTTGCCATCTCAGAGTCCTATAACAGAATAAGATTGACATAAATTTTTCAGGACACAAGAAAATCCCCAAGATATATATATTTCTTTAGCTTTTGAGATAATTTGTACATTTTTTTTTATCATAAAACTTAATTACAGTACACACTTCAGAGCATAGTATTCATATTACATATTAATATTTTATTAAATGATAGTGAGAGAGAATAAAAATACTGAAACAGCATAGGACAATTTTGAAAATGAGATGTTTAAAAGAGACCTACATGTATATGATATTGAGAAGGTATTTCAAAATATTTTGAATCTGTGACAGGAAGGTTCAGACACAAGTTGGGGAAACAACTGTATCAGGTTTTGTGTTGGGGTTTCTAAAATATGAGTGACCATTACTTTCCTATAAAAGAGATTCTGACTTTGGCCTCATCAGAAGGGGTCATGTAGTACTTATTTCAGGGCATTTATAATACTACTGTACTAAGTTCGAAGTTTATAAAACACCTTCTTATGTTGTGGGTCACCGGCTTTGACCTTGTTATTTCAAATCAGTAGGCACCATTTACTATGTGAGAGCTGTAAGTGGACCACATTTGAATGGCTATCAAAGGGTTCTTGAAATGTGTATACTGAGCAGAGAAAAGTCCACTGATTGACAGATGCAAAACAATATACTTTCTAAGACAGGGGGTAATAATCAGACTTGCACTATCATAAACATGTAGATTGTTAAAAGCTTGTAAACTATCATATGTAGAAGAATTGGGTATTTCTTCATAAACTTGCTGTATATATAAAGGAATTTAACAAACAAACTCTTTATAATGATATTAATATGACATCACATGTATAAATTTTAAAATGTGTGTAATGTGATTACTTCTTTTGATGTTAAGATAAATAATTGTAAAATTTATTGTCATGTATATACATGAATTTGCACTATACTTATCACATGCAATCAAAACACTTTCTTTACAGTGTATAAATATGTGTGTGTCATTATGTTCCAAAACTTACAGATCCATTTAATTGCACTTCCTCCTCAGTTTCACAAACATACTCAATATATTTTAAAATATATTTCTCCAAACAGTGCGACATGCAAATTCTTCCATATTGAAAACAGATAAATTTCATTTAAATTTGCATAAACAAGATAATTGATAGTTTAGAATGTATTGGTTAATATTTCATCATGTAAACAAAATCCCAATATCAAACTACATGCTCTTGTGTATGTTTATGCAAAAATCTAATGGGATACAAGGATGCACATATCCTACATTATTTACAGAGAGGTTTCCAATGCAATCTTTTGTGTAATGATGTTACGACACTTTATGATGCTAGTTTGAAAAATTTAGAGAAATATACATTAGCTGAATATGACTTGTACAAAAATCTGTGTGATTACAAAAATGTACACTCAAGGGCCCAAGCAGAGAAAATGATTGACCTGAAACAGACTCAGTTTTAGTCTTATTAATCATGGAGATGATAATTAACATTAATTGTTTGAAAGCAAAATAACACAACAGAATTCTTTTTAAAAATACAGACCCTAAGTAATTTTTTTTATATAACCATATACGTAAAATATATCTTAAATTATGATTTGTCAAGAGCCAGATAGTTATCACTACAATAGATAATATTCTGTGTAAATGAAATAATTTAAAAAAAACAACAACAAACAAACCATTGTGTATATGGAATAATTTTGGGAACACCCCCCCCCCCCCAACAAACAAACAAATTAAAATAAAACAAAACCACCAGTGTGGATTGAGCTCTTGAGAGTCGGGATGCATCATCACTAAGCTATCCGTGTTTTAGAACGTTAGAAGATATTGTATATAATGATGCATGCCACACCAAGTCATTCTACTAAAATGACACGTGATACCTACACTCCTGTGAGATGAAATCCTTAGTTATGCCAAATCTACATTTTATTATTGTTTTCCTGGGCCAGGAAGCGGACAATGCTAAATTTATAATGATTATGCCACAAGTAAAAAATGGGGGGAGGGTGACTTAAAAAAAAAATCATTATAACTTGTTTGTTTTTTTCATGCTGTATAGTAATTATAAATATGACGAGTTTTGTATTAATATGTAAGTAATTGCATTCAAAATTACCGAAATGTACCGATTCAGTGGCATGCATACGTATGGTATGTTGCTCAATCATCGTTGTCGTCTGCTCTACACATGGCCCGGCCCGGTCTGCATGCCCTCCATCTTCAGTGACGCCAGATACATGTTAATGTCTTTCTGACACTCCCAGAGGATAAATAGGTTCATTTCCTTTAGAGAAGGCTAGAAGGTAAATCGCACTCTGTCGAAATGTTGTCATACACTACATGGAGGTTTTGCATCCGTTATATTCCGAGTACTTGGCGTACTTGACAACACAGCGCCGATAGCGACCATCGAATGAAATTCAAGAACGACAACCGAAATTGTATGAAATTCAAAACATTCAGAGAGGTTCTATAATGTTAAATTAAAACTTTCAAAAAAATTATTTATTTCAAGGCATGATTTTTCATTTGTTTACTGTTATATAATGACATATTTTCATATCCGCTTTGCTGTTTTTAGATTTCAAATGTAATACAAGTAGTGTTTTGTATAGATTTACACTAAACATTGACCTCTCGGTGTTCATAAATATCTGTCCATCTTTTTGGAACAAAGCCAAATAAATCAAAAATACTTTGTACATTTCGTAAACATACTACGCTGACTTAGTATGCAAAATTTGGGATCATTTCGTGAACATGGACCTATATCATGGAAATGCGATTTTGCGTGATTTTTACGTGGAACCATACTTAAATTGTAAAGCAACAGTTATCTAATCTACTACAAAAGTAAATGATGATCAACATAATAACGGATAAGCAATCAGATTCCACATTATAAAGTCATCATATTTATCTATGCTTCAACTCACACAGGGAAGTGGACAGTTACCGATTTCCCATGAAGTCTAATAAGAACAGTGTTTTGGTTAGTTCAAAGTATAAACATATGTTCAAAAATCATTATGCGATTTTTTTGGCAATCCACTTAAATAATCCAGTTTAATTCAATTTAAACTAGCTAAATCAAGCTATTTCAAATAGCTTTCTAAAGCTATATAGCTTAATAAAGCTATATAGCAAAATATAGAGATTGTGTTCAAATATAGAGATTGTGGTCATATCGAAACTGGAACTTCAAAGTGACAAACTATATATAGAATTTAATTTTAAAAAATATGTCTGCCGAAATTAAATCATGAGAATCAAATATAGTTTTAAAGAAGTGGAAGATTAACTTCAATTATTAGCGACTGTACTACTAATATATATAAAACTTAAAACTAACAAGTAAATGAAGGACCTACCACCATTTTCAACTTTCGTTTTCTCGTGAACATTTTTCCCTGTCACAGGGCGATAAGGTTCCTCCTTGGCACCTCTGCCCCCACAGAACAACTTAGAATTTTTTTCTCCCATCTTAATACATTAAAAATTTCCCGTGTCAAATAAACTCAGCTGTATCATGATCGTCAATTCGTCGTGAACGGCAGCCTACCTCTAATATACGCAAATACGTAATGCTTACACGGTGGTTTTCCCCTGTTTCAAAAATATCTAGGTCGGCCTTTTCCGTCCATTTCTCGACTTGACGGAAAAGACCGAGCGATGTTTCGGAGACCAATCCGGCCCATATTTATTCCGTCTCCATTTGATCCGGCCCCAGTCATTTCGGCTTCATGGTTTAAATGACTATGGTATATCACAAAAGACTACAATAACGTAATATTTACTACTCTGTTGTAAATATAATGAATATATAAAAATGCTTTGCATACATGTAAATGTGTATTTCTACTATGTGAATATGTTTTCGAGCGTTTGTCTTCATGATATATATATATATATATATATATATATATATATATATATATATATATATATTAATTTTCATGTCAATTTTCTTGATTGTATGTCATATTACTTATATAAATTATGTGCATGGATCTTGTTTTAATATATATAGTGCTATGTATTTGCAAAGGTTTGTGGATTTATTTAATGAATATATTGCTGGCTTTACTTCTTTAACATACATATATTTACACTCTGTGCTGTCAGTCGGCGTTTGAATATGCAAATTCCACGAACTCTGCGACCTATTTCGTGGCATTGTTGACATTAGAAAAGATATGTTCTGGTTTATTCTTTATCTTTATTACCTAAATTGTTATGAACTGCAAAATAATTGTACAGCTGAAAAAATATCGTCAGTTACAGCTTGTATTGCTTTAAACCTATTTTCACTATAATTGACCTTTAATCACTAAAATAATGCCTGAAAACAAATCATATATAATCGTAGGCAGTGGTGGGCGTCAATGTGCATAAGTTGTGACGATGGCCCAGTAGTCACCCCACAAGGTGGTGAATCGTTCTAGGGGCTTCTTGGTAGTGGCAGAGTTGCTGTTCTTTAACCAGTGTGTCAAGACTCCAGCTGCTTTTCCAATCGGTAAATGTGAATTTGGTTTCCGGATCGCTTCGTAACCGGGAGGTCGTGAGTTCGAGCCCTGCTCGTGCCATGGCCGCGTCAAACCTAAGACGAAAAATAGGTAGTGATTGCTCCTTCGCCAAACGCTCGGCATTTAGAAGTGAGAATCACGGGTCTTAAAAACGGAGGTCCCGTGTCACGGTAGGCGTTGGCACGTTAAAGAACCCTCACTGCTACGGCCCTGAGCGCTAAGCATAGTACTTCACCTACAGCTGGTGACGTCTCAATATGAGTGAAAAATTCTCGACGGGACGTAAAACAAACAAACAATCAAATGAAAAATCACACCCCATTCCAAGGGAGATAATTGTAAAATAGTAAAACTATGGCAGTGTCATTGAAAGTCTTTTTCACAACCACTGAGCTAACTTCAGCCTAACTTGGTACAGGGATTCACGTTTGTATAATGAAAGACTACACTCCTCTTAAAGGGAAAATAGTAGCAAAATAGTGACTATGCAGTGCCTGGTATCTTTTGAACAATTTCTCCAAAACCACTGAGTCAACTCTAATCAAACTTGGAACAAAGGGTTCTTGGAAGAAGGGGATTCAAGTTCGTTCAATTAAAGGGCCACGTTCTTTCCAAGGGGAGATCCAGTGGCTTCCATTTTAAACGAAACCAGGTACAGAGAAAAGATTGTCTTCTTTTTCCTTTCAGTGGCATAGCTAGGAACTTGAGGGAATATAGGCACCAATTAAGGCGAGAAGTCTGGCTGCCGCCTAAGGTCCCAGCGGGCCCTGATGGGGGGGGGGGGGGGGGGGTCAGAAGGGGGTGTCCCCCCGATAGAAAACAGATTTCGTGTTTTGAGATCACTTGGGTACAAATTCTAGGCACAAGTGGGGGGAAAAATATTCTGGCACATGTGACCTTTAATAAGCGAAAATCTGGTATTTTAACATTTTAATTTTTTGTTATTATAATAGTTATGTGTAGGCACGTGCCTTAAGTGCCTAATGGCTGCTATGCCACTGCCTTCGATCAAAATGATGGCTACAATGAAATTTCTTATTGTGAAATTCTCTGTACAGTGTAGTATGCCATGAAATATAAGGAAATTGATTATCATCACCGTTGGTTGCATATATACACATACAGGTAAATCCCAGGTAAGCAGTGTAGGTAGATATCCAGGCAGCACCAACTTCATTTGACAGAGCTGTGTAATTAAATTCCAGTTGTTTTTTGGCGTTTTATATGTGTATTTGAAGATGGTTAACTCAGAAAATAATAAGGTCACTATATATGATACAAATGTTACAAATATCAATTATATTGTTGATCAAGATTTGAAATTTCTTCCTCAAATTTTAACTTTGAAATTACAGCTGAATAATACAACTCTTCAGTATATAGTGAGCTTGGCACTAGAAGAGTAGATAACATGCTTACAAAATAGAGCACATTACTCAAATTTTACATGGTTTCACATTCATACAAAATAATAATAATAAAAAATATTAAACAGTATTTATCCCAATCATTCTAACTTTTGAATCAGTCGGTGTATGCTGCACTTGCAGTAGCAAATTAGTAAAAACATAGTAGTGTCCATTGGAAATGTTCTTTTCCAGAATCAATAAGCAAATTTCAATCAAACTCTGCAAGGACAGAAGGTAGTGAAATGCCAAGTGTAGTGTCCTTTGAAATTGTTCTTTTCCATCACCACCAACCTAAAGGTCAGATAGTAGCAAAATAGTAAAAATGGTATAAAAAATTCAATGGCTTTTTTTAATGACTCCCCCCCCCCCCCTTTTAATTTTTGTTTTTAGAATAACTTTTTTTGGTACTTTGCATTAATTACCTGAACATATTCCTAAGCTTTCTGATAGGCACACACACACACACATATATATATATATATATATATATATATATCTTTTTTTTCAAGCTGTAATCTCAAAATCCAGGAACAAAATGTTTTTATGGTCTTAATTTAAATTTGACAGTCTTGAAAATAATAAGTTTATTGCATATGAATAAATATTTTCCTATATAAATATCAAGATTATCGAAATCAAGATTTATTGAATATGAATAACAAGATTATCGAACATAAATCAAAGTTTTCTCATACGAATATTAAGATTGTTGAAAATAAATCGAGAGTTTTGCATATGAATAACAACGTTATTGAATATAAATCAAAATTTGTATATATACACACCATTTTAAATTTAATTCATACGATGCAAAGAAAGTACGAGGGCTGATTGATATGTCGTGAGCCTCATATATAAGGGTTTGAATTGTCGGACATATTGGTTTATTTTTCAGCATAATCCCCTTCAGAATCTACACACCTTTACCAGCGATGTTTTATGATTTCATTGTCTATTTTAAAGAAGTACTTTTCTTGACCGTTCAGAAAGTTCTTCACTGCATGTATGACGTAATCATCAGACTGAAAGTAGGTACCAGAAATGGCCGTTTTCAATTTTGGTAATAGATGAAAATCTGATGGAGCGAGATCAGGTGAACAAGGCGGATGCCCAATCAATTTAAAGCCACGATCGTTCATGACAGCCATGGCAGTAACAGACCTGTGAACAGGGACACTGTTCTGGTGAAACAATACACATTTACTGAGTTTTCCGCGGCGCTTGAGTTTTATACATTTTCACGTAACTGTCTCAGAAGTGATGCCCCCACGAGGATCCGGGTTGTTAGAAAGAGATCCTCAGCAACCCTAGCATGTCGTAAGAGGCGAATAAATGGTACGGTCATTCGGATGAGACCGCAAAAACCGAGGTCCCGTGTCACAGCAGGAGTGGCACGTTAAAAATCCATCCCTGCTGAAAGGCCCTGTGCGCCGTGCATAGACCTAAATTTTGCAGCCCTTCACCGGCAATGGTGACGTCTCCATATGAGTGAAAAATTCTCGAGGGGGATATGAAACAATATAAAGGGTATAATCAATCAATCAGAAGTGATGCAGAATATGTGCCATTGTTTTTCCCTTTTGGAGATAATTTACCATCAGCATTCCAGAAAACATAGGTTATAACCTTTCCAGCTGATGGAACAGCCTTTGCCTTCTTTGGGCGGGGGTGAACCAGGGTGCTTCCATTATTTAGACTGTTGTTTGCTCTGGAGTGTAATGATGGACCCACGTTTTATTCATAGTAACAAATCTCTGAAAAACGTTAGCAGGATCTACCTCAAAATGGTTTAGATTAACACTCTACAAAGTGCGCCCGGTGTAATTCTGTTCAACTCTCAGAAGTCTCGGTACTCAACGGGCTGAAAGCTTTCTCATTGCAAGATCCTCTGTTAGAATGGAATGTACTCTTTCCAGTGAAATGTCAGCTGCACTGCATGGCTATATATTTTTCTGTAACTAGCCTGTCAATCATAACGATATCGTAGACTTTATTGACCATTTCTGGGGAGGTAACATTGACAGGCCTTCCGGGACGGGGGTCATCCTCAAGGCTCTGACCGCTGAGTTTAAATTTCGCCACCCAGCTTTTTTACTGAAGCACATGAAGGGGCATTTTTCCCTAGTGTTGCTACCATATCAGTATCAATATACTTTGGTGCTAAACCTTTCTTATGCAAATACTGGATCACTGTTCTTTCACCGATTTGCCCATTTTGCAAAAGTCACTTGCCTTGTTTACTTTTGAGTGCTACCTCGCTGATATAAACTGATGAAATGGCACCATTCTTCGGGTACACAGCCTTAAATGGTTGGGGAATACTAGTAGTAGAGCTGAAAAGGGACATCTACACTAATAGTTTCAATACGAGGCTCACAACATATCAATCAGCCCTCGCATGTCACAGCCTGATGGTGGCTGGTACAACCTGGAGCAAAGTTCAACAAATCATGGCGTAAAGAAACACACTACATAAGCTTTTCACGGGCGTATTATGTTCCGTTTTCAGTACTCTTGTTTTATCTTCGTCCACGTAAAATCAGACGTAAAGTCAATTTTTAGTACAGAACTGTAGCGTTATGTTTTATATTTTAGTCTTTGACCAGCTGCAGAACTATAGCGTTATGGTTTTATATTTTTTATGGTTTTATATTTTAGTCTTTGACCATAACACTATGGTCAAAGACTAAAATATAAAACCATAACGCTACAGTTCTACAGCTAGTTCAAAGGTTACCGGTAAAGCCCCCGTAAAAATATTTCCAGATAGTTCCCCTTGAATTGTTGAATATACCAGAACTGATAAATACAAATTTTAAGAGTCGTTGTTTGTACAAAATCTTATTGAAATCCAGACAAGGAGTTGCAGTGTTTGAACAGTTTGGTGTACTTCACATTAACAGCAGCCATTGTTTGATTATCAAAATTAACAGGAGCCACATTGTTTGGTTATCAACATTAAATTTGACAAATTTATGTATCTCAGTTATAATGATATGTTAAGTCTTCAGTTGATGAGAGTCTCGTTGAAGTCGGGAGAAATTGTTTACAGACGTCAGACAGACAGAAGTAGTTTATATTGTTTATGTCGCTATGTTGTTTTAAAAAATTATGTTTGCTAAAACTGCTCTCTATAATACTTGAATTGTTCTAAAACAGTATAGATATAGGTATGAAAAACATTATAAATATAGGTATGAAAACATTATAAATATAGGTGTGAAAAAGTTTATAAACATAGGTGTGAAAACAATATAAATATAGGTGTGAAAAGCATTGTAAATATAGGTATGAAAGATAGCAGAATGAGATACACAAAATAAAATACTGAGCAGGTCTAACATCTCAATTATCATCACATCTAGGTTTTTTCTAGTTTTAGGAACAATATTCACTCGCATCTAAATTGCAAAACGAAGAAAAGTGCATTTTATATTCATTGTTAAACATTTTTTGACGTCAGACCAAGATTCTGTGTCCCGTGGCCTGGTCTTCGCCCATTAAAAACTAGAAAGTGTCTGACCGACAATATTTTAACGAAAAGTATGTGGAACAATAAAATCAATACTGGAAGTTGATCTAGCTAATACTTTGAGTAGCTACACTTGACTTTTACGTTAAGTATAGTGTTTTGTCAATATGAATATTGAATACTTCAGCATAATATTGAAAATTTCAGTATAAAGTTTGCATACAGAGGTTGCTAC
This sequence comes from Ostrea denselamellosa, assembly GCA_024699665.1. Lineage (NCBI taxonomy): Eukaryota > Metazoa > Mollusca > Bivalvia > Ostreida > Ostreidae > Ostrea > Ostrea denselamellosa. The sequence goes on from JAMZEH010000042.1 coordinate 9,396,509, forward strand.
CCGCCGCATTCAGGAGAGAGGGGCTTTATCAATCGTGAACAAAGGTACGGGGTGGGATGTTCAGTTCGTACATAGTGTCTGCTAAGTCTAAGTGTATATCAGTATGTTACATCTTAAATTTTGTATGTCACAAACTGAAAAATTTCAAATTCACTTATTGCCATTTTGTCAATAGGACTACACGTGTAGCTCTCATCATCAAACACTTTAAGAAATAATGTTCACGTTTTTCGTAGATGTTGCAGGATAACTTCCAAGGTCGAGGGATGTTTTGAAATATAAAGGCGTTAGCAGGTTATCCTGCATCATCCACGAAAACGAACTTTATATATTTCTATCCCACTACATTGTCTGATCCTACAAGTTTACGGCTCAGAAAAGCTAGAATTAGGTCACTCCGTGACGTCATGACAGTTTCCAAAACTGGCTGGACCAACGTGTTTTTTGCTGACGGAAAAAAAAGCAAATGGTAGGGTGATCTCGGCTGAGATTTGGCTGCTGAGATTTGGCTGGATATTTGGACCGACGCCTTCGACTCGCTGGGTATTTGGACTGACTGCTTTACTGGTGAAGGCGTCAGTCCACATATCCCGCCAATCCAAATCTCACTCGAGATTAATGGTAGGGCATATGCTAGATCTATTATGAAAAAGAATATTTCGAGTATTTAGTTTGATGTCGATGGATTATATCAACTGCTTTGAATTCACAGTCTAAGAAAACTACACATTATGATACGTAGGAAAGGCAATCATAACATCACTCGGCCTTTTCCGGAGGAAAGACCGAGTGATGTTCCGATTGGTAGGAGAGGGTTAACCATCGCTATGTTTGTTTACTCGTGTGTCGATCTCGATCGTGGAATGCAGACAATTGATTAATATTGAATGACAAATATTTTTCAGTCATTTATAAATTGTTTTGATACATATATTGATTAATTTTTATCATTATAAAATGGATTATCAGTTATCGACTCTATTGTTGTGTTATTATAATGATTGATTGTTATAAATTTTTTACTCACTAGCTGTAGCTGAAGTACCACAAATTTAGACCTATGCTTAGCGCTCAGGCCGTAGCCGTGAGGGTTCTTTAACATGCCAATGCCTGTCGCGTTTTTAAGGACATATCTGAAAGATTAACGCCAAGCGTTAGGAGAAAGAGCAATCACTACCTATGTTAACGTCCTAGGTTAGACGTGGCCATGGCACGAGCGGGGCTCTAACTCGCGACCCCCCGATTACGAACGCGCTTCCACTAAACTACAGCGACCGGTTTCGCAAACGAAGTGCAAGCGATTGATTGTTTGTTTTACGTCCCGTCGAAAATTTTTCACTCCATATTGAGACGTCAAGCTAGGTGTGTATCAATTTTCTTACGCATGAAGGTATATCACAGAATAATGACCGCGGCATCCCTTTGATCTTTGCAATAACCATGGTAAAATAGAATTTTTGTTGTATGTTGTTTAACATCTAGAATCTTTTACTCATGGAGACCTCTCTCTCTCTCTCTCTCTCTCTCTCTCTCTCTCTCTCGAGAGAGAGAGAGAGAGACCCTTTGTCTATTTATATTTATTTATCCATTGAAATTCTGATACCTGTGTTAGTTCATGTATAGGAAAGAGTCAGCAACTGCATACATAAAGCATCAGGTCTAATAAGTTTCCTGACCATTATGTATTTATCAGTCAGACAATTGAAACCTTTGTTTTAAATATGAGTAAGTCATTGACTTATAATAATCAACTTCCTTATAAAGTTTGATGACTATCAGATAGATGGTTTTCACAATAATTGGTATATATAGAAAGGAAATCCCTAGACCTTTTATCTTTTGACTTATCCTGTAAGTTTTGAAGACCTTCAGGTATGCAGTTCTTTATCTATCAGTTGAACAATTGGTATGTATATTGTTGATGTTTACCTTATGGCCTTTGACCTTTTCACTTAAAAACCACAAGGAGGCATTTTTCTAATTATGATCAACCAGTCCATGAGATTTAATGACCATTTCCGTTAAAGTGGTATCCAGTAACAAGTCAAAAGTAATATGCTGTTGATGAAACGTGAAGATGACAACAGTGATCTACCTAATAAATCCCATGAAGAATGCACAATTAAGAACACACATGGACACCAGAGATGGGATCAGGTGCCTAGGAGGAGTAAGCATCCCCTGTTGATTGGTCTCACCCGCTGTGAGCCCTCTATCCTGATCAGGTTAATGGAACAATCTGTAGTCAAAATTAGTATGTAAAGAACAACCTAACAATTGAAATGAAAGATGTCAAACAGCATTTAACCTAACAACACATTGTATTTGCAAATAAGATCATTATATAATGACCATAGAATTTGTGAAATGCTGACTTCAAATGAGACTTGAAATCCCAGTTACATATATAGAAGAAATACACTGCCATTCAATTCGTTGACCTGAAAATTCAAAAGGGATCAAATGACATCTGTTACAAATACTTATAACCAACTTGCCTGTGAAGTTTGATTATTTTCAATTATAGAATTGTCAAGATATTGGTCAGATGACATATTGTCTATTGACCAACATTCGCAAAATAACATACCCCATTTCTTCAAGGGGACACTTAAAATGAATATAATGACACATTCTTAAAATTTTAAGGCCAGAAATGGTTTATGTAGCAAGTCATTTATATAATTCTGTTCTTTGGACAGAGACCCTGGGCTGCAGCATATGTTGATACACTTTTCATTTATATGGATAGCATCAGTAAACTATGGGATTAACACATCTTAATTTTGATGCCAAACAGTGTAAAACTTAGTAATTTTCTGCCCAACTTAAAAACAAATGGCAGGAAATCTGTGTGCTTGTGACCTTGTATATGCAGCAAGCACACAATACATGACTTAAATATAGTAATTGGTTTGCATATATTCTCACTTCTCTTTATGACAAATTAGACAATCACTTTTGATATTATATTCTGTTCAGAAATTGGTCCAAATTAGACTAATTGTAAACTTAGTTCTCTGTGAATTGCTTAGTAGTGGTGATCATTGTAATGTGTGCAAATCTGGATCTTTTTTTTTCTCTCACTGTAGCAATGTTTTACATCAGCCAACAAAGCATAAACAGCGTCATTTTTATAAATTTAATAATTCACCAGATTATCGTACATAGGTACAATATTAATGAATATCAATCATAATACTTGTTAAAATAAGATTTGCACAAATACACATTGTGCAACATTTAATGAAGCAAGATCAGCAAAATATTTGCAAACAACATATTATTCATGGTGAACATATATTGGGGACATCCTATAAGACGGAGAACTTTTGTAATATGATATACCGGTACATACATAGTATACAATAATAAAAAGAAAAACAGATTTGCAACAAAGGCTTGATTGTCAGAAAAAATCATATTAAAATACTTTAGATTGTAATACTTCCCTATGTTTATATTTCTAGTTTCCTACTCAGTTTTTATGTGTAATGTGAAAGTAGTCAAAACAGATGAAAAGTAATCATGATCTTCACAAATTCAAAATCAGTATTACAAATTGATACAAATGGTTTAAACTGGATGTCTGCTAAGCTGGTAGAAACAAGTAACAATTCAAGGGACAATACTCTTAAAAACAAAGCCGGAACAAAAAAAAAGTTTTAATACAGATAAATTATAAACATCAATGTATGACTTTCTAAAGGGAATGTTACAGAAGCAAGACTTACGTGTGTCATAGTATAATTTTTTTGTTGTTTGGATAATTTTTTAGTATAAGCAATTAATTATTTTTTTTTTAAATCCAGAAAATGTTGAGTACACAGGCAAATAAGAATTATACACTGTACCCTGATTAATTAATGCTTGATTTAATAGACTAGAATAATTAATAGATATGCATGGAATACTTATGATTAATGTAAGGAATATGTAAAATTAATGTAAAGAATTCACACTTCTATAATTAATGTAAAGAATACCTTCAATTAATGCAGTGAGTGTTTTTCCATCATCTTATATTTGTATCAAAAGAATAAAATTGACAATACCTAAATGCATATCACCACACAATGCTGGTCACATTTCAATTATTGATCAAAGAAGTCCAAATATGGAAATGTACATTTAATGTGTATGCAAATGCCCAACAGAATTTTAATACAATTATGGTAAATAAATCTGTATCAGTTGCAAATATATTATTGATTGGCACCCCCCTCTCCTAATTTCAAAAGCATTATGAGCCATACATGGAATGTGTCAAATCTCTCTAAAATAGGAGGCAAAGCTTTCTAATTAATTTAATAGATCCATCACTGTTCTATGTTAAGATGTACTTTACAGCTTGTCATGACCAAAATATAATATGCAAATTGTCAATGTGTGTGTGATAATTATGCAAAGTCCAATTACTGTAGCATGATGAAATATGATACTGTTAAAGATCAAACTAACTAAGTAGTCTACCAATTTGTTTCTGATGAATGGTCAAAGTGGAGCCTCTTCTAGACCTGCACTCACTGCTGGCAATGTGATAAAAAAATTGTGAGCATCTGATATATTGAAAGTTAAATGAATGTTTTCCTCATTCTAAAATGCATGGATCTCACAAAATTGGATAGGCACAGGTAATTTTACTGACAACACATACACTTCTGTATACATATATATATGTTATCAAACTACTGAAAACCCATAAATTGAAATTGGATGCACACATTTCTCATCACCTATTGCAATAATTCAAGGTCATAGTCATATTCATATATATATATATATATATGTATGTACATGTATATTGAATAGAACAATTAAAAATATTAAACAAATGTTAGTGTTATAATTCTAGTTTTCGATTTATGAAGTCTATAACGTCGCCTTCTTTATAATCTGGAACTTTAAATGACACCTCTGGACACTCTCCTTGTATATTCTCACAAAAGAGTTTTTTAAGAGTTGCAGTCTTCACCAAGTTGAAACCTACATCCCCTCCAAAGGTGGAAGGTCTCCAGTATTTGGGTGAACAGATTGGATTGGCCATCAGGCCTTTTACAGAGAAAGGTCCGCCCATCTCCACAATGGAAGTCCCAAACAAGGCTTTATGTCGCCTCTTCTCCATGATTAATCCAATATAGAATTCCACAGCATTGATATCGCCATAGAAATCTTCAAGCTGCTTTGCCATTTTCTTCTCTCCTGAAAATGATTTTAGATTTTTCACAAAATATTGATTATAAAATTGATACCATACATCAAATAACACATCTATAAAAATGTAGCTTCTTATTGCTACCAAAACCTTGTTTTGAGCAATAAGTAAATAAATGTTTACATGTACTTTCACTTAAAAGATATGCGATGTTCTTTTCTTATATATATATATATATATATATATATATATATATAATATATATATATATATCTGATCAAATTTTTCTTGAAAAATCTTTCCTCAATATAGATGAGATATTCATCATGACGACTTATATGATACACAAGTTCCAATATAATGCACCCACATGTCAAATAGTTAATTCAGATTTATTTTAAAAGGTAAGCATATAAATTGACTTTGAGGTAAAATAATAAGGGATAATTTCAACAAAATATTTGTGTTATCAACAGGTTTCTATATATACAAAATATTGTAGAAGTTAGGGCTAAATAGACCATTGATATCAATTTAAGTAGCACAGTGGTTAAAGAGCCTGACTGGTCCCGGATTCGATTCCCAATTCGGCCTAAAATTTTTTCCTTTCCTTTATGCATGTATTACATTTAGTGCCATAACTGCCATTGGCCACCCCTGGACTTCAGGCGAAAGTCCTGTCATGGGTATAAAGAATCAGTAAGGAAGGAAGAAAATGTGGTAGTTGGGGCTATTTAGACTATCGATATCAGCCATGGTTGTTTAGTGGTTAGAGCACCTGACTAGTAATGCAGAAGTCCCATGTTCAACCATAAATTTTCTTCTTTCCTATATGTCACGATATGTTATGCAGTAATAATCACTTCCCTTTAAGAATCAGCTAGACTATATAAGGAAAAGCAAACATTTGGAGGTTTCATTTTCTTACGTAACTTCTAACAATGACTCTTGATATACATAATCTTGCCTGTTAATTCCTCAAAAGACTTAAGAGGTGCTAGATTGAATCTTTTCCTGTACTGGTTGAAGGGCTGTAATCTTAAAGTACGCCCATGTTTGATGAGATCTGTCACAACAGGGATTGTCAATGGACCATGATTGTGGGGACCAAACTAGAAGCAGAAAAAAGACATCTAGGTTAATACGGTATTTACAAAATTTAATATAAAACATATTTTTTATGCATATTGTGTGGATACTCTTTTGTATGACTGAACTTGGTCAATTACATTCCTTGGAATCACATTTAGTTATTGAATTGAATTTGAAAGTAGCTGGTACTTTATGTTAATATTTACGACAATAGCATTATGTTTTTATTATCATCCATTTCATTATGTGCTTTTATGCCTAAATATTAAAAGATACTTGCCTTCCAGAACATTTATTTTGCCCCCAACTTTTGAAAAATTGTTCTGTCATTCAACAGTATGTGTCACATATTTCAGTTAAGACAATGCATAGAAGTTTAACAAATTCAGTAAAGCACCAAGCAGCAAAATAATTTCACGGTATTAGTCTGCTTGATCGTATTTTCTCAATGAAATTGAATAAAATTTATGCAAATTGCAAAATGTGGCCAATTTGTTTCTTTTCTAAGTAATTTAAGAATTAAATACAGAGATATGATACATACGAAGCCTGCTCTTTGTCTTGATAATGAATCCACAAACTCTCTCATTCCATGCTTGACAACTATCTCTGGGTGGAACATAAAGTCTCTCAAGTTATACTTAGTTCCATTGATGTTAAACTCATCTGGCATAAGAGGATGCCAGTGATACAGATGATTGAATTCTACAGATATTCTGTTCTGATATTGAAACTGTTCCCCAAACAACAGTTCTGGATTGAAAAGCAGTTTGTAATGGTAGTTGCTGAGGTGCTGCACATAGTCTTCTATTACTATTTTTATGGTTTCTCCTAAAGGTGTAAAGAAAAAACACAAATCAAATTTTATTAAAAAAAACCCCAAATCAAAACAAAAAACCTTATTGTTAGTTGTATCTCAAGTATAAAGGATAGATGAACAAGGGCTCTGTAAATGAGTGAAGGAAAATTTAACAAAGTTAGTGAAGAAAATTTGATGAGAAACTTAACATACACTATGTTTCAGTCCTTAAAACGTTTAGAGACAATCTTGATGAAATTCTTGAAGAACTGTATCAATCATATCTCAAAATACTGGACAGCCATACACAAGTTACATAAAAATTGGTAAGTAAGATACATATGCCTATTAATTCATTTAGATGCAATTAATAAAAACATGATAAATATCATAACAATGGTAATATAGAAAAGTATTGGATATGAAGAAATGGTAAATAATCTACCATATCTCAGTACTGACAGTTGAGCAAAGTTCATGTTCAAAGGAAATGTGAATCAGCTTAAATCAACTGATATCTAATACCCAACTCCCTCAGATGCACAATGTTTCAAATGCAAACACTCTACAAGATACATGGTCACCATTTTTAATAATAATTTTCCCACAATCATTCATTCCTGATGCATTGTCTAAATCAACAAAAAATTGGGAGGTGATGAATTTTTCAACATAAGGTGCAGTCAGTAAAGATGAAGTTTTTAATGTGTTGGCAAAACTTGATAGTAATAAATCAGCTGATGCTGATTTTGCTGGTCCTCAACTACTCGAGGTGTATCAGTCAATACTAACTCTGGACGAATTGCCCATCTTATAAACAACAATATCAAAACAAGTATTTTCCTCTTTCTTCTTAAAGATACCAAAGTTTGCCACATTAAAAAAACCAGACTGATCTTGAAAATTACAGACTAATTTAGATTTTACCCACACTTTCCAAATTTATAGAAAAGCATGTTGCTAATCTTATTTGAAAATTCATGTATGATTTTGATATTTTCACCCAATCTCTCAATCAGGATTTCAAATGTTTTATTCCTGCCAAACTGCACTTACTAAATTAACCGACAGTTGGCTTAAAGAAAAGGATAGATATTATCTTATTGGTGTAGCATTTTTAAATTTCAGTAAAGCATTTGACCTCATCAATTATGAAATTTTACTCCAAAAACTAATTTAAAACTGTTCAGTTGATATCCTACCAATGTTTCATTTTTATTAAGAAAATTGTGTTCAGCTTGTTCAAATTGGGTCTGAAACTGTCTGTACTTTGCCCACCACAGCAGGAGTAACACAGGGTTCTACTTTAGGCTCACATTTGTTTTTATTTTACACTGACATCTCCCATCAAGTGTACAAAACTTGAGATTGTTCATTTTGCTGATGATGCTACATTGCACTATTCTACTGACAATATATATTATTTATTGATCAGTTGGTTTTGTCTGATATTAAACTGAATATTGGTGCCAGGAGAACTAAATGATATTAAATACTTATAAAAACTAATGAATGCTTACAGGAATGCACCCGAGAAAGTCTGAAAGTGGTCAATGCTTCACTTGATTGAACTGTATCCATTCAGTCAAGAAATGAATGTGTTACAAATGAAAAACTACTTGATATTTATATTGCTAAGTTGCTACAGATCTTGCACATTTAATACACATCTGTCAATGTTTACAGCGTAAATTATCTCTGTTACATGGAATAGAAGATTATTTTACAATGTATATACATTATAATGTTTTAATCATCACACAGTATCATGGAGGAAATGCCCATATATCTCGGATTCAAAGTTCATAAACTTAAAAAAATCACAGCTAGAATAATTTAAGATGCTATTTATGGTATATCATCATTGTTATTTTGCAAAATTGAGATGGATCACTATTTATGAACATAATTTCTTACATAAATCTCTGCATCATTTGAACCAAGACTATATGAGAGAATTCCTCACAAGTACAAAACCACATATGCTATTTTGCAAACACTAATTTCAATACACCTCTGTTATTCATAACTCTGGAATGTTGTTAAAATGTCAACCCTTCATCTGCCTGTAAATGCAGTATCAGGAATTCTTATTGTAAACCACAGAAATTCTTATTTGTTATATTTTTGTTCTTCATGATTACTGTGTATATTTGGTGACAGTTGTAATTGTAGTATGCTAAAGATAGTGATGGGAAAGGCGTGTCCTGCACTTCACCAGTATTACAGATGTAATCCCTAAATACAAAAAAAATCCAACCAAAATACAGCATGTACGAGGGCCACTTTTTAAGTTCGTAGAGTAGGGTGGTCTTTTTCAAACCGCTTGAAATATCAAAATTTTATTTATCTAAGACCTTCGAAATATGCCCCTTCTGCCTCAACACACATTTTACACCGATTTACCCATTTCCGGAATGCCGCACGGTACTCCTCTTTAGGTATATGTTGCAGACACTGGTAGACCGCACTGCCTATACGACAACGGGACTCAAAACGGTGCCCTGTCAGCATTTCCATTAGTCTTGGGAACAACCAAAAGTCACAGGGGGACAGGTCAGGGCTGTATGGGGGATGATCTAAGACATCGAGCCCAGATTCTTTCAGATATTCCTGTACTGTAGAGGATTTATGGGCCGGTGCATTACCATGAAGTAATTTGATGCCGCGGACAACGGTGCGAGGTCTGCGTTTCTGATAGAAACCAGCAAGTTGAGTAAGAACACTTTCTCTGTAAAACTTTCTAGTGACAGAACTACCTTTTGGGACTGGAATTTGAAGGCCTGAACCTTTCGAATCAAATACAACATGCGATGTGATGTTTTGCAACGGCGCGCAACGACAGGTCTGTCGCCCTCAGATGAAACCCAACCCTTAGAATCGGGTTGAAAATGATAGATCTAGGTTTCATCACCTGTAACTATCTCTTCCAAAAGATGTGGGCCACATTAATCATATTTTTTTTTATAACTTGCGACGCAAATCTAACCCCACTTTGTTTCTGCTCGTCAGTGAGCAAATGGGGCACCCAACGCGCGCAGATCTTACTTAGCCCAAGTCGTTCACGTAAGATCTTCAAAACACTTGACGAATGAATGCCACTTGATTCTTCTATCTCTTGCACGGTATAACGTGCGTCTTCCTCAATTAACGTTTTCACCGTAGCAACGTTCTTTTCCGTCCAAACGGAAACCGGCCTACCCACTCGAGGGTCATTTTCAATTGACTCCCGACCATCATTAAAATGACGTACCCACTTGCAAACTGTAGCATATTTTAAAGCACCATTCCCATAAACCCTTTGCAAATCAGCATGAACTTCCGTTGACGGAAACCTGAGGTGTGCTTGAATCTTACACCCTCTGTTCAGAGATTTTTCCATCCATATTGAACGCTATATTTTACTATAGTGTATAAAACCATGTGTTGAAAATACCCAGCGCAGCGCACACGTGGACCTCGTGCGCAACATACCGTGATACCGTTCGAGAGAGGAATGACTATGCAAGTTCTGTGTAAAAAATCGTGAAACTTCATAATCGCATTAAAAAATTATAGGCTTACTCTACGAATTTAAAAAGTGACCCTCATATTTATCCAAAATACAGCATGTATTATCCAAAATACAGCATGTATTTTCAGTGGATATTTTGTTTTTAGGGCCATTACAAGATCACACTACTTTATTTATAAATAGAAAGTATCTTGGTTAAGTATCTACCCTACTACCCAGTCCTTGTTGCACCTTGAGGCACATAGGGCAAGGACTAGAGATTTCCATGCTCCTGTCTTGAGCTTTTTTGTCAATCACAATCAAATATATGGTATTTCTATGTGTAATTAAAAGAACTTGCCTAGAACGACCAATTTTGATGTTTGAAATAACCTTTCGTCATTCCACTCAGGATGTTCAGCCTTCAAAATGTCACAAATTCTGTTGTGTTCTCGCAACCAGATCGTACCATACATGAACAACCCAGGCAGAAGACCAAAGAAAGAATGCCCCAAGGCAAACTGCTTGTTTATCTCCGTTTCTTTTGGATATCCCATGGGAACTTTGGCATCCTTTGTAAGTGGAGGCCACACCTCATCATTTATGACCTGGGAAAAGTAGATATCACTTTTAATTACTTATCAATAAACAGAACTTTTTAAAATAATATTTTGCTACAATAACCATTATTGATCAAGAAAAACATTAGATAACTGAGTAAATCATGCATGGTGACAGTTCACTGGGTGCAGTATAGTACTCTGTAAAATTAGTGTCCAGCCAGTATCGTGAGAACCTTTTGTTTGATCATGATATTTTATACATGGGTTGGGCATTAGTAATAGATAATGCCATTGATTTTTAGGTCAAATGTCACTGAGTGCAGTGCAGTACTTTGTGGAACTGGTAGCTTCAGAGTATCTTGAGAACCCTTTGTTTGATAGTGATGATATTACATACAGGGGGTAGTTATAGGTAGTAATTGACCCCATTGATTTTCAGGTCAAAAGACCAATTGTCAGTAGGTACAATGTAGTATTCTGTACAACTGATGTCCTCCCAATATCTTGAGAACCTTTAGCTCACTTGTTACGATATCTATTTTCCACATCAAAGAAGAGAGGCAATTTGCTTTGCACCTGTTGGCTGGTGTGTTGGTAGATCACATGTTATCCACTTAATATTTTGTGAACTATTCACTTGTTTGTAAAGATATTTCATTTGTGAGTTGGTTATGAGTTGAAGAGGACCCTTTTGATTTTCAGGTCCAAAGGTTAAAGATCATCCTTTGTTTGACAGACGTCAAACTTGGCACATTGATACATCCAAAGGAGTAAATGATCCCTATTGATTTTGAGGTCACATAGTCAAAGGTCAAGTGTTAATCCTCTTTCCTTGACAGACATCAAACTTGGTACACTGGTACATCATAAAGAGTAGATGACCCCTATTAATTTTGGTCAAATGTCAAGGGTTAAACTGGACATAGTAATATATTGTCTCCTATATTTCAAGAATCATTTGCTTGATTGACACCAAATTTACTACACTGGTACATCATATTAGGAGTAGATGACCTCTATTGATTTTTTGGTCATATGGTCAAGGGTCAATCAACTCAGGACATAGGAAAATATTATCTGCTCAATATCTTGATTTGTTTTGGCACTGCTATCAATTAAATGATGCTTGTGTATAACCCTTTTCAATTTTGCACCACGGGAGATATACATGTTTTGGAAACATTTCTTGATCATATGTGAGTTGGTTCAAAGTAGTAAATGATCCCTAATGGTTTTCAGATTAGAAGGTCAAAGTTCAGCAGTACAATAAACAATTGGTATCTGCCCAATATCTTGAGAAGCCTCTTTTTTTTTATAGTGATGATTAATGGGTTGGTCACTGGTGTTAAACACCTCTGGTGATTTTCAGATCATCAAGTGCAGTAATGTACTACACACAATTGATGTCGGCTAGAAGGGTGCAGTATGCAGTTGAGGTCTGCTCAACCTCCATAGAAGAGGGGAATATTCCACCTTTAACAAATCATCATAATTTGATGAGATATTATAATTAAAGAAGCAATACATTGACAGCTTGCTCATGCCCTTAAATGCACCTGGTGCTTTCTTGCTTTGACTGTGGTAGTATAACTATTTTCAAGAGTACAAATGGCACAGCTGGGGGGGGGGGGGGGGGCATATTTGTTTTACAGACATTTCTTGTTCCTTTTTAACATCTTGTTTACCTGTTTTATGCTCATAATTATGCTCCAGTGTGGAATAGATGACATTTAGTGAATGAATTCAAGTTTTTGTCATGCCAGATTTCTATTAATAAACTAAATTACTAGTTAAACAAACCATATTTGATTCATGAAGATACCTGTTTAAACACACCTGAAATTTAAGTTTTCCGTCTTTAAATGACCTAAGGTGGTTCTCCGAGTCTTTATTTTTCCCATAGATATGAGAAACATCTACCTGTAAATACAAATTTCAGATGCATATATGATTACACATAATCACTATCACTTAAGTGATATTCAGTATGAATATTCAACATTTTGAAATATCTGCACATACATATTAATGGTGATGTAACATTTATAGTTTTGTAATGTGTATGTGCTTTGGTAATAAACAGGTCACCAAAAGTCGTGTACATTGTACAATTGAACTTCAGTATCTTGAACATCGATATGTTGAATATGAATACCAATATAAATTATTTCAAATTAACCAGCATTTCAATATAAAGAAACCGAGAAAATTTTGGGGGATTATTCTTATTTAAAATAAGCAATATTTCATTGTAACCAACTTCTTTGAGTTTGAATTATTGATTTTATAATCAAAATTATTGGTCCTTTATATTCTAATTCTTATTTGCATTGAAATGCCTGACCTTAACTTGCAAAAATGAAGTTTATTTTTTTATACTGTGGAATCATTAATGTTCTTGGGTATCCATTGGGTATCCAAATACTTACTAGTTCGTGGGGATGAAATTTAGAGGGTTAACGTCATTTTGAAAATATACATTATACTATAGACACCATTGCAAAGAATAATTGGTTCATGGTGACGTAAATTCATTGGCAAAAGGTATCCACGAAATCCCCGAACATTGAGCCCCCACGAAGAATAATGATTCCTACATTATTTACTTTCTACTTTAATTTCTGTTAGAATTCACAGCTGTTAAAAATAGATGTACTATATTCATCTGTATTCATTGTTTGTGCATTGTTTACAACTGCAATTCATGAAGAAATGCCTATCATTACAATTTGTATCAAATGCAAAAACATTGGAAATGTAAATAATTGTGTTTGAATGTTTGAGAGTTATCTTTGACAAATGGAAATCTTTGATTTAATCCACATTTATGGAAATTATATCGAAATCAAAATTCCCAAACACACCCCATGTCCTCCCCACTGGAACTGGGGCCCCTTCTTTAAATCCGTCTTGAAGAACATGTGTGTAAAGTGTTGAGCAAAGTAGGAAAACAGAGCACTGGTTCCCATGGGTTCTGGAATAAACTCTTTTCTAATAAAAAAAGTCTTGACAATTTCTTCAGGTGGTGGCAATTCTTTCTTTCCTGAAATTAAAGAAAATAGACAGGACCTATGAACATGAAGCAAGTTTTGTGAAGTGAATGGACACTTTGAACCATTTAAGAATAATTACATATCATGTGCATGATATATTTCTCATGAAGCAGAAACCTGACTTTGTGCACTCTGAGCTTTAACTAAAAAACTGCACGTGCGTGGTTAAATCTACTGGTACAATATGACCTTTAGTTGAAGAAATGAGTCGTGCACCAGAAAATGAACAAACATGCCATTATTGCAAAAGGAATATCATGTACAATACTTTACCCCAAACCCCCATAGGGGTAGGACAATCTTTGGGTACTGGTGGCAAGGTACGGGTGTACACTGTGAGATTGTAGTTAGAATCCACTGTGATGTATTCATGTTCTGAGGTGTAAGTTGGAGGGCTGTCTATCATGTCAGATCTCACTAGAAAAAAAGGGAGTAATTGTTAGTACTATAAAAACTGTTGTGCATAAATACTGAATAATAATTTGGAATTGACTGAAGCAGTTTATATAGCCCAAAAGGCCCTCAGAATGTCTGGGTACTCTTAGACCTCACCAGTTGTGGCTGTGACTGACAGGGTACTAGAAAACATTAATCTGAAGGTCCAATACATACCAGTATGTCTATGGTACATTTTTCAAAGGTTGATCAAAGGTGAAGTCATTTCATCTATGTTTTACTATGTGTTACCTTTGACCAAATGAAATGTAAACAGCTATTATGCATATAGCCATATAATCAAAGATTTTCATAATTTATCAAAGGTCACCCAGACATTCAGAGGGTCTGTAGTTTAAACTGTGATGAAATTTAGTCTTGTTTCAAAATATATCATGATATTATACAATTATTGAATAGGGTTAAGGCCATAAGTGCAAGTCCCATTAATTATACATGTAGGTGTTTGGATGAATTATTGCTCAACACAATAGGAAGAACAATGAATAGTTTGGTCACTTGGGCAAGAATTGTATTTGCTATGTAAAAACAAAATATATTCTGAACTGAATTTTCTTGTATTTAACAAACCAACAACAGTAGCTGAACATAGTAGTAAGGAAAATTTTACTTGTGTAAACTTTTTTCATGACAAAATCTGCCAGAAAAGGAATACTGTTGACTATGTTCCAGAGCCATTTCTTGGATGTCAATAGATTATGCAGTGTGTCGGGGTGTGGCTTCAGGAAAAGTTTTATCCTCTTCATAAATGTGGCTGAAAAATACACATATTTTAAAAATACAATAGTAAATATATTTTTGAGTTTACACCAGGATGAGTTTATTCAATATGGGATTGGTTTTCAAAGGTCCAGTACTATGAACAAGGAAAAGAATGATTGAGCTTTAAAACATTGACATGCAAATTTCATTGGGATGGGTTGGTGTAGACAGAATAAAAAAAAGGGGGGGGGAGAGGGGAGGGAGACCTCAAGGGATAGGAAAGAAAGGGGAGAAAAGTAAGGAAGGAATGAGAAAAAAGAGGGAAAAGAGCAAGAAAGAGGGCAGGAGAAAAAGGAGGGAGAGGTATACCCCCAGTTCCATTCCCTTTCATATGTTTTTGATAAGCATAGATGAATGCAGGAGAAAAAACTGATATATCTCATGCAAAAGTGACACTCCTTTTCTGCACATCAAATTCCTTACATAAATTAAAACCAGACATGCAAATTTTTGGCTGGAATTTTTAATTTATAAACTCATTTTCACTACAGTGTATTATCAATGATAAACATCAGAAACCAATAGATAACCAGTTGTCGTATGTGATTTATTGTGCTGTCAAATATTAATCTACTTCACAACTTGGGGTAAGATTTCACAGAGGAAATGATAAGAGACTTGAAATGACTCACGGGTCTCGCAGTGCTTGCCGTAGAAATCTAGATTGGAACAGTCACAGTAGTAACTCTCTCCCTGAGTCATGCATACCCCATTATTCTCACAGGGGTAGGAACAACAGGGATTATGTGCACCTGAAATTATGGAAGATTATAGATTAGTGATTTGGTACATGCATTACTTGCAATATTCCATATAGCCTGATGATTACAGGTATATGATCTGAAATTTATTCATAAACAGAAGGTAACCGATTCAGAAAAAGTATTGAGTGGCACTTTACATGATTTCGTAGAAACTGTTGATACACTTAAAATAATATGTCGTAATGTTATGAAACCTATAAGACTTAATTTGCACGATACATGTATGCCATGCTTTTTAGCTCACCTGAGCCATAGGTTCAAGTGAGCTTTTCTTATGTAAATTTGTCCAGCATCTGTTGTCGGTGTTGTCATTGTAAGCTTTTCACATTTCATCTTGTTTCCCAGAATCATTGGGCTAATTCAATCAAACTTCATACAAATCATCTTTGGGTAAAAGGGATCCAAGTTGTTTAAATGAAAGGCAATGCCCATGTCAAAGGGGAGGTAATTAAGAAAAGAAAAAAAAAATAGGGTGGGGTCATTTAAAAATCTTTTGCTCAAGCCCTACTGGGTCAGAAAAGTTGAAACTTATATGCAAGTTTCTTGATATAATGTAGATTCAAGTTTGTTCAAACCATGGCTCCCAGGGGTAGGGTGAGGCCATAATAGGGGATTAAAATTTTACTCTTTAAATAACAACAGGGTTTTACCTTGTGACCTTTGGAATTTGACCTACTTTTAAGACAACCTAACATAGGGAATATCTTCTGAACTATTTAAGGTAGGGCTCTCATATTTTGTGTATAGATTCCTTATGGCAAAATATTGCATTCAATTCCATGATCGTTGACCTTGTGTCATGGTCATGTTGTGACCCTTTGGGCTAGGTTAGGATCACAATATTGGGTCAATTTTTTTATGGGAATAAAGATATATTGAAAAAAAAATCATCTATAGATCACAACAACAGGGCCATTGTGACTCATGTGAACTATGTGGCCAATGGTCCTCTTGTTGGTTTAACAGTAATTTTGAGGGTTGTAAATTTGGTGATCTAATTGATAAATACTCTTTATTTATAAAAAGAACTTACTATTTTGACAATTTGGAATCTGTCACCAAAATAGGGCAAAATTAGAATCCCCCCCCCCCCCCCCCCCCCCCCCCCAATTACTATGTTGTATTATCCACATGCATGTTCCTCTAGATATCAATTAAGTTTGATATGTAGAGAAATAATATTTGCTAAGTGTTCAAATAAAGAATAACATGCAGTCTGTTAAATATCAAAGAAAGTAAAAACCAAAACCAAAATACAATTAAATACATGTAGTTAAATATATTGATTTTCAAATTATAAATTAACTTCACGGTATAAATATTATGGGAACATACCTAATACTGATGTTATCAGACTACCAAAGAATATTGTTTTCCACCACATGTCCGTCACTGTATCTGTAAAAACAGAATTAAAACGTTGAATAGAATATTAATTATGTTGTGGTACATGGTGACATGACTTTCAAGAATTTTCTCTCATGATGCATACATGTACATATATGTAGTTTCTTGCAGCATGGGTATGATTAGGATAGAATAATTCAGCACTGTCATGTTTATGTACTATGACGTATCATTAATTGTGATGTTTTCTATTAATTTTATCATCAATTATGTTAAGTATTTTGTGTTTTCAACAGAAATTGTACTACATGTAACATGTTTCCATACAGAAGAGTGGATTTTAGTTTAAAGCTAAGAGTATCAAGTGTACAGCAATAATAGAATATTGTTAAATATATTGTCAAACCTTATTTGTATTGCAGATGAAATTGGGCTACAATAATGAATGTCTTGATAATATGATCGAAATTTTCAGCAAAATAATGCATTACTTGTTTTCACTAATGTGCGATTATATTTTACTTTGGATTAATTTAATTGGAATTAACTTCTGTGCTCTGTTTACACAGTAAGAGAGAAGCAGGGTAAAATAATTTTAGAATTCTTTCACTAATTTTATTGGAAAATTACAGAATTTTGTTTTAAGATACAACATAATGAGGCACATACTTGAATACTTTAAAAAAAATTCATTTGTGATTGAAAGGTTGAAATTCTGTATATTCATAAAATAATGGATCCTCAGGGATAGGCAGCTAGAATACTGATTAAATGATTGAAATATACTATGTCAGAAACTCAACATCATTAATAGTGGCTGTATTCATTTTAATAGCTATGACATCATAGCAAACTAAACTATGTTGACAGTGATAAAGTTTGATCTGAAACCTGAGCAGAGTGATTTGGGGGATTTTTTTCTATTTTTCTTGAATTTCTTCATTAATTCTCTAATACATTTAGCACCCCTTGTCGTAACCTGGCAAGGGCCCTGTTCTGTTTTATGCTTTAAGTATGAAGGGATTTCACGTAGACAAACGCTTAAAAAGTTTGGGGTCTTGTCGTAATTGAATGAACAATACCATGTTTGAGGAGATTCATTCAAGAGCATTTGTGGCATCTTGGATGCTTGGATTTTTGAAAGTAACTAGTTTGTGAGGCTGATTATGAGCATAGCTTAAATACCATAAAACAGAAGCAACGTGGGCACAGCACCTAACAGTTCTAGCACCTACTTTGCAAATGCAGCAATTTTTGTTCAGCATGATTTTTTTTGGTGACACTTGTATGGAGTAACACAGAGTGAATGATTTTTATCCCCTAACAAGTGTGCTTACACAGAGGTATAGATCCGGTTGATTGCTTTTAGTTGCAGATAATTTATGATCTGCATTCTCTTAAATGTCTTTTATATCAAGAGCAATTATGCATTTAAGGAAGAAAATCGAAGTAAAATACTCAAACCTGTATACCAAAAAATTGAAATGGTGTATACAGGTGAAAATTTTAAAACAGTAAAAGTGTGCCAACAAGTGGATTGAACTAGGACACTAAAATGGTTGATTGTGAGTGTCTGCAGTTTAACCATCTGAGCTATACTAACTATGAATATAAATGGCATGAATATGAACCACAGTGATACTTTTTGCATTTTTTGTAGGTTTTTTGTAAATTTCGAACCCCCCCCCCCCCCCCCCCCTCAAATCCTATTTTGAATTATTCCATAGATCAAAACCTATCAAAATACCATAGTTTTTTTTATTAGGGGCAGGCCTGCCTGAAGGCCAAAATTCATGCAAAAATAGGCGATTTTACTGAGAAAATGCTGTTTTAGCCAACTTTGAAGGTTAATTTAAAAATTGCTGATACAAAATTTTAGGTTCAAAATGCAAATTTGAAAAATTTAGAAATACATACAGTAAAAAATAACAAACAAACATTGATTTTCAAAAGTGAATTTTTCCGGGAAATCATTCTCTCCTATAGGTCAATTCTTTTGATATTTTGAATACATCCTTTGATTTATATATTTCTTTGAATTATTAGGCATAGATGGGCATTGAAGGTATCATGTAAGTATATATATATATATATATATTTTTTTTTGTGTGTTTGTTTTACGTTCTGTCGAGAATTTTGCACTCATAATGAAATGCCACCAGCTGTAGGTGAAGTACCCCAAATGCTAGAGCACAAAGTTAAATGTCGTCATAGTTTAATGTCAAGGTAAGCTTGAGTACTTCATATTCTGAAACATTTATTTAAATGTGTTTTGAAAAGAATTCTTGACACATTTTTATACGCCTATCAAAGATGGAACATATTATGATACGGCGTGATCCATTAGTCCATCTGTCCGAACCTTGTAGGCAAAATGCAAAATGAACCATAAGCTTCAGGATCTTACAACTTTGTACATTTAATCACCATGATGAGAGGAAGGTGTCAAATTTTCAGGGTCAGAGGTCAAAGGGCAAGGTTGTAGTATTAGTTAATAGGAAAACCTTGTATGCAGGATACAGACTGAACTTTTAGGGCTAGGACTATCAAACTTGATGTATATGATCACTATAAGTAAGATGCCCATTGTTTTTCAAGGTTAGTGGTCAGTTTTGTTGTATCAGTTAATATGAAAATCTTGCATGCCGGATACAGACTGAACAATTGGGGCTAAGACCAACAAACTTGGTACATTTGATCAACATGATGAAAGGAAGATGCCTATTTTTTTCAAGGTCAAAGGTCAAAGTCATTGTATCAGTTAATAGGAAAACTTTTTAAGGAGGATACAGACTTAACTATTGGGTTAGGACTATCAAACTTGGTACATTTGATCAACATGATAAAAGGAAGATGCCTATTGTTTTACAAGGTCAGAGGTTGAAAGGTAAGGTTATTGTATCAGTTAAAAGGAAAAGCTGATGTAGTCAGGATACAAACCAAATCTCTGGGGCTAGGACAATCAAACTTGTTATTCATAAGATGCAAAAGTAAGAATGTCACAGCTTGGTGATACTACCTTGAGTAAAATTTTACAACTCAAGATGTAAAAATAACACCTTATGTAAGTTTGTAATGGGCGTATCGTGTACCATTTTTCGGTACTCTTGTGTCATAAATTCAGCTAAAAGTGTTGGTAACAACAGTGAAAAACAGCAAGGGTTTTATGTGGTAAATTTTCATGTATTGTTGATTATATTTATGTCTAGACCACAAAATCTAAAAAGATACTAAAAAACTATTGAAAGGGTATCCATTTCCTAGAGTCAGTATGAATTTCAGATAGAGAATTTGTTTAGTTCAGAGAACATTTAAAAGAACCATGAAGCAATGTTAATGGTTTCACTGCTTTTCAGGGAAAGTAACTCATCCATACCCATAACTCCCTTCAATGAGAATAACTCTCATAATATGATTTGGACTTTATATTTGTATTAAGGGTCCCCCTGTAACATAATTTTACCAGGTATGAGGAAAATTCATTTGTAATAATTTTTTCATGCCACTCTTCTACCTATCTTTGTAAGCAAATCGACTTCATCTTGATATTTTAAAATTTGTTTCAATTGCAACTTAACACAAACTTTGTATCTATTAGTTGAATTTTTTTTAAGGTGCATTCATCCCAATTTTTTTTAACACCCACTATATAGCTTCCTATACCCAGTGTTCACAGCTTAGCATTTTAGCTTTGCTGGTCCACAGGACCAGTCACCATGTAAAGTTACTGGTCTGCATCTAAATCTGTCTGTCCCAGCTTCTGGTGACTCAAGATAAAATGTTATGTACAGTATCTTAAACCTTTTTACTATTATAAAACATTAAAATGCTCATTTTGATAAATGGTTTTGATTTATTCAGAATGTTAAGAGATATCAACCAGTTAGAACAAAAAAATCACTGTCATCTTCCACAGTTGCTCTCTCCAATACATCAGACTCTTCATCTAAAACATCATCACAATAAATTTTATAATTACAGAGCGAGTCGGTATATCGTACATTGATACATACACATTGGATTCTATTTCTTTAACGTCGGCTATTTAATTCATTTGAAGTTTAAACAACGAAAATATTGAGTCCAATGCTACGAAATCGCGTACTTTGCTGAAATTAACATTATTTCTCTGAAGATACTCGGTAAAGATAACCGACCAGACGACCGTTTTCTTCCAAAAATTTGCTGCGCTGTATGGGATTTTGGGATGTAGGCCTCTTAACTCTTTTATGAAACAGTTTTCTAATGAATTTGGAAGTCAGTTCTTTGTATCTATTCCAAATTTTATTTTTTGTTTTACCCCATGTCTATTACCAGTGAAGATCATAGTTTTAATTTCTCATAAACCAAACATGATTTTTTTAACAGCACAACAGATGAACTAAGCTGTAAATTATCAATCCTCCAATTAACTGTCAGTCTAAGGCCAATGGACAGGTGTTAAGGTACACTGCCTGTACCAATATAAATCAAATGTTCTCTTAAACGAATGCATAAAAAACAAGGTCCAGGGGCCTAACAATGCTTATCTGAGCCATCTTGCTTATAAGGAAATCTTAATGAAACAGCAATAAGCCAAGTCCTTATTCTATCTAACTGATATGTACATATCTCTGGTTGACTGCAAATTATTTTCAAGATTCTATAAGAATTTCACAGCTATTACAAATCTTTATAATTCCTGCTGCTACAGTACATCAATTCAGTTAAAGAAAATTTCCATCATATGCATGCACACATAGTATAATGTATTTTTAAAGCTCTACTCTAGCTTCATGGCCATGAAGTGAAGAAAAGTGAATCCACACTATCAACTCAATCTGACCTTTTGGGATTATAAGAAAATTCTTAAAGAATTTTCTTATGATAAAACTCCTTTGTAAAACTCTTCTATGGCTTGCGGGTCATGATGTGAACAAACTTGAATTTCACTACATGAGGATACTTGCACATTAATTTCATTCTAGTGATTGGTCATCCTAAAAGACAAGTACTCTGTTGAAATTAAAATGATGTTGGTGTTCCTCATTGACAATATCTTTGTAGTTTTTGGTGACTGGGTCTTCCAACAGTCAGTTGGAATTCCCATGGGCATAAATTGTGCTCCTTTGTTAGCTGACCTGTTTTTATATCCTTATGAGGCAGATTTATTCACAAGCTTTTACATGAGAAGAAAAAATCTCTTGCTGTGGCCTTAAATTCGATATTTAGATATTTAAGCGACATTTTATCTATTACTAATAATCATTTTCATTCATATGTCCATTTGATATATGCAAGTGAACTCGAAATAAAAAATATAACAAAGTCCTCCACATCTGTTTTGAACTTAGATATCTTATTGAAAATGTATGTTAATGGCAAACTAACAACTAAACTTTATAACAAACGGGATGATTTCATCTTCTCCATCGTTATCTTCCCATTTTATGTAGCAATATTCCATTATCACCTGCATAAGGTGTTTATATCTCTCAACTGATTCGATACACAAGAGCTTGCTCTGTGTATGATCAGTTTTTTAATTGAGGCAGGCTACTGACAAACAAGTTGATGTTTCAGCATTTTTTGTTAAATTCTATGGTTATTATAACAACCTAGTTTGCCAGTACAACTTGTCAGAGGGTCAAATGCTGTCTGATATGTTTTATACGAATTGTTGGGCTGTTCTTGGCACACTGATTCTGACTACGGATTACCTGATTAAGATAGGGATCAGAGCAGGCGTGACTGGTTGACTTGGGGATGCTTACTACTCCTAGGCACCTGATCCCATCTCTGGTATATCCAGGGAACCATGTTTGTCCAACTCTCGAATTTGAATTCCATATAGGATTTATGAGATTGATCACTGTTCTTTATTTTGGCCTTTTCATATGTCATTTGACGAGCATCAAAGTCATTATTTAAAAGAAAGTTGTTTGAAAAATATTTCAAATCCATTTCTGATCATTATTGTTTAATGATGCACTTTCTTCTGAAATAAGGGGCAAGATCAAAAGTAGTTCAATGTCTAACGAAACTAAATTCTCTTTGTTTTCATCACCCCCCCCCCCAACTTAAAAACTAAATATGATGAATGTTGATCCAAATTGATGATCAAGTACAAGTATTTATTAATAACACTGTATATATCATTTCTACTGTTTATTGACAAATGAAAATGCACATATTTAGTCTTTAAATGAACATTAAAAGTTTAATTTCTTCCCCAATAATTGTGTAATTGATGTTGGACAACAAAACCTTATAGGCATTTTTAACCCCCCCCCCCCCCCCCCCCCCCACACACACACACAAGTACTTGAATTGAGATTTTTATCCAAGAATGTCATTTGGTTTTTCCTTTAACAAATATTTATCAGCATCACAGTAGGTATTAGTGTCCTACAGAGGTATTAGTATCTCATATTTGGCTTAAAAACTACTGATGACCAAAATTGAATAATTTTAACATCCAGAGTTTTAAAGAATCTATTCACAAAAATTTGAATTCACATATTGTATCGGTATGTTGTGTAATACTGAAGTGTCTGTTAAGGACCATGGGCCTCTTATTTTTTATTTTACAGTTAATGTGTCAAGTTTTTTGTTCATCAAGCATATGTAATCCTCATGCAATCAACAAAACAAGAAATCTTTTCAATATATATTTAAATATATAACCTTTTCATTTGATGGCATTCACCAATTTGGACACTTTTATGTTTTAGTTGGCATAGGGAAATTGTTACTTGATAAGAAAAATCATTAACCTTTTCTATTGTTTGAATCATAGACTTCTGTGATTTGTAAGATTTGCATTTTCTAAAAACAATTTATCATAAATGTGTAACAATATGTACATACATACAAGAAATTTAAGTCAGCTATAGATATATAGATGTTTGTCTTGTCTGCCTTTCAATTTCAGTAACAATTTCTGGTATTGAAATTTCAAATGAAAAAGTGTGGTTTTGCAATTCACATACACTATACTAGTAAAACATGTTTTGAATTACTTTGATACTTGGTATTGGTGAAATAAACCTTTTGTGGTTTCACAAAATTAGTTTTTTTTTTGTGCGAAGTACCTGAATAATCCTTAATAAGGCCATGTGATCGGCTTAAAATTGGAGCTATCGCACAAAAGTAGCCAAATGAAAGGGGAACAACACATGTAACATATATTATCTATCACATACCATACATACATAACATTATTTAAAGAGGAACACGAAATGTACCAACAGTAATTTAAAGAAAGTAGAAAATCACCACTTTCTGTGATGCTTAAAATACTATAACAAAGACATACTAACAAGCTCTCTCTCTCTGTCTTGCTCTCTCCATCCATCCATCCATTCTAAATACCCAGATGTATCATTACTAAATCATACACATTTATATCTTTATTATGATGAATGCTGGGGAAAGAGATTTACATGACATTGTACAGTTCTTTATGTAATCGTTGGAATGATTTAAAAATTGGAAATAAACATACCAATGTAAAGTGAGAAAAGCAATTTAGTGTTGATTTAATCAACATTAAATTGGATTTTTCCACTTTACATTGGTGTGTTTATTTCCAATTCTATATAGTGGTTAGCAGTGGGTGGATTCAGTCACTGGTGTCTGTTGGTAAAACACCTAGCTGACCAGAAATTTAGAGGGCACTGAGTTCAAAACCCAGTCTGGTCTGTTACATATTCTCCCTTCTGGTGTAATTACATTGAAGTGACATGTAAAAGTACTATAAAACCTAACAGACAAACAAATGTCATATAAGTCACTGGGTGATATGTTAATCATGGATCCACTAATTTCTGGGAAGTTCAACCTCTCCTTTTCTCTCCATACCTTCCTTCCTCCCCCCCCCCTCCCCATTTTACTCTGTTTAACCCCACTTCCATTTGCTGATGCTCTGTAAAATACCATGATTAAAATGTGGTTTTTCCACAATCCCTTTCACTTGAGAAATTCATATGGTAATTTTGAACAAACTGTAGCTATACAAATGAAAAATCTGATGAAATGGTGTGAGAAGAAAGTTTAGAAAGTGGGACATTAAATTTCACTGAAAATGAGATGTTTTATTTCGATCCGTTTTCATCACGTATATTCTTTGAGGCATGATGCATGTCTGATTCAATTAACAGACCAACATATGAATCTATAACTGTGAATATAATGTGTTTATCTTATTCAAGGTTCACTGATTAATCTATTAACTTGGCCAAATAAAACATTTAATGAAAAGAATTTTAATTCAAAGAGTTCATTTTACCAAGTTACAGATTAAATAGATGCTTCATACTTCACAAATCTGAAGAGCTTGTGGGAAGCGAAATGGACTGAAAAGCTTTGGCTTACTTACTAATATCACGCATTTTTAGATTTTTAATTGATCTTATGATACTCTGAGAAAAAATATTAAAGTAAGTTTTTGTCATTTAATTCCCTTAAATGATTTTTAAATCATGAATGATGCTTTATTTAGATGAAAACATGATAATCTACAACCTACGGTGTGATGTTTCAAATTTAATGATGTTACGAACGACAGCTTAACGTCATTTCAAATTTAATGATGTTATGAACGACAGCTTAACGTCATTTCAATTTTAATGATGTTACGAACGACAGCTTAACATCATTTCAATTTTAATGATGTTACGAACGACAGCTTAACGTCATTTCAATATTTAGCTGAATTAGTTATCATAAAACATTTTTAAACAGACAATTACATACCAAGCTCCATTTTTTCCCAATTGACCCATTTATACAAAAGTTACAGTCCTTTGAATAAAATTTGATCATTTTCTGCACTTCATTGGACACCTGAGTCACTGTGTTTGTCATCATTGTTAACAACTGAACAATCTTAACTTCTTGATACCGTTTTCAAATATGGTATGAAGCATTTTTGGAACAAGGGGGACGTAAATTGTAAATTGCAGGTCTCCTGCACACCCAGGGCCTTAGGGGCAGGGCAAAAACTACCAAAAATTGACAAATTTTCAAAATCTTATTCTCTACAACCACACATGTATAAGAAAAACTATATGTATAGTCATGCAGAGCAGGAAGGCCTCTACCAAATTTGTAAATTTCATGATCCCCAGGTTAGAGGTTATGACTCCAGGGCAGGGCCAAACTTGGTATAAAGTGTTTATAGATAATATCTTCTTTAATTGTATTGATACTAATTGAAAATGAATAAATATTCAGAATGAGCAGGTAGCACTTTATCAAAGTTGTAAATGTCATGATCCCAGGGGTATTTGGGGGTTTCGGTACCAGGGTGAAGCCAAAATTATCATAGTGATTATTGTCTTTATCATTTGAAAGACTTCTTTAATTTTGCTGATACTTTATGAAAACTAAATGCAAGGAAGATCAGAAAGGAATGTAACTGAAATGGTGAATTTTGCAACCCTAGGGTTCTGATTTTATGGTGGGTCCAAAATAGTCATATAGCGTTACATGTTATTATATCATGTAAAAATCATTCATTAGATTGAACACTTTTAGGGACATTTGTGTTTTAAGAAGACATTTTATACTGCTACCAAACATTAGAATTTAGCTTGGAACAGGAAAATTATTCTAGATTTCATAGCCCTTGGGACTTGTTTTTGTCTGATAGATAACATGAAATTTGACATGTAGCTTCCCAATGAACAACTACAGCAGAGGTCTCCCTAATCAAATATTAATTTGAGTTTATATTAAGTCTTATCAAGGCTGTTCAAAATTTTTGCATTTTATTTATAATCCAATAGTTTCATGAAAAATGCATGTAATTAAAAACATTCTTTTTGTAGTTAACAATTAGAGACATATTATTTCATAACGCAGCAGTGTAATAGGGATGTAGCCACGATAGGCTTTGTGATCTCAAACATAAAATATATGTGCCTTCCTATAAAAAGAGTCATTGTGATGTCATTTATTATCATCCTTCCTGGGGTAGAAGAGTGGACGAAAAACCCATGGATTGCAAAGAAGTTTCCTTTGCACATCCATTTCAGTCTTGCTCTAGTTCAATATTGAGGTCAGTTTTGAGTACACATAAGTCATACTGTCATAACATAAAGTATGTGCATAAATAATATTTTGTAATGTGTTTTGAAAAAAATAATAACATTTTTCTTTAAATGCATCATTAAAAAGAGAGAAATCTGGGTTGTACAGATTATTAGTTACTTTTCATGCATTATAATTACTTTATTTTTTTTTCTAAATAAAAAAAAATTACAAAGCACTGAAAGGTATTGAAAAGGTATTCATTCTCTAATATTTACATTTCCAGTGTTTTTGTTTTTGATATCTTTACAAATTGTAATGATCGCCATTTCTTTACGAATGTGCAGCAGTTGCAAGCAATGCGCTTAAGAATCTTGATAAATATAGAATGTCTATTTTAACAGTAGGAAATTCTGACAAATATGAAAGTAGAATGTAAATATGAAAATAATTTTGGAAATGCATGAGGATACTTGTACTGTAATATGCTTTATGCTGGCACACATTTCATGAAGCATTAACATGTTTCATGAAGCATCAACATGTTTCATGAAGTATGCCAACATGAAGCATTGCAGTTGAAGACATATACCCTCATGTAATGAAATTTATTTCTGAACAGTCTGTAAATTTCACATGAAAAATCATTTTAGGGAGAGTTTAATGTTAGTCAGTTGTTGCTCTGATTTTCAGGGGACGTCATTTTTCCAAGCTCATAACTCCCGACAATGACAAGTCCATATGATTTTTGACATTTTTTGATTGAGGGATTTTTACCAAATATAAGGAAAAACCTTTGTCCTGCCTATTCTTAATATACAGAATACCTGTGGTTAAAATTCAAGGAGAAAAAAAAAGTTTCATTTAGAGAAAGAGAATTCATAGGAATCCTCCTCAAAAGGATATAATTTTTGAGCAGGAGTGCCAACCCTTCGACCATTCTTTAAGGTAGAAGGAAACACACCTTGAAATTATTTAGATTCACTTGAAGATGATTTAAATCTCATTGTTACATAACCAAGTCTGCTCTCCAGACTTTTCTATAATCATCATATTTTTGTCCAGTATATTTTTCTTCTCCTCCAGTGAATTTCAACCAGACTTGGCATAAAGTAATTCTCTTTGTTACTATTGATATATAAAACTAAATGTCATATTAACATGGAAAATACCTTGTAGTCAACTTGTAATTACTGGTTGCAAATATCTTAAAAGATAAAATGTGGTTTTATTTCAAATATGTTATGAAGGGAACATGGTTTATGTAGGATGAAATTCTCCAACAGCTTAAATGTCAGAGAGAAGGAGAAAATTCAGTTATTTGTGATGTATACACGTGGTACTTTTAATACCTTTTCTTTTTCTGAACATGTTCAGGATAATTATAGAATTTTTGAGTTTCTATGTATGTATACCTAATGTTTCTCTAGTAAAATGTGCCTAACAGCAAATAATAAGTTTCTGCATATTGTGCAGTTTTACTAGATTTAAATTTATTTAACTGCCAAGAGCCTTTTGTAAATAATGAATTTAACTGTCTGATTCACAGGTGTGCATTGCTTACCTATACAAGTGACAGCTACTTTCAGTACTTTTCCTGATCAAATTTCCAGTCAAAACATTGCCAAGAGAATATTGCTTTATATTCCCCAAATGACGGAACTAAGTTTTGTTTCATCCCACTCGAATTTAGTCAGACACAAAATTTACCTCTGCGTCGTCAACATTAGGTACCTCTCCTTGTCACGATTAAATTCCATATTATACTGATCAACTAGAACGATCATCTACAATGCAAACAAACTTCCATGTAATTGTCATTTTACCTGAGAGAGCTTTTCTGGAGTAATTTCTTATAGTAAGTGTGTTGTACAGGTGAGTTCCTCTTCCGAGTGACTTGGAACACTAAAATGCTCTCTAAAGAAATTTGAAAAAAATATCTGATTATGATAAGAGCTCCAAGTTGTGTAAAATATCTTTTGTGATTTATTTAAAACATTCTTTAGAATTTTTTGCTGAGTGGTGATTTAAGGATAGAAATTATGGTCATATGCTGTGTTCATGCATGCATGGAAGAGATACAACATTGCAACTTCATGAAATAAGATGGACCATTAATTCAGGTGAAAACAATTTACATAGTGTTTTCAGACTTATCTGATAATCTTTAGAAAACATTGAAATATTATTTGAATGAGGGATATGGAAATTGTCATGCTACTTAAATTTTAATTTACTGGGGGAAATGATTCAAAGAAGGAAAGGTGGAACAGCAATGAAAAAACTACATCATTACTTACAGCATTACTTACAGCTTTGAAGTGGCACCAAAAAATCATTTGAAATAAATAAATAAATAAACATGCTGCTCACACATGTGATGTTATACTCCTAACTGTAGAATTTTTTTTTTTGCATAAATTTCAGGATGTAAGAAATCAAGATATATGAAAGGTTGATTAACACAATTATATACAAGGAGTGTAAATCTATAAAATGAGCTAAGTAGGACAAAGTTTTACCAAAGCAGGGTGAATGGAGAATTAATGAAGAAAAACACTGAAGGAAAATGAAATTGAGAGGGATTTATAGGGAATAACAAAAAATATAATTGTATCCTATTTTCTAAGACACTGCAATCATCAAATTGAACCAATTCTAGAAGTAGAAAAGAAGTATACACATATTGATAAAATAAACTGACTTTGTGATCCTCATGAACAAAATTTCTGTCCTTTTTCAAACTACTTGGAGAGATGGTACTACATGAATGAAGCCTTCTATTACTTTTCAAGTTTCAATATATACAAGGCCATGCATGGTTTATAGATAAACATAGATAGATATGTAGATGAATGGATGGATGGTGGATGAGAAAGATAGTTGCATCAGTAACGAGTGTTTAATGGATGCAAATTTTTCTTTAAGAACTGCACAATATGGGTTGAAATACACCTGCCTGTAATAGAAATCAACAGCAACTGGAAAAAGCTTTTTGGCATGGAGATAAAGGACTCTGTAGAGCTCTCAATTCTTTTAGATCAGATCTAACACTGTACAGGACTAATGCTGTTTTTGCAGTACTTCACAGAATGCTTGTTACAAAAGGGACTTGCAGGAATAATGTTTCCATGACGGTGCAGTGTATCAATAATAAGATTGACCATCCTCTTGACCTAAAGTTTCTTCACATAGTCGACACATTTTATATTGATTGACCTATGTTTGAGCTCAAATATAAAAAATCCTGTCCCGTAGAACAGTTTACGTCACAGCTTTTCTAACTTAATTACAGACTGATTAAAACTCCTGTCCCATAGAACAGTTTACATTACATCACAGCTTTACTAACTTAATTACAGACTGATTAAAACTCCTGTCCCGTAGAACAGTTTACATCACAGCTTTACTAACTTAATTACAGACTGATTAAAACTCCTGTCCTGTAGAACAGTTTACATTACATCACAGCTTTACTAACTTAATTACAGACTGATTTCGATAATGTAACAACCCTATATTGACATTGCCTGGGTATGCACTGATAAAGGAACAGTAAGTGAAGCCATTTGTTTTTGAATTCTTCTGGTGACTATGGTATGCATGATATAAATACATTATTGATATGTGTATCCAAAAATCAACAAATGATTCTTGGTACTTATCAAAAATTTAATGACTATTAAATGGTTGAAAAGTGGTTTAATAACGTTGATTTCTTCTCAAAGGTTAAATTAAAATTTGAAAATTGGTAAAGAATTGCAAATTATCAAGCACTCTTCCTGAATTTTGTATAAACCCAGCAATATAACACGTACAGGTGATTTTGTCACTCACTGGTATGTACATTTGTGTCCGTTGTCCACTTGACAGAAGAAGAGGTGATTTTAAGAGTAACGGAACTAAGTCAACATTATTGTTTGTAGAGGAGATTATTTTTCTTTGTAGGATGTAATCAATTCAAAAATAGGAAATGATTTAATCTATTACTTGTGTACCCTATATCTTCTTTATTTCCCCTCTTAAGGGAGTCTTGTTTGGGAATCTGACAGACATTTCACATTCTTGGAAGAATTGCTATGCGAGTCTCAATAGGAGGTAATATGAATCTCAGTGTTAGTAGTAATTATATGTGGACCAGATTTTACCTGCAGAGCTTGATAACATGAATGGTAGTGTAACTGATACAAAACTGTGTTGTCAAAAATAGAAAGAATACAGAACTGTCATAAAGGTTTACCTCTTTAAAAAAGCAAGGAATAAAAGAATCATGTTACAGCAACACAGAGACATATTTGACACTTTTTTTTTTAATGAAAATCAAATCTCCTTAGGTAGCAAAAGGTTATTTATGCCCATATTTATATTTTCATTATTCTATACCCATTTATAACATTCACATTCAAGAAAACTAGTAATATCAAAATTTTATCAATATTGTAATGAAAATGTTTTTTACAAAGATTCTTTACATATTTTGCTATATTTATCAATTTATTTAACAAAGAAATTTTTTTAAAAAATGTGTGAGGATAATGATACGGAAGGTGATAGGTGCTAGGGTATAAAATCAATATTCATTTAACTGGCGGCCACTACTTAATTTGATTGGCAACCACTGGTGACCACCATATAAATTTAAATGGTGGCTGTCACTTATTATCTGGCACTGACTGGCAGCTACCACTTATTTAACTGGTGACTGCTGCTCAATTTATCTGGCAGTAGCAGATGAATTTATCTGGTGCCCACCACTTATTTAACTGGTGGCTGCTACTCAATTTATCTGGCAGTAGCAGATGAATTTATCTGGTGCCCACCACTTATTTAACTGGTGGCTGCTGCTCAATTTATCTGGCAATAGCAGATGCATTTATCTGGTGCCCACCACTTACTTAAATGGCAGCCATCACTTTGAATCTGTATGTGGGCTGCCACTAAATTTATACATATTGGCTCCTAGTTTCAAAAAAAATTATTTTGTATGCTGAGTTATTTTTTAAAAAGAATTTAGAATAGTATGCAGACACACCACACCACTTTTCAAGGTGTTGGGACAACTGGAAGTTGTTGACAAGCAGAAAGGGAACCCAAAAATTTCATTAACATTGTAAATTAACAGCACAATTAACAAACAATAATAATGCTCTCTAAAATTGTATTACTAATTATTGGAGATGGAGGTTACAAGAGTTGCACCCCTTTCATCACAGCATCGTAAAACATTGCAGTTCATACCAGCTGTCCTGTATTTTCAAAAATGAAATTTATTTCTCATATTAATGGTACATTCCTCTTTCATTTATCTCAGAAATTTCCCTCCCATTAAGATAGATGTTTTATATAATTTATCAAGATCCATGCATGCATTGTTTACAACTGCACTGCATTCATGAGGAAATGACTATCATTATAATTTGTAAAGATAAATGTGTTAAAAGCAAAAATTGGAAATGCAAGTAATTTCAAATATGAAGAAGATTTATAAATAGACATGAGGATTTTGATGTGTTGGCTTTTAGATTGATATGCATCTATACTCCTAGATAAATAAATATATATATATATATATATATATATATATATATATATATATATATATATATATATATATATCGATGGACTTTAAAAACGAAACATTTGATAATTTTATTTATTATAAATTGTTCATATACCTAATAAACAAATTCATAGTGGTATATTATAAATCATGTTAATTGAACACT
Source organism: Ostrea denselamellosa (assembly GCA_024699665.1). Taxonomy (NCBI): domain Eukaryota; kingdom Metazoa; phylum Mollusca; class Bivalvia; order Ostreida; family Ostreidae; genus Ostrea; species Ostrea denselamellosa. Next base: position 9,429,733 of record JAMZEH010000042.1, read on the forward strand.
ATTCTTTGATTTTGAACATCATTTTATTCACAGTGAGGCTACAGTTGAAATGAATGTCAATGAAGGGTGCGTCAAAAATGTGGTTTTGTTCACTAGTACTGGGTATGGCCTCCATTAGCAGTGATGACAGCATGAAGGTAATGTGACATTGATTGACAAACATGTCGGATGGTCCTCTGAGGAATATTCTGCCATTCCTCCAACATGGCTCTCCCTAATTCTTGCGGATTCTGAGGCTGAGAGCTGCGCACACATTTTCCCAGCTCATCCTGCAAATGCTACATTGTATTCAAGTCTGGGGACGTAGCGGGCCAATCAAGGACATCAATGGCGTCTGTTTGAGAAAAGTTTTGTGTCAATCTTGCCATATGTGTGTGCACATTGTCCTGTTGGAAAATTAACCATTTCCTTGCTTATGTTGCTGCATTAATGGTACTAAAACAGGCTGCAGAATTTTGTCCACATACCTCCTAGCAGTGAGGGTTTCATTCAAAATGACCAGTTGTGATAAAAAATTGTGGTTAATCGCACCCCAGACCATGACACCTCCCCTCCAAATCTGTCATGCTCGAGGACACAATTGTCTGCAAAACATTCATTTAAACGACGGCAAACTAGACATCTGCTGTCTGTGTTGCTAACGTTAAATCTGGACTCATCTGAGAACACAACATGTGACCAATTTTGACATTGAGTCAGATGCTGCATTGCCCATTGCGATCTGTACCGTCGGTGATGCAGTTTAAGCTATAGCACCTTATAAGGTCTTCTGCAGCGGATCCCATGGTGCCTCAAAAATCTGGAAATGGTTCTAGGACGAATAGGCCTTCCATAACGTCCAATGATTTCTCTCGCCATGGTCACAGCGGCCGTAAACCTTTTGCGCAGATGACGTTGCCGTATGGATGCTTGTTTCTGTGGCATTGTCACAAATGGTTGACCAGGTCTTGAGTGATCATTTAGGGATCCTGTCTGATGGAATTGTGACAAGAACCGGCTAACTGAACAAGGATGGACATTAAAATGCCTTGCAACCTCACGCTGACTGACACCTGCTTGCAGCAGACCAAGTGCATGATTGTGCTTTTCATTGCTTAAGTGCAACATAGTCTTGGTTTTGAATTTTTTCTGTTAGTGGTGTCTATGCTTTCACCAAGAAAGTTGTTTTATCATGAAAAAACTCCATTATCTCTCCACATGTTTGAAAAAAAGCCCTGAAATTTGGTGCGATGCTACTCACAACGTGCAAACATTGAACACAAGTCAATCAAGTCATAGGTTTTAAAATTCAATACGATGTATGTTGGGTAAATTTTGCAATAAAAGTTTTATATATAATGTTTAAATGAATAAATTAAAAAAACATGTGTTGCGTTTTTAAAATGCTGTGCAAATATTATGTTGCAGTACCAGATTGCTGTTGCACTGTATCTATTACCAGATTAAAGAATCATATTGCAGTATTGCAGGCTTAGACATACCTCACCCTATTTTTTTTTTCTCATTGTATGAAAATCCAAAATTTAATGTCTAGCCAAGAATATGCTCTGCATGTTTTAAGACTAAACAGTGTTGATAAGCAAACAAACCCACCCCCTCCAAAAATCAGTTGCTAACAGTGCACATGAGCCTTGTAAAATATGTGCCTCTTATACTTTAAATTTTATCAAAACATGGTGAAATTAAGAAAATTAAATTTCTCCTTGATATGAAGTCTTACCTGAAGTTTCGAAGTCTTATCAAATCAGTACCTGAGTGAGAACTGTGCCCAGACACCTATTGGTTAAATCAATGGTTTTCTTCACTCAGGTACAACAAAAAAGAAATATATGATATGTTCACTGAGCATGTTTTTTAAGATATTTAGATGTGATTCCCATTGTCAAATAGATTGCTTCTGTTGCAAGGGTCAAACCTATGTCTAGACATTACAGTTTTATTCTAAAATGCTTTAGGAAAATCCTGACAATTGTGCGTGAATTACGATTTAAACTCTGTAGCATTAACTCAATTGTTAGATAGTTAAGGAATTCATGTTGATCAATTTGTTTGAGTGTGTGTGGAGAGAGAGAAAGAGAAAGAGAGAGAGAAGTGAGGACAGTTTTTAACCATTTGTCAAAAGTTGTGAAGACAGAAATGAGGTTATATCCCTACAGAATGTGAAAGATGTAGATATAATATATTGCATTAGTGAGGACAAGTGGTGTGGGAACATGTCCTTAATAATATTCTCTCTTAAACCATTTTTTTTTACAATTCAAAGAGAGTATTACGTAGACTTTTATAGGTGTCCGTATATCTATACATAACATAGTACTTTTTTGCCTTTACAATAACATATGCGTGTATTCTCTTCTAGGTATTGTATGGACTTCTTCACTTAACAGATTTGGTCTACTAGAGATGTGAGGGCAATTTTTAATTATATGACCTGCTTGGTGAGGACAGCAGTGCACTATAATGAAGACAAAAACTCAGTCCTTACAGTTACATCTCCATAATTGTGACCCACAGAATGTGAGAGGTTTAGAGACATGCAGTGAGTAGACATGTCCCTACCAGTACTATTTTTAAACTCAAGTGGACTCTACTGATCAGTCACTGTCTGTAGTCCATCCATCTGTAAACTTGACACATTTTTAATTTCTTCTCTAGAACCACTAGTCCAATTTCAACCAAATTTAGCACAGAGCATCTTGGTAAAATAAATTTGTGTAAAGGGTATTTGAAATTTGTCAAATGAAGGACTGCATCATAATTTTAATAAGTGAAAATAGAGTGGGTATCTTAAACAAACCTTCTCAGTAGTCACTAGACTGGAAAAGATGAAACTTATGGGAGACCTATCTGATATAGAGCAGATTCTAAATTGTTCAAATAATGGCCCTTGGGGGATAGAATGGGGCCACAATAGATGATCAGAATTTTACATGTGAATATTTAGGGAAACATCTTCTTAAGAACAGTAAGACCATGATTAGTCAAATTAATATGGAAGCATCATCAATTGATTCAAGTTTGTTCATATGGCCCAGGGGGCAGGATGGGGCCTGAATAGGGGATCTAAGTTTTACATGATAATATATGGGGAAAAATCTTTAAAAATCTTCTTAAAAACAGCTGGGATAAATCAATGTGCAAGTATTCTAAGGTAGTGAAGATTCAAGTGAATCCAAATTATGTGTAGCCCTGGTTGGGGGGAGCTACAGTAGGAAATCAAAGTTTTACATGGAAATATATGGAAATTTTTTGATAAAGAACAGTAGGATCAGAGAGAGAGAGAGAGAGAGAGAGAGAGAGAGAGAGAGAGAGAGAGAGAGAGAGAGAGAGAGAGAGGAGCAACGATTTTGCTGATTTACTGGGAAAAGGTGATAAGATGGTGTCTTCCATCAAGATTTGTGTACAAGGTTTATGGTCCTAATAACCCTGGGGATATTTTCCTGTTTAATCATGAAAAACAGAATATCAACATTTTATTCTCTTCAAAACATTTAACACCCAAATATATTGTAGTAGTAATTAAAATTCTTCTTTGTCTCACATTTTGATTAAGTTCAGGAGATGTCAATATCGTGTCTGATTAAAAGAAACAGACATTGGAAATAATTGTAGACAAAGGTGTCATGTTTCTTGGTCTTGATGCATATTGTCATTGTGGGATAAAAATGTGAAAATTATAGAGACAAACTTTTTTTCTTTGTCTGATTGTTGCAATACTTGATGAGTGGAGCAAATTAAAGGGCAAAAACTCCTTCAAGTCAACTAAAAATAATGTGTACTCTTGACTGCAACCGAGTTGTCTTTCTTGAAAATTATAACAATGCAATTTAGGTACTGTCAAAGCAAAAAAGTTTCACTGGAAAACAGTATTATATTCCCAAATACTTTTGAGCTGGCAAAATTTTTGCATCATGTAGCAAAAAATTACCTTTTTTTTTTTTTATATAAATACCTGATAGATAGCTCCAAGCAAGTAAGTCATTAGGAATAAATACTATAAATCAACTGCATTCTTATTTCAAACAATAAAAGTATACATATCTACATATTCAATCTACACTGAATCCTAATGAACAAACGATTGATCATTAATCTGTTACAGTTTACATACTCCTGAATTAAACTAGTACATAGATACCGTGAGAAAAATAAAAAATTAGGTATTTTTGCCACATAAAAATCTACAGAATTATGACTTTGTAGATTATATATATATATATATATATATATATATATATATATATATATATATATAAAGAAGAAAATTCAAAGTTGAAACATATGGTTGTTACAAGCCTACCTGTCACTGGGCTGTTTGTGGGAATTTTTCTACAAGTATGATAGATTAAAAAGTAGTTTTGTATTGATTGAATTACCAAATCACCAGATGCCGACTGTTTGGAAATTCAGGTGTGTGCTTGTATGTATTAGAGTGTCAATTGGATTATTCACAAAGTATAATTAATCCCGCCTTAGTCGAGGTAGATTAAAAACTAAATAAATTATAGCAATAGTTAACATTTAAATTCTCAAACTTCCATATATTTGTATGTAGGAATTAGTCTGACCAGATGTATTTGAAGTTACTTTTGTAAGGTATGTTGTTGGTTTTTATCAATTTTGTGTTGTATTGTCAAGAAGTTTAAATGGGCCCTGAAAAAAATAAACATTTGTTTTTTTTTAAATAAGGTAGCATTCTAAGTGAACATTCCAGATTACATCAATTAACATTTGACTAGAATTTTTTTTTTTTGGTCAAAAAATGTTTTGATTAGATATTTCTAATAGATTGTAAAAATATTAGTTTTAAAATCCTTGTCATTATAGATAAATAAATTTACTTGTTGAGATAAATTTACTTGTTGAGAAAGTTCCTTCCCAGAATTATAGTAGGATCAGGAAAAGCAACAGCAAAGCAATCCAATCACTAAATATTTACACATGCTATTCAATCATGTACATTTTCATTATATGGAAATTAATTATACATAAGGTGACATTCTCTCCAACAGAATATTGCCCTATGGAGCAAGAAATATGACCTTTGTGGCCAGTTTTATTTTATGACCATTTCTTCACTGGTCAAAAAGTGGTACACAGTACTAGGTGAGGCAGTTGAAATCATTAGTTTTAATCTGTCTTCTGGAGGCTATAACATCAAATGGAGGAAATAGAGCATTGTCCTCTAGTGGACAGTGGTCATGCACTAATGGATGTCTCTTGTAAGGTAGTGTGATATTGGTTTACCTAAATACAAAACTGAGTAATTCTTGAAGTACTGAGGTCATTGAAATACTCATTCACTGACAATTTGATGCAGAATCTCTCTCTCTTTCTCTGTGTGTGTGTGGAACCATTCTGCATTATAGATTAAAGACCAGGCTTATTTGACACCCATAATCAGTTGCTTCTTCAATAAAACAGAACTCAAGAAATATTCATACTTTGTGATCATCATCTAAAAAAGACTTTGTTAAATGCCACTCTTATTCTTATAAAACATGCTGCTTGAGTCCCTCATTGACAATATTTATTGTTGTCTGTTGGAATTCCCATGGGCACAAATTGTTCTCCTCCTTTATTAGCTGACCTGTTTTTGTAGTCTTGTTGGACAAAATTTATTCAAAAGCGTCTACATGAGAAGAAAAAATCTCATGCTATGGTTCAACTCATCATTTAGGTACACCGATGATGTATTATTTATTTAACTATGTTCACTTTCATTCATGTCTCAATTCAATATATCCCAGTGAACTAAAAATAAAAGACACCACAGAGTCTTCCATATCTACTTCATATATGATATTTTATTGAATATGAATGTTAAGCAATATCACAATTCAAATTTTTTGTCAACTTTTTTGATAACTTCAGCTTTTCCATCATCAACTTCACATATCTATGTAGCAATATTCCATTATCACTTTCATATGGTGTTTATGTCTCTCAACTGATTCAATATTTGAAGCATGTTCTATGTATGATTAATTTTTAAATCAATGCAGGCTACTGACAAAACAGGAGTTTCAACAATCTTGTGTAAAATCAGCATTTCACAAATTCTATTGTTGTTAAAATAATTAAATTTGCATATACAACCTTTCATTAGGTCACTTGGCATCTGACACATTTCACACCAATTGTTAGGCCATTCCATACACACTGATTCTAACTGTGGATTACTCTGTTTACCTGATCAAAGATATAAGACTTGTGGTGATTGGTCAACAGGAGATGCTTACTCCTTCTAAGCACCTGGTCCCACCTTTGTATTTCTAGTGAGCTTTTGTTTGCCCTGCTCTCAGTTTTGTATTCTTTGTAGGGCTTATGAGATAGATTACTGTTCATATCTTCATTTTTTCATACACAACAGACAACTGCCACTGTTTCATAATGCTTTTTATTGCTGCTGATAGCTGCAATTCTATTAATGGCATGATGGTCATTTAAAGAAAAGAGGCAAATTCTTAAGGGGGTGGGGGCATATAACAAATCTGTGATGCAGCATTCATTATACCCCTACTAACAAAGTTTGGAGGGGTATATTGGTTTTACTCAATCTGTCCATCTGGAGACACATTTTTTCTGGAGATTTTCCCAAGGCTGTTCATTTATTTTATATCAAATATGGAAATTTTGTATACTTTGTAAACCTGTACATCTTATGTTTCTAGGTTGATTTGTTTAATTTTGAGAAATTATGGCCTTCATGATTCTTTTTCATGGTATTTCTGTACACTCTGCCATTATCCTTCCCCACAAACAACTATAAAAGGGTTTTATTGGTTTCACCATTTCTGTATGCCAGTCTTTTTATCCATCTATCAACTACTGGGGCAATTAATTGGTTTCAATTTGTTAAGTGTAGATTAAAGTCAGTGACCAAAAATCAAGCTATACATTTACATTTCTCCTTTCCCCACTGTGAATATTGATAAAAATCAGGGAATTTATTGTAGTCTGTAACTTGTATTCAAATGAAGCATGAATAACTTAGAACCTCAATATTTCTGATCTTCACCAATACAATATTTCATTATTCCCCTTTCCTGGGACAGGTCTTATTATTTTTTTTAATGTCTTACATTTGATGATTATTTTTCTAAACTTATGAACAACAATCTTCTTTGCCACCTGGCATTTTCATATTTTAGTAATTTTTAAAGTTAAAACATGCCAAATACATATCAAATGTTTGTTTTTCTGTCATAAAATGCTGAAAATATAATTAACTTCAATTCTGATCTATAACTTTCAAAATCCAGTTCTAGGAAGTTTCCCCCCCTTTCCTCCCAGCCAAGCTGTGCCCTATATCCAATAGGCATATGTACACCATAACCTGCCCAGGAAGGGAAAGATGCAATGGACCAAACATGGATTTGATCCTGGGCCCCCTGAATCTCTAGTTAGGTGCTCTACCAACTGAGCTATCTGACCACAGGCAATTGAAGCTGTCTGATTGCTACATTCCCCCCTCTTTAAATTGTCTTTGCCCTCAAAGAAACACAACTCAGATTGTTTTTGCCCCTGGCAGGACTTTCACCTGCAAGTCCAGGGGTGGTCAATGGCACCAAATGTAACTGGAAGGGAAAAATGCAACAGACTAAACTAGGATTTGATCCTAGGCCCCCTGAATCTCTAATCAGGTGCTCTAAAGCTGAGCAATCTGGCCACTGGTGATCGAACTTATCTGATTGCTACATATAATATAGCAACACAACCAAATCTGAAGCTACATTGGCAGGGGACAGTTTTTCTGGTTCTAAAACATGTAGGCAGAGGGTATACATCAAAATCTGGTTATAAAATATTAATGAAAGATCATATTTCCCCTTTATGTCAATATTTGTAATTCATATTGGTGTACTTAATAATTTATGACCCTAAATCACATGTCATCCATACAATATGGTGCTGGAGCGCAAAACATGCTCTGAGCAGTTGCCCCTTTCTCACTCTGATTTTCTCTCATTTGGGCTATATCTGCGCCACCCAAACTCCATCAGAGTACCGTGCGAGGGGATCTAGACACTGTGTACAATCAAGAACTCTGCCTGCCCTTCTTAAAATCTACCTTTCATATGCGACCATCCACCTTCCCTCTTAGCTACACTTCAAATATGGGGATTCCCATTGTTTAAGAAAGTTGAACGGGCCTATAGTGTGAAACTGTCCCCTGCCACCTACTTTATGCACCCATATCCTGCACAAAATCTGCATATAGCACTTAAATTCACAAGTATATAACGACGCAATCATGCTGGTGGCTGATGAGGGGCAATTAATGGCTAACGTGTACATTCCAAGATGATTTAGCTACTTTAAAACTTTGTGGTTTATTTTGACAACAGTTCACGATAATGACATAAAAAACAGTCAACCAATTATGCTGAAGAAAGCATCCATGAGTATTCCATAGTTTTTCCCACTTGTTGAGGACGAGCAGATAAAGTTTTAGGAAATTGGACTTCACAATGACTCATGTACATTTAGTGTAAATATAAGTATTACTTTTTACATAGATTGTGTTGATAATGCAAATTAATACATGTTATTCAATTTGTTTGCACATCATTGCATAGTGTCATCATGATAGATGTCAAAAAATAAAACATGTGATGTTGAATGAGTGGCATAAGGCTGTGGCAGTGAAGCAGCACCTGTTGACTGTTACATCAATGGAATCCCATCCCACCCCCCCACCCCCCCACCCCCATTTCTCTCTCTAAGTGAGAAATGAGGCTAATTACTTTTTTAAAATAATTAATACTGATCACTTCAATTGCTAGAAATTGCAAATTTCAAAGAATAATATTTTAGTTAATAAAAAAGAATCCTTTTTTTTAAAAATATCATTTATGCCACAATTTTAAATGTTTTTGAAAGATAAAATTTTCATTTTGGGTTAATGAATTAAAAAGATAAGAATACAACAGTCATCATTCATTGTGTGTGTGTGTGATGGATAGTATGAATACAAAATATGAAAAATGTTTAAAAACACAAAATTTCATCAAGTATAACATTGCATAAAATTGCAAAATAATTCAAAATTTAAATGTTTTCATTAAATACATGCATGAATTTCTCATATTGAAAGGTTCTCATATGTATCTTCTGTGGTTTTTTTTTCTAATTGGAGTGTGTACCATCACATCAGTAAATCATATATACTGAGAAACTAATCAGAAAAAGGGTTGGGACAGCTTATGGAATGCATTTAGAAAATCATCAAATTCTTTGTTTGAGATAGAATATACATATGTATTTCTCATCTGTGCGTCATTTACATTTGAATTCTGCACCACCTAGACCCCAGTGGCCATATGTTTGTTTAATCAGATTCATGACATATCCTCCTGAGCCTTGGGGAGGCATGTACAGCACAAGTAAAATGATAAGACACATTCATTCAGTAAAATAACCAAATAAGGAGTGTGTACTTTTGCTAGACTACTCAGTTTATTCTGTTGAATGATAAATTTAAAATGATTGTACTGACACTGGAGTTTTAAATTTTTCCTGATTTTAAGATGATGAGGACATTGATAGAATAGTTTCCTTATTCAGTCATCAGTGTAACTGTGTCAGGCTTACGATGGTACAAGAAAATTTATTTCCAGAGGATTAAATAATACCACTTGGTGATCATTTGCATTCTACTTAATCTAAATATAGCAAATACGCAGTGAGTACTGATACATTTTGAGCTTGGACTTTACTGTAAATCTTTCCACAAACTTCTAATAATAATAATAATAATAATTTATAAAAGCACGCACAAGAAAAGAAATTTCATATCAGATTCATGTAAAGAGATCCAAGGTTGTATTGTAGCTGTCAGTGTACACACAGTAAGATTATTTGCTTTAAATTTTGAGTTCTTGAACTTCTCTCTTTTTTTTTCAATAAAATATGATACAGTACATGAGTAGTGCAACATGGGAAATATTTATTAAGTGGTGTAACTATAACACAGCTACATATATGCCTATTTCAGTTATTCTTTATTATCCATTCAGGATTGATTTATATATGTCAAGGAGTTGAACGTACAAATATTCATACATACAACATGTATGTAAAGAATTTGATAGCTTTGATTAATATATAATTGATTGGTTTAATGTCTATAGAGACTGTTTACTGCGTATTCTACCAGAACTCATGAATACATCATGAGGTGAGGTGAAAATTGTTGCTAATCAACATACTGGATGGAAATTCCAGTTTTTCAAGATTTAACTCAGCTACTCAGACAATGATCCTGGGGTTCGCTAATTCTCATTCTAGTTAACAGCTTGTTGTGGGAGTATAAGAATGACATAAAAAGATCAGAATTCTTCAAGTGTCATGACCAGTGTTTTGATTCATTGTAGATCTTTAACCAGTGAAACAGCAATCAATCAAAAATTTTATGTGATGAAGGAAATCTAGTGTAAACGCTTTACACTTCCTAGAAAGTATTGGAATTATTTGACAAAGGTAAGGAAAAGTGACACAGTTACCTATTTTTTTTTTAAACCAAGAATGTAATTAATACATTATCATTTTTTTCAGGAAAGATTTTTAAAATGGGGAGAAATGTATGTGGTCAAAATTAGATGTCAGTTAATTGTTCAGTAGAAATGTGCATCTGATCTTAATATACAATTGTATGACACTACACTATCGCAGTACACAAGTTCAATACCCTCATAAAAAATATACCTATTTTCTAACCATAAAGAAGAGACACATTTTGGGATGGATAAGGAAGGGGAGGGGGGCTGCTTCATAATACTGAGGAAATAAATTTACAGAGAGTGTTATACGATCTTTGCGTACATACCAGTACACGTGAATCTGTGTATTTTAAGGCCATGATCATTATCTATGTGTACGCATTCAGGTACGGAAATAATTTTAAAGATTTATAATTGCCAGTAACGGTGGTGCATGCCATGAATGAAATGTCACAGAGTGGGTTGAAATATTTATAACTATCCGTTAATCAGATAAGTCTCTAAAGTTCAGTCATTTTTGAAGGAGATCATAATTAGTGGCCACTGCAAACACACCATATCCACAGTACTTATCTGCTGTGCTGTTTAACAATAAATACTTTCAAGGATTACAGTAGAATCAAATATACAAGTGATTTTGTAACATTTTACAGGTCAACTGTGCTCATCAAATTCTTTGTCATTCTCTGACATCAGCATGAACAACAATAAGTAAGTACATGTAATTGTGTGTGTGTGTGTGTGTGTGTGTGTGTGTGTGTGTACCAGTATATGTACATATGCCTAAATGCTTAACATATAATTATATGTAAATTATTTTGATCTGTATCTTTGAAGCAATGGAAAATATATATTGTTGTTCTTGGAACTCTTAAACAGGCATGGACACGATTTGAGCTGAAAATTTTCAAATTTTATTTTTATATTTTTGATTTTTACAGTGCGTTACTTATTTTTAATGGTTCAGCAAATATTTGTATGTCAGTTGTCGAGTTACAAGAAAGATACAGAGCTCATAATTTTTTGTTATGTAAACAGGCTTGTGTCATGTTTTTGTTTACATCTAGGTTAAATATACAGCTGTAAATAAAAATTTTGTTTAAAGCAGATTTTTTTTTCAATTTGCAAGTTAATTCTGAACACAATTAAACAATTTCTAGTGTTTGTCACATCTCATTTTGTTTTGAACATAATGTTTTCTATTAAACAATTTCTACATTACAAAGAATTGTAAGTCCCGTATAACTCAATTCATTCAAAATTTTGCTGAACCATTAGAAATACTTTAGTTAAGCATTACAAACATTAAAATTGGGAAAATAAAATTTGAAAATTTTCAATTTAAATTCAGTTCAAATCATGTCCATGCCCCTTTGAGGTTGATTTGAGCTTGGAACTCTGAGATGGGTTTCAAATCTGTAGGTCAGCTCATATATTCTGAAACCCATAAATAAAAACAAAATGAATGTGATTAAAAATAAGATATAATTGCATTTTTTTATCTTCACTGAATATATGTTACTGGTCACTGTGAATTTTAAGATTACTGGTGTTTATTAATTCTGACTATTCAAAAGGAGAATTAATTAATATAAATCTGCAAGAACTAGACACTTATTTCAGGGTGTTTTGGTGAATTCTTAGAAGTTGTACAAATTTCTATATATTATAAAAGTTTTTCTTTTATTTCAAAATGAACACAATGTTATACAATTATAGCATGTTTAGCTCAATCTATAGTTTTTTATCACGTCAACCAAGAGCACAATATCGACCAATGATAAGTCCGAGGTGGATATTGTTATTCTTGGTTGGTGAAGTAAATTTCCATGGATTGGCTGACATCACTGTGCTCATCATCATCTATTTTTATTATCCAGGCCTTTGATTAATCCTTTTGTAAGGGTGGGGCCTGGCTGTCCAGATGAGATCTAAGTCTTTCGTTCCATACTTTGTGGTCCTGTGGATTGATACCACTCAGCCTTGTAGTCTCATCTTACTAAGTTATTCCATGGCATCTTTGGGCTGCCTCGAGCTCGATATCTAGTGACATTCAGTGAGTGGACCTGTGATATCCACCCTGTGCCATGCTCAACATGGCCTTACCATCTCAGTTATTCATACTACAATTACGAATTTTTTTTTTCAGATCTATTTTTGGAAATTTGATGATTATGATACCATAGATTATACCATACAACTCAATATTTTACATTCTTAATTATAATGAAAAATGATATATGTACTTATTTTCAATAATTTTTTACCATAACTTATTCATGAAAAGTTTGTAGCACATATGTTCAAGTTTACACTTTTAAAATGGAAACCATGAAAATGGGAAGAGCTTATGCAATGCTGATCTCAGATCTCACTGTATTATCATAAAGAATGAAGAATGAGATAATTTAAACATCTCCAAATTCTGGCCCAGAGCCAAGCTTCAATGAGAAAATGTGTATATATATTCAATTAAGTTTTATATAAAATCTGTCATGGATTTGGGCCATGTAGGATTAGAGAAGACCTCACCTGAGGGGTGTGTGCAGGACAGGACTTCCAAGTCTCTGGCTGAAATATTCAAACTCGAGGATGAGATTTTTCTTGCCCTCATGGATCAAATCATGATGAATTTTTTTGTTTCATTACTGAAGGATATATCATTTAATCAAGTTTGAAAATATGAGATAAAAGAGAATGACATTTTAAGATTTAAAGATATCATTTGTTGATCATTACTAATAATATAAGAGAAACCAAATATTGTACAAATAATGAAAAACAAAGTTTTCCCAGAAAAAATACTTAGGCTGAAAAAGGAATTACAATTAAGATTATACTGATTGCAGAGTGTCAAAATTCAATGACATAAAAGCTATGTAAGATTAATTTAGAACAATCTCTTGAGACTTTCTTACTGGTAGATCCCCTTAATTCTCACATAGATGTAGTAATGGTAGAAAAAGTGAGCTGTTCACTGACCTAAATACATTATGATTAACTCTGTTATGAAGGAAATTCTAATACACATATATCCACATGAAGCAGTAGTTTACCAACTACTAGTAATTGCTTCCCAATTTTTTTGTGTAACAGAGACTGGTCTGTGCCTCTGCTGAGAATCGAATCTGGGACCTCTGGCACGACAGTCCAGTGCTCTACCGATTGAGCTAAAGGGTTAACCCACTAGCCCGAGCTAGTAGGAAGGCCATGTATCTAACACTACCACATTATCCCCCTCCAGAGAGAGAGACGTCCCAACTCTCCCAGAGTGCCAGCGCCTGTGGGGCGAAGTTCTGGGGGCAGTCACTTTCACCAGAGGTTACACTGGTCCCAACGTGGACGCCAAATGTAACAGAGACTGTTTTGTGCCTCTGCTGAGAATCGAACCTGGGACCTCTGGCATGACAGTCCAGTGCTCTATCGATCGAGCCACGCGCTAACCCACTAGCCCGAGCTTGTAAGAAGGCCATGTATCTAACAATACCACATTTGTCATGTTAATAATTAACCTTCCTTTTTGGAATAATTTCGGTCATTAAATGTTGTCATGCAGCAAGAAACTGCTTTTCATTTCCTTCTTTTAATACATGGCAAATGTTGCATCATATTGTTGGTTTTTTTTTTATTCATACATTTATTTTGATTACTATGGTTTTTTTCTTCTTTTTTTGCAGTTTTGATCCATTTCAGATATTTGAGGTAAGAAAATGACTTATTATTTGCCATATCCTTCCCTGTTTATTTTAATCTCATATAGTCTCACTGTAAGCTGATTCTTAAATTTCACGGCAAAATGTCACAAAGTGTTTGCAGTGGCAATTAAAACATTATTTGAGTTGTCCATTTCATGAGTACTATCTAGTACATGCAACTCTTACCATTTATTTTTTTTTGGGGGGGGGGGGGGGGGGGGAGGGGGGAGGAGGAATGAAATTAAACACTGTAACAACATTTGCTAGATAATGAGCATTGGCTGAGTCACATTGTTCACAACTTCATTGAGAGGGGTGTGCATTTTTTAATTCTATATTATCTGTATTCTGCAACCTTTAAATTTTCCACATTTGTGTAGATGTTTGATTATTAACCAATCAGATTTCTTGAGATACCTCAGACTGAATTATTTGAGAATGTAATATGCATCACAGTAATAAATACATTAATTGCGTAGAAAAAACTGAATTTGTGTGACAATGTCATTTATTTTGAAAAACAGTCAAGTCAGTGAGTGCATTTCCATGTAGTTTTTTTGAAGATACCCAGGAGCATGCCCAAGACCACCAAATTATAGACCCACTCAACAACTCCAAATTTTTTTTTTTTTTTTTCCACAAATTATACCCGATTTTGATAGAGCAAATGATGATGTTCAATGTACAAATGTATTACAATGTATAATAATTTATCCAAACAAATTGAAATTCTTATAATGTATTTTCTTCATGACTTTGATTTGATCTCTGTAACATATTAAAGAAGTGCACTTGGTGTATGGGTATGTGGAAGAGTTTTTCTTGAGTGTACGTGTCTTCTTTTATAGGTGACTCATGATCCTTGTGCTGTTCTCTACGTTCGAGTTGTACGTGGAATTCAAATAACAAAGGGCTTCTATCGAGATATTTGTAAGTGTATTCATGTCTTCATTGCAAAATACAGGACTGTTGTGAATGAATTATAAAAAGGCTGGCCTAATAAACAAGATGATCTTAGAGCATGAACTGTTTACAAGGATTGGCTTTAATTCACACCACTTCTAAATATTGCACAAGCATATGCTTTACGGGTAATTCCACAAGTGGTGTGATCATTCACTCTTATTTCAATCTATGACATCAATGTGAAAATCTTTCATAAAAATAAACATAACAATAGTATTTTTAAATTCTTTCTATGTGTTTACATGCAACAGTAATGTTGAAAGATGGCTGGGGCCTTTAAGGAGGAATTGAATTGGTTTGGAAATTCCCTCACTGAATTAGTTGTATAGCAGTGGCAGTAGTTATTGACTTGTGTTTGTGGAAACAGTTATGTACCTTTGTGGATCAACGTTACATTAGTACATTCTGTATTCTCATAAACCAATAAGTACATGGTATAGAGATTATTTTACAAAAATATATACAAATATTTTGTTCATGAATACCAACTAAATAAAAAAGTGTTTTGACAACCTTACTGATGTGAAAATTTGCTTTAAAAAAACCCCAGATAGATAAAAGATATTCTATCACATTTCTTTCTAGCTCAATTTCATTCTTGCAGTAAGTTAAAAGACCATTGAGTAATGAATATAAGAAGTTTTGAAAGTTGTGTTTGAAATTCACTTCATATAAGATATATTTAAAACTGTTCTTCTGTCAAATATTTGATGTCAATTCATATCACAAATGGCAATCAAAATGTGAAAAACTTCAAAGAAAACTTCTGTGCATGTACCAGACCTAGCTGCAAGTGGAATTTTTTCTTTAGTGTCATACATAACATTTCTGACATTTTTTTTTTTTTTTTTGTAAAATTATATTTTCAGCTCCTCTATAAGAAGCTTTTATATTATTCTGATATAGGTTTAAATTTTATATTGTAATATCAATATTACCATACTTCATATATTGGTCTGCATGCATGGTTAACTCAGTAGATAGATAACCTAATTAGTAATTTATACAAGGGTCCTGGGCTCAATTCCCCAGTTGATCCAAAGTTTTTCTCCCTTTATTTTGTCACAGTAACTTTGTAATGTACAAATATGCAACCTTCTGTAATAAATAAGAGCCATGACTTCATATTTTTACTTAACTGTCACAAAAGGGGCCTCCGTGGCCGAGTGGTTAGAGCATTGCACTCAAAATCACAAGGCCTCTCACCTCTAGTTGGCACAGGTTCGATTCTCGCTCACGCTGATATATGTGAGAAAGTTTGCCAGTTTACTTTCGGAAGGTCGGTGGTCTCTTCCCGGATACACTGTATCTGGGTTCTCTCCTCCACCAATAAAAACTGGACGCCACCAGATAACTGAAAAATTGTTGAGTGTGGCGGAAAACAAACAAACAAACAAACTTAACTGTCACAATTAGGAACTATCAAAATATGCAAACTATAAACAAATGGTAATATATCAAAAGTTTGTTGGTTTTTTTTGTAGAAATAAGATGGAATGTAAGTGAATTGTACCTGAAATGTCACAAAAAATCAAATATTATTGAGAAACATCATATATTACCTTAAATCCCAAACCACTATTGTCATATTATTTATATTCATTTCTAGTGTGCAACATATAAAATGTTAATTCATTCAATGATGAGGAAAGCAACAGGGGAAATTAAATCTCAAGACTTCATGTACAAACTAAAACAACTTCTTTTTAATGTAAGGCATATGGAAATTTTATATTTGCCAACAATAGCCAAATCATGCAGGAAGTGTTTGAATTGTACATGTTTATCAGGAATATGCTGTTGTTCTGTAACAATGTATTTCATTTCTCAAGAAAAACATTGTACTTGACATAAAACAGAAAAAATGAATTAAATTAAAAGATATGAATATAAAGAATACATATTTAGGTTTTTTGAATGATTCAGGATATGATTATTTCTGCACAATCGGCTTCACTGATTACAGTGTGTTCCTCATATTATAACACAATATTAATGCATAATTTGCTCAATCATTATATCTAACCAATTCTTATTTTATAATTCAACAGAATACTTTTATAGTTAAATGAGTTTACTTTTGTTATACCAGGTAAAAAGTTTCATTGTATGAACTGATATTATGAAGGATATGTGCTATTAATGTTTCAGTGGACACTCCGGACCCCTATGTAGTGTTGATGGTGCAAGGAGCTCCTAACTGTTACCAGAGAACACACTCAATTGATAACTGCGTCAATCCAGAGTGGAATGAAACCTTTAAGTTTTACCTAAATCCTAAATCATGTACTGAAGTAGGTAAGTCCATGGTCTCTGTTTTTATATGACACTTGCTGCAAACCACCTTTTTTTTTTTTTCCAAAAATGAAAATTAAATGTATGTTTTTATAAGGAAAGTGAATACATATTACCATATGGAATGTAATTTATTCCCATGATTTCTCAATTAAGTCCAAAACAGTGGGTAAAATTTAGATAGAATTATACAGGGCTCAGGGACCGGCAATATATTTCAACTTTTGAACATAATAGAAAATTTACAAGTCTCTGATTTTTTAATGAAGTTTGTATTTGTCTTATAACAACCAAACTAAGCCATATCTATATCTATATATATATATATATATATATATATATATATATATATATACATATATATCGCCCCATGCATCCATTTTGTTTGTTTCAAGGGATAATGGTGGGGATTTAAATATTACAAGTAGCTTGAAATTAAGTTAGTGTGTAGGACAAGACTTGAATTATCATGCTATTTTTAGAATTTTAGAATTTTAATAAGACTTACGATTATCTGTCTGTGTAGTATAGTTTTCTATCCAACTAATTCTTGATTTTTCTATCACTCACTGAAACCTTTTCATCATAAATTCTCTCCAAGTCAACAGTTGATCATAGCATACTATGATGCATGACAGGTTTTGTCAGATCATGTGTTTACTAAGAAAAAAAAAACAAAACATAAAACCAGCTGTAATTTTTTCATTGAAAAATCATTTCATTTTGCAATTGGTAAATATATACATGCACATGTGTTTCAAATTTCTTAAGTTGTATAAATTTTAAACATTTATCTAATGAAAAAAACAAATCTTTTTTTAAATGCATGATCATGAACATTTAATTTAGAAGCAGGATGCAATAGTAGTTCCCATTTTAGAAAAAAAAGAGGGTATTATCATGTGCAGTTTTGATCTTCTTCCTGGTTGCCTAAACAACAAAGAGTCTCTCATGAAGCTCTTATAGATGGGGTTGTTGTTGAGAGGAATGAAGAAATGAGTTGGACTGACATGCACATGAAATGGCTTCATAAGGAGTGAGATTAACACCACAGGATATTGTTGATCATTATCATATTGAGAAATGGAGCAATAAAATCCTGACCAAATCTGACTTTTTCTGCAAGCAAATCTTGATGCAGAAGAGGAATAATTCTATCACTGTAACTCTACCTAGCTTCTACAAGCCAATCAAAACAGGAAGTTGATGATATAATTATCAAAATTACTATTTTGAACTTCTGCATAGAGACAACATCTATGGAGAAAATATCTCGCATGAAATATTACTGTAAGATACTTTGAATATTCATAACATTTGCAGTGGAGGAGAATCACTATTAGTAATATTCTTGCAAAATTAATTAACATGGGAAATGATTTTACTAAATATAATGCTAACTCTTTTGTAACTACAAGGAATTCATTGTCATGGATGACCATTATTATTATTAACCAACTTCATTATGCTGTACAGTTGCCTATATATGGTTTTAAAATCATATCAATATTTCAATAAATACATCAATGACCATAAAAATTCTTTATTGAACAGTTGTGGTGTACATGGATACTTTGTGAATTTATTATATCAAATGTGCTGATTCTATAGGAATATCAGTATTCAAAATCATAATACTAATAATATATAATAGTCTAACCGTGATGTTGTGCAAATATTGTGTAAATTGTACTTGTAAAAAAAAAAATTACTCTGTATTCTGGATGTTGTCTAATCTGAAGATATTGCTTCTGGTACATGAACCAAGCAATGTCTGGATTAGACGAGTTACAAGGTAAATGTCCGAAGTTAACACAGCCCTTAAAGCACTGGTTGTTTGATTATTGTTGGGTGATGAACTTCCGTTGCAATCTGTTTTTGTCATGCATACATTGTGAGTTAATATTTGAACATTTTTAACTTCTTCTCGAACACTAAAGGGTTGATATTTACCAAAATCAGATGTCAAAGGGTACAACTATTTTGTAAAGATATCTAGAAAACATTTGACGTAAGGGGCCTCCGTAGTCGAGTGGTTAGAGCATTGCACTCAAAATCACAAGGCCTCTCACCTCTAGTTGCCACAGGTTCGATTCTCACTCACACTGATATATGTGAGAAAGTTTGCCGGTTTACTTTCGGAAGGTCAGTGGTCTCTTCCTGGGTACATTGTATCTATCTGGGTTCTCTCCTCCACCAATAAAAACTGGACGCCACCAGATAGCTGAAAAATTGTTGAGTGTGGTGAAAAAACAGCAAACAAACAAACATTTGACGTATAGTTATATAGAGGAAGGAAAATTTTGATTTTCATTGCCCCAGGAACAAAAGTACAGGTCACAGGGAAGAAGATTGCAGAATGAAAATTCATCTTTAAGAGTCCTCTTCTATTACACTTGGAGACATATATTGAGTGCATAGTTACAAAGGGTGGGGGTGGGGGTGGGGCTGAGTCTTGATAGAGTTATATTGTTCATAAACTGAAAATACATCACATCTTTATTAGTTATTTCTATTTCTGAACATTTAACTGATAATTGTCACAAAAATTACTTATGATAAGTCAATGTGTTCTGACCCTGAACCAAGATCATTTCACCAAAGAGAAGATCGCTATTAAAAGCTACTTTGAAAGATATTTGTTTAGGCCATAGAAATGTAATTAAGAAATAATAGGAGCTCATACTTGCTTAAGGATTCCCTATGACCAGACAGTGTTTTATAACTGTGAACAAAGAAAATTTGGCAAGGTCACAAATAAAAAGAAGGTAGAAGTCCATACCTACCTAGGTTATAACTTTGTAATAGACAGACATTCTTGGTTCAAAATTTGTTATGGTCCTAACTAACTTAAGAAGATCTGACCAAGTTCAAAGTCACAAGTAAAAGAAAATTAAAATAAACATCCAGGCTCTGGCTTTGCAATGAAGAGGTAATTATATAAAAACTCATGGTTGACAGAAAAATTACTCATGACCAAACAGTGTGGTAAAGGAATCATTTTTTCTGGCCATTAACTTTGTAGTGGACAGATGTAGAAGTTCAGAATTGACACAAAGGTTGGTGATACTTTGCCAGTGTATTTTAACTCCGAACCAAGGCCATTTGTTCATTGTCAAGGACACTAGTAAAATTTTTAGAAATATTTGTTGTAGACTTTAACTTTGTAATAGAGAAGCATAGTAGCAGCTCACATTTGGTACATTTTGACCTATGCATCACAACCCCCCCTCCCCCCCCCCCCCAAGCCAGATGGCCATTTTGTCAAGAACTATGCCCCCCCCCCCTCCCATCCAAAAAAAACCCAATAACTACAAATATATTTTTATGTCATAATTTTGCAATTAAGAAACATCAGAAGAACAAAAAATATGTTTTTTTGACCACAAAAAGGTTGAGACATTCCCAAATACGAGTTCCTCCTTCTGCTCTGTTGAGGTCTATCATATGTTGGCAGGAGTTTATTGTAAAATGATTGTTGTTACAGAAGTGACGTTAATGGATGCTAACTACACCTATGATGAAATGCTTGGAGAACCTCAAAAAATATCTCTAGATAGTCTTCCAAAGGATACAGTAGAACACACTCTTAAATTCAATGAGGTAAGCTGTTTACAGATTGAATTCTAGGTTACCAATGAAACAAAGTATGTTTTACTTACTGGTATTTTATTTTTTCAGACCTCAGAAGTTGTTGTTGAAATGTGGGTACACTTCGGGTAGGTGAATTAATTACTACATCATTACGACATTCTCTTTCAAGAAAATGAATCGGATGGTAGCTTTACATGATGATTTTCTTGGTAGGGATGTCAATGGGTACCCAACAGAACATCTGATTACTAAACACAAAAAATGGAATTCAGTTACTTGAGGAAAAATAGTGTATTATTTTTGGTTATAGATATTCTTCAACTTTGAACTGAAATTCAAAATTAATAACTCATGATTCATAAGTTGATATTGTATGCAATTTTGGACTTCTATTGAAAGTACTTTATTATTGTTTTTATTGAAGTTAGGAAATGATATTTCATCTTTATGCCATTTGATTGTCTGAGCAGTGGACAAGTCTCTCGTGTTTACTGTAACATAGATATATGAAGCAAAATGTCCTGAATCAAGTTGAAAAATAGCAATCACAGTTTTGGCAAGTAAAATGATTTAAGATGCATTTGTAATGTCCTGTTACTGTCATTTGCACAGCATGTCACCTCAATCTAAGTTTAGAAATGTTTCAAAGAAATAATGTGTACTTGATCCATGGTTTAATGTTTTATAATAGTTTAGTAGGTTGTTTGGTTGTTTTATGTCCTGTTGAGAACTTTCCACTCATATCGAGATATCACCAGGTGTAGGTGAAGTACCACTTTAGACCTATGCTTAGCGCTCAGGGCCGTAGCATTGAGATTTCATTAATGTGCCAATGTCTGTTGTGACACAGGAGCTCTGTTTTTAAGGTCATATCCAAGAGACCTGTGATTCTCACTTCTAAATTCTAAGTGTTTGGAAAAGGTGCAATCACTACTTATGTTTATGTCTTATGTTTGATGCAGCCATGCATGAGCAGGGCTCAAACTCACAATCTCATGGTTACAAGTAGGAAATGGTACCATATAGCTATAGTTCAAGGTGTATTTCCCAAATCATCTCAATTTAACTACCATGTAAATAAGAACATTTTATATGAAAGCAAAAGTAGAATCTTAATAATCATGTTATTTTTGTCCAAATGCATTGAAAACTATTTTGTCCTGTTTTGAGCTTACCCCAACCCACTTAATACTACCTTAGAGTAGGGGCCTCCGTGGCTGAGTGGTTAGAGCACTGGGCTCAAAATCACAAGGCCTCTCACCTCTAGTCGGTGTGGGTTCGATCCTTGTTTGCGCTGATATATGTGAGAAAGTTTGCCAGTTTACTTTCGGAAGGTCAGTGGTCTCTTCCCGGGTACATTGTGTCTGGGTTCTCTCCTCCACCAATAAAAACTGGACGCCACCAGATAACCGAAAAATTGTTGAGTGTGGCAGAAAAAGGAACCGGGGGAAACTAAAGTGGGTTAAAGCATTTCTTGATGTTCTGTAGTAGATGACAGGGAAGATCACAACAAAGCAGTTTTAAGTAGAAGTTGTGCCTATTGAGTGCCCTCATACTTGATCAGAAGGATGACGGTAACCCGTCACTTAATTTTATTTCAGTTGACATCCTTACCAAGTGATTAGCTTATTTTTGTCCCTTGCATTTGTGACATTGTGACGACATTAAATTTTGTCTATATAACAGACTGTTTCTGCAAGATTATGTTACAAAAATGTCATCTGATCATAAATTTGGAGGTTATATGTTTACTTCTGGCTTCATACTTGAAATGTATTTCACTTGTAATTACATCAGGACTTCATTATAAGTAGTAAATCATTATAAATATGTTCAATATAACCATGCAGTACTAAATATATTTTGATCAATATGTCCAAAACATGCTGCCACGAACACCCACACACAGAGCCTGAATCCTGGAAACACATTTCTTTGAAAGGAAAATTATTTTTAGAGTTACACATTTGAATTTAGATGTGTATAAATGGAACATGGAGTTCATAAAAAATAAGATACAAAGACAAGTTGATAATTTATATTGCAACACAATTGAAGAATGCCTTGATAGTCACATGTCACAATTTTGTTAGATATAGTTGTATGGTGTCCGACACATTTGTCAGTTTGACAGTATCTGTAAATGATCTGATTAAATTGACTTAGATCTTAGAAATACAAGAGATTAATGATATCAGTATTTCAACCTTTGACTGCTTTTAATTAAGTTAATTAACATTATTGGATGTGATACCAATTTTCAAAGACATACTTAATTGAAGATTGAAGATTGCTATTTTTCTTGAGCTTTTGGGCCCTTTAATATATCCATATATTTCTAATAATGATTACAAAGTGTGCCATATCTATTTTTGTTTTTTTTATTTGTAGATGTGAACCTCAGCTTAGATTTAGTTTATCACTCTGCAGAGAAGAACGAGCATTTCTAGAAAGAAGAAGAAAAAAAATATTTGAAGTAATGAAGAAGATCTTAGGTGAAGAGGCCCCCAAAAAAGAAAGAGATGTAAGAGTTTTCAGAGCACCTGTAAGAACTAAATAAACAATTTTTACTAATCATTTCTTCTATTAGTAAGTATCAAATTGAAAGATGGGGAGACTGTTAGTTTAATAGAGATGGACAAATGTTCAGCAGGACAAGCACTTGGATTCTGGACAGGCATTAAACAAAAAGTTTCCGCTGAGTAAGCATCATCCGAATCATTTAAGGACATATGTGACATTTCTCAATAATATATAAGTTCTATACTGTTTCTACAGAAAAAATTAGGGTATGTTACCATGTCTCTTTCAGAGTTAGCATATTTTGATAGTTTCTGGTTGTTGCAAGTAAATATATAAGTTCTGCTTTGCTGTAGAAATGGGCAGTACTGAAGTAAAGAAGGAGAGAAAAATCTTTGGAACAATGGGGTATCAAATTGGGACCCTTTCATTGCAAATTTAACCACTGAGCTACCCAGGCCAATGTAAACGACTTGGTAATATTACTACATTACAAAATATAAACCCATTATACAAGAACTCTTCAAGCAGATGAAAAAATAATTTTAGAGAAAATGTCAGAAATATTGTATGTGCATAAATTTGCAAATGTTGCCAGGAACCTCGTAACAGAGACTGGGATTGAATTTGAAGGATTCCCAAGATGTGTCCTTTGATAATGTTAAAGGTCAACATTGTGATAGTTTATTGATGATGATTATGATGATGACTTGACCAATTCAGTAATACATCTAACAAACTTTTGGGGGGGTGGGGGGTGGGTTGATAGGAATTGTCTAGTCCATCTGTCCATCCATTCATCTGTGATAAGTTTGTAATGGAATGACATTAGACCATTAGAATTTTATGACTGCCACACAGGTTTCTTATGATTATTTAATGTGCTAGGCCCAAAGCATGGTCATATATCCAAAGTACAGGTCACTTCTGTTAGAAACACTTGTTTATGCTGTAATTTTAGAATTAGATTCACATACTAAATACAAATATTTCTGATAACTAAATTATCTTTTCTGACCCTGAACCAAGGTCATTTGGCCAAGGTCAAGACCATTGTAAAAGCAGAAATAATTGTCTTGGCTTTGAATTTGTAATGAGACAATAGAAGCACTTACTTGGCACAAAGATTGTCTTATGTCATTACCCTGAACCAAGGTAATTTCAACAAGGTCAAGGTCATGGGTAAGAAAGTTCGAAATTTTTGTCAGCACCATAATTTTGTAATTGAAAGATATTACAAATTTGTACGAAGCACAAGGATTGCTTAATATGATCCAAGGGTATGTTATGATTGAAAGCTAAAGCAATTTGGACAAAGGTAAAAGGTTATTAAATGTGCTCCAGTGTTAATAAACTGTGTGAAAGGTATTAGTACTAGTCCCATTAAAACTCCTCTAGTTTCAAATTTTGAAAAGTTGTTAGGGATCACTGTATATATCTACATCTAGTTGTAATTTTAATCATTTGAAAATAACAGTATTCAGCAGTCAGGACTATTCTCATGGTGCATGGACTTCGTTGGAGAAATTTTTGCATCTTTGATTTTACTAAATTTATTAAGCCATTTTTCTGCCATCCTAGAACTTCAGGTCTTTGCTGGAATGATACAATTTTTTGTCTGTATTTTTTTTATGAAAATCGATATTAACAGACCTGTGGGTCTTTCCAGAAGTTATAACTTGACTTAAAATTTCAGCATACTGCAAAGGAGGGGGAAAGCAGCAATGGAACTGATATCCTGTTAACATAAAATGATACATATCAGCAAAGTGAAATGCATTAGGTGTTTAGGACGTAGGCAGTGTTTCTCAATAATATATAATTTTTCATGACTTTTACTTACAATTCATTGCATTCTGTCTCGTTTCTACAAAAAAAAAAATCTAGGAGTATATAATACCATGTTTGTTTTAGAGTTAGCATATCTTTATAGGTTCTGGTTGTTGTTTTACGTATTACAGTAAGTTTTATAAATGGACATTACTGTAGCAAAGAAGGAAGAAAAATCTCTGGAACAATTGAGTATTGAATCCAGGACCTTTGCATTACTAATTAGGTGATCTAACCATTGAGCTACCCAGGCCAATATACAAAGTGTTGTAATGTTACTACAATATAAAAGTTAAACAAGTATTTCAAAAATCATACAAGAACTCTTCATATTGAGGAGATAAAAAAATAATATGAGAGAAAATAATCAGAAAGGTCACATGTGTTCTTCAAGTACTTGATTGTTTTCTTGATGTAGGTTCCTAACATAGGTGTGATAGGGTCTGGTGGGGGATTCCGTGCCATGACAGCTTACAGTGGCGTGTTTACAGCCCTCGTGGACAGTCATATTCTGGACATGACTACTTATGCTGGAGGACTCTCTGGATCAGCCTGGTACTCTATTTCAGTACTATACAGAGCTTGGCAGTGCAATAAAGTATTTCTTTTGAAGGCTAAGTGTTGTTTATAGCAGGATAGGAAAACCTAGTCAGAGCAAAGTGTTAGGGATAGCATATTTTGTTTCATTTTAAGAACGATTCATAACTTAGCCATCCATATATTCAAATTTACGAATTTTCATAGTGTTAATCTTATGCTGTTTCAATATATATTCATTCCCTGACATTTTTGCTGAATTTTGCAAACCAGCTATAAGGAATTTCACTACCTTATAAGGAGTGATATATCATTATTATGTTCAGTGTAACCATATCATAGTGTAAAAGTCTTTTCTTACATATTAACTTTCAAAGATTTCAGATATACACACAGACTCATTAAATTCCTGATTAACAATTTCATATCAATCTGTATACATGTAAATATGTATATTTATGTATAAATATAACTATTTATGTACTTACTCATTTCCAGGTATTTGTCCCAATTATATTCTCATCCAGACTGGCCCAGGAAAACTCCTGGGGAACTCCAGGAGGAATTGGGTAGAAACATAGAGCACAGTCCCTTCTGGCTCCTGAACCCACAGAGCCTGTATACTTACATTTCCCGAATTGTCCAAAAACGGCGACTGGGACAGCCTGTCAGCTTCACCGACTTCTTTGGTTGCCTAGTTGGAGACACAATTCTCAAAAATGTGAGATTTTAATGCCAGTGTGCAGTACATTTGCTTTCTTTACTTGTGCATATTTTCTCAGTGGCCTTCTGCACAATGTCATCTGACAGAATCATGTGCATTATAGTTATTTTATGTTGTTTACTTGAAATAGCAGAATAATAGAATGTTAGTGCTCTATTACCTTAATTGCAGCTTGCACTGAGAAAGCTCTGGAATGTTATAAGGTCTGCTGGGGTAATAATGTATTTGTGAAGCGCTTTGAGCAGCATATGCTGGAAAAAGCACTATATAAAAGCCAATCATTATTATTATTATTAATTACTTGATAGACATTAAACTCGTATATCCAAAGGAGTATATTACCGCTATTGATTTTGAGGTCACAAGGTCAAAGAACAAGGGTCAATATACTTTGGATGTAGGAAGATATTGTCCTCACAATATCTTGTGAACACTTTGCCTGACAGACATCAAACTTTGTTCAATTGGTACCCCCTAAAGTTATAAACTTATTATTATTACTATTATTACCCCCTAAAGTGAAGATGATCCCCATTGAGGAAAATGTCATATAGTATTATAACTCCTTTTCATTTTAAATCTCACAAGGTAAAAAATCATATTAAATATGATATTAAATAATGCTGCTTTTCTATGTTTAGAATCCTTGCCTGATAGAAATCAAAATTAGCATGCACCTAGTCTTGTGATTGCACTGACAAGTCAATAACCCATAGTTTTAATAATTATTACAGACATTTTAAATTTAAAGTTGAACCTGTATTTTCCTAAAATATTTATCAATAATATTATTATTTTTTTTGGTCGTACATATCTTAATAATTAATAGTTTAGCAAATCAATTGGCACACACAATTGTAAAGACATGTGGCATTTGTGGTGTAAGCTAGTGCATGTAATTAAGTACCACATGTGGTAGTGGACAGGTACAGGTCAACCTGGCAAGCATCATGCTTTTATATACTACATGTAAATCTCAACTAGTCAATTTTAAATCTAAATAGCTCACCTTCTTTTGTTACTGAAATACAGTCAAACCTTGTTATCTTGAACTTGATGGGACTGAGAAAAAACTTAAAGATATCCAAGGCTTCGAGATATTGAGGGTAAAATACTTTAAGAATAAGTTGTTGGGACTTCTGAATCACTTTGACATATCCATTGTATTTGAGATATTGGTGTTCAAGATACCGAAGTTCAACTGTAATCCCTTTGAGTATAACAGATTAGTTTAATATGATAGCAGTGGTGAGGGGCAGATGATGAACTAAAAAGATTGCTTTCAGTGATTGGAATCATGTTTTTGTTTTTGATAAACAGAGACTGGAATCTAAGCTGACAGATCAGCAAAATATCCTGGAGAAGGCTGACGTGCCAATGCCATTGTATACATGCCTTCACGTCAAAAAGAATGTCTCAGCAGAAGTCTTTCATGGTATTGTATATCCTAGCAATAGTTAATGATAATATAGAGGAAAGCTGATCAACAGCCTATCAATGTACATATTTGGGACTTGTTTGTCAATCTACATATTTGGGACTTGTTTGTCAATCTACATATTTGGGACATGACTGTACATATCTAGGACATGTATGTCAATATACATGTTTGGGACATGCATATCACTGTACATATTTGGGACTTGTTTGTCAATGTACATATTTGGGACTTGTTTATCAATGTACATATTTGGGATTTGTTTGTCAATGTACATATTTGGGACTTGTTTGTCAATGTACATATTTGGGACTTGTTCGTCAATCTACATATTTGGGACTTGTTTGTCAATCTACATATTTGGGACATGAATGTACATATTTGGGACATGAATGTACATATTTGGGATATGAATGTACATATTTTGGACATGAATATCAATATTCATATTTGGGATATGCTTATCAATGTACATATCTAGGACTTGAATGTACATATTTGGGACATGCATTGATAATTTGTTAATCCCAGGGTCACATATCCACCAATCTTTTTTAAAGTATAATAATTTCTACTAATCTATGGTTTTAGAAAATCTTTGAATTACACACACTTCTGCAGAGACATACATATAATGGTGACAAATGTGGTGCCTCTTGAATTTTCCTCCATACTAATGGTAAGGTGCTCATGTTTACGCGGCGGCTAGTTAACACAGGATAATACTGAGGATACTACAGCACTGTGACTTTCAGACACCTGTAGACCAAAAAACCTCTCTGATTAAACATAAAGCAGCTAGTCCCAATTCAGTCTTGCAAACCTTTGCAGCAACTTCACAAAATCATTATCTTAATTAGACTTGCATTTGTTGCAGCCTAAGGTATACAATTCTCGAATGTTTTGAAGGGTACTATTTTTACCCTCTCCCTCTGCTATTCAATGAAAAAAAATCTTCTTTGAATAGTTACATACTGTGCAATAACAGTTCCGGCAGAGTATGATACCTAACAAAATTTCTGCCTCATATGAGAATTGTAAGACTTAATCTTGGGGACACTGTTAAGAAATCCATATAATGATAATAGAGATTGTATGGATTCTGGATGATTAGGGCATCCAGATTTGCTGTTCTAAAATTATACTACTGCTGCAGGAGCCAGATAATACAGTTTTGTGGGGGGTTTGTAATGCTAGGTACAATGTGTCCTATGACCAGTAAAAAGTTGTAAGATACATTGGGAGACCTTAACCCCCATGTTAAAAGCTACTGATACATCACACAATGCGGCATTAAAACTGTGGCACCTGCAGGATAACCAGATGGATAGCCTGCACCCTATAGCTCTCCCAAACTCCTTAAAATTTGTTCTTATACCAGTGTCTCTATCTAAATATTGGTATTTATGTGACCTGGGAATTTAGAATAGTACACTATACATGGGGCAGATAAACCAATACAATGTAAAATTTGAAAAATTGGTACAATGTACATGAATATGAATGACTTTAGATCTATGTTAAAATGTATCAGTTGTGGAATAATCTTGCAGAGTGGATGGAGTTCACTCCTTATGAAATAGGCCTGCCAAAATATGGAACATTTATGAAGACTCAGTTGTTTGGAAGCAAGTTCTTCATGGGTCAGTTAGTCAAACAACATGATGAACCGCCTCTTCATTTCCTCATGGGTAAACAAGATTATTGGTGCTTTATTATAAACCAGATACACTTAGTTACTATCATGAAGGTTTCAGAATTTTCCCTTGGTGAAAAATTTAAAAGAAATTTTGAAGAATTGGCTTGTTCTGTAGGTGTGTGGGGGAGTGCCTTTTGTATACAGATATCAAAGTTGTTAAGGGATGACAAAAAAGTAACATGTGAGCAAGATATATCAGAGGACATGGAGCAAGAAAGAAAGGAAATGGGTAGGTGGATTCAAAAGTTAATAATTCTAATGGTAGTTTTATTTTGCACTTTAATATCTTAGATATGGAGGGATGTTTCAGTCTTTTTCCAAATTCATTTGTATTTGTAAAGATGTTCATTTGACAAATTTCCTGGATTTTATCTGTTGTAGAAAGGGAATTGTTGCAAGATATGTCAACTCAGTCTGATGAAGACAGTGATTCGAGCGAGTCTGACAGCGAGGATACTGAATCTCAGAAAAATTACAAAGGGAAAACAAAGAAAGCCATGAAAATCAGCAAAACTAAAACATCCAGCAAGCCCTCATTCTGGAAGGACATGTTTAAAAACTTTTATCACAGCACCCACATGTTGAAATCCATAGAAGGCCGAGCCGCAAAAGTTCACAGCTTTATGAGGGGTTTGTCAATGTCCACCTGTTACCCCTTTTCACCATTCACTGAACCCAGCAGTACCTCATTATTTGATGATCTGGATGCATCCTACAGTGGAGCCAGTGAGTTTAACAACATCCACTGGATGTTTATAAATTGTTTCCAAGTTATTGTCTGTGTAGAAAAGTGTTTGATTTATGCCTCATATTCCCCCCTTCCCCCCTCCCAAGATACAAAATTGGATGGCACATTGCTTTTTACCTGCCTTTTGACCACAGTAATCATAACTTTTGAGCTATATGGAAGACAGGGACTTAGACCAAGCGAGAGCTCTAAGTTAAAGCTTTAGGTTTGATAGAGGGAAGGTCTTATGCTAAAGGACAGAATTAGCCATAATAAAAAACAGTGGAGGCCCATATAGCTAAATGACTGCAGTGCATTTCCTCTTACCCACAAGTACTTAACATGCCTATTTTACACTTGAATTAGAGTGTGATTCAAGTGTTTTGTTTGATCAGGGACAGGCACACTAAGTACCCATTACTTGCCTCTACTACCTAAATTGATCTTCTATAGTGAATGTATGCAAAATATGTTTGATGGGGGTGAACTGGACATTACAGTTTTTTCCACATACTCCAGTTTCCTACCACAACAATAACCTCTTAATACCAGCATCTGTACAGACCACTTTAAGACCCTATTTTAAATAAGCTCTGTATTAAGCTTTAATGGGATATCCTTGTTATGCCATTTAAGCAGAACAATTAGATGAGTTTAGTTTATCCTTTAAGTGTAGACCTGAGGAACCAATGGATCCCATTCATCTATACAAAGTGCCAGATATCGTAATCTGTAATTACAACAATGTTCTTTCAATATGATTCAAACTATGCACAATGATCAAGATGAATACATTGTTGCCAAATGCAAGTCAAAATTTGGGTCAGTCATGTTTGTCTGCAAGCTTATCAGTGTTTACTAGTTCTCATTTTTGGTTTTGTAGATCCATTTTCAAAGATTTTTGAGATGTACCCCACCTCAATAAAGAAGCTGTATGTTGTTGATGGTGGCCTGACATTTAATTCCCCTTACTCCCTTGTTCTCAGGCCCCAGAGGGAGGTGGACCTGATTCTGTCATTTGATTTCAGTGCCAGACCCAGTGACACTGCTCTGCCATTCAAGGTATGATCTATAAACTAGGGCATTAAAGATACTACTCTTATATGAAAGGTGACTTAGGGCAATACAGAATACAGACACTAGCTGCTCCGACATTTAAGGTGACTGAGTTAGGGCATTACAGAAACTGCTGTGATATTTAATATGAGATACAAATCACAATTCTTTGTTAATGTAAACAAGGCTCATGTCACATTTTTGTTTAGAATTAAATATAATTTTTTAAAATTTTTGTTTAAAACAGATTTTTTCAATTTACAAATTAATTTTGAACAAAATCAAACAGCTTCTAGTGTTTGCCAATACAATTTTGTTTTAAACATGATACTTTCTATTACGATTACACAATCTATATGTAAACAAAAACATGGCACAAGCCTTGTTTACAAAACAGAGAATTGCGAGTGCTGTATCTCATTTATAACTCAACAACTGAAATTCAAATTTTGGTTGACCATTAGAAATACCTTAGTTAAGCATTGTAAACATTAAAAATGGAGAAATAAAATTTGAAAATTTTCCACTCAAATCGTGTTTATGCCCTTTTAAGGTTAGCTAGGGCATTACAGAAAATGCTCCAATATTTAAGGACATGCACAACATTTCGGACATTTTCTCTAAAATTATTTTTTCATATCCTCATTATGAAGAGTTTTTGTATAATAAGGTTAGATTTTGTAATGTATTAATATTACCAGATCTTTTATATCGGCCTGGGTAGCTCAGTGGTCAGATCACCGACCTGGGTAGCTCAGTGGTCAGATCACCGACCTGGGTAGCTCAATGGTCAGATCACCGACCTGGGTAGCTCAGTGGTTAGATCACCTAACTTGTAATGTCACCAGGTTCGATACCCCATTCTTCCAAAGACTTTTCTCTACCTCTTTATTACGGTAATACCCATTTATATAGTAGAGCTGAATTTACATTTTTCCTTTCAACAAGTGGAATTATCAAAATATGTTCACTCTAAACCAATATGGCAACATGCCCCAATTTTTTTTTTTTTGTAGAAATGAGATAGAATGCAAATAAATTATACATAAAATTTCACCAAAATTTATATATTATTGAGAAACATTGGTTATGTCCTTAAGGTGAGTTAGGGCATTACCGAAACTGCTCTGATATTTAAAGCATGTTTAATGTGTTGTATACTACATACATAGATGTATTGCTTATCAGCAGCTCATTAAATTGATTACAACAACATGTATATATATTACTTTCTCTGATAATGAGACCATGAACTGTAAACGTTGTAATTCATGCATTTTATATTTGATGGTAATTTATACCAAAATGCACAAACAAACTTTTCTCTAAGATATTTCCTTTGTATTTAGTTGCTTTTTATTGCATTCTTAGTGAGATACATCAACATCGCTGTCAAAATATCTTTGGATAGATATGGGTTCAGTCACATGAATTACGTAAAAATCTCAACATTTACAGTACACATACAATGTAAACAATGTTGTACCATTACTTTGCATATGTGATAAAATCTCCAATGTTTAATGAAATTTAGGAAATCATGTTAGCTCAGCAGTGGGCCAATTTGAACAAAGTGCCATTTCCCAAGATTGACCCTAACATTGTAAATGTGGAGGGTCGCAAGGAGTGTTACGTGTTTGAGGAACCCAATGAGCCCAAGTGTCCCATTGTCTTACACTTCGTGTTAGCCAATATAAAATTCAGAGATGAGATCAAACCAGGTATGACAAAATGCATGGATCGGTGTAAAACCCAGATTTTCTACTCAACATAACTGTTGCTACATGTACATGATGCATACACTGTACATTTCAAGTAGGATTATGTATGATAAATTTTCTCCACTTTTTGTGAGTTTCGCCATGTGTTTTATAGACCTGCTTGTATGTTTCGTAATACCAATCAATAAACTAATGGAAAACAAGCATTGTGCTACTAAAGAAGTGATTTAAACTATTTTGATAAGTCTTTAAAGGTGAGGTATACCTAGTGTTGTGATTATTCACATTTTGTATTATTTTTTCTCAGGAGTTCGAAGGACAACAGAAGAAGAAAAAGATTTTGCTGACTTTGACATTTTTGATGACCCCCAGCAACCTTACTCAACATTCAATTTCAAATACCCAAAGGAATCCTTCGAAAGGCTGACAAAACTCACTGAATATAACACCTTGTTGTTCAAAGACCTCATCATAAATAAAATTAAGGAATGTGTTCAGAGGAGACAGGTGCATTACAATGAAATAAAACGACCTATAAAACTTGGGGATGTTAGAAAACTCACCCTGACGAGAGAAAATTCACGGCATCTGGAGAATTATCTTGAGTCCTTTGATGAAATTTAGACTCACTATTTACAACAAATTAGAGTTTTCTAATGACCTGACCAATTTGTGTTTCAAATGGGCAACTTCCAAATTTAGCAACAAATTGTTTTACCAATACTTTATACATCTACATTGATATTTTAGCCATAGTTTTGCAACTGATAGCTCGACTGTTATGCATTGTTTCTACCGGTAAATTTATTTAAGTTTATTTTGACAACCATTTCTGTGTCTAGAGTTATCTACATGATCATTAAAGTATATTTTTAGACTTTTTAGACTCGAGTGATTAATTTGAGATTGTTACTGTATTGTGAGTTGAAATTGATGTACTGAGATTTATGAAATAATGTAAAAAATTCAAGATCTATATGGTCAAGAAATTTTGTGCAATACTCAAAATGTGTGCTAGGAGATGCTCATTCTCCTGTATTTTTTCAGTATTTTACAAGTTTGAAAATGCTATAAAATTTTGGTTTAAATGATGAACGTAATTCAAAGAAATTCAATCATCATATTTGGTATTGTATATGTTGTCTGTTTTTATATTGTCATACACATGTGTAAAATATTTAGAATTTAGTTTTACATGTGTAAATTTAGAAATTGGAATTTGCATCAAGCTGTTTTGATTGTGTAAAATCCTTTTCATGAACAAATATTTCCCCAAACCCCCCTTTTTAAAAAATTATTTTAAGAGATACAGATTTGTATTTGACTTATTACTTTTATTGTGATGTTTATGAATATTTGTATGAATTGAGTCTAGTCAGATTAAGGTAGTCAATCCATAACGAAGGTTATTTTAACAAATTTAAATGTTGTTACAGAATTGAAAACATATCAAAATCATATACAGTTTATTAGAAACAAGTTTAAGTCGACTTTATGGGTTAAATATATATTTTTTTTGTTGAGTTGTTATCTGGAAAATAAATTGGGGAGGGGGGCAATAAAAATAAATTTTATTTTTGTGTGTTGACCTTCACATTTCTTTATAAATATTAATTAAGAATGACTTCATGCAACTATTTACAAGATACTTTATAATTTGACCTGTTTTTGGTTTTTTATTTCTTATTTATTTATTTTTTTAAAGATATTCATAGAAAATATCCTTTATCAGTTTACACTGCATGAACCTTACTTGTTAAAGAGCTCAAGTAATTGTTTGAATGGTTTACTCGTCATTACCTTAAGTACTTCTGAAAGCTCTCTTTGTGAATCATTTTCATTTGTTAAGTTAACCTTCTAATTGATCTCAAGGATGTGTAAATGATTCTATATTCTGTAGGTGTTTAAATGTATGCGAGGAATCATTATTGTGGTATTTATTGTGAAAACTGTTACTCAGAAAATAAAAATTATCTGCTTTTATTTTCATATTGCTGAAATACATGTTGAAACTTTTGATCAATAGACCACTTTTGAATTCATGATCTTGCAATTTGATGTCTCCTAGTCATTTTGCGATATTATGTACTTGCGTAAAATACGAAATCTACTGTTGATCACCTTTGATGAAAAAAATAGGGCCATTATGGATACAATGACTATACCTGAAGTTGAAATCAAAAACAATTGTTTGCCATGAAGATCTACAACATTACACTTGCTGAAGTGAAATAAGATTATTTTATAGAATAATGTGAATTTTATGAATTTTTTTTTATTATGAAGATATTGTTTTACATTTTACATTAAGATTTTTGACATATATTTTATAGCTAGAGGACAAAATTTATAATTGAAATATAATGCATGTGAATAAATATGTGATATTATACAAAGTAATCTTACTCTGATGGCTCATTATAACATGACTAACAGCAGAATACCACTATAGAAATATATTCTGTTTATACATGTAGAGTTACCTCCACCATTTATGCATGTGTAATATATGTGTAACTCACGTGTAATACCTGTGTAACTCATACATGTGTAATACATGCATGGAGTGTCAGTATTCAATACTACAACTGACATGTGAATGAACTTTATGATATCTAGATTAGATAATTTATTTACTTTGGATGTTAATGAATTTCAAAATACCTGTGATTTTCATTCTGACTAAATAATTAATATTATCACATGTTAGTGGTACATCTTCTTACTGCTATATATAGTTACATACATATGTTTATTTAATTCCAAAACCCTCAAAATTTGCCTATCTGATCAGTTTAAAGATAGAGAATAAAATTAAAGTAACTACGTAATCTATTCATTATTTTATTACTCTCATATCTGGTGTTATTTCACCCAACACATGACAGGGTCTGTGGAAAAATCATGCTTGATACATCTCTACTTGTTTTAATTTGGAAAAAGTAAGAAGGAACTTGAAGAGGTTTGGTTGGTTGGTTGTATATTATTTAACATCCCACTGGAGAATTTTTTCTCTCATATGGAGTAAAATGCTGCAAAATTTAGGTCTATGCTCAGCACTTTCAGTTAAATTTTGTTGTATTCTTAATTTTTCAAAATTTTATCTTTAATTTCTACTTGGTAGGGAATTTATGAAATTAAAAAGAAAAACTGGGGTTATTGTGCTTGTTATTGTCTTATCACCTTTTTGCACTTAAAATATACTACATTGTAATTAGTATGTTATTTACATAAACTAATTTTGTCTGTTGGTGTCAACACAGCATAAAAAGTACATACCGATCATTTATACATCAAATTAATTAATGTCTGCCTAACAATTATAGAGATGAAAAAGTTTAATGCTACAAGATTGGAAATAAATGATGACCTTTTTGTACTTGAATATGGAAAAATATCATAGAATTTGAGATTTCAAAAGAACATACTCTGTAGGAGTATTGTCAGTTTCTCAATTTACTGCAAAAAAAGTCACAAAGTTTTGCCTGAAAATTTAAGATACGACTTACAAGGTTGTTTTTTATAATTTTTTTAATATAAATTATTGGCCAAAATAGTAAATTTTCATATAAAATTTTGGGTAAATTGATACACATGTAGATGTTTTTAAGAATCAATGTTCTGTTTGGAAAAAAATATATCAACCAAAGTAATGAATTTACAAATAATGAATATTTCTCGTATAACACTTGAATTAGTTTCAAGTCTCTACAATTACAAAATTGCAATACACATCTAGAGATATGCTTTTGATTAAACAATCCTTCTGACACAAAATGTAGTCCTTTCTCCAACCCTTTCACTATTTAAGCTGGCAAACAAAATTTCACTTGGATAGGTTGGTAACGAAGTTCTATTATAATTAAGATAATTTAAGTTTTTACCAAAAAATAAACTCTGATAATTTACTGGACACTCGCATGCTGGAGAACAGAGTCGCAGATCCCTGCATCTAAACACTATAGCCAGTCAACAGGTACATCAGAATGGTCAGGTTTGTTCTTGTGAGGGGTGATGTACCTTCTTCCAGTGGGAGATGATTAAATAATAGTACAAATAGAATTAGATGTTTGATAATCTTTCTCTCAAAAAACCATTAAACCAGAAGGCCCAGTTTCTTATATGGTGAAAATTTATGCAAACCCCTTCTGTCACCTACCCACACATACACCATATTATGTTTTTTTTTTTAAATTGTAATTAGTAATGTTATAAATGTGGACATCAATAAATTTTTTGATGATCACTGCAGGTCAAGGGCAGTTCACACTACAAAGTTGTAATCCTGGTTAATGTGGGAACTAGTGGGTTAATTCCCTTTTCACACTGGGTAAAATTAAAACTATTAATTTTTTAGTGGATTAAGATTACCTACTTGTCTGTGAAATGGGTTATACAAGATAACCTGTTATGGTGGGAAGTGGGTTACTTTAATCCAGATTAAGGTAACTCCACCCTCATGTGACTTTACAATATTATGGGCTCTAAGTAGAGAAACAGTATTAAATAAGTTCCACTAATATACAGTTGAACTTTGGTATCTCAAACACCAATATCTCAGATATTGTGGATATGTTGAAATGATTTGGAAGTCCCGACGACTTATCCTCTAAGTATTTTACTTTCAATATCTCAAATCTTTGTATATCTCAAAGTTTTTTTTCGAGCAATAAGCCATTGTGTTGGGTTAAATTAACATGCTTGAAAACTTCAGTGTGAATGTGATGTTGGTTGAATATTGTAACTTATGAAGTTAATCCATGTCCACTTTATACAGATTAAGTTTACCCAGTGTGAAAATGATACATAAATGTTTTTTTCTCACAAGTAATTTTCGGTTGAAAAGGCATAAATAGTAGTGTATGTGAAACACTGATGCCCCTGTATGGCAGCGTATAATAATAGTACCAAAAGAAACATCTCATCAGGAGTAATACATATATGAAATATGAAAAGCCCCATCACCATCCATTCAAAAGTTATGGCCAAATTGTTGCAGACAGACAGACCAAAAACTATATGCCCATGGATCTCCAAATTATGGGGACATAAAAATAATAAAAATGAAAGCCAGAAAACTTTAAACTCCTTACATGGCCCTGGGAACCATTGTACATTATGTATTAAACTGACATTGTATTCCCTGTAGTTCTTCATGCATTTTATTGGTTCTTGAGAAGTTTTTTTTATCACAGTCATATAAAAAATTTTCATGTAAAATTTGGGTTTTCTGGTTGAATGAAAACCTAATTATATTACTTTAGGATCTCCCCTTAAAAAGAAGCATGGCCTTTCATTTGAACAAATTTGAATCAGCTTCATGCAAGATGCTTTATGTCAAGTCTAACTGAAATTGGCTATGAGGTTATGTAGGGCTTTAATGTATGAAGCTTAAAATAACTGCACCTTCAAATGTTCTCCTTTCATTCTTGAGAAAAATTTGAATAGAATCCTAATCATAGCATTAACCCACTTCTTGTATGATTGAATAATTCCAAGCTTTTCAAATGAAAACAAAATGGAATGTTATATTCACCTCCACAAGCCTTCAAGGTAAATGTAACATTTGATTTTTCCAACTATGGACCAAAAATAGATTGTAAATTTTTCCAGTTGATATTATCTGTAAAGTGTTTTGGATGATCAGATCAAGGAGTATTATATATGTGTTTAATGATACCACAGAAGTTTCAGTCAATACATTTCACTGGAATGACAAGCCATGAGCTATGTGTTACTCATGGCTTGGTCAACGGAGTGAATTTTATTGATTATATTGATAGAATTTTTAAATCCTTTAATAATATTCATGTAGTACAAGAAATATCAACATCAATACAGTGACAGCAAATGCTTAAATTCTTATGTCCACGACAATAAGATAATGAACATGAAAGGCCGCTTATGTCATGAGTAGAAGTGAATGAAATTATGATATTGTCGTATGATTATCGTTTTTGGATTTTCCAATGAAAACCTGTCTCTAGTCACTATCAAACACGGCTATGATCATGAATTCGAGCAACAATTGTTAAACTACAGTAA
The DNA here is from genome assembly GCA_024699665.1 of Ostrea denselamellosa. NCBI lineage: Eukaryota > Metazoa > Mollusca > Bivalvia > Ostreida > Ostreidae > Ostrea > Ostrea denselamellosa. Next base: position 9,469,085 of record JAMZEH010000042.1, read on the forward strand.
CATAAAACACAATCTAAAGATGACCAATCTGGTATATGATAGCCAGTTTCAAAGTTTCACAAATTCATAAACGAAGGTCCACTTTCAATTTTTGATTTTTCAGATAAATGTGAAGATGGCTAACCGTGTATTGTTTTGTAAATAAATAAAACAAGTATTGACATTTTTCTTGGTCAATATGATGCTTTATCTACCATCAAAAGAACAACATTTACCTCACTCTCTAGGCTTGGTAAATATTGCACTTGTTGGTACATGTAGTTCAAGTATCATATTTGACCAAAAAAATTCAATAGTTGTACAATTGTGTCCCCTGGGATCCTGGTATTAACATACTAGAAGATGCTTGCATATTAATTTGATATAACATAAGCCCTAAGTTCCCCAGTAGAAGACTTTTGACGAATTTTCCTGTGCATTCATAGAGTCCTTATTGTGGCTCCAAGGGTCTTGGTTTGAATAAAATTGAACTTTCACTATATGTAAAACCTTTCATGCAAGCAATAATGATAATGATTGATTGATTTTTATATAGTGCTTTTTCCAGCATATCCTGCTCAAAGCGCTTCACAATACATTATTACCCCAGCAGACCCTATACCATTCCAGAGCTTTCACAGTGCAAGCTGCCGTTAAGGCACTAAAGCACTAACATTCTAACAATATCTTTCACTGTCTATAGCCAGGTACCCCTTTTACACTTGAGTGGAGTGAGGAAATTTGTGTAAAGTGCCTTTCACAATAACACAACATCAGCCCTGCCTTGGCCAGGACTCGAACCCACAACCTTTTGGTCGAGAGTCTTAACAGCTTAACCACTAGGCCACCGACACCACAAAAAGCAGTGACTTTTCTTAACAATGGTTAAAGTTTTTTTGTGTTTTTTTTTCTTAAAGTTTACACACTCCACTCTATTTTTGCCTATTGTATTTCCTTGCAAGAGGGAATGCATGGTAAATTATTTCAACATCGAATTCCTTTCACTCAACATTTTGCTAGAAATCTGGAGTGGATGGATGTAATTATCAAAAATTAACTTGACAAACACTTGACAAAAGTTGATCAGAAAGGCTCAGTTGAGACTTTGGTTTGGGTGCACTGAAAAAATAAAACCATCCACTTGACTTTGCACTTTGAACAACATTTATTTTTTTCTGAAATACTGACAAACATGAAGAAGCAAAGCCTAGTTTGTGCACATGCAAGTCTACACAGAGGTACATTACGATGAATCTATACCGTTTGAAAAAAGGACCCAAACTGTAATAATTTAATAAACCGAGGTTCTCAAGATTATTTCTTTCTTCTCCCTCTCCAGAATTTGTGCTTGGACAAGTTGATTACAATTTTAACATCAATTCTTTGTTATCTAAACTGCTCACTGAAAGGACACATGTTCATTAAAAGGTAGACCATTTGGTTCAAAACATGAATTACTCGACAAATATCAATAATAATTTTACACATTTGAGCCAAAACAATGACATTTTTCTTGCCCAACAACATTTAGGTTAAGATGGTGGATCTTAAAAACTGAACAAACACAATTTTAACCATGGCCTATTATCAACATTCAAAAAGTAAATACTTGCATTCATGCACTACGTCATGTACATTGAACATTATTGGCCTTTATAGGACTTTCAACCACTACAAAAGACACTGCACATGAATAATCTTAACCACATAATATTTCATATTTTTGATAAACACTTGGATCAGTCTAAACCCAGTGTAGGCACACACCTTCTCAAAAACTTTTGAAAAATCTTGATCAAATGATTTTATACCAAGTACTACCTAACTCTTCAGAATAATGTAGAGTCCTTAACATCAAAGCAATTCATATTAATTCATGAGAAGTCTCTCTCATGAAATCCCGGGTTTCCCTTTTATCTATTCATTACTAATTCATAATTCATATACTGAAGTTCTTGGGAGAAATTCCAATTTCATGTTCTAACAAATTGTAGTGGAATGGTGATTTTGTTAAAACCAGATTCAAATTCAAAATTCAGATTTGCAAATCTACAGTCTTATGATCCAACATACATTGTATCAAACAAAAACTCCTACTTTCGTAATACATGTAGAGCAAAATTTGTTTTCAATGTGAATGTGACTTGCTTAACAATGACATTTGTTAATTTTTATGACAAAAACATTTTTAGCCACCTTGGATCCAAGTAAAAACACCTCTGGAGGTAAATTCAGCAATTCTAAAATCAATGTATAATCAAACATTCCAGATTCATAAACCAGATTAGTTTTTGGAACTTGCATAATACAAGGAGTCTGTGACATTGGACAAAAAGAGCTGTACATGTATTTGAATTACTGCTGGTACATTCCCTCCTTTATTTTTCTGATTATCTCTGTAGATACATGTACATGTATACTGCTACTTGTTATTTAACCATACCAAAAATAATTCTACATAATTTAGAACTACATGTATTTTACTTTCAAATTGTTAAAAATAATGTAAAAAAAAATTCTTCTGTATCATTAGCAAAGCTAAAAGTAGCACATCATTTTGCTCACAAGATTCAATAAAAGCCTTTAATACTATAAAAACTTGATACATAAAAAGTCTTTGAAAAGTCTCAATCTTTAGTCTTTCACTTGTCTTCAAATGATAGTAGTTCTAAATGTGTACATCAATATCCTTTATTATCACAAACGATTGTACACAGAATTGATAACTAAAATACATGTGAAATTTCAGCATCATATCCACTACAAAGTTCCAGATCTGAATACCACAATGCAAAGTCTCACTATAACTGATAATTATAGATGAAAACATCACACCAAAAGCAAACGAAAGCAGTGAAAGTTAAATAAATGTAGGCACAAAGTTATGGTAAAGAAGCAAACAGATTATTCATGTAGGAATCTGGGTCAGGTATTTCTTCTAGAAGACCTGATAAAAAAAAAATTAAAAAAAATTAGTCAATCAGAAATGAAATTTGATATACTTCACTACCTGCATCATTATTTCTGTATAAATGGTCAGTCTGTACATAAACTGAAACAACATACCGACGACATCACAGAACTCTGAGAATGATTCACAGGGCAGTATCTCCTCTTGGTAGGAGTTCAGTACCCGGTCACAGGCTTCAATAATGGGTCTGTCATTATTCCGGATGAAGTCAGCCACCGCAGAGCTCCAGGTGTTATCACCACTCAAGACTACCTTCTGTTGAAGCAAACAAAACTTACAACTGTAGTTTTCAGCCATACAGAAGATATGATATCACATGTACTATGCAATATTCAATAAATTCAGAGGCATTTTCTTCTTCATCTTCACTCAAAAAAAGTATTCCAGTACTAAAGTTTTTGTTTTAAGTCAGAAAATACATGTACTGGCACACACTGATATGTAGATGTACAAATATATTTGATATAAACCCATTTTTAATTTTAATAATATTACTTTTTCAGACAAGCCCAAATTTTCAGTATGGTGTCTACTTCAATTTCTTTTCAAGACGTTTTCAGACATAGATGTACGACAAAGGGGATTTTCTAACACTGATAAAAATCACTGAAAAGTTGACGACACCACCAAGTACAGGCAGCAGGACAGACAGCGGACAAATTTTGATCAGAAATACTCGTATGAGGTGAACTAAAAGAAGGAAAACTTTGATCATCTTACCTTATACACTTTCTGGTAGACATCATTGATGATTCCAAAGAAGCCAAGGATTGGTTTGTAAACACTGTACTCTTTGACTGTTTTGTCTGTCAATCTACACAGATCAAAACAAAAAATGTCATTTTTTAAATAGCACATAGAATCATACATGTATATTGCTGCCCAAACTCATATGTACATGTATACCGTTTACTTTCTGTGACAAAAATGTTTCCACTTATTACATACTGGCATCTCTTTATCTATGTTTCACAAAATGTACACTAAAAATCATCATTAATTTGATCACAATTATTTTGTTTTTAATTTCAAGGAAGTCCCATAAAACTTCAATATTCTTTACGTCTTTGTTCCCCCTGGTGTCACATGTCGAGTCTGGCAAAGAACCAACAGTCTATCCAGCAGCTGGACTCGTTTTTCCTTCCACTTGGCATGTGATAAAAGATGGAGTGCCATGGTAGTCCAGTACAGCGGGCCCTCAGTCTGCAAAACCATTTACATATTATGAGCATAAAAAAGCATTTATATTTCACCCATGTTAATCCATTTTGAATATCCAGCAAAAAGTTACGTTTTACCAATATAAAGTATAGGCATATGAGGAAAAACAAACACAAAATCCCCCCCCCCCCCCCCCCCCCCCCCAGGGCTCATCCATACTGGGGCATAACTAAAATGATGTATAGCTGAAAACCAGAAAGAAAGACACAAGTTTCAACATTATTTATGTTTCACCTGAAACAGGAAACATCTTAATTCAATATTTATCAATACTCATGGCGTATTAAAGAGTTTTGCACCCAAGATTTGGAATAATGTCATTATTTTGGAAGTGTATTTTTTTTTATTTCTACATTGAAGGAGAATTAAGAAATTAAAAAGAAAAACTGGGGTCACAAAGCTTGTTTTGGAGCTACAGGGTTTTAAACTTGACCCTTTTGCACTTATAAAATTTAATTAAAATTTATTCATTTAAACGTCATTAGTCTGTTGGTGTCAACATAAGCAACAAAAATCATTCATTACATAAAATCGGTACATAATCATGTCTTCTAACAAAATACGTATAAAAAAGATTAATACTAGTAAATTAGATATAGATAATGACCATTTTGCATTGCTATATGGAAAATTCTTGATATATAATTTGAAAATATAAAACAACATATTAGTAGTAATGCCAATTTCTTAAATTTCTCATAAATTTCAAAACTGTGATTCTAAATTTTAAAATGGAACTTTAAAAAGTGGGAGTTAGAGATCAAATTTTTAAATTATTGGCCAAAATACTGAGTTTTTAGACAAAATTTTGTGCAAGTAAATTAAATTAGACTTTTTCAAGAATTGGTGTTCTATTTCAAAAAATATATCAACCAGATTAATAGAATACAACATTTGAATTACTCCCAAGTCTCGGCTACTTCTATCATGAATTACAAAATGGAAATACAGGGATATAAATATTGACAATATGTTTGATGATAGAGAAACTGTGAAATCATTCAGATTTAGAACTCTTTGATTAAAAAAACCTTCCACCACAATATATAGTCTGTAGCAAACCCTTTCGAAATTTGAATTGACACATTTTTTCAACTGGATAGGGTTCAGTAATAGATGTTTAATATGTCTGCACCAACGGGGTCAGTATTGAATCAGTAAATACTAAATCAGAGCATCCTGCGCAGTTATGCTCAAAAGCTCAGGAGTTAACTTCCTTAAAGAGTACAAATTTTCAGGAAAATCTAAGCACTAGTCTCTTAGAAAATATCCAGACAAAATCACATCCAGATGGACAAAATGATTCCATTATACCCCCTCTTAAACTTATGCAGTAGTCTCAATCTTCAACATTTGCCACTGGCGAAAACACTAAGTCAAGTAAAATTGGGTTGGACTTATAAATAATTACATATATCATCAATATCACTGACTTTCTGTTAAAATTATACATATATTTAGAGGTCTGGTGATTGTAATCAGAATTAATCGTTAATATAACGTTTCTATCACACTTGAACCGTCTCTTCAAAGTTTTATTCAAAACTGAGAGAAGAAGCATTTTGTGTATGATCAGGACCAGTGAATTTTTCTTTGATCTTGTAAACAGTTCAGATACAGAGTCCCATATGACCAGTGCTCAAAAAAGTTTTCTGTTAAGACTGTAATCTCTGAGAACATGTGGTTAAAAAACATAAAACAAAATGACTAAGTTCATAAAGTTGTAACAACAACAAAAAACCAAAACCAAAAAAAAAACAACATAACAAAACAAAAACAAAAAAACTAAGAGTAAAATTAAGAAAAATTCTCAAATTATGATAAGAATATCAGGTACACATCTTTATATGGTGAATATTAAATGTATAAATTTTCAGAAAAAAATCAAGTGCAAGTCTCTTATAACATCATGTCTACTGATGAACAAACAAGGTGATTTCAATATACCCATTTAAACTTTATTTGTGGGGAGGATGGGTGAGTAATAATAAAAACGAACAGTAAGGCCCTGATCTGTTCAAGTATAAAACAATGGTACCTCATAACAATTTTCAATCCATTTGTCTTTGGCAGCATCAAGGAAATTTCCCAAGTTTTTCTCTTCTCTAGTTACTGATCTTGTCCTAAAAATGTAATAAGATAAAATCATTTCATACTTCAAAACATTATAGTATTGATCTGAATTTAAAGAGGTCAAGTGTCTAAAACATATGTCCCGTTTCTCTCCATGAAATCTGTGTTTAGATAACATGGTGATCTAACCTCAAAACCAATAAGGGTCATCTTCTAAATCAATACACCTATGAAGTTTGATCACACTTGAGTTGTCCTGCCAAGGAAGTTCAATTACTATCAAAAGATGAGTTCTTCTGCTATCAGGCAGACAACAACTAATACATGCATGCTAAATAACCCCATGACCTTTGACCTGAAAATCACTAGAGGTCATCTACTAGTCATTACCAACCAAATTTCATAATTGTTAGGTAAAGGGTTCTCAAAATATTGAGTGAACAACACTTGGTCAGCTGACAGACAGCAGCAAACCAAATGTTCCCTCTTCTACAATGAGGGGCATAAAAATGTACCCATATGTATTGGAGTGAAAACACAAGGATGATAAGAGGCTACTAACGTGTTGATGACATATAGAGCCATGTGCATGATGTAGGGCAGGAGATGCATGTTGCTCTGCCTTCCTCCTCCACCACTGTCCTCACTGAATGACTTCTCCTGAGCAAACTTCATTATCAGCAGCTTCACATCATGTACATTGTAAGGGTAGCTTGGATCTCTGACACCAGTACACTCTTGTAGGTATGTGTTGTGTCTGGATAAAAAAAACCCACCCAAATATCAATAGGTAATACAAATACAGGGTCACCATAGTTGAGTATAAAATTAATTTATCTGACTACACAAAAATAAGATGTGTTTGTGAAACACTGATGCCCCTGTATGACCAAGCTCAAGGTCAAGGTCATAAATTTTGGTACAAAAAGAAAGGTCTTGTCACAAGAAATACTTGCATGAGATATGAAAGCCCTAGTATTAAACACTCAAAAGTTGTGACAAAGGTTAAAGTTTTTCAAACGTACAGTAGGTAAAACTCCAATCTCAATTCATGAGGCCAAAAATTATGCTACCTAAAGGAATGTCTTGTCAAAAGGTTATGCCACCTTAAGGAATGTCTTGTCAAAAGGTTATGCCACCTTAAGGAATGTCTTGTCAAAAGGAATACACATCAAATACAAAAGCCCTGTCACCAGCTATTCCAAAGTTAAGGCCAATGCTAATGTTTTTCAAAAGAGGGTCAAACCCTATCTTTAAGATTAAAAATCTTGGTACCAAAATGTAAAGGTCTTGTCACAAATGAAATATGAAAGCCATACCACTATCTATTCAAATGTTATGGCCAAGATTAAAGTTCTTGCAGACAAACAGACAGACCAAAACTATATGCTCCCGAATCTCCAATTACAGGGACATAAAAACATTACACCTGTTACATATGTATAGCTCAATACACTATACCTTGCCAGACAGGTAGCAAATGCTGACTCTTGAACATGAGGCCCCCACAGTGGTAACAAACCATTACACTTTGTGTTGGCATTCTGAAGAGCTGCACTTTCCCATTCTTCTCTTCCCCTGGCATGTCTATAAAATGAAGACCAAAAAAATTTTTCAAAGCCAGTAAAAATCTCATTATCATCCATGTGAAATAAAAAAAGATAAAAAAGAGAAATTGAATGCATTGTGAATAATGGCATTAAACATTCTATGATGAGATGTGCCTACCTAACAGCAGCAGTGTGACAGTCTACGTGGATAACATTGAAGTGAGACACAGTAGAGTAACCAACAGACTTCCGGGGTTTGTTCTCAAAATCATCCAAGTATACTCTCTTTGAAAATGTGTAAATAGACAGAACCTGTAAACAGTAAACATACCATATAATCAATGCATCAATTATTTTGACAATTTCTTTGCAAAACATTACCAAAGCATACAATGATACACTTTTCCTTGAGCACCTTTCCTTACTTTTTGTGGTTGATATCGATATCCTTCTCTACAGATACAGCAAGTTAAACCCGTCTCTTCTTTCAGGTCTTCAATCTGCTTCAGTACTGAGCTCTCCACAGTAACCTGCCCCTTTTCATTGGTCTATAATACACAATATTACATAGTAAATCATTCATTGGTCTATAATACACAATATTACATAGTAAATCATTCATCTGTGTCAAGGCACACTTTTCACTGGTCTATAATACACAATATTACAAAGTAAATCATTCATCTGTGTCAATGCACACTTTCTCTGTACCTTACACAAAGTATTACAGAGCTGTTGTTTTACCTTCATTCCTAAAGCTCCAAGCTGTTTCTTTCTCTTGGCCATAGCCAATCTTTTCTTTTCAGCCTTTGTTTGCTGTCTAAAGTCTTCAATCTACAAAGATGACATTTTTATTCTAAAGTACATTCTACAAGACTAACATTTTTCAATCAAATCTTTCCATAAATAGTGTACACAAATGAATGTACTGAATGCCAGAAAAAAGTCATCCCATCTTATTTTAGCCTAGACGCACTGAGAAACAATGTCAATGAAATTGATTTCGTCATTGTCATTCTTCACCTTTTAAACCAAATGCTTTAAGTTATGAAGTGGTCTGTATATTATGAGTATAGTTGTTTAGCAATAGTCAACACAATAGTACCTGTCCTGTACTACTGAATATGAATGAAATATGACATCACAAAATGGTGGGTTTTCATTTTTTTCCATGTAGAAAATAAAAGGTTTTGACAATGCTACTAGGGTCTTTATGAATTCTCCAACAGTTTTGAAGCACAAGATATATAATGGCACAAATGATGATACACGTATATATGAAAATAGCAGAGGTATAATGATGTGGACAATAATTTTCAAAGCCAGACTTATTCTAAAATTAGCATATTGTGCATATACATGTACATGTATTTGGAAAAAATGGATAAATCATTCATTGTTATGTCATAATTAGAATATAAGCACTATGACCAAGTATGCATTATTAGTTTTTCTGCGAAAAGTTTTCCTCCCAAATAATTCTTCCTGTGTAATTTTATATGTGATTTAATGAAGACAGTACCTTAGCAGACACCTCCTCATTTTGCCTGAGGGCCTCCAATAAATTCTCAGCCATTGTCCCTATATGTTGATCAGAGGAGGCCTGCTCCAGCTTGTGTAGGACAGGAATACACTCAGATCCAATCAGGAGCTGGGTAGGAGGGTGTCCCTGGCTGATCCCGGTAAGAAGTCGGAGGACGTAACTCAGGGCTGGTTTCTGTATAAAATCTTTCCAGTTCTCTGTGTCAGTTCTGTTCTCACACAAAAGAAAAATCAACAATTCAATCAATTTTGTTCAAATTCATTTTCTGTAACACTTACACATTTGATCTCATGCATGGTAGAGCAATCCAACAATCTAATCAAAATCTGATATTTTCTAATTGTTACACTGGAGAGGGGTCTGAAAGCATTCTGTTTGAGATCATGTTACTGATCCCAGTCTCATGAATAATTCAATAAATATTCGACCAACAGTAGCAGCTTGACAAAGAATCAAGGACCAATCATAAATAGTTTTACTAAAGCATATTTGGATTTTAAAAATAGCATTGATGGAAAAAATGAATAAATTAAAAAAAAAGTGTTTAAATGAATTCCAAATACCTGCGTTAAAAGAAACACAATGGAAGATTTTAGATGCATTGTGGGGGAAGAGAGACTGTTTGGCTATTTTCTTGGCATTTGAAAAACTTTGTGTGGTCCGAATTTTGACAAATTTTGTCCACTTTGCAATCATAGCATGTACATATTTTTGAGGCTGTACGACATGACATACATTATTTCAACTGTTTTAACCAGGATTATTTGGATTTTAAGTTAATGTTTACGAGCAACTGTCACTCGGCCATTTCGAATGCATGTTATTTAGATAGCAAGTCAAGTGACAAGTCACATGTTCAGTTCAGAGTTCCAAATTGGTGGTTTTACTTACATAAAGCTGTGTATTTTATTACTACAGCATTGTGCCACAAGTTTAAGAGAAATAAATATATTGAATACCTCTTGTAATTCGTTATTTCAAGCTCTTTCAAACCAAAATTTAGACAGTGTTGAGTCTGAATTAAATACATCATGTTGGAATTTACCCGACTGCATGGAGCTATTTATAGGATGTTTCGATATAACAGTATAACTTTTCATGTTTGCGAAAGCTGTCATTTGATTGGTTAAAGGTAAAAAGTTGAATAACATGACCTCAAACAGAATGCTGTCAGATCCTTCTCCTGTGTAACGATTAGAGGAGATCTGATTTTAATTAGATTGAGCAATCCAAAACACTTACAACCCCTATAATCATAGTGAGTCATGCAAGAATAGTGATGAAATTGTATACGAAAGATTTCTGTTCCACTTACGGTAGAAGGGTTTTTACTTTAGGCGAATTCAGCAATATATAGTCTACTGCCATCTTGGTAATACCATGTTCTGCTATCATGTTCTTCAATCTTATGCCATTAGCATTGCTCTGCAATAAATGATACATTTATAAGGCGTTAGGTAATATGACAATTTACTATAAATCTACCCATCATAATAAGAAAGAAACTTTTGTTGAGAATCAGAAACACTACAAATTTTCTGGTATCAAGTGGAGATGGTTTAATATTTCATCAACTGAACTCAGAACTGTCTTTGATGGCATAAATATCCCTTACAAAGCATTAAGCACTCTACCATTGAACCAAAAATTGCCTTCATGGTTTAACCTCTACATACACATGTATGAATATCATCAGTCTAAGCTGAAAGACACAGTATTTGAATTTTATCACAAAAAATGTTCTTGTACAGATGGACTGAGAGCAATAGACTGAAGATGACGAAAACTGTTTAACTCTTGTTAGGAGCATGGTATAACCTGTGTGTCCTTAAAAAACCCCAAAACAAAACAAAAAACCCCCCAAAACAACTTACCTCTATTCCACAAGCAACCTCACAGAAACAGTCTAGATGTAAAGTTTCATCTTGGGTATGTTCCAAATCAAATCTGAAATGCAATTAAGAGTTTTTGAATATATATGATAAATGTACAGGGCAAAGCTAAAAACAATCCCCAATGATCTGGGATACCAAAGAAAAACTCATATATACCAAAACAATAAAAGGTTTGCCATAGGTATCATTAAATCATAATAGTATATTCTCTTACTTAGTGAAATCCAGATAGGGTTTGAAGTGGTTGAGAAGCACCAGCATTTTGTCCTCCTCCCCAAAAGCTAGGAATGGTATCAGTCTCATCAGCCCCTGAAGAACGCTGGGGTTGGACCTCACAAATGGACTGTTTATTCTGTCCAACAGCATCAACAACTGATCCTTATTGCCACACAGTTTGGAAAACTTCTGTAAATGAAAGTTGATACCCAAATAAACTGTTGTTTGGTAAAAGCATATAAACAACAGTTTCTCTCTGCCAAGTTTGTTGATAATATACAATACACATAATCTTGACCACAGAATAGAACATCAACTTTTCCGAATCGTCATTTAGATCATTCTCCCTTACTGTGTAGATTTCAGGGTCCTGACTGCTGGCTTCAAGCAGAATGACCTCCATAATTTGTAGTATTTGCTCGGTGATGGTCTGCCCCTTGGTGCTGGTCCCACTCTCCTGTTCTGCCCAAAGGGCCAGATTCAGAGCCCCCAGCATGATGTTGACAGTATTCATTTCTGTCTTTATAAGCTCTTGTCTACAAGCCTTCACATTCACCACAAATCTGAACAACTTCAGAAGCACAGTCATCAACTGCCTGCCTAGTACCAGATCTTTAATAGTGGCCAGTCTGTCAGAAAGAAACACACATTGTCTATAGTCAAGGGGACATGCAACAATTTGAATGTCTTGTAGATTGATATGACAACACTATTTGGGCTTGAAATACATGTAAAATAACACTTTACCGTGTCAGCATAACTTTGAGACCATCTCCCTCAGCCAACACTGCAGCCATTTTGTACACCTCCTCTTTATCAATATCCTCCTCTGAATATACATTTGATTATCATATATTTCAATACATATACATGTAGCTCATTAGCAAAGCAGTTGAATGATACCAAAATGTAATCTTTATATAAAATCACTTGTCAATGATCTAATTTTGATGAAGAGAATTAGTTCTTCATCATAATTCTAAATCATATTACTCTTTCCATTTAAATCAAACTTGGCATAAATGAGAAAGCACCTGAGCTGGAATCGAGTGAATTCACCATATCTTCTGTGGCATCCCCCAGTAGACCCCTCATTCTGTAGATAATGGGCATCGGTTCACCTTCACCATGTTCTGGGGCCCAGATCTTCTTATAAACCTCATTAACTGGTAAGTCTAAACTAATGATCTTCTTGTTTACCAGTAACTACAATATACATGTACATGATTTTATCGTGAAGAATCTTACAAAACCAAGTTTGTCTTTTCTGTGAGGGTAAACATCAATATCTTTACCTCCATTCCAGTGTCATCCTCCAGCAATGCCACCAACTCACAATCTGTGAATAAAGACAGAAAGAGTTGAAGGCATTTGTGTCACCTGTCTTGACCTTGGATGTGACCTTAAACTCTTCAGGTAATGCATCTGTTTTGATTACTCTCGTGAAGTTTCACACAGACATAATAAAATAAAATAAAAGAATGTGCATTTTCACTGAGACAGAATGGCAGTCATAATCCTTAACTGTCTCCTAAGCACTGATGGTGACCCAAGTATTTAAAATTTTTGTTTTATGCAATTTTTTTCTTTATTAATAAATACATGCCCTGGCAGATCTTGTTTTTAACATCTCTCATCAGTGGTCCAAGTCCAGGTTCATTAGAGCTGTAAGGATTACCCAGCATCCTCCCCTGCAGGAAGTCTTCCTGTTGGGGGTCTTTCTCAAGAATCATTAAAAATTCTCCAACATCATTCTCCTCCTGTAAAACAGCATTTACATTCAGAGTGGGACTTTTTAAATATCCTATTTTAAGTCTTTCAAAAATATGTTCTTCATCGAATGCTAAGTAATTTCAAAATAGCCCTTACTGGGAATATGATGCTGCACAGTCTCTCAAAGATGAAGACTGGTGACCTGTAGTCATCATCGGGATACTTCTTCACCGTCTTCACGCACACCTGCATGAACTCCTTGGTTTCTGACTCGGTACCTAAATGCAGATTTTGGCCAGACTGAATTTTGTTGATTTTCCCGAAATCTGTTGATATCGATTTATAAAACAGATCTAACTACATATTGTATGTGTTTCTACCTGTGGTAAGCTCCTCCAGCAGTTCTAGTAACTTGTCCTGGGTGTCATCGATCAGCTTTGTTCTCTGCACCACCAGCTTCCTCAAGGACAGGTAGCCATTTAATACATACCCCACCAACTTGTTTTTGTAGTAATGCTTGATTACTTCTTGTTCCACAAAGAGTGATATCAACTCTGAAATAGATGATTTGATGAATTATACATATAACAATACCACTTGCATAAAATAAGAATAAATGAGTGCTACAAAGTCATTCATAATGACATAGCTAACTTAGTGTGTTCATGAATTGTTATATCCAATTCATGCAATAATCATAATCTTTGTTTTATTTCTAGGCTGATAGATTACACATAACACAAATGTACGCAGGGTACATGCACAGTGTATGTACACTGTATATAACCATATTTCATACTACATCATATATTACTGATTACAGAATGTGATGTTTCCAAGATCAACTACATCACATTAAAACTGAATGTAAAGGAAAAACTATATTTAAATATTTATATTTCAATTAGATATGTCAATGTTAAAGTCTGGAATCTGACCTGTCCAGACCCTCCAACCAAAGATCTGTATCACAGATGGTCAAAAACCTGTCACCACACAATTTCAAATGTCTATAAACCAAAAGTTAAAATCTAATCCCATATTAACTTCATGTGCTGAGTAGAATTTAATGTATTCACCTGTAAGAGCTTTCAGAGCAAATCCTTGTGCCAGATCAGAACTGAGAGTCGTCTCCTCCAAATACTGCAGCTGTTCTACTTCCTAGGGCCCAGTAAAAACAATCCAACAGTCAGAAATCAAGCCAAAAATGGATAAAATTACAGTTGACCATAAAACTCTAAATTAAGTACATCTTCAACTTCTATTGTCTGAACAAACCTTGGTGATTAAATCTCCTAAGTGCAGCAGAACACCTTTGATTGACAGGTAGCACTTCCAGTGGGACTGACTGATCATCCTTTTGAACAGAGACAAGAACTCTGTGGCACATTCCCCACTCTTACAGATTTCATCCAGGCATCTGAAGTCAGACAATGTTATAATGATGACCTCTCAACTACATAAATCTTATGAAGCTATCTGCAAGTTATTTCTCATACTTATCAAATTAGGACCTATTTTCTACTTTCACTGTACAGTTACTTCTTGTTAAACCATTGCCTTTTGTGTTTCGGAAAATGAATTTGGTGATAAATTGAATGTACAGTATCAATGGATAGTTTCGTCATACACATTCAGTTTCTATTTGGCATTCATTTATTGAACTTAAAATACATTCATAATATGCACATTTATTACAGGTACATATATTTTGTTCTGCAATAAAATGAGTTTGCTGTTGAATAAAAAACATCACCAGTACAATTCGTATAAAACACTCCTTTTGCCTATCTTGTGTCTTATGAACAGGAATGTATATACTTCTCGAGATCTTTGTCATTCTGACTTTCATAGATGTCATATAGTGTTTCTTCACATATTGTGCACAACTGAATGAATACATATGCACTCATTCAGTTGTTTTGTCTGAAATTTAAAGCACTCACTTTTGTGGTGCTGCATACTGTAAATGGACATTAAAATTTCTTACATACAGAAAACAACACTAATCCAAACAATCCTCTTATTTAATTCTTTATAATTATATGGACTATTAGGCTTATAGATGGCAATTCATATGTGATCTAAGGTGACAAATAATTGATAGCTTCACTAATCACACACATTTGGTGGTATACTGAGACATCTGGCACCTTAATACGTAGACTAGGTATACTTTAGAAACGGAGCAGGAGGTGGTATGTGACTTTGGTATCATAATAGGAGATTTATAGAGCAGGAAAAACCATATAGATATGGTGGTAAAATGAAAATGGCGATAAATCTAGTAGCAATAATTTGAGAATTATCATCATTACACTGTAACAAATTGCAGCTGAAAATAAAATGCTTGATTTGTAAATGGATTCTCACTTGGTAAGCATATCAATGATCTCCTTTTTACGTGATGGTATCTGAGAGATGGACTCTATAATGCTACAAGCAGTCTGTCTGGCAGATCTAGAGGATGGTGTAAACATCGCTTGTTGGAGCCAGGTGGTTTGTGTCAGCTTCAGGTGGATAGGTGGAGTCTTCCACATCTTCTCTCTCCACCTGTTGCCATACTTCTCCATCAAGAACAGAGCTCTCACTTCTTTCCTTGCTTCTTTCTTGTCTGATTTATTTTCACCAGATTCTGCCATTCCTGTTAGATGACAAATAGGGGTGTAACAGCATATTGATATATTGTGATATATCAACATTTTTTATTGGATCACAAAACAAAATAAATGTACTGGTTTTTCTGATGTGTTGTGCGATATTATTTCTTATTGAAATTATATTATCTGTCATGTTGGTTCCTTTATCAGTTTGAGATGCTTGTGAAAAATAAAGGATTTATACGACCCCTTAAAACATTATTTACAAAAAGATGGCAGCAGAATCATTGGAGAGAGTAATCTCTGTTTTATAAGTGTTACTTTTTCATTCACATTTAATAAACAGCCTTTTTATGCCTAATGTGAAAGTCTAATAAATGTTGATATAATAAAGCATGTCTTAATTTTTTATTTATCATGCCATACAAACTTGAATATCAATTACATTTTAAGTGGATTGATGGTAAAAAAATTGATTTATTTTAATTTTTTTTGAAACATTATATCACAATATATCATGATCCATTTCAACTGTATCATTACATTGATATTAAAACACACTAAATTTAAATGAATTATAAAAAGTGAGATTCTTTTCCTGTTGTAGGTGATATAAATTTCCTTTTCTGATTCTTTGTGATAATTTTAAATTTTAATACTATATAGTAGGTGGCCTTATGATCCACAATGGTAAAAAGTAAGTTTTGTGTGTTAAAAAACATATATTTTAATTTTGAACAACTTCATTTTAAAAGTTTCTGGTAATTTACTTTGTGACATTTAATAAATACTCCAGATGGCTCACCTCTTCTGGGCAATCTTTTTTGCCAGGTCTGGAATGAGTGCTTGGCATCCCCTGACAGCCATGCCTTACTGTTCACATGAAGATCAGCTGACATATACTTCAGAGGCACTGCAACATCCTGGGCCTGCTTGTCCTGAATTCACATGACAGTTACAAAATCACATGACAGTTACAAAATCACATGACAGTTACAAAAATCACATACCATAAAAAAAAATAATCACATAACAATCAAAGAAACCAAATAACAATTACAGAAATCACATGAAAGTTACAGAAATAACATGCACATGATAGATACAGAATTCACATAACTATCACAGACATCACCTATCAGTCACACACATCACATACCATAGATTTTTAAATATATTGCGAGGAATTTATTATCACATAATTTAGCAAGATTTACAGCAGTACCACCTGTGAAATAAAATTAAAGTTTTTTTCGTTTTATATTGCTGAAATACATGTAAAAGCTCTTGATCCGCAGACAACTTGCAAATTCATGGTCTTGCGATTTGACATCTAAGAGTAGTTATTTCATGATCTTAAGTACTGACCCCCCCCCCCCCCCCCCCCCCCAAAAAAAAAAGGAAATACACAGCAACAGTCTAAGAATTCACATAACAGTCACAAACAGAAGTCAAATGCAAATGACAGTCAAAGAAATCACATACGTGTCACAGAGTAATCAGGTACCAAAGTCAGTCAAGTCACAATAATGAAGGAACAGTTAAGTAGAGTATTTTGAAATTATAAGACTTTGAAAATCATTCTGTAATGTTTCTTTTACTTCATAACTTTTATAATTTCATTGTCTCACCTTCTTTGATGCTCCTCCATCTGGTTTAACCAGTTGCTGTAGAATTCTCAGACAAGGTAATGTTATGGTGTCCATTATCACTGGTTGCTTCATCTGCATTCCCATCAGGAACAACCTCATCACTATAGAGTAAAAAAATATATATATAGAGAGTATATTCAATATTTTGTTGTTGGATATTGAATTTATTTCACGAGTGAAATAAATTCAATATCCAACAACAAAACATTGAATTTTCTGTTTACATTTTCTTACGTTTTCCTTTTGGTCTAACTCATTGGACATACATAGAAAAAGTAGTTCCGGTTGTTATTTTCACAGTGAATATAACAGTTGTTATTTTCACTGTGAAAATAACAACTGTGAAAATATCAATTTTATTGAAAGGATAAATTTCAGTATTTCACTGCTGAAAATGTAATATATTATCAGACCTTAAATTCAGGCATTAATATTCTTGTTTTTCTGATCACTAACAAGTATCTTAGCATATCAGAAATTAACTAAATGCTCTTCATATGTTGCCCACATTTACTCTATGGCCTTGGTTTGACCTTTTGACTTGGTCACAAATCCAACTCCTCTGTTCCTTTACTAACTAGCTGAAGTTTTAAATTTCAAATCCTACAATTGTCTTTAACATGTACATAACATTTTCTGTATCAACTAATGGTAACTTCAGCCTTCAATCTTTTGATACCCAAACTGATAAACATTGTACTACCCAATATCATTACTTTTCAACCTCTGTAGCATGTGAGACTGAAAGATCAAACAATACTCTGTCCTTGTATACAATGATTTTGTCTGTGACCTGTTCATTCAAAATAAACAAAATCTTCCTCACTACCTAACATGTACACATACATATAGTTTTTCTATATTACATATGAGGCTGTTAATTTAAAGGGGTTCAAGCAACACAGTACTTCTGTGGAATGTGTGGAGAATAAATGTCATATGGTACACTTTATATTGTGTCTACCACATTGGATGCAAGCACATATACAACAACATACTAGAGGAATGCATTGCTGCTATTGGTGTTTGATAATTACCACATCTGACTCTCTGTTCCCAACAGCTGTCTTCTTGTTCCAGGGATGTGGCCAACAGCATGATTTCATGTCTCACTGATGAACCCTAAACAAATCAAACACAATCTAATTTATACAAAGTGAAATAACAATATTCAAATTTTCATTAAAAGCCAAAACTTGCTGTCACTAATGTTTTTTGTTGTTGAGTTTCTGATTTAATTTTGTTGAAACATGTTTGAATTTTCCCCTACCAGATCTGGGTTTGACAGGTGCCCCTTCAGTGCTCCAGCTATCCTAGTCATTATCAAGTTGTTCATTTCCTCAGTTCCTTTACGATTATCTTTAGTCAACATACACAACAGGGACAGTACAGCTATTCTGACTTGTAATGTGCCATGTCTAAGGTTGAAATCTATTAGTTCCTTAATCATGCCCTTTGTAACGAAAACAAATAGTACTGTACATGTAACTGTTTAAAAGACTGAAAATATCGGTCTTTCTTGTACAAAATTCCCTTTCATAATATAGCTACACATTATGATAAAGATATTTATAAACTATTATTCATAGTTGCTTACTTGACTACACAGTATATGTCTCAGGTTAGTGTTAGTCACCAGAGCCCTCAGTAAGGTGATACAGTGTTCTACTGCTGCACTGGCACATCCATAGCAGGTGCTGGTTCTGGCACTGTTCAAAATTAACATGATTTATGGTTAAAAACTAACATCATGACAAGTCACACTGTGCTACACAATACAAATTGAACATATTGGAAATGAGTAAATGCATTGAGATACCGAAGTTTCATAACTTTTAACTGAATGCCAATTTCTGCTGTTTTGGGTGCTCTGCCACATGAAATCAGGTGCTCAATGACATACATTTACTCATGAAGGAAAAATATAGCTCAAACCCTCCACAAAAATATATGATATACATGTCTCAAACAAAACTGTATTTATTTTATGCCTAAAAATTTGATGAAACCACATGAGAATAAGCTTTGACTCCACCTTTCGGTTCCTCGGGGCTTGATACAGCTGGGAACTTTACGGGCCTTCAGAGGTGATTCTATGACATCACGCGGACTTGTCACAGGTGACACTCGGCTGGCAGCTGCCACCGCTTCCTGTTGTTGACAATCGTATTCCACCAACTCCTTACGACTTGCCATTACTTTCTGCTCACAAAAAATATTCAAAACACCTTTTTAAAATGCATCATTCATATCAGATCCTTTGGTATGATGTTGAAATTGAAGTGGTATTTGGGTGTGGGTAAGAAAATGTTCTACCTTAGAGCATAGCCATTCCATGTACACAATTTCAACAAGTTACTTCAATTAATTTTAGAAAAAAAGATTTATCTAATATATACTAATACACATTAAGTCTCTCATGAAAAATCATTATGTAACAATAAAATAAAACAAATGATACAAGGATATATGTACTGGGACACTGACTAATTATCACTTTGCTTTACTGGGTTACCTGACTGATTTATCTGACTGATTATCACTTTGCTTTACTGAGTTATCTGACTGATTTATTTGACTGATTATCACTTTGCTTTACTGAGTTATCTGACTGATTTATTTGACTGATTATCACTTTGCTTTACTGAGTTATCTGACTGATTTATCTGACTGATTATCACTTTGCTTTACTGGGTTACCTGACTGATTTATCTGACTGATTATCACTTTGCTTTACTGAGTTATCCGACTGATTTATTTGACTGATTATCACTTTGCTTTACTGGGTTACCTGACTGATTATCACTTTGCTTTACTGGGTTACCTGACCGATCATCACTTTGCATTATTGGGTTACCTTTGTTGGATCATTCAAGACAGTAGTTGCAGGATTCACCTCTTCAAGAATTTCGGATAGTAAAATGCACATATGATTTTAGCTTTTGCTCACCTGAATGATCTTGCTGAGTTCATCAAAGGATGATTTACACTCATTGCAGTACTTGAGAGCCAGCTGTTGTATGGACTTGTTGACACTACTGCCTGGGACACCTGCACTGTTTGTACCAGTGGCACTGACTCCCTCTTCCTAAACAGACAACACCTTCACATTTTAATAGTTTAATAAATGTCTAGAAAGTAATATTTATGCCATAATAAGCCTTATTACCACTGTGTAATAACTGGGAATTTTCTCACCCTTTCGCATCCATGTTCCTTAACTTGAATCAACAACTTTTCTAGTTGAGGCCTGTGTTGCTGAAGATTTCTGTATATTCTGTCAGCTTTTTCTAGCAGAGTGTTAATGGTTCCAATTGCCTAAAATATGAAAGACCATTTAATATTTATTCATATTCCAAATGTTCTAGCAAAGTTGAAAGTCTGATCTCTTTAGATACCAACTTTCTTTCTGTCCTCTTCATTTTCAATAGGATCAACAGCACAGCAAGGTTTGGCAGTCAGGGTGACATCAAACTTGGCATATTTACAGAATCCACAAGCATTGCAGAGGAATGGATCTTTCTCATCATAGTTTATTGCTCTGTTGAAAACAAATTATACACTTTTATATGTAATTTACTCCAATTCTTTGTTTTCAATGTTTAACTTTGTATACAACCACTAAGACTCTACCTGCATTTGTGACACTGAAACACATTTTCCCCACAGTTGCCACAGACTCCAGGGTTGGCAGGGACAGAAGCACTACAGCGGGGACACTGCAGAGTCTCAGCCGTTGCCTGCAGGTTATCGTAAAAATCTGCGTACTCTATCATCAGATTACAGGCCACAATGGGGATTGGAAATTCCACCTTAACATCTGTCTGACCTGTGGACAAGGTCATTTTTCTTGCCTTGTGCCAAAGTCCAGGTCTGAAAAACAGAAGTAATGCAACTGCACCAACTCTATATACATATATACAGCAACAATGCATATGTATTTAACACTTATAAAGTTACAACATGACTAAAGTTCTTTTTTTTTTTTTTTTTTTTTTTTTTTTTTACATTTAACCAAAATGCATGTTTTTTTTATCAGCTGTACCAATAAAAGATGACGTCCCTCTTAGAAATAATTGAATAATTATGGCACATCAAGCTTTTAAAAGAAAACTTCACATTAAATATCTTTTGAATTTACTTGTTTTTAAGTTCCACCACAGCCTGCACTGTTCTGTTGTTGTAGTAGATGTTCAAAACTCTAACCATCTTGGTTCTCTTCAAGTCACTGATTCTCAGGGTGATCTTAGAAATGGTGTGACTACCAACAAGTTTCACTATCTGTGTTGTGGTGGTGAACTTAGAGTCTACTTTGATGGAGGACAGCTTCAAATTCTGTAACACAAAATCCCATTACTTTTGAAACTAGAACCATTACCTTAACCATCACATAAGTATCACACAACTGCTACTGAAAAATTTCTGGATGCTAAAATCAATGCATACAGAATAATCATGCTGGCAAAGCTACAAACATTTTAAAAAGATTATAGTTTCACATGCAGTAAATATCAAATACATTAGCTATTTTGACATTTTCACCGCTGAATTTTAAAGCCTTCATTAATTAACTTCACAGGTTTGGAATACGTGCATAAACATGACATGCCAGCTTTCTGATACAATAGCCTTTTTGACTAAAGAAAGTTATTCCTTCTCGTCTAATTAGCAGTTTTGATCCTCATGGAGTCTTAAATTTTAAAGAACATATCACTGCTCATTTCATTCAGGCACAGACTGTTTGCAATGTTTTAAAAAATACATGAGATTTTAAAAATCCTTTGCATTTTCCATATAAGTAAAGTACCCGAGCTCCTGAACCTCTAAGCAATTCTAAATTTATGAAATTTGAAATTCCGAATATGAATGGTCACTGTACCATTTTGGTAATATTCAGTCATGTAGTCTCAATAAAACTGCTACAATCATTAAAATTCATTATGAAAGATTTAAAAAAAAAATGATGACAGGTGAGCATGTATTATAGAATGGTCATAGGTACCCTGAAGACTGACTAGCACAATCTTGTCAAGTACTTACAGCATATGGAACTTCTGGGTTGTTGCATACAAGGCAGGGATCACTCTCCAGATAATATCCATCAAAGTCAACTAGGCCTTGTAACATACTGAAACATTTGTTTTCATATTTTAAAAACTTCAAGCAACAGTTGAAAGTAAAATTATTAGTTATGTACACTAATGTAAACTTAAACTTTCTCTCTTTGCAATACATGTATATGTCTGTCAAAAATGTTCAGATTCTTTTTAGCAGATGAAAATATCATCATGTGGTTAACCACTTAACTATAAAAATGAAGCAGGAAGACATGTAGATCTTCAGTTATGACTTAATGCTTTCATAATGCATAAGAATATCAACCCTGGATTTACACCTAGTAAGACAATACTGATAGGTTGTAGGTGGAAATTAAGACAATATCACAACAATCAAGACAGATATGGACATATAGTCTGGTAGAATAAAAATATACTGTATACTGTACATGGCAGTAGCTTTTCATCTTCACTGAGGTATAGGCAAGCTAATGGGTTGGGTGCATGTAAAGGTACATACCTTATATTTCTCAATAAAACAAAACTTACTTGTAAATCTGAGCATTGGGGTGATTACACAACACCTGATTCTCCTGTTTAAGAACAGCTACAGCCTTATCCAAGTATTCCTTTGTCTGTAACAGAAAATTGAAATATAACTTAACAGAATAATTTGTCAGATAGTGGAATAGTAGCCTGCACAAAGTTACATTTCATCAATGGAGATAAAGAGATGTGGTGGACAAAAAAAAAATAAAAATAAAAAAAAAATAAAGAAGTTCTCCTAAATCTGAGAAAAGAAAATATCTTAGTTCATTACCTTTTTCTCAGAAGCCTGTGGGGTTTTCAACAGGAAGTAGCCCAGTAGGTCCACAAACTGAGATGCCTTTCGCCCATGCTGTGGCAGTTCTTTCCAGAGGTCCCACAACATATCCAACAGTCTCTCCTGATCCGTCAGACTGGAGTTTTTGTAGATGCTGTGCAGCAGGCTGTGGGCCTGCCAGCGGATACTGGTGGAGTTTGACTCCAGAAGGAAAGTCCGTACAAACTTCACAAGAAGATCACGGTCCAGGATTTTCATCAGTAACTGGACCAGGCTCAGACAGAGGGCTTCATCATGTTTCTGACCATCATCTGAATCTGCAATACAATGGAGCCTGACTGAAAACCTTATTCTAAATACAGTGTAACAGATATATCTGTTACACTGTTAACAATCACTGCAAAAATATGTTAATGTAATTCAAATCTAAGATCAATGGGTCTACTTTAATTCTATAATATATATGTACCTTCATATACTCTGAATTAGAATCATACATCAACTGATGAGCATTTTTGTAAAGCACAGTTTATCACTAAAAAGAACAGTCTTAAAGTAATTTTGTCCTTTGAAATATTGTATAAGAAGTGAATTGTAATACCTTGGTCATTTTTATCCTTGTCTTTGTCTTTCTTGGGTTTGCCTGGGGATCCTGTGATGCTGGATTTTCCCCCGTCTGTCCCATCCTCAGATTTACTTCCGCACAAGGCACTCTGTAACAGCTGTAACAGAGTGGGGGCCACGCCCTCATTCAGCAGAATACTGGCCCTCACCAGGAATATCATCACATCTACAACAGTAAGACACACCTCCTGTCAGTGCTTCTTGTTTCTTATTGTATATCCTTCACTGAGGCTCTTTTAAATTTACAGAGAGGGTTTTTATCCCGTTATATATGATGACAGAGTTTACTTACTTTGGTTATCTCGGCAGTACAGCTGCCAGTTAACAGGTCTACTAGCTGCTGTGTCACTACAGAATTTCAGGTGCTCAATCTACAAGTAAAGAACAAAGAACTATGAATGAAGATCTACATGTATCTAAAATGAAAGCATTGTTTTACACAGAAATAAGATTTAATTTAAACATATTTTATTATGCATATTAAAACAATAGAGAAATGAGATCTATATGTGAAACACTATGCCCCAAAGCATGTCCAAGTTCAATTATGATGAATTTAACCTTGAACTTAAAATGATTTTGTCAAAAAAGCTTTATTTCGACTTTTCAGCCCAAAATGAATGAATTTTCTATCTTGTATATTTCAAATTTTATGACCAAGGTTAGATTTACAGACAGACAAAGAGACCAAACATAAAATACTCCCTTTGTCTTTGAACTCTGACATATAAAACCCCAAATCTACACATGCACATAATGACCATACATCATCAAATAAAAGCCGCCCGCGTGGCGCAGTGGTTAGAGCGTCAGGCTCAAAGATCTGATGATCCTTGAGTCGGGGGTTCGAATCCCACTGTGGGACGTGGGTGCCGGTCTTTCGGATGAGACCGTATAAACCGAGGTCCCGTGTCGCAGTAGGTGTGGCACGATAAAGATCCCTCCCTGCTCAAAGGCCCTGAGTGCCGAGCATAGGCCTAAATTTGCAGCCCTGTCGCCGGTAATGGTGACAGCCGCCGGATAGCTGAAAAATTGCTCAGGCGGCTATAAACAAACAAACAAAAACAATCATCAAATAAAATCGCTAGTGACAGTAATTACTAAACTCTGAACTTACGATATTGAGAAGTGTGTCATAGTTGAGTACAATGGGGGCGGGTGTGACCTCCACATTGTTGACGTCCAGCCCTCCCTCTTTACACAGTTCTGTTACAGTCTGGAGATGGGACTCCACAGCATGCAAGTCTCTCAGCTGTCGGTATTTCTCCTTTGTTCCACTGATAAACAACAACAGCTAAAAGGGCAAGCAATACAATAATTCATTTATTATCCTGGATATAGTGGTCTGTGTTTTCATCATAAAACGAAATGTGCACATATTTATCATGTTAAGAGTGGTGCAAACAAACCTTTCTAACTTGGCGTTTGAAGTACGGTGTCTGTTGAGTCATCATATACTGAAAATAGTTTTACACATAAACATCTTAATACTAATTTACCCAAGGAACAAGAAAGTGAATATATTTTTGAAAGTAGATGCAAGAAATGTTTTGAAAACCTACCTCGGACAAAATTGTGTTCCACACTTTATCAAAGGTTGCAGATGGCACACTTGAGACACCCTCTGAAATCTTCTTTAGCTGAACAGAAAATCAATATAAAAGGTAAGGGAAGTTATGTAAAAGTTTTGCTATGAATACAAAAAGGCATCAAATAAACATGTCAAATCTGTGAAATCTGCTGACTTTCTTTTTCTTTTTAAACAATGATATGTGATATATTTGAAATATCTGTTTAAATATATACTAACCTGATATGGAAGCCTGAGAACCATTTCAGTGAGCATTTGTGGGTAATCTTCAAATACATCATTAGCATGCCCTTTGACATACTGTCGTAGGAAGAATGGAGACATGTCTGGGGGTGGGGAAGTGGGGTGGGGCTTCAGTAACTGTCCTGTTACTGAACTTCCATCCTCCTAAAATGTAAAGAAATTTTATTTCCTGATAAAAGGTAACAGAGACAGTTTAAAATGAAGCGACAAAATTGAACATTACACAATAGATTTAATATATGTAGTTCATAAACTATATGCATACACTGTCAGGTACAGTTAATGATTACTTACATGAACATGTGCATGCCTAACAGAAGCACATAAATGAATCTATTCATTTTAAAATGCTATACTAACTTCTGTTGCTGAATACTGTTTCCAAAATGGCAGAAGGTTTCTAAGGATAGTAAGACAGAAAGGAATGGCTCCACTGGATATCAGAGCTGTTGATGTAGCATTGCTAATGAATGAGGAAGAAGACTGAAAAATACAACAATGCTGTTTAGTAAAATGACATCACAAAAAAATCAGAATTAAGATTGATTGAATGATCTGAATTACCTCCCCTGAAGGTTTATTTCCCAGTTTGGTTCTTGACAACAGCACACTGAGCAGTCTGAGGAGAACAAGTTTGACTTCATAGCACTGGTTTCTACAGGCAACCTGCTCTAAATCCTGCTTACAAGGAAAAAAAAAAAACTTAGCAAAGGCAACAAAAAAGTTGTTATTGTTTATATACACATGTACAATATAGATATGCTTTCTCTTTCTCGTTTTTTAACAAAAGGCAACAATGCACATGTACAGTATATACAAGTAGGCCTACCTTCCCTGTGAGGTCCAGTTCTTTGATGATGGTTGTTAACAAGACATCCAGGGATCCTTTGTCCTTGTCCTCCTCACTGTCCAGGTCTGATGTCAACATCAGCAACACCTGTAAAACACAATATCATATTGATACATAATTCAATTAGCAATTATTTACATTTTACTAACTCTTGTCAGTAATAAACTTATAGTGTTTCAGCTTATTTTAATTCTCCATAAAAGCACTGATCTTTCATGTTTACATAATAAAGTGCATGCACCATTTGAGTACATGATATACCTATCTGGAACTACATTCATCTAATGAGTAAGTTTGATGATCCTAGGCCTCAAAGTATGAAAGGTAAGATAACACGATTTGAATATGAATAGCCATAAATTCTACAATAAGGCAACAGTAATCTGCACTTTTGAGACACTACACACCTTTAACCCAAGATGCATCAAGCTAACAGCTGAACATATGGATGGGTTGTTGTACAGTCCCTGAAACGTTCTACTTTCCCATTTTTCCGTTCGTTCAGGGTTCGTTCACCGTTTTCCGTTCACAAAGTGTTCTCCGTTTACCGTTTTCCATTCTCCGTTTATTGTTCACCGTTTTCCCGTTTATCGTTCAACGTTCATATTTCCTCATTTTCTTTTGAAACATCAATGAGAAAGGACACGCATTATTGTGAGATATGAAGCAAAAAGGCGGCAGAAAACTGTCCTATCATAT
The DNA here is from genome assembly GCA_024699665.1 of Ostrea denselamellosa. Classification (NCBI taxonomy): domain Eukaryota; kingdom Metazoa; phylum Mollusca; class Bivalvia; order Ostreida; family Ostreidae; genus Ostrea; species Ostrea denselamellosa. The sequence goes on from JAMZEH010000042.1 coordinate 9,496,385, forward strand.
CAGGAATTTAATTCTGAAATACAAACGTTTATCATTTTCAACAGTGAAAATTCAAAGAAAATTACAGGACTCGCATCAATTTGTCACATCGAAACAAGGAATTCGAAATTTCATAAATAACACAAAACACTTATATCCAGGGGTCCGTGTTTGCCCATCTCTCGGAACCGTATTTTCTTTTGGCATTTACTGTTTGTTGCTTAGTCGTTACATTCTTACCAGCTTTCCATCCAAGGAACTTATTAGAAATATTCTGAGTAAACAGATCATTTTGCTATTATCGTTTTCCGTTCTCCGTTTATTGTTTACTGTTTTCCGTTTATCGTTCTCCGTTTATCGTTCACCGTTTTCCGTTTATCGTTCACCGTTTTCTGTTTATCGTTCACCGTTTTCCGTTCTCTGTTCACTTTCCATTTAGCGTTCGTTCAGCGTTCGTTTAGCGTTCGTTCACCATTCAAGTGGGAAAGTAGAATGTTTAAGGGACTGTATATTGTTTAACGTCCTGTACAAGAATTTTTCACTCATATAGAGACATCACCATTGCTGTTGAAGGGATGCAGAACTTAGGCATATGCTCGGTGCTTATGGCCTTTGAGCAGGGGGATCTTTATCATGCCACACCTGCTGTGACATGGGGCCTCGGTTTTTGCGGTCTCATCCGGAGGACCGCCCCATTTAGTCGCCTCTTATGGCAAGTAAGAGGTACTGAGGACCTATTCTAACCTAGATTCCCATGGTATCAGATGGATGGGAAAGCCCATTACATAATATAACTCTTCAAAAGTCAAGAGTGTAAAAAATACAAATATAAGGTATAAATGTTTAAGTTTGCATTATGGGGGTGGGGGGTGGGAGGGATGTAAAATTATTGAAATCTCTACCAATTGTACAACTTACACCATGCTTCCATTGTTTACATACTCTTAAAATACAAACAATATATATATTTATTCCTTTCATTAATGTCATACAGATTTTGAACTGAAAGCACCAATTACCTGCATGTAAGGTATTACTCGGACACCTCCTACACTCCTCATTTCAGGTAAATAGTGTAAAAGTCTCTCCATTATCATCAAGCGTAAATTATGTAACCTGCAATAAAATATAATTTCTCAACATCAATATACTTTCTTTTGCAAAACATTGCAGTGAACCAATTTTATTCCAAACATGCACCTACCTGACTGAAGCATCATAGTCAGCATCTACATCACCACCATCTACTTCCTGTTGTAAGGAGCCACTGGGTATACCTAAACTGCTGGTCTCACTCCTAGGTCCAAATGTGTTACTCTCCCTATCTCTGTCTCCATAAGCACTGCTCCGCCCACTCACTGTTGAATAAAAAATTCATCAAAATGCCAAGCCCATCAAACACATTTTGATGCTAAATTTGCATATTGGTTTCTTAACTTTTATTTTTCTTACCATTTGACTCTATAGCACTTCCTCCACTTTCTGACCCTGCACTCCCAGCATGCTCAGCTGGAGAAGTACGAAGGGTGGATCCATCTGTGGCAGCATTGCTTCCCATTTCATCATCACTGCCTGGAGCTGAGGCTGTAGTATCAGACATTGGGCCCTCCTCAATTGAGATGGCATTCTGTAGAGCAGACTATATAGAAAATAAAATTAACATTACATCAGTTGAACAAGATTTGTTTGTGAATCACTACGCCTATAGTGGTGGGAAAATCTCACACTTATTCTCTTTTTATTCCGAGACATCAAAAATGAAACTTGATGTCTTTCTCTTCAAGGATATCAAAATTACAAGGCATTAATTAGACTACAATTCTTACAGCAGATAAAAAAAAAAACCCTTTAACTGAAGTAGAAAATTCCACTCCACATTAACCTTTGATCCATACCATAAAACATAGCACCCAAAATTTTCCAGTCAATGTTTTAGGAGCTACTAAAACACAAATCAGAATTACAGTATCAGACGATAAAAATTTAAATGTTATATGCTGTTTACCTGTACATTGTTCAGTCCAAGTCCTTGTAGTCCTAGAGAATTACTATTCCCAGGCTAAAAAAACAACAACATATCTTCCAATATCTTAATAAACTCACAAACTAAAACACCATCAATTACAATCACAAGAACAAAACCATATCCTTTATCAAATTCAGTGTTCAACATTTTCTTTCAATTGATGCCATACTATAAATTTTTATTTATTCCAATGTCTATGAAATTTTATACCTGATCCTGGAGACTTAGAGCTATAGCAAGTTCCACCATTGTTTCATCATCAGCATCAGGTGGAATGTCCACCATTGGGAAGTTCCGGCTGGCCAGCAGGGCCTCCAGGGGTAAGCGACCTCTGACCTCAGGTTCAGGGTCACCTGGCTCAAGTACCATTGGTTCATCATGATCCTAGATATAAAACATGAGACTATGGGCCACAAGGCTTACTCGAGTCAGTCTAATCTTAAAACTGAATGCAATCTCTTACAATATTTAGTCCCTCTCAACTCTGAGCCATATAACTCCAATTTGACTAAGTTATAATAATCTAAACAACTTTACGATGCTTGGTGTTTATTTGCAAATAGTGGCAGCAAAAAAATTCTTGACATCTTTGTAAAAAGTTCATCTAAATTACTCTGTGCCAAATGATAAAACATACGTTAAATTTCATATTTAGGTCTCCGTTGATCAACATCAAATGAATAAGAAAAACCATTCAATTCCATAAAGTCTACCATTCATTGTAAGTCTATTTCATTACAATACTGTCAATGCATTACATAATTTATGACTCTCTTTACCAATCTGAACTATTCCATACATATTCTTACCACCACTTCAAACTGTTCATCAGCATCATCTGCATCATTGTGTTCCTCAATCCCCACGCAGTGAGGAGGGGGCACCTGTTCCATCACACTCTGCATTGGTTTATCTCCCTTGTCATTGTCATCGTCATCATCATCGTCGTCATCATCATCATCAGCTCCACCACCTGTAAAGTTTTTGAAAAATCTTAATAACATACTCTTATAATGTAAGTGTCCTATCACAAATACCAAATTTGTCCAGTACTAGGAAATTTTTTTATAAGTTTTGTGAGTCACACTTTGCACCTGATGCATTACATTCACGACTGAATTCTGAGATGATTAACACAAGTGTTTATCTATGTAGAAATACCAAACCTCCCATCCCCTTCAGCCTCTTAATGAATTTGATTTTTTTACCTGGTGAGCTACATCTTGGAGGAGAAGGAATAAACACTCTTCTACGTCTATGTCTTGGTCTCAGACAGCGAATCAGGGCTTGCTTACAGGAGAAACTAACAAGCTGGTCTGGACACAGCAGCATCTTTACATACAGTTTAGTGGCCAGAGGAACATTTTCAAAGTCACTGATAGTAAAGGCATGTATAATCTCCACCAGAGCCCCGACTGTGACATCGATATGTGCAAGGCCTGGGAGACATACAGGGGCTAGCATTGAATTAGCTGGCTTCACACTGTGTAATGTCCAGAAAGCTTCCATTAACTGAGTCACAAAATGGGACTTCTCTTTAACGTCAAGATCCGATAGACTTGCAATAGATGGAGCTGGTTTCTCATCCTTTTCATCCTCCAAATCAGTGACTTCTAAAACTACAAAAAGAAATTGGTGTTAAATTCAAGTTATATATGCATATAAAAAGAGATTTTCTGCAATAATTTCACGTCCATGGTTACAAGATAAATTGAAAGTCAAGGTGATAAAGCAAAATTACCTTCTTCATCTTTATCTCCCTTTTCAGCAAATTTAATGAGATTGTTAGACCTGGCCACAGCCACAGATCTAGCTGTTACCAGCAATCTCTGATAGGCCTCTACATCCAAACATTTGTCCTTGTTCAGACTGGCCATTACATGCTTCAGCTCTGCCTGGTCCTATGGTTAAAATATTGAGGACTATTTGTAAACACCATCAACAAATTATTGTCCATACATGTATAATCAGACATGCCTGGTGATGTTTACAAAATACTGGCATATATCCTGTGTAACTTTCTTGTAAATACAAATTTTTGTAATTGTCAGTTTACTTCTTACATGGAAATACTTGATTGTTCCAAACTATTACAAATCTACACTATTAAATAACAAATTCCTTTTCTTCACAGCTTTACCTTGTGGTTGTAGTAAGCCTGTGAGGATGGGAAGAGAGAAGCTAGGAGGGACTTGGTGTGTAACTGTACACTGTCAGGCATTGGTAGATTGAGGAGACTAGTAGCAATGTCAAGGGTGTCTGTTCTCATCTCAGTCATACCCTATCAACCATAAACAATTATTCTTCATAGAAATATAGTAAAAAAAATCACAACTTACTATAAAAATCACAGTACTGTAATGTCATTTGATTGATGGAGCATAATACATGCAAGTTCATGGGAACTTAATTTCATGGATGAGAAGTTGTTATTCTGTAATGTAGTTTTTTGTTCATGGATCAAAATCATGAAACCAACAAAAATTAAAACTCCTATGATATTTAATGATTTCACAACAATGACTAAAATTCAAAGTGTTATTAAGTGGAAAGAAGCAAATTTTATCACATCACTCTAAAAATAGTTATAATGAAAGTCACATGGAACATCAGGCATTGAATGTTACTTATTATTCAGGTACATCCAAATTCATTTTCAATTTCAACCTCATTAAGTATGATAAAAAATGCACCTTGTCTTCCATGGGACATGCAGCAAAGGCTCCATCTAAAACTTCCAGTGCACTTCCCAGCAATCTGTCAGCTGAAGTCAGTGGAAGTGGAGTAGCTGAAGGGATAACCTCAGCCTCTCCCATTGTCACACCTCCTGATGATGAGGTCAAGGATTTCTGAGTCTGGGATTCGAGAAATTCATCTGGTTCCTCTGGCCAGCCAAATGACTCCTTAGATTTAACAAACACCTTAATGAAGTCCACCATTGTTACTCCTCCAGGATCTACGCTGGCTCCAACTAAACAGACAAGACACTCATATATGTATTTATACATCACCGAAGTCCACTCATCATTTTACACAAAAATTTTTGGTGTATGTATTTAATGCTATGTTCCTTTAATATCTGAAATGTATACTTTAAAAATACTTTTTTGTAATTTGAATTTCATTTTTTAATTCAAAATAAAAAAAAACAACAAACCCACAGGTAAAGATCATTTAATACGGTTCTTGTATCAAAGACAGTCTAACAGTCTTGAAGTTACTTACAATGAAGAGTAATTTTTTTATCTGCTGTCAAAGATTCTTCTCGTGTGAAAGGTAAATCAAACCATCTAGCTCGAGTTACTTTTACCTGAAACCAAAGATACCCTATTTCATTGAGAATCATTACAAATAATCTATAAAACTGTCTCTCATAATGCACTCTCTCTAAATCATTTGTGCTGTTGAAGTATTACACCTACCTGTGTGGTTCTTCCAAAGACCTCTATGTAAGATGGGGCTCTTTCAATGCTCTGTGTCCCAACCAACACCCTGCATCCCACCATTACATTTGCAGAGTTGGTGTTACTAATCTCCACAGTAAATCCAAATGGCTAGTAAAAGATTTGAAATATGGTAACAACTATTGGTAGACAAGTAAAACTGAAATGCTCAAAAATCTAACTGCATATATGCTTTATTTGTTACCTACCTTTGTGCTTGCAACATACATTCCTATTGTGTTGAGCCTGTGTTTTATTTGTTGGGTATTGTAAATCTGTAGCAAATCATTTCCACCAAACTGTTGGGAAAAATCATTCATAGTGATCATAAAATTAGACATGCTAGCAAAAAACATTCTGAGGGCATGAATTATGTTATTCTCCTCCTACCTCAATGTCGTTGGTCTGCTGACAGTGCTCAAAGAAGTCAATGGGAAAGGACAATGATCCAGTCTGTCGACCTGTGTCCAAATGATACAGTCAGTAAAAATTAACATTCGCAATAAACTAAACAGCATCATGGCTTTAAAGGACAGTGTGAAAATACTGTATATTACTCATCTTTCATGAGAATTTATTTCTGCAATCTTGATGTGCTGGACTCATCAACAAGATATAAATTCTGTGAACATTCTATTTGTTTAACACTACTTAAATAAACAAAATTATTCACGAGAACCTTATTTTCATGTCGAGGTAGTCTCATAAATTTATATGAAACACAGTTCTCTTTAAGAAAATGTGTTTTAAATTACATATACTTGACCTGATTTAGCTGTTCTCTTTTTCTTGATTGGTTTGAGGACAGCAATAGGACTCTGAGGCTGCAGATAAGGGGACAGCCAGAAATTGGTTGTTGTAATGTTAGCCATGTAAATTCTCAAACTTCCATCTTCACAAAGCAAGATCATCGTAGTTCTGTGTTGCTACAATTATCAAAATTACAATTTTCAATGCAACTTGTACACTTACAGAATATATGGACATATTTTCTTTACACTGTACTTCTCTCAAGTCTTCCATGTTGCTATTCAAATATGGTCATGCTTGTACTGCATAATAATAAACTTATAAAGGAAATTCTAGTTCAAATACCTGATCAGAATTAGAGGCTGTATGTCTTATGGCCACAACATCTTGAATCTGAAAAACAGGTGCATGTATGTGAAATCAATGAGTGCGTGTGTTTTACAGTAACTCATTCTCATAATAACCACACCATCTACTCATAAAAGACCCCAGAATCATTCAAATCATAATTTTCAGAATACCATACCTTTGCTTTGGCTGGGACAACTTTGATTTCCTGCACCATAATGCTGTCCAACTGAATCATGAGAACTACAGGGTTATTAGAGGTCTGAGTCATGCTATACATAAGTCCTGTATGACCAGGAACCTCTGACCACTGAACCAAAGGCTGGGCGGTACCTCCCTTAGCAGTCCCATTCCTACAAAGCAGTTATTATTCTTTAATACTTTTTAATAATTTTAATTCATTAGGTATGATCAAAATACTTTCCTTATGAACATTATTTAAAAAAATTCACAAACGTTTTAAGAGTGACTGGAAACAGCATTGGAGTTTTGGACAAATCTTTAGAAACTGTGGCAGCAAAACTCTTTCCTGTTTTAAAAGCAGTAACTTACAGTTAGCAGTTTCAACGTGAGATACATGTACTGATTATCAATTCTACACAAAAGTTCTATTAACACTGAACAATTCTACATAAGAGTTGTAGTAACACTGATCCTACCTTGTGTGTAACTAAAGAAGATCAGCTGAAGTGCATGGGAGTAGTAAACAGACACACCCCCTCCTGCCACCAAATTATTCACTTCCTGTTGGTTAGAATTAACATTTCGTCAGAATCTGATTCATTATACAATATATTGTAAACTGAGATTTTAACCTTCGCTATTCTATCCCTGACACACAACAGATTTTTTGGTTAGTTCAAACTCACTCTTTTCTATTCATACCTTTCAAGTTGTATTTTAAATGAAATAAATATCTAAGGTTGTATTATAATTGAAACAAATATTTAAGATTGTATTTTAAATGAAATATCTAAGGTTGTATTTTAAAATGAAATTTGTTCGTATCATGGGGGTATAAAAACAATCATAGCATGGAAGTAATCATATTCAATAGCCAAGGCTTTGTGATCTGCCCCACTCCTTATACACCCTTGTCAGATCATATTCACAAAAAGTAGGGCTAATTTGATTGGATCCATGTTCAACACCTAGAACCAATCAAAATGTGTGCTACATTCTAATGTCATCAAAATAAATACTGGGAGAAAATTCTGGTACAAGTGTTGTGTAAATCTGTTGATTAGACATGGATAAAAAAGAAAATTGTCAAGTATTGAATTCTTACATCTCACTTAACAGTGTATATAACTATGTAAGAATAACCTTTTGCAATACACATTACCAATGCTTCCATAGATTAATACCTATAAACTGTTGAAAATTGATTTTTATGTCATATATAAAATAGAAGCTTTGTGATTATATGAGAGGAAGATCTGCATAACAAGTCTATGAAATTCTGGGATGCGTGTGTTTACTCCATTGTAAGATGTTTGCCTATTTAAGATGCAGAATCTCATTGGATGTTTACTTTCATATGTGACAGTTAATATTTATGTACTAAAATAAAGGGCAATGTAATCAGCCCAACTTTTATGAACATGATCTGCCAAGGATTTGTGAAGAGTGGCTAGAGAAGGTAAGGAGTAATTTGCATGCAGAAATGCCTTATATTCATAACTTGTAATTCATCATTTGTTTCTTTTATCAAATATATACAATGTATAGGTTTTCATATCCAGTTGAAAAGTTGGTGCTTTTATTGATATAATCACTGACAAAATATTACATTGTACTATGTTAGCTCCATTTGAAAGTTGTTCAAGTAAAACATGGACAAAAATATAATGTGCCAGTAAACAAAATGGACTAATTTCATTACCTTTCCCAATAAAATACATACTTCCATCTTAGTTTGTGGCTTAATTGAACATAGAGATATTAAAATTCCCCTTCACATTATCTGACCAAAAGTCCACCCTACCTTTAAGTCAGTGTGCTCCACATCCAGGACATTGGTGATGTAGAAAGGTCCGTTCTTTGCACTGCTGCTCTCATCCATAATCTGAGTGTATATGTAACCACTGGAGGCCATCAGGACAATGTATCGACCCTCCTCTGTACAGATAAATGTTGCATCTCGAATTTTGCCACTGGGTAGCAAGAAGTAGTATTGGGGACTAAGTGCATCAACACTTAAGTTGTAAATCTATAAAAGTAAATGAAATCAGGTTATAGTAATAGATAATACCTAAATAAAACCCAAAAAACAATTCCCCCAAAATTTCAAAAATGAAATTCTAAATTTTCCTATGCTACTTTTATACCTTAACAAAATCTGCTGTAACTATAGCCAGATCTGTCTGTGTCCCTGGTAGCCAGACAGGTTTGATGATGAAGTTTCCTGTAGACAGCGTGGGATGTAATACCAGGTGATCAGCCACCTGTCCAGAGCTGGTAAACATCAAAACATGGCAGTCCTACAAAATGCAATATTTACATCAAAGACTAGTTTCATCCTGCGTACCTGTCATTATTTGGTGAGTTATTGAAATGGAAAGTGATGGGCATGCATTCAGAACAGAGAAGGATGAATATTCACAATTAAAATATGCACCATATTTCAACCATGATGGCATATAATTACAATATAAATAAATGAATAAATATATAATATAAAGTATTAGAATACAGTTACATGGATTGTGTGAGAAAAATAATCCAGAACTTCAAGTTCTTTCATTAAATATATATTTATATTACATCAATCAATAAGAATTTACCTTCAATCCAGTGACAGCCAAGTAATCTTCATTACAAGGATTCCCCATGATAGACAGCACAGTGAATGGAATAGGAGCTGATGCCAGCCTCTGTACAACAGATCAAATTATCAAATTCCTATACAGGTACAAAGACTTTCATCTCAAATACAAACATGGCATTTTGATTGTTAACAATCTGCCAGCACTGCTGTATTGACAACTTCCAATTCTCAAAAACTGGAGAGCATGCAACATGAAATTTTATATCAAAAGAAATTTCCATGTATGTCTTACTGTAAGAGTGAGTTTCTTTTTGCTTGAATCTGCTTGTTTGAGCAGAGCCGACAACTGTAGAATAGTGATCTTCCCCTTTTCATGACTAACAGCCAGATGTTGCCTCTTGCCATGGGGAGAAGCCAGTACACACATGGCAACCCTCCTTAGATAGTGAGAGTTGATCAGCTGTCGGATCTGCTGCCCCTGATCCCCACTGTAATTCATCCTAACATTCTCAAAGGCTCCCTCTTGTGAGCCCAGGGTCACAGTCTAAAAAAGACAACAGTGTGGATTAAATTTCTGTGTATCAAGTCATCAGTTTCTGAAGTAAGATATAAACACTAAAATCATCAAACAGTACACCCCTTCAATGGATTAAAACATAGACTGACAGTACAATCAACTGTCACTGGACAATACACTTTTATTGATGACTTTCACAAATTTTAACAAGATGTAACACAAACCATCAGTTCATCAGTGTGTTGAGTAAGTTTTGGAGTGTTATGCAGGGTGTACAGAGCTTGCTGGGCTCTCTGAGTACTCCCCATGGGGGACACCTTCAGATAGTTTTCTGTCAGTGATGGAAGGATGGTCTTCAACATATGCAGAACCACACCCACTGTCTCACTGGAGTCCTATAATAAATAAAAGCTCTGGCTATCAACAACAGCATCATCAAATACAACATTATTTTCATTATTCTGAACAGCAGTCATACACTTCAACTTTTGCTGCAAAAACATTTTCAAAAGAGAAAGTACTGTATTGTTCTTTAAGGTTCTTGAATGAAGTTACTTAAAAAATACTGGTAAAAACATAAGAGAGACAGATTGTAAACTTTTGAATAGACAAGGTGTTCTACCAGATATCCAATGAGAAGATCCCTGCACCCCTCTAGCTGTTTGCCCAAGAGTTCCCTGGTCTTGTTGGCCAGTTCTATGGCTTTGTTGTCAGCCTTGGTATTTTCTGATGGACCAGGGGAGGATAGTCTTCTCCGGAGACTGCTCTGTAGCATAGTGTCCATAGAGAACGGGGACTGACCTACAACGCTGTCGTTACCGTCCATGGCACTCTGGGGGATTCTCTTGACCAGTGCCTGCAGGAAAATTTGCATCTTAGCAGTATTCATCTTATTTTCTCAAGAATGAAATTAAGTTAAACCATTCACGCAAGTCATTTACACATTTATGATTGTCAATAAAATATGTACCTTATAGTCTGTAGTAAATTTATTTCTTAATGGTTCTAAACAAAATTAAAGATAACACTGATTTAATGAAGATACAAAGCCTATGAAATACCTTAAGTATCCACCACAAAGACCTACTGCATTTGATATCATAAAATGCTAGGTAAAGTCTATTCATTTTAATATGGTCTGCTAAAAGAATGAATACATTAATTTATATACCTTACAACTTCCGTCATCTTTTGCTCCACAGTCGCAAAAGAAAGAGCCAAACTTTGCATAAGTCAGGTCATGGTCTTTGTGACAGACTTTGGCACAAACAGTGCACACTCCAACACCATCCACCATCTTACAAGTGTGACAATGGTACCTTATAAAATGTAAGGAAATATATATTGTTTCTGATACCAATCACATACAATGTACAGTATATGTGAACTGAAAAAAAGTTATTTTCGCATGTAACATCTCTGTCAAATGAATTCAAATGCTTACCAGTGCTGGTTCATAAATTCTTTCTGAGTGATGGTGAAAGTACAAAGTTTGTTATTCAACGACTCTTCATCCTGCAAAAATACAATAGATATACATGTACAAAGCAGTTTCTGATAAATACTGTTTTCTGTTGGGGGAGTCTTACAAACTTCTTCAGCATTGCTTTTCAGATCTTTAATACAGCTTTTGCTGATGAACTGACCGAGTCCTCTCCGGCGGAGTCTTCATCCTCCTGTGTGACATCCTCGGCCCAATCACTGTCTCCTCCTTCTTGTGGGGCCTGAACTTCATTGTCTACACTGGGGATACCACTACTGTTTCCCCTGAAAACAAACCATGTCTCATCAACACCTGCATTTCATAATCAAATTTTATAATACGTATCCTTTATTTCTTGTAGTAACACCATCAGAACACAAATACCTTCACCACAATATTAATTATGCAATGCATTACCTTTGGGAAACTTTCTTTAATGCAGCCAATATTTCTCCCATGTATGATAAAATACTACACAAAGAATCCAACACAGCCTAAAAATAAAGTTTTAGAAAGTAATATAAAAAACTAAACAATGCTTCTGCCTTCATCTATATAACATATCATTTTTACTTACTTTGCTGGAACTTCCAATGTCAACTATTTCCTCCAGCACTTCTTTCTTCTCCAAGGATTTTTTGCTATTGACAGCAAGTGTGTATTTGTGAGTAAAACTGAACTTCAACAAAACCTTGTTTAAATTTTTAAATGAGAAACATTACTGAACACACTGCTATAATTCACACCAATAATATATATAATGAAATAATACCAGAGTTGCAGCCAGTCTGTGGCTGCCTGGAACAGATCCAGATGGCCTGCTCCATTGCCTGCTCCAGCCAGAGAGTGCATCACCACCATCAGCTCTGGAAATCCAGTCATACCTGCCTGTGGTCCAGACAAGAGTTTCTTCCCCATTGGAATAAGAGCCATCAACAGAGTCTGGGAGACCTTAAAACTGACTGCACTGAAAGAAAATTTCAGTGGTTATATACAGTAACTGGCTGACTGATTTACACAAATATGATTTATATTTGTTCATACAAATTTCTAATCTAAGTTCAAACTGTATACTTACCTTTTTTCCTTCACAATATAATGTGTGAAGTTTCTTAGAAATCCTCTGTTTTCTTTTTGGGTATTAATACTTTCTTGATCCTTAAAATTATTGAAACAATCATTTGCTGAATATCAATTGCAATTACATGAGAATTGAAAAGAATTTCACAAAACCAAACAATTTTACCTCTGAAGGAAGAATGATTTTTGAAAGCCATTTCTGCAGTATGTATTTGTCGAACGCTGGGTTTGCAATTTTGGACAGAGATCCACACAAAGCCTCATAGCTTTTGTCACTGGGATGTTTGTCAGCTGCAAAATGAAAGTTCATTATTATATGAACAGCTCCACTTGCACTTCTAAGTATTGTGTGTTTTCATTTATAAATATTTTAAGATTCAAACAAATTGCCTACCAAAAAACAAGAGCTTGTTGAAGAATTTAAGGACACTTCCTGCAAAACCTGCTGACAAATGATCTTTTGAGGGTGACAGCAACAAGTTTATTAAATCTGTAATATACAAGGAATAAGAAATGTAGCAATTCCAATATATGAAGAGTAGTACTTCCAAATTCTAGATGGTATTCATTAATACACAAGTAATACTATATATTATGAACATGTGCATAAATATCATATAAATCACTTCAGGTATTTCTAGTTCAGTTCTTAGAGCAATTACTCTTTCACCTAAATAAAATTGGACTGTATTTCACAATTGATATGGTTAACTTACCCAGATGACTTGAGAACACACCAGCAAATGCTTTCTTTTCTGCTGGTTTCTCAATGTGGTTCAGCATGAATTTGAGACAGTTCATTAACACGCTCTCTTGTAGTCCATATTCCACCCCAGAGTACACAATCACCAGGTCCTTACACGCACTGACGGTGTATCTATACAGTCTCTCCATAAACTCATCACTATCTACCTGTCCCAGGAATTTCTCTAGGGAAGATGATGCCATGTCTGCTATATGAGAACTTGAGACATCCAAGATCAAAGGAAACATAACCCGGATCATCTCCTGACTGTTATTGGAATTTGGGCACCAGCTACATTGAGAAATTTATGAAACATAAAATGTTGAGAAAATTACTGTATTTCTTGAATAAAAGGCACATTGTATTACTTTTAGAAATTAAAGTATTTGATATCTGTGTACTTACTTGATCAAATCTGATGCAAATCTCACAAGTGAGCTCAAAGTATGCTTCAGTGAGGCACCAATGTTGAATTCAGCCTCTGTATTTATTACAAAAGTAAAAATATTAAAACAAAGAATGTCAAAATGTAAAAACATCAATACAATGAATGTCAAATTTAATTATATTGAAATAGTAACACTGTATATGTTTTACCTGATAAATATCCAATATGAGCACTCTGGATAGATTCTATATAACTCTCCACAGGAATTATATCATTCCCAAATGCTGTGTTCTAAAATGATATGCAATTTTTTCTATATATATATATAGAGAGAGAGAGAGAGAGAGAGAGAGAGAGAGAGAGAGAGAGAGAGAGAGAGAGAGAGAGAGAGAGAGAGAGAGAGAGAAAGACAAAAAATTATTTGTTCGGAACCCATTAATGTCCACTTTGACATTGGACATTCAGATCTTTATAAAACAACAAAGACAAACATACCCAGGCCCCAGGACTGGGGAAGTTGTTTTTGGAGTCATTTGTCCACTGTTCCAGTGCCACAGTCACTGATCTAGGCAGAGTTGACATGATCTCAGTAGCTAGAATAGACACTTTGGAGGGACGACTGGAGCCAATGCTCATGATGACTCCAAAGGCCTCCAGGTGGTCAGCTGTGATGTCCTGGTCAGTATCATCTATTCGTTTTAGTTGACCAAGGATACAGGATCTACAAGTGTGCAAGACATATTTTTAAAACATTAATACCCTCAAAGAATTCCAAGTTAAACTGTGGATAATCTGACCTTTAAATAAATGACTCTGACCTATATCATTCACACAGATCTGACCTATCAGTTTGATAAGTATGAGGTCTCTATTTTGTAGAGCTCAAAAGCTATAGTTAAAAGTTGAATACTGATTAAGAAACAAGTAGAGAATGAACAGCTAAACAGATCAAAAACAACATGCCCACTGATCTTTGGTCTTGGGGGCATAATAAACTCTTCAAAACAGAGATATAAACAAATTCACAAATCTTTTAAGGGATGATGACAAAAATAACAAAAATATTTAGAAATTTCAAATGTACAAACATCAGTTTGTAGACAATTCTGATAGGACTTAAAACTTTAACATAGTCACTCAACTAAAGGTATCACAATAAGACTCCTTTTCCAATCTTTCATACACTGTACTTCGATAATGCAATATCTTAAAAGTTTTTATATACCTAGCAAATACAGTGTAAACTTCTATCAGCTTTAGTACAGGAGAAACAAGTTCTTCAGCCACTGACATGGCTTTTGAAGGATCTATGTCTGCCATGGCTTTGGTGTAAGTGTTCTCTAGACTGAGTTGAATCTTGGCTATCACTGAATCCAGTATCAAAATGTCATTTACTCCTGGCAGGATTGCAATGGGCAAAATCTCTCTTGGACCAATCACAGGTAAACTGTTTATCTAAAAACACACAAGTAAATATATTTTATCATGAAAAAAAAATGTATAAATGAAGCAACAGTAAAATAAAAAAATCAATGTATCTTCCTAGATCTCTTTTCAAGCAAGAAAGCTTTTATTTACCTGTTCCTTCAAGAATTTCAAGGCCAAGCGGACATCAAAGCTCACATTGTTGGAGGATTTACTGGCCCCAGTTATCAGTGTGTCAGCATCCTGAGTAGTCATTCCTTGTTTCACCAAGCAATCCTTCAACCAAATATACAATGTATTCCAGTTTATCTTCTTCCAAAACAGCAATTAAAAGTAGCAGTAGAATAAAATTATCTGGATAGAGGTTGGACGGATTAGCCTAATTTCAATGCCAGGTATTCAATAAGGTCTTTAATATGCTGATATGAAAAATTACATAAAGTATCAAATTGAACTCTGTGATGCAGTATGTTCTTTTCATATCTGTCCCAACATTACATTTCAACAAAGAAAGAGACTTACCTTCATCCAGCTGGTGAACACTTTTTGAGACAGTCGAGGGGTCCAGCGCAGGGTGTGTAGTAGGTGACTGTTGTCCATGTGTGAGATACCGTTTTCCAACATCTGCAGGTACTGTATTGAGGGCGGAAAACAACCCAACAATCTCCAGGTAATCAGGAAATGATAATGCATGGCAGATGTATCCTAAAGGACAACATGTTAAGTGTAAAATCTACAAGAATGGTATTGTCAATAAAGACTGAACTGTCTGGATGCCACACAAGACTTGCATGTATATGGTAATCAAGACTTCACATAATTTTCATACTTAATTATTATATGAGGTACCAATCTGGTTGCATCTTTCAGGTAATTTAAACTGTCACCATCATTATTTGAGTCCTTACCAACAGTGAAATCTTGGTCTGGTTTTTGTCACATTTACTTCCTGTGGTCAGCAATGTTATGCAAGCATCGTACAGGTCATTATAGTCCATTACGTCAGCATTGGACAAAAGAAAACTGCAGGCCTGCGACAAAATGTCATTATGTATAGTGCATGTGTATTTCTAATTGAACACCAGTGTACCTAATAATAAAGCCAACTGAAATAAAATGAGTTATAATCTAATTTTTATCCAACATCTACTACTCACAAGTCCATCTACTTTTGGAGCATCCTGAATGTTAACATCAACTGGACCAAGGTTGAAATATCTGGGAGCCTGAACATGGCCTAAAATAACAATTCACAATAAATCAATCCCAAAATCAATAGCGCTTTAATTATATTTTTGGGAAGGGGTGCATATTCCAAATTCTCCTTGATCATAAACAATTCTAGACTGCCTGAACAATTTAAAGCATAACATTTCAACTTACAACATAAATACTTGAATAACTAACACTGTGCATAACAAGACTTACACTCTGAAGGCTCCAGTGCTGCTAAACCTCTGCGATAGTTTTCCTCCACTTCTCTACACTGGAAAAACTTTGTATTGGAATGTCTTCCACTTTCCCCACTATGTGATACAGTGAAAACTGTAAACAGGTTCCAACGCACCTACAGAATAAATGGATCAAACAATACAAGTATATGCACATGTGATTCCTTTAAAACATCAATGTACGTGTAACTGTGTGTACAGTATATTACAGATGGACATAATGAATACTGTAAATACATTTCAAAATATATATAGAAAATATTTTTTTGTGAGAAACATCTGTTGAAGAAAAAGGATGTTAAAGAACCTGTTCCAAAAGCTCTGCAGGTGGATCGTAAAAGTAATGAAGCAAGTACTCGAGCACCATCAGCATTCTTGTCAAGGGCAAAGGATTCATTTCACATAGCTTGCTGTAAAATAGAATTTAAAATGACATATTTCATTATCAAAAATTGCTTTACAAGTGTTTATTCTACAAATATGGACTGTCCAAAAAAAAAAAAAGAAAAAAAAGAAAAGAAAAAGCTTTTCAGTTTGTACCTGCTGTCTATTTTGGCTACAGCAATAATATTCTGTGCAAGTGATAGCAACAGAGATTTCTTCTGCATTAATGGCAAACTGTGGAATAGGAACAACAGCAGCTGAAGGTGCTCTACATTGATATCTGTAAGAGAGAATTACAGTAAAATAACAATCACCAGTACCCCGTAATAAGAAAAATACCACAGAATCATTCCATGGTCTAATAAAAATGCTTATGCCCAAAGGGACTTTTAGTGCTTGAAGTATTGTTATTCTTCATTGTGTTTCATATTTCTCTTATTACCAACATTGTTTCATTACTGTGGTGCAGTTCTTCTTATTTGGTTTTACTAATATGTTATGAAACCCCTGGAACAATTCTGATTGGTTGCATTGCTAGGAACTAATTTCTGAATATCTACTGCTATATCATTTTTGCAAAATGACAGAAAAGTTAGTTCTGCTAAAATAGGAGATAGAATATGCTGAAACAGAGACAGATCAATTTATATTCATGAATATGTTAATATCATGGAAAACAACAAAAATTATACCACACAAAAATGAATGATTCTAAATTATACATATGGCATCTCTTCACAAAACAGTATTATGGCCACAAATTGAAATTATCCCTGTCCTTTTCATTCACATACTGTGGAGTCATTATTGTTTGTAGGGGTTCACTGTTTGTGGATACCCTTTGCCAACGAATTTATGTCCCCACAAACCAGTTATTCTTTGCAATAGCTTCTATTTTCAAAATGAAATTTCGAAATTCCATCCTCACGAACTAATAAATATTTGGCTACCCATGAACATTAATGATTCCATAGTGTCTGGAAAAAAAGTGCACCACAGGATTTACATTACATAACTGTTCACAATCAGACTGCAGTGTAAATACAGGACATGCAAAAAGTTTTTCATCAAAGTATAAAGGACATATACATTTACCTTCATAATTCTCTGTACCATCATTGTAGATCATGAGGGACTTGAGTGTTGTCATAAATCTGTTCCATATGTTGATTACTGCCGCCTCACTCTGACTCTTCAGTAATTTGGCTTCTCTCTCTTTCTGCTGTTTGAGGAGGAGGACTTCAGCCAAGACGGCCAAAGTCCGAGGCAGGAGTGTTGTTGGCCAGTGATCTACAGCCTGAGGACTGACTCCAAGGTGTAACAGCAAGAAATCCTGTTTCAGACACCATTCATTAGTCATAATAAAGTGCACCACTAGGATAGTACATAAAATGTCCATCAGGAACTACATGTACATGATGCATATATCTATGTTTGCATATTCCAAGACAAGATCCATCAGCAGACTAGGTTTGAGGAGTCTTACAGTGTGCAAGATATGATCTAGACATGTTTTAACTACACATAGCCATAAAATTCTAAAATGAGGCCACATTGATCTACTTTTGGATCACAACACACCTCTTCACCCCAAAGTGCTCAATATATGACCAAGACACGAACTGAGTATGTTCAATGATCCAAGGTCTGACAGTGTGCACATTATGACCCAAACAAAATTTGAGTATGTATAACCATAAAATTCCAGAAAAAGGTTACAGTGACCTATTTTTGTGTCATGACATATCTTTCCCCCAATCTGCCTCAGTTGACCAGGGTTTACTAGCCCTAGGCTTCACAGTGTGAAAGATACGACCGGAACATGAATAAGCTCACAGGTTGGATTTATGGAAGGACAGATAGATGGATGGGAATACCTTTATCATAATATGGCCTATCAGAGTGTATTATTAACACTATCAAAATAAAGATCCATGGATGAAAAGTAATACAAAATTGAACTTGGGAGTATGTTAGTTATTTCATATGTAACTGTTATTAATATACATATGGTAAGGATATTTACCTGCAGATTTTCTGAAAGAATTCCAGTTGAAATCAAGCCATGATTGAACTTGGCTAAAGCCATTGACAAGCTGTCAAATGTTTTCCCTACAATTATATACACAATATAAAAATACTGACTTCAAAAAGACAGTACTTCTTCAATTAAGTTTTGAGCACTGAAATCATTATTACACTGAAATAGTTATTATTTTGGTCTTACCATTGTTGATTCTCAGACAGTCTTTATCCAGTTCTTTAATCAGAATTGCCAGGTTGGACATGTGATCCTCATTCAGTGTAGATTTGATTAGGTTTTGTAATTCAATATCAGGAGTGTTGACAAAGTATGCACTAAGGAAATTCAGTATCTCCGAGGCCAAGGTCACAAACTGTGAACATTTAACATCCATACATATGTATGTGAATAACATTCACTGTACAATATTACGCTCACTGAATTCCAAGATCTATACATGTATGTATAACAGAAGGCTACTTGAGAGAATGCTGCTTGAACATATATACATGTACCTAAGGAATATATATCCAGATTGTTCATACTTTGGGGGTATGAAAACAATGAAAGCATATGATAATTTGTATCACTGACAAAGATGATTACACAGAAATTACTCCAAGCTTCCCATATTTTCATAGCCCCTAGGCCCAAAGAAACTAGATACTTATTGCTTGTATCTATATTTTGTAATTCAACTTGTTTCTTTTTCAAATATAGATTTTGGGTAAATTGAAAGGTCACTTTTGTCCATGGTTTATAGTGAAAATTATAAAATAAAACATCTAACAAAGGTTCATTACTAACATTGGTAAATGTAAATATACATGTATGTACATAAACTAACCCCTTGTGGATCTTTCCTGTCGGAAATGAATGATGACGGATCCTCTGTACTGATTTTTCTAGACCGTTTGTTCTCCCCTTGTCCATCTGATCGAGCAGGCACAGGGGGAGGGGCAAGAGTGTCTACAGAATCTATGGGGGATAGCGTGTCCTCCAGCCACTGCCCCAAAAGGGGCTCAGAGTCCTCATCCTCATCTGTGCTATCCTCAGAGCTGCTAAAGTCATCCTCATAAAACGTATTGGAATCAGAAGCACTACTGCTACTGGTCTCTGACGCATCTGACCCTTGTTTCATTCTCTTTAACAATGATGCCTTTATAAGAATAAATATGATTTTTTTTACATATGTATTCTCTAGCTATCAACAAATTCTAGGTAAAATTAGCAGTTGATAAAAGAAGGCCTGTCTCTGGAGTTCAAACTATCTGCCAGTTTCATTTCATGTGTTCACAGAATGCAAAATGTGGATAAAAGGCTTTTAAAAGTCATTCTAAACTCACCTTTCTGAATGATGTTGTAACTAGATTAAAGAGAAGATCTGTAATTGGTATATTTGACATCAGTTTGCTGACTCTGGAACTTGCAGACATTTGAGATATTACTGGGATAAACATTCTGTTTGCTCCTGGTCTTTTGTCTCCCTAGTAAATAAATATTTATTCAGTCATTGTATAAAAAATTCATTTTTAATGTTTTTGCTAGGAATTTCTCATTTTAACCCTTATTCTTTCAATAAATCTTACTGCATCTGACAGAAATCCTTCAATTTGTAGGTCATCCAGCAATTCCTTCAACAGTTGGATGGCTTTGGAACATAGGGCAACTGACAGAACTCCAAATCCTTGACATGTGCTGAAAAGAAAAGTTTTCAATATTTATACTGTCACATACAATCATATCATATACTACAAAATTAGAAGTATAAACATCAAATTCATTTTACACTCCCTGCTAATGAAAACATAGGTCTTTTACCTTTTTGCACCAGAAAATTTGCCTGAAGAGCCATCTCTTGATTTCTGACCACTCTCTGATCCCCTTCCTTTGGTGGAATCTTTCCTCTCAAGAATTGTTGCTGGAGTGAGAGCTAAAACTTGTTGGATCCCATTAAGGATCAGCCAAGTTGACAGACAATTTATATTCTGAGTCACCTAAAGCCAGAACAAACACTTTCTCATTACATGCCATGAAGATTGTAATATTCTGGGATTTCCACCTTCAAAGAACAATTTAACTTACATTTCCTCCTGCTCTAGTAGAATTCTTCACAGCATGTGAAACAGCATTGAAAATTTCCAGCTGGAAAAATGCAATTTTAAATATCAAAAGGCAAACATAAATCACAATACAATACGAAAGTTCTCTAATTCAGATGCTTAAAGTGAATTCATTTTAACTTACAGATTTTTGTACGATACTGTTTCCGTAGCTGTCAATTTCCTCATCTTTTGTGTTGCTGGGTTTGGAAGGCTGTGGACTGGCCAGATTGACCACAGTGTTAGATGTGGCCACTGTCATTGATGTGTATAAACAGGTCAAGGTTATAGAGATGATTTTCTCAAGTCTCTGTGGTGTCAGTGGCTCCAAAATAGGTAGAGAGAAAGCTCTCCATATTATAGATATCTCATTGAGAAGGAACTGGTAGCTGTAAGACATCAATACTAAATCTTTAAGGTTCTTGAAATGATTTTCAATAAAATCATAATTCACTTAACCTCAATCAAAATTGTGGACTGGCCCCACCCATGACCTGGGAAACCTGGTTTGAACAAACTTGAATTTACACAGTATGAAAATGTTGTAAAAGGCCAAGTCATGATTTACATGAGGATGTTCACACATTGATTTGATATTTTATCCTTGTGGTTCTTAAGAAGACTTTGAAAGTTTTATTTTATATATTCTTAAAATTTTTTTAAGACTCTCCTTATGGCTAAGCAAAGACAACAGGGGTCATGGTAGATGGGGTGGGTAGTATCATGGTGAGATCAAACAAGAGGCCCATATTTCATGAAAGCTGCGAGTCTGAGCTCTGCTTGTGCCATGACCATGTCGAACCATGGGTCTTTCAGATCTGACCTTAAAAGCAGAAGCCCCGCATCGCTGCATGCATAGACATGTAAAAGAATCCACACTACTATGTGCCCTGAGTACTAAGCCTAGGTGTAAATTTGATTTCACTACAGCTGGTGACGTCTTAATATGAAGGAAAAATTCCTCATGGGGCTTAAATAAACAAAAAACCTTATAAAAAAGAATATTGCTGGACCACTTGAAAAATTCTGAAAACACATGTGGTGTTCATCAATTCCAAGATCGTTGGAAAACTGACTGTGTTCGGCTGGATATGAGTGGGAGATGCATTACTAGGAGGCATTTTGGTGCAGTTTCTTCATGTATGCAATAAAGATATGTATATTTGGTCAGAATCTTTAACTCTGTTGGACCAAATGTCTGAAGTGATTTAAAAATTTCAACAACTCTTCCCTATTTTTGCATTTTTGTAATTATTCCCCCTCTAAAGGGGGTATGACTCTTCATTGAACAAACTTAAAATTCCCTTCACCCAAGGATGATTTGTACTAAGTTACACTGAATTTGGCCTGTTGGTTCTGGAGAAGATTTTAAAAATATGTCAATGTATATTTGCTTTTTTGCTATTATTTCCCCTTGGAGAGAAGCATTGCCCTTCATTTGAACAAACTTGAAACCCACAGACCAAAGGATGATTTGTGCCAAGTTTGGTTTAAATTGGCCCAGTAGTTCTGGAGAAGAAGTAATATATATGAAAAGTTTACAGACAGATGGATGACAGACAATGGGTGATGAGAAAAACTCCCTTGAGCTTTCAGCTCAGGTGAACTAACTATAGACTTTTATTGATTTCCTTTGTGTTACTGCATGTATGTAAAACTTTGAACCTTCAATATGGCTCCAGAAATCATGATTTGAACAATCTTGAATCCCATCATCTCCCCTTGTAAAGAAGAATGTCCTTCATTTGAAAAATAAATAAATAAAAATAAATGAACCCCCTTTACCTAAAGCTATTTTGTATCTAGTTTGGTTGAAATTGATAGAGTGGTTCCAAAGAACAGTCAACAAAATGTGTTTGTGAAACACTGACGCCCCCACAGCAAAGTAATTCTGGTACCAAGAAAAAGCCTTGTCATGAGGAATAGACATATGAAATCCCTATCTCTAATCATTCATAAGTCATGATCATAGTTAATTTTTTTGTGGACAAACAGACTAAACAATATATGTCCTCGGATTTCTGATTATGGGAGCATAAAATAGAACTGTTAAAGTTTACAACGACAAACAATGGATAAATTTGATCAGAAAAGCCCACTTGAGCCAAAGACCCAAGTAACCCAGCAACGAACACTATAATACATTTATACCCTTGATCAAGACAACTGTATGTACCCTGGTATTTGGCAAGCAATTTTTTTTCTATACAATCTATGTTATGTCGGAATTAACTACCAAAGTAGTAAAATTCATTTAGTCAATTATGTATGCAAGTCCACTGTAACATAATAAAATTTGTTCTATGTGTTCTAAAAAACTTTCACATTCACCGATACATATAAAATCAACTTAGAGTGCTAGTTTGTCAACCACAGTGGAAGATACTATGTAAAACAGGGATAAATCAGTCCTCTGTTAAAACTTAGTCTGCCTTTAAAAAAATAAGACTAATGCATGTAAATCCACATTAAACATGAATCTAAGTAATACATCAGCACAATTCTATTACCTAAATATGATGGGAATAAAAAAAAAAAAGATATACATTTTCTCTCATGTCTCTTGAGTGATTTTCCACACAGCTTTTTTCCTTTTATTCATCTCAGAATTTCATATTCACATTCAATTTTGTTAGCTAGATTACCTATTCCTTGTGGTAAGAGCTTCTGACAATGTACAGGGCATCACAAAAGCTGCACCATTTAGAGCATCTTTACACCTCTGTGAGTATTTTTCTAGAAATGTCAAACTAGTGCAGACATCAACCAAAATGTTTGATCCATCTAGCTGGAGTAGATTTGCTATGTTTCTCTTGGCGAATCCCAGTTTGATTTCTTCTGATGGTGCTCCACCACTGTTCATGGCTAGGTCTCCATCTCTTGTAACAACCTCTATGGTTGGGTCCAGTTTGGTAGGCATGCCAACACTCAGCTCTCCAAAGGCTGAAGTTAGCTGGTCAAAAATATTTGTTCCTGTGTCAAGTCGGGGGCGAGCCAGCTCTCTCTGGACTGGTTCTTCTTCTATTAATTAAAAAATCAATTCAGGTCTTTGATTAAAAGCAATAATTAAGCTTATTTATAGTTGTTTGACTCATATATCCTAAACATTTACATGTAGGTCTAACCTTACAGCCAACTAGCTTCTTCATTTTTATTGATAAAATGAATAAATCACTTGCCTTGAATGAACTCTTTAGTTCAAGTACAAGGCGAATTAACACCAATATAAATCTGGAAAAATATACATTACCCAATTCATCTTCTCTTATGGTTGGAGGTGCATGTGAGGATCTCAACATGGCACAAAATGTCAATACATCTGCTTTTCCAAGACTACATGCTCCTGTACACAATGTCTTAATCAACATCATCAAGATTTTCTAAAAGAAAAAAAAAATCCTGTAAATGAGCACGAACTCTATCTTTACAAAGAATTTGATATTTTTAAGCATATTCTCCACTATATATTAACTCTGATGCTCTCCCAAAGATGTCTTTGAATGTAGTCACTATACCTGTGAGAGTGCACATCCATCATTGTGATGCTGAAGTCTGCTCAATAGATACTTTAGCAAAACTCTACATGCACTGGATATATCAGTCAACTGTGAACCTGCTACTGTTCAAATTAACGACAACAATCATTTGTTTTGTGAACAAAAATTACAAACCACTGATTAGTAATTTCCATACAACATCTAGAATTTTCTTTTAATTATTATTTA
Organism: Ostrea denselamellosa; assembly: GCA_024699665.1. NCBI lineage: Eukaryota > Metazoa > Mollusca > Bivalvia > Ostreida > Ostreidae > Ostrea > Ostrea denselamellosa. The sequence continues at coordinate 9,521,024 of JAMZEH010000042.1, forward strand.
GCTATTTGAAAAAAAATGATTCCAGACTAAGATGCAATGAAATTTAACAACTGATTAGTACTACATGATTACGTTTCCTAATTGTCAAGATATAAGAAATACACATCTTTTACAGAAGCATAACCACTGTAGATGTATATTTAATGAAATACATACTTTGCAGAGATGATTATATTTAAATTTTCATTGCTAAATAATGCAGATAGAGTATGGTTGTTTACCTGTCCCAGCACAAGAACTCAGGTGATGTGAGGCCAGAGCGACAAATGATGAGTAGAATTGTTCATACTGATCCTCATGGCCAAGAATGTCATTTTCACTGAAAACATTAAAAAATATTTTGAGAACAAATAAATAAAAAAAATGGAAATTTAATTACAACTGTAAGATGAAAATTAGTGAAGTGCTGAGAATATAGCTCTTTCAATAGTTTGTACAGGTACATACGAGTATAATCATAAACTAGTAAGATACTCAATACTAGTGATGAAATAATTGTTGCTGACAATCGATTGTCAATCATTTTGGCTCATTGTTTCCATTTTTCATAATTGATTGTTGCCCAAACCCAAAATAAAAGAATTAACTATGTATGCATTAATTAATACATTTGAAAAGGGAAAAATGGCTTCTGATATTATCATTATGGATATTGAAATCAATCTCATTAAAGTTAGATGTTTGATCTGCCTCCATATTGACATAGCTCCACAGAGGATCAATGTAAAGCAATGTCAATATGGATGTGGATCAAACATGCAATTTTAATTCAATTGTATTGAAATCAAATCAACAATAATGAAGTTGACAATTTATTCAAGATTCTTCAGATTCTTACCCCCACTTTTATATCTTGATGTGTGTGGAGAGTAGAAGCAGACTCCATATTGAAAATTGGGAATTCAGCTGCTTTTTTACCTTTTACAACTTTATCTCAAGGATCTAGATGGGAATCAGTTATTTGATGACTACTCTTCAAGTTAATCTTGACTATTTTGATGCTGATTAGAATTTTGAGTATTTGTGTGCTGAAGTCATATGTAAAGAAATCTAATGGCAAGGAGATGCCCAATGTCAATGTAAAGCATCATTTGTTGGTGTTAGAGCTTTTCATAGCATAGTATTACACATGATTAATTTGTAGAATTATCACTCGGTAACTGAATCCTCAAGACTTGGAAGGTAGATACACAAAATTAAGTTGTAGAAGATACCTGCCGATGTTACTGAATTCCCAATTTTCAATATGGAGTCAACTCTAACTTTTACCCAAACATGTCACAATATAAAAGCAGGAGTAAAAGTCAGAGGAATATCTGATTAGTTGATAACTTGATATATATTCCTACCCAAGGAAAGCCAAGTCAGACATCTCGAAATTTTTGGGGTTTCTTAAGCTAAAGCCAATTTGGATATCATGGCTAGAAAAAAACAAACACCTGTGTGTATGTTGCACGTATCCATAACATTAAAAAGAAATAGCCCAAAAAATAACAAATGTTTATTACCTACATGTATGTAAATACCAATTATATTGATCACTGATCAAATCAGTTATTCCAACTTTGACTGATTATCGATTATTAAATTTTTTATGATTATCCAACACTACTTGATATCTCCACAAGGTTTTTGTTAAGTCCTAATATCAGGGGCCCAGGCCTTTCCAGTTGGGAAATTTTTTATAACATTTGGTTGAAATTGGGGAAATGTTTGAAACATGGATAGAAGATGGAGAAAAAATCAACCAGTGCATTAGGGTATAATGGGACTCCTAGTGATTTAGCGATAGCTGCCGACCATTGAAAAATTGTTGCTAGAATGCTACCAATGGCAACAATCAACAGCTTATATCTGACATCGACAGTTGATAAGCATACATTGTGGCAGTTTTAATCTTTATGTTTTTTTTAATAGATTTTTTAGATGATAACACTTTATTTATTTAGTGTACGATGACTGACAATGCAGAATCTGTTTCCTAATGTCAGTGAGATTATCTGAGGACAGCTATTTGGACTGACCACCTCTTCTAAATCTCAAACCAGTGTCACACTGGTACACAATGTGATTTGGGAAATCTTACATGACCTTTGACTGCTTGCTGCAATTAGAATAGGTTACACTGAATTCTCATCCCCTTCACCTTTTTGCCTTGGGCATCCTTTACTAACTCCCTAACACTATGAAACCTGCATTTCTTATTTTTACATGGTGTAAATCCCAAAGTAAATACATAAAGTTGGTTATTTTCGAAGCCATTGCAAATAATTACCATTTAATTTCATATCTTCTAAACTTTAAAGAGTTTCAATAATCTATTTCATGATAATTTGTATTATCAAGTTTCTGAAGGTATAGAACTTTCTAAGAATGCTTTCAAATAGATTGTTTAAAATTTACACACTTTCCTTTTTATTGTTTTTTTTTTTTAAAATTAAATTAAAATTTCCCTGCTAAAATACTATGTGTAAAATATTGTCATTTAGACATACCATATAATCTTTATTATGTTCGATTATCAATCAAAGTGATCCTTCTGATTTGATAATTGATTGCAAATTTCTTCACATTTTCAAACACCTTCTGACTTTCAATTCGGTCAAAGCTTACCTCATTTAAAAAATTTCGTTTTCTTAACAATTTTAAAGCAAAAAAAATTTCAGCATGTGCAATCTTTTGACTCACATTTTGGACAAGATATTTTAGCTATTGTGGCATTTAAAAATTCTTTTATATATAGTAGATTAAAAATTTGTAAAAGTATTCAAACAGAGCATGAAGAATGCTAACTATGTAGAGAAGCTATATTTATCATATCCACATAACATTATTTCCTGTTATGATATCAAAGTAACTTTTTTACAAAATGGATTTTAATCACAAAATGATCAATTCCCCCCTCTCCTAAAAAATTGCATTAAATGATCATTTGGGCAAAACCATTCCTGTGAAAGCCATGGCATCTTACAAAACATTTTCTTGGGAACTGATGAAGTTGTTCCCTAAATGTGCAATCTTTGACATTGTGATTTGTGATGACAGAATGTGGTATAGATAATGATCCAATGGGGAGAATTTGTACACTCCTTTGTGCTACTTGTGATGACATTGCCATCAAAATGTTACATCTTAATGCACGCACATTATTCATGTTCTAATTAGTTACGTTATCAATCACAATTTATATTATCAACATTTCTATTCTTTTTCATAAATGTAATTTGCATTTCAACTCCAGCATTAATTCCAAGAAAAACTCTCAATATATACAGAAAACGAAAGCTGGTGGTCTCATTAATGTAGAAATGCAGGAAGCTATGCAAGTCATGTCAATTTAAATCCAATACTCCATTACTTCTTCCATTGTAAAGGCTTATTACATTATTTTTCATTACTATACCTTAGAGTAATTGATTTACAAAGCTTTGGAAGTATTTCGGCGTCTACTGAGGCATTAGGAGCGATCAGCAAAGGCTTTATGCTGACCGACCACTCCAACCCTCCTGGACTTCTGCTAGCCATTTTTGTTTTCTCGTTGTTTCTCGAAGTATACGATAGCAGTATATTCGTTAGCTTGTACGATTTTGCTTCGATTCTATCCAATTACAAGTACGACTTAACACTTCGATTCTTCTTAATCAAAGTACTGAAAGGCGGTGATGTACAATGCTTGTATCAAACCCATAATTGCCCAATCAAATTTAATTTAGTCAATTGTAGTTCCGTACATTTAAAAGAATATTTTTTTTTTCATGCGTGATTTTTCCCATTTCCCCTTCTTCTTTTCTCTTATTTTTTGTACTCCTGATTAGGAAATTTTGTGTAATTTGTAGAAATAATCAATTGTTTAGAGTGGAACTATTTGATGTTGGTAGCTGACGCTACTTCCTGAGGTGGACTCAGGCTGTTTACACACATGTGAAAACACATGGATTTGAAGGTAGTCTGTTTTCGATTTTTTTTGTTTTTTTTTGTTTTTTTTTTGTTTGTTAGAATATGCCGAGTAAGGTGTTGTTTTTCTGGTGTCAGCAGACGAGAGAGGTAACATAGAACATTCCCGACTGCGTTATTTGGCATAAATTTTATAAACTGATTTTTGATGATTTTCCCCCTCTATAGTAATATATAGTGAAAATAATTTCCGTGTGATACCTTAAAGGAAGTCGTGAAATTCACAATTTCCCGTTTTTCTTGGTCCTTTCCCTTTTTATCATCTCAAAATCACTGGATATCAAAACAAGAGATTTGAGAAACCAAACAGTATTTTATTAGGTTATCCAAAAACATTACGCAATGCACAATGCGAAGTTTCAGTCATATCTAAATACGTATTGAACAACGTATTTTTTGCCGTAGACAGCTAGAAAATCGTTAATATTTGCAAGTACGCCTACTTACATAGCATACACTGGAGGTGTTAACACTTAACACTTAAGACATATCAACATTTCACATCACTTTTATAATACGCATATTGTACAATACCCCCCCTCCCCCTGTCTTGCACAACCTTTAGATGAACTTCCCTTGACCTTCATTAGTATCATACGGCAATCTATGACTTTCTGGTTCAAAATCGCTATGGATTTATGTCCTAGAGAGGAATTCAGATAATTTTATTGTAAATGCTCATCAAGGTCACTCGTATGAACACCAAAATGTCTCCCTGCCACAGAAGATTTTAAAGAATTCGTTGTTAGGGCCTGGAACGCGAAGTAATATCTCTGGCACGATTTACGACAGTCCCATCTGTAGCAGGATACCACATCTCTGACGGCGTAGGCCAGGATTCTGTTGACGGCTTCTAAAGCGTTAACAAAAATTTGGTGTTCTGTCCTGCATATTAATTTTGTTACTTGCTATTCTTACCGTATTGAGTATTTTGAGCACTTGTAATTCAACGTCACTATTCTTAATGCCCTTGTTTCTTAGCGCCAAAATTTAGAAAATATTTCAGATTAGGTTTCTTGTAATGAACAGTTAGATGGATAAATTCTGTATGATTTGTGTATATGTTTTAAAGGTCATACTGCCCAGCCAGACTTGAGTCTTATTTATTTGTTTTAACCAGTTTATTTTACAGTCTTCTTTTATGCGTTACCCATGCTTGGATGAAAGGAGAAATACGCACGACCCCTGGCAGATTAGGGGACCATTATCTTAAACACTAATCACCGGTGAGTATCAACTCGGTTTAATCTGTTCAGGGTACTTAATGAACTCTGCTAGGATACCAAATTGACCAGATGCAGATTCCATTATAGTACCGAAAATTGAAACTTTTCATAAAATCAAAGCTCTCATTCATATAAACTTTGATATAATTAGCAATGTAAAATTTTTTGTAAATTAAATAAGGTTTAATAACTGATTGAAATAAATTTCATCATTCTTCTTTCTAATGAAACCATTTTTACGGAAATATCTTGATTTTCTACAAAGTTATTTCAATTTAAAAAGTTCTACACGTGGTTCATATTTCACTGATAAAACAGGCAGAAATCACAATATTCCCAAGGGGAAGTAAATCACCAGTTACGTCAGTATTCTTGCTTCTGAATTTTTCACTCATATGGAGACTTCACCATTGCCAGTGAAGGGCTGCAAAATTTAGGCCTATGCTCGGCGCTTATGGCCTTCGAGAAGGGAGGGGTCTTTATCGTGCTACATCTGCTTTGACACGGTGCCTCTGATTTTGCCGTCTCATCCGAAGGACTGCACCATTTAGTTGCCTCTAACTACAAGCAAGGGGTACTGAGGATCTATTCTAACAACATGGATCCCCGCGGGCCTGATACTGGACTATGGTCATAATAATACTGGACTATGGTCATGATGACACCGGACTATGATCATGATAATACTGGAATATGATCTTGATGACACCGGACTATGATCATGACGACACTGGACTATGATTATGATAATACTGGACTGTGATATCGATAATACTGGACTGTGATATTGATAATACTGGACTATGATCATGATAATATTGGACTGTGATATTGATGACACTGGACTATGATCATGATAATACTGGACTGTGATATTGATAATGCCATGATTATGATAATACTGGACTATGATTATGATAATACTGGACTGTGATATTGATAATACTGGACTGTGATATTGATAATACTGGACTATGATATCGATAATACTGGACTGTGATCATGATAATACTGGACTGTGATATTGATAATACTGGACTGTGATATCGATAATACTGGACTGTGATATTAATGACACTGGACTATGATCATGATAATACTGGACTGTGATATCGATAATACTGGACTGTGATATTGATAATGCCATGATTATGATAATACTGGACTGTGATTATGATAATACTGGACTATGATATTGATAATACTGGACTATGATATTGACAATACTGGACTATGATCATGATAATACTGGACTATGATATCGATAATACTGGACTGTGATATTGATAATGCCATGATTATGATAATACTGGACTGTGATTATGATAATACTGGACTGTGATATTGATAATACTGGACTGTGATATTGATAATACTGGACTGTGATCATGATAATACTGGACTATGATTATGATAATACTGGACTGTGATATTGATAATACTGGACTTTGATATTGATAATACTGGACTATGATCATGATAATACTGGACTGTGATATTGATAATACTGGACTATGATCATGATAATACTGGACTGTGATTATGATAATACTGGACTATGATTATGATAATACTGGACTGTGATATCGATAATACTGGACTGTGATATTGATAATGCCATGATTATGATAATACTGGACTGTGATCATGATAATACTGGACTGTGATATTGATAATACTGGACTGTGATATTGATAATACTGGACTGTGATATTGATAATACTGGACTATGATATCGATAATACTGGACTGTGATATTGATAATACTGGACTTTGATATTGATAATACTGGACTATGATCATGATAATACTGGACTGTGATATCGATAATACTGGACTGTGATATTGATAATGCCATGATTATGATAATACTGGACTGTGATTATGATAATACTGGACTGTGATATTGATAATACTGGACTATGATCATGATAATACTGGACTGTGATATTGATAATGCCATGATTATGATAATACTGGACTATGATTATGATAATACTGGACTGTGATATTGATAATACTGGACTGTGATATTGATAATACTGGACTGTGATCATGATAATACTGGACTATGATAATACTGGACTGTGATATTGATAATACTGGACTGTGATCATGATAATACTGGACTATGATAATACTGGACTGTGATATTGATAATACTGGACTTTGATATTGATAATACTGGACTATGATCATGATAATACTGGACTGTGATATTGATAATACTGGACTATGATCATGATAATACTGGACTGTGATTATGATAATACTGGACTATGATTATGATAATACTGGACTGTGATATCGATAATACTGGACTATGATCATGATAATATTGGACTGTGATATTGATGACACTGGACTATGATTATGATAATACTGGACTGTGATTATGATAATACTGGACTGTGATATTGATAATACTGGACTGTGATATCGATAATACTGGACTGTGATTATGATAATACTGGACTGTGATCATGATAATACTGGACTATGATTATGATAATACTGGACTATGATTATGATAATACTGGACTGTGATTATGATAATACTGGACTGTGATCATGATAATACTGGACTATGATTATGATAATACTGGACTGTGATCATGATAATACTGGACTATGATTATGATAATACTGGACTGTGATTATGATAATACTGGACTGTGATCATGATAATACTGGACTATGATTATGATAATACTGGACTGTGATTATGATAATACTGGACTATGATTATGATGATACTGGCCTGTTGTCAGTATGAAACATAAATTACTTCCAAGACTCTGAACTGACGACATAACAATGTTTTAAAACATGAGATCGAGCTGAAGGCTGCTAGTGATCTCAAGTCTCCGTAAAACTTTCCAAATGACTTACAAGACACATGATCTGCTGCTGGTTTTATCAGCGAGACACGCCCCTCATCCACCATCGGAGTATAAGATTTTAACACGGTACACAGTAGGTATAGGTATTGTGTCTTTGACAAGGTACAACACAGGTAATGAGTTATCAATATAATACTATTTATGTCCTGAATTCAGGCGATAGCGGGCATCTCCGCCATCCATCACCGAAAATGTCTGATTACATGACACTAATCATTTTCCGAACGATCATGAAGTGATCTATACATGAACCACATGGTAAGTCATTTAACATACATCTAATTATAATTTTAAAAGTTTTTACTACATGTTCAAAGGCAATATGTACACGTAAATATTTACATTTCCAACGTTTTTGCCTTTGGTATCTCTACAAATTGCAGAGACAGCCATTTCTTCATGAATACGTTGCAATTGTGAACAATGCACGTATAAATCTTGATAAATACAGTACGTTCTATTTTAACGCAATTAAGTAAAATTTTATTTAAAGTCGGCATTATATTAATTCAAAAAATGAACACAAGCTCTATTGATTTGTTCGGCTTGGAATTCTGACAGACATGAAAGTAGATGCGTGCATATATGTATAAAGATGTGTTTGTGAAACGCGGATGCTCCCTTAAGGCAGTAAATTAATTCTGGTACCCAAAGGGAGGTTTACACATGTGAAATATAAAACCCTATCACTAATCATTCAAAAGTTATGACATAGGTTAAAGTTTTTAAGAAGTAAGTTAAACTCTAAGGTCAAGGTAACAAAGTAAAAATTTTTGGTGCCAAAATAAAGATTTTGTCACAAGGAATATACTGTGAAATATGCTCATGTTACTTCTCCGCTGTAAATAGCTCCGAATTTAAATAAAAATTACTTACTGACGTACTTACTAAATTTATGGCCAAGATTAAAGTTTTTAATAGTAAGTCAAACTCCAAGGTCAATGTCAAGATGTTAAAACTTTTGCTGTCTAAAGAAAGGTCTTGATAAAAGGAATACGCATGTGAAATACGAAAGCCCTATCACCAATTATTCAAAAGTTATGATCAAGATTAACGTTTTTGCGGTCAGTCTAACAGATAGACCAAAACTCACATGCTCCCGAATCTCCGATAAAAATAAATTCAAGGGTATGAAGTGGCTCATTTCACGACAGTACACACATTACATGAAGCGCTAACGCGCTGTATGACGTATGAATCGGCGTGAACCGTCGCAGTTCATACCTAGTGTATTTCAAAAAATGAAATTTATTTCTTAAATAAGTCTATAAATTAGTTATTGACGTTAAATCCAATTTGGTATCATGTTGTAGTTGTTTTGGGTGTTTGGTGATGAGACGTCAACCAGTCGTGGTGCTGGTACTGTTGTTGGCCCGTGCATCCTTGCAGCAATCGCCTTACTCCCAGCAGACAGAGGGTTTGTACAATATAACAGGACTCGCCTCTTTCACAGACGCCATACTGCACCAAGAATACATCGATTATTTGTGTAAGCATTGATCTTCAGTATGTCTCTAATTAGAAATTGATACATGCAATTCATAATCTGTGTACTTGTAATTCAAAAAAAAAAAAAAAAAAAAAAAAAAAAATAATGAAAAGTTAGTGATGATAAATTCATTCAATCTTTCCATCTCATCGCTACATGTATAAATCACATCAATGTAAACCATTCATAAAATTAAACTGGTGTATTGAATGATTTTTTAAACCATTCATAAAATTAAAACTGGTGTATTGAATGATTTTTTTAACAGGTAAATTGTATGACAACAAGATTTACCTGTACTTTGGCTCTGACGTCATTTCTGTATGTAGAAAAGAGAAGCAAAAGTGGATACCCTTGTTACTTTTACTTTCCCTTTGCTTGAAATCCACAAGATCTGCAATGGTGAATTTGATCGACGATATACTCCCAGACCCCGTCACCACCACTACGCCTGTGCCCCCCGTCACTCCGGCGGGGTAAATCTGTTCCAAATAAAATCTGTGTCTCAACCGAAATTCAAACAGACAAACCAGCAACTTCCACCCTTTTGTATATCTTAGAGGAGTTTAATTTGAACGTATTTTATTGTGATATAATTACAAAGGGATCAGGCACTAGTTCTAAAACCTTAGACCGCCCTCTCCCTATATACATGTTTGAACATAAATAAAGTGTTTCATAATATGCATGATTGTTAATTGACATTAAAATATGAGTATACAAGGATATATTCAATAATATACATGAAATCTAATAACATATATGGTACATTGATGTACATATTACTAGATTATTAGTTAAATCGATCACTTTATTTGATAAATATATGAATAAGAGAGAAAAGATATTCATTTTCCTCATTAATTAGAGAAGCGTCATCTCACAGTAGAACATGTGTATTCACTATCTGAAGTTTGTCAATACTATATATCTTGTTAAATAATTCATGTCTGGCATTTCTGTACTTATTACATGAAAAGATATAATGATAATAATCTTCTTGTAATCCACATGTTCATAAAGTGCTATCAATGATATTACAGCGGAATAAATATTTATCAAGACTGCAGTGATGACGAAGCCTTGTATGTATAATACTTAAACACCTTTCTCCAAATGAAAAATAAGAAGGAGGGGGCTTTTTCACATTACTAATGCATTTCATAAATTTTGATAAAGATTCAGATTGCCTCGTCTCGAAAGGTAAGGAATTCCATTCCTGTATGGCTGTTGGAACAAAGGAATGTTTGTAAGTTTGTAGTCTACATTTTGGAGTACTATAGTCTTGGAAATTTCGTGTGTTATAATTTGAGGAACGGGATCTAATAGTTGAAAATAATCTGACAGATAATCAGGAGCTAGACTGGTTTATTTTCCACATTGTTTTTAGTCTTGTTGTTTTTCTTCTACTGTATAGTGGTTCCCACCCGGTTTCATAATACAGAGAGTCCCTTGACGCCAGTAATGTTAAGCCAGTAACTATTCTAGCAGCACTTAGTTGAAGTTTGCCAACTTTTCTGCGTCAGTTTGACTACACCCTCCCCATACTTCTGAAGCATAGCCTAATAAAGGTCTAACAAATGTGGTGTACATAAAGTATTTCAGCCAAGTCTAAATTTTAACTTTTTCATTAACCCCAATTTTTGTTTGGCATTTTTTTTAGTATTGTATCAATGAAAAGGCCAAGAATGCTATCAGTATTCAATCTCGTAATTCCTATAGAAAATACAAATTAGAGAGATGGGCAAACACGGACCCCTGGTCATACCAGAGGTGGGATCAGGTGCCTAGGAGGAGTAAGTGTCTTCTGTCGACCGGTCACACCCGTCGTGAGCCCTATATTCAATATAATATGACTAGCTGAGATCTTGAGAGAAACTGACTCCCAAATGTTTATGATGCGTAACAAATTCTAAAGGACATTATTGAAAGAATAGATTATAAGTGTTTGCATTTTTTGGGATTGTGAAGGATACTGCTTTAGTTTTTTGTGGATTGAATTGCATTAACCATTTTTTGGACCAAATTTCTAATTGATGTAGATCATGATTTAGATTTTTTTCTATAGTTTGTGAATTAGTACATGAGCTTTGTAAAGAGTTGTCATCTACAGAATGATAACATACTATCTGCAATATCATTGACATATATTAAAAACAGCAAAGGTCCTAATACAGATCCTTGAGGGATATCAGCATATAGTGGTTTTGTGTTTCAAAGAGCATCTCATTATAATACTTTTTGAGTTCTATTGTTAAGGTAACTTTTGAACCAGCTATGAAGATTACCATCTATACAATATGATTTCATTTTAAAAAGTACACCTTTGTGCCAGACACGATCAAAAGCCTTAGACAAATCACAAACTATCACACAGCAAGATTTACCCCCATCAATAGATGTCAGAATTTTATCATATGTTTCTATTAACTGATAAACTGTGGAGTGACCTGGTAAGAAACCAGCTTGATATTTATAAAACATATTGTGAAAATAAAAATGGTTATAGATGTGTTCGAAAACAATGCGTTCCATAATTTTCCCTACACAACTCAACAATGACACTGGTCTATAATTTGACAGAACTGTTGGATCATCTTTTTTATACAATGGCATTACATGAGCAATTTTCCAACAATTTGGGAAAGTACAATCATTCAAGGATCTATTACATAACAAACAAAGATGTCTTACAATTGTCTGACTAGTATTCTTAACATTTGTCAGGACCTATTGCTTTATTGGCCTGTAAAAGGGAAATTATGTCAAAAATATCTTGTTCAGTAATATGTATATTTTGCAGAACATCATCGCATAAAGAAGTGAATTCTCGTAGACTCGAGTGGCTGTCATCAACATTAGAAATTGACGAAAAATATTCATTTAATAATTCGACTTTTTCTGCATTGTCAAACGTAGTAATTTGAGCATCATTTTGCAGAGTATATTGCAAGGGGGGAATAACTGTTGATCTGTTTGTGTTAAAAAAATCTTTTAGGAGCTTCCAGTAAAGTTTAGAATTACTTGTATTAATATCTAAAAGCTGTGTTTCTATGTTATTGTAATAATTGTTGACAGCGTATTTTTTCGTGTTATTTACATTGTTACGTGCTTTTGTAAATGCATCTGAATCATTTTTATTTTTGCTTTTTTGAGCTTTCTTTCTTAAGCGATTATGAATCAAAATTGCTTTACGAAGTGCCGAGTCATACCAGGGTTTATCTAACTGTTTTCTCTGGAATGCATTATTTTATATAATCTAAAAATATCGTATTGAAGTTGTCTGTCGTCTGATTTATGGTGTGAACTTTCAAAAGTACTGAGTTCCAATCTGTATTTTTTATAAGAGTATTTAGCTTTTCGAAATCAGCTTTCTTATACATCCATATTTTGCGTTGATATACTCGATTTAAATTAATATTAGTTTTGATATGTATGTATATACCTTTGTGATCACTTACACTATTTTCAACTTCGATAGTTTCCGAGTCACACACAGTCAAGTCGTCGGTGATCAAAATTGGGTCGATAAGCGTTCTCGTGTTTTGAGTGACTCCCGTAGCCTGCTGTACTGTATTTATCACGTTATGGTTCAGTAGAATTTCATTGATGACATGGGGCGCGTGGAATATTTAGGAAACCGATGTTAAGATCAACTACAATAATTATCATGTTGGATAAATCCGAAGTCTTTTCGACAGACCAAGCCAAATTGTTCCAGAATGATTTAGAGTGCGGTGCTCGATAGAAACTACAGAGAAAAAAATGACAGGGCTACTTATTTCAACCCATGTACATTCTGTATTACAAGGTTCAAGAACGAATCACCTGTTAGCACTAAGCTCATCAGAAATGTAAACAAGTATCCCACCCCCAAAGGCATTTCTGTCTTTGCGGCATATAGTATTAAATCCTTCAATAAATATGTCTTCATTCAAAATGTTATTATCTAGATGAGTTTCAGTAAAGCATAGGACATCACAATCAGATATTATGCTAATTAATTCTTTGATTTTGTTTCGAATACTTCTAACATTCAGATGAAAAATGTCTAATGTGTGATGAGTTTCAGAACTTGGACCAGGATTCGTTTCAATGTCTCCACATAAAAGTAAAATAATGTAAATAATATGGAAAAGAAAATTGAATTTCAAACAACCAACAGACCCGTTCAATAATAGCTTATGTAAGACACTAAAGTAGTGATTTATTCTTTCCAAAAACGTTGAAACTTAGAAAACATGAACGATATTTACAACTTTGGTTGGACATCTGCATTTGCTATTAAAAATACCAATAGCGGCACGGTGTTGTGTTATTGTATTACCCGCCATTTATGCGAGTTATCAAATCATATCTATAAATATATGGATGTGCCGCAAATACAGATTGATAAATATTGTAAACAAACTTACGAGGCTGCCATGTTGCTAACATTTCATTCATATTGAAAGTTTTAAAAACAAAACGAATAACAAATAATAAAGGGGTAAAGTATGTGAAAAAGAAAAAAAAAATGGTGAAAAAGACACTTCTTTTTCAAATGACAAAAACAAGACTGGAAGTGCTGTGACAGAAGTGCACTTAAATGAGAAGAAAAATGTCAAAAATGTGTACAAAGTATAAAAAAAAAAACTCAAACAATTTTATGGTGTGATCAGTTACGAAGGACTAAAAATGGCTTGGAAATGTTTGTGTATTTCGAATGCATTAAGAGGTGTACGCCTATGATATTATGGTAAGGTTGGGGAAACATATGCTATGTTACAGTAATCAACATTCAAGTTAATCAACAGTCCATATCCGCCGGAGTATCAGGTGGAGTTAGATCGTGGAGCTCATCAGTTGACCGGATGGGGTATTTTGGGCCTCCATCCGAAAACTTGGCAAAGATTCGTCCGTCATTTGTTCAAAAAGAATGCACTTTCTTTACACGCTTGCCTTTTACCAGTTCTTGGACAATCGATTGCCTGTACTTGGTTAAATCTTCCGTGACAAATGGTCCAGAATCCTTTAGTTGTTTCTTTTGGGAATAAATGGAGTTCTTAATTTTCCAGTTCTTAAAACGACATATAACTTGTATGTTGCCGTTCGCCTTGGTCCTGCCTATGGTGTGAGAACGGCAAATGTCATCCTGCTGTAGAGGCAATTTGAACTTTTCTCCGCAGATAGAGACAATGACATCATCAGTACTCTTGTACACTCCTGGTGCAGGACAGTTGTGGAAGCGTCAATTGTTCCTCCTTCCATATTGCTCTAAGTCATCTACTTCCTCCTCCAGCCTCCAGATTTGCTCCTGTAGATCGCTGTTGGTGTTCTCTTGTTCACGTTACCGACTGGAAAGAGTTTCTATGTGTGTATTCTCTGATTCTATCAATTCCCCTTGTTGTTGTATAGTGGTCTTTTATGTGGAAAACATTGTGTGCACTGCCTGCTCGACTGTTGGTTTTTTTGCCTTCACTAACAGTGGTATTAAACTGCCTATAACATGTTCACTACTCACCGACTTCATAACGAGTTCTGGTACACTGAAAGTTTGTTCTTTGGATTGTATAAAGGAGGGGGGGGGGTGACCATGGGCGCTGGTCCCTAGAGTATCAGATCCAGAACTACTAGCATTCTCACTTACATCTCTCATTTTACTTATTTTTTTCTTCAGAACTAAGCCCACTAAGATCTGGAAGTGATGAAGACCAATAACACCTCCTGGAAGTTTTACTGTCCACCTCTGAAGGACTGTTATGGTTACGTTAAATTTTACGTGACTGGTCTGAGTTTCACTCATAACTTACAGGCTTATATAAAAACGATGTCCAAATGCATTCGCAAATGTCAGCAATAATATCACAAAGCAGAGAAAATTGACAAAAGTTGGGTGGATGATCTTACATTACTTTTTGCACGCAGAAATATAATCAAATGCCCTATTGTCTTCTCCGGAACGACTACCCGTCTGTCTGGTCCGCCATTTTTTTTTCCTTAAAAGCGTGCCTACATTTTGTAACTACGCCGTAAAACAACTATATTAATGTAAATTGCTTTTATGCCTATTCCATGCTGCATTGTATATTTTTGGCATACTACTACAATTATACACGTGTTATGCACATGTAATTAAAAAGATCATCTACAGCTCCAAAGCTTTGGTATTTAATGAAATAATAGAATATAATATATAACTATTGATATATTTATTATACGAACATTGATTTAACTTTAGTGCAACTGTACAATTGTCAAAGTCAAATATATTTGAATTCGAGATGTAGTTGTGCATTTTTTTTTTGTTGAAAATGTAAGCAGTATTATCTTATAATGTTACAGTTGATGCAAATTGATGTAAATTATAACATGAAAAAACATATGCTTTAATTATTTGTTTTTGTTTTCGTTGTATATATATAGCATATTAATTACATGTATGTACAAAATCGTCTACCCACTCCTTAGCTAGATCTGCCGCAGGCTAGCAGTAACACAGCTTCATGCACATGTTACTTATGTAACATCATGCATCATTACTCAGATTTCTCACCTTGGAGTAGATTTTCAGCCTTCCGGTAAAACATGTATCCTGTTTAAAATGAGAGGTAAGGAAATATCATTCATTAAAATATATTGATAATATGCTTGAATTTGTTCAGTGTTTAGAAAATGGGTTTGATAGGATCATTTTGTGCAAGTTTCGTTCATCTTTAATCCGTTATTCAAAGTAAGTTTTTTAAAATCAATTATATTTATCTATTTTATTACCCTCTGTCTCACAAAAAAATGTCTTTTTGCATTAATTTAAGTAAATCCATATAGGAAATATAAAACAAAAGAATTCCCGACGTGTTAAACACGAAAAATTACAGCTGTGGAATATGCTCTTCATCCTCCAGGAACTAAATAAGTATGTGAAATCAAACCTACTACCCGTCCAGATTTAATGTTCTTGTTTCTCGAACAAGGTATCGAAATTGACACGTTCACACCGACATTGACATTCGCTGAAAATGTGAATTTCAATCATCGATTATATAGCAACACTAAATTTGAACAGCGAGTACATTGTGCTCCTTTATACTATTCACATTTACCAGTGCTAAATTTATAGTATGTTGTATATTAAACTACTCTCTATATACTGGAGGAAGAAAAAGGTTATATATTACAAAATTCAAATACAAATGAATGTGTATTTAGTTTTTTTTGTTTTTTTTAAATATATATACATTTATTGTCAATTGTTCTATACTTTTTTTTTCAGCAAATAGGCAAGGGAAATGAAAATCATATTTATGCTTCTACTGGTTTTTGGACTATTTGTGATAAGGGGGAATGCACAGGTACCAGAATTAACAGAGAGTTTGTACCTTGACATCAGCGATAACATCCAAGGAAGGCTGATTGAGGAGTACATTTACTCATTATGTACGTACTCTTCTAATTAAGAATGGTTTCCGATCCAATCTTTACTTTGGATTCGGATCGGAAACCCTTGGCTTGCAAAGATACTCATGTTTTATGCCATTATTGAAAGCTCGCTGGGGCGGATCCAGAAACATTTTCTGGGGTAGCGATCCAAGATGGTACCTTTTTAGTCCAAAAATGATTTACAGACCCCCAAATCACAGGCTCTCGAAGTTTTAGATATTTACTATAAAAGAAAATGTCTTCTTGTAGACAAATTATGTGAACATTTTGTTTACAAGAAGACAGTTTTTGATTATATGTATTTAAAATGTCGAGGGCCTGTGATTGTTTGTTTCTTTGTCTGCAATATCAATCTTGATAATAAATTTTAAGCCTTACACTATGGGAACTTCATACTGCGTGAACTGAATGGCCATACTCAAAATAAATTCACTGATAAAAGTCACGTTTATTCAATTTACTTTATGGTGTAATATTATTTTTTACCATTTTATATTTATATTCAAGATTTCTTTGCCAAATGCATTGTCTTGGTTGATGATAAGCTCGACCTTAAACAGTCACATAACAATATTTACATTCACTGAAGCTTTTATATTTCTATTGAAATTAACATTCAAGTTTGTTGCAAACTAGTTTGAACCTTTTTCTTGTTTATTATCACCTATCCGTGTAATCATTACCAAATATGGAGCGTTAGTTTGAACATATTTTATTGTATAGTACATACCAATGGATTGGATACAAGCTCTTACAACTTAATAATCCTCTCTAATATATTTATATAATTTATTAATTATTATTGTATTCCAGTCTCTGATTGGTCAGATTTAAATTGAGGAACGCAGGTTATTTTTACAATACATTTATACGTATAATTACGAATGTCATTCAAACGTTTTAAAATTCAACTAAATTAATTTTTGAAAATTATATATACTCAAAATCTAAAGGAATCTCTAATGTGCTTTTGTACAGAGGGGAAAAAAAATTCTGTTCAAATAAACTGATAGTGCGTCGTTTCCCCACAACAAGCAGTGAGTATTTATCATATCAATTTGCTCAATTTGTAATATACTCTGCAAAAAAAGAAACGCATAGCCCTTTTGATTTTTTAAAAATGCAAATTATGTATTTTACCAGGTAAACTGAAATGGTCAATTGAGTAATTGATTTTTTACAGGTAAGTATGAAACTTTAAAGGTCTGTTCATTTGATTTGGCTCTCTGCCAAATTAGCTCGGCGACTCTCTAAAATTGCACATCACCTCTATCGCCATGGAATTTGGCTTACGTTTTTCACGAGAACTTTGTGCTTAATTCAACCACTACATTAAAGCGTATAAAAGGACGAAGTTTGAAGCTTGAATTCATCATAACGTTAAAATGCTGCCATGCCAAGGTTGGACCCTGCTACTCGAAATATCGTCATTGGCCGTCTCCAGGCCGGAGAATCCCAAAGTGAGATTGCACGAACTGAAAACGTAAATCAGAGCACAATTTCTCGGCTGTGGAACAGATTCCAGCAGACTGGCTCTACTAATGACCGACCGAGGAGTGGGCGACCTCGCATTACGACTCCTGGACAAGATCCTACATCCGGGTCTTTCATCTACGGAATCGAACCGTTGCTGCAACAGCTACTGCAGTCGGAATACCTGGATTGAGAAGAATCAGCTCGCAGACAGTCCGCAACCGACTTCGACAATATGGCATTAGACCCAGAAGACCGTATTTTGGAGCAGTTTTGACACCGTTACACAGACGAGAAAGAGTCCGATGGTGCAACAGATTGAGGGGCTGGACATTCCGCAACTGGCGTAGAATCTGGTTCAGCGATGAGTCCCGTTTTCTGCTACAGAAACGTGATGGAAGAATCCGTGTATACCGGCGCAGGAATGAACGTTTCTCTTCCTCGTGTGTCCAAGAAGTGGATAGCTTCGGTGGAGGTAGCGTCATGATGTGGGCGGCGATCTCTAATGACCGTAAAACAGAACTGGTACATGTCCCGGGCAATTTAACGGCTCAAAGGTACAGAGACGAAATTCTCCAACCTCACCTTATGCGCGTAATTGACCGTCAGAGGGAGTTATTCCAACATGACAATGCTAGGCCTCACACAGCCCGCTTAACAATTGACTACCTTCAGCAGAACAACATTAATGTGCTACCATGGCCTTCCAAATCACCGGATTTGAATCCGATTGAACACTTATGGGACCAACTGGATAAACGTGTGCGCCTGCGCCAACCTCCGCCTCAGACCCTCGATCAGCTCCTTCAAATGTTACAACAGGAATGGCGAACAATTCCACGCAATAACGTAAGAACATTGATTGACTCTATGCCAAGGAGATGCAGAACTGTGTTGGCAGCTCGAGGTGGTCATACACGGTACTAATTTAAACGTGACAGGAAGTGTTCTTAACTGTGATGATCTGACTTTTTTTTCACCAATATCTAAGGTTTGGACTGTAATTTTTTCAATTGAAACAATTCTAGTGAATATCTACATTTTTTATTGTAAAATCATAATCCAAAATACATCTACTAAAATCTTAAAAAATCCATTATGCGTTTCTTTTTTTGCAGAGTATAGTTCGTTTAGAAGACTGTTTCTGGCATTACTATATAATTTACATGAAACGAACAAACAAGGGAAAAAAATCTTTCTCTACTAAACCACAAGAACAACATTATCAAAGGAGAATCTATGATGTTTCTTCGAAAGAAGTCGTGAAATGTTAAATTCATTAATTGAGCCCCCCCCCCCCCCCCCCCCCCCCCCCCTTGTAGCTACGTTTTAGCGAATTCAATTTCATAATAACGTCCGGAACAAATGATTTTTTAAAACATCTTTAAATCTACATTTTCAAATATCGTAGTCCTCTGTATTTCGTGTGTTATATCTTGTCTAAATTTTGGACTATCTTAGTCCTCTGTATTTCGTGTGTTGTATTTTGTCTACATTTTGAAATATCGTAGTCCTCTGTATTTCGTGTGTTGTATTTTGTCTACATTTTGAAATATCGTAGTCCTCTGTATTTCGTGTGTTGTATCTTGAAAGAGTGTCAAGGATACTTGAAAAATTTTGTTTTACATATGTAGGAACAAGATTATATTGAACGTTAAACATAGTAGTTAGTTTAATTCAATCATATACACTTTATTAAATTTTCTCTCTTTTTGCCGACAACTGTTTTTATCGCCCCCCCCCCCCCCCCCCCCCCCCCCCCCCCCCCACTTAAAAAGCGCATCATATGTAATGACGATAAAATGCACACATGCAAGTTATATTTCAGTTTCATGCAAGTGTTACAAAAAGAATTAGGTCTGTTGTGGTACATTAAAGTTTTCTATTTTCAGATTTGAACTTTTGGGTAATGTTTTTGCATTGAATTTTCAGGTAAAGATTTGTGAATAATACAAAAAACAAAGGTGGATTCATGGGAAAATTTTGTGGTAAATTCGGGAATTTAGCAATATCAAAACATTTACAAATAGTTTTACAAAATTCTGTAACATATTTTTTGGGATTGGGTGGTATCCCATGTTATTTTAAAAACGTATTGCAAATTTGTCTTATAAGCTCATATATGTACACATGTATATACACTCATGTGTACATGCAATCTGATTAAATCAGTATTTTTATCCGCTTATCGCTGTGAAGTGAACTATGTGAACGGATCAAAGAATCTAATTCTAAATTGATTAAAGCAATACAAGCTGCAACTGACGGTATTTTTCATCTATACAATTATGCACCAATTAACACATATCGGTGTAACTAACATAATACGAGTACCAAGGTCTGATCGAAAAAAAAAGAAAAGATTCAGTTGGAGAGCATACCTACAATAAGCGTTTCGTGTAAACCGCCATAGCGTCGTATAATCGGACATGGAAACTATGATTGCCGAACGTAATCAGGTTGCTGAAACCGAGGTCATACAAAGATGGAAACTGACGTGAGTAACTACACATTTCGTTTGTTTTAAAACATTACATCATGTCTTTAAGTATTATAAGTATAATAAAGTAATAATTACGCAAATGTACCACTCAAATGAAATTTTTATAATGAATTTACTATAAAATTGGCATATCAGATTGTTTACAAAACTGACACTTGCGCATTGTTCTCTTCCGCATTTTTCCGAACTGGTGACCTCTGAGGACAATGCATATCGGAATACCGAATAGGAATTACTGTCAGGAAGACAATGGTTCATGAATCAACATTTTCTGCTGGTTGGACGGGCTTATTGCTTCAGATACACTCTGATTCAATGAGATTATATATATTCAATTACAAATATGTTATTCTTTTCTTTTTTTTTTTTTTTTTTTGCCTTTTTTCTGTTTTTGATTATTGTTTTGTTTTTGTTTTTTTTTTTCAATTTATTTACCGTCAGTTACAGTTTGTATTGCTTTAATATACATGCATATGTCGGAGGAGAAAATGTATAATCTTATATATAAGAAAGAGGTGATCATTGTATACTATGTAGTGCATCTAAAAAGGGATATAATTAAAATTGTATACTTTGATAGCTGAAACTCGCTGCAAAAATCTCTAGCTTATAATTTCTGTCTAAATTCCAAACATTTTTCACTGAGGACCATCGGTGTATAGACACATTCTGTTCTAAAATGAAAATTTTACTTTAAGTGTCGTATTTATTGTTGATTTGTGATAATTTCAGTTACATTTCACTTTTAGAAAAAAGGGCATTTCCTTCTCTTCTTGCGAGAATATTTCATGCCCTTGTGCATGGCAACAGCAGGAAAATCATCAGTATTTTTATTTTTTTACTTTGTCCATTGCTCCCCGTGGAGCATAGTCCTCCACGATCTTTCGCACCGCATTTTGTTCGGTGCTGTTCTGGCCAATTTAGCCCGACTGGTTTCTTGCTGCTTCATCTTTGCCTTAGTATCTCGCCTCCAGCTGTTGCGAGACTGGCCTCTCTTCATCTTTCCCTGTGGATTTCAGGTAAGGGCTTTGTGTGGGTGTTGGACGCTGACTTCTTGAGGGTTTGTCTGATTCAGTCCCACTTTCTCCACAATATCTGTTTGGCCACTGGTTTCAGTCCCCCTCGCTCCTACGAGTCTTTGTTGCAGATCTTCTCTTGCCATCGGGTCTTGCAGATGCACCTCAGACAAGTGTTGAAGAATGTCTGAATATTTTGTTGCATCGTTTGTGTTGTTCTCCATGTCTCACATCCATAGAACAGAGTTGACTTCATATCGGAGTTGAAGATACGGGCTTTGGTTTTCCTGTTGATTTTTCCATACGCCCAGATGTTCTTGGGTATGACGAGAGGTACTCTTTCTTGCCAATTCTGGCTGTGACATCTAGGTCCATACCTGATGTTGGTAAACCACACGCCCCAGGTAGAAGAAAGACCCTACCTCCGTGATGGGCTTTACATCGACTGTGACTGGTATATTGGCGGTGATGTTGATTTCATCAGTTCTGTCTTCTTCCTGTTGATCTTGATACCAGTCCCAGATTATGTGCCCCACAGGTGAGTGGTCTTCTTCTACATGTGGCTGTGTAAGAGGAGCTCAGGGTCGTCAGCGAAGTTGATATCATCTAGCTGCGCTCAGAGCGTCCAATGTATATCGTTTTCCCTTCCTGTTGTAGTAGTCTTCATGATCCAATCAATAACCAAGAGGAATGGGAATGGCGACAACAAGCACCACTGCCGAATTTATGTCTTCACCTCGAAACTTTCGGACAGCTGGTCGGCATGGACAATTCTGCAGGTAATGTCGAGGTAAGTGCAACAGATGAATGAGATGATCTTCTTGGGGTCTTCTCAGTGTCTACGCGGCTTCTTCAACGTTTCTCTGTTCACACTGCTGAAGACCATCTCATATACTATGAAGTTGATGTAGAGGGAGATTTTCATTGTAGTGACTGCTCCACGATGATGGTGATTTGGTCGGCAGGATTTGTTCTACCTGAAGCCTCTTAGTCACAAGGCTTGGGATCAACAGCCTCTTTCATCCTCTCCAGTAAAACCATGTTGAGAACTTTGCCTAGAATTGACAGGAGTATGATCTCTCGGTAGTTTCTACAGTCTCCGAGGTTTCGTTTCTTTGAGAGCTTAATAATGATTCTCTCATTCCACTCGGCCGATACCTCCTTCTTTTGCTGAAGAGACTACATATACATAGCATGCTGACAGCTACCTCTGTTCGTGCTCTGATGGCTTCTGCGGGTATCTCGTCTAGCCGTCCAGCTTTTCCGTTTCTTGATCTCAGCCTTTGAGGGCTTGTTGCAGTTGTTGATGAGTAGTTTTGTATCTGCGGAAGGGATGTCTGATGTTGCGTTAAGTAGGGGCGGTTTTTCGGATTTCTGAAGTGTTCTGTCCATCGTTTCAGCTGCTCCTCGGTTGCTGTCATCGAATTCCCGTTTTTATCTTTCACTGGTTTGTCTGTCTGCTAGAACTTTTCTATGGGCTTATTGGTTATCAGTGAAAGGCCAGGGTCCCATGTCCGGTTTCTGCATTTCCTTGACTGGCCGGATCATTTGTATAGTTCCGCTTTCCTTCTTGATATTCTAATTCTCTCTCTCTCTCTCTCTTTCTCTCTGTTATGTACTTTTCCAGTGTCTTTGCCTTAGCTGGTCTCCTTCGGTACATGTTCAATGTAACTTTCTTATCGCTTGTTGTTTTCAACTTGTGGATATTGTCGACAGAGATCACTTCTTTCTGTTGTGTCTTCTTCTTGCCAAGGACGTCTTCCTACGTGTCATGCCAGATCTTCTTGTTGTATTCCCACTGTGTCTCAATGTCTTATGTCAGCTTCTGTAATGAATGGAATCTGCTGGAAAGGCTAATTTAGAATGTTGCCTGTGGGTCAGTGTTTCTAAGTAGTGAAAAAATTACCTTGCTTGTTGTTGGCGTTGGAGAATCTCTTACCGTTGTCGTACGAAGGTGGCTATCTGATGACAAATATCATCACTCGTACATCTCTTCAGGACCCCTGAACTTGTGGCTAGTGCAGATAGAGTCAATCTTTTTCTTCGTGACATGGTTCGGAGATCTATGTGGCCTTGTGGATGCGCTACCACAACGGTAGGTTATGCATACCATTCATTAAAGGGCCTAGTCAAAGAAAGAAGGAACACTCGTACAAATCTTTGGGTGACGGAATTTCCATTAGTCTGTTTTGGATTCTCCTGAATTACCTGATGACAGGTACAAGAAACGTCCCATGAATGATTTTATACACCATCGTCAGTCTTGGTTTAAATCTGCAAGGTGTCCCAATTCAGTTAGCTGTAAATGGCAGTAACCTCTCCAAGAGTGTAGTATCTTTCGTTGTTGAAAATAAACCTTGCAAGCCCTCTCTGTACTATTTCGATGGAATTGATGTGCTACTTCTGTGGACTAGTTGTATTTCGGTCTATTTTTACTTCTTTTCTCGCATAATCCGTCAAAATCTTGGGTCTACCCACTAAACGCTTTCTATTAATGGACAACATGCTGCAACATTTATCGTCTGTGGCATGCATCTGAAGATGGAAAGGATGAGATTCAATGTTTTTTGTTGTTGTTGTTTGATTTTGTTTTCATTGTCATCATTTTTTTGGAGGAAGAGCCGTCAAAAACATTAATGTTTGCGTTTAACTTTCAACTGTAGAATGTGCTATTTTCGCAAAGTTCAGACATTCAACTATGCAACAAAATATGAGAAAACTCTGGGAAAATTGTCATTTTATGACTTTTTCGCAATGTGATCTGTAGTGTCTCTTTAAATGAATAAACAGATTGTTCCGCTGCTAACTGATATTTACTTCCTGGGGAAAAACGACAGCAATTTTGCGTATTCTGTGACTTTTCTCAGATAGTGCACTGGGCAAAATGTTGTCATTTCAGCTGATGTAGAATGCGACAAAAATAAACAAGGGATTAAACATGTGATGTTATTCATTGAATGATAGTTTTTGCCTAAAAGATATCTACAAATTGTAATGATAGCCATTTGCTCATGGATGCGTTGTATTTGTGAACAATGTGCGTATTAATCTTGATAAATATCGTACTATATTTAAACGACAGGGGAATTCCGACAGAAATGAAAATAGAATGTTAATCTCATTTTTTGAAAATACACGAGGGTATGGACTGCGATGTTTTACGCCGAGTATTTTTCATAAAGCGCTTATGCATGAATTATTCTGGCATGAAGCATCGCAGTTCATAACCTCGTGTATTTTGAATAAATGGAGTTTATTTGTCAAATGCATCTTGTATTTTCGCATCTTAAATCAAGTTATCCAAAGAAAGACTTGAAGGTACATCAAGTGCCAAGAATCATATTGACAAGAGTTCATGAGGCCAATGAATCATTAGGGAATATATATAGTAAAGTTTGTTTTTAACATGTATTTAAATTTATTTTAAATGATATGGAATAGAAAATGAAACTACCCTGGCAGACAAGAAATATGTTGATATAATCAGTATTACCTCAATATAAGTAATTAACATATAGTGATAAACCATCTGGACCAAGGTTTGTCTCCGCCAGTGCCTGTGATGGTTTGTGATTATTCTCCCGTCAGCTACAGTCTCTGAAACGTTCAACTTTACCATTTTCCCGTTCGCTCACCGTGCCTTCACCGTGTGTTCACAGTTCGTTCAGCGTGCGTTCACCGTTATCTCACCGTGCGCTCTCCGTTCACAGTTTTGCGTTCACAAATCGTTCAGCGTGCGCTCACCATGCGTTCACCGTTTGTTCATCGTTCAGTCTTTGCATTGTCATTTGGAACATGAATTCGAAAGGAGAGATATTCTATGCAAGAAGAAAATGAAAAAGGAATGTGTAAAGAAGTAACTATCAATCATACATGTAGATGGAATTAACTGTTGATGTAATATGTCACATCGCTCAATACTTTCTCAAAACATAATAATAACATTCGGGATCAGGGTGCCATAAATATTTTAAATCTTTTCTAAATGTTGTTTTCTGGTCAAAATATCGCTAAAAATAAATACTTTTGACAAATGTTGCAACATTATTTTATAATGTTTCCATAAGTTGTGTAGCTATAAATAAACAATCAAATTGCATTAAATTATGAAATTGTAACAGGGTATTCTATAGTACTCCAAAGTACTCTAGCGTACTCTGCTTTGTAGTAACCGTCAAGAATTTTAAATGATACCAAACATGCATTTCTTTTCTACTCTTACATGTACATATATATCTCTACTGCATACACTGTACATATGAAATTTGCTTTTGTTTGTGTATGATTGCTGCGTGCATTGATGTAAAATTTACGATCAATTCATGAGAAATATACATTTAGTACTTTTGAAATATTCCAAGGGAAAATTCTGATATATTCCGAATAAATAGATTAATTTGCGTTCACCGTGCGCTCACCGTGTGTTCACCGTTCGCTCACCGTGTGTTCACCGTTCGCTCACCTTGCGTTTACCGTTCGCTCACCGTGTGTTCACCGTTCGCTCACCGTGTGTTCACCGTTTAAGTGGGAAAGTAGAACGTTTCAGGGACTCCATTCCCACCTAGCGAGTAACTGTTTTCCTATACATAAAATAAAGTGTAACAATTGGGAAGACCCTGTATTGATATATATTTTTCATCTTTGTATTATGACTATTATTTAATTTATTTATTGATTAACTTACAGGTACAGTATACGAGAAAGAAGTGTATCTATATATAGGAGTTGACGCAATACCATTATGTAAACGAAAGAATAATCGAGGACTATTGCTTCTTCTGCTGGCCATTTTATATAAACCAACTAGAGATTTAATGCTGATGATCATTGACGAAATAATACCAGGACCTGATCCCACCACAACAACCCCTCCAACGACAACAGCGCCTGTCACACCCGCCGGGTAATGCCTCGGTCAACTCCGGCAGCAATCATCTGCGATCATCACACCATGACGGAAGTCATCATGGAAAAAAACCCAACAAATCTTGTATCACTCTTAGGTGAACCTTTTCAAAGGGGACTGTGTATTAAATTTGGATTGCAATAATAACTAATATGGAAGTGGAAAAGTACAGGGAAAATCTCTCTCTCTCTCTCTCTCTCTCTCTCTCAAATGTCACCACGAAAAATAACCGCAGCAAAACTATCTATACATAAAACATCTATTACAAATTACGTCTTTTCCGCTCTTAATGCCGTAACGTTACCAAACGGTTGCTAAGGTGCTTACTAGAGCAATTCATATCTGAAGGAAATACCTTACTGGCAGGGAGCGACAAACATGAAAGGGAAAGTCATTCAGTGATGTCATAGGGCATGCATATGTATTATACGGAATTCTCTTTGAAGTTGAAACAAGAGTTCTATTCGGCTATCATTTGCGAAAAGAGAAGGTAAAATATTTTCTGATTCTGTTCATCGACACCCTTAGTTGATAGATATGTGAACCACACCCTTGGGTCGTGACCCCAAGAAACGAAGAGTAGATGTAAGACAAGTGCATGTATTTCTCTTTTTTTACCATGATACAGGACTGTTATATTTGTTGTAAATAGAATTATATAGTTAAGTACTACAGAAGTAATGTACAGTACCTTCATGCGGTAATTACCGGTGCTAACCGAGTAACGATCGAATTCAGTGTTACAAGAATAACAGAAAACGTTATATTTACCTAGGGTGTAAAGAAATTTATGTTTTACTCACATTGAAAACACGCCAGCAACTTTTACTAATCTGCTCATCGTTCCGTTTAATAGCAAAAATATGTACTCAATCCTTATATTTTACATAATATTTGATTGCTGAAAATTATATTTGTTAATTTTGTTAATTGCCAACAAACGTAGTGTGACGGCATACTGATGTTATTGTCCCAAAACCTAATTAAAATTTTGATGATTTTTTAAAGAAAAACACATTTGAATGTAGAACTACATTGCTACTCATTTAAGCCAAGACTGCTCATTTGTTTGAAGTGGTGTTACTATAAATAACCTATTATTATGCTGAAATCAAATGGTAATTATCCATACAAAATATCGGTAAATGACCCCCACCCCCATTTCAAAAAACAAAAAAATAATAATAGATAAAAAAAAAAATAAAAAAATAATAATAAAAAAATGATAATAATAAAAAAGGATTGAGCATAAATAAAACTCCAGACTTATTTTTATTAGTTTTAATGGCAGAAATAACATATTGTACTTGTAGATTTTAATAAGTTCAAGTAAATGAATTAAATAGTGCATATGTATCAGAAACATTCTGCTTTGCTTGATTTTATTTAGGCACAAGACTCTATATCACAAATTACACACAACACTTCGAATCAGTGCGAGGATCATCGTCTTACACATACAGCAGTAGTGTCCTGTTATAAATCAGTATGTCTTCCCGGACTCATAAATAACTTATTGCTTAATTCAGAATGCCAGTAGGTAGCATAATTTCCTTCTGTATACTATTTTCCCCAAGAAAGACGATTTGAGCTAAAATTTCCCTTCGGAAAAATGGACCTAGGTTATATTCTTCGTTGGAATAAACAAAATCACCCGGATATAATTTCTCCTAGGAAAATCAAATCCAATTTAGAATTTTTCCCTAAATGTAATTATACCGCACCCCCCCCCCCCCCCTTCAAATACTAA
This sequence comes from Ostrea denselamellosa, assembly GCA_024699665.1. Taxonomy (NCBI): domain Eukaryota; kingdom Metazoa; phylum Mollusca; class Bivalvia; order Ostreida; family Ostreidae; genus Ostrea; species Ostrea denselamellosa. Next base: position 9,549,663 of record JAMZEH010000042.1, read on the forward strand.
CTCATGTTTTGGTTCGATTATTAGAATTTCTTTTATAATTGATTTAAAGTGAAATGTTTGCAAAATGAATTATAAGTGTTGCTGTTCATGGTATGTGCTTGGAAAAATTATAATGATGCAACAGTTAAGTTTATCGAAGTAAAGATAAAAAATGTAGTGGTCTTGAAGATGTAAATGGCATAATTTGTCCGAATTTTCTAACCTCTGACCAATAGTTCAACAATACCAAAGAGTTTCGTTACACTTGACCTCCTTTTGACGGAATTATCGTACCGATAGGGGGCGTTGTATTGCCCGCAATACAAACAGAATCATTGTTTACCATTAGATTTTCTGGACAAAAAAATGATACACAATAAATTCTTCTGATGAGGAAAATGAAAATAAACTATGTTAGGATCTCTGACCCTATGTGTCGATGTTATTCTCAAGGGATTTTATGACAGAGATAATGATGCTGAGTTTGAAAGCTTTGTTACGTCGACGTCCATCTTCAATATATCATTAACCGAATTATTGATTTGGATGATAATATCCAGAAATAATTCCACGACAAGGTCAAAATTAATTCCGCTAAAAAAAAAAATAAAAATCATAGCTCATATCAAATGAATTACTGATATCATTAATTCAATTGAAGCTGGCAATTTTTCATTATTGCGTGCATTAATTTAATTAATGTTTGCATTAATTGAATTACTGCTCTTTTCAGTTGAATTATAGCGCACATTAGTTCAATTGTTGATATCATTCATTCATTTAAAAAGAGAAACAAACAATTCATTTAGTTCAGCAGAATAATTAATGCTATCAACAATTCAGTTAATAAAAGCAATAATTCAGTATTAAAGATATCATTAATGATCTAAAGGGACTTTTACTTGAATTGTTGTGCGCATCAAATAAATTGTTGATGTCTTCAAACGATTAAATACTTTTTCAGTTATTTGAGTTTATATTTATTTGGCGCTCCATAGAGTTGAGATCTTATTTACTAGGGATTTACTGCACGAATTGGTAGAATTTCATGTTACGAAACTGTAATCAGCTGCGTTTATGCTTCTGGTGCTGTGCGAGTCGAAATGCTATTTAATATTTACCATCCGAAATACAGGTATATATTGCTAAATCAATTGGCTTGAAGATCACTTTTATTTCCATGTATTGTTGATGTATGAGGAAGCATGCACCATCTTGAATTGATCATCCATTGCTAATTATTAATTGCAAAAGAAAAACTCAATACATATTAATAAGCGTCCGTTTTCCTGTTTACCTGATCGAAGGTGACAGGAAATTCGTAGATACAGTTCTACGTCAGTATTTATATATTCATTGATGTACATTCCAGAAACATAATCAATGATAATGCAGTATGTGGGAAATGAAACATGTATTTCTGTTGTTTTTCATGTTGATATAAATTATGCATACATTGATAATACATTGCTAATTATTGATTCCAGGCGAATATAATTTACGAAAAAACTTAACACATATCAATTATAAACATCTTGGCCTGTTTTCACAAAACTATCTCAAGATCTGTCGTAAGATTATAAGAATTTCTCATGTTCTGATTGATGGCAACCATAAGATACGGCATTACCATTTCACAAAACTAACTTAATATTTAGATAGATTGTATGATGCTGTTCTACTGGCCACCTGTAAAATACGGTTTTTCTTTTATTCTTCACGTTTTTATCTTTGATAGCTTTCGTACTTTTTCGTTTTCATTTAGTCGACTTTTTCATGTGAACGCTTTCGCGTTCAGTATATATAATCCCTGTGGGGATCCGGGTTAGAATAGGTCCTCAGTACCCTTGCTTGTCGTAAGAGGCGACTAAATGGGGGCGGTCGTTTGGATGAGACCGCAAAAAAAGGTCTCGTGTCACAGTAACAACACCGATTTCCAATACTAGATTGGCCAGCGTGTTATTTAAATAGAAGACCAACTTTTTTTAATGTTTCGTTAACCAAGATAAATAACTGTTGCAGTTTAGCATACGAGCCGTTCTTTAATTAAGAAATCATGTTTCTACGTTGAATGGTGAACAGTACAATATTTTCATAGTTGCAGTCATACATGTATGACATTATATCAAGTCCACCGTCTTCTTCTGACATGGCTGCAGAATCTTTTAAAATAGATTCGTCAAATTATCTGCTTTACCTGAATATCATACAACAGTTGCTACGTGAGTTATTTACTTTTCAAGAGGTCGAATTGTTTAACAGTTATTTTATTCACTTGGCCTATTTTTTCCTCTTACCCGCATTTGTGTCCCCGCATTTTGTGTTTTCTTGTAGTTTTTGTTTAACTTTTCGTCAGCCACAATTACGGGTTGAAAATCCCGTGCACGCAGGAACAGGTTAGTGTACACAAACTGGTAATGAGAAACCAAAGTGACCTCAGAGTAAGTTGCTATTTTAAAGCGTACATGTAACTTGGAAGTTCCTATTTTAAAGCGTACATGTAACTTGGAAATAGTGGATGTTATTATGGAATATTTAATTTTTTTTTAATATAAAACGACCAAATAAAAATAAAAAGCATAAAAAAAAATTTGCAGGGAATATATGGGACTAAAACACGGAATGTATACTTTAAGTGTAAGATTACCGAGTACCTCAACTATGAGGCCACGGAGACGTACATTTCACGTTTGACAGGGTTGTTTAATCTCGAGATAAATTTTAATAGAGTCTCCACCACCAGGGAGAATACCATCCCCATTATTTCCCAGTGGTGGTAGATAACTACTAACATCCTACCCTCTGACTGTAAAACATTTCTGTTCTGCTGCTACTTGTAACTGTGAAAACAAATTGTGTGCAGGGAGCATTCATTACAAATGAAGTTCAACATGCAAAGTACAATTACAACAATGCAGCAGAAGGTGGCGTACCAAAAGTATCCCACAACTAGGAAAATAGAAACAAATTTCACAATCCACACTATTATTCAAAATAAACTAAATGATACGGAGGACTGAAGGAGAGGAGGTGGGAAATTTATTTTCGAACACGCTGGTAATCATGCCAAAAACATTCACTAAGAGGCTAAAAAAACAAACAACTTCAGCACCCATAAACATGTACCTACAAATGCACAGTAATCAAAATAGTAAATACATGCATTTACATCATATAAATTCATTTTTGTACATAAATACACTGATGCAGTGTCTACATATAATAAATGAATGGTATTTTAATGCATTCACTTGTGACTACAGAGCGACTACGAAGTCTGTGCGTTCAGATATATTGGTGTCTAAAGGTTTAGGCAATTAGATTTCTTAATAAAAGCGAATTGCATTCTAGAACGCATTTCGCGATTAAAATTTGGATATGCATAAAACCAGACTAGGGTTTTAAGGTTGTGGTATTAGCGGTCAACTATCACCATTGAGAAAAATGGTGATGGTACTCTCTGTCTGTCTGTCTGTCTGTCTCTCTCTCTGTAGATCCGCCTCTTAAATTTTTATAAATTTGAGAATAAATATCGGGTTCGGAAACATCGAAGAGCCCTCCCCCCCCCCCCCCCCCCAACCCAACCCAGGGAGCCGAAATTTTGAGGGTAGGGTGATAGTGGTCAATTACCACAACTGGGAAAAATGATGATGGTACTCTCTCTGGTTGTGGAGACCCGTCCCTCCAATTTTTATAACTAATACATTACCCATCGGGTTCGAAAACTTTGAAAACTCTTACTCAGGGATCTGAAATTTTGTAAGTTGTTAGTGTTCAACTACCACCACTGTGAAAAATGGTAGTGGTTCTCTCTCTGGTTGTCGACATTCACTGCTCCATTTTTCATGCATAATGCATTACCCTTATTAATATAAAACGTAAACGGTACCAATTTTGATGTACCAGATGCGCATTTCGACAAATTTCGTCTCTTCAGTGTTGCTCAAGTCAAAAATGAGCTGAAAGAACCAAAAATACCAAATACTGGAAACAAATCCGGCAAAGGATCAGAGCTATACATGAGGGAGATAATCCTTAATTTTGAAAATAATTTCTTAATTTTATCACAGCATTAAATAAACCTCGGGTTCGGAAAAATCGAAGACCCATACTGGAGGACCTGAAATTTTAAGGGTAGGGTGTTAATAGTCAAGTATCACTACTATAGAAAAATAGTGATGGTACTCTCTCTGGTTGTGGAGATCTGCCCCTCCAATTTTTATAAATCATGTATTACGCTTTGTGAATTGGGTTTAGAAACATCAAAAAAAAAAAAAACAAACCAAAAAAAAAAAAAAAACCAAAAAAAAAAACAAAACCTACGAAAGGGGTCTGAACTTTTGATTAGAGTGTTAGTCGCTAATTATTATTCTGGAAAAAAAACCGGTCATTGTTCTCTCTCTGGTTGTCGACATCCGCCCCTCCAATTTTCATGCATAATGCATTATCCTCGGGTTCGGAAACATCGAAGATCCTTCTCCGGGACCTAATATCTAAAGCGTAAGATATTATTTAACAGCTACTATCACTGTGAGAAATAGTGATTGTCGACCACTTTAATTTTTATCAATAATGCATTACACTTTGTCGGGTTCGGAAACAGTGGAGACCCCTACCCAGAGGTCTGAAATTTTGAGGGTAGGGTGTTAGTGGTCAACTACCTCCACTGTGAAAAATGGTGAAGGTTGTCGACATCGCCCTCCAGTTTTCAATGTATTGCCTTTATTGAATAAATATCGGGTTCATAAACATCGAAGACCCCTACCCAGGAACCTGAAATTTTAAGGGTAGGGTATTAAAAGTTAACTATTGTGAAAAATGATGTTGGTACTCTCTCTGGTTGTGAGAGATCCACCCCTTCAATTTTTATAGATAATGCATTACATTTTGTGAATAAGCATTGGATTCAACATCAAAGATACCTACCCAGGGGCCTGAAATTTTGAGGGTAGGTTGTTAGTGGTCAACTACACCACTGTGAAAATATGGTTATGATAATCTCTTTGGTTTTAAAGATCTATCCCTCCAAGTTTTATAAATAACACACACTTTGCAAATAAACATCGGGTTCGGATATATCATTTTTACCGTTTTACAAGAATCTTGTTAAACTCTCAAGACGTTGACAGCACAGGCTCTCGACGTTTTAAATATATATAAATAAAAATTTGTCTTCCTGAAAAAAAATTATTAACCTGAATAGGAAGACAATTTCTTTTATTATAAATATTAAAAACGTCAACAGCCTGTGGTTGATCGAGGTATTTCTGAATGTAAGGAACGATAACTCTGAGTAGAGATAGCCTAGGGACTTGAAATTTTGAAGGTATGGTGTTATGGTCAACAACCACTACTATAGAAAATGGTGATGGTACTCTCTCTGGTTGTGGAGATCCCTCCTTCCAATATTCATAAATGATACATTTTGTCTAATAAACATTGGTTTCAGAACATCAAATTCATATCCAGGGACCTGAAATTTGAGGGTAGGATGTTAGTGGTACGCATATTATTTATAAAAATTGAAGGGCTGGATCTCAAGACACGATGATTCCGAACCTTAGGTTTATTCACAAAAGGTAATTTATTATTCATAAAAAATGGAGGGGAGGATCTCCTCAACAAAAAGATTGCACCATCACCATTTTTCTATAATAGTGGAATCTGTTGGGATTCCCATGGGCGCGAATTGTATTTTATTGAAAATAGATGCTGAATGCAAATTAATAATTCAACTTTATGATAAACGAGATGATTTCAATTTCTCTATCGCCAACTTCCCTTATATGTAGCAATATTCCATTTCGCCTGCATATGGTGTTTATATCTCTCAACTGATTCGATACGCAGGAGCTTGTGCTGCATATAATCAGTTTTTAAATCGAATCGGGCTACTGACAAACAAGTTGATGTAACTGGGATTTGTACAGTCTCGTCTAAAGTCAGCATTTCGCAAATTATATGGTCGTTATAACGATCTAGTTTACCAGTACAACGTTCCATTAGGTCAAATGCTGTCTGACATGTTTCATACCAATTGTTAGGCCTTTCTTGGCACACTAATTCTGACTGATTCTTACTCCTAGGCACCTGATCCCACCTCTGTTATGGCTAGGGGCCCGTGTTTGCCCATCTCTCTGATTTGTATTTTCTATACGAATTACGAGATAGTACTGTTCGTTATCTTAGCTTTTTCATATTTATGAACATTGGAGGAACGGATCTCCACAACAAGAGAGAGAGAGAGAGAGAGAGAGAGAGAGAGAGAGAGAGAGAGAGAGAGAGAGAGAGAGAGAGAATACTATCACCATATTTTCACGGTGTTGGTAGTTGACAACTAATTCCAAAATCTCAAAATCCCAGTCAAGTTTTTACGTATATATGCATATACATATTTTAATTGCGAACTGTATTCTAGAGAGCAGTTCGTTATTGAATTGCGAATAGTGAACTGCGTTCTAAAATCTTCCAAAAATTTCAGATATCTATGAAGCGATGTCCATATTTGTCAGCTGCTGAAATATCAGTATTGACTTAGGAGGTGGAGAAAAGAAAAGACATATGTTTTCAAAACAAGATTCCACAATTTCCAGTGCTATGAAGGAAACTTTGGAAGTTTCACTTCTAAAGTCAATGCAGTAAATTCAACAGATTATGTCCGGTCGGAGGAAGAAATGAAGAAATCGTGAACATGCCTAAGCAATGAAAACAGGAAAAAGTTGGGTGTAGAGTATTCTAAACGAATATTGAGTTCGTGACATAGATCACATGTGGCAGTATACGAAGCTTATCAATGATGTCCATATCCTCCATCTAGTCTAGCCCCGTGGGGATCCGGGTTGTGAGAATAAATCCTCAGTACCTCTTGCTTGTCGTAAGAGGCGACTAAATGGGGCGGTCCTTCGGATGAGACCGAAAAAACCGAGGTCCCGTGTCACAGCAGGTGTGGCACGTAAAAGATCCCTCCCTGCTCAAAGGCCATAAGCGCCGAGCATAGGTCTAAATTTCCAGCCCTTCACCGGCAGTGGTGACGTCTCCATATGAGTGAAAAATTCTCGAGCGGGATGTTAAACAATATTTAATCAATCAATCAATCCATATAGTCTAGTAATAGGTTGATTCTTTCTGTCACTGAAACCACGTGTTCTCCGGATAAGCTATCTATTTTTTCTTTTCTTTTCTATTCTTTTTATTTTTTAGCAAGACATAGACCGCCACCATTGATAGTATAGATTTGTATCTGGTCTTTAGACGGATCTTAATCGCAAGATAGTTTTGTGGAAATGACTTTCATTTTCCTGTTTACATGATCGAGGGTGATAGAAAATTCATAGACCTGAATATATTATATCATTATTCATTGGTTGATTGCATATCAAAAACATAATCAATGATTATACAATATTTGGGAGAATATATCCTACCGTTTTTCAAGTATATATAAAGATCAGAAAACATCTGGTTTGAAAGTGCTGATGGTAAATACACACTGAGTGAAATAAAATGACTAGGCCGACTGGCAGAGAAAATAAGACAGCCACGAGGAAAAGGTGAGAAAAATGACACATCTTGGACAATATAGCCTAATTCGCGTTAAACATCATTACCACATATATAAGGTTACTTTTTGGTTAGAAAAGTAAGACCTGTTTTACATGCAGCCAGATACCTCCCGATCCCTCGATCGAACTTTAGCGCGTGTTTTGCGACGATGCTAGAGAACATACCATTTCAATTTTCCAGACTAATGGCCGGCAAAAGCCTCCTGATGCTGTTGTTGTTCTTTGGACTTATTGTCGTCCGTAGAAGTTCTCAGCAGGTGCTGGACGGCATATATGGCGGAAATTTATATCAACAGAGCTTCCATGATCCTACTGAAGAAATTCTCTTCAGGGAATATATTAACAGTTTATGTAAGTATACTTAACACTGATATGTGACGCTGATATGTATTTTTAAATACGATATCTAATTATGGTGAACCCGTTCACCATATTTTCCCCCAGATAAATCATTTGAAATTGTTTCCCCAGAATGAATGATTTTCGGACTTGACTCGATCGTCGCACAACACCGATGGTACATAGTATTATGTAAAATTATAATTTTTTTTAAGGAACCGAAAATTTACTATAAAATCATTTCTATTTAGTTACTTTAATTCTAAGTTTGAATTGACCGGTGTACAACTTCGATATTAGGGAAATGAAAACGCATCAAATTACGTTTTAAAACAATATGGTTAAAATTAGATTCTTTGATCAGCTCACGTATGTGGTGAGATTTCAATTCTCAAACCACCAGTAGAGTACTATGCAGCTATTTAATAACGTCAAAAGTTATAAAAAGTGCAAATGATCGAATTTTATTTTTGTGTGTGTCAAAACATAATCCACGATTACTTTGTATATCTATTGTATTCATTCCTTCATGCAATTTCCGTAATTTGAAAGATTTGAATATATAATATTATAAAACTGACAAGAACTTCCAATTGTTTATTGACCAAAGGAGCTCTGCGTGTCATAACTTACAATACAATTTACAATACAAGCAAATATTAAGAAATTCTACAGTATGTAAACATATAATTATCAGAAAAAAAACTTGTGACCAAAATAAAGTAACAAAAATGAAACACGATTAACAGTTAACAAATTAGAGTTTCTCTTTATTTTGTAGCTTTCAATAAGTATTGACAAAGATTCCGAATAGTTTTAAAGTTATATACACTAAACAGTTGTACAAGCTTGAGAATGGAAGGCTTTTTATAGTATTAAAATTTAATATATTTTTCACATAGATCACAAAATGTCGGGCATATCAAAAGAAAAAGCTCGTCTTCTATTGCCTGCAAGTTACAAAATATACATTTGCGTTCAATTTTGGGTAAGTTTTCAAGATTCAAGGAATGTGCAGAAATTCGATATTTACATAGCGATGAATTTTCCTTGCTCAATAATCGCTTCACAACATATCTTCATAAACCATAGGTATCATTTTTTTCTTTATATAAAATACATTTCGATGAATTTTCAACCTAAAACAACTTTGTATAAATGCATCGATAAGACGCTGTTCCACAAGAAAAGAAAATTAGTTAATTATTACCAACTTATTGTTGTTCCCAAAAAGTTTCAAGACTCAAACAATAAAGATCACTTTTAACTGCATTCAACCAGTTTGTAAAATTTTTCTTGTGTGTTTTATATTCATACACAATTTGTTCAATTATTTGTATCAAGCAAGTTACACCACTATTTCAAACTTCGAAGTTTTCTTTAGACATATTTGCACATCTGCCGAATTCAAAATAAACCATTAAATTATTTGTAGATTTTCGAAGCAACATAATTTTCGTTAAAAACTGACATGTACTTGCGCAATATGCGGGGCTTTATGAAATCCCCATGTTTCACATAGATCCATAATGATGAAGAGAACTTACATACGTATCAAATAAAGAAAGTATTGTCTTATCATCTAATTTTTTCTCCGTCACCCTTCTCCACATAGACATTTTAAGCTTTGGTATCAATTGATTTATGCATAATTAAATTTACCGTTGTATTTAAAATCCACACCTAGGTATGTAAAATTAATATGTCAACAATATCAAGTTCAACATTATCGCAGAAACACTTTTCAAAATTTCCAACGTTGACACCTTCGAAAAAATACCATTTTTGTTTTGTTGACATTTATCTCTAATTTCCACTCAGTTATACGTGACTTTAAAGTATCAAGCATTTTCTGCGGTCCCTGTACACCGTCTTAGAAAATAATACTATCATCGGCATAGAAAAGTAAACAAAAATATTCAAATTTTGAAGCAAAAGGCTTTTACAACCACTTGTAATCATTTCTTTCTGTAAATCATTTATAAATAATGAAGATAGCATTGGCGAAAGAGCTTCACCCTGCATAAGACCTGTTTGTATAGAAAAATATTCAAGAAATTTACACTCCATGATAGGACAACTTTAATCTAAATAGATGTGAATAGGTTTGATAAGTGACTTAATAAAGATATCCCACCGGATTATTTTTATCACCCTTTTTTAAATTGGTACAATAATGCCCTGTGACCAGGCAGACGGATAACAACCTGTGTGGATTGAACAGGTTTTCCAAGAAGAGGCGAGAAAAATGTTGAGTAGTTTTTGAAAAAAACAAAAACATTAATACCATTATCGAAACCTGGCGACTTATCTATCTTAGAGTCAGAAATAGCACTAGCAATTTCATCTTTTGTAATTCGTATGTCCAATTCTTATAAATTGACGATTCGGGTAGTTTCGTTAAGTTTGTTCATGGTCTGTTTGATCACTCCTAAAGGTTTTGAAATATTTATAAAATTCACTTGTCATTAGAGTTGTATTTATTTTCTTCCTGGGGCCTTTGAAAATGCGGTAAAAATGTTGGGGTTTGATACGCGAAGCAGCCCTAGTAGGTTTCCCTCGTGTCTTTGATATTGTTGTTTTAAACGATTTTCTACGCTTTTATATTTCTTATTAGAAGCAACGGGGTTTTCATGGTTCTCCCATGTCCTAGAGAAATTGAATGCAGCCATGCTTTTCGTATTCTTTATGCAAAGCTCTATATTGATCATCAAACCATGGTTTGTCTTCTGAACAGGACGTTTTTATTGTGTATTATTTTTTGATTGTTATACGTAATTTATTTTTGCAGAATGTTTTAATTAAATGTTTCCAAAATTGCTTTGGTGAAAGCCTTTAGCGAAATTTTGACGCCATCATGTGATTTGTCGATAATTTCCATGGAAGGGTTTATATTTGGCTCACAGCGGCTCATGTGTTTTTTAATTTCTTAAAGCACATAATATATGAATCTTTAAAGTTTTATAAATGACATCCGTTTCAATAAAATCAACGACTGTTCCACACCTGCTGTTTAAGTCGCACTTTACTATAACATTTCCAAGATAGTATAGGTACATTTTGCGATACTAACTTCTAATGCATCAAATATGTCAATGATGTAGTTCCCTCAGGTGGAATGTAGGCAAAGGTTATGTAAAGATCTTTTCCCGGGTCGAATAGTTGTTTGTCTAGTTATATCCAGATACCACTATCACAGAGAACTTCAGGAATAGATACAAAAGGTTTTAACCCTTGTTTTGTTGCGCACAGTAACCAGCCGCCTTTACATTTTGTTCTATTTACAGAAGGAAAAATGTCAAAATCGCATAATGCATAAACATTAGCCTACGCATGTTTCATATAAGAAAGTCAAATCGTATTCTTCTAATAGGTTTGGGAAATCTTGATTAATTTAATCGACAGATCTCTGATTGTTCTAACTACATATTTTCATATGATGCTACATGAATCCTCCTTGCTCTCCTAATCTGCTTTTTTGGCGGTTTGACTTCTTTCCCGTCAATATCGAGTTTATTTACCACTACGTTCACCCCCTGATTGATTTTCTGTTTTTTGTTTTATATAGAGGACACAGTATTTTCATGTTTTAAGTACATCCTTAGGGAATTGCTCCCGGACACAACAGTTTGAATGGGATCTAATAATTTCCACCTCTGTAAGGAAACTAAATTTTGCTGCAATTTTCCGATGTTTTTTTTTCTTGGCAGCAGGCCTTGATCTGTGTACCCTTTCATAGCTGAATGTTTTGGTAAATTCACTGTCTACTCTCATGTCATTCTCAATAAATTCATATACGATTTGTCCTATGTCCTCAGGTTTTCCTTTCGCTTTTCGGGTGTATTGAAAAATACCAAATTATTTTTCATTGTTCTAATTTCAACAGCTCAATTTTTGTTTTGGCTAAATCAGTTTTGATTGCGTTTGTAGCGTCGGAGCTTGATTTACATTTATCTATGTCCATTGCAAGGCCATGAACAGTTGTTCCATGTGTGAAAACCTCACTTCTAGATTATTTAACTCGGCCAAAATCTCATCAAGGCAATTCATCTTTGACTGTTTATTATGACTGATAAAAGGAACTGGGGATAACCTGACGGAACAAAGAATTGGGGATGTGGCTTTAAATCCGGGCTACCTATATGTGTCCGTCTTTATAATTTGATTGGGCGATTGTTGAATATGAGCTGATTCGGGTCCAACATTCAGAATTCATCCGAACTAACTATGATAATGATTGTGGATTTTTAAGGAACACTGCGGTGTACATTGCAGTTGGTTGGTGAGGGTGTAATAATCTGAGCACAAATGTTGTGTATTCAGTTCGGAGACTACTCGCAATCATTTCCAAAACCAGTTGAGATTCTATTTGAGCTTGATACTGTCACCATTATCTATATCTTCGCTAATCATTATGGCACTCGTAATCTTTGTAACGTTTGCTCTGCACACAAATGTTTATCGTTGTTTACTTCAACGCAACGCTTCAATTGCCTGTGTGGGTTCCAGGTGTAAATATTGATTGATTGTTTTACGTTCCGTTGAGAATTTTTCACTCATATTGAGACGTCACCAGCTGTAGGTGAAGTCCTATACTTAGCGCTCAGTGAGGGTTCTTTAACGTGCCAATGCCTACCGTGACACGAGACCTCCGTTTTTAATGTCATATCCGAAAGACCCGTGATTCTCGCTTCGAAATGCCGAGCGTTTGGCGAATGAGCAATCACTACCTATTTTTACGTCTTACGTCTTGACGCAGGGCTCGAACTCACGACCTCCCGATTACGAAGCGAACGCTCTAACCACTGAGCTACCGTGACCTGTCCATGTGTAAATAAGTAAACGCTGTATGAAATCAAATCTTAAGCTTCAATTTTTCAGAAATATTCTTCTACCTACACCTCTTATTTGGTGTTCACACATTTTTGCCTCATTCCATGACTCTGTATGCCATTATCCGAGATAGGCAAACTATGTGTTTATGACTGAAATCTGTAAACACCGAAAATACCCAAACGTTTCTGTCAACTTTCAAGATAGTGCAAGTAGCATTGCGATTGGCTAGTTTAATCACATAACAAAGATCACCAGGATATGACCCTCCATGGGAATTTTTCAGATCAAAGGATCTTATTTTAATCACAGTTCATCCCTCAAAATAACATATAGCAAATTCGTAAAAGCATTTTAAAAATTTTAAATTATTTAGATGAACATATGAAGAGAAAGCCCCTCATATGTAACCAATTATTATTGATAGAATGGAATAGCAAAGAACATAACATTTATATTATTCACATTTCATACAAAATGCATAAACAAAGGTATGCATGAAATGCTCGCCAAGAAAACTCATCGAATGCGGACAACTGTTTGCCCGGGGTTGTTGTAGAAGACTAGAGATTTGCACTTGTCGAAAATACTATTCCCTTATCTTGATAAATTCCACATAATACATTGATAAGCTCCATTTGTCTTCCTACAATAAATACGTCACTCTTTTACACAGAAAGTGATACACTTGTCGAATAGTATTGGTTTTTCCTTGCATACATGACGTCCCGTCATCGTGAAACTTTAACTTACAAGACAGACAAATCGATATGCAAATGATACATCGCAACGGGATCCGGTTTAAAATAGGTCCTCAGTACCCCTTGGGTGTCGTAAGAGGCGACTAAATGGGACAGTCCTCCGGATAAGACTCGTAAAAACCAAGGCCCCGTGTCACAGCAAGCGGCACGATAAAGATCCCTCCCTGCTCAAAGGCCGTAAGCGCCGAGCATAGAGCAAAGTTTTCTAGCCTTTCACCGGCATGGTGACGTCTCCATATGAGTGAAACATTCTTGAGCGGGCGTCAGTCAATATACAACCATCAAACCAACCAAAACCTTTTGTTACAAGGGACGATTTATTGCTTATATTGTCAAACTGTTAATCTCAAGTGGTCTTGCATATATTTTCTGCAGGACTAGGTGTTGCCTCTAGGAATTTGCGCGTGAACATTTTTTTCACAAGTATTTGAACCTGCTAGGAGACATTGACGATTTCATTTTATGCCATGCATTTAAAAAAAAAAAAATTAAAAATGTTTTTATCATTTAAGCGCGTGCATTGTCTTTTGAAGGTTCAATATCTAGAGGACCATAACATTTTTGTTTTTCATCAAATTCTTCTGAAGTTGAGATTTTGAGTGTGTGTAGGTTACTTCTTACAAACTGATATGGTTAAAAATACAGGCCATCACATGGATGCACGTGTGCTGAATTCTGACTGGACGGTTTTAAAATCACCATACCTTTGTTACATACCATGCAAACATTATGACTGATTGATTGATTATTTATTGCTTTCCGCCACATTCAACAATTTTTCAGTTATCTGGTGGCGTCCAGTTTTTGTTGGTGGAGGAGAGAACCCAGATACAATGTACCTGAGAAGAGACCACCGACCTTCCGCAAGTAAACTGGCAAACTTGCTCACATAACGCCGCGGCCGAGATTCGAACACGCGCCGACAGAGGTGAGAGGCTTTGCGATTTTGAGCCCGATGCTCTAACCACTCGGCCACGGAGGCCCCTCAAACATTATGAAATTCATTCTGTAGGTACATGATACAAATGCCTATTGAATGCATCAACAAATACTCATTTGCGCTTGTATGAACGAGCATTGCTTTCTTTCTTTTTGGTACTGAAATGGTCATAACGTTCTAATTAAAGACATAAATAAAATGATTTTGCCGTAGGTTTACAATATGAATGCCTAAAGGATGGTATTAACCATTGATACTGAATTAAATTTGTGTGCGCGAGAATGCGCGTGCATTGTAATTCTATACTTTTATCTTCAGGAATTGATCTATAACATTTTGAGATTTCAATGAAAAAAACATTTTAGAATATTTTACATATCTCTGGCTTGTTGAAAGCACAGATCAACATTTTATAAACCGTTTAATCACATTTAAAATCTAATCTTCATGTGAAGTTTATTGACTTATAAATGTCAGTATTTTATAGATGATCGTAAAACTAAAGAGACTTTTTCTGAATTAAAATGTGGCGAATATAGCTTTGGACTCTCTGCTTAGTAGCATGTTCAAATCACACACACACACACACACACACACACACACACACACACACACACACACACACGTGTGTGTTCAATTTTAATGGCCAATATTTAGAGAACCGATAAATCTCTCATGCATGAGCACTATGCATTTAATTTTAATTGGCTGATGTTAAGGTAACCGAAAAATCCCTCATTAATGAGAAAAATGGAACGATATTGACATCATAGGAAACAACGTAGAATGTAAGATGATTGGTTGTGCAGAAGCACAATGACATTACTTTTTAAATGGGGGATGTTTGGGGAACGGTCGCCGCTTTAGTTAGAACTACTTAGGTATTGCGTTGGACCATGGAGAAGTTAACTGAAAAAGATAATTGTAGATATACGTTCATTCCAACGATCCAATTAAACTACAAATTAAAAAACAATTAAAAAGTGAACCATTTGCCTCTATAATGCTCTTAATAGTCCTTCCATTTTTGCAGGAGGCAACAGTAGATAAACAGTATCCTATATATCTTCACACACACAAGGGAAATGTTCTGTACAGTCTTTGGATTCAATGCGGTTACAAAATGTTTTCACTTTCATTGTCTTGATTTCATCTATAGACATTTCGATGTTGTCTTATTGTTGAACGTTTGAAAAACAAACCCAGCTGTTTACAAGCAGCTGGCTTGACTTTGGGTATTATATGATTTAGAAACATGCTTCGTACAGTAAAATATTCTCACTTCAATTCGTATGATCGTTACAGCACATCCTTTGTGCAATACAGCCATGTTTCCAGCTCCAACTAAGACTAAGAGGGGTTTATGTTCTACACCTAAAACGTTTACTGATTTTAGAATCTGTTCTGATAAAACATCTCCAGTTATAGTATCACACAATCGGTTCGTCGTCTTCCAAATATCGCAAAACAAGTCCTAACTGTTCCCAATTTGACACATAAATTACTACGTCTGCCTGAAGCCCCAAAAGTCAGTGTGTTGTTTTGCTGATTACGTTTACAATATTTATATTTTCATACTTAAAATATGTATATTTTCATACCAGAATTTCATTTTTTTCAGTCTAAGACGAGAACATGATTTAAAATGGGGTTTCATCGCTCTATTTTCGAAATCAAAACAGAGATTCATTAGTGCTTTGAGATTTCCAGTTATCACCCTCATCACTATAGGAATCATCTCAATAGTAGTCCCAGATGTTCACAGAATTCTGTGCATTTGTCATCAAAATGAAATTGATTATCCCAATTGATTGTTTTTGCCTTCGATGTCTTCACCAACTAAAATAACAGCCATTTCCTCATGAATGTGGAAGATGTGCGTGTGAATCTTGAGAAATATAGTACGACTATTTTAATGGCTGAGAATATTCCGAGAGAAATGAAAGTTTTCAGTTTTGAAAATACGTGAAGGCATGCACAGCAATGTTTCACGCCAGTATACTTTTCACGAGGCGCGCTAGCGTTGCCCTTTAAAATTTTAAGTCAGTTTAAGACCGCATCTTAGAATCCTTCATACTGTGTACTCCAAGAAATTCACCTTTCCTATATAGAATGAAATTATTCATGATTGTCGCTGATAATTTTGGTACTGGTGTTTTAAGTGAGTTTTTTCAGATCTGAAACTACATCTTTCCAATTTTGAAATGACTCCATAATCACCTGTATTAGACTGTCTTATCATAATATAAGTCCTGTGGCAGACAGTTGCTGTAAAACTGCAACGTATTTCCAGCAAGATTGTGGAAACTAGTTGCGATACATTTGTCGAAAATATATTTTTGTAGGCAAATATTTTGCCTGGCATACATTTTGCGGCAACGTTGCGGCACACAGTTTGCAGCACATTTGCCATAAGCATATTTTTCTCTGGCATACAGTTTGCAGTAGATTTGCTGCACACTTTTGCTGCCCAGATCTGGCATACAGTTTGTGACACATTTGCCACAAGCATATTTTTGTATGCATATTTCTTTTCTCATATACACAGTTTGCTACAATTGTGACACACATTTGCTGCACACTTCTGGCACAGTTTGCTTGATCTAAATGGATTCTAAAGACAATAATTATAGAAACACAATATTAATTCATTTAATATAATTTCTAGGACAATTATAGAGCAATTAATTGTTAAAAGTTTAAACTACAAATAGAAAATGTAAAGAATAATTAAAAAACAACAAACTATAATTGTGAGAGTAAAACAAACTTCAAAAGATTTCTATTCCACAGTATATGCTCAGTTAAGTCCCATCCGTTTAACATTTAGAGAAAAATATTTAAGCATTGTGACTCTTTTCTGGCCTTTGAATAGATTTGTGAATTTTGGCTTTTTCAGTTGAGTCGTGAACAATGAAAAATATTTAAAAAAAAAAATCTTGTTAAACAAGTAAGTGCTATACAGATAATGCTAATGCTAGAATTGTGTATACAGTAATGACAAAAGGAACATATCAATCCTTCTGTGTCTGTGCCTTAAAATCAAAAGCATGATTGATTTCTGGCACATTCATGAAAGTGAACTTGAAATAAAAGACACCACATCTGCTTCGTACTTAGATATTTTACTGAAAATAGATGCTGGCTGCAAACTAATGACTTATCTTTAATATAAACGGGATGATTTCATTTTCTCCATCGTCAACTTCCCTTATCTATGTGGCAATATTCGATCATTACCTACTTATGGTATTTATATCTCCGACTGATTCGATACGCAAGAGCTTGCTCTGCATATGATCAGTTTTTAAATTGAGACAGGCTACTGACAAAGAAGTTGATGTTACAGGGGTTTATACAGTTTCGTCTAAGTCAGCATTTCGCAAATTCGATGGTCGTTATAACGATATTGTTTGCCAGTACAACTTTCCATTAGGTCAAATGCTGTCTGACGTGTTTCATACCAATTGTTTGGCCGTTCTTGGAGCATTGCTTGTGACTGCGGATTGCTCCGTTCACCTGATCGGGTGGTAAAGCTCACGGCATGTGTGACCAGTCGACAGGTCGTAGGGGATGCTTACTCCTCCTAGGCACCTGATCCCACCTCTGGTATATCCAGGGGTCCGTGTTTGCCCATCTCTCTGATCTGTATTTTCTATAGGAATTACGAGGTTGAACACTGTTAGTTATCTTAGCATTTTCATGTACCTTGATGGCACATACTGAAAAATGTTTTTTACATCCCATTGCACTTCGAGAACAAGTACTATGTGGTATTGAAGATTGATAAAGAATGAAACTGATCACACACTGTAATAAAACCAAATTATTTTCAAGATTTAACATTTACATTAACTGTAAAAAGTACTTTTTATCTTCCACTTATTCAGTACTTGGTCACAATCACACATTGTCCTCAACAACTCTGCTGATTCATCCATTTGTCACAATACTGTAAATGATTTTCGGTTGAGAGTGCCTTTACTCACAAATACTTTTCAAAACATCTGCATCAACTCGCTATTCTCTGATCATGTGTTTGACGGTATGACATGATATCATCTGGTGAAATCTATGTCGATTGACTGTACATAGAGTCGTAAGATCCCGTGAAGACTGCTCTGTTGTACAGCTTAGATTATTACAACTTCGTGTCAATTAGTTTCCACAAACCAGAATAAACATTTCTGGGCAAAATGCTCATACATAAATTATATGAGGTGAATTGCCACTCACTCTCATTTGATATTTCAACCCACTCGGACCTAGCTTTTTATTATTATGCAACATTTAATAGCGCATTATATAATCGTAAATTTACTGTAAGCACGTTACATAAAATATATTTGTATTACCATGATGGACAGAAAAATTTCTTCGATGTCATGTACAACAAAGTAAAAGGAAATATGATTTTAAAATAGTTAAACTATTATGAGTCGATGAGATAAAAATACTAATATTACTAACCTTTACTTTTACGAATGGAATGCATTATAAAATATAATTTTAATCTTCCCTAATAATATATTTTGAGGGTTTTCTTTAAACTTTTAACAATATCACATAATAGAGGGTTCATTGGTATCTTGTACCAGGGTGTGGCAGCTGTTACATCAAATCTCCGGTCTCCATATATCTTTACGGACGCGGGTATTTTAAATCGAGTGCGAACTCAGAGAATGATTCATACACAGTAATGAGATCTCTCATATAGGCCAGTGCTAATCCGTTTAATGCCTTGTATGTGTATGGTAAACTATTGTATTCGAAACGGGAATTAACTGGAAGCCAGTGCAAGAATACAAGTACTGATCATACATATTTATGCTTCCTAATTCGGGTGACAGTCGAGCTGCTGAAGTCTGAATTATTTGTAGCTTGCTCAGATCTGTTTGGGGTAGCCCTTTAATTTCCATAATCTAAACGTGATAAAACAAGAGAACATATAAATGTCTTGCAGGCGTTATCGTCGGTAATAGAACGAATACGTGCAATGTTGCATAGATGATAATAACCAGAATGGAAGATGGAACTAATATGATTTTTCAAAGAAAGTACAATGTCGAAGAAAACAACAAGGTGTTTAACACAGTCCGAGTTTGTAATAATGGTATATCCAAATGACAGTTGATAAGATAGCGAAACTTTCGAATGATTTGTTGAAGTAAACACTATAAATCCTGTTTCTCTTTCTTCGTTTAGTGTTAGTAAGTTGACGTTTACCTATGATTTAATAGCTGATAAGCTTTCCTCTTTAGCCGCAATGAGATGGTATTTCACGTGGCTGTAGGTCTAAAACCTAAGTATGCCTGGGTATCGTTATCATAGCATTGATACATGATGTGATGTCTGCGGCAGATTTTACCAGTTGGTTTTGCAAACATTGCATAAAGTCTTGGTCCAAGAACTGACCTTGGGACACTCCATAAGGAAGCAAAAAGTCTTCTGACAACGACCAGTTAAGTAGGATTTGATCCATGTAAACGCTGAATCAGTGATACCAAATGGTAACTTAAGTCGCTTTGTGAGAATCTGATGGTCTGTAACATCAAAAGCTGGTAAAGGATCTAGCATCACTAATGCAACACAGGATCCTTATGGTGACCTATGCGAGCTGATACCACTGTCTCCAAAACCTTGGAAAGGAATGAGAGGTTTGAGACAGGTCTGTAGTTCCGTAACGAGTCTGGTTCCAATCTTGCTTTCTTTAATTAAAAGCCTAAGGTAACGAACAGTACCCATTTTCGCAATTTCTATAGAAAATACAAAGATGGTCAAACAAGGACCCCTGGACATACATGAGGTGGGATCAGCTGCCTAGGAGGAGTAAGCATCCTATGTCGACCGGTCACACATGCCGTGAGCCCTATATCTTGATCAGGTAAACGGAATAATCCGCAGTCGGAATCAATAACTCACGTACAATGACTTGTTCACTATTTCTGTAAAAAGAGGTAGTATAGAATCTTAGATGGGTTTCAGTAGCATTGTAGGGATTGGATCAAGTTCACATGAGTTTGACGAAGCCGATAAGATGATCTTGAGAAGTTCTTATTCTGTTACAAAATTGAAATTGCACAACTGACCTCCATCAATTTGAATAGTGGCGTAGAATGGATATGCTGTACTGACACCGTTGTTATTGCATAAATTTTCCTTGATGGTCTGGATCTTATTCGAAAAGAAATTTCCAAAATTATTTGCGAGGGTTACAATGATATTCAAGCAAAACTCTGTCGGATCTCTTGCCCACGAGATTATTGCCAATGCGGTGCAACTTCATAGAGTCATTACTTGTTTCCTCGATCTCTGTTGAGTAATAGTTTTTTTTGCACCAAAGAAGTATAGCTGCACGTTTACATTTTCCCTGGTAAAGCTGTTTATGAACTTCGAGATTTGATTCACGCTTGAATCGGTCAGCCTTCCTGTGCTCTACGTTGTCCTCACGTAGTTCATCAGTATACCAAGTACTGTTAGGGCGTAGTCTCATTTCTTTTTTTCTATAAAGGCGCATAATGCGCAGTTTCTCATTGTAGAATTTAACTAACTCATAGACAGGACTAGCACTTCCAGTGTAACACTTACATCTGTATTAAGTTCACTAATGTCAATTTGACGAAGCTTACCACAAGTAACTACCTTCTTTTCAGCTGGTGGTCAATGTGAATAGCCAGGTGGTCCCCAGATGGACGACTATTGTTATCAAAGAGGCATGGATCGAAAAGGGCAGGCTCACCATGAAATAGAGTGGTACCTTCTCTAACTATCACATCAAGTGTATCACTACACACATGTGTAGAGTCTTGCATACGCTACTATATGCCATGGCCATCTAAAATTCTAAGAAATTTGGTGGCATCAGCGTCAGGATGAAAAATCAAATAACCAGTTGTCATAATGTCACCAGGTAACAGTACTAGACTAGCAATATGTTGCTTCCATTCATCAAAGAAAATAGTTTTCTTTAAGTTGTTTTTCTGAGATGGTGGTGAACGTTAGACCACGGATAAGGGTAGCTGAGAATTCCTAACACTGTACACTCCATGTGTTTAAACTGTGTGAAATCCTTGTAAGGTCTTTGTTGTTTCACATCAATCTGTCATTTGTGCGATACAGTCACACCACCTCCCCTTCGTCTTTCTCTGGGATTTTGAATAATCTGGTATTCTGTTGGTAAAAGATCACCGATCACACATTTGTTTATTGCTAGTAGATCCACATCACTAGTCAATTCTTAATTTCGTCTCTCCATGTGAAGAATCGGGCAATAGATAAATCCTCCCCACTCTGTCCTGTCTTTTGCTTTCCTGACAGCTTCATTCAATGATTAAAATCCCATTTGCTTTCTTTCTCTTTCTACAGTTCTTCTCCACGTCTCCTTTGGCCTTCCGTGTTTCCTATTACCTTCTGGTGTCCGTGACAGTGCTGTTCTGGCGTGTCTTTCTGGTGTTAATCTGAGCACATGACCACTTTCTGATTCTTACGATGGTGCTTATCCTTTCTATTCCTGCAGTTTCACTGATGTTCTCATTTGTGATCTTTACTGGCCAAAATATCCTCATTATTTTTTCGTAAACACTCTTGGAGAAAGGTATTAAGTAGTTCTTAATCCCCTTTGTTCATCTTCCAAGCTTCTGATCCATACAGCAAAACAGATATGACATTTGACTTGAAGATCTTCATTTTGGTATGTTGTGACAGCTGGTTGCTAGAAAAAACCGACTCCTGCAGGTAGCAGGTTTGGCGTACGATCAATCTCCCTACACTGTAAATACAAGACTGATTATGGAAACTATGAATAAGTAAAAAAGTCATTTGTCAATAGAAGATCGTAAATAGAATCTGTCTTATTTCTCACCGATCAAAAATTAAATATTAAAAGACTCAGAAGTTTTGGGATGACATGATTTTCCGTAATCCTAGCTAGCGATCGCATATTTAACAAGTTTGCTCTGTTTTGTCGTCCATTTATTCCATGCTTCGTTGATTTCCGATTAAAAACCTGATTCACATTCTAGGAATATGAACAGCTTCATTTGGCTCATCAGAAACTGTTATAGAATATATCACAGTGCTGAGTGTATCACATGAGATACAAACCAAGTAATCTATATTGACCCCAAGTTGTTGTTGATGTTTCATATATCTAAACCGCCCACCACGAACTATGTCTGGTGAACCTGCGTCCAGCTTTAGATCCTAATGCAGGTTTTTTGAGGAAAAATTTCCACTGTTGTATTCAAGAAGTTGTTACGTAAAATTCAACAAATCTTAAAACTGGAACGTTAGTAATTAAAAAGAACCAGGTTAAATAGAGAAGGAGCTGTCATTACATAGCGCTAACCCGAAGTGAAGATGATTAATAATGGTTTATGAATTAGAAATCAAGAATATGTTAATCGACATCCTACTGAACCATTAAGACACCAGTAGTATATAGTAAGAAAAGATATTGAATAATCATCATATAAAATATCTTATTTCAAGACAGAAGGAAGGCGTACAGCAAAACATATATTGTGTGAGTGTACATATTACACATGTATTTTGGACACTGGATTTCAAGGGTATTGCATACTGTGTATCGAAATATTTTCATTATACTGAGATCATACTCATTTGAAAATAATCCTCTGTACACGCTACAAATTTAGGAGGTTTAGATTCTTAATAAGTACTAATTTTAGAATATTCATAAAAGAAAAAAAAAAATCCAGAGTTCTTGAAAAATTCTTCATTGATTCGAAAATTAATTTGAGGAATATCTTATGAAAATTTCTAGAATTAATTTTTTTGTAGATCCATCTTTAATAGTTTGAATGGTTATTTCATTGTAGAGAGTTTAACGTCCAGCTCGAGAATTTTTCATTCATATTGAGACATCACCATTGCCTGTGAAGGGTTAAAAAATTAGGCCTATGCTCGACGCTTATGTCCTTTGAGCAGGGAGGAATCTCTAACGTGCCACACCTGCTGTGACACGGGGCCTCGGTTTTTGCGGTCTTACCCGACAAGCAAGGGGTACTGGGGAGTTAAATAACCCGGATCCCCTCGGAACGCTATCTTTAATAAGTTCAACTGAGAGAGTAAAGAATGAATCAATTAAGAACATTTTTAATTCTTTTTCCAAAACTGTTCAAGAACAAATTTAAGGAAAAGTTTTGATGGACTCGATATTCTTATGGAATAGTTTTTTAATTCTAATTATTCAAGGGGAAAATGTGAACTTTTGGCTTACTGTTTCAATTATAGATACTAAAAACTTCCAGTCTGATTGATTGTTTATTGTTTTCCGCCACATTCAACAATTTTTCAGTTATCTGGTGGCGTCCAGTTTTTATTGGTGGAGGAGAGAACCCAGATACAATGTACTCGAGAAGAGACCACCGACCTTCCGCAAGTAATCTGGCAAACTTTCGCATTAGCTCTACATTGCTAGCAATGCTAACAAGATATCCTTGGGTACCCATATTTCTTCTTAGTTGTGTATTTCTCTGGCAGAAATTTGTTACATTCGGGTGTCATTCTGCATATGGTATTTATGTCTCTCAACTGATTTGAAGCGCAAGAGCTGGTTCTGCATATTATCAATTTTTAAATCAAGACATCAAGACAGTTGATGTTACAGGGGTTTGTACAGGCTCGTCTAAAATCAGCATTTCGCAAATTCGATGGTTGTTATAACGATCTTGTTTGCCAGAACAACTATCCATTAGGTCAAATGCTGTCTGACGTGTTTCATACCAATTGTTAGGCCGTTTTTGACACACTGATTCTGACTGCGGATTGCTCCGTTCACTTGATCGGGATGTAGGGTTCGCCTCGTAGGCACCTAATCCTACCTCTGCTATGTCTAGGATTCGTGTTTGCACATCTCTCGAATTTGTATTTGCAATAGGAATTACGAGGTCGTTATATGTTAGTTATCTTAGCCTTTTCATCAAATACACATAACGAGAGTATCAAAATGTATCGCATATAAATAAAAAAAATTTCACATATGAATATCTCAATTATCGAATATAAATCAAAATGTTTAAATATGAATAAAAAGATTATTGAATATGAATCAAGATGTTCGCAAATAAATCAATATTTGTATGGCATTGCGTCATTTTACACACTCTAGACCATACTACTGCAAATCAGCAATTATATAGGGTAATATTCCGGATCGAACCTGGACACAGTATGATCCTATTAGAGATTTTCGAATGATATCTTTCTAGTTTCCTTCAAAATGATTGAAACCTTATGGATGTTCCTCCAGAAATCAAAACTCTCTCTCTCTCTCTCTCTCTCTCTCTCTCTCTCATTTGAAAGGAATGTCAATGAGGAGTGCGTCAAAATTGTGGTTTTGTTCACTAGTACCAGGTATGATCTCCATTAGAATTGATGACGGCTCGAAGGCGACGTAACATTGATTGATAAACATTTCAGATGGTCCTCTGAGGAATATTCTGCCATTCCTCCAACAAGGCTCTCTCTAATTCTTGCGGATTCTGAGACTGAGGCTGGCGGCTGCGCACACTTCTCTCCAGCTCGTCCCACAAATGTTCGATTGGATTCAAGTCTGAGGACATAGCGGGCCAGTCAAGGACGTCAATGGCGTTCATTTGAAAAAAAAGGTTTTGTGTCAATCTTGCCGTATGTGTGCGCGCATTTCCCTATTGGAAAATTAACTCATTTTCTTGCCTATGCTGCTGCATTAATGGTGCTAAAACAGGCTGCAGAATTTCGTCCACATACCTTCTAGCAGTGAGGGTTACATTTAAAACGACCAGTTGTAACCGAAAATTGTGGTTAATTGCACCCAGACCATGACGGCTCCCCCTCCAAACCTGTCGCGTTCGAGGACACAATTGTCTGCAAAACGTTCATGTAAACGACGGTAAACTCTGCCGTCTGCGTTGCTAACGTTAAATCTGGACTCATCTGAGAACACAACATGTGACCAATTTTGATGTTGAGTCAGATGCTGCCTTGCCTATTGCAATCTGTACCGTCGGTGATGCGGATTAAGCTGTAGCCCCATATAAGGTCTTCTGCAGCGGATCCCATGGCGCTTCAAAATTCTGGAAACGGTTCTAGGATAAATAGGCTTTCCATGACGTCCAATGATTTCCCTCCCCGTGGTTGCAGCGGCCATAAAGCTATTTCGCAGATGACGTTGCCGTATGAACGCTTGTTGCCGTGGCGTTATCACAAACGGTTGACCAGGTCTTGGGCGATCATTTAGGGATTCTATCTGGTGAATCATGGCAACAACCGGCTAACTGTTCAAGGATGGACATTAAAGCAACCTCACGCTGACTAACGCCTGCTTGCAGCATACCAAGTGCTTGATTGCACATTTCATTACTTAAGCGCAGCATAGTCTTGGTTTTGAATTTTTTCTGTTAGTGATGTCTATGCTTTCACGAACAAAGTTGTTTTATCGCGAAAAATTTCCATTACCTCTCCACATGTTTGAAAATAAAGCCCTGAAAACTTGGTTTCGATGCTACTCACAAAGTCCAAACAATGAACATAGGTCAATCGAGAGATGGGTTTTAAAAATCAATACGATGTATATAAGGTAAATTTTGCAATAAAAGTTTTATATATAATGTTTTAAATGAATAAAAAAAACGTATGTTGCGTTTTTAAAGTCCGTCAGTACACATGTACAAACCACACAGGAACAATTTCATTCCTAGTCAAACTAACAACAACTCAACTTTATAACATTCGGGATGACATCATTTTCTCCATTGTAAGCCTCCCATAATTATGTAGTAATATTCACCTAGTGTTTATATTTTTTAACTGATTCAATACGCAAGACCTTGTTATGCGCATAATCAGTTTTTAAATTTAGGCAAGCTGCTGACAAACAAGTTGATGTTACATGGATTTCAACAGTTTCATTTAAAGTCAGCATTTCGCAAATTCTATGATCGTTATAACGATCTCCTTTCCCAATATAAGCTGTCCTCGGGTAAAATGCATTCTGATATGTTTGATAAAAATTCTTGGACCATTCCTTACAGACGGACTTTGATCACGGATTACTTGATCAAGATATAGGCTTTCTTGTAGATAACATTTACGTAGTGTTTGGAGACCAAGTCTTCCAACAATCCATTGGCATTACCATGGGCACTAATTGTGCTCCCGTATTGGCAGACTTTTTTATATTCTTATGAAGCGGAATTTGTTCAGAAACTGTTACAGGATATAAACAAAAAACTTGCCGTGTCCTTCAACCATGCATAGATATATCAATGACGTCTTATCAATCAACAATCATAATTTTCGTAATTATGTCCATTTGATATATCCCGATAAACTCGAAATAAAGGACACTACAGAATCTGACGTGTCTGCTTCACATTTAGATATTTTACATAATATTGACTCTAATGGCAGACTGAAAACTACATTATATGACAAGCGTGATGACTTCAACTTTGAAATCATTAACTTTCCTTATCTATGTAGTAATATACCACTTTCACCTGCTTATGGTATATATATCACTCAGTTGATTCGATACGCGAAAGCATGCCATGCGTGTGAGAATTTTTTGAAGCGAGGTCAACAACTGATAAAAAAGTTGATGTTGCAGGGTTTTAACGAATCTCGTTTCAAGTCATTATTTCGCAAATTTTACGGTCACTATAATGACCTTGTTTGCGATTACAAAGCGTCTCTGGGACATATGTTGAATGATTTGTTTCATACCCTTTGTTAGACTCTCATTTTTCATACTAACTTTGACTACGAGTAATCCCGTATACCTAATTTCGACTAAGGGCTCATGGTGGATGTAACCGGTCAGCAGAGGATGCTTATTCCTCCATGGCACCTGATCCTAGCTTCGCATTGTGGGAGGTCCGTGTTGCCCTACACTCGAACTTGTATATGTCTTTGGATTATGATTACGATTACGATTAACACACCGCCGGATAGCTGAAAAATTGCTCAGGCGGCTATAAAAAACAAACAAACAAACAAACAAACGATTAACACATTGTTTACTTCACCATTCGATATTATAATACGTAAACTGCCACTTGATCAGTCTTTAACCCCTATTGTTTCGCTGTCACTGCTTTATTGAAAAACGCTCGATTTATAGTGCTATCTGTAATACACAAAGTCGGTCAGCTATAGTCTGTTTCAAAGAAACGGCATACCAAATCAAGCATATCATCATCATCATCAGTTATTAAGTGTATCATTATAACTTGTGTAATTATTATTAGTAGTAGTATACAATTGATATAGGCTTTGATGTGTTTAAAGTTTTTGAAATCGATTTGGTATACTGGTTTAAGCCATTGGGTTATTGAAGGAAGGAGGGGGTGTGATTTAACGATGTGGTTTTCATACAGCATCACAAAGAATTTCAGATGATTCCTGCATATCTTGGTGCAGGTTATTATGGCAAGAACTGCGGTGGGCTTACCCCTATTTTGTAAAATCAGACGTTTCAATAACTGATGCTAAGGGTGTTATTCTATTTCGTTACATTTGTAAGAAATATGCAGGTGTGGAACAGGTTTCTAACATACCTTTGGCACTG
This sequence comes from Ostrea denselamellosa, assembly GCA_024699665.1. Lineage (NCBI taxonomy): Eukaryota > Metazoa > Mollusca > Bivalvia > Ostreida > Ostreidae > Ostrea > Ostrea denselamellosa. The sequence goes on from JAMZEH010000042.1 coordinate 9,577,650, forward strand.
CAGAACACAGTCCAGTTCTTGTGAAGTGTGGGTAGTTCATCCAAGCCATGGGGGAAGCTGTCAAGTGTAAATGATTCAGACGAATCCACTGTTGCACCTGATTTTCAGGACTCGGAGTATTATTTTACTGATGGTGAATCATCTCAAGAATCTGGCCACCTAGAGTCGTTGGTCTTCTGTGATCATGAAAAACATTGAAATGATGACATCAGATGTATACTGATAAAATATTTTCCCACTATTATTATTAACATACCGATACTAGTGATAGCCAATGAGTTTAAATTTAGAATGAGTTTAATGTCATCTGTAAAGTATGTAGGGGTCACTTGTTCGGTATATGTATGTCCATCTGTTATTCACACTCTAAATTTACTGTTTACAATTTTGATATACATCGAACTTTGTTATTTATAAATAAAATCCAGAAATTTAAGCAATAAACAAAATTCATTATACTCCTCAAGAAGTAAAAGTAAAGAACTAGGCTTTGTGATATACATACATAATATAGAAGCAAGTTCTGGCGAGCCAATTTTTTTTTTTTTTATTTTTTTTTTTTACAAAAAACATGTACGAAAGTTGAAACTGACTTTAAATTCTTTTAGAATTCAGATTTATTCTTTGTAATTTAGCATTTACAATTCAGGATTGTCTTCCTTTAAATATAACAGTAAATTAATATTCATAACATCATACACCATCGCTATTGAGAACACAAAATAATGGGAATCTCATCAATGAATTGTTTTTGTAGTTTTTTATGTACAAAGGAAGTTATTGAAAGGTATTAGAACTTAAGAATCTCGATGTGATCACTACAATATCTAGCGGGTTTGAAATAGGTAACTTTCTGGCTCTGTCTGCGATTTTTTGATGGTCGTGTCATGTTTAACTTTTCAATGTCAGCGTGACTGGAGGGCTAGGGATCTGATGAGGTTTTATAAGATGTAAAACTTCGACCTCTCTAGTGATTTGTGTGTCGTGATTTTTTCTTGAAAACTTATCTTGATTGGGAAGCCTTTCTGTTAGGTGATTTTAGGGAAATACGTTTTCACATCCATCCTGTTTCCTTAATATTCGGCTAAACGTAGTGATTTGGTTGAAAGGCCACATAGACTTCCATCTTTATATCAAAGAACGCTTACCGATTCAAACTTATCCATACCAGTCTCTCTAGGTTGCATGGTTCCATGCATTAGTGGCCAAATCACAATATCACGGAGAAAATAGGACAGCAGAGTTAGCCTCCATTTTATGAAAAAAAAATCTGTACCGATTTGGATTTATATCCGATAAATTTTAATATATATTCGATAAATCAAGAAGATGTTGGTTTATTTTCCATAATCTTGTAATTTATATTCAATAATCTTGTTATTCATATTCAACAGTCTTTGATAGTCTTGTTATTCGTATTTGATAAATTTTGATTTATAGTCAATAATCTTATTCTTTATATTCGATCAATCATGATTTATATTCTATAATTTTAAAATTATACGTTTCACTTACTTTATGAAAACGAGATGATTTCATGTTTCCTTATTCCATCATCACCTGCATATGGTGTCTCCCGCCTGATTCGATACGCAAGAGCATGTTCTGCATATGATCTTTTTTTAAATCAACGCAGGCTGCTGACAAAGAAGTTGATGTTACAGGGGTTTGTACAGGCTCGTCTAAAGTAAGCATTTCACAATTTTTTGGTCGATATAACGATCTGGTTTGCCAGTACAACTTTCCATTAGGTCAAATGCTGTCTAACGTGTTTCATACCAATTGTTAGGCCGTTCTTGGCACACTGATTCTGACAACGGATTACTCCGTTTACCTGATCGGGATTTAGGGCTCACTCCTCGTAGGCACCTGATCCCACCTCTGGTATGCACAGGGGTCCGTGTTTGGCCATCCCAGGAATTACGTGAGGGAAAACTGTTAGTTATCTTAGCTTTTTCTTACAATCAATATGGCTGAATACATGTACCATGTGGATGCTAGGTTGAATAAAAGGACGCCAAATCCAACTTTACTTTATTATTTTTACACCAATGGAAGTTGCATTTACAAAGAACTCAGTTCAGTAGATATTTTTTACCAATTGTTAGGTCGATTTTGGCACACTGCTTTGACTGTGGATTACTCCATTTACCTGATCAAGAGATGAGGCTCACGGCGAGTGTGACCGATCGACAGGGGATGCTTACTCTTCCTAAGCATCCGATCCTACATCTGGTATGTCCAGGAGACCACGTTTGCCCATATCTCTGATCTGTATTTCCCAAAGGAATTACGAGATTTATTGTATTATTCGTTATCATAGCCTTTTCATCTAACATTTGCAAATCAACATTATCAAATATTTTTCATCAAATTTAATTAACAAGATTATTAGATATAAATCAAGATTATCGGATATAAATCAAAATTTATCGCATAGAAATCCAAACTTTCGCAAATGAACATCAAGATTAACGAGTATAAATCAAATGTTTGCATATAAAGATCTCGATTATTGAATATAAGTAAAATATTTAACATATAGATAATAAGTTTATCTAACATGAATCAAGATATCCCATATAAATCAAGATTTATATAATATTGCAACGTTTTATACGCCATAGACCATACCACTGCAAATATATGGTATTATCCCAAATGGAACCTGAACACATTCCGGAGGTTTCCGAATGATATATTTCTCGTTTCTTTCAGGATGGACAATTTCTGACCTCCATATACCCCTAAATGAAGCCCGATGGTTTTTGCTCCAGAAATTAAAATTCTAAATCTTCCCTCTCTCCTATCTCCCTGGTCTGCTTTCAATTAATCATTATGTTCATTTTATGCATAAATTTAAAACGGAAACTTTTATGTACATACATGTTTTTATCTTAATAATTTTAAATTTACTTGAGAAAGAAAAATAGACTAAATCGTCTATGTTTTAAGAATGAGGCGGACGGAACGAACTTATCCTATTTAAGAATTCATATCAGCTTTAATTTTTGAATAAAGTAGAGTACTAATAAATATAAATCATTTGCTGGAGGATTTTCAGATCTTGAAGAAAGTATCGACTTCCCGATTGTTTTACATTTGTTACATGTATTCGGAACACTCGTCTAAAATGTGCAGAAGTCATTGCAAATAGGATAAATTCACTGTGGACTTTTTCTCTGTAGGTTCTCAAAACCCAAATGGCGTGTACATCTTCATCGGTCTAGAGGAGGTCCAACTGTGCAACACAAACAGGGATAACGGAAAGAAACTTTTGTTGCTCTTCCTAGTTTTGTTGCTGCTTTTTCAGAACCAGTCTAGTGACAGTTCGGTAACCAACGTGATAAACGAAGTTATTCCAAATCCACCATCTCCCGAACCCCCGGTCCCCCCTCCTAACCCGTTACCAATCAATAAATGAAACTCCTTTCTCCTTGTAGCTGTTGTTGGTGTTTCCTTCCTCTTCTTTTTCTTCTTCAAATTCCCATATATTGCATGATTACATAAAAAATCTTTTTCTTGAAATCAACGTATTCTGAGTATTAATAGGACTTAATGGGAATTCCTGTGCAATCATTATTTTGAAATTGCAGTTTTTATATACTGGTAATAATATACCAGGACATTGATTGATTGTTGTTTTCCGCCACACTGAACAATTTTTCAGTTATCTGGCGGTGTCCATTTTCTTTTTTTGTATTGGTGAAGGGGAGAACCCAGATACAATGTGCCAGGGAAGAGACCACGGCCTTCCGAAAGTATATACATGTACAAATGTACCGCACAGCTGTCAAATGTACCGCACAGCTGTCAAATGTACCGCACAGCTGTCAATTGTTTGATTTTACCATCCCTTAGAGTAATTTTAACTTTTCGGTAGCAGGATAAACAAATCTTACTTTGAAGGCCGGTGTAAAGAGGAATAATGACCTACATAGAATAATGACCTGGGTCATTTTTCGACGTTGAAAAATTGAATTATTTTGTAAAAAAAAAAAAAAGACCCAGGGGCCAGTTTTCTACATGCTATATCTGAAAAAAATTGACTCCCGTAGAAAAATTTGCCCATGTCGAAGCAGAGTAATATGACATATCATACGGGTTGTTAAGGTACTGGTAATAAAGTAGCATTTAATTATTCCATACCATATGATGCAATTCCATACCATAATGGTATCAGTGGCGTATCCAGGATTTCCGTAAAAAGGTAGCATGTGAAAGTCAAGTATTAGCCATTTTGGATGCTACTGGGTATCATATGAAATGATGCATATCCACAGTCACATCAAACAAGCAAGCTTGAGTGAGGTAGCATCAGGAAAATCAAGATGAGACTCCGTATGAGAAGCTAGCTTTGTGCTTTCTACATGTAGTTATAGCAACATTAACTATGCAAGTCTGATGTGAGGTTTTATTGTCTGGTTTTGTTTAATTGTTTGTGTTTTTAAGCATACTGATAAACGACACCTAACTCCGTATCTGAAGCTAGCTCTTTGTTACACATTCATATTTACATTAATCATGCAAGTCTGAATGGGTTAGACACCAGTAGTTACTTGAATATATTATCAGCTCCAAGTCTGTCCCGCTTTGAACTACTAAAAAATGTTTAACCTGTCCTAGCATAACATATAATGCAGGGTCCGAATATGAATCGAGCTCTGTACTTCATATTCATAGTTACATCAACCATGCAAGTCTGAATAGGTTAAGAGTAGTAGGTATTAGATATCTGACCTGCTCCAAAAATGTTAACCGGCTTTAAAAAGGAAAAGGTAATGGAACAACGACCAATCTCATAACTTCCATATAGAATACAAAATAAAGCGTTGGGCTGACATGGATTCTGGATATACCAGAGGAAGGATCAGGTGCCTAGGAGGAGTAAGCATCCCATGTCGACCGGTCACACCCGCCGTGATCCCTATAACTCGTTCTGGTAAACGGAGTAACCCGAAGTCAAAATCAGTGTGCCAAGAACGGTCTAACAATTGGTATGAAATACGTCATGCAGCATTTAATCCAATGACATATCGTATTGTCAAACCAGATCGTTATAACGACCACAGAATTTGCGAAATGCTGACTTTAAACTAGAGAATTGAAACCCCTGTAACAACAACTTGTTTGTCAGGTCATGTTAAAATCCTGACTGTTATCTTTTTAATAAATGTTGTGTAAATTGAAAAAAAACCAACTTAATCGTCAGTATTCTGCCTTGAGTCAAAAACTAATCATACGCAGAACAAGCTCTTGTGTATCGAATCAGTTAAGAGATATACGCCATATGCAGGTGAGAATAGAATATTGCTACATAAATACATGTATGGGAAGTTGACGATGGAGAAGATTAAATCATCCCGTTTGTCATAAACGTGAATTGTTAGTTAGTCGTCAATATCTATTTTCATTGAAATATCTAAGTACGAAACAGATGTGGATGACTCTATTGTGTCTTATTTCGAGTTCACTGGGATATATAAATTCGCAAATGAATGAAAAGTAGCATTATTAATAGATCTAATACATCTAAATGTCGAGTCGCAGGCCACAGTAAGAGATTTTTTTTCTTTTCAAGTAGAAGCATTTGAATTTTGTGTCATAAGAATATAAAAGCAAATCAGCTAACAAAGGGACACAATTCGTGCCCAAGGGAATTCTAACTGTTGGAAGACCTGGTCACCAAATACTACGAAGATATCGTCGTTGAGGAACTCTAGCATCGTTTGATCTATTCCATTCTCTCCTGTATACGGTGTTTATATATCTCAACTGATTCGATACAAAGAGCTTGTTCTGCGTATGGTCAATTTCTAAATCGAGGTAGGCTATTGACAAACAAGTTAATGCTATAGGGGTTGGATTTCAAAAGTCTCTTTTAAAGTCAGCATTTTACAAATTCAATGGCCGTTATAATAATCTAGTTTGCCTGTACAGCCTTCTATTAGGTCAAATGCTGTCTGACGTGTTTCATACCAATTGCTAATCCGTTCTTGGCAACTGATTTTGACTGCGGATTACTCCGTTCATCTGATCAATGTATAGGGTTCAAGGCGGGTGTGACCCGTCGACAGACGATGTTTACTCCTCCTTGATATCTAATCCCACCTCTGTTATGTAAAGGATCCGTGTTTGCCCATATGTCTGATTTGTATTTTGTATAGAAATTACGAGAGTACTGTTCTTAATCATAACCTTTTCATGTGCAGAAAATTTTCAATTTTTTTTTCACCTTGAGGGGCAGATGAGGTGGAAAGACGACAAGAATATATTTGATTTAAGGTTTGAAATCCCAACCATTTTAAAGAAATGTAAACAATAAACTAAATGATGGGAGTTGGGATGACCCAGGAGCACTTACTGTGCAGAATACTCAATGCATCTTGAAATGTGCAGCAGTAATATATATGGGTTAGGGATAATCACTTGAATTGTTTTAAATACATTTCAGCAGTCTGGGATGACCCCATGGTACCTGCTCATTAGAATACACTATGCAGCAAGAATATATATGATATTGGGGTGAGGATTGCTTTTGTTTCGAAGGTATCTCAGAAGTCATAGATTGAGAAGGGGGTGATCCAGGGGCATTTGCCGAACAGAATAATCAATAATGGAACAGCTTGATATGTGTATTAGGGACATTTACATGTATTTCCGGCAATGTAGCAATACTTTCAAAGGTCCTGAGGTCATACTCTCACCTGAGTATTATATGCTAAATTTGATCATTTATATTCACGTAAATTATAAAATAACTATTGTAGCTTCTTTGCTAGTTACACAGGTGCGATGGAGAGTATACTAAAACGCAAACACTTGCGTACGGGTATTATTGTCCTACGACAGCATATATTTTCAAATTACAATTACATACACTGTACATGGTTTTCTGTGCTTGATCACTAGTGTATTGTTTTCCAAACATTGAAGCATAGTCTAGAAAAATATTATACCAAATATTTGAGTTATTTTTCATCTTATATCAATAATATTGAGACCTTTTCGAAAATACTAAAATCTGTATAATGTCACCTTCACCATTAAGTTTTTTTTTTAAATATGTAGATATTTTGTAAATAATCGCCAGTTTCATTCGCAAAATCATCGTCCGTTTCAGTCGCAATAAATGTATCATTTGCCAATCAGATTTGGTGTTAAGCGCATAGAATAGATGATATTTATATCCCCACTTTCTAAGGAAAGTTTGGGTATATTGTTTTTACCCTGATCCTTCCGTCCGTCTGCCACGCTTGTTCTTCTATGAATGAATCTTTTGCAGTATGATAAGTGGTGTCCTGTAGATGTGCAATAAGTATTTGAAACTTTCAATTTCACCCTTGGAGCTAAATGGGAGTTGAAAAGCGACGGTGTTTCTTTTCACCTTTACATTTAACCATCGAGCATGTATCTCTGCTGGTGGACACTCTGTCCCCGAGGACACTTGTCGCTCGATATATCTTCTTTCATGAATATAAATAACAAAGATAACATACTGGCTGACACGTTGCCTGGTTTACAAAGGTGTCACTCTGTTTTGCCTATAAGGGACAAAGGCTCTAACAGAATGGTTGGTGTCTCTAGGAATATCCTTCGGGGTATTAAAATTCTATCGTATGTACAGTCATCAGATAGTCAGTTTTGGTATAGAAATGGAAATTCTTTTACTCAAATTAAAGATTGCCAGTTATCGGTAGAAAATATTTTTAATGATTCCTTTTTAGATCCCATGTGTTTCATATCCAAATGTTCAGTAAAAATTGCAAAACGTGCTAATATTGATCACCTGTAATTCATTTATTAGTAATCTCACCGGACGTAGTTTCTGTACCAAAACGTTTGATATGACCTGTAAAACCTCTAGTGTTGTCTACGCTATTGAGAGTAATATCTGTGGGTTAATTTAGGTAGGGGAAACTAAGGGACCTCTCAATAAAAGAATATCGGTTCAAAAGTTTCAAATTATTAATGATGGTAATCAACTTGTCTACAAACTTTTAATTCCCCGGACCATTCCATCTTGTCAGTCCATATGTGGATTTTTCCACACCAGAATATAGACTGAATTCTATGATTATGGATGTTGCCCATCACAGGCTCTTTAAACCACCGCGGGGTTTGGATGATATTTCTTCCGAAATTAGCCTCCAGTTCCTTAAACTCCAATTCACTAAGAAAGGAATTGAAACTATCAACGTAAGCAACATTCTTCGACATAAAACAGTCCAGTCTTGTATTCCAAGTTTCAAGTTCAGGTCTCCATGTATTTCCTACAGATACACTTCCACTATTGCGCCCAACTTTTAAATTTTGCATTGCCTCGATATATACCATCTTATACTCAATCCACCTACGTCTTCTTCTTTTAAGCCCCGTGGGGATCCGGGTTAGAATAGATCCTCAGTAACCCTTGCTTGTCGTAAGATGCGACTAAATGGGGTGGTCCTTCGGATGAGACCGCAAAAACCGAGGTCCCGTGTCACAGCAGGTGTGGCATGTTAAAGATCCCTCCCTGCTCAAAGGCCGTAAGCGCCGAGCATAGGCCCAAATTTTGCAGCCCTTCACCGGCAATGGTGACGTCTCCATATGAGTGAAAAATTCTTGAGCGGGACGTAAAACAATATATCAATCAATCTTTTTAGAAAAAAAATCAATTATCCAAAGATGTGTCAAGTCTCATTTACAGGCATTAAAATTCAAAACGTTAACAAACTAGATTAATGAAACAAATTTTAAGTAGACGACTGTAGGGAATATCTCAAAAATCTTGACAATGCTTTCAGGAAATTTATTTGTTAAAGAGATGAAATTATTACAATGTACAACATTGGACCTGCAACAATATTTTCTATGCAAACTAACTGGGATCACCCGTGACTACAAAACGAAGTGATCAGCAACTACCGTAAAAGCAGGTTCACAATTTTTATTCGTTCAAAATACAGTTGAACTTCGGTATCTTTAACACCGATATCTTGAATACCATGGATATATCGAAGTGATTCGGAAGTCCCAACCACTTATTCTTTAAGTAGTTTACCTTCGATATCTTGAATACTCGGATATCTATAAGTGTTTTTTGGTCCCATCCAGTTCGAGATAATGAGGTTTGAGTTTGACTATATATTGGCTACTTAATATTAACTTGTGATGATTGGTGAGGTAGGATATATAATAAATAAACAAATCATGAAGTTCAAACAGTTACTTACTTTTTAAAAAAAAAAATGAATGATTCTAATAGAACAGCACAGAGAAAAATTTCAAAACGCCGATTTGCGTCGTTGCTGAGATTTATTTTGGCAGACGCAATCAGTGAAAATGAAGTTCGATTTTCTCTTCAAAGTATCAGTTTCCTCATGTATGAAAACGTGAAGATAACGAACAGCGATCAATCTTATATCTCATATAAGGAATACCAAAATAAGTGTTGGGCAAACACGGACCCCTGGTCATGCCAGAGGTTGGATTAGGTGCCTAGGATGAGTACGTATCCCCTGTCGACCGATCACACCCGCCGTGAGCCCTATATCTTGATCAGGTAAACAGCGTAATGCGTAGTTTAAAAACATTGTGTAAAGAACGGTCTAACAATTGGTATGAAACATGTCAGACAACATTTAACCAAACAACGGGTTATATTGACAAACTAGATCGTTATAACGACCATAGAATTTATGAAATGCTGACCTTAAACAAGACAATCGAAACATTAAAATTTGTTTATCAGTAGCTTGCCACGATTTAAAAATAATAAATAATATAATAAAAATAAATTTGTCCTACAATAGTACATTTTCGAGTTACTTGTTTATTCTAGATTTTATGTATACCGTGATCACGTGATTTCAAGATTTGGTTAGCCTTTGATTCTTCCGGTAGAATAGGGTCTGTTAGTAACAATTTTACAAAGAAATGGAGGGATCAAAAACGAGATACTACTGCTCAGCGGAAGGCTGTAGTGTGGACATAAGGAAGATAGGAAAATATGGTTATATGGAAAACATTACATTCTATCTCTTTCCGACACAGAAAAAGGATCCGTGGTCAGAAGTTGAAATGACTTCACGCTTCAGTTCTACTGCAAGCCCGCGCAACTTAACTAAATATATTTTTCGACCAAAGAACATGATACCATTAAGAATGCACTTAAGTTCTGGCATTTTCCACACAACAAAAATCGATTGAAGAAGTTGTATCCATCATTGTAAATCTTGCCTCTATATTTAGGTTTTAAAACCGGAAATGAGTAGGGCTAAGCAAATCTGAGGGCGCTTGTGAAATTCGGGTAAAAACGGTGTTCCGGCAGCAACTCGAAAATGTGATATTATTGATTCATAGATTATTTAACAGAAATGTGTTACGGAACTGCTAATTAATAGCGAAATCAGTGAAGGTGAAGTTTGATCATCTCTTGAAAATATCACTTTACTTTATTCTTCAAGTATGATATAATAGCAAAAATTAAATTTGTCCTACAATTATTGAGTTTCAGTATATCATACAGAAAAGCGATCCGGAACTATCGATGATCCGGAACTACTGTAATTCATTTGAAGAGACCAACAATTCAATAATTGCGTGCATCAATTCAGCAGTAAAATCAATGCTATCAACAATTCAATAAATGTACGCAATAATTCAGTATTAGAGATATCATTAATTATTTGAAGGGATTTTTACTTGAATTATACCTATGAAATAAATTGTAGATATCTTCAAATACTTAAATATATTTTCGTTTATTTGAGTTGATGTTAATTTGGCGCTCCATAGACTTGAGATCTTATTTACTGGGGATTTACTGCGCTGGTTGGTAGAATTCCATGTTATAACACTGTAATCAGCGTTTATGCTTCTGTTGCTTGCGGTTCGAAATGCTGTTTGATATTTTACAACCTGAAATATTGTAATAATTGCCTAATTTGTACAAAGAATACTTTCATTCCAGGTATTGTTGACGTATTCTCATGAGAAGGCATGCACCATCTTGAATTGATCATCCACTGCCAATTATTAATTGTAAAAGAAAATCTCAATACATATTAATAAACATCCGTTTTCCTGTTTGCCTGATCGAAGGTGATAGGAGAAATTAATAGATATAATTCTACGTCAATATTTATATATTCATTGATGTATATTCCAGAAACATAATCAATGATAATACAGTATGTGGGAAATGAAACATGTATTTCTGCTGTTTTTCATGTTAATATTCGTTTATTATATTTCAAATACATAATCAGTTATCATGCAGTATGTGGGAGATTAAACGTGTATTTCTACTTTATCACGTTGATAAAGGTCAGAAAACGACTTATTCGAAAATGTCAATGGTAAACAGACACTGAATGAAATAAAATAAGACCGATCGCTTGAGAAAATAAGACTGCTACAAGGAAAAGGTGAGAAAAATGACACGTCTTGGGCAATGCAGCCTAATTCGAGTTAAACATCCTTACCACATATATGAGGTTATATTTTGGACCAAAAATAAGACCTTTTTCACTTAATGTGATGCCTCCCGTTCCCTCGATCGAACTTTTAGCGCGTGTTTTGCGACGATGCTAGAGAACATACCATTTCAATTTTCCAGACTAATGGCCGGCAAAAGCCTCCTGATGCTGTTGTTGTTCTTTGAACTTATTGTCGTCCGTAGAAGTTCTCAGCAGGTGCTGGACGGTATATATGGCGGAAATTTTTATCAACATACTTTCCATGATCCTACTGAAGAAATTCTCTTCAGGGAATATATTAACAGTTTATGTAAGTATACTTAACGCTGATATTTATTCTTAAATACGATATATCATAACCCGTCCACTATATTTCTTCGAGGTAAACTAATTGACATTGTTACCCTACAATGAATGATTTTCGGGCTTGACTCGACTGGTACATACCTCCGATTGTATAATGTAAAACTATCTAAAGGTAAAAAGAAAATATTCAGAAACTGAAAATTTTCTACAAAATCATTTCTATATTTTTAAGTTTAAGCTTGAGTCGACCGGTGAGCAAATCCGATATTAATGAATAGGGAGTTGGAAACATATGAAATCACGTTTTAAACAATTAATTCACTGCAATAACATATAGCAAATTCGTAAAAAAAGATTCAAGAATTTAAATTATTTCGATGAACATGTGATGAAAAATTACCTTTTTATCTGCTTGCAAGTAATAGCATTTATAAAAAAGGAATCCAATATTACTGATAGAATGAAATATGCAAAGAATATAGAATTTTTTTCCGCATAGCATGCAATATGAAAATAAACATAGGTAGTGCATGATATGATCTTAAAAAAATCCATCGAATGCGGACAACAGTTTACTCGAACCTAATATTGCAGACCGGATATGTGCACTAGTCGAAAATACTATTTTCTTTACCCTAATAAACTCAACACAATGCAATAACGAACTCTATTTGTTTCCCAACAGGAAATACGTCACTTTTTTACTCAGAATGTGATATACTTGTTGGTGTTGTGTTTTTTCTTTGATGCAAGGCGTGTTGTCTTTTCCTTGAAGATTTGAAAAACAAACTCAGCTGTTTACATACATCTAACTTAATGTGAATTTTGGAAACTTTATGATTCAGAAACATGTGTCATATCGTCAAAACTTCATATGATCGTAGCAGCACGTTCTTTTTTCAATCCAACCATGTTCCAGCGTCAGCTGAGAGGGGTTGAAATCTACACCTAAAGTGCTCACAGTTTTTAGAATCTGTTCTGATAAAACATCTCCAGTTATAGTATCACACATGATACAATCGTTTCATCGTCTTCCAAATATCGCAAAACAAGTCCTAACTGTTCCCAATGTGACACATCAGTTACTACGTCTGTCTGAATCCCCATCCCCAAATCAGTGTGGTTTCCCCCCGGCTAATTAACGTTATGCAATAGGTATATTTTCATACTTTCCAAAATTTATTGTGCAGTCTGATCTGAGTACATGATTCTAGATGGCCATTCAGCACTCTATCTTCAAAGTCGGAATATAGATCCAAGCGGTCTGTAAGATTTACAAAGTATCATTGTGGTACGATTTCAGTAGTATTCGCCGATGACAACATAATTCTATGGATTTGTTATTAAAGTTACATTTCAATTTTTTTTGTTTGCCCTCGATATCTTTAGCAATTGAAATGACAGTTATTTCCTCGTGAATGGGAACGAATCTTAATAAATATAGTCCGACTAGTTTAACGGCTGGTAATATTCCGGAATAAAATGAAAGTAAAATGTAAATGAAAAGGTGAAGATAATGAACAGGGATTAATCCCAAAACTCCTATTTGGAATACCAAATAACGACTTGGGCAGACACAGACCCCTGGATATACCAGAGCTGGGATCAAGTGCCTAGGAGGAGTGAGTATCCCCTGTCGACCGGTTACGACCGCCTTGAGCCCTGTTTCTTGATCAGGTAAACGGAGTAATCCGTAGCCAAAGTCAGTGTGTAAAGAACGGACTAAAAGTTGGTATGAAACATGCCAGATAGCATTTGACCCGATGACAGAGTGTACTTGCAAACTATATCGTTATAACGATCATAGTATTTACGAAATACTTACTTTTACAAGCTCTTGCTTGTCGCATCATTTGAGAGACATAGACACTCTATATAGATGATGATGAAATATTGCTACATAAATATGGGAAGTCGACGATGGAAACGTTGAAATCATCCGGTTTGTCATCAAGTTGTAAGTCGTTAATTTGCCGTTAATATCTATTTTCAATAAAACATTTAAGTACGATACATTGAATCGACATATGAATAAAAATGATTATTATTAATAGATAAGGCGTCTTCGATATATTTAAATGTTTTTAAGGTAACAATGTTGGTTCTTGTCCCATTTTTAGCCTCTTTTTTATTTTCATTTTTTTTTTTTTTTTTTAGATATGAGTGTCACTAAATGTCATGCTGGCTTCATCTAATAGTGTAAAGGAGTGTTTGGGTGGCTCGAAATTTGCATTCTTATAGAAAGATTCGTATACAAGTCTGCATGTAAACGTAATTCGCATACTGTTGTTTTTCTTAGTGGTTTGCCTGATTTTTCCTCACCTGATCAAAACCCATCGAAAACGGTACAAATTATGTCCGTCATCGTCATTTTTAAAATTCAAAATTATGTTATCCCAGTAAGAAATGGACAATAAATCAAAAGAACATACCACTATAAATAGATGGTGATATCCCAGATGGAATCTGAACACATACAGTACAGTTTATCTGAGATTTAATGGTGTATCTTTCTCATTTCTTTCGGGATAGACAGTATATGACCACTACACATCCCTGAATAAAGCCCAATTGATCCCCCTCCCCAGAAATTAAAAATCTAAATCCACGTCTCTCTCTCTCTCTCTCTCTCTCTCTCTCTCTCTCTCTCTCTCTCTCTCTCTCTCCAATCAAACAATTTGTTCATGTTCAATATGTTCGTGTCTGTGCACATGCTCATCGTTCTTTGTGAATAAAAATCAAATAACAATATTTTAACTGTACTCGTATATATATTTAATCGGAAAAATTCTACATTGCATAAGTCTTATATTTTATTTTAATTATTACAAAAATTTCTTGAGAAAGAAATAGTGCGAAAAAGACTATGTTTAAAGAAATATGGCGGAATGAACGGTATCGTTTTTAAGAGTTCATGTCAGCTTTAATACTTTAACATCCAATACCCGCACAGCAATACAGTAAATTGCAGTTATTAGATTTTTCGATCAATCGATAGATTTCATTATTCAGCAAAGGACATCATCGAATTAGAGTAATAATAAATTATTTGCCAGAAGAATTTTGGTTCCTAAATAAAATTTTGACCTCTCGATAGTTTTACATTTGCTGAAGCGGAACACTCGCCTATCATGTGCAAGTTCATGCAAGGAATAATTTCGCTGTGGACAATTTTTACTGCAGGTTCACAAAACCTCAATGGCGTGTACATCTCCATCGGTCTAGAGGAGGTCCAACTGTGCAACACGAACAGGGATAACAGAAAGAAACTTTTGTTGCTCTTCCTATTTTTGTTACTGCTTTTTCAGAACCAGTCTAGTGGCAGTTTGGTATCCAACGTGATAAACTATGATATTCCAAATCCCCCATCTCCCGACCCCCCGACCCCCAAACCTACACGTATTAACCCGTTACCAATCAATGGATGAAACTCTATTGTTTTTGTAGCTGTTATTGGTGTTTTCTATGATTAGCAATTCTTTATATTTTTCTGGAGGAGGATATGTGTGTAATGTATACAGTATCAAACGCCGGGACAATTGTTATAAAAACACGCCAAATGGATTTGAAGACGATACGCGTTTTGAAACTTCATTTTTGATACCCTCAATTAAACCAACCAACAAATAAATAAACGAACAAATATAACCTGGACGAAATGGCAATAATATCAATAACAATTACTCCACAAATTAACAAAATTATTCGTTGAAAAAACGACATCACCTCATTCAAACAATTTTATAATTGTCCATGGAATACAGAACTTTAGAGTTAAGATACTCAATATCTTAATAGTATTTTGCATGAAAAATGTACTATATACATTATATCGAAAAGATAGCAGTACTCCGTGTGCCACCATGAAAAAAACTTTGTGTTGCACGGAGGGTCAGGTGGAAGGTTGGGCATAAACCGCAACTTCAAAAGCGTCAACTTTTTTTTTTCTAGACCCACGCTAAAGCGTGGACTTTCAATCCGTGGGGCTCCGTGTTTTTGACCTGTACTGTATTATGATCGTTGATATGACCTTTACTAAACCTGTCTGCGTTTAGGAATAAGTGAAATATCGCTGTTGACATTTAATTACATTTCTAGTGATATTTTGGTTTGTTTGCTTTTTTAATTTACATATTCAACTGTAGAAAAGTCAGTTTTACGGAAATGATGTATTTACATGTGTAATACGTAAACGTTTTACGAACTATTTGTAGAGAAGTGATAAGGTTTACGTCACTTTGAGTCGAGTGATTGCATAGAGGAGTTAATAGAATTAACTCTAAAAAAAAAACCTCTGTCTTGAAGCCAATTTGATGTATACTTACACTATAGTACTAGGGGACTTTTTGAGAATCCTTTTCAACCATTATTTTAAAATTGCATTTTGATTACTGTAACAATGTACCAGTACAAATGTACTTTACAACTGTTTCATAATGCATATGCCTTGGAATAATTTTAATT
The DNA here is from genome assembly GCA_024699665.1 of Ostrea denselamellosa. Classification (NCBI taxonomy): domain Eukaryota; kingdom Metazoa; phylum Mollusca; class Bivalvia; order Ostreida; family Ostreidae; genus Ostrea; species Ostrea denselamellosa. Next base: position 9,593,882 of record JAMZEH010000042.1, read on the forward strand.
TTTATTCATGTCACATTCCTCGGAGTAATTTACAGTCGCTAAATAACGATAATAAGCAATAACCAGTAAGCAAACACAATAAACCTGTGGGACACAATGTTTGAAAGCCCACTTGTACCTTTCATTAAAAACAACTGATATATTGGGATGTATATCTCTCATAGTAGTCGCTCTGTAACTATGGAGCCATAATTTGAATCTACACAATCTGAGGATGTTGTAGTATCAAATGGCGGTTTCTCTACTATGTAGGCTGGAATTTCAAATATTTTACTCATGTGCTTTGAGTACTCTTGGATTTAAACCATATGGTAAAATAGGAAAGAATTCCAGCCTATTTTTATTATTTCGTAGTCATCCGAATCTCAGCGAAATTTGTAAATGGTGGACATTGGACTGACATGTCTTCCGAATTTCAGACCAGTGTCACACAAAAAGATTCGGGAAAAACTTCGGCCGCTTGTTGCGATTAAAATGTGTTAAACAGAATTTCTCGCCCGCTTTAACTTTTCGTCTTAGACATTCCATTAATTCCCTATCACAATGTTTCTTACCTTTACAGAGTGTGAATCCCACGGTAAATCAAGATCGTTATTTTCAAAGCCGTAGCAAATGTCCACCATTTGATTTCATACCTTCTCAACACTGAAGAGTTCCGATAGTCTATTTCATGATAGTTTGTACTATGTCTGGAGTTACAGAACCTTCCGAATAACAATTATTTACATAAAACATGTAAAAATAATAATCAAAAGCAATAGAAAGAAAACTGTGAAAATTTAACTTATCTATTTGAAGGCGTCTTAACAGAAAGTACGAACGGACCCCTGGATATACCAAAGGTGGGATCAGGTGTCTAGGAGGAATAAGCAGCTTTTACTACCCGGTCACATTCGCCATGAGCCCAATATCTTGACCAATATCTTGATCAGATAATCCGTAGTTAAAAATCAGTATTCAATGAACGGTGTAGCAATTAGTATGAAACTTATAAAAAAGCATTCGACCTAATGACAGGTTGTATTGTACAATAGACCATTATAACCACCATAGAATTGCAAAATGCTAAAACGACACTTTTGAAATCCCTGTAACATAAACTTATTTGTCAGTAATCTGCTTTGCTGAAAAAAATTATCAGATGCAGAATATGCTCCCGCTTATCGAATCCGCTGAGAGACATAAACAACATATGCAGGTGATATGGGTAGTTGACGATCATCCTGTTCATCATAAAGCTAAGTTGTTAGTTTGTCGTTTCCAGGTTCAATAAAATATCCAAATATGAAACAGATATGGAAGACTCAGTAATGCCTTCTATTTCGAGTTCACTGGGATAAATCGAATCGACAGACGAATATAAGTGAGTATTGTTAAATGGTAAAACGTCGTCGATATATTAAAATGTCGAATTGAAGGCCACAGTAAACGGTTTTTTCTTCTCGCGTACAAATCTTTGATTGGATTCTGCTTCATAAGAAACATAAACAAATCACCTAACCAAAAATAGATGAAAAAAAAAAAAGAAATGAAAAAGACTCCCCACAAACATACACACTTCGTGTCCATTGGGATTCACAGAGTGTTGGAAGACCTGATCACCAAAGACTGCAGATACTGCTTTTTTCATATCAATGCCAGAGTACTACAACATTGCACATATAGAGGATATCTATATTGCGTGTTTTGATATATGCTTTATCCGACGTAGCACTGACCTACTGAGCATAGAAGTTGGATTTCGGCGTGTTTTTGAAATGAGCAGTTAATAGAAAGTTGAACAGTTTACATTGAAATGTACAAGTGTTCTTTGGATTAGGATTTTTATTCCCGTGGTTTTTTTTTTGGATCTGATGGCGAGAAGTCTTGCGATGCACTTTGGTAAGTAAAGATGTTTAAGATTTGTGACATTGAGAATGGCTCCAGAGAAAAGTGACTGTGCTTGTTGAATGCATCCTGCTGCAGAGGGTTGAGATACTGTGGATGAGGCTTGTCCAGCTGACGATTGATTTCTTGTCGATAATAACGTTGACATCTCTTTTTGTTTTCTTATCGTAATTTCTGAGTAGTTATTGATGGAGTTGACATTTACGTTGCTATGCAGACGATATTAGATAAATACGCACACAATTATTTATCAAAATAAATAATTTATTGATTTTTTATGTGCATTATGGTTTTACTATTGCTAAAATTTTAAATCAATACGGGATAAATAGTGATAAGCTTTATTCCATTCATTGATAGACATAAACACTGAAAATAGGTCATTCAAGCGGGGACAGTGTCAAAAGTAGTTCGGACCGGAAGTGCTTTATCAAACGCGGGTGTGATAAACCTATGGTTTATCAAGCTAGCAATATACACCACACATATGAGATAAAGATCATTTATCACAAGATATGAAAATTTTTGAATTCGATTTTTAATGAAGGCAGGGTTTTGTGAAGTTTCGGAATCCAACATATAAATAACTCATATTTATCATCCCATTGACTAACTAGTATATAAAATGAGTTTAAAATTGAAACGTGAAGAAAGTAAACAATAAATCTAAAGATTTTTGAATGACATATCAGATAAACATCTATAGAAGAAAAGACGGTACTCTGCATTGTAAACTTGTTTTCAGAAGCTGTTAAAACTTTTGCCCAGTACGAAATCGTTTGAATTTAACAAATATTGTCAGTGGGAATCTACCAGTTTCGCCATACACCTGTCTCACACAGCAAGTTAAGTACCAGATTTAAGATTACGATCAACTTTAAAATATTTCAAACTCACCCTTTTAATGTTGTCAATATTTTTTTAACCGTAGACTTCACGTGCAATATCGTTGGACGAATAATTAACAACCCAAAATCAAACTGACAATCTATTGATGTAATTTATGTATATAATGCCTAATTTCTGTATAATTCCATACAAAGTTTTTGGTGCTTGCTCTGATAAATCCTTTGTTTTATAAAATCTCTCGAAAGTGGTCAGAACAACACCTAAATAAATGTAAGCGAATTATATGACATTCTCAACAACAAGTCGATTCGTTATCATTTTCCCAAATCAAGGATTTGTGATTCACATTTCTCAACAACCCTGGACAAATCACGTGGAAATTGTTGGAGCTGGATATCTGAACCATAGGCGACTGCATTTATCCAATGAAATTCGTTGTCTTATTCAACACAGCTCACGTGTTTCAACGTGGGTAACAGACATATTGCTATAAGCTTAGAATGGACACCACAGAAGATGAGATTAGTAGGATGCACATTTGGACGTTCTGTCAAATTAGCGGCAGATAGGAATTGAAAGAAAGTTTTTGGCCACTTGTAGAAGTCCTTGGTATATGCCCCAGATTTTAAATACTCTTTCCGAGTACGTTTAGTTCAACAACATCGATTGAGATGTTAAATCCTTTGACATACTCGGTATACACGAACTCTGACTGCTCAGCCGAGGTCAAAATTATGCTTAACGCTAGCAGGCAATAGTATCTAACACCCGTTTGTCAAGGATCTGTAAGAAATATGATGGATCACAAACCCTTGACATGTGAGTTGATTTATTACATGTAAATTTTCTTAATAATATTGCATCTTTTATAAAGAAACAAAATCGTTGTTTTATATGAAATATCCATTGCTTACTGCAATTAAAACTCCAAGGGAACTTTGTAGATCATTAGCTGATTCTAACATCATCAGAATAGAAAAAAATGAAAAGTTTGAGCATTTTCAATTCCCTGTCTGGAGCACCTATTCTGTTTTCTAAAGATAATTCTCTGGATCATCAGTAAAAAAAATTAAGAATAATACGGTGATAATGATTTTCACCTTACTTTACCCCAATATTAACATATGAAATGAAAATTTGGATCAATGTTGACCTATGCGCACTTTGGATTTAATACATTATACACAATCCCTATCAATCGAAATCATTTCCCATTATAACTCGACTTTGAAACTTTATTCAATAAACCATGTTTTCATACAGTATTTAGTGATTGTGTGAAATATTTCAAAGCAGAGTTTAATTTTGTTCTGTTATTCAAACCCACAATCAATATCATATACATTGTCAACAGTAAAATAAACTTTCCTTAATCTTGATTGGAGTTTTATGGAGTAATTTAATTCCATCAATAAAGTTATGAAGGCGTTTACGTAAAAATGCTTGCTAATATTTTCAAATACACCTCAAGTGATAGGTCTTTTTTTTTATTGGATTAAATTTTTAAAACTATACATTAGCTTTACCATTCCTGTTTGTCACTCCTTTGAAATCATATCCTTGTCTTTTTTTTTTTAATTTAATGACAGTACCGGAAACGGTCACAAGCCTATATAGGACGTTTTTCTCAAGGAATTTGTTTATGTGACATTGATTTGTAAACATAAGTTGTAGAACTTTACTTAGAACTGTACTTAAATACATCAAGCTGTGACATACATTTTGCGTGCAAGAATAAATCATCTTAGCTTAAAATCTGTGAGAGGAGGTAGATAGTCAAACCAAGACCTCTGTGCGTAAAATACCCCCAACCCCCATTTGACTAAGTTCAACAATCTGTATTTTTTTTAAAAACATCGAAGACAATTAGAAAATTGTGGTTCAAAATCCTTGCAACAAGCACATCTTCAAATTCAAGTTGAACAAGTTCAACAAGGCCCTAGCTTGAAAGCTGTGAAAAGAGTTAAATGGACAAACCATGTACTCACTTTGTAATATTTCCTAACTGACAACAGTTCAAGAAAACAGAAAAGCTTTGCCACATCTTCAATACCTTCCAAACGCTATGTAAAATAAGGTCCTAGCTTTTGAATGAACTGTGAGAGGAGTGAGACAGACACATCATGCAGTCTCTATGTAACATTTCCTCAAAGCCGACAAAGACCAACATTGTGTATTTTCCCCCAAATTTAACAACAAAAAAACCAACAAAATCCTTGCCACTACGCATATCCATACAAATACTCCGTAAATTAAAACGCTCCTGACTTAAAAACTATGGGAAGAGTTGCACGAACAATCAGTACCCTCCATGTAATATTACCGGTAAAGTTTAAATGAAGTGGAAAAAATCATGCCAGAGAAGTCACAAGAGCGACATCATCTAGAGTTACCCACAAAGAAGATACATAGCAACTTCCTGCTTGATAAATAACAAAGAAATGAAAATAGAAACAGAAAATTACGAACGGACGGACGTATAGACATTGCTGTAGCATAACACGTCCCACCTAAATACGGGATCATAAATTAAAGTATCCATACAATACTTTTCTTTTCCCATTCCAGATTTTTTCCTCTTATATAGACAACAGCGGTAGGTGAAGTGCCACAAATTTTTACCTATTCATAGTATTCAAGGCCGTAGTAGGGAGGATCTTTATCGTGCTATGTTAGAGTAAACCAGTGTCATTCCAAGCATCACATGAATTGATAGGTAAAACATCTTTTCTTCAGTGGAAAATGTACATTCAACTTTCCAGAGTGGTAGACGTAAACATTATAGCGATTCACAAGCCAGTCAGCATCGGACTCGAGACTCGCCTAGCTTTGAGTTTAGAAAAAAATACACAAGGTGTTTTGATACTTGTGGAAGGTTAACACACAAACACGTGACGAAAATTTCTCTGTATGTTTTAAATATGCTAAATTAAAAAAACAAAACAAAAAACCCGGAACTTATTTTGAGACAATTTCTTCTCCATTTTGATGAAGAGTCATTATAAACAACATTAAGTGCTCTAAAATCAAACTTTATGTTCATAAAATCATTATAAGAATACTCTATGCACATTTTCTGAGGCCATTGCTTTGATATCTTCAAAGTTGAACCAGATATGATTTCAGATTTTGTTTGAAAACTATAGTTTTATATGAAATATACATGGAAATTTCTTTGGGAATTCACATTTAGCCAGGAAATGTATATGAATTTCCTTATTTTCTGAATGGGGAAACTACAGTAATCCTTTGTGTCTCCATCATTGAGGAATTCAAAGCATAGCAGCTTCCTATATATCACAAGCACAGGCTCTCAACGTTTTAAATAACTATAATAAAAAAAAAGTTCCTGTTAACAAACTATAATTTGTTTACAGGAAGACAATTTTTTTAATTATAGATATTTAAAACGTCGAGCGCCACCTGTGACCCGACAGCAGCAACTTCTGATACATGAGAGTTGATAGTATGTTCCAGCCACAAGCAATTATATTGCTTGAATTCGAATTTACTATTACAGAGGAAAAGGTATAGAACTCTAAATATAGGGTACCCAAGTTTTCCGATGAAAAAGCAGTAAACCAAATGGTAAAAATAATCAACATATTCTAATATGATCACATATAACCAATCTACATTACAAACAAAGTTGATCCTAAAATTCATAAACTGAAGTCCGTAATAACTCCAAATAGACTAAATATTGAAAAACAAAAACAAACAAAAATAACCTTATGCACGTTCACTTATCACAGCCATTTTGACCAGTGTCAATAATTACTAAAAAAGAATATTAAGGACCCATAACGATCTAGAGTCTCAAATATTAATTTTATGAATAATTCATTACAGTACATAAATCACGCTAATAACATGTCTCTGTAAAGATACACAGTTCTTATTATGCCTATTTTGATCCAAATTACACCAACAAAGGTGTTTTACGATTTATGATAATGAAGTTAATTTGGGTATTTAGTTGCACCGGTCAAAATGGCTGTGTTAAGTGAAAGCGCAGACGGTTTTACAATTTTCAGCCACTTGGAGCTATTCCGGACTTCAGTTTATGAATTGAGGTAAGGAATTCATCTTATAAATGATCAATGTTGCACGTTCTATGTAATTGCTAGTGCCAATGCACAAACATTCTGTCTAGTCGTACAGTGCCAGTCACCCTTTCTGCGGTAATCATCGACAACATAAACAGACACACAGAGAAATCTATTACCTGGGTAACATCGGTAACGAAAGACATCTAGTCAGGAAAATCGGCAGAGAACTACTAGGCTGAGAAGCTACCTTCTGAGACCAAACAACATCAACATAGCAGCATGGAATGTGCAGACTATGTTTGAAGCTAGTAGAACATCACAGATTGCCAAGGAAATGAAGCAATACAACATCAGTATTCTAGGTATACGTGAAGCACGTTGGACACGTTCTGGAAAAATGACTTGCAGTAGTGGAGAGACCATCATATACTCAGGCAAGGACCAAGATCATCAGAATGGTGTTCCAATAATGATGAGCAAGGAAGTATCAAAGACACTGATAGAGTGGTATCCAATGAATGACAGAATAATGTATGCAAGATTCGACTCAAAACATATCAAACTTAATGTAAAACGGTGCTATTCACTAAGCAGTGATGCAATAGGTGAAGAGAAAGACGCATTTTATAGCCAACTGCAGTGTGTTACATCGAACACCCAAACATGATATGGTGGCTCTTATGGGAGACCTGAATGCTAAGGTCGGAAGTGAAAACACTGGCAATGATACATGCATGGGAGCACACGGAATTGGACAGATAAACGAAAATGGAGAACGCCTCTTAGATTTTTGTGAAATGAATAGACTCATGCTATGCAACACTACTTTTGCACACAAGAACATCCACAAATATACTTGGATTTCTCCAGATAAGAAAACAAAGAATAAGATTGACTACACCATGATCAACAAACGATAGAGGAGATCAGTCATGGATGTCCGGATGTACAGAGATCCTGACATTAACAGTGACCATATTTTATTACGTGCTAAGACAAAATTGAAATTAAGAGCAGTGAGGAAAGCGCAGTGACGAAGAAAGTTTGCAGTGTACAAACTGAAGCAAGCAGCAGTGGATGAAGCTTTTAAAATAGAGCTAAGGAACAGATTTTCTACATTAGAGAACATGGATGAGGAGCGCAACATAGATAAAAAGTGGGGTAACATCAGGAACTGTATTACTTCAGCAGCAACAGAGACGCTGGGTTACAGGAAAAGTATGAAAGAAGAGTGGTTATCATCTGACATTTGGAAGAGCTGATATCAAAGAGAAAGAAGATCAGATCAAACATTTTGAATTATAAGGATAGCTCAGGGCTGGAAGCTTTATCCGAGTCATACAAGGACAAAGATAGAGAGGTTAAAAGGGGTATAAGACGAGACAGACGGAAGCGTATCGAAGACAACGCATGAGAACTGGAAATATCCAAGAACTCTATAAGATCACCAAAATGATGTCTGGGAAATTTATTAACAGCTCAAATGTGGTGAGGGGCCTCCGTGGCCGAGTGGTTAGAGCAGCGGGCTCAAAATCACGAATCCTCTCACCTCTGTCGGCGCGTGTTCGAATCTCGGCCGCGGCGTTATGTGAGCAAGTTTGCCAGTTTACTTGTGGAAGGTCGGTGGTCTCTTCCCAGGTACATTGTATCTGGGTTCTCTCCTCCACCAACAAAAACTGGACGCCACCAGATAACTGAAAAATTGTTGAGTGTGGCGGAAAGCAATAAATAATCAACCAATCAAATGTGGTGAATTTTCGAAAGTGTACATCAGGAAAGCTTGTGGAAGATCCTAAAATTATATGACCTACCATCGAAGATTATTGATGTCATCACGATGAAAAGGCCAAGATAACTAACAGTATTCAATCTTGTAATTCCTACAAATCAGAGCAAACACGGACCCCTTGTCATACCAGAGGTGGGATCAGATGCCTAGGAGGAGTAAGCATCCTTTGTCGACCGGTCACACCCGCCGCTAGTTCTATATTCCGATCAGGTAAACGGAGCAATCCATAGTCAGAACCAGTGTGCCAAGAACGGCCTAACAATTGGTATGAAACACATCAGACAGCATTTGACCTAATGGCAAGATGTACTGGCAAACTAAATCGTTATAACGACCATAAAATTGGCGAAATGCTGACTTTAGACCAGACTGTACAAACCCCTGTAACATCAACTTCTTTGCCAGTACCCCGCCTCGATTTAAAAATAATCATATGCAGAACAAGCTCTCGAATCAGTTGGGAGATATAAACATCATATGCAGGTGATACTACAAAATGGATTTCAATGTAGTGTGGTAGTTGACAGCGGTAAAACAGATTAGTTCCCAGTAACATCGGGACTGAAACAAAGATGTGCTGTTCTTAGTGGCTATAGACTGGGTCATGAGGGAATCCACCAAAGAAGAGGATAGAGGCATTCGATGGACGATGGAAGACAAACTGGATGACATGGATTATGCTGACGACCTTTGTCTCATCTCATCCACCCACCAGCATAGTCAGGAGAAAACAACTAAACTCCATGAAACATTCATAAGATTAGGCCTAAACATCAATCAAAAGAAGACCAAAGTAATGAGAATGAATGCAAGGAATAACAACCCAGTGCAAGTAAATGGAGAGCCATTGGAAAATGTAGACACCTTCACATACCGGGTAAGCATTGTAACAACATCAGGAGAGACTGGTGAGGATATAAAATCAAGAATAAACAAGGCTCGCCATGTGTTCGTCATCTTAAAACCAGTTTGGAACTCTTCCCAGATGACAATCAGGACAAAGCTAAGGATCTTCATTTGTAATGTATAATCTGTATTACTATATGGATCAGAATGCTGGAAGCTTCATAAAGTTGTCACAAGGAAATTGAGAGTGTTTGTAAATCGATGCCTAAGGACCATGTATAAGATCAGATGGCCTAATATAGTGTCTAACAAAGAACTCAGAAAAATGTCCAGACAGGAAGACATCATAGTGGAAATTGCATGGAGGAAATGGAGATGGATCGGCCATGTGCTAAGGAAAGATCAGCACGACATCACCAGAGAAGCTATCTTCTGGACAGCCGACGGCAAAAGAGAGGAAAGCCAAAAAACAACTTGGAGTAGAACAGCGGAAGGTGAACTAAAACAGATAGGGCTAACATGGAAAACGGTGGCAGCTAGGGCAAAAGACAGAACTGGGTGGAAAGACTGTGTGGCTGCCTTATGTGCCACATAGCAGGAAGAGGACTAAGTAAGTTAAGCAAGTATAGTACCAGGGCCCAGCTAAAACTCGACCAAAAAATAATAGGCATTTTTCTGAATTCATTTCTGCATATCTTGGGAAGTATATGGAATTTCTGGATCAACTGTGGTAGTAATGTAGATTGGTTATATGTGATCATATTAGAATACAGAGAAGAATTTTATACCATTTTACTAATTTTTCATCGACAAATTTGGGTACGCAATAATTAGTATATCTTTACTCTTTAATAGTAAATTCGAATCCAAGCAATATAATGGCCCGTGGTTCCAGCGAAGTTTCTAATAAATGGAAATGAAGATATTCATCTCCTTAAGCGAGGCATACACATGGGAGCGCTGTAGATCAGAATATTTCGCCAGAATTAATTTTCGCAGAGCACGTATTCATGTTATACACACAAAAATTATTTTCGAACAGTTGATATTGTGTTATATATATTGTGATATATATATATTTCTTATAATAAGAAGAAACAAAGAACAAATTTTTCGCTGGTTCGTAATTGTACAAATGTGTATGACCGGGCTTTTCAGCCTTATGTCATCGGTTAAATAACGACAGCTATAATCACGAATTTGCCACTTTATTTTTGAACTATGATTGGCAATGGCAGGGTGATGGGTGTCGGGTTTGGAATGAGAATGGTAGCAGTGCCCTTTGCAACATCATTAAACAAGTTCGTGCCGTCCGTGGCAAGTTTCTCGCCCAACAGAAGGAAGAAAAACAGAAATAGCAACAGCCTCCAATCTGTATCCTCTTCATTCCACGGACAATGCAGGTACGGATGAGCGTATAGACCTACAATGGAAAAACCATATCTAACTAGATTGTAAACGGGCGACGTTTTGTCCAAACAATTAAGGATGTATACTGCATCGTCATAAGGGCCGACTTCCTTTTAAACATGAATGAAAATATACACATCAGCAATATTTGTTCAGGTAAATTCCTTTTAAATTTGATTTCATAGCAGGATAGCTCAGTCGACAGCTAATCTGTAGATCGCTGGTTCGAATCCAACAGGGGTTTTTAATTTCTTTCAGATTACTTTCTAATATATATATATATATATATATATATATATATATATATATATATAACAAAAACTAATTACAGTAAATTTAAAATCCAATTTCCATCCATTTCAATTTCTCCAGTGTGTTATTCCTCCTTAAGAAACAAAAATCTTGGCAAAAATATTCAGCAAATAGTTTGCCGTGAGCGGTGTTTAAAAAATATTTAAAAAAAAAAATAAAAATTAAAAAAATAATAAATAAATAAATAAATAAAAAAACCAAACCCCCCCCCCCCAAAAAAAATAAAAATTAAAATAATAATAATAATAAAAACATTTTGCTGTGTATGTTCGCAGTAACAAATGTTGGGTGTGGATTCGGTTTTAATAGAAGTCTAAGCTTTTTGAATGGTCAAAATATTTTTATAAGACTTTTGATACATGGTAGTATGAAATACAGGTTTTTCGGATGGCCGTAACTTCCCGCTTTACAACGATCATTTAATAGATTCTATTGTTGAAAATGCAGGAGGGTATGAACTGCAACGTTTCACGCCGACATACCCTCACGAAGCGCGTTATTCATATCATTTACGATCGTTTCAATAACGACAACTGGTCACGATAGTTCAGTGGTATAACGTTCGCTTCGTAACTATGAGGTCATGAGTTCGAGCTCGCGCATACGAAACCTAATACGTAAACATAGGTAGTGATTGCTCCTTCGCCAAACTCTCGGCGTTTAAAAGTGAGGATCACTGGTCTTTCGGATATGTCCTTAAAAACATAAGTTCTGTGTTGAGCCATCGTCGCAAACAAATCAGAAATGTTCACCCGTGGCTCTCTGTGTAAACATTTTCTCGTTTCTCATAAATATGCATGACTGGAATGGTGTAATTCGTTGACCAATAGAATTCACGTTTACCTACAATTGAAGATCTGGTCTGCGTGAAAAATTTCTCATAAATATGCTTGACTAGAATGATATAATTCGTTGAATAGAATTCACGCTTAACGTAAAACTGAAGATCTAGTTTGGCGTACGACTAGCCGCGTTGCTGCGGCCATGAAAACTTGTGCTTTGTGATAAGAAACTATCTTTGACAAGAAATCATATACCCAAACACGTCTGTTTGTTCATTTGTTAACTGTTCAATGTCGAAATCGCTATAGATTCTGTTTTGGTTAGTTTACCGAAGAAGTGAAAGAACAAGCGTTCTGATTGGTGAAAAGTAATTTGCTCGCTTTATAGAAATAGTTTAAATCTTTGACAAACTTGTGCTCGGAAACTCAGCAATTGGCTGAATTGCGTATTCATGAGAAACGACAAAATTTTCACGCAAAGCACCACGGGTGAAATGGAGAGGAGCATACATTTCACCTGTGGTTTGCGACGATGTGTTGTGGCAGGCATGGTTCGTTAAAGAACCCTCACTGCTTCGCTAACCACTGGTCTTAAATTGTGATACTTCAGCTTTAGCTGGTGATGTCTTAATATAAGTAACAAATTCTCGACGGGACGTTAAACAAACAAACAACATGTCTGTCGGAATTCCCAGCCGTTAAGGTGGCCCATTAAACCTAGCTTTACACTGTTTATGAAACTACGTCACAAGATGCCGATTTAGATGATTTGTGAAATTGTATCGATCGATTTATTTGTCCATCATTGTTGCTTCGTGGTATATATCGGGTTATTGAACCACAGATCCCGAAGTCAAATCCGACAGTATTTTGTTCATATTTAATGAAATAATTGTTTTTGAAAATCATGTTTTTTATCTCCCCCCCCCCCAAAAAAAACCCCCAAAAAACCAAAGCAAAACAAAAACCAACAAAAAAAAAAAAATAAACAAAACAAAAAAAAAATACCAAGACAAAAAAAAAACCAACAACAAAAAAAAAACCAAACAAACAAAAAAACAAACAAATAAAAAACACTAAATAAATAATAATAATAAAAATGTATATTATTTTGCCTTTGACACATGTACTTAATAAAATATCATCATATTTTTCATAATGAAATCATTTTATTCTAATTTGAGAAAGCGTTCAAGGTGTAGAGCTACCTTAAGGTGTATCAAGATTCATACGCTCATTGTTCACTACTACTGTGCATTCATGAGGAAATGCCTAATATTAAAAGAGCCAGGGGCAGTAAGCACTCATATATGCCCAACATATCTTTCATATTTCAAACAAACTAAATTCATATGAATTTTTATAACATTGAAATACAAGTTTTTAACTTCCTATAAATAATCAAATTCATTTTAATTTTGCATTGGTAACCAAGATATCGTAGATTGAATCCGCCATATTTTCCCGGAATCCGTAATTTTCCGTCAAAATGTCACTTTCATTACGAATTTTATGTATGTCCGCACCAAAACCACGGAATAAGATTTTAACAAAAAGACAGTGGTCTATGGATAAATCTTTCATAAAAATTTCTTACCGTGGTTTTCACGCGCCCACCACAAAAACCTTAAAAATTAACGGGTTTTTTTTAACGCGAATTTCCAGTTCGGTTTTTTATGTTATACACAACCAGGAAGTTGGAAGCTCATCGCCGCAAATAAAAATTTGTAATTGCGGTGTTTGGGGGTAATTTCGGTGATTTTATTAACCCGGATCTGGAGCAGACGTCATTTTGTAAATAATAATATAACCGAGATCGACCTGGTTCATGTCAGCAAGTGAGAAAACATGTGATTCAAATCCCCAAGACAAAGAAACTGGTAAGTTAACATCTAATAGATGTGGGATGATAGGCAAATTACAGAACACACGATTTTTCATGAAACAACTAATAAGATGTTGACAGTGCGACATCACGATTTCACGCACATGTAGGCTTATGATGATTCTATTTGTTTAAGACGCACAGTGCAGTAGCTAGTATTTATGTATTGCATATTAGCTATACCGTAAAACACCTTAGATAACATTGAAAAAAATGATATTTATTAAGATAGGCTTGGTAACAAAATGAACTTTGCTTTGCAAGGCCGGGCTTTAGCTTGGTCTAGAAATTGCGATAGGCATTATCCAGTGTCCCACTCTGCATAAGTTTTCATATTAATGTGCATATGTCCATCGCCGATCTCACATCAAAGTGAATATATGACCAAAAATGTACAGATGCAATACAAATTACAGGCAATGATACCCCAAGATGATTTTGACAGCTGGTGTGATATTTTTAAATGACCTTGCCCTTTCATTGTATGGGTGTGCGGTGAATTCGACCCCAACACAATTCCTGTACAAATTAAAATCAAATATTGTTTATAAATTTTCTTCAATGAAAGCAATATTAGCTCTTCAATTAAAATTGTTTTTTTTGCAACTCCTCATACGTCTTAGGGATTTCAAATTAATGTGTATTACAGTGTATAAAACAACGATAAAAATATAGTAGTGTATATGAAAATGGGAATGTTATTCCCAATATTTTAAGGAGTTATGACCTTGAACTTGAACTTACATTTGGTTTTGTGTGTATGTGTGTATTTTAGCTCACCTAAGCTGAAAGCTCAAGTGAACTATTCTGATCGCCCGTTGTCCGTCTGTTATAATGTTTGTCTGTAAGGCGATTCAAAATTAATTTTCCGTTTAACGTCACCTTCAAAATTCAAAACCTATGAGGGAGGGAGGAGATCGAAAATTAAACAAACAAAAGTTTTAAACAAATGATGTGTATTTATTGAAAATTATCTATTCTGTGAAATAAACATCAATTTGTCGGATTTTATATTCAAATTCAAGTAAATTGAAATCACTCAATTATCCCATATAATTCAGCAGCATATTGTTTCAAAGTGTGTGATGATAGGTTTGGAGCTTTGTGGCTAAGATTTATGATTGGTAGGGTTATTATGAGGTTTATGAGCATCCTCCCCGATTTGTAGATTTTAAAAAAATGAACGACTTCTTTAAGTTGAGTGGGGCCACAGTAGTGAAAATCATTTTTACATGCGTTTTATATAAGAATCTTTAAAGATCTTCTTCTCAAGAACCACAAGGCCAGAAAAATTCAATTTTACATGGAAGCTTCCAGATATTATGCAGATTCAAGTTTGTTAAAACCATATGGCCCCTGGTGGTCGGGTGGATCCACAATAGGGGACTTCATTTTTTCACGTGTTTGTATAGGAAAATTCTTCTATCGGTCTACCGTAAAATTTTCAGACTGATATTATGCCTTGATCTGAATCAGTTGTGTATCTTTTGTATTATGTTGTGGTATTAGTTCATGTAGTTTGTACTGTAGTGTAAATCTAAGACAGATTTTCATATTTTTTTTTAAGAATATGCCTAGAGGTGGGCCAAAAGCATACCCATGTGTCTCTTGTGGTAAAAGAACAAAACCAGACCAAAGGCGATTCATATTGGGTTCTGCCTATGACAGTTACAGACAGTATCTAGGTCTTACCACCTGCCAGGCGACAGATGTAACATGTACCAACTGTTCCTCTAAGTTTTATAAATCCACCCATGCTTGCAAATCTGTTAAGAAAACTACGAGTTGTGTTTCGGATTCATCCTATAACAATGATCCAGATTATGAACCAGCAGTAAAGGCAAGGAAGACAGTGAATATTTAAAAGTCCAAAAGTGATTCCCCTTCCTATACAGTCTTCAGGAAAGAGCCATTCCAGTTGTGTGATATGTAAGAAGAGAGATTCAAAGCTGTTCTCATTGTCTACAGAATGCAGACACAGAAAATTTATTGCAACAGGTCGCCTGCTACTGTCTGGGGCAAGGTGCTGCCACACACATGTGACATCAGATGCCTTCCTAAGAGAAGATGCAATCAAGTGTCTGGAGGCTGCTTCGAGTGACTGTAAAACATTTTTCAACAAAAGTGACATATATTCACTTTTATCATCCATCAGGTCTTTTGCTCTCAGAAATGAAAAATGCAGACTAGACTTTGATACCAGCAAAGGACTCACAGATTCAGAGTATATGACTTTAACTGGGATTTCAAAGAAACATTTTGATGATGTTATAACCCATTGTGGATGGAGCAACTTTAAGGGCCAATACCTGTCAGTCATTATATAACTGTTCCAAACAACAATTTGTGATTTCATCTGTTGTCTTGACCCATATGTGCCATAGTTTCATATGCCTAATTTTGTTTACTTTCTTGGACAGCACTTCCCAATATCTTGATTCTGGGGATCAAAGTATGAAAAATATTTTAGAATAAGATTTCTTAGTACAACTACTGTATATTTTCATGATATTTACATATGAACTGTAATTTCATTCCTTCTCCTCTAGATGGAGCACTTGCCCATATTTTGAAATATATGGCAAAGTGTGTGGCATACTTTATGCAGAAGAGCCCCATTTTTCTGCAATTTGTACTCCCATTATTGTCATGTTCATTTGTTTACATCCATAATTGTGGGATATACTTTTGCTATTGTAGTTAAGAAAAATTGTTACTTGAAATCTAATAAGTGTGACATATATACATGTATATATTGCTTTTTGTGATTTTGTTTGGCATTTGTAATACATATACATGCAAATGCTAATTTCAACACAATTTGACTCGGTGCTCTGTAAGTGATAAAGTGCATTAAAACAATGCATAGTAGACTCAATGGGATATTTCGAAAAGGAGAAAATAAAGTATAGACATAAGGAGGAAGATGTAAATTATTTATGTGCAACATAAATTAATAAAACTTGTTTCCAGCCTTTTGTCCCAAAATGAAGGATTCATACATATTTCAATAATCAGCATTTTTTTTTGCCTCAAAATGAGGACTTTGCACATATTTACAATGTAGTTTCATTTTCAATTTTGTGTAGGTGGATACTAGATTATGGAATTATTTGTATTGGCATATTTTGCTTAATGTACATGTGAGAATTATTAATTATTTTCAGAAATATGAGATTTTTGTATAAAATTGGTCATTTTACCCCTAAATAAGGAATTCGGACACATTGATGGTACAACAATTTTTTTGGTGTAAGTATGTACATGTATGATGAATTCCAAAACAAGGATTTGTTTGTTTTGTTACGTCTTGTTTAATACAACAAATATCAATGGTTTCCAGAAATGTGGGATATTTGTTTAAAAATTAGTCATTTTGCCCCCAAATGAAGAATTTTTACATAATTAACAGTTCAATTTTATTTTCCATTTACTTTTTTTGTTGTGTGTTGGTTTTAAACTATGGAATTGCTTGTATCACCAGATCTCGATAAATGTAAAAGTTGTTTTAAGAAACCGGTAATTTTTGTGTAAAAATTGGTCAAATTGTCCCAAAATGAGGAATTCGGACCTGCTTATAGTGCATTTCCTTTATCAAAGTAATTTAGTATGATGAATTCTTAAGTATGGAAATTATTATTGTGAGATTTCTTGTTTCATTTTATAGTTATTAATTATCTGTAGAAATCTGTGATTTTTGTATAAAATGTTTTCATTTTGCCCCAAAATAAGGAATTTGGACATATTAATGTTTTAAAATATTTTTCGTGCAATTCTGATGATGAATTTTAATACATGGAATTCTTTGTTTTGTTACTTCTTGTTTAATATATCAAATATAAATTGTTTCCTGAAATCTGGAATTTTAGTGTAAATATTGGTCATTTTGCCCCAAAATGAAGAATTTGTACATAATTAACTATTCAATTTTATTTTTAATATAATTTTGTGTTGTAGGTTCTAAACTATGGAATTGTTAATATCACCAGATCTCGATAAATGTAAATGTTATCAATTCTTTCCAGAAATCAGCGATTTTTGGGTAAAAAATGGCCATTTTCCCCCAAAATCAGGAATTCAGACATAATTAATAGATCAATTTTATTTTTAGTTTAATTTTGTGTGGTGGGTTCTAAACTATGGAATTGTTAATATCACCAGATCTCGATAAATGTAAATGTTATCAATTCTTTCCAGAAATCGGTGATTTTGGGTAAAAAATGGCCATTTTCCCCAAAATCAGGAATTCAGACATAGTTAATAGATCAATTTTATTTTTAATTTAATTTTGTGTGGTGGGTTCTAAACTGTGGAATTGCTTATATCACCAGATCTCGATAAATGTAAAAGTTATTAATTGTTTCCAGAAATCGGTGATTTTTGGGTAAAAAATGGCAATTTTCCCCCAAAATGAAGAATTCGGACATAGTTAATAGATCAATTTTATTTTTCATTTGATTTTGTGTGGTGGGTTCTAAACTGTGTAATTGCTTATATCACCAGATCTCGATAAATGTAAAAGTTATTAATTGTTTCCAGAAATCGGTGATTTTTGGGTAAAAAATGGTCATTTTTCCCCAAAATAAGGAATTTGGACATACTTACAGTGTAATTTCTTTTTCAGTCTGATTTAGTATGATGAATTCTTAAATAAGGAAATATTTGTTTTGTTATTTCTTGTTTCACTTTATAGTTATTAATTATTTCCAGAAATCTCTGATTTTTTTCGCAAAAATCGGTCGTTTTACCCAAAAAATTGGGAATTTAGGCCCACCAATTATTACCAATTGTTTATTTTGTAATTTTGTATGATGAATTCTAAAATTTTGATCTGTTTGTATTTTCATTTCTTGTTTATTAAAAAAGTTATTAATTGTTTCCAGAAATCTGTGATTTTTTGTTGTTTTTCCAATATTTTACCCCAAAATTCACAAAATATTAAATGATCAACCTAATAATGGCTGAAATTGGTGATACAAATTCCAGTTAATCAGAATAACAGTAAATTATGATGTTTTGACATTGGGCAAATTTTGGCCCTTAGTGCCCCTTGTTCTTTATAAAGATAGTAAAGACCAAAACACTGCAAATATAAACATTACATGATATACAGCTTTCTGGGTGACTATACCCTCCCGTTTTATACGTATCATGATGCCGTTTCGAAGATCACAATTTCCTGTTTTGCAGAATTGTGACAGTATGATAGAAGGCATTTTGGAGTATCGTATCCATCCGTTTTGCATATGTTTAATTATATGATATGCAACAATTTTGAGATCACAGCCCCCCTTTTTACAGGAATTATGATAGTGTATTCTTGTAAAACAGGACTAAGCCATATTCATCCAGCTGTGAAAAAGTTAGAATATTCATAAATTCTACAACACCCCTATTAACGTGTTCGAAGTATATTCTTTGTATGGTTTTACAGAAGTAAATCAATTGATAATATGTGTATAAAATATACTAAAATTTGAATAAAGTCACTATTTGTTTGGGCTTGGTTGACCGACGGTGTATGTCCTAATTTACAAGGGAAAATGTACACGGGACTTGGATGTAATTGTTTACACTGCATAACGGGCTTATTTGTACCAACGCGGGAAAGTGGCACGCCACATTATTATAAATGATAATACACTTCATAAGAATAATTCAATTAGGGGTGGTTTCAAACAAGAAAGGTAGCATCTAAAAGTTTAGTTGTCCGATTTTAAAAACGAAAGTAGCAACTCTTTTAGAAGAATTTTAAATGAAGATAATTCTCTAGAAAATGAAATTCGTTATAAATAAATGTAATGGTTTAATGCTTCTTTGGAGCAAAAATTATATTGTTCTGTCAACATAATTATGTTGGATCTTGCATGCCCAACGTCAGACATTGGAGATAGTAAGTAAATTTACCAATATTAAAATCACATTCTCTTAAAGAGATGGGCAACTTGCATGGCAATATAATTACCTTGTATTTTGACATAAATAGGTCTCATGTCAACGGAATTATCTTGCATGTTGACATATACTATTTTGCATGTAGGGAGAAAAACATACCACCATATAAAACCTACAGACTATCCGGTATTATAAAATTCTGATGATTATGCATGTAATATTCTACTTACATTCTTCAGCCAGAGAAGTCATCGGATGATCATGTGGCGTCAGAATATTGCATCCAGAGACACTTGCCTGTATATAATCACTTGCATGTATTACCACTTCTCCAAGAACAACAGTAACAAAAACAACACATAATCCTTATATGCATGCATTTGGTGTAAAAACGCTATAAAAAGAAGGCAGCCGTTTACAGTGCAAGAACCATATTTTCTAAGGGAACATGTTTCAATTACCCAATTCCAAAGAACGGAAATTAAAACCTGAAATGTTCAATTTAACTAAAATAATTTGAAATTAGTTACATAAAAATAAAGGTTGCGTAGAATCTAGATAGCTGAAAAAGAATGCCTTAATTTTAAAATAAATTGCTAAAAAGGTGCTTGCCTCGCTTTCTAACGTGTCGCTGTGGATCCGATATCCAGGGACTGATGAATGTTGTACCCCGGTGACCTGTCACTCTACGTGAACCGTGGTTCTATGGGGTGACTGGTACGAGACGTCATAAGTGTTGTTGTATGGGTGATATAGCACGGGCTTCAATAAAGAGAGGAAATGCAGGAATCTAGGACCTGAACTGAAACATCGCATTTTCTCTTTCTGTTTCAATTTTCCCAAACATTTTAGCCTTGTTTAAACACGGATCAAATATTCACTCCCTTTGTCAATCTTAATAATAAAAAAAACAAGCAACTATGTTAATTTTAATTGCTTTTATCAGCGTAAAACTTTTCGAAAAATCATATATATAAAAAGTATTATTATCAAATAAAAAGAAAACAAAACAATGATATCACAGATATAATAAAACAATCATTTTTCAACAATTTGTTTCTCTTTTCTGAGAGTAACACCACAGAAAAAAAAAAATGCATCAGGCTTGTGTAGACACATGAAAAGTCTCAATTCTGTGAAACATCAATTTTGTACAGCAAAGACAATACTTTCTTCCAATATTTTCATCCTGTGTATTAGAATATGGATAATGCATGGACTTGCTTATTTAAAGAAAAAAAATATTTTATGCAATTTGTCATTTTTAATTTTGAAATTGTGTTTCAAAAATATATAACTGAACTGTGCTTACAATATTAAAAATGATACTGTTAATGATAGAAATTGCACAGAGAGAATATTCCAGTTTTTCTTTCTTCTGACAATAATGAAGATGAATGAAATTTTATGGAGATCTTATTAAATCTACCATGTTTACCATGGCAGTGAACAATATGTCAACCAAATGTAGTGTGACTAAATATGTTTCTTGAACACAGTCAAAACAAGGACACAAATGAGCAACAAAAAACAATTTCAAAGTAGGGGAGATGGCAACAAAATAGGGACTAACACAAATTTTGGGAGATACCTGATTTTCTATTAGAAGTAATTCTATTTATTTATTTACTTTTCAAAATTTGGCTCCCCATCCTATTATTACCGACCTAACTATTTTATATTATACTCTGACAAAAATACCTGTGCATGCATTAAATGTAAGAATTTCAAGTATCTTAACACTAAATAACACATTCAATATGTTTTCACATCCTTAGAATAAAATCCTAAATAAACAAGATTTGAAACTTGAAATTAAGAGATACACATATCATGCACTGTTTTGATTTGATGAATTATTCCTGCAGGTGGATAAAGGAGAGTTTCTTCTGGGTAGACATCATTATATATAGAAAACTCACTCCAGGCAAACTGATTTATGTTGATTTATGACCAGCATCTGACAAGGTCATCTAGAGGATAAAACTTGTGTTGCCTGGTCATCGTGAACAAATACAGACTTCTTGGCTGAAAGTCATGTTTTGTGTAAAACAGTGGGTTTTTTTCATGGTACTTATCGAGAAATTACTTACATGGAATATACTTTGCAAAAAATAAAGCCTGAAGTTCAAAAATATTAAAAGTATTGGGCCAGTTTTTGTGACAGACTGATAGATGAATAGATGAGAACTAAAGTCCCAGTGCTTTTTTTTTTTTTACATAGAACAAAGCCATTCTAAGTATCTATCACTCTTTGTTGATTCAGAATATTAATTTCTGTTATTTTTGTGGTTGTACCTGACCACACAAGTGATTGATGATGTACAAGTTTTAATCATACAGTAAGAAAATAGAGTAGTTACAATATGAAATTCACCAAACAAATCCCCAAAACTTGATGTCCACAGAAATTGATGAAACTGAAATGTATAGTTTAAATAATTGGACAATTTTTCATCTTTGTCCAATACCTTCAGTTATGCATTCTTCTCATTATCAAAAAGTTAAATCCCGGATTCCACTAAACTCCTGAGCATTATTAAATAAATGAAGCCCTATAAGAACATTGATAAGTAAAGAGGTTGTAAAATACATTACAATACTGCTCCCACATTTCTAGCATCCACCTGAGGAGACATTATTCCAGACCAAAATAGGCTGTATCTGTTCTAAATGATGGATAGAATCGGGAAGAACAGCTCTTTGAGCCACTTCTAAGTTAACTGGTTCTAATGGAATATCGACGAGCAAAATCTCCACCTCTGCCTCAGACACTGAGTCAGTCTCACTAAGACTGCCTCTCTTTGATGACACATTATCTGTACTTCCATGTGGACTACTGCCTTGATCTGATTGGCTGCTCTTGGTGCCAGAGCCAAGTTTTTGTGTCAGTCTTTTAGATGTGACTTCTTGTTTTGCCACAGATTCTTGTTTGTGAGTAAAGACTCTGCTGGTAGAACTACTGACAGACATTATCCTGTCCTTCACTGTCTTCTGTGATGTGAATTTTTCATTGGATAACTTATTTACATTAGATTTCTGCAATACAAAATAAACTGAATTAAACTGTGGTTTGCTTGCATATGAACTTTGCTGCAAATGAATTCTTCACATTTATTTAGATATGTATATATGTTTATGAAATTTTTGAAACTACAATTCACTATGAAAGTGATTTTTCATGTATATAAGAAAGTGATTTTTCATGTATATAATTCATGTTGTCAACGCTTTGTGTCAACAAAAAAACCCAAACAAACCCAAATTCAAACATGCTAAACTCAAAAAGATCCTTCTGTATGTAACATTTCTATTTTTAAATGCTGTATATAGTAAAATCTGGTTCTCTTAACTTTTACCTCTAGCATGCTGGTAAGTTTTGGAGGAACTCTTCTGCTCTTTGGAAAGCCTTCCACACATATGAAATTTGAGGCTGTAAAGTTACATTTTAAATATAGGTGGTTTGTTGAAAGCCAGTTGAAAATACATTTATTGCAATATTTACAGTACATTTATGATATTGGAAATTCATGACGTACTGGCTCGTAGATGAGTTTGGAGATCTTTTGGAAGTATGTCCCAGTTTTCTGTGTTTATCACTTGATGAATGTGCATCTTCAGGAAATTTTCGCACATCTTTACGAGCGAGGAAACAAATTTTTCAAACTCCTAAAACAAAAGATTTTTGTAAAAAAATACATCAAGCATTTCAAGTATCAAATTATAAAGAAACACATTCTGCATTTCAAGTATCATTTAAAAAAGATTCAAAAGTACATTGTGCATTTCAAGCATGA
Organism: Ostrea denselamellosa; assembly: GCA_024699665.1. NCBI lineage: Eukaryota > Metazoa > Mollusca > Bivalvia > Ostreida > Ostreidae > Ostrea > Ostrea denselamellosa. The sequence continues at coordinate 9,617,386 of JAMZEH010000042.1, forward strand.
TAATGAAGTATTGCAAGGAATGTTTCCCTAAGTTATTATGACTTGACATGCATTTACAAAATAAAGACTTTTAATTTGTGATCGATGAAGTATAACTAAAGAGTTCCTATGCATTTACCACTCTGACATCAAATGATCTTCAATAAGAAGTATGAATCAATTCTATCATTAAAAATATCTACTTATATGAATTATATGCAGGATTCCTGCATTCCCTATTCATGCGTTTGTAAATGTAGAGTGTAGGTGCATTACCAAAGCGAGATTAGTACTTGTACTGAGGGCCTCACTTCTATTAGAAATTGTCATTGAAACTGCATTTCTGAATGCCATATCCTAACAAGTTTGGTCAAAAAAAAAGGCAAGCAGAATACAACTAACTCATATGTAGCTTACATATAGTAGTAGTATGTATTCTAAATGTAAAACACATGCAATTTTAGTCAATGTAGAATATGTAACTTCTTGGGAATGAACATGTTATAAACCTTTCGCATGGTTGCTCATTAAATGCAAGGTGCCTGATGTCAAGTCTCATCTTTTTATTTTGTACTCCTCAAAAACTTTCATTCAGTCACTAGGTTCATAAGCAGTATCCAAAACTAGTTTAGATATCTACAAACAAGGGCCTTATGTGCTAGCAGGCATGGAGGTGAGGAGAATGACAATGACTCTGATATCCATGAACAAACAGATAATGTGTCTTGAGAATGGACCTGTCCAAACACTTTAAACTTTAACCCTAGCACACTGCAATCCATGGTGACACTATGGTGGCTGAGCCTTGCAGTACTGTATGTAGGGAAATATTTGCCCCTGTTTTATTTTTGCCCCTTTGCCCTAGTTGTAAGTGGACAAATTTACAACTGGGCAAAACCATTTTTTTCTAATCTCTCTTTCAACACAACTGTGTCTGGGTGAATCTAAAATGTGAAAAGTAAAACTATTTGCATGTGTAGAATGGTAAAAAAAATGGAGGGGAAGGGGGAAATAAACTTGTATACAGTAAGAGCTGTTCAGTTTGTTGACTGAGCTATAAACAGCTTAAGGTTGCTCGTTCCTTACCTCTGTTTTTGTGCACATATTCTGTTCCTGTAACTGGGTCAAGTTTTTAGCCATCTGGGTCAAACTGACATAAGCACCACATGCTGTTTTTAAGGGCAGTGACTTCACCACACTCTCAAACAGCTCCTCCAAGAAGGTGATCTTGAAGGCAAGGCCCTGCATGAAGATAAAAATTCATTACTATTTAATTACATTTGTAATAATTTGTCACATTTAAGAACTAAGTACATGTACAATGTATCCATCAAACTTGATCATAAAAGGTTTAAAAAATGCATTCCTAGTTTTTATATAGACTATTCTCTTTAAAAATATTTGTATTACATAATACCTGTATACTTTTATTTAAATTTTAGTTTTCTTGGTGGTGTATTATTGATCAAGATAAATGTTACAAAGAATGGAACTCATTGATGCTTCTGAACTGAAGTTGGACACAAAGATTAATGACTTAAAATTTGTTTAACCTTGTCCAGATTCATAAAATGTTGGCTGTTAATGAGTTTCTCAAAGTTTTGACTTGTGAACTCTATGGCACTGTCCATTAATAGAGTGATGTAATGGAGGACTGTCTCACACCACTTCAAGTGAGGAATTGTTCTGTTCAGTTTATGGCATTCCAGCATCACTTCAAGGACATTTAGAATGTTCTACAATCAAAAGTCAACCGTTGATGAATTTCAGATTAGCAGACAGGAATCTCAGTGCAAAAACAAAATCATTTCAACCTGAGATACAATTACAACCTGTAATCAGTTACAATATTGCAATTTATAACTAAATTACAATATTTCATAACAGTGCACATGAAAATTAATCTATTAATAAGTTAAAATAATTTTTAACAATTAACAGGTACATGTACACAAATGATGAAATGCAAACATTACATTAAAGTGTAGTAAAACCTGTTTTAGAAAAAATAAGTCTCAGGGAATCTCAATTTAAAATGAACTCATTTTCTTTCACAAGAAAAAAAGGTTTTGATTGGCTGTAAGGAATTATGGTTTAAGGGGTAACAATAATTCTTCTTACTAAGGTCTATAAATTGCTGTTTCCTACTAATATTTGTAGTTTAACTGTTTGAAGAACATATATACGTGTGTGAGAATTAGAAGGGTATACTTTGTTTGTTAATTTTGCTAATCACTTGCCAGACTTGATACTGCTGCGTTGTAGCAGATGTGTAAATGTTCTGGAGGTAGGCTAGCAAATGCCTTGGTTCTCCAGACTTTAACTCGGTTGTTGTTTATCCACTTAGCACATCGATCTTGAATTTCAGCCATGTTGTAAGAGATAGCCAAACTAAATGTATCCACTACCCCCACCTCGCACACAGCACAGGGCTGGAAATGAAACAAACAGTAGAATTCTACATCATATGTTAAGACATTGACAGTAATACCACTGCAAGCATCGAGTATTAATAATGTGAACTTGAAAAGTACTCATTCTTCATATGGAACAGAATGCAGTTTGACTTTTTCTTACATTGGGCATTAACTTTAGATATACTGATGACACAACTACTTTAAAAGCTCAGCCTTTGATTGATCATATCCAGCCTTTGATTGATCATATCCAGCCTTGGTTGATCATATCCAGCCTTTGACTGATCATATTCAGCATTTGACTGATCATATCCAGCCTTTGATTGATCATATCCAGCCTTTGACTGATCATATCCAGCCTTTGATTGATCATATCCAGCCTTTGACTGATCATATCCAGCCTATGATTGATCAAATCAAGTATTAAGTATTTTGGAATAATTTCTTCACTAGTTAACTTTATATGTACTGATAACAGCTTGCATGATATGCAATTGTTCAATAACATAATGTAGCTAAAAGATTCAAATGCACATTTCTCTTAAATTCAATTAATATACAAATAAAGTAAAAGATAGATCTCGAGCCTCCATGCAAAAAAGATATAGAAAAGCTGCCAAAAGCAACACTTATTGAATAACATAATTCATGTGCTCCTTTCAAGTTTTTTCCAAAACAGCCAGAACTGACACCCATTACATCATCAACTACATGTTTCCTTATGTCTAACCCCCCACATCCACAAGAAGGTAAAATTATGTAACCTTATGGAAGAAATGGCAATAATCCCTTCGCAGATTATACAAGACAACATCCCTCAGGCCGTCCAAACCATACATGTCTGCTACCATGATCAGTTCACTGATTGTACAGCTTTCTATGATGTCAGTCACTCCCCCATACAGGTAAAGCAAGGTTTGTTCCATCACTGCTGGTGTCACTCTGTCAACAAATCATATGCATTGATCTCATTGAAATCTACCTTGAAGATATATATGTCACTGTGCATTTGATACATAGCTAAAAATAAGTAATTTCTAGAAACTTTAATTTCATTTTTGTTAATCCCCTGTCAGTGAAACATGAGGGAACTATAGATGTCTTCTGTTTTTCCATTCACCTGTTTCACTTCATTTTGAGCATAGTATTTGCTTTAGCCATCTTCACTTTTCAAGTGCATGAATTACTTATTCTCAGGAAATGAGAGTATGCTAATTGGAAACTTAGCTAACAAAGACATCACTAAACTTAGTCAGAGGTAATCATGAATTTACTGTGTAGCTTCCCAGTGACAAATTTGACTTTTCTGCCCTCAGTTGACCTACTTGCACTAGAAAAACAAATGGCAAAGCCTTAGACATTACCCTTCCAATTTAATTTCATGAGAATCACTTTCCATCCATGATCCTGACAGCATAGCTTCAAAATAGGCTGATCTGGCAGTCAGCAATGACCTATAACAAAAATAATAATAATAATAATAATAATAATAAATGGAGAAATGTCATTCCAAAGAAAAATTCCACAACTGTAATTATTGCAGCTAACCACTGGACTGTGGAACATTTCAGCTTCTGTAAATACCCTCATCTGGCTAACTTCCTCCAGAGTAAATGTGTATAACCATATTAAATGTGTATAACCACATTAAATGTGTATAACCACTGTAAATGTGTATAACCACAGTAAATGTGTATAACCACAGAGATTGTGTATAACCACTGTAAATGTGTATAACCACTGTAAATGTGTATAACGTGTATAACCACTGTAAATGTGTATAACCACAGTAAATGTGTATAACCACTGTAAATGTGTATAACCACTGTAAATGTGTATAACCACAGAGAATGTGTATAACCACTGTAAATGTGTATAACCACTGTAAATGTGTATAACCACAGTATATGTATATAACCACTGTAAATGTGTATAACCACATTAAATGTGTATAACCACAGTAAATGTGTATAACCACTGTAAATGTGTATAACCACAGTATATGTATATAACCACAGTAAATGTGTATAACCAGAGTAAATGTTCTGAAATGTTATTAATAAGGGAATCTTGACTTATCAAAATTATGTAAAACATCAAAATGTTTCAAAGGTAATGAAATGCATCATTATTTACGCAAAGGTATACAATTTCAGTGACCTGTTCAAACACAAAAATTTACTGTCATACAGAAATGAAAAATTTTATCAGGATAAGAAATATAACTACTTGTTTCCTGTTCAGCTCACCTGTGAGCCTTAAAATGGACATCAGACACTGTGATGATGCAATCATAGTCCATGTTTTGTAGGTAACCTCTAAGAAGATCCTCTCCCATAACACTGCATGTATCATATGGCACTGTGATGTCATATGACATCTTGATCAGTTCTGACAAATTGTGCATTTCTTCTATAATGTCTTCAGCATCACTTAAGTTTAAATCCTCCTCATTTTTTGCTGTCTCTGAATTTTCTGAGTTACAACAGTCACACTCTGTTTCCTGTCCATTAATCTTCATATCTCCACGTAATTTGTTAGCAGTGTCTTTCAATGCAATATTTTCAGGTACACAATTCCTCACTTCATCCTCTGCATTTTCCCTTACACAATTTCCCACTTCAACTTCAGCATATTCATTGGATTCCATTTCAACATACACATCTTTTTTCCGACTTGTCCCATTCATTATAGCGCTTTCCCCCCCTGGTTGTTCAGCCCACTTTAACGTCCCCTGTCCATTCGTGCTCTGTCTCTCCTTTCTACTTCTCTCCTCCCCTTCCTCCCCCTCTTCCTCCTCGTCAGACTCAGAGGATCCATCATCCTTCTGATCAGGTTTCTTTTCTGTTAACAGTGACAGAAGATAGTCTACCATGGTATGCCCTGCTGCTATGTCCACTTCATCAATCTCTCCATCCACAGAATTCACATTGTACAGCTGACTATAATCACAAACGATCTTATGTGCATCAGGAATCATGAAAAGTACATGCATTTGTACATCATTCCTATTCACATTAAAGCAATACAAGCTGTAACTGACAGTATTTTTCAACTATAGAATTATGCACCAATAGACACCTATAAACTGCAATTGCATCGTATATACGAACATGTGAACTGCAATTGCCGAACATAATTGGGTTGCACTGAGAATGAGGTCACACAAAGACAGAGACTGACGTGAATAACTACACATTTCATTTGTTTTAAAAAATTGCAACGTGTCATGAATGACTTTAAGTATTATAAGTGTAAGAAATAATTAAATTATGCAAATATGCCAATCAAGTGAAATTTTATTTATAAATTTGCTATAATTTGGAATATTAAAGTGTGCAGTGCCTCTCTTTCTTACATTTTTCCGAACTGGCGACTTCCGATGTCATTGCACATCAGAGATTAGGAGCAGGAATTACTATTGGGATTACAGTGAGTCATGAATTGACATTTTTTGCTGATTTGACAGTTTATTGCTTCAGATTCACCCTGATTCTATGAAGTTATATATGTTTATTCATATATATGTTATTATATTTGGTCTTTTATTTTCAACTTATTTACCATCAGTTACAGCCTGTATTGCTTTAAGAATATATTAGATTTATTTGAACTCATTATTAACAATACTAAAGTATACAATAGTTATTTACAGTGACAAATGAATAAAACTTTCATAATGGTATTAAATACTGTAGACTCCTTATTTCATGCGAATTCTTAATATCACATAATGACTCGTACACGTCAAATTGTGAGAAATTCACAAGTGTTCTGTTGATTAAAAGTCTTTACATGTATATTAGCAGCATAATAAAAGTGAATAATTTTATTTTGCAAGTGACGCTTCTTGCAAAATTACATGATAATAAATTCATCGCATATAATTAGGAATCTACAATAGCTCTTGATCTCTTACTATTTCTTAGCTACACTCACTGAAATAGAATAATCATGGTGTCATAATCCAACCAAGATGGCATGGTTAGAATTCTGGAATGTGACTCTGCACTGGATAATTCTAAAAGCCTCTCATAAATTCTTTTGCTTCTGCAAAGTCAAAAAGAAAACTCAGCATGATATATACTGGTCAAGCATATAACATAACATTTTACTGGTTACAAGGATATTAACAAGTTTATTACCCCCCCCTCTGAAGACATGAACTGTTTTCTGATGAGGAGTCCAGAGAAACTACTGCTGTCAATGGAGACAACACACTTGCTATTGTTCCAAGAGCCAATTTCATTTCTACCCAATATAATTCAAACTATCACAATGTGTGATGTAGGGGTTAATGTGGATTACATACATTCAGATCTACATATGTAATATTCAGCACATGCACAAAATGACTACTCATTCATAGATCCAGTCAAATTTTTCCCACTACAATTCATCATCAAAAAATTCAGTGCTCGCATGGAAGTACTTTGGTCAATCTTGCTCACATTGCTTCTACTATGATGGCTCGTGGCAGGAAAAATTTTAACTGTTTCTGTGAATAGGTGGCCATTTTTGTATCTCCACATGCTCTGAATACAGAATTATCTAACAGGTAAGTAAATCAAAATACATGTATCAGTATAAAATATAGGGTCACATGCACTATTAATAAACAGTTTCAAGACAATAATTCGAAGATATTTTAAAACTACCTGGTTTTAATGAAAAATCTGTGCACTGGAATTGTTCGATTTCCAACAATTATTTCCAAGTCTGAATGTATTTCTTCATCCAACATTCTGAAATTTATAACAATCAGTACAGTTTGAAAATACATTAAATGTATATGTGAGCTGTATCAAGCTGCAATCTTTCACATCTGGACAATTGTACGGCTTATTTACCTTATGTGTATTCATGTATCACTTCCCTAACATCAAAGTTATGTGCAGAATTCGTACCTTCCAATGTCTTTTTGCATTTGTTTGGCTAGTGTCAACTTTAGACGGGATCGTTCTCTCTCACTTTTATCAAGAAAAGCTGGATTTTGTAACTTTTCCTTTGGCCTTGCCATTCTCCAATGTCTGTCCACTACAGAAATAAATTATTTTAAGAAATTAGCAATGTACACATGTAGTCAGCAATTCAGAGCAAAATAATTACCTTGTTCATCTAAATTTAGTATAATGATAACAATAAAAAAATCATTTTTCCCCCTGTTCATATATCAAATATATTCTTTTGTTCTTATGATATATATATTCTCTGTTTATGTAATAAGCTCTATGGTACTCAAAAAAAAATTCAATTGAACTTCTGAATCTTGAACACCGATATCTCAAATACCATGGATATGTCAACATGAATTAGATGTCTCAACTACCTTTTCTTTTTTAACCTCAAAATCTCGACGCCACAGATATCTTGAAGTTTATTCTCAGCCCCACTGAGTTCAAGTTAAAGAGATTTGACTGTTGTTGGTTCCATGTTAGAAAAATATTCCATCTAGCATTTGCAATAATTATCAGGTCACTGCTAATTAGTATATCTGAAAGTGCCCAATTAGTTCAATAGCAGCCATCACTTATTTGTTTGGCAGCTGCCAACTATTCATTTGGTGACAATGAGTAATAATCTAGCAGCCAACAGCTAGGTAATTTTACAACCTGTGAAATTTATCTACATTCCTATCTTTCAAAATGTGCAAGAAGAGTTTTTGAAATGTGTCCGATTTGTTGGACTTGCCAAATAAAATAGCTGATATCTTTTCAATTGTTCTCTGTATTTCTTTATTAACAGATACAGTATACCTTTTATAGACTTTAAGTAATCATTCAGTCAACTTCTCCATACACAGTGACAATTTTCTTCAATAGTGGATTATTTTGACTAAATACTTTCAATATAAATGTTACAGAGACTTCACATTTTCTGAAAATCCTTGCTCCAAATAATACAGGCATTTTCAATGAATTCATTGTAATAATAACTATTTTGTACATTAGGCTATCATTCTGAGAACTGACTTGTGTTATTCTGCCACACTTCCTAATTTCAAAATAAGGTAAAATTAAAATATGTGATTTCCATATATGTGATAAATTCAGTGAAGCAAAAGGCAAGATTTAAAGACAAGATCTGGGGGTCTTGAAGTGAGATTTTTATTGGTATAACGAAAACACAGATCCTGACAAATTCCACATACAACACTCCTGTATGTATTGGATTGACACAAAAATATGGTCTTCTTTTCAAACAAATGTAAAACATAAATACCATCATCAATTATTAAATATTAGCTTCATCAGGCATGTAGCAACACTCAAGCCAAAGTGAACTGCTAATTTAGGCAGTTTTTGAGCAGTTCACAAATTTATTGGCAGTTTCTTAGCAGTTTGGCATTAAGCAGTATATAACACTGCTTACTCTTTTCTTATGAACTGCTTATTTTAACTGTTAGCAGTTTATCTAAGCAGTCACCACAGATGCACATTCTCATTGCTTAGCAATTATATTAACACAAGTTCTCCTTGAAAGTGATAATAACATATATATGTAATGTAGAAATATTATATCAATAATTGACAATAAATCAATCAATATTCCCATGGACACACTGATCATTTATGTCTTCAAATTTTGTGACCAATAATATAACATTACATATAATTGTCTATACGAGTGAAAATTAATAATTAAAGAATTATCAAAATATTAACAGCGAGTGCATGTCATTTTACTTTTATTTTCATGATAAATTGCTATTTCATATTTCCAAATGTATATTATATATGTTATAAGATAGTATTTTCCTTTATGATAACTATTTTCAATGTGGAATTTCGCACAGGCACTTGGGGCATGGACCATGATCACCCCCCTCCCCCAACTTATTCTTTTGTTTTATTTGACACACTATTTTTTTTTAAAACTTATATTTTGTAAATATGCATTAAAGATCGCCCAAATATGTTATTTTTCGTCTCTGTCACTTATTAGTAAAAAGTGACGCTATCGGTGATTGAAAGAATACGTGACAGAGACGAAAAATAACATATTTGCGTTCGAATTTACTATGAAAGGGCCTATGCAATGCAATAAGATTTTTTGATAGAATAAACATTTATCCAAATTAAAACTTTGTTGAAGACTTGACGACTATATAAATTGAATTAACGGAGATATTGGGAAGAAAGAAAAAACAAAACAAATCCCTCCAAATCACATGTAAGTGTATGTCGGGTTCAGGTGCCAAATCGCTGTGACGTCACATAGAGTAATTGGTACCGCGCCATGTTGAAAAAGGAAAAGTAGACCGGCAGTTGAATTTCGCCGTATTTTATATTGTTTGTTTGTAGATTTAGTAAATTTATATTATTGTTATTTTTGTTATTTAGATTTAGTTATCGTGAACAGTTTCGTTATCAACATTGTAAATACTGTGATACTGATATTTCATTCGGAGGAGTCGGTAGGTTCATTACAATATTACCCAGATTTATTTATTTCTGAGTACCAAGACGTTTTCATTTACCAAGTATAAATTATTCCAAGTGGTACTGTTCTCATATTAAGAATTGGTAAATATGAAAGTCGTTTTCACGGTATGTCGCAACTATTTCCAGCTCGGTGTTGGCTGTACATACAAAGGTCTGGAGATTTCAATAAGACGTAGACCTCTACAAAACCACAGCCAGTCACAAAACATGGAGATTTCCAGAATAAGATACACAATTCCTTACTATACTTTTTTTTCAAGCCATATAGACATCGATCCTGACCAAGGCAGTCACCACTTTGACTACCTCTACCTACTCCAGCATGCTAGAGGTGCATGGCATGATACTTTTGACTAGCCACCGCTTAACAACGAAGCATATATGGAATGTTAACCAAGGTTTTAACTTGGAGTACAGATATAGTCAGATGCAGGGGTAGACAAATAGCACTGCACGACTCCTAGGGCAACCATACTGTAGTGTTGGACAAGTAAAATTACAAGAAGAACCAGTTCGTGGGCAAGCGAATTTTTAAAGTAAAATAAAAATATGATATTAATATCAAATGTAAATGCCTTGACAATGCTGATCTCCGATAAGCCGAAAGTATGTCAAGATTCTTTCAGTGATTTAAAGGAAATCTATAGTTCCCTCGGGTGAGAAATGACATGGTTATTAAAACGCTTATATGTATGGAGAAGTTAAAATTGATTGCAAATTGTGGATTCTAATTAGACACAATGTCAAGGTGAACGTGCAATGTTGTTATTGACACAATGTCAAGGTGAACGTGTAATGCTGTTATTGATTGAAACATGGACAAGTTAGTTACATTTTGCGGAGTATATAAAAAGACCCAGAATATAGCATTAACAACTATCAGCCATCTGTATCTACAAAACATGCAAAGTATGGCAAAAGAAGAAAATCTAAGGATATATAAAATTATGGCAAGAAATTAGATCAATACTTTGTTATGATCAGCAAACAGAAATGGGATTGAATAAATTGATTTCATAAAATACAACAAGATAAACAATTTCAAATAGTTTTATTTATGTATTTCTTAATTTAAGGTGGGGCAAGTAAATTTTGTGGTAGGGCAAGTGAATTTACCATTTCCACCTGTCATTGGGCAAGTACTTCAGAAATCTATTTGTCTACCCCTGAGATGCATGCAGTAATTGCAAATACATTTTCTGTGACAAGTAATTTACACAATATCAATTGAACAATTTTTGTCCAAATTAACCTAAAGAAGTGGATGTGTATTTTTGTGTACAAGTGCTCTGAAGAATAAAACTTTGCAGTGTATCATGACAATTATGGATTTGGCTGACAGTGGAGTTGATGCAGAGGAAACTGTGATATATTGTAACCAAATATCTAGCAAGTGAAAGATTCAAAGGATTTACTATGATCATCGATATGAATTCTTCATGTGTGCAATCAAGATTTATCATTTTTCACAGTGTAATGATCTGTTTCAATATTATCCTTGTTGGGACTTCCTATAACTATGAATCTTGCATTTCATACCTTTACATAGTGTAAATTCCATGGTAAGTCAAGTTTATTATTTTCGAAGCCGTCGCAAATGTCCTTCATTTATACCTAGTTTGTGCTATCATTTAGTACAGAAAACTTTGTCTGGAGGAACAGAACTTTCTGAATAACAAGTCCTTTATGCAAAGTGTTTAAGTATGAATGATTAAAAGCAATAAAAATAAAACTGTGTAAATTTTGTCCAATCAATTTAAGGCATCTTTAGAAAGTTCTGGTCTCCAGACACAACTTTTTTCCAGAAGAGGCATCAGTCCAAATATCCAGCCTCGATGAATCTCGCGGAGATAAGGTTGTAATAAGTACAGATACAAATTCTTAAAAATAAGAGATGTGTAAATTTTCTATGATGTTAAAAACACATTCCAAGATGCAAAGTAACTCTATGCATAGTTTCCCCACTGTTTTGGACTTAATGAGAAATAATGGGGATACATTACATTCCATACTGTAAATATTGTATTCGTGTATTACTTGTAATAAAAACAAATTTAGTTTCAAATACATATATTTTGAACTGTAGTAAAAGTCGTTAAAACAAACCAATTTTTACTTTAATTAACTGTCATATATCTGATGTGAATACATATTACTCATCCATAATTAAGTCACAATATTCATTGGAAAATAATTTTATAGAATCCGTGACGATACATTATTAGTAACAAATAAAACGAAGAGTAAATATTCATCTACATAGGAATGGTAAACTTACCAAGTTACTGATTATAAATTTCAGAAACATGCACCTTCAAAATATCTATTAAGCAGAGATATAAAGCATTAAGTCTCTGTAGTAAATAACAGTTCAAAAATCGCCGTGTTTACAATAGGAAATGTAATTGGCTTCATAGCACTAAAAGCGTAAACGCGAACAGAAAATTTCCGGACATTAACTTTCGACCTGAAGGTTTTTGATTCAATCATAGAGTACTTATAACATTTTCCATATATTCACCATAGTTTAACCAAAACATGGTACGCCAGACCTGCAATATACATGATCAACAAAACCAAATTTGATATGCAGAATAGTACACTTCTTCGGAGTTGAACTCATATTTGAGTATTTTTAAACTCAGAAAAAAAAACAAAAACAAACAAACAAAAACAAAAAAAAAAACAAAAAAAAAAAAAGAAGAAGAAAAACCAGTTTGCCTCCCCCACTAAAAGATTAAAACTAAAGGCATACCTTCACATGTTGTGCCTGTTACAGGGCCATCGCATTTCCAAGTCCGGGCCTCTAATCTAATTCAGCTCAGAAATCCTCTAGGGACTGGGATGAGGTGATGTCCTCTGGCAAGCCTCTGATCTAATTCAGCTCAGAAACCCTCTAGGGACCGGGAGAGGTGATGTCCTCTGGCAAGCCTCTGATTAATTCAGCTCAGAAATCCTCTAGGGACTGGGATGAAGTGATATCCTCTGGCAAGCCTCTGATGTTATTCAGCTCAGAAACCCTCTAGGATTGGGATAAGGTGATGTCCTCTGGTAATATATTCCAGTCACGCGCGGAGCTTGTAGTTTGTTTGCAGTGGATGACGCATGTTGGTTACTAAGATGACTGTGCACCTTTCTGAGTGGAAAGACATTCGCTACTTTTGCTCCCTAGTGATGCCAAGTCTTCTTGGAGCGCAATAGAATACTTCTGGATCCGAATGGTACCGAATCTTACGGTAAACTAGACAGTCATCAGCAAACAGTCTTGCATCCGAGTTGGCGGTATGTAGAAGATCGTTAATATAAGCTAGAAGTAGCAGAGGGCCTAGGACCGTTCCCTGGGGGCACTCGTCAGAACCTCCAAATGTTGAGATTTATGAACCTCTGATGGAAAGACTTAGATAACGAACAGTATTCAATCTCGTAATTCCTATTGAAATACAAATCAGAGAGATGGGCAAACACGGACCCCTGGACATACCAGAGGTGGGATCGGGTGCCTAGGAGGATTAAGCATCTCCTGTCGACCGGTCACACCCGCCGTGAGCCTATATCTTGATCAGGTAAACGGAGCAATCTGCAGTCAGAATCAGAGTGCCGAGAACGCCCTAACAATTGGTATGAAACACTAAGACTGCATTTGACTCAGTTGGAGGTTGTACTGGCAAACTAGATCGTTATAACGACCTTAGAATTTGCGAAATGCCCACTTTAGACAAGACTGTACAAACTCCGGTAACATCATCTTGTTTGTCAGTAACCTGTCTCGATTTAAAAACTGATCACATGTAGAACTCTTGCATGTCGAATCAGTTGAGAGATATGGACACCATATGCAGGTGATGATGGAATATTGCTACATAGGTGAGGGAAGTTGACGTTGGAGAAATTGAAATCATCCCGTTTGTCGTAAATACCATACCAAATCCAGACCACCACTTGTTATATCAATGCATGACCAGAACTGGTACAACGGTAGGGATGGCAAATGTGAGAGGTACGAATTAGTTTAATGTTACATGTCCTTGTGTACCATCCCAAAGCTAGCCCATTCACAGACACTAACCTTGGTTAACAAACCACCTCAAATATCGGGGATATCTGAGTATGGCAGAGACGTGGCGGTCTAGGCCTGTTTTGCCAAATACACTCCTCAGGACCGATGGTATTATCTAGTCCGTAATGAAAAGTCTATACGACCCTCATCCAGCTCAACGCCCGTTTATTTATTAATGACAATCCTCTGGCAACGGTAATTCCCTCGCATCCAGGTATGGGGTGAGTGGTATTGTTTGTCCCGACGAGAAATTTTCACTCATATTGAGACGTCACCAGCGGTAGGTGAAGTACCACAAATTTAGACCTATGCTTAGATCTCAGGGCCGTAGCAGTGAGGGTTCTTTAACGTGCCAACGCCTACCGCGACACGGGACCTCCGTTTTAAGGTCATATCCGAAAGACCCGTGGTTCTCACTTCTAAATGCCGAGCGTTTGGCGAAGGAGCAATCACTACCTATTTATCCGTCTTAAGTTTGACGTGGCCAGAATGGTAGAAACCCCACCTAAACGTAGAAATATAGAACCAATGCGAATTGTGAGTTCTGCCAGGTACAAATACCACTTTATTAATCAAACATTCCATTATGAATTATATTGTAATACAATAAATAAAATACAATTTACACCAAAACATAGTTACCAGAAATTCTCAACGGGACGTAAAAACAAAACAAACAAACAATTCACCACATTGATGCTATGGAACAAACTCAAATAGCATGTACGGCGTGCCGTAAACACCACAAAATATCTTTGATTTGATAAAACATTCAAGTCTAAATTTGGAATATTTCCCATTGTTCCATTTTTTTTTTTTTTTTTGTTGTTAATCACGCTTTTGTTATTCAGTTGTGTTGAGTTTACGCTACAGGTACTTTCACTGATTGATTGTTTATTGCTTTCCGCCACAGTCAACAAATTTTTAGTTATCTGGTGGCGTCCAGTTTTATTGGTGGAGGAGAGAACCCAGATACAATGGGAAGACACCACCGACCTTCCGAAAGTAAACTGTCAAACTTTCTCTCATATATCGGCGCGAGCGAGAATCGAACCCAGGTACTTTTGAGGTACAGTGTAATTTGCTAGACTGACAAGACTATCATGATGGGGGGTGGGGGGGGGGGTGGTGGTGTCACCACTGCATACATGCATACCATCTTTTAAAGAGAACGAATCTGGTGTATATAAAAGGTTTGCCTCATTTGGGTTATGTTAATCATGTTCTGGAGAAGATACATCATAAAACGCATCCACACAAGGCATTTATGGCGTTCCATAAATTCTCGACTTAGTACTTTCTATTTAGCCAGATACAGTTCAAAATACATGCTCATAGTCCCTAAATTAATATAAAATACAAGATGATGATAAGGAAAGTAGTGTAGAATGTCACAGACAAATTTGTATTTTAGTATTGCCTCTATGCTCCTTGGACTACCCACTCCCAATACCATCACACCTAATGCAGAAAAAAAGTTTTCATTGTGTAAATATATTTTAAAATTCATATGGAAATCAAAATGTGTCAAAGTGAAAAGAGCTATAGTTACTCTGGATGTTTTCACTGCAGCAATTTACAAAGGAAATAGAACAAGATAGGAGTGTGTAAAATAAACTTTTAATATTCCAATATGGTATAATTCAGTCATACAGATTGGTGATAAATGTATTTATATAGAGAATAACTACACGCATGCTGTCAAAATTACTGGCGATTTTTTTGTCCGATGAGTATACTCTTCACACAAAAGTTCAATCAAGTAATTTAAGCATTTTTTATTTTACACATTCACAAATTTAACCCTTTAAATACATTAGACAGAAGATTTTAATCATTAAAAGTGAAAAACAAAATTGGGGGGAAAATCATGAATCAGTCCCTTTAATGTAAATATGATGCAGTATAATAGTGTTACTTGTGCCATCTCAAGTGCTTTGAAAAATGTGGGTATTTATTGTAAGAACATCTATGTTAAAAGATTGTTATCCTTATCTACCATTTCATTTTGAAAATATTCTGCAAAATATTATATGTACAAATATCATTTATAACTGTATCTTCAAATGGGGTGAATTATATATGCATAAAGGATGCTTTTCAAGTTGTTTCAAAACAGCATTAGATTTTTCTGTGCAGTGGCCACAATACCACCTTCATAGAATTCTTCCTATCTGCTACTATCTCAAAAATTAATATCAAACGTTTGATTTTTGTAACTTTGTAAAAAAAAAAAAACAAAAAAAAACAAAAAAAAAACCCATCAACAACAACAGGAACTGTCTAACATGTGTTCATAAGTTGTGATGAGTACTGAATAATGAGTTGTTATGCATTATGGAGAAATTAAAATATGCATATTTACAGAACTACTTCTAAAAGGATTTGTTTTAATTGTAGAAATATTATTTTCGACGAATTGCCTCTTACCAAAGACAACATGAAATTAAACTTCATTATTTTAATACTAAGCATTACATTTTCAGTTGCTCATCACAATGTAAAACACCAAACATAAACCATTTTAAAACAAAATACAATCTAGGAAAATGTATATCAATTTACAAATCCAATCTATTATTTTTTTCAAAGGCAGTGGGGTGTGTGTAACAACATATTTGAATCCACTGAACAATTTTTACAGCCTGTTTGATATTATGTCCATGTATTTCCATAGCGAGATATCAAGCAACCATTGTACAATTTACAGTCCCTTCTGAAATGTATGAGTAAATGTGTGTATCATTGTATGGGTATATATAGAGCCACTGTATATAACTTCTGAAATTACATAATAATGAACGTTTGGTCTCTACAATGGACAATTGAAAACACACACTCGCACAAAAGAAACACACACACACACACACACACACACACATCAGCGAATTTCCTCTACTTTTGTTTTGATAAATAGGACGTTATTCTTTACAAAACCGTTGTTGCCTTGTAGACGTGTTAGTGGTAAAAACAATGGGCATCCGCTGGCAATGTTCATGTCCGTTGTTGGGCATTTGAATGACGAACTGTTCGGGTCTGCTCGAAAAGAATCCTTGATGTGATTTTCACCATTCTGATCGTGCACCGTGAAAATAATTCGACGTGAGAAAGGCCAGTCCAAGATGGGATCATACTCTCCCTTCATGATGGCAAAGAATATTGAGACATGAGTATTCTTTCCCATGCCGTCTCCATTTGGATATATTCTGTACATAAGAAAACAAAATTAATCATTCGCATACATATCTGTAAATAGGTATTTCGGTAAAATATTATCTCATCTTAAACATGCATAAATCCGGACACCACAGCACCCCCATGAAATTTTTACGGTACCAGTAAAATGCGAAACGAAATCGAAACGAAAACCCAAACTTGCTGAAATGAATCAAATAGAAATGAAACAGACTAGAGCATCACTGAAGAGACATTATTTGTCGAAATGCGCATCGTGCATCAAAATTGGTACCGTTTATGTTTTATATTGTATAAATGAACGCATTTATTTTGATAATGAAATCGGTAATATATGGGCAAGCATCACGGGCCCTATAAGTAATCATGAGTGATATGCAACAAACTCTCTCTCTCTCTCTCCTAATCGAGCACTGACTTTCTAACGTGCTTTATCAGACCTCCTATAATATGAAACGAATATATATATATATATTAAGGTTAAACGCGAGAGGGGGAAGCTAGTTACTAAGAGGCCAAGACTATAAACCTTGGGAGTGGGGGGGGGGGGGGGTTAAGCACAATGTAAATATTCGTAATTCATTAAATGATACTAAGTGCAATTAATATGGGATCCAGAAATTTCAGAACGTCGGGGGTTCAGGTCGGTGGTCTGGGGAAACACTTAAAGAGGAATGGTTGTTTCTCAGGTGCTGGACCCACCTTTTGGCCAAAATACATGTTTTAGTATTTTTATTATTATTATTTTTTGGTCTAAAGACAAATTTATATACATCAGAGAGAGAGAGAGAGAGAGAGAGTGAGAGAGAGAGTTATCTCTAAATTCACTACATATCAATATTACTTATAGGCCCTGAGACCTCACCCATGTTAAAAAAAAAATTTAATTGTTGTAATTAAAGTGTTCAGCTAGACCATGTTTCATTTCGATTTGATTTCGCTTCGTTTTATTTCGTCACAGACACTGCGTTACATGAGAAAAGAAAGTAATCCGAAATTGCTATTCCTATGTCGTACTATCACTATTTCTCACGTGAAAAATAGTGATAGTGATAGAGCAATATTGGATTAGTTTCATTTCTCGTGTAACGCAGTGCCTGTGATTTCGTGTCGTTTTGGTAGATTTTGTTTCATTTAGTTTTAATTTCTTTTCGCATTTTCCAGGGAGTCCAGCCAATACTAGGGGTTAATATTTATCATTTTACAACCGAAACTGCATAAAGTAGATAAATCCTTATTTCAAACCAATTTCAAAGTTCGAGTCCCTGCCATCCTTTCTCTCTGGATCAGTTCTCGTTTAAAAATGAATATTTTGTTGTTCAAGGCATGCGCAGGATGCTTCAGTGAAACGAAGTGCGAAACGCTGCTCTGGACTGCCAAATTTTTCTTTAAATATTATATAAATAAAGAAATAAAGCATACCTCACACACATTTTGTAGCCATACTTAGAGGTATAAAATGGCGGGGAGAATATGCTTGTGACCACTCCTGAAACGGCCTTTTCTCGATGCTGTTTCCAATTGTCCAATCGCCAAACCATTTCGCCATTGTATGACGTCACGTCATAGGAAAGCACTCTCTGCGTTAGTTGTGTAACCTGAACATCACTGTTTGCCAGTTTCCTTTCTAACTCCATGATTTTCCGTGATTTCTCTTCATTCATTTTCTTGGCGTCTTCAAGTCCTTTCTTATTTTCATCCAAGACATTTAAAATTCGTTCTGTCTCTCTGTGTAGAGTGGTGGCAATTCCTTCAAAGGTCCTCACTTTAATTTCTAATGCAGTGACCTTTGTACTGTTTTCTTGGTCGTTTCCATTGGATGACTGTGCCACATTTCCAGAAGACGCACCTCTATCTTCCATCATCTGACCTGCTTCAGTGTCTTCGTTTAACCGCGCAACTTCTTTCTTGGAAACCTCTATGGTGATCAGTTCTCTAATTTCTTGTACTGCTTTTATCAATTCTTGTATATGGAATCCAGGTTTCTCTTCAATATGAGATATAAGTCGCCGTCGTTCAACCTGTGGGAAATATGGCTACTGTAGTACATGTATCTTACAGATTTAAGTAAAAAAAAAAGTGATCGGACATTTCAGTGACGATCAAACAGTATTTAGAAGGGAGAAAAAATATCCTACCGCTTCACAGCCTGCCATGCAAGTCACGCTCTGATTTGGACATTCGGTATTTTTGTGTTCCTGTAACTACAAAAAAGTAACGTTTTCTACTTAAAATTGTTATAATCTGAAGAATTTTTCATTATGAATGAGTATGTAACCAAGCAACATACCATTTCCCTTGCAATTTTCTTCTTCCCACAACTTTCGCATTTCACCGGTTGTTTCGGACAATCTTTTGTATGTTTCTGATAAATAAAGTTTGCAGTACATGAATATCTTTGTTACCATGTGTTTAAAACTGGAATATCCTATAGCCCTATATGCAGACATGCATGTACATACTAACACAGAAAATAAACAATGTACAATATTTCTTATTTCTTTAAACAATGGCGTAGTCATATGGACAGAGGCACCCCCCCCCCCCCCCTAATAAAAAAATAAAAACGCTCCCACCAGTGAATTCAGTACCGATGGTTTGATTTCAATGAAAACATTACATTGCCCCTAGCTTGGCTTTAAGTTCAAAGCTACAATGTAATTGTATATAAAATTTCTGTATTCAAGTGATTTTCTTTGATAAAGTTTACTTTCTAAAATTTACATTGGAAAAAACAAACAAACAAAACAAAACAAAACGTGGGTAGAAGGGATGCACATAATTTTGAACGGGGGGAGGGGGTTCCTCCGCCGACCTCTTAGCTACGCTCTTATTGCAAGTTACGTGTTTGGAAAAAAAATCCGCAAAAACAATACCGCCACTTGATCTTGAGTGATGTCCAAGGAGCAGTATTTGCATTTGATTTTCCTTTTAGGGCATGCATTTTCTAGGTGAGTTTTCATTTTATTCACTTCCACGGACTCGCCACAATTTGGACATAACACGGGGCGATATTTACATTCATTCACGTGTTTCTGAAATACAATTGTAAAAGTCAATTTTTCATTCTAAAATTCAAGATAGAAAAAAGGATTTAATAACATTTATTAGGCAATCAAAAATACCTCATAATCTCTGAATTTCCCTGTCCATGAACAGCCTGGATTGAAGCAATTTGCTTCCAAACTAAACATTTCTCTTCGCAGTGCATTATCAGGAAAAAGCTGCAAGAAAGACAACATTACATATAGCTGCTTTTGTAAGAATCAAACAGAGGGCGATTAATAGATGACTCTCTCTCTCTCTCTCTATATATATATATAGAGAGAGAGAGAGAGAGCCAAATGTTCAAGAAATTATAACCCTGTAGGCGACTAAATGGGGGGGGGGGGGGGGGGGGGGGAGATCCTTCGGATGAGACCGCAAAAACCGACGTCTCAATATGAGTGAAAAATTCTCGAGCGGGACGTTAAACAATATATAATCAATCAATCAAGAAATTATAAGAAGGAAAGATAAATCTGAAAATACTAGCAAGAACTAGGTTTGACTACAGCTATTTGCCGCCCTAGATTTGTTGAAATTCAGTAATTTCCATGCTGAAATATTGTGAAGGAAAATAAAAATCTATTTTCACCGTAACTGATTTTTAATTTTGAATATGACGTCACAAAGTATGTGACTTATATATTTTACTGAAAAATTGTGCAGACTTTTCAGACTTCGAAAACCATACATACACCGCATGCGTTGACCTGAACAATTTTCATGTAATGTATATGCAACATTACACTATAAATACAAATTATTTCATCGTCGTCAGCACAATCGGTTCATTTTTTTATAACCAAAACAGCATAGCGAATTTTGGCCATCTGAAAGAACACTTATATGTATTTTAATAATAGATCAAGCGAAATATAAAAAGAATACATGATGTAGATTTTTTTTACTCTTCTTTATTCCAACGAAAATTTTGAAACCCATATTAGGATTTAAACAGGGTCATGACTTAATCCAATTTGAATCCACATACCATAAAGATACTTTATATTCATGTCTCATGCAGTTTTTACCTACTGTTCTAGCCCTACCCTAAGCTCCATGGCCCATACCTTTTAAGAGAAAGTTTTTCACATTTCCCCAATGCCTTCGGTTCCAGTAAGCTAAATACTATAGGCCAGTGGCGTAGCTGCCATTGACGCCAAAACGTCAAAGCGTACACATCGATTTGACAACTTCAAAAAATGATTGTTAATTTTTTATTTTATTATGCATGATTTTATAGCTAGAACAACCCATAGATGTAACCTAAAAAGCCTCCAAATTCCCAGCCTATTCTGGATTTGTCACTGTGCGTACACTTTACTTCAAGGCTAGCTACGCCACTGGAGGCGAATATAAGATTAGACCATTGGTTAAAAAAAAGATACACCTAACATATATTATGACCCTTCCAAGTATGCTTGCCCCCTTTCGATATTGACCTGGTCTTTCCTAATGATGCTGTAGTCTTCGTTATCCACACCCTCCTCTATACACGACTTGCACTGGATCTGGTTCCCAGAACTATTTAAAAAAGGAAATAATCTGTTACGATTGTCAAGCCCAATTAATTAAAACCATCACAAAAACTATGGAGAAATCAGAGAAGCGTTCACTTTTCCCCGAAAATTTGAGAGAGAGAGAGAGAGAGAGAGAGAGAGAGAGAGAGAGAGAGAGAGAGAGAGAGAGAGAGATGTCATATTCAATAAGAGGCCCATGGGCCACAATGCTTACATGATTCACCTCGGTCCTGCTGTTGTTCAGATGTTGTGATTTTTAAAGGATCTTTAAAAGAAATATCTTTATCTCCCCAAAAGGTCACAATATAACAAACTTGAATACCAATATGACTTACAAGATCTTGCTGTTCTGGAAAAGGTCAAGGTCATCAGATCATAAAAGGTCTTGCCATAAGAAATATATACATGTATGCAAAATATCAAAGCTCTACCTTAAATAGTTCAGGGGATATATGATTTCTTGAAAGTATGTCAAACTCCAAGATCAAGGTAACACGGTCAAACAACATGGTATCAAATGTCATACCACCATAAAGAATTTATATACAACAATGAAATCCTAAACTTAAATTTCACGTCAGAATCCGGGTTAGAATAGCCTAAGGTCCTCAGTACACTTGCTTGCCGTAAGAGGCGAATAAATGGAACGGCCCTTCAGAGAAGACTGCAAAACAGAGGCCTCGTGTCACAGTAGGTGTGGCACGATAAAGATCCCTCCCTACTCAAAGGCCGTAAGAGCTGAGCATAAACAAGAAGTTTGCAGCCCTTCACCGGCAATGGTGACGTCTCTACATGAGTGAAATATTCTCGAGCAGGAACGTTCAACAATGTACAACCAACCTTAAATAATTCAGAAGATATTTGATAGAATGGGTTTTCTTAAAAGTAGGTCAGACGTCAAGATCACAAGGTTAGAAAATCTGGTACCAAAAAAAAATGTTTTGTCACAATAAATGCATATATTATGAAATTTGGGGGGGGGGGGAAATGTATCGGAAGGCGCTGATCGTTTCTTTAATTATATTGAAAATAAATCTAACATCACAGTAGTAGAATGATTACTTTTGGTTTAATTGCAACTTTCGTTACAATCCTCAAAAATTCACTGCATAGAGACTTCCGGTCTACTGGCATGGCGCTTAGGATGAACTTTCACAGTGAGAAAAAAAAAAAAAAAAAAATAACCAAAAAAAAAAAAAAAACAACAACAAAAAAAAAACACAACTGGAAAACGGCCCATAACCATAACAGAAGTTCGATATTTTTAGTTTAATAAACAGATGAAACTCTCCGGTTGCTGGACTCATCTTTACTACCTAAGGGTTTACGATCCGCTCCGCTTCTCTACAACGCAGAAAAGCGAAGGGGATCGTAAACTCTTGGCTAACGAAGATGTGTCCAGCAAAACTCAGGAATATTTTTTTCAGGGGAGTTCCCCTTAATTCCGTTGCTATCCTTGTGTATTTGTATAGAAGACGGTGAATATTTTTTTTTCGGATTGGATAATTTTTTATTTCTTCCGGATTTTTATTTCAACTTCAGACTCCTGTGCCCAGACTGTAGTTGCGGTACGGTTCTCGACGTTTTGAATTTATATGTATAATAGAAACTGTCTTCCTGTAAACAAATATTCACATATTGCTGTTATTACATGTATTATTATAAAAGTTGAGAGCCTGTGAGTTCCTGGGGCATAAAAATCTTCAATCCCCTCAACATGGGAACATTTGCACTTTGACATGATTTAGTGTGACCTTAAGCCTCTGTATTGAACAAACTTGAATTTAAACTATCGAAGATATTTGCATATCAAAATGACAAATCATGGGTCTGCTGTTGGTTAGATAAATAATTTAAAGATATTTTCCAGTATATTGTCCTGTAAAACTTTGATCCCCTATTGTGGCCCCACCCTACTTCAGAGGGAACAAACTTGGATCAGCACTATCTAATGGTGCTTGCATACTTTGGTGCATGACTTAGATTTCGTGGTTCTGTGCGTTGTTCTTGAGAGGAAGCCTCGAAATAGTTTTCCTATATATCTGCATGTGAAACTTTGATTTCTTATTATGGTCCATCCCTACCTCCCTGGGCCAGGATTTGAATCTACTTATGTCACGAAGCTTTTATGCAAATTTCATCTTTTCTGGCCCAGTGGTTCTTGAGAAGATTTTTAAAGATTTTTCCTATACATGTCTATCCGTAGGTAAAACTTTGATCCCTATTGTGTTCCCACACTACCCTAGTAATCATGATTTGAAGAAACTTGAATCTGCACTATGTTGGGAAGCTTTCACGTAAATTTCAACGTCTGGCTCAGTGGTTCTTAAAGCAATATAAGCTGCCAAAATTGCAATTTTTTTAATAGTGGCATTAAAAGAGGTTAAACGAACGTTGATTTGATTGAAAAAAAGAACTGCATCGAATTTCCTCTCTTATGCATCGTTTACACACCTTTACGTGATGAAAAATATATTCCTCGACATTCCGTTTGACCCTAACAATGACAGCTGATTAATCGTCGGCGACAATCCCGAAGATAACCGATGTTGACACGAATGATTCTGATGCTGATCGGGTTGTATCCGGGTCATTAAAATATGGACGGCGAGGTGAGATAAAATTCTAGTTACCATCATTATTTTGGCATTGTTAACGATGTTATATGTTTTCAAGTTATGATAGTATGTTTTTTAGTTATGATAGTTTTAAGGGATCGCTCGAAACATTACGCAAAATTCCAAAGTCGGCTTTCTCCCTCGCTTCGAACCTTTCGTGTCAGACATCTTTCGTGCTGACCGGAAATATTGCGCTTGCGCATTTGATTTTGCCGAATGAGTTCAACTTTAGGTCATTGCATACGGAAATAATGTCGGGAAAATTAAGGTACGGGAAGACTTAATTTCAACTGTCGAACATTTTTGCATTTAATGCAAAAAATACAACATGTCAAAAGTTTAATCGATAAAATCAGGTATTAGAAGGTAGATGTTTACAAAATTTTCGATTAAATTTTAGGACCCCAAAATAACAATTTTGACAGCTTATATTGCTTTAAGAAGATTTTCCCCTATATATTCCCATGTAAAACGTGATCCCCTATAGTGGCCCAGCCTACCCCAGGGTGCTGTGATTTAAACAAGCTTTAATTTACACTAAGCTTTCTTGTTTTCTGGCCCATTGGTACATGAGAAGACCATATTTTTGCTTCCCTCCGTCATATGCCCTTTGAAGGAGAGGGCATAACCCTTCATTTGAACAAACCCGAATTCCCTTCATCCAAGGATAATTTGTACAAAGTTTGTTTGAAACTGGCCCTGTGATTCTGGAGAAGACGAAAAGGTTAAGTTTACAGACAGACGGACGGACAGACAAAGGTGAGCAGAAAAGCTTACTCGAGTTCTCAGCTCAGGTAAGCTAAAAAGGTAAAACCAAACCATTTAAAAATTATAAACGAGAATTTTCTTAAGATCTTCGGAGGAGGGGATTCTACTTCCTTGAACCTCCACCAGGATTCTGCCTTGAGAGGCTTCCAGACCCCTCGCGAATTTTATGGTTTCAGTCCCCGTCTTGAAAACCTGGATCTGCCCATCAGTAAGTCCTACAATAATGACACAGCGTTGAACTTGCCTGATAACGACGGAAATACACTCCTTGCAGAACCTGTGACCACAATAGCTCTGGACTGGGTCTCGTAGTACTTTGTTGCACGTGTTGCACAGAACCTTGGAGTCGTATCCATTTCTAAATATTTTTGTTGGGTATCCCCCTTCATGTATACCAACCTCCGACATTGTAAATCTGAATTTAAGGAAGTATAATTTTAATTTTAGCATCATTACTCAAAATGTGAATATGGATGTGAAGCAATTTTAAGGAAGTATCAGGATTTTAGATTTCATATACAGTACAGAAAATGAGATAGATCGAATGGGGAATTACACATGTAATTCGTTGATATGATTACTAATTAATGGTCATATCAAAACATACGTTTTTATTAATCAGTGATGAAAAGGATCGTGATTCTGGTATGGGTTACATAATTTCATATCCGCGCAGAACTGTATCTCTCTAGGAATATTTTGAGATCCATCAGAGACCCTAGTATATCAAAAAAAAAAAAAAAAAAAAATCCCAGAGAGCTACAGTTTTGTGCACAGCTAATGATTTTATATAATGTGCAGATTATATGCACTTAATAATTATTTAGTGAATACTCTTTCTAATATTCAGTGTATATAAAATATTTTAAAACAGAATTTTCACATCTTGAAATATGGTTCAGGAAGTGCGAATAAACGCAGTTGCAGCTTGGCGTTATGTTTTCTAATCATCTTAGCTTGGAAGGTTGATAATATCTTGCATGTATATAAATTGTGCAAAACATTGGCACTTTATATGAAAACACTGAAATTGGAAGTTGATCACAAAGCATAATATTCCATATGCATACATAGTTCATTAGACTTCAGCAAGAGATTACATTCCAAATCCAGCCAGAATATACACTGTACAGACTGCAGTTATTGAAATCTCGGCTGAGATTCGGCTCGGATTGATATTTAGACTGACGCTTTCATCGGTGACGGAAGCAGTCCAGATATCCCGCCGAGCCGAATTTCAGCCGAGATTATAGTTCATGGGCTAGCAGTGTTTGCATATAAAGAATTTATTCAAACAACGGTAGCTTTTTTCTACTGTTGTTTTGTGGTTCCTCACCTGTTTCAAAATGAATGGCAATTTGGTGTCGAATTACCTATGAGAAATATTTTTTAAATGCTAGACTTACTTCCACTCATAATGCATGAAATTCTCAAACAATTAAAGTACAGAAACTATATCAACGGAATTATGCCCCAGCAAAATCATATATTTAAAAAAATACAAAGTTCAACTTATTTTCTGGTAGCCCCCCCCCCCCCCCTTTCCTTTTTAAAAATAGATGTGAATGGTAGTTGGAACACACTTCTATGGAGCGCCAAATTAAGATAAACTCAAATAATCGAAGATAACTTTAATTATTTGAAGATATCATCAATTCAATTATTGCGAGCAAGAACTGAATTCATCAGAGCATCAAATCATGCAATTAAAGCTCTCATCACTTGAATTGATGCCTGCATCAATTCAATTAAAAGTGCGCACAATTGATGAAAGCAGTAATTGATTTGTATGCGAGCATGAATTCAATTGACGAGAGCAATAATTGATTTGATGCACGCATTAATTCAATTTTTGCGCACAATAATTCATTTGATGCGCATCAATTCAAATATTGCTCTCATCGACTTAACTGATGCTTGCATCAATGTGGTGGAGTTAATGCTCGCAAACTTTAGTTTGGAGCTCGGTATAAGTCATCGTCGCAAGCCATGTCTGAAATGTACGCTCCTCCCTTTCACCCGTGGCTCTCTGCGTGAAGATTTCTCGATTTTTAAAAATATGCACGACGCAATTCCGCCAATCAGAGCTTCCGAACACAGGTTAGTCGGAGATTTAAAGTGTTTATAGAATGTGAGCAAATTACTCTTGACCAATCGGAACTCTTGCTCTTCCACTTTTTCGATAAACTAAACAAAACAGAACTCGTATGTATACAGATGTGGCGATTTCGATATTGAACTGTTAACAAAGGAACAAACAGACGTGGTGGGTTACATGATTTCTTTCCAACGATAGTTTCGTTGTATTAAGTACAATTAAATTTTCATGGCCGCAGCCATTATTGAGGTAAACGCGGCTGCGCTATTTATAAATCCGATCTTCAATTTTAGGAGAAGAGTGAATTCTATTGACCAACGAATTACTTCATTCTCGTCATGCATATTTATGAGAAACGAAAAAAAAAAAAAAATCACGCATGGAGCCACGGTAGAAAAGAAGAGGAGCGTACATTTCAGCCGTGGCTTGTGACGATGGGTATAGATAATTTAATGATCTCTTTAATATTCAGAAGCAACATATTCTAGGGAAGTCTACTGCACAACCGGATGAGGAATTAATGTGCTCATCAATTATTTTAAAGAGAGCAACAAGTCGTTTAGATATCATTAATTCATTGCTGGGAAAATTGAATTGAAGGTACCTCTAAATATATAGTTGCTCTCTCTCTCTCTGTGAAAAGAATTATTGTACACATTAACTGAATTAATGATATCATTAATTCAATTGAAGAGAGCAATAATTCAATTATTGCGCACATTGATTGAATTGATAGCGCTACAATTCATTTGAAGAGAATAATTGTGCGCATTAGTTGAATTGATGCGCGCATTAATTTAATCATTGCTCTCGATCTTCAAAGAGTAACAATTCAATATAAAGTTCAGCAATTCAGGAGAATAATTGATACTATATGCAATTCAGTTAAAACGCACAATAATTCAGAATTGAATATTTTATTAATTAATTGAAGAGATATTTAATTGAACAGTTGCGCGCATCAAATGAATTAATGAGACCTTCAAATTCAATTATTTGAGTTTAAATTTCAATTTGACGCTCCATACCCACCCACCCCCACCCCTCGATTTAGAGTTTAAGCAGAATTAAGTACCCCTTTTACCATGTTTAGATTATTTATTCCTTGTCAACAATTTATCAGACAATTTGAAGTCAACTGTTTCTCAGACTGCAACCATCACCTTGTAAAACGACGTTACTTCCTCGTTGTTAAGAGAAAGTCCATTGGACCTTTAGAAACTGGGGTAATCAATGTACACTCTATTTGAAAAATATATATAATGTCATAAATACTTACAGGATTCAGCTTTTTCTACTCTCTTTTAACGTATGGTAGTGTTACGTGTAGCAGTATGTTACGAAATATTTTTAAATAGTAAGTTTTAAAGGATGATGCATATGAATACATTCAGCTATATTTAGGCGTTGGTTTTTGGTTTTTGTTTTTCCCTCTCCACACCTTTATACGTCAAAGTTCTACGTATAACACATTCATAGCATAACTAGATCAATTTAGTGTTGCTTTTACAGAACATTATCGTCTATTTATTTTTCGCGTTACATGCCTAATAATGGCATTATTTGGAACAGCTTAACAGCCTACTCAGATCAGCTTCTATAATTAAACTTTTGATAAGTTTGCGAAAATGGAATGATTTTCTCAATCTATAATTAACTTTTCAAAAAATATATCTAATTGTGCTGACAATAAAACAATGAATTGGTGTTTCATTTCTCACTTAAATAAAAGTAACTCTTTCATACATATCTTACCTCATACAAGTTTTAATTTTGGCTATCGCAAAAAGTTGTCTATATTTAGAAACATGTTTTCCCGTGTTTATATTTAGCGTTGTTAGTTGATAGGTTGTTTTGATATAGGTGATTATCAAGACAGGCTTACCAATCCAATTAGGCGAAACTACATCGTATATTAAAGATACTGATCTTACAACCCAAACCCGTTTACCCTTCCAACCAAGTCCCCCCCTACTTTTCCTTTTCAAACAAATGATCGGGATCGGAAATCTTATTCCTGTTCCCGTAATATGGCGTCTGAAAGTGAAAAACCTTTGGACACGAAAACTAGAGATGCTTTGACGGAGGGACTGGTAGACTTGTTGAAACCATCGGTGGAAGAAATAGATGACAGAGTTAAAACAGTCCGGTAGATATCCTGATCGGTCTAAACAAAGAAAATGGTTGAGGGGGCGTGACTCGTCACTGTCAATTAAAAGTAGTAGAATAATTGCTACCAAAACAGCCTACATAAGTTTTACCTTCATGGATATTTATTTAAAGCAAAATCTATATGCTCTGGATTAATCAGATGAAATTTGAAAAGAGGGTCTTCTTACTTGCTGTATATTTTATCATGTTATCACTTAATATTGATAGATATATGATGAATGTGACGAGTCTTTGTGATTATATTCGGATGAAATAGAGGTGATTCGATTTATAAATGCATATTAAAAATATTGAAACATGCCTTTTAATCATAATAAGATAAATACAAGGCAAATACTCTAACATTTGGACATTTAGTACTTGGTATATATAGTCTAGAGGGCGAAGATTTGAGGGAATTGGGGTGACCATTCAGTGTCAGTGTCAACTTTTCCCCAAATATATCTGACAACTATTTTAACACTATTTTTGCAGTTTGTGGAGTGGTACATCTTCTTGAAACTCTACCCCTCTTCTATTTAATTCTGGCACAAGTTTTCTTTCTTAGTGCATGATGTGACTGGTGCTGTTTCATAGAAAAAAGGGCCACTGCTTCCAACACTGATTAGTGCTTTTACTTTCTGGCTCTAACCATTGAACATCTGGATACTATTCACCAGTGTTGGTGATTTTCCATGTTCAAAGTACAGTTTCGTGACTTCGATATAAATGTTCTTCGTGTCCTCCATCTTTAAAAAATTTCATTATCTCATTTCTTTTGTGATGTCATCAAATACATAATTAAAGTAAATGTGACATCATACATTTTTGTACTAATATAACAGCAAATTATGGAAGGTTGCATTTGTTTGTGAACTTCTTTTGTGATTATTTTGTGTGTGTACAAAGCTATTGCCTTTCAAAGTAAGGACATGCATTTTGAAACACCCTGTACTGATTGAATATACTCAACTAGTTTAATTCATTCTTCATCAGGAGTATTGCATACATGTATTTCAAAATATGCAATAACTTAAATCTCTCTAGTACATTGAAAACCCTCAATGTACATGTATAAAAACAGAACGTTGATGAATTGACAAATCTGGGAGGGGAGATACAGGGAGTTGCACCCTACCTAGTGGTTG
The DNA here is from genome assembly GCA_024699665.1 of Ostrea denselamellosa. NCBI lineage: Eukaryota > Metazoa > Mollusca > Bivalvia > Ostreida > Ostreidae > Ostrea > Ostrea denselamellosa. Next base: position 9,647,827 of record JAMZEH010000042.1, read on the forward strand.
AAAATTTTAAACAAAATGGTCATTTTTTATTCCATTATGCTGTCTGTCTTCAATTGTGTACCCTGAGGTGCAATCCACCTTTGAATATTTTCTGAATTCATCGTAGTTAGGAATAAATTATTTTACAACAAAAGATAAAATCTACGTCCACTTGTCAAGTGTGTCTGGTCCAAGGTATTGATGATTGTTATAAAGTCAGTATTCCAACACAAAGATTCTTATTCATTCAATAATGAAACAAACTGAGTATACATCTTAAATAGGGGTAGTGAAAATTAGATAGTTAATATCAAAATTAGATATGTAAAATTTCTTAAAGTAACATTGCCTAGATGGATTGATAAATATACATGCAATCATATTAAACGCCACATAGTACTATTTGAAGATGCCTGGGATGTTTCGCACCTCAAATAGGGGAAACTGCCTTGGGATGAAATGTCCTGTTACCCTCAAATGCATGTACACTGTGCCGAAATTATGATGCAGAAGAATGGCATATTGATCAATCAAAAACCATTTACTTGGTTCAAGTAAATACATCAGTATTTTCTATATCCCTTTAATTAAGAAATACAGTTGAACTTTGGTGTCTTGAACACCAATATCTGGAATACCATGGAAATGAAATGATTTGGAAGTCTCAACTGCTAATTCTTTAAGTATTTTACCCTCAATATCTGAAATCCTTGAATATCTCGAAGTTTTGGCTCGGTCCCATCGCGTTCAAAATAATGAGGTTTGACTGTATACAGTTTGTGTAAACAATGTTTAAGCTGCATTTTGTATATATGAAAATGAATAATTTTGTGATTTCTCTATTCCATAGTGAAAGTCAACTGGAACTTCGTCAACATATCGATAGCTTAGCAGATGGTGAGTGCTATTTCTTGTGAAATGTCATCTATGATTTTTTAATAAAAATAATATCATGGACTGCAAAACCTACCAACATTACTCCAAAATCTATATACAGCTTTTACAGTTGACTTTTACATATACAGGGTTGTCATGGCTCTTGTAGATTGAGCAGCAATGATCAGTGTATGTCAGGGGCACTCAACATACACAGCACAATTTAATCAGCTGATTAACTATTTTATATCCTTCATACAGAGAGTGTCTATAGAACAGCTGAAGATTAAATATACACATCATTGAAAACTTTGAACTGAATATTACTTAGACATCTAGAGCATTTGCAGAAAAAGTTATGCCCATATGATTATCAACTTGTTTCTTCATCTTCTTGATGTTTATGAACTGTGCAGTTATCAACAGCAATCAGTATAGCACTGTCTGGTTCCTTTGTTAGGGGATCCTGCAATCGTAGGTGCTTAGTTTGTTTGTTTGTTTTTTATTTATAGTCGCCTGAGCAATTTTTCAGCTATCCGGTGACTGTCACTATTACCGGTGACGGGGCTGCAAATTTAGTAGGTACTTAGTAGATATACAGTAAATAATGTATTCCAAAGACAGAAAAATAAGAATTTATCAAGTTTTTTAGCTCAACTGAGCTTTTCTGATCACCCATTGTCCTCTGTCCATCTGTCTGTAAACTTTTCACATTTCTTACATCTTCTCAAGAACCACAGGGCCAATTTCAACTAAACTTGGCAAAATGTATCTTTGGGTGAAGGGGATTCAATTTTGTTCAAATGAAGGTCCAGGCATTCTTTAAATTGGAAATAATCACAAAAATAGGGTGGGGCCATTTAAAAAATCTCGACGAGAACCACTGGGCCAGAAAAGTTAAGTTTCCCTGACATAATGCAGTTCAAGTTTGATGGGTTGATTGATTGTATATTGTTTTACATCCCACTTGAGAATTTTTCACTCATATGGAGACATCACCATTGCCGGTGAAGGGCTGCAAATTTAGGCCTGTGCTTGGTGCTTATGGCCTTTGAGCAGGGAAGGATCTTTATCATGCCACACCTGCTATGACACAGGGCCTCGGTTTGTGTGGCTTCATCTGAAGGACCGCCCATTTAGTCGCCTCTTATGACAAGCAAGGGGTACTGAGGACCTATTCTAACAACCCAGATCCTCACGGGGCCCCACAGGGGTTCCCCAACAAACTTAAACCACAGGGTAAGTTTGTTGGGAACCACAATAGGGGATCAAATTTTAACTTGCAAATATATAGGGAAATATTTTCTCAAGAACCACTGGCCCAGAAAACTTGAAATTAACATGAAAGCTTTCTGACATATAAGGCAGGTAAAGTTTGTTAAAATCATGCCCCCCCCCCCCCCCCCTCGGGCCACAATAAGTGATAAAATTTTCATATGCCAATATATAGAATTTTTTTTCTCTCAAAACCACTGGGCAGAAATGTAGAAATTTACACGAAAGCTTCCTGATATAGAACTACTTCAAGTTTGTGCACATCATGGTCCCCTGGGGGTATGGTGAGGCCACAACAGGAGATGAAAATTTTCATATGCTGATATATAGAAAATGATCTTTAAAGGTATCTCTTGAACTATTTAAGCTAGAGCTTTCATATTTTTTATAATATACATTTTTTATGGAAAGATGGAAAGACCTTTCATATGATGCAATGGTGGGTGATCTTGTGACCTTAACATGGAAGTGTGACCAACTTTCAATAAGTCTGACTTATTCAATATGTCCTGAACTATTTAAAGTAGATCTTTCATATCTTGTATATATATGTTTGTTATGGTGAAAACGTTCATGTCATGTGACCATGACCTGCTCTCATTTCATACTATGACCTTAAATTTTGACCCACTTTTAAGAAAATGTGACCTGTTAAATATCTTTGGAACTATTCAAGAATTAGCTTTCATATTTTTTTCTATAATTTCTTTATGACAGAACCTTGTGATACAATTATATTTGATTTTGTGACCTTGTCCTGCTTTTTATTTAAAAAAACCCTGACTTAATCAATATTTCCTGAACTATTTTAGGTAGAGTTTTCATATTTTGAATATAGATTCTTTATGGTACACTGTAAGACTGTGCTATGATTTGGTGTTTGACCTTGATCTAGAATTTTGACATACTTTAAATAAAAATCTTACCGATTCAATATCTCCTTAACTATATATATAAGATAGAGCTTTCACATTCTGTATATAGATTTCTAATGGCCAAGTCTTTCATATCATACCATGATCTATGACCTTGGTCTTATTCAGTACAGCAATATCATGTTACTAATAGTCATATTGGTGTTGAGGCATCTCTGTGTTATGTGAATTGATTTTCACTTATGTTATGATCCTATGGGGCTAGGTTGGACCACAATATGGGGTCAAAATTTTTCCATGGGAATAAAGGTTGCTAAAAAAAATCTTTTAAAAATCACAACAATTGAACAACAACAGGGCCAAGGTGACTCAGGTCAGTGATGTGGCCCATGGGCCTATTTTTAATTATATTTATTACTTTTAGATGAAATTGTGCCAATGACTATGATATACTGGTCTTCATGTTTAATTACTTCAAAAATAATTTTTTATAAAAAAGTTCAAGATTGTTATTGAATAAACACTCTTAATCCATATAGTAGATTGTTATTCAAAAGACAGACTGTATAACTTCCAGTAGATTGTTATTGAATAGATAGGCTCCGATTTATATTATAGATTATAGATTATATATATTATAGATTGTTATTGAATAGACTGACTCTAAATGTTACTGTAGATTACTATTGAATAGACAGACTATAAACCTTATTAATTGTTATTGAATAAAATCTAATTCACACAGTAGATAATTATTGAATAGACATACTATAAAACGTCCAGTAGATAGATTGATTTTGACTACAGATTGTTATTGAATAAACAGATTAAATCATACAGTAGATTGTTATTAAATAAACATATTAGATCATACAGTAGATTGTTATTGAATAAACAGATTAAATCATACAGTAGATTGTTATTGAATACAGTAGATTGTTATTGAATAAACAGATTAAATCATACAGTAGATTGTTATTGAATAGATGGACTCTAATTTATAGATGGTTATGGAATAGACAGACTCTAAATCTTACAGTAGATTGTTATTGAATAGATAGACTCTTAACTTACAATAAACAGATTAAATCATACAGTAGATTGTTATTGAATAGATGGACTCTAATTTATAGATGGTTATGGAATAGACAGACTCTAAATCTTACAGTAGACTGTTATTGAATAAATAGACTCTTAACTTACAATATTGAAATTGTTATTGAATAGATAGACTCTAATTCATACTGTAGATTGTTGTGAAATAAACAGACTGATTCTTGCAGTAGATCATTATTAAATAGACAGCCTCTAAATCATACATTTAGTGGATTGTTATTGAATAGACAGACTAATTACTACAGTAGGTTGCTTTTGATTAGACACTCTAATGCTAATGTACAGTAAATTGATATTTAATCTAGATCATACGTTGAACAGACAGAATCTAAATCATACTGGATTGTTATTGAACAGACAGATAGACAGGCTTTAAATCATACAAATTGATTGTTATTGAATAAACAGACTTTAAATCATACGATAAGATTGTTATTGAATAAACAGACTCAAAATCATACAGTATATTGTTATTGAATTGATAGCTTTAAAATATAATTTGATTGTTATTGAATAGAGAGACTTTAAATCATAGAGTATATGGTTATTGAACAGACCGATTTTAAATCATATAGTGTATTGTTATTGAATGGACAGACTTTATATCGTACAGTATATAGTTATTGAATAGACAGACTTTAGTCATACAGTATATTGTTATTGAATAAACAGACATTGCTTCATTGCCATTTGTAGGTGTGTATATTGTTGGAACAGAAGTTTCCAATTATTTTCCTAAAAGTTATAGTGGATCTAAGGGGTGGAGGATGTAAAATAGCTTGTGAACACTTATTGGGAGTTCATTATGCCAATGTTCCTGTTAATGCTTTCTTCTCCATACCATGCAGAATTTTAAGGGGAGGAAGTTTAATTTGAAACACTTTGGGGAGCTGGGGAGACATTTGTTTTTTTACAAAAACAATCTCTAGTTGAATAGACATGCTTTAAATCTTACAGTAGATTGTTATTGAATAAACAGACTCTGATCATCAATTCTACAGACCTCTTGATGGACCTACAAACTGACTGACAGGCGAGAATCTCCATCCCTCTTCATCTTTCAGATTCTACCTGGTTTTTTTGTAAGCAATGAAAAGTATCTTTTTCTGCAACTCTTCATTAAAATACTACCCTAATATCATCCACATTCTGGACTGTTATATCATTAGACTCAATTATGATGGCATTGTTTGTGGTTCAGAGTCATCTTCAGCATAATGATTATTTTTAAGCATTCTTGTCAGTGCATAACCCGTAGCATAGGTGAACTATATGTAACAGACTCTTAATGCATGTACATTTTTGTCCATTAATCATTTACAGATTTGAAGCGGATTGCAGAGCAGCAGGTAGTCTCCATAGACTTGGAGCCATATGTGAAGAAATTGAACAGTTCCAGGAGGCGTGTAATGCTGGTGAATAACATTCTTCAGAATGTACAGGTACATGTTCTTTCAAAAGAGTTTGATTATTTTTGAAAACCTCCCCTCTGCCTTTGATATTTGTCCATAATTTTTTTTAAATAATACTCTAGCAAAACATAATTGGTGAATATTAAGTGAGCTTTTCAGACCTTTGTGTCATTTGTCTACTTTTTAACATTTTTATCTTCTACTTCAAAACTACTTTCAATCAAACTTGGTACAAATCATCACTTAGTGAAGGGGATTCAGATTTGTGCAAATGAAGGGATATGTTCCCTTCAAAGGGTGATAATCAAAACAGGCAAAACTAGGAAGGGGTCATATAAAAATCTAATTTACATGAAAGCTTCCCAACATAGTGCTGATTCAATTTTGTTCAAATCATGACCCTGGTTGTAAGGTGGGGTCACAATAGGGGATCAATTTTTACATATGGATGTATAGGAAATATCTTTAAAAATCTTCTCAAAAACTATTGGGGCAGAAAAGTTGAAATTTACCTGAAAGCTTCCTGGTATAGTGTAGATTCAAGTTTGTTCAGAACATGGCCCCAGGGGGTAGGTTGGAGCCACATAGGGATCAAAGTTTTACATTCTTTTAATATCTTCTCGAGAACCACTGGACCAGAAGTTAAAATTTACATGAACACTTCTTGACATAGTGCAGATTCAGGTATCTTCAAATCATGACCCCCAGGATAGGGTGGGGTCACAATTGGGGATCAACGTTTAACATGCAGATATTTAGGAACATATTTTTTTAGAATCTTCATCTCAAGAACAAAAGGACCATAAGTAGTCATGTAAATGTGCAAGCACCTCTAGGTAGTGCAGATTCAAGTTTGTTATGTCACCTGAGTAAACTCAGGACTCCTACCCCCTGGGGCCGTAGGGGTGGGACAAAAATTGCTAAAAATTCACCAGTTTTCAAAAATCTTCTACCTGAAATATTGTAAATTTCATCATCCCCAGGGTAGAGGTTCCAACTCCAAGGTGGGGTCAAACTAGGTATATAGTATTTCTGTGTAAAACATTTAAAAGACATCTTTAATGCTATTGATACCAAACTGAAATTTAATGGATATTTAGATAGAGCAGATAGCCATTTACCAAAATTGTAAATTTCATGATCCCAGGGGCAGGGGTTTTGGAATTAGAGAGGGGCCAAAATGGTCAGTGATTAAGTGTGTTAGCAAATGAACATTTTTAACTTCTTTTTGAGAATTATAATTCAAATTCTTTTCAGATTTGGTGTAAATTTCAGGACTCCTGCACCCCTTGAGCCTTTGGGGAGGGTTAAAAATTGACCAATTTCTCAAAAATCTTCTCTAGAACTGCACATGTGTAAGAAAAACTAAATACACAGTGATGTAGAGCAGGAAGACCTCTACCACATTGTAAATTTCAAAATCCCTGAGGTAGAGGTTCTGACTCCAGGACAGGGTCAAACTTGGTAGACAGTATGTTTATGTGCAAAACATTTAAAAATGCTCTTTAATGCTATTAATACTAGATTGAAACTAAATGGATATTTACAATGAGTAAGCAGCCCTCTTCCAAAATTGTAAATTTCATGATCCCAGGGGTAGGGGTTTTGGTATTTGGGTGGGGCCAAAATAGTCTGTGATTAAATGTGTTAACAATTGAACTCTGGATAACTATAATTCCAGTTCATTTTATATTTGGTATGAAGCATATTTGAGACAAGGAAGACATAAATTGTACATTTCAGGACTCCTGCCCCCCCCCCCCCCCCCCCCCCCCCCTTCCCCCCTGAAGCCTTAGGTAGGAGAAGCGGAGAACACCAACACAGAAAGTGGTCAGAAAGTTCTGTGTCAGTGTTCTCTGCTTCTTTTGCATGTAGAAATTTTTTGAAGAAATTTCTTCAAATGTTGATATGTTATGTGACCTTTTGTTATTGAGAAAGGTGTTAGTAGCCATTTTTCATGTCAAAGTCACATGATTCACCACTGTGATAAAATTAAATACATGTATAGGAAAAGCAAAAAAGAATGTACCAAAATTGCAAATTTGGCAACCCCAGGATTTTGACTCTAGGACAGGTCCACATTAGTCATATTGTGTTAGTGTTACATTATTATACTATGTATAGTCTTTCATCAATGTAGGCACTTTTCGGGGCATTGAAGTTTTATATTGTTGCTGAATATTAGAATTTATCTTAGATATGCAGAACAGGAAATTTTTTTCTAGATTTCATAGCCCTTGGGGCTAGAGATACTTTAAACCACTACTCAGGTGACTGACAAGGCCTGTGGGTGTCTTGTTTTTCAGTACCAAAGTTTCCAATCTAGTAACCTTGGAGTTTGACCTACTTCTAAAAAAACTTAACATACAAAACACCTCCTCAATGATTCATGATAGGATTTCCACATTTTGTAAATAAATTCTTTTATGGCAAGAACTTTCATTTGATATTATGTTGTTTAACCTTGTGACTTTGACCTTGGAGTTTGATTTACATTTTAAGAAAACCTAATCTATTCAATATCTCCTGAAATATTTAAGGTAGAGCTTTCATACTTGACCTTCTCCAGAGCAGCAAGGTCATGTTGAAACAAGATTGGTTATGCTGTGACACTTTGGGGCTAGGTTAGGGCCACAATATGGGGTCAAAGTTTCTCGTGGGAATAAAGATTAAAAAAAAAAATCTTTTAAAAATCACAGCTGAACAGTAGAACCAATATGATTCAGGTGAGCAATGTGGCCCATGGGCCTCTTGTTACCTTACTAAGCATACTGTGTGAAGGTATTTGAGAACAACTATTTCACCCATTTAATTTTGAACTCTATATCTAGAACAAAGCACAATGATTAATGCGAGTTGTACAATGATTTGAATATCTTTACAGGAAAGGCTCAATAAACTGCATAATCACGTCTCAAAGGAAACTGCAAAGAGGAAAGCTACCCTTGATCCCACATAATGTGGAATAATGAGTGAAATGTTTACATTGTCATCCATATCTGTATATACTGATGTGTTGATCATTTTTGTGAAACTTTGAGTTACATGTAAATACATTAAAAGAAAGAAACCTAAACTGTGACTTCCTTATTTCCCTCTCACCTCTGATCTCACTGCAATATTCTGAATAGTCTAGGGAGTGGAAAGTAAGAAACAGGTTCTACAACTTTTGTTTGTTGCACGTTACCTGTTTACTCCAATCTTGTTTGTCACTGTCACTTTCAGTCATATTTTTTAAGAATTTATTTTATTGCCTTGTTGTCAGCAAAATATAACTTTCATAAAAGTTGAATTTGTTCATTGTTACACTTGGAAATAAAATTATTCACAAGAACCTCATTTTCCCCAATGAATGCAACTTAGCAAATGTATGTAAAAAAAATAGGTAACTTATTCATGTAGGCCCCATAATTAGGTCAGTAAGGTACATCGACCTAAAAATGTTCAGGTGTCTTTCTTTTCCCACTATATACACCAAACACACAGCACACAAACTAAAATATTTCACATTCATGACACAGACATTTTGATCCTCTTATCTTCAAATATATATTGTCCACTTTGATAAGTACTGAAAAATAGTTTGTCGGTTAGAATATTTTGATATTGTGTAACTTTAAATGTGATAGACAGACATATATAGTGATTTCTTCTTTGATGTGGCATGTTAATAAATAAGAGTTGGACAAATATTTCCGATTTTTCTTTCCCAAGTAACCTTTCATGTTAAGTACAGTTGTCTTGTTTCTGTTTTAGAAATGTTGTTTGACAACCATTTTACTCTGAGTGACCTCGACCTTTGTCACCGGCATGAAAAATTACTAGTAGTTTGAGAATTGAATTATTTTTTTTTTTTTTTTTTTTTTTTTAGATATGTCATACAGTCCCAAAGGCATTAAATTACTACGTGAATTGAATGGATATTTCACTCGGAATAAAAAATCCCTTTAATGTCAAGGGCCGTAACATTGCTGAAGTGTACTTATCCATTTATAACTACACAACAAACATCAGCAAACTACCTCAGCAAAAAGGCAGGAGAACTGAACTGTATGAAATATGAAGTGTCCAGTGTTCTCTGCTTAAAATAGGTCAGTTGGGATGAAATTCAATATTAACAACCACATACCAAAAATCGGCTCGATATCTACAAACTATGATGGAAGGCCTGGACGATTGAAAGGGGGCCAATCTGATTAAAACAAGCATTCGGAGTGTATTGCAGGCAATTTAAAGTCTCCTACTGGTAGGATAGTTCAGTCAGAAGTAGGTCAAGCATAACAAAACTCAAACTTGATTTGTAACTATCAAAGACAAAGCCATGTATAAAATGTAATGTGAAGATCTTCATCCAATGTGGAAAAACCTTGAGTGGAATGACGGACAGACAAACAGACTGAAGGTAAACTAAGAGTACCCTTAGCAAAGCTGGTTAGGGACTAAATTTCAATGAGTGGATCATATGATCCGATTTTAATCAGATTGGAAAAGGGTATCGGTAAAAATAAATGCATGTCGGAGAAATCGGTAACTCTACTAAGACTACTACTGTTGCGCCACAGAATCCTGTAAAGATAGATTATTCTATGACCGATCAAATACCTTTTAACTGCTCTCTGACACCACTGTACGTTCTGGTTTTTTTTTTGTTTGTTTTTTTTTAAAACAATCCATTTGATGTTCTTTACTTTGTAACACCTGATCCATAGCTATTGATTTTAAGGATATTCTATACATGTAATACAAGAAATGCATAAGTATAAGAAACCAAATCTTAAACATCTAGCATATGATTTATTTTTAACAACTAATCCTATCATAAGAGAGATAACAACAAAGAAACACAAAATACTGATGTAAACAAGGAGATCATATTTCAGTTCTTACTGTGTTGTCTCTGAATACAAAATTTATATGAAAAGTACTATTTGAGTAGTACTTGAAATCTGTGCAGTCAGTTACAAAAGTACCTATTACATGTAACTGTACAAGAACTTGGATTATGCAAACGATTTAGCAAAAAATTGAATATATAAAACAAACTGGAATGCCAGATATACAAGTTGTATTCATCAGCTTTATCCATTGGGCATTCTGTACTATACTACAATTACATCACAGTTCTTCGTGCAATTAATACAATCCATGAAATAAAAATTTGAATACTGCATTTCAGGAAGTGTGTTGAGAATAATCTGGAGATAAATTTTGAACAAAAAAACACCCAACAAAATCCCTATATTTTAAGAGGACATATAGACATTCATTTAAAATAGGAGAAAAGGAAAGAAAATGACAAAATATGCACTCAGGACCCTGCATGATATGTACATGTATACAATTGTACCAGTTTATGAATTAATACTGTTAGCACTATATTGTGGTGCATGAAAATTAGAGACGTCAAAGAGTACGAAATTCATCACGGACTGGTCAGAAGTACCATCAGGGACTGGAATTCATTACCACCAGAAACAGTGTCAGCACCGTCCCTTAAAGCCTTCAAAACTTCGTTGGTCAAACAGGTGTAAATGTTACGAACCGTTTTACCCTGTTTATAAAACCTCACCGCATGCGCATCTATATGGCAAAATAATCAACATGTTGATGGTGGCCATTATTGGGAAGAAGAAAAAGAAGAAGAAGAACATCAGGTTATTGAATATCGGAATGAATAACCGGTAATTCATCAGAACATGAGATTATTATCTTATTGAATACCAAAATGAGTAATTGGTAAATCCTCAGTTCTATTGCCAAGGAGAGAGTATTTATAGACTATGCCTGTTGTCTAATCCTATTCAATGATTTATTGAATAAAACCTTGCTTAAATTAATGCACTAAAGTTGTAAAAATGGGTATATGAATCTTGATAAATGTAGTACATCTATTTTCACAGTCATGGGAATTCCAAAAGAATGAAAGAAGAATGTAGATATAAGAAATAAATTTCATATTTTGAAAATAAAGCAGCGTATGAACCGCAACACTGAATGACAGCATACTTTTCTAGTTCTAATGCATTTCTAGAAGTATGCTGGTGTGAAGCATCACAGTTCATACTCTCTTGTATTTTCAAAAATGTAATTTACTTCAAAATGCTGCAATTCATGACAACGACTTTTCAATCTCTGACTTTCTAGCACTTCATCTTATTATTTCATTACTTTTATTTAACGAAACAATTTCCCCAAGTTACCAGTTATTAATTTTGGTATTCAATATAAACCTGATATTCTGATGAGTTATCGCTTAATAATTCATGTATACAGCAGTAATCTCATGTTCTGATGAATTATCAGTTACTCATTTTGGTATTCAATAATCTGATGTTCTGATAAGTTACCAGTTAAAAAAAAAAACCGAATTACCAAATTAATAAAAGGAAAGTATCTGTGCATGACAACATGTAACAACAAACTGGAATTTGTGCATAAGAAATGTTACTTCTTATAAATGTAGTTTGAATGGTGCTTGCAAGGCACATCTGAAATGCATTAATAACCAAATATAGTAGAAAGTAAACTTACAACACATGACAAATGCAAATATGCCTTAAAGTCCATTATGTAAAAAGTACATATCATAGTTTACACTGTTCTAATAAAAGTATTTGTATCACTGTTTCATTGTGAAAGACATCAAACTTATCAATCACCACAGAATTTATTACAAAACATTTAAGCATAAAACCCAGGTATACAGTATTAAAATATATACTCTAGATAGCACAAAATTGCTAAAATGGAATAATTATATATACAATTTCTTTGTATACACACCGTAACCTAATTAAAGCTTGATCAATTAATACTGTTTACACATACGTTCAAGAAAAGAATGATTGGTATCTATTCTCTAATACATAGTACACAACCGCACTTGTCTTCATTTCCTTAACAATCAGAGCCTCGATTTGGTTTTTCTGGCTATTGTTGCATTGATGTTTCCTGATGGTTTATCTGTGGGCATGTAAACCTGCAAGAAAATTATTTAAAGTAGCACTCTAAATTAAGCAGCGTATGTTCTGATGATGACCGCCCCCAAGGTCGAAACTGGCCAATCAAATAAATTTAACATTGCATTCTCCTAACACATTGGTGAGCTGTTTTATTTCTTTATTGAAGTAGTGAATGAAATATCTAGTGCAGAAGTACCAGGGGTACGTCAAATTTCAGAGTGAAATCGTATATTTCAATGAGTCTTTGATTACAGATTTCCAATTATGATTGTGAGCAATTTTACACAGGTATTTCATCAAAATATAAATCACATACATTGTCATCATTTTTTATGAAGTCAATCTTCGGAAACCGGTTGAAGTCAATTCCAAAGTAGTGTACATTCGGCAGATTAATATACACCTTCTCAACCTGAAAAATACATGCAATGTATACACAAAATCAGACCAGAAAAAAAGTCATCTTCAAACACACTCTCTACACGATTCTGTTTCAATTGGAGATCTAACATGCATTAACCCAATCTTGTACCATGTACATATCATCTCACTGCCACTGAATATCTGTAATACTGATCATGAACACTTGCACTGAAATAAAAGGCAAACTAAAAATTGAACTTTTGCAAGTGCAGTGTTACATTGAAGGGACTGTCTATGAATATCTCAATGACTTTGCCCTGGTGCAAAAGTTCTTAAAAACAGTAAGGTCATAGTTAACCATTATAAAGTACTATAAACCAACTTTTTTTTCACCATGTGCAAGAAAAAAAAAAGAGTGAGATTTGCAATTTAATCTTTTTTCTTTTTGGCAAATATCTGTTGCTGCAATCCAATCATTATGTTAATTTATAATGTGTACCAGTCACATGTGAATTTGATTGACATAAACACTTTAAACATCTGAGTAATTCAAAGATAAAAGTTGTTACAAATAAAATTTGGTTTATGACTACAATATAGTCCTCAGAAAGATCAAAGCAAGGTTACTCATTGGTTGTGATATTTCCATATCACTTCAGGTGACTGCATGTTTATATCATGCATGAGTAATTACATGTTTACAAGATGAGGCCCATGGGTCACATCACTCACCTGAGTGACCTAGGGCCATATTAAGATTTTCCCTATGTATTTGCATGTGAAACTTTGATCCCCTATTATGGCCCCACCCTACCCCCAGGGGCCATGATTTTGACAAATTTGATTCTACATTATATCAGATAGCTGCCATGTAAATTTGAACTTTTTTGGCCCAGTGATTCTTCAGAAGAATTTAAAGATTTTTTCCTACATTTTTGCATGTAAAACTTTGATCCCCTATTGTGGCCACACCCTACCCCTGGGGGCCATGATTTTAACAAATTTGATTCTGCATTATGTCGGAAAGCTGCCATGTAAATTTGAACTTTTCTGGCCCAGTGGTCCTTGAGAAGACATTTATTTGTTTTGCATCCTGTTGAGAATTTTTCACTCATACTGATACGTCACCAGCTGTAGGTGAAGTACCACACATTTAGCTTAGCGCTCCAGGCCATAGCAGTGAGGGTTCTTTAATGCCACAATGCATGCCATGACACAGTACCTCTGTTTAAGGTCAAATCTGAAAGACCTATGATTCTCACTTCTAAATGCCAAGCATTTGGTGAAGGAGCAATCACTACCCATTTTTACATCTTACGTTTGATGCGGCCATGGCATGAGCAGAGTTTGAACTCATGACCTCACAGTTATGAAGTGAATGCTCGAATGACTGAGCTACCGCAACCAGTCATTCTTGAGAAGATTTTCAATGACCCCACTCCATTTTTGTAATTATCTCCCCTCAGAAGGGGGTATGACCCTTCATTTGTACAAACTTGAATTCCCTTCAACCAATGATGATTTGTACCAAGTGGCATTAAATTTGGTCTGCTGGTTCTGGAAAAAAAGATTTTTAAAATTATGTATTTTTTGCTATCTCCCCTTAGAGAAGGATGTTACCCTTCATTTAAACAAAATTGAATACCCTTGACCAATGGATGAATTATGCCAAGTTTAGTTGAAATTGGCCCACTGATTCTGGAGAAGATGTCGAAAATGTGAAAAGTTTACAGATGGATGACGGGTGATCAGAAAAGCTCACTTGAGCTTTCAGCTCAGGTGAGCTAAAAAGTGAAACATTGCTTAACACCTAAGCATTAAAAATCCCACTATTCCAGAATGAAAATTAAAAAATAGAGTGCTGCTAAACTGGTACATGATACTCCTGCATATGTTATTGACTCAAACAGGAGGTACTTTGAGCACTACTCAGCAAGAATATCCCCTGCTCACCCCAATCTACCAAACCCAAAAGGTGTTCATTTGACCCCAATATCGATAGGGATCATTTTTGCCCCATAGGTAGTCCATATGTGTGATATGGTAACTCTAGGATAACATTTGAGATGCCAGAAATAATTTTGCTATTTCAAAGTCTAGTACACTTGACTTCTAACCTTTTGACCCAAAGACTGAGAGGGATCATCTTTGTTCCATGGGTAGTCCATATGTGTGATATAGTGATTCTTAAATGAAAAGATAACACAAAGAACCCAGAAACCACTTTGCTATTTCAATGTCCAGCACACATGATCTTTGACCTTTTGACCCCTAAGTCAAAATGTGTCATCTTCGGCCAATGGGTAATCCATATGTGTGGTATGGTGACTCTGGGAGAAAAGGTTAACATGCATGAGCCCAGAAACAATTTTGTTATTTAAATGCCTAGTACACTTCACCTACGACCTTTGACCCCCCAAAATCAAAAGGGATCATCTTTGTATGTACGGTATGTTGACTCTAGGTGAAAAGGAAAACCTTTACAGCCCGGAAACCTTGCACCTATAGACAGACGGACGGACAACCTGAGTCCAGTATACTCCCCGACCCCCCCCCCCAAAAAAAATGGAGGGGGGTATGAAAATCAAAGTCCAAGGGCCATAACTCCTTCAAATATTTTGAGACAGCATTCATTTTGTAATATGCACATCTACAAGTTTCATTACCCCCCCCCCCTTTCTTTTTAGGGTTTATAGGAGGAGCTACGAAGACAATGTTTGGGGGACAGACGGACGACTGCGATATAGCTTCATACATTTTATACGGGCGTATAAAAAGTCGCAATCCTATGTGCCAAACGGACGTAACTGCAACTCATTACGGTAAACGTTACGCAAATGGACAAGAATAGAAGATGTGGAATGAATGTTACCGAAGAAGTAATTCATCTCATTTTAACAGACGAAATGAAGGTACTGATCTTCTAGTAATTGACAAAATATCAAGGATTATTGGCAAAGCATTTAACCAGCTGGAAATATTTTGTAGAAATGTTCGAAACAACAGATATTTTGAAATATGCAATGACTCCAGCAGGTGACTTTTATCAGTTATACTATAATGAATTGTTTGTGATTCAGAAAACAACTGCTTCATATTACCAGGGTTTAATGACTGTATTCTCCTTAAATTATTCATAGTCAGACAGAATGAAGCTACACTTATCAAATGTACTAGTATAAATGAACTTGAGATGGGACACCCATCTGATGATGGTGTAGCTTTATTGAAATCTTCAGACCAACCACTGCCCAATGGGGGAAAATGCATACATATCTCTTTGTCTGCAATTACGAGGTATACATTTTAAATTATAACAAGAAATCAACTTGACGCAAGCGTCAAAGGTATCAGGCCGCAGAAGGTATGAAAAGGATTACATTCTATTGTAATCATTATCATTATATCGGACCACAGTAACGATAAGCATTTTGTATGTACATCGATCCCTTCAGGATGAAGAGTTAATTGTGAAGTCATACTAGTAAACAAAATTCGTTAGAAGAAATAACTTTACAGAGAAGGATAACACCTTTACAGAGAAGGATGACACCTTTACAGAGAAGGATGACACCTTTACAGAGAAGGATGACACCTTTACAGAGAAGGACAACAACTTTAGAAGTTTTCATGCATTTGTATCAACTCCCCTTATCACCTCAAGATCACTTGGATGTATTACTAGTAATGTGAATCCGTAAAATTAAGTCTTAATCCATAAAACACTGCACACCCTTAAATGAAATACGAAGGTTGTTCGATATGTAATGTGTATTGTACGATATATCAAAAGCATTCGATTCAAATAGTGAAATGAACATTACATCCCTTTAAAGTATTCTCCACGGTTTGAAATACAAAATTCCAATCTCTGAATTCATTTCTGAAATGCGTCACAGCACGCTGATTTAGATAGACTCCTTAGGCACTGACTGATGTCTGAGCCAAGGGCTTGTTGGGACTTGTAACGACGACCAGATAAAAACTTTTCAAGTTTTGGAAAAAGGAAAAAGTCGCATGGAGCTAGATCTGGAGAGTATGGTGGGTGTGGCAAGACGGTAACCTTCTCCGACTTCAAAAATTGCTTCACAAGCTCAGATGTATGTGGTGGAGCATTATCATGAATTAAATGAACATGCCCAAATCCTGACACAGGGTGTCATTTATGATGCTATTTCTTAAGCTTTTTTTTTAGTATAAAATCTCGGTAATACCGACCTGTAACACTTTTGCCCTTCAGCACTGGAATTTGTATGGCTATACCATCACATGAGAAGAATATGCAATACCTGCTTATGGTTCTTTTGGCAACTACAGGCCTTCTACCTTGTTTAGTTAGCCATATTTTGTTTCCAATTTTTCTTACTGGTTCGAAATAGTGAACCAATGTTTCGTCACCAGTAACAATGTTTGCAATTTGTCTTCGATTGAATTTGGAAAACATTTTGAGCAATTGCTTAGCCGTTTGTACTCTTACCCGTTTTTGGTCATCTGTCAATATATCTGGCAGAATTTCTTACTTTCAAAATATGCTTCAAAATGGAATGCACCCGCGATAACAATATGCCAACAGCTCCTGGCAATATCACGTATCGTGTACCTGCCATCACTTTCAATTATTTCCCTGACTTTTGAGACATTTGCCTTGCCTGTTACAGTCACAGGTCGGCCAGATTTTGCTACATCTTTGACGGACTCTGTGCCAGTCACAAATTTCTTTCTCCACCTACGAAATGTCTCACAAGATACCTTATCATCATCCACGAAATAGTGCAAAGCGTTATCGCGCTGTGATACAATACACATTACATATCGAACACCCCTTTGTTAGAATAGATCCTCATCACCCCTGGCTTGTCGTAAGAGGCGACTAGATGGGGCGGTCCTCCGGATGAGACCGCAAAAACCGAGGTTCCCTGCTCAAAGGCCATAAGTACCGAGCATAGGCCTAAAATTTGCAGCCCTTCACCGGTAATGGTGACGTCTCCATATGAGTGAAATATTTTCGAGCGGGACGTTAAAAAATATATAATCAATCAATCAAACACCCCTCGTAAATTGAACCAGAAAAACGCAGTACAAATTGACAACTACATGTATAATGTTTAATTCTTAATATGTTTGATTTATATCTGAAGATTATGCAAATATTAACAATAATTTAATCCCCGATTAAGTAATTATATTACATTTATTCTGGGGGAAATCATGAAAATTATATTTAACGTTAATCCCGCAGAAACGATGTACATTTTGAAAACCCATAACAGAACAGATCGCGCTCTTGTGCGGCCTTACTAGGGGTAAACAAAAGGAGAAGGATCTAAAGAAATTACTGGCACCCCCCCCCAAAGAAATAACCAAAAAAACCCCAAAAACCCAAAAAACAAAACCAAAAAACACCCAACAAAACACAAAACCAAAAAAAACAAACAACAACCCCCCCCCCCCCCCCCCAAAACAAAACCCTTATGACTACAAGTCAGCTGGTGCTTGTCAGTAACTTAAATGACTCATTAGAGAATGACTTACATGGCACTGTCATTGAACTTATGATCCATTGATTGGAAATTTATTCTTGAACATAAAATTACTCTTGTCTTGTGGTTTATACAATGTTTGCTCCTGCGGATAAGATAACAATAGGAAAATGAATTCGGTAATCCTGGAAAATTGCATATGCAATGACGATGTATAAAGCTCAAGGTATGACCACAAGTCCAAATAAAATTAAAATTGCGGTTCTCAGGCCCGTGCACATTCGTTTTGAGGTTGCCGCATAGACGATTTTAATAATATAAAAAAAAAAGAGTTGGTAATGCGCTAACGTATCTGGAAAAAAAATTTCCGTGTTTAGTTTTAAATTTCCCAGTAATATGCATTCAGAATTCTATTGCATCTTTTTTACTTCCGAATGCGGACGGTCGGTGGTCTTTTCCCGGGTATATTGTATTTCTCCTCCACCAACAAAAACTGGACGCCACCAGATAACTGAAAAATTGTTGAGTGTGGCGGAAAACAACAAACAAACTTCCGAATGAATCACTTATAATGAATGAATCTACTCTGTCGAGTTCCAACACTTGCGGTGGACTGAAAGTCCGAGATCACCAGAATTTCGGTACGGTGGACCATACAGGTCCAACTGAAATTCAAATCGATAGTGCAGTCAACCAATATTGTTTGAAAAATGCAAATCATATGGCCCTATTGCTCGTAAATCTCCCCCATATAAATCGTTACACAGTATTATCATCACAATTCAGTTTTAAAAACGCTCCAAAAACATCGCCAACTTTCCCAGAAACCAGAATTTCCTCCATTTATACGCGTTTTATAATGCAGATTCACTAATTATATCTACTGTCTAAATCTACTTTAGAGTTATTAGATAAGGATAATGAGTTATTTCATATAGACAAAATACATATTCAATGCACTTTGTGTGTAATAAAAATCTTTAAAACTGTACATTTCGTTTGGCGAGTCTAATCACGAGAAATACTGTATTGTATAATATGATATCAAGATATTTCATTTAGATAAAATCTAGTTCGAAAAAAAAAATATTATTGACAAATGTATATCTAAAGATACTTTAAATTTTAATTTACTTCACAAAAGAATATTATTGGATAAAATTTTTATGTAATATTCAAGTAAACATAATTCTGTGTGTCGGAACTCTGGTGCTTTACATCCACTAAGCTACAGAGTAACAAATAAGGCTATCGATATACGAAGATACATTGTAGCATTACAGGGAGTTTAAATAAATCACCATTTTGACTACTGTGTTTATGTTTCAATTATAGAACAACCGATCACGGTGGCTCAGTGGTAGAGCTCTCGCCTCGTGAACGGAAGGTCGTGAGTTCGAGCCCCGCTCGGGCCGGCCGCGTCAAACCTAAGACGTTAAAATAGGTAGTGATTGCTCCTTCGCCAAGAGCTCGGCATTACGAAGTGAGAGTCACGGGTCTTTCGGATGGGACCTTATAAACGGAGGTCCCGTGTCGCAGCAGGTGTGGCACGTAAAAGAACCCTCACTGCTAAAAGCCATTAGTGCTAAGCATAGGTCTAAATTTGCAGCCCCGTCACCGGTAATAGTGACAGTCGCCGGATAGCTGAAAAATTGCTCAGGCGACTATAAATAAAAAACAAACAACAAAACAACAATTATAGAACATTTATATTTAAAGTTTCTTTTCTGGCAAGTTCGGGATTTAAAATAAACCTCCCCTCATCTATTTATTGCTAATACAATCGGGGTTTTAAAAAAGAGAAAGCTTCCCTCTCTCATCTGTTTTTAAGAAAATAGGCACGAGAACCAGAGAAATAATTTTATGTGGCCTAAAGACTGTTGTTTTAATTTGTGAAAACTCTTATCAGCCTGTACAAATTGACTTTATTATATGACACGCACAAGTTGAAGGTCTACATATAAAAATAAAAATTACAAAACATCATTTTCCCAGTATCCACTTCACGTTGTAAAGTTTTATGAAAATTTCACAATAGGCAATGTGCTAATTGATCTGTCTTGCTGCAGGTGAATTACAGTTGGAAAATCTGAAGGCAGTGAAGGTGATGACGATAATACTGATAGTGATGAATTTTCAGGAAATAAAATACGGATGTTAAACTAAATTTCAAATCGGATTTTTCCGACAGTGAAATTGAGCAGCTTGAAATTTAAGATTCAATTATTGAACAAAACATTTTAACAGGAGAGGATGCATTATTAAAAGGAAAGGCAGCATTTTTCTGAACTTGTCGGTACCCCATTGAAAAATGACATGTTTTTTCCATTATAGGAAAGTTTCAAATATACAATGAAAGGACTCTGTCACAATCTGCTCTGTTTACCTGAAAGTGAGAGAACATCCCCCCCCCCCCCCCGTTAGATTTCAAAAGTATCTCCGATTTTGATGAATAATGAAAAAAGGATGGGGTAAAAAAAAAAAGGGGGGGGGGGGGAGAAAGGACGAGCTAAGAGAAGGGCTAGTACTCTTACAGCTACAGTGAACTGTGCTATAGATAATGGACTAATGGACTTAACGATGACAGGGAGGATTGCGGGATAAGCTGCGAAACATGCTACTTATGGAACCACAGGAATTGTGCAAATTTACAGGATGATGAAGAGTGGTCTGATGTCAGAGAAGGAATCTTCACTTGTCCCACTTTGCCAATAAGATAGGTATGTGGGTTATTCTCTCAGTAAAGGACAGACTTTGTCTGGAGTTTGTTAATCTTTATAAATTCATATTCAACACCTTAAATACATTGTTTTGTAATTAATATAATTCAAATATTGCATTTGTGTTCTATATACATGGTAAACAAAATGTTTAAATAAAATTGTTGTCTAATAAAAATTTACTATCATTAAAGACCCCCGTAACGTTAATTTGTCGTCATGCAGCAGACTTTTCATTTTTGATGTTTTACTTTAATTATTAATTTCCATGATAATGTCCTTTGGATTGTTTTAAAGTATCTACATGATTTAAACCTAGATATTCATTGTATTCTGAATGTTGGAATTTAATCAGATCTTGAAATTTTATTAACTTTCCCCATGTACTTCACGTCAGCCAATATCGTTACTGTAGCATTTGTATAGCTTTGAATTTGTTTCAGAAAATAGTAATCCTAAATTATGACGTCAATCAAAGTTAAAGACGCACTACAATTCAAAAAGTGACGCCAGAAGTTTGTTGTTGGCAAAATACATGTAGTGAAAGGTGTAAATATTGAATCTGAACTTATGGCTAAACATCGAGGGTGAATGAAACTTTAACATAAATCACAGGTAATAAGGTACATATAAATTAAAGGATATCAAACGTATCGTTGATAACATTTTTATTGCAAACTTTAAAATACATTAAAACAGATTAAATTTGTTATAATGAATTTGTAAACTTCGTAATAACGGATTTCATAATTTGATATAACCAATTTGATATAATCAATTTGAAATAACGAATTCTGAAATTCGTTATATTAAATTGCCTGATTCGTTATCACAAATTTTCATAATTTGTACTAGTCTTGCGACATCTTCATCAAGCTACAAGTATCACGAAATTGTTTTTATAAATTACTCGTTTTAACAGATTTGTATTAATTCATCCCCCCCCCCCCCCCTGCAAATCTTAATTATCACGAATTATATACTCAATTGATATCTACGATTTTATAACCGTTATATCGAATTTGATAATTTGATATAACCAATTCTAAAACTAGTGTTTTCAAATTTAAATTTGTTAAAACAGAATTTTGAAATTTGTTATTACAAATCCATGGAAATCGTTATAACAGATTTAATCCGTTATAACGTATTTAAAAGTTTGAAATAATAAATTAAGAATTGTAATAACGAATTCTGGAATTCGTTACTTCAATTTCCCCCCAAAATTTGATAGGTTCTAAATGGGCTTCAGTTAGTACGAAAGCCTAGTGAGGTCATATTGAGTGTTAAAAAAATAAAATAAAAAGTCATTATTACGACATAAAAATCGGTAATACGAGATAAAAAGTCGCAATAACAAGATAAAAAGTCGTTATTACGATTATTACATATGGGTCAAATCTATGAATCATAGGTTTGAATCTTACAGAATTAATTTTTTTTAATGTAAAAATAAAATGTACTTTTTCAAGAGTTTATATAAATTTTATTCCAACAGTTCAATATATTATGAATGTAACACTGAATGGAACCAAACACAGATATCCCTATACCTTAATACAGCTTGTGACAGGAGGCCTATGGGCCTTAACGGTCACCTGAGTATCATAGCCCATATACCGCCCATACAGGGAGTCTCATATTTCAATGCAAGCCTCAACATGGAGTCTTCTGTGCACATATTTATGATCTTTCAAAATATATACAATTCCTATTAAATTACAGAAGAAGCAAAAATGGGCGAGAAAAAAAAAGGAACACGTGACACCGACCGACATGGACAGGTGAAATTTCAGTCCTGGTGACTTTGGTGATTTTGAGGTGATTCTATGGCATAGCTTTATAAGATTCAAGGAGTTTCAACTGGTACTTAATTGTGAGTTTTGTTTTTTGCAATTTTACTTTGGTTGACTTTAAAATGGGAACGAGAAATAGATCAAACCGAGGAAATACTTCTGAAAAGTGTTCACAAAGTCTCACGGAGCCCGACATTGAACATTTAAACGCTCAGTTTAAAGTTATATCAGAAAAAACTGACTGCAACTACAACGAAATCTAAGTGCAGAAAACGCTGAACTTCGTCGAGAGCTGGAATTACTACGGTCTGTTGTCATTAGAATGGACAAGACTGTTTCACGTGTACACGACGACATAACAGACCTTCGTAACAGGTCCATGAGAGACAATATTCTCATCTATCACTCCACTTTCTCCCGTGGAGAAAACCTCGCTGATACTATGCCAAAACTTATCAAACAATATCTGGATGTTGATGTCCAGTTCATAGTATTCACAGAAACGGTATACGCCCTCAGCACAATAACCGACCTGTCACCATCACTGCCAAGTTGCTCGATAGCAATAAAAAGGATGACATTCTCAATGCTCAAAAACTTAAAAAAGATTGAGAAGAAATATCTGCCTTTCTTTATTACACCTCAGCAACCACGAGCTCTAAACTCCGCTAGAAATAAACTTTTTGACAAAGCGGATTCTCTTCGCAAACAAAATGTAAATGCGAAGGTTAAAAATGATCGCATAATCCTACCAAACGGAGAAATCTATGTAGAGGAGATCCCCCCCCCCCCATTTCCAGTGTGGATGCATTGCAGATATCCTCTGAGGAATCCGAATCGCTGGATGATGTGGTCGCGGTTTCATCAGACGCGGTCCAAAAGAATGGTTCCAAATTCATGGCAGTCGCAGCCAAAATACAGTCAATTCAGAATGCACATGGTATGTACAAAAAAGTGTCAATTGACCCATACGCTGCTAGTGCCGATAGCAGAATCTTTGTGTACAGACTCGGTGAGAAAAACGGAGAAATCACAGAAAATTATCACGAAGATCAAGAATACGGGGCAGGGCGGCGGCTACTGAAATATTTTCATGACAATGAGATTTTCAACGTTGCTATTGTAGTAACAAAGTGCAGTCCTTTAGGCAGCTCTCATATAGGTCCAGCTCGTTTTTATATCATGGAAAACCTGGTGTGTGATGTTGTGAACAAACTGGATGAGTCCGGTGAAAATGAAAATGCGTGAATTGCAAAATGTAATACTCAACAATACTTCATGACTGGGTTGATGATCAAGGTTGTGCAAGGTAAGCAATACTTCACTGCAATATGTCAACCATAAAAATAATATCTGCCAACTGTCAGGGTCTGCATGATTGTAGAAAAAGAAAAGATGTTTTTCAATATTACAGACAACTTGATTGCAATATTCTATGTCTTCAAGATACACATTTTACTAGTGATATGGAAGACAACATTAGAAATGAATGGGGATATGATACTGTTTTTAACTCCTTTACATCACAATCAAGAGGAGTAGCAATATGTTTCAATAATAATTTTGATTTTAAGATACACAAAAAAGTAAGTGATGAATCAGGGAATTTTATTGCATTAGACCTAAATATTGATGATCAACGCTGAAGTCTGATTACTGTATATGGTCCAAATGATGACACTCCCCACTTTTATAATGAACTTTCCAAAGTTGTTACTGATTTAGGAAATAAGGATATTATAATGGTCAGAGATTTTAACCTAGTTATGGATTCTGATATGGATTATTATAATTATCTTCATTTAAACAATCCAAAAGCAAGAAACAAAGTTTTAGAAATAGTCAATCAATTCAATCTCATAGATATCTACAGAGAGTTTCATCCTGATAAAAAAAGATTTACTTGGCATAAACCAACCCCCCTCAAACAAGCAAGACTAGACTTTTTTCTGATATCTAATACCTTTTTAAATATGGTACAAGAAAATAAAATTTTAGCAAGTTACAGGTTAGATCACTCTCCAGTATTAAATTCAATGAATTCACACATCACTTTTGCATGACAGCGAATTTCTAAAAACAATTAACCAAAAAATACAAGAAACCAAACAAAAATGTGCTTTACCAGTATACAATATTGAATATATAGACAAGATACCAAATAATGAAATTCAATTCACAGTAAATGATAAACTCTTTCTGGAAACTTTATTGATGGAAATCAGGGGTAAATGTATTTCATATTCAAGCTATATTAAAAAGAAAAGTACAGAAAAGGAAGAATCATTATTGTCACAAATAAATCAACTAGAAGAAAAATATGAAGAAAACACTCAAGAAATAAACATCAAAAAGAAAGAATGAGAAAATATAAGACACCATAAACTTATGGGAAATATTATTAGATCTAAAGCAAAATGGATCGACAGGTAGAGAAACCAGCAAAGTACTTTTTAAACTTAGAGAATAGGTATTTTACAAATAAGATTGTCCCCAAGCTTATAAAGGAAGGTACCAATGAAGAAATTACTGTACAAAAAGATATCCTTTCGGAAATAGAAAATTACTATAGCAACCTTTATCAAAATAACAGTAATCTCTGTGATTTCAATTTAAATGAAATACTAAAAGAAACAAATAGTACCAAACTTAATGGTATGCAGAGCATTTCCTTGGAGGGTGATATTTCATATAATGAAGTGACGCTCGTTTTGAAAAATATGTCCAATAATAAGAGTCCTGGAAGTGACGGATTTACTGCAGAATTTTTCAAAATATTCTGGAAACAATTAGGACACTATGTAGTAAGATCACTAAACCTAGGGTACAAACTAGGAGAGCTATCTGTAACACACAAACAAGGCATAATAACTTTGTACACCAAAAGATGGGAAAAGTAAATTTTACATGAAAAATTGGAGACCTATCTCATTGTTAAATGTGGTATATAAAATTGGATCAGGATGTATAACCCAACGAATCAAAACTGTAATCAGTTCAATAACCAGTACAGACCAAAATGGATTTATTCCTGGGAGATATATAGGAGAAAATACACGTCTTATATATGACTTAATGCAATATACTGAGGATAATAACATACCTGGTCTATTACTAATGATAGATTTTGAAAAAGCCTTTGATACTGTATCATGGAAGTTTATTGATAAAGCACTTGAATTTTTCAATTTTGGTCCTTCTTTCAGAAAATGGATTTCAGTTTTCCCCAAAAAACAATTCCTCATCAGTATCACAAGCAGGTCATCTATCTAATTTCTTCAACCTAGGTTGTGGATGCCGACATGGGGACCCAATATCCTCTTATATCTTTTTATTATGTGTAGAAATCTTAGCACTCAAGCTAAAAAGTAATCAAGACATTAAAGGAATTAATATTGATGACACTGAATTCCTATTATAACAGTATGCTGATGACACACTAATTATTTTAGATGGCTCTGAAAAGTCTCTTAGAGAAACTATAAAAGAATTAAACAACTTTTACAAAATTTCAGGACTTAAAATCAATGTATCAAAAACTCAGATAGTCTGGATTGGTAGTAAAAAATACTCATCTATCAAATCATGTGAGGATATGAATTTCCAATGGATGCATACCTTCAAACTTCTTGGGATAAACTTCAATGTGGACTTAACAAACATTCCCAAGCTTAACTATGATAAGAAACTAGTGAAAATCAAGCATATCATAAATCAGTGGAGTAAACGACGCATAACACCACTTGGTAGGATAACTCTAATTAAATCTTTGCTTATTTCACAATTGAATCATCTTTTTATTTCATTACCTTCACCTTCGAACATATTTATAAAGAACCTAAATGAAATTCTTTTTAACTTCTTATGGCAGTCTAAGGTTGACAAACTCAAAAGAAAGCAGGTAATACAGGACTATATAAATGGTGGACTAAAGATGACAGATATAAATAGCTATATTTTGGGACTAATCTTGGATAAAACGAATATTGAATTCTCAAGATACAAAATGGAAAGTACTGTTAAATAAAATTGTTTCCTTAGAAACACTAATCAAAACAGGGTCTGAGTATATAAATGTTGTTAAAAAAGATATTAATAACAACTTTTGGAAAGACACCACTATTGCATATCAAACCTTACAAGATAGAATCAAAATTCAATCCTGGCATGAATTTATAAGCCAAACAATATGGAACAATAAGAGGATCAGAATTGGTAATAAATCAGTATTCTATAAAACTTGGTTTGAGAAGAATATAATATACATGTCAGATTTACTTGATGAGAAGGGACGCTTTTACTCTTTAGAAAACGTACAGAAAATTTATAACATTAAAACAAATTTCTTGACTTATGCCTCACTCCAAAAATCTATTAAGGCACGTTTAACCACTCTGAAAATCCAAATGGGAACAAATAACCCCAAGCCCTTTGTCCCTCTTAATATCAAAATATTCTGTACCAGCAAAAGGGGAAAAAAACAAATTTACAATACTGTAATTGCAGAGACCATAACTCCATTAGGAAAAAAGAAATGGGGAAAGTTTTTTGAATTATCAGAGTCTCAATGGGAAAATATTCACTTATACCCTTTTCAGTATACAAAAAATTCTAAACTTCAATGGTTACAATACAGAATTAATAACTACATTTTAACCACAAATTCATTCCTATTTAAAATAGGGAAAATAAACACCAAATTATGCTGTTTATGTGAAAATAGTGAAGAAACAATTATGCATCTGCTTTGGGATTGCCCAAAGGTACAGGAGCTTATCAATTCCTTCTTAACTATATGCAGTGAGAAAGGTACATGTATCAACATTACATTAGATAGGCAATCATTTATTTTCGGAATTACTAGTCCCAAAGAACTAACCATTATTCTGCTAATTATCAAATCCTACATTTACCGGAAAAGATATAGACAAGAAAGCTTATTAGTTCAGGAACTGTTAATAGATGTTAGAAGGCATATAACTACGCTAAAATATATTGCAACTGAACAGGGCAAATATAACGAATTTATGAATCAGTGGAATTATTGGCTTTTTCTTCCAGACAGATTCTGACTGGCAACTACACTAAATTCTAATTGATTCAAAAACAGTTTGTATCAACTTCAACACAACCTAGTCATGAGTATTCAACATTATTCAAATGCTTAATCTCATCACCTCCCTCTCTCTCTGTTCAACAGTGTAAACAATGTTTTGATGTTTAATCATTTATAAATTGCAACTGTTTTGTTTATTTGATGTGAAACGTACCTCAATAAATACTGTTGAAATTTAAAAAAAAAAAATATGGGCGTGAACCCCTGAACCAGGAGCCACAAGTTTCACAATTTAGGTACAATGCTTCATGGACAGCATAACCATGCATTAAGTTTTACTCAAATATATATAGTAGTAAAGAAAAATATTTTCTAAGATTAAAAACATTATCATTATGTGACCATAATGGACCCACCCTAGGGCTTGAACCCAACCCAAGAGCCACAAATTTCACATTTTAGGGATTAAGCTTCATGGACATTATAATCATGCATTTAGTTTTTCCTCAAATATATATGGGAGTTGAGAAGATTTTCTATGATTAATACAATTTCAACATATGACCATATTGGCCCCACCCTAGTGCCTTAACCCCTGAGTTTGCTGGACAAATTACATTCCCTCCATATAGCATTAATTTCAAAAATGGGGCAAAACTTTGTCAAGAGAAGTTGAAATGGATCAAAATTGCAACATGATCTAGAGTGATCCATAAAGAAGTTACCTAGCAAGTTTCATATGTGAAAGAGAAATGATAATAAAACAGAAAACCCTGAATGGACAGACAGAAGGATGGACAGACATATATACCATAATAGGTCTTGTCTGAAGACAGGCATATAAAAATCATGGCGATGCACTTTCAACAAAAATTGCAGCAAAAAGGTATGTGCACCATGTCGAATACAAGATAGCACAGCTTAATGGAAATAAACAGCTGTCAATATCCTTTTGATTTGAGATGAGTACCTTAACTAAACACAAATTCTCCCAGAAGTTTCATTGTGACTCTATTCATAAAAGTTTGGTCGTCCAAAAGGGAGTGTAAAATGATGATTTTTCCTATATGTCTTATGTACGCATTTTTTCTCCTATTTTCAGGGACTTATGACAGCAAACAATCAATTACTTTTTATTCACAATGGTCGCAATGCTTAGCTGCTTGAAAAAATAAATTGCAACCGAAATAAATGTGATTAAAAGATTTCAACATGTTCGGATACCTTTTTGCTTAAATTTTTGTGGAAAATGTACTGGAATGGCTTTTTACCCTTACATATTCGTTTGTTTAGCTATCAACTGAAAGCCTAATAACCCACAAAAACTTTATTTACTCTTTTTTTGTGTGGACGACATTTTCAGCCTAAGTGCATGTTACAAGAGAGTACAGCTTTAATAGCAATAAACCGGTGTCAATATCCTTTTGATTTGGGATGAGTACTTTAAATAAATATAATTTTTCCAAGAATTTTCATTGTGACTCTATTCATAAAAGTATGGAAGCCCAAAAGGAGTGGAAAATAATAGAAACCATTTCACTGCCATCGTTAAGAATAAAGTACCAATAATAATTAAAAAATGTTGAATGGACTCATCTCTTATTTCCAACAAACAAGCTTCTTCACCTCTACGTAAGCTGTGTAAATTGCATTTTCAAATTTGAAGTTCATGTCACCTTCATGAAGTATTCATGATCTATTTCAAGAATACAATTCATGAAATTTTCTTCAAAGTTCTAGAATTATTCTTAATCATTCTTGCAAGGGAGTGTTTTTGAATTATAGATTACACAAAGTTTGTACCCATAAGTGTGACGGACGAAAGAACGGACAGATGGATGGAGTTGAACAGCTACTAGACCTGCCGACATCTTTGGTGACACAGGTAAAAAAAAAAAAGAAGAAATTTTAAATGACAATACAAAATTTGCATAAATTGTTTTGCTCCACATATCCATCTGCTAAGTGCTTGTATGCCTCATCTTGTAGACAGAAACCATTTTGAATCATTGGTCCAAAATGAAACAAACATACAGTATATGTTGGATCATTTGAGAGAACACAAAATTATCAAGAAACAGTCTATGAGAAATTATGTGAGCAAATTTGTTATAGTCCTATCACTAAACAATGTATTATAGAGAGTGCAATAAGGTGCGAGACCAACAAATAGAATTTGAAACGGAAGATGATATTAAGGGAAATTAAAGCAGGTGTGGGTGTACACATGGAAAAACACATGAAGAAAGGGAAAGATGAGAAAAGGAAATTTAGAGTGCAAGTTACAGTAATGGAGAGAGTCTTCTTTACGTTGGAGAATCTGTTAGATGAAATGACCAGGATGATGAATTCAAAAATTTGTAGACATCTTTTTAACATTAGGCATCAGTATGAGCAAGTCAAAAGAAAATTTAGAATCTAATGAATGCATTATTCATATAGATTTTCAGACAATTACACATGCAAATTAGATTAGTTCAGAGACTGCCTTTAGATGCATCTAGGAATTGGGTAAGTTTCCATACAGAAGTGCTCTACAAGAAAGATAGTGATTCTGTATCTTTTGTACCATATCAGGCACTAATAGGCATGACCCAGTGGCAGTATGGCCCCAATGAACTCCAATCTTAAGTCAATTAAAAGAGAAAAATCCTGAGCCTGGTACAATTATATACTTATTCTTAATTCACTATAATCCCTTAGACGTTTACAATACAATGTCAGACACAGTCGAACAAATCTTTACTCCATCTTCTGTCATTTGGGTTTCATTCCAAAGCCATCTTCTGGCTCGTCAGAAGGGCTTGCATTTTCAAGGAGCATAACAGAGAAAATTATATGCCCTGTCCTCAAGCACCTGTGGATATAGCTAACTCTTAAAAAAAAACCATTTCTTGATCTTTTGAAGTTTTTCAGTGGGCTGGTGAAATTTGATTTTATCAAGAGTCACCTGTATTTATGAGGGTTGTTCAGAAATTAATAATACATTGCAATTTTAATTGGCAAATAAAGAGAGAATTAAAAATATAAATAACTCCAGCACTAAAATTCTACAGTCTTGTTCTCTCTTTTCATACAATACTATTCTAGTCAGTAGGGCAGAGCTGAAAAAGTTGTTTGGAAATTATTGAGACACACACTGTAATTCTTCTGTTACTATTTATGATGATTATTTATGAAATCTAGCATATTTGTAGAGCAATATCTCATTAATAATGAGATAAGAAAATGCTTTATAACTTTCATTTTTCATCTTAATTATTAATGATAAACATGTTGCAGAAACATATAATGAAAGTTATAAAGCATTCAAATCTGCTGATGCATATACCTCTGGCATCTTGTCCATAATGTTCTGTGCCGTGAGGTACAGGGTGTTCTGTACTGAGGGAGAGTACTCTCCCCTGTCAGGAGGTCCGGCAAATGTTTCCAAAATGATGCTCTTTACTCCTTCCCTGTAATAAAACAACACACACAAAATTATGATAAGAGAAAGTATTCAAAAAATGAAGTCAAGAAATCAATACACAACCTGAGGAATATTTTATACACCTGTAGAATGTTTTATACACCTGTAGAATGTTTTTAATCTACTTACAAGTTGGACCTTGCTAGAATATTATCCTATTGTACCCTTAAAATAAACTTTCGTATGAGTCTTCATTAAAAATAAACTATTAAAGACAGTATACAAGTACTGTATATTCCTTATTTTACGCGAGTTCTTAATATCATGAAATGACTTGTATATGTAAATTGCGGAACATAAATTCACGATTGCTCTGTTGATCAAGAGTTTTCACATGTATATTAGCAATATAAAATACAAAAGCAAATCATTTTATTTCACAAGTGATGCTTCTTGCATAATTGCGCGATAATAAATCCCTTGCATATATTTAGGAATTTACGGTAGATGGAATTCTTGAACATGATTGCAAACTTTAACTAATCATGTATTAACAGCTATTTTTCAAATCACTAGCCACTTGTGTTGATCATTACATAATAAAACCATGGTAATCGATACCATAACACTGAAGTGCTCTTATAATATATAAGTAATAACATTCCATCATTATATACATATATATCTCTAGGGAGGTCAACAAATAGTCAACAATTCGACTGTCAGTTGATCAACTAACGATCGAATAATGAAACGACATTCGAATAAATAAATGTAACAAAACAGTGATAACTCTTGATTAGAAATTTAGAAAAAAAGTACATTAGTTATCTTTCTTTACAAAATCATTACTAGCAATTTATTATGTAAGAACCGATCAGAAAAATCAAACCCCCTATTTAGATCTAGATTTAAATTAAGATTTCCAATTCAGTCTTGAACATGTTGCCACCGAAATCAAGTGCATGGAAATTTTTTAAGCGAAACTTGGATGAAAAAAACTTGTTAAATGTACGCTCTCTGAAGACCAGTTAACCTATTGTGGAACGTCTAATATGCGTAACCATTTGACAAAGATACATCCAAGTAAATCAAGTGTCACTTTGCTGGGTTTTGTTTGTAAAATTACAATGAAAGTACCGTTAATTGGATGTGATTTCATACCATTTACCCATTATATGTTGTTATTTTAAGAATGTTCAAATGTTGGGAATACACCATTGCTGTGATACACATTTTGATAATTAATAAAACAACTTGCTTACATTTGAGAGTGAAGGCAACCAATATTTGAACAAGCAGTATTAACAATATCAAAGGCACCTAACATGTAGATAGCATGTTTACACCTGTCTATTTTAATAAGTTTTAAAAAAAATACAGACAATTTTTGATGCTTATTAAAACTAGCAAACTGACTCGACAGACTGATTTGTGAATGTGATCGACTGGAAAATCACACATTTTGGAAAAATTAGCAGCTTTGAATTTATTTCATATAAACATACTATCCACACATCAAGTGCCTGTGAATAATACATTGCAAATATCTGTCTAACAAAGGCATTTTATAGGTCATGTACCAGTGAGTTTACCAAAGAAGGATAACTCTTGCATCGTCTATGCAAACAAAGAAAAAACAAAGTTTGAAATAAAAAAAAATAAATTTTATTTTCAAAAAGTATTCTGAATATTTAATTATCAATTTGAATAATGCAATCAAAAGAAAAATAAATATTCTGATATCCCTATATATAATTTGTTAGTAATAAAATTTCCCTAAATTCTAGAGAATTTTAGCTTAATTACCTAGGTCTTTATTGAATACCAATTTTTTATGAAATGATAGGATCCATATTGAAACACTCTGTGTATACAAGTTCAGCTATATTATAAAATGCTAAAATGTAAACAAAGATGGTAGACCAGCTATCAGAAGCCAATTTCAATATGTTGTCTATTTAGTGTCAACTGATTCTTACAATATTTTGGCCCTGATTTACAGTTAAGGAACAGCAAATATTATTCACAATTTAAGGCATTTCGCTAATATTAATCGATGCATTTGGGCACTTGTTGAAAATGCATGCAACTGTGCTATTGTTCACTTTTATATCAGTGTCAATAATGCTTCAGTTTCAACTTGACCAGAAAATAAATAAATCATCAACATAAAACAAATGAAATATACATGTAGCTTAGCTATATAAAAAATGAGTTATGATTATTATGAGTTCAGCTATATAATAAACGAGTTTATTGAACTTAAATTGGTGAGTATTGGCACTCACTGGGTATAAAAAGTCACTCACAAGTTTGCAAATTTTTTCAAACCCAATTCAGCCAATATTCACCAAGATAAGCTCAGTCACCGTACATTTTTTAACAATCTGTTCC
Organism: Ostrea denselamellosa; assembly: GCA_024699665.1. Classification (NCBI taxonomy): domain Eukaryota; kingdom Metazoa; phylum Mollusca; class Bivalvia; order Ostreida; family Ostreidae; genus Ostrea; species Ostrea denselamellosa. The sequence continues at coordinate 9,681,543 of JAMZEH010000042.1, forward strand.
TCACCATGCTCTTTCAAAGTTGACAGCTGAGGTGTTGTACCACCATTTACACTCAACAACTGTACAAAACAAGCGATCATCAGCATCAGGGAGGGTTCTGAACTCATCAGAGACAAAGTTTTTGAAAGCTGACTGGGTAGTCTTCATAACTCTCATCTCGCTTAATGCTGTCCATATCAGGGGCTTCTCTGAAAATACGGAAAGGACAAATTAACTTCTTGAATGTTAACTTTTCAAAACTTTTAAAACTGATAAGAATTCTCAATGAACTTCTCCAATACTAATCTAATGAATTCATCATGATTCCTGATATATCCTGCATTATTCTCTTGACAATAGGAGTTTGCAAGGAATGACAACTATTTTGAGTATGAAGTTGTGTACAGACATGCAGATCATTTACTAGGTTAATTCAGATCCTTACCAGTATAAATTGAATGAAAATTCAAATTAAAGGCCAACACAGCTGGTGCTCTTTAAATGTAAATGAGTATTTTCATGAAGTGTGGATCTATATAAACTCATTCTCTTCATATATCGACATCATACCACAACAAAATTTGAGGCAATATGTAAATAAAATTTACAAGATAATTCAGTAACAGCCACGGATGTAAGAAAAGACTGCTGAATAACTATCCCTTGTAATAGTTTTCACATTCTGCCTTGGCCCATTCAGAAGCATCAAAGCATTTAAAAGAAATGATTGATCATCTTTGCATGCCAAGTGTCTGATTTAATTATTCTCATCTCCCAGTGAATTGGATGTCTGGCTTGTGAAGATGACGAACAATGTGTGTATGAATCTTGATAAATATAGCATGACTAGTTTGACAGCTGGGAATTCCAACAGAAAGTAAATGTAAACAAGCATTCTGAGTGTATTGCCTACAATACAAAGTACCCTACAGGTTGGATAATTCAGTAAAAAATATGTAAAACTTAACAAAACTCAAACTTGAATCTGTAACTATCCAAGACAAAGCCACATATCTTGCATATCTTCATCCAATGTGGAGAAAAGTCCAAAAATCTGACTCTTGCAATTCATCAAGAAGCATTATTCAGTCAAAAGTAGTCAAGCACAAAAAATAAACCTCAAACTTGACCAGTAACTATCCAAAACAAAACCACACATTACATTCCAACTGAATATCTTCATCCTATGCAAAGAAAAGTCCAGAACACTGATTCTTGCAATTCATCAAGGAGCATAAGTAGGTCTATCACAATGAAAGTCCCACTTGATCTGCAACTATCCAAAAAGAAAGCCATGTATAAAATATCAGTTGAATATCTTCACCCAATGTGGAAAAAAGTCTGGAAAACCTCAGGTGGAATGACAGGCAGACAGAGACAGACAGACCGAGGGTAAACTAATAGTTTCCCTTTGGCAAAGCTGGAATGGGACAAAAACAAGCAGTCTGAGTGTATTTCTGGCAATACAAAGTCCCCTTCTGGAAGGATAATTCAGTCAAAAGCAAGTCAAGCACAAAGAAACTTGCATTTGATCTGTAACTAACCAAGGCAAAGCCACATATCAAATTTTGATTGAATATCTTCATCCAATGTGGAGAAAAGTCTGGAGATATGATTCTTGATTCAAGGGGCATAATTCAGTCAAAAGTAGGTCAAGTGTAACTATCCAACACAAAGCCATGTGTAAAATTTCAGTTGAATACCTTCATCCAATGGGAAGAAAAATCTGGAAAACCTTTAACAGAATGACAGACAGATGCACAGACCGAGGGTAAACTAATAGTCCCCATTGGCAAAGCCGGTAGGGGACTAATAAATTTTATTTTTGAAAATACATGAGGACATCAACAGCAATACTTCAATCCAGCATACTTTACAAGAAGCCCTTTCATGAATTATGCTGGCGTAATGTGTCGCAGTTCATGCCATCATGTACTTTCAGAAATAAAATTTATTTCTTAAAATAACAGATACATACCATCTCTAACCTGATTTACTTCACAAACATGCTTGGCTTCATGGCTGAAGAGAAAAGCGTGTACATGCTGCTGGCCTCCCTATTGATAACACCATACAATAAAGTAAAACTGTCTACAAATTTCAAGCAATATTAGTATTCTCTCCAATAAAATCATGCTTAATACAAAAGTCAGTCAAATTCAAATGTACTACTGACAAACCAATAAGTTAAGCAGTTGAACAAAAAGTTTTAAAAAAAAACCCAAACTAACCAAAAATGCAAACAAAATCCTTTACTCCAAAATAAAGCATTCCTTGTAAGGCACCCTGAGATTTTGCATTCATGTTATCTATTTGATCTTCATCTTATAACCTAACATCTAAATACCTGTACTTACTATTTCCATGCGTTTCCATGGTGCTTCCTCAATGTGAACCCTCGCCCTAGTAACATGGCGATACTTCCTGAGAAAATGGTCACACAGCAACAAAGCAAATTTCTCTGCACTTTGAACCTACCAAATAAAAATATCAAATTTATGATCATGAATATTTACACTTGTTCATGGCAAAAATAAAAAAAGACTTCTGTGGAAACCTTTAGATTTATGGAGACTAATTCTGATGGCTGATCAAGATTTTATAGTTTTGTTGGGATATCATTTCTGTACATTGAAACATCATAATTAGTAAATTGTGTATTTTGTTTTGGTTTGAAATTTGTGGGGTAACCATGAAATCCATGAAAATTTGAGTCCCCAAGAAATCTATTGATTCCACCCCCCTTCTCTCCTCCCCCAAGAATTCTATTGATTCCATGGTATGCCTTTATGAAACATCAGTTTATTAATAAGCAGATGAATATATCTAGTTAGAATTCAAATCCCATGTTGGACTGTGCTTCCTGCTTAGAGTCTTTTTGTACAATTGATTTTGTGAAACTTCTGAGCTCAGATGTGAATTTCCTGTGGCTTATACAAGTAATTTCATGGAACTTCTGAGTTAAAGCACAGATTTTATTCAGTTAATTTCATGGAGCTTCTGAGTTAAAGCACAGATTTTATTCAATTAATTTCATAGAGCTTCTGTAGCTTTCAGATTGTACATACTGGGACATCCCATTGGTCTAATGTTCCAATATTTATGACTGAGGGGCTACAGAACTGTAGCTAGAAAATTCTGAACAAAGTCATGAATTTCATGTAAATTTCATGGAGCTTCCTAGCTGAGATAAGAATTGTTAATTTCATTGAGCTTGTAGCTCAGTGATCTGGGTGGTTAAACTGCCAATAATGGAATACTAGTGGTACCATCAGGAAATATATACAATGTACTAATATTAGTATATTAAGTCCTTGGTACCACTAATAATGTGTTTTGTACTAAGAGAAGAATATCTGGATCCACTTTAGAAATATAAACGACTCTGAGTGTTAGTATGGTTAAGGACACATGTGATGTTTCTCAATAATAATGTGTAATTTTTCAAGGCATTTTAGGTACAACTTACTTGCATCTTATTTTGTTTCTATAAAAAAAAAATTGAGGTATATTTGCAAGTCTGTTTTCAAATTAGAGCATTTTAATAGTTCCTGGCTGTGGAAACTAAAAATGTAATGTCATTTGCTTTTTACATGTTTTACAGAAGGATGCATATATGGACACTACCAAGTTATTGTAGCAAAACAGGGCAGAAAATCATTGGATCAATTGGAAATTAAACCCAGGACCCTAGCAAAACTAATTAGATGATCAAAATACAAAGTATGGTGATATTACTACATTATAAGATTTAAACCCATTTCAGAAATCATATGAGAATTCTTTATATTGTGGGGATAAAAATATTGTTTTAAAACTACTAGTATATGTGTCAGGACACATTTGTCCCTGCTTAAGGGCTGGGCCACAACTCTTCCAAAAATTATCTCACCAAACCAATATAGTGCTTGACCTGTGTATTTTCATGATACATTTACACCCCAAATTTCAATTCAAAATGTCAATGTATGATTGAGATAATGAATGGAAACTGTTTGAAATTTTCCAAGTTCAAGGGACATAACTCTGCCAAATTTATTTTGTTCTGAATTAAATACAAAATTCACTTGATTATTCTTTTGAAATATTAATACCTGCACTTTCTATATATAGTTTGGGTATATTGTTATGCTTGTCTGTCCATCCATCATATTTTCTTCTTCCTCTTTTATTTTAAGCAGTAACCAATTAATCTTTGGAATAAAATAAGTGGTGTACTGAAAACGTGCACTAAGGTTTCAGAGAATTTTCAGTTTTACCATGAGGGCAAAATTTACTTAAACCCCCCCCAAAAAAACCCCCAAAAAACAAAAAACCAATGTTTTCTAAAAAAAATTATATATATAAAAAGAAACCTGGTTCCCAGAACTCCTCAAACATTTTACGCAATAGCCAAATCATCTTTTTTTCTACAAAACCCTGGTTCCAAGAACTCTTACATTTTACGCAGTATCCATATCATCTTTCAGAAGATGATTGGTAGTATACTTTACATGTGCAATAAGTTCAGGGGTGTGCAATTACCATTGCCCATTGCCCTGGGCTATCAATTTTAATGGTCGGCCAAGCGAAAATCAAATGAATGCTATGTTTGTCCATCACGCTAGTAAATCTAAAGTGAACGCATATGCATTATTCATTATACAACTGTTAATATTGTTATGTTGACCAACTCTACACACAAATTAATTTTATTGCTGAGCAAAGATCTTCAATCCATTTTAACGTATATGAAATGTGCATTGATGGCAACAGTTAGTCCAGTGACAAAATGGAGATGTTTCTGGAGGTCCATGTTTCGTTGTTTGCTCTGTCCTCAATTTTGTATTCTTTATAGGACATTAATTTATCTTTACCATTTTCTTTTTCACTTAACAGTTACAAAAAGAAAATGTTAGCTAGACAGATACAGTGGACAACACAACATGTGCTTTGATGAAGAGAAAAGTCTCATGCATTGCAAGTACTGTAAAAAGCATAAAAAAAATTTAAAATTCAAAGATTCAGGGAAAATTTACAACATTCTTGAATTTTAAGGTTGTTCACATTCTATGTAGAAAGTAAGAAATACCATATAATTAAACTGAATCATTCACCAATTGGCCAGAAGCTTTCAAACAAATTATTTAACAATATATGAAACTGACCATTGCTTGCATATTTATATTTCAACTATGTACTATAACTTCAGTTTTAGGCATTTTATTTTATCAGTGTTAGTAGTTCATGGGGTAGTAACTGACAATCTCGGGATAATGAGTGGAAACTATGAATTGCTTAAAATTTTCAATGTCCAAGGGGTACAATTCTGTCAAAAATTAATTAACCAGAAAACAAATTAAAAACTTTACTGAATATTCTCATAATGTAATTATAAAGCAAATTTCAGTTGAATATGTTGCATCTGTACTAGAGATAATGAAAATGAAACTGAACTATGATGGAAAAGGATAACACCATATGCTCTTGCCATTTCATGGCAGAAACATCAAATGTGACGTTAATTTAACCTGCCCTGAACTACTAGTATTTAAACATCCAACATGCAATATTTATCTCATCTTCTTGATGTACAAAAAAATTATGAGTCAACTTGACAGTACCATTATTTAGCTGTATGGCCAATTTAATGATTTATTCTTATGATTGTAGCAAGGCATTGAACCTACTCCATGCTGTCTGGCAAGCACATAGACTGTGTTTTTCTGGGAATCTGTTGCTATGATGTCGCTGTTATCACCATGAGTGTAGTCCTTCACATTGTTCAAGGTAAGCTCTGTGCTGACCTCCAGCTCTTTCACAAAATGAATGTCCCCATCTCTCCTCAAGTACAAAAGTTTAACATAGTTCTTCCCATACCCAGCATATACAAATTCTGTCTGAACGATGGATTCTGAAGCCATCTGAAAAAGAATCACTGAATCAATTGAAAGATTTATCAACATTTATCATGTGTAATTTATGAAAATACCAGTCAGTCTCTTCAATTCTGAGACACAATCTATTCAAAAAGGGTCATGCCAGGTTTGGAACCTGGAGTCAATGTAACTATAAAGATTATCAGTACATTGGCCCACAAATAAGCTTCACCCATTGTGCTCTATAAATGGCCTCAAAAGTTGTGTTGAAATGTTGATAGCAGTATAGACATTGACATGCACAACATGGATACAAAAAATTTTGTTTTTCTCCAAAACTGATAAAAAAAATCAATTCAGCGACCTTGCAATTTAGCGACCTTGATAGTCAGGTATATGTAGTGGGTTTTTTCCTCAATGAAACATTGTCGTAATTTAATCTCTAATCTCTGTATCTGTGTTCCAGTGTAATTTTTGTGATAAAGGGATAAACTCCGTTAAACATTAAAGGGGCATGGATATGATTTTAAAATTTTATTTTCACATTTTTAATGTTTACAATGCTTAACTAAGGAATTTTTAATGGTCAGCAAAAATTTGAATGCCAGTTCTTAAGTTACTAACGGGATACTGCATTCACAATTCTTTGTTATGTAAACAAGACTCATGCCATGTTTTTGTTTACATATAGATTGTTTAATATCAAATATGTTTGAAGCAAAATGAGATGTGACGAACACTAGAAAGTGTTTAATTGTGTTCAGAATTAATCTGTAAATTAAAAAAAAATCTGCTTTGAAAAATTCTTTTACTAGTATATCTAACTTATGTAAACAAAACATGGCATGAATCTTGTTTACATAACAAAGAATCTCTCTTGTAACTTGACAACTGACATTCAAATGTTTTGCTGACCATTAAAAACACCTTAGTTTAGTATTATAAACATTAACAAGAGGCCTACAGGCCTTATTGGTCACCTGAGTATTAGTGAAAACTATCACTAGTGCCAAAGGCTATGAAATCTAGAAAAAAATTTCTGTTCTGGATATCTAAGAGATCAAGAACTTTGAGAGGTTGAAATTCAGGACATCTCAAGTCACCTGCAGTTAACATTTTTCCAAATAAATTCAAATAACAGTTATTTCTTCTTTTGCAAGGCATTTATTACCTTATTTTATATTAATCCAATCATCTTTATTTTTCCTGTCTTTTGCAGAAAGATTTATATATATATATATATGTGTGTGTGTACGTACATATATTCCTTTGGGAATTCTCTGATGCATGGAATCATTTGATCATATTACAATATACACTTGCTCAATAAGTTATGAAGCAAGTTTTACTATTACCCAAGACAGCAACAACTTCCCAATTCACAGCCTGCCCCACAAGGCCACTGGGCATACCCAAATGAAGACGTACAGGTAATTGAAGACTAATATGGTGCTCTGATTAAGCATGATTAAACACAAATAAGTTTGACAAAATAAGTTTTTAAATTGTATTTTTAAAGCCAGGTATGCAGAACTTTTTTTTTTCACGTAGAAGAATTCACATAAATGTCAAACATACAAATCAGCTGTTCAATTGTTAATAATTTCTTTTATTTACTTACTTGTTAATTTATTTATTTGTTTTTGTAACAAGAACAGAGAAATGTTTTAAAATTGTTAAAATTGTGAACAGCTGATTTGTATGTATGACATATTAATGTGAGTTATCGTTCTTGTGCTAGGTCGTCAAAGTGAAAAAGTACCCCATACCATGCATACCAAGCTTTAAAAATTCATTTTAAAACTTATATTTATTAAACTTTTTACTGTGTACGAAATATTTGACATATGCTCAATTAGAAAATCAATTAATTTTAATGTATATACCCCACATTTTTGTAAGTCTTCCATACACTTTCAATTACCTGTATGTCTTCAATTAGTCAGGCTGGGGCTACCTAAGCATTTCATTGGAATGCTGCAACCATACTTCTTTAGTATCAATGAAATTAATGGGCTATCACCATCAACAATGGCTATTGTGTCATCAACTCATGATTTCAGCTTTATAGCTAAAAATTACTTTACAAATTGCCAGTCAAACCCCGGAGTTTCTGGGCTTTGGGCTCTGAGCTACCATCAGGGCTTCACTCTGGACCTACTGGGGGACCTATAGAATGCCCCAAGCCTTCTTGTGGGGTGCATATTATTTCTCTCTAGCTATGCACTTGATACTATTCTCTTTACAGAAGTGGGCAGACAGAGCCTACATCCAGGATTTAGGCTATGCCTGTCCACTTCTCTAATGAGAATGCCCTTGATACCAATCATACTCACAGTTCAGCATTAATTCATCTAGGTCAAAACTAAACATACTTCATATCTCACCAATATTGTGTTTTCTTTGAGTCTTCTGAATCAAAGTTAAATAATCATAAAGTTGAAACTACAAGGGGTTGTCAAATACAATATAGGCTTACTTTGTCAAATTGAAATGGCAGTTAAGAGTGAGACAGTCTATGAAAGAGTTCACTTATCTAACTTGCCTAGTAATATCCTGCAAATCATTAATACTGTCTGCCAACGGAGATGATGAACAAGCTTACTGCTCATTGCTGCACTGATAATTTTATTTTTGCTTGTAAAAACGTATTTTTTCTTCGATTTCTTGATAAAATTGCCGACTCCTATGCTTGTACTTCTACGCACGTATTATTCCCACACAAAACTTCCTATATTTCTTACCTTACGTGTTTGTGTTCAGCTTACTCACTTTCTGTTACGTGACAATTTGAACACGGTGCGTACTAGGTCAGATAGGTTGCCGTTCGGAATACCTCCATTTTAATAAATCGGGTTTGAATATCAAATAATTTTTGTTATCGAATTCGCGGATGGCAACACTAACAGGAAATACCACAATCCCCCTAAAATACCAAAATCCCCGAAAATGCAGTATAATCCCTAAGGAAATCGTATCTGATGGTTCATAAATAGTTCAAATGCTTCAGATTGTAAAGGAAGTGGGTACAGTTACCGTTGTTTCATCGAGAAACCAGAACGACATCGAGTCTCAATGCACCTGGCCAATTGCCAATACGCAACTAAAATGCCCAGGTTAGGATGTAGAGATGTTAAAAGAGTATATTATAGAATTGAAATAGTCTCAATGTTGTTTATTTTGGTCCTAATATAGGTAGATGATCATTCCACATTGATCCAGTGCCTTTTTATGGTATTCGAAACTGTGACTGGGAGATAGGGGAGAGCCTGACTTCCTGGTGGTCCATTTTACTTTCACTTTAAACGGTAAGTTGAAAAGAGCAGGCTGCATCTCTGTTGTAAAATATCTTAAAAATGAATCAAGGGACATATTGAAATTTTGGTCTTGTTGGAAATGTTAGGATTTGTGCTCAAAGTTGAAATCTGTCATTATGCTGGAAAAATTTTTGTGTTTGAATCACGGGGGGGGGGGGGGGGGTTGAAAATGGGGTGATTTTCATCATTTTGAGTGAAATTTTACTCCCAGGATGGCAGGTGCTTGATTGAATCTCAACCCATTTCCAGGCCATCAGCAGATGTCTTCATGGACCTTTAAAATCTGTCATATGTGTACTTTTAAGAAATATATACATAGTTGTTGCCAATTGGTTGCCATGGTAACAGAATTTGAAAATAAAAAATGGAGCTCTCAAAGGTGAATTCGTCTCCATTTTGGGGTAATTTGAGACCTTGATTACGTGACGTATTATACTGTATATCACACCCGATTAAATTAAAGAAAATAAAAAATGTTGGTAATTTTGGAAATAGTTTATACATTTAAATTGAAAATATATAATAAATAATTGGTTATTCTGTTTGGTGCATCTGCAGCATTTCATTGCCAAGTAAGAGTTACACAAAAAGGCTCTCAAAGCATTTTTCCAATCAAGAGAATATTTTTTTTGTGTCAAAAAATCATAATTATTATATGGTTATAAAATGAATATTAAAATTGAAAATAAAATTAAAAAATAAAACTAAAATATTAAAATTGAATGGACTTGTTAATATCCAAATTAATGAATGTGATTTCTACTTTGCCCTCGTGGGGGGGGGGGGGGGGGGGGGTGGGGGGAATCCAGTCTTACGAGTAAGATAAATTCAATATCCAACTACAAAACATACGATTTTCTGTTTATTACATTTTTTTTTTGAACATAATGTAACAATCATTTGTCATTTTCATATTGTGAAAATACCAGTTTTAGTCAATGGATAAATCATAATATTTCTCAGTTCACTCGCGTGTGTGTGTGTGTTACACAGCGTCCAGCTATGTCCAATGATGAAAATCTCATACCATCACATGAAGGCAATAATGCTGGTCCCTTTATTTGGGTGTGGATGACTGAACGATAAAAAGTGAATTGTAAAAGACTGCTCAAAGTAAAAATAAATGTTATTTTTATTATGCTCAGTAGATTTTCACACACACACACACACACACACACACACACACACACACACACACAAAATTATGTATTTCAAACTGCAGACAATACTTTGAAGGGATGTAATATTCATTTCACTATCTGAGTCGAATGCTTTTAAGATATTGTACGATACACGATACACATTACATATCAAACAACCCTCGTATTTTGTACGTAAATGTTTTCAGATACCAACTTGCACATCTTGCACACTCTAACACATAAATAAATTCAAAAATAATATATTAATTATATGTGTTATGGAAAAGAAGAAAACATAGATGTAATCCTTGACTTTGGATTTGTACTATATTACATATATACAATGTCAATATACGAGGGCGAGTCAATAAGTAACCAGCCTAACTTATTTCCGGTTGAGATTCACCTCTTCTTTTTCGATGTAATTGTGTGATGCACTTACACCCAAGGTGTTCATGTGCCATCAGCCCAGAACTGAAAAAGTCAGGGTCCTTTCCACTGACCCACTCCTCAACTGCCATCACGACTTCTTTCTGACCGGAAATGAGGTCCACGATATCCTTTTTCAAGTTTGGAAATAGGAAGAAGTCGCTAGGAGCTAGGTCAGACAAATAAGCAGGATGTGGTATTAATTCATACCCGTTTCGCTCTACAGTATCTATTGCAACTTTGCAAGTATGGACTCTCGCGTTAGAGAGTTTACCTCGGCGTTTTTTACGGATGGCGGTTCTCAGCTGGTATAGCCAGTTTGAATAGTACAGTTATTGTACTGTTGTAAAAAGTCCAATATGATAAAGCCTTGCCAGCAGATGGCTACGTCTTGAATTTCTTTGGCCTCAGGGACCCCGGTGTAACAACGAAAATTGACCCCCATAAAATATTGACCGGGAGTCATTTTTCCTGGTCAATATTCACGTAGATAAATGACCCACATTTTGTAGAAATCATGTCTTTGGGGTCATTTTTCTTCGTATGGATTGTAGAAAAATGACCACATAGAATAATTATCCTGTGTCATTTTTTGATACAATAAGCTGGTTTTGGTAGGAATATTCTTGTTGACAAAGACATAGGGGTAAAATCACACTGCCTTATGATAAGAAGCTTTAAAATCTAAATAACAAAATTAAAAGGTTATATTCAATATTCTACGAGGGTCAATTTTCGTCTTTACACCGTCCCAACTCACTAACGACTCTGGCTCATAATAATGAACCTAAGTCTCATCTACAGTCACCAGACGCGCAGAAGAAAATCATCTGTTGACCTAATACGCTTCAACAAGGCGCTGCATACTGATGCTCTGATTGCCATTTGCTCATCGCTAAGGAATTTGGGGACCCAACGGCCTGTTAGCTTCAGCATACCTACACGATCATGTAAGAAACGCTACCATGTGAAATGCCTAATGCCTGCGCTACATTTTCCACCTGAATTCGCCTGTCATAGTTCCAGATTCCGAACTCTTCGTCGGTGGCATCCAGTAGGCGTCCAGACCTGGCTTCATCTTCTAAAGACGATCTACCGCGTTTGATCTCCCCTACCCAGAATTTAACCTGAGCGTATTTCCTTGCCTGTTTTACCTCTTAAATACAAGTATCGATTCATAGTACGGTACTCAGCTTTAGATGAAAAGCATGCCTTTGCATCACTAGCGATGTTTGATATTCAGTATGTTATTAAAGAATGACGCGATACGTGTGCAAATTTGTACCCAGATATGAAACATCTATCAACACAAGGCGTGAAAATTGTGACCGTCTCATTCAATCGGAAATGGGATAGGCTCGTTACTTACTGACTCGCCCTCGTACTTCCAGCATAGCTTTCCCACTGTTTCCAGAGAGAATTGAATTAATCAACAGTTAAATCGCGAAAAGAATGGAAGACAATAAAGGCTGCCAATGTCTAGTCAGAATTATCGTTCCTTACACTTACATACACCTCTGTCAACGTCTCGAGGGTTTTTCAAGATACTTGTAAAATGTCTGAAATGCTCAAATAAAATGCCGTAAAGCGGAGGTTTTTTTTTTTTTTAGCGGGGTGCTAACTTTTGCTTATTTTAGCGGTTTCAAAGCAGTCTGCTAAAATTTTAATCGCTGAATTTGTACCCATAAGTACAGTACTGAACGCAAGAAAATTAACTTTTTTTATTCGCAGTAGCGTTAGTGTGGCATTGATGTCAAACGTACTGAAAACTCATCTTTAAGATGAACTTCCCCAGTCTACACTTACCGAACATCAATGCCATATTAAAACACTACTGATGATATCAGGGTTCCTCAAAATCTGAACATGTTTTGATATTAATAAATCATTAAAATTTCTTGTATTGTGTTTCTTTACACATCTGAGGTACATGCAATACTCTCCTATTAAGGAGGTAAAAATTGGGTATTGTATGAAATATTTTGAAAATCTATGTCCCCCAAAAACATTCCGCCAAAATTATTTGCATACCTGTGACCAGGCAAAACGCCAAATTTAAAAAAAAAACTGAAACAAATTTTACACCTGCTATGCGGTATGGTTTCAATTTCAACTGCAAACATAAATGTAAATAAATCAGTATTTAGAAGATGCCAAGTCTTTCTGGGGAACAATGAGCATTACATTGTGTTGAAATGCGGATTTTTGTTCGATAACACTATATACAGGTGCGGATCCAGATTTTTCATGGGGGGTCCAAAAGGCCGGGGATCTGGGACCTGGTTCTAGGGCGAAGCCTCAAGAATTTCCACGTTTTTGCAGAGAGTAGAATATGCGAAATCTGCACTCAAAATTGATATATAATGTGTTCATCGAACATAAAGGTATACGTGGGGCAAATAAGAAAAAAAAGAAGATAGAGCACGAATGTTAGCCGTTTATTAAAACGTTACAAATTCTAGCCACGAGAAGGCATCCATATAATAGAACCTTTTATTGTTTTAATTTTTAAAAAAAATAAAATTCTGTGTTTTTTGGTGTTTTTTTTAAATTATCAGGGTTTTTTTTTTGGGGGGGGGGTATGCAAGTGCAGCATTTCCCATTACAAAAAGACTTACAGTGATGCGCTGCAGCACAAACTAGACACGATAAAGTATATAATAAGAAACCATTAGTTCAGAAACTTCTCAAGTGACTGATGTTGAGATACCCAGTAAGTTGACCTGTAAATGCACGAATGGACGATGGATGGTCAAACTTAGATGAAGAGACTGGACTGAAACAATCTTTGGTTTCCTTGCTTTATGAATGTTTGCACTATTTCGTTTGTCGATGTTCAAAGAGTGATGCAAGTGCAGCAGTGCAAGCCCGGTTAGTCTCTGCTCGTGCATTGTGCTACGCATATAGCTTTTTATTCGCCAAAGTCCAGAAAATGACCTTTCTGCTTCACAAATTGTTATAGGCAATACACACCCTACGTGAAGCAACGTCTTTACACTTGGGTATACATCCTCATCAGCAAAATTGAAGAGACTTAGCAGATCACAGAGAGTATCAGAGGCCTCATTGCTAAGTTTTTCACAGTACTGCTTCCAATCCTTCAACTCCTTCTCCATGCCCCATACTGATAGACAAGGCAAATAGTCCTCCTAAAACTGTAGCTCTAGGCAATCCATCGTCGTAAAGACAGGCAATATTTCCAGGCAACAAAGAGCACATCGAATTTGGTATTGTATTTGAAATTTATAGTCCAATTCCTGGAGAATATAGTCTAGAAATGGAATGGCCACGGCTAACTTATAATATTCATTTGGATTACCTCTAGGAATGCTTACGCTGTGTTGTTGCATGGTGCAAGTCCTTGGAACCGACACAGTAATATCTAGTTCCTCTGCAACTTTCTTTGCATCACGAAAGCAAGCTTCGAATTCGGCATCAATCTCTCCTCGAATTTCCTTCACTTTCTCCACATGTTCGATAATTAATTTGTTTGCGGTGGAAACGTCGATGTCCCTTTTCTGAAGTTTCACGGTAAATGGTTTGATGGTATCGAGGACATATCTGGCAAACACAAAGGTAACCAGAGTGGAGAAAGCAGTTATCGATGTCAGCAACCCCTGTGCTGTCACTTTAGTTTGTCTGTCCCAAGACCAGCCTTTATCGCTCTTCTCTTGAAGGCTTGTGTTAATCATATATTGGAGACACTTCACTACGTATGAGTAAAGATTGTAGAAGACATCGAACCAAACATGGCGCTCAACCCACCTGGTCTTGCAAAGCCCAATAAGTTTCTTTGGGGAAGAATCCGAACCTTCACTCTCCAGGACGCTTTCAAGAAACCTCTGTCTTTGAAGGGATGTATCAGAGAAAATGAACACTGAATTGAAAATATCTAGCATATTCCTCACCACTAGTAATTGGCATGCTGACGCATTGCTTAGATTTAACACGTGGCTCCGGCAGTGTGCAAAGACAGCCAATTTGTTAACGGACTTTATTCGTCCCTGGCATCCTAATTTCTCTGAAGCCATAACTGAAGCACCGTCGTAGGCTTGCTGCGCATGTTCTCTATTGGAACCCCAATTCTTTGGAGCATCTCTAAGAGCTTATTTTCAATCGTTTCGCCAGTGATTCTCCCTATATTTGCAAAGTCAATGAATTCCTCCTTGATGGCGGCAGTGTGCTCTCTGGTATCCAGAAACCTAAGATACAAAATAAACACTTCTTTGTTTGTGAATTTGTCGGTTATTTCATCGGCTATAATGTAATAAAAACTCCTCCCATGTAAACCTTCCAGATTTTTGCTGATGATGTGATTCCGTAATACTTGTATAACCCGTTCTGAATTGTTTTGCTTATGTATGAGGTATTCCTTTTCGCCGATTGTATATGAGAGGAGAGCTGTTTATCGTGCTTTCCAAAGGGTTATGGTATTGAGAGAAAATTGCCTTTATTCGAGACTTCACTTGTGGTGTCGTCTCTGTGCCCTCGGAGGGAAATACTTTGTTTCCTACAGACAATGACTGCATCCACAATTGATTGAAGGATCAGGATATCGTAGTCGTAAATTTCTTGATTTTGCCTGTGTGGAAGGGACGATAATAGTATTTCTTATGATGTCAATGTTGTTTGATTGATTGTTTAATTGATTGATTATATATAGTTTAACGTCCCGCTCAAGAATTTCTCACTCATATGAAGACGTCACCGTTGCCGGTGAAGAGCTGCAAAATTTAGGTCTATGCTTGGCGCTTATGGCTTTTGAGTATGGAGAGATCATTTACGTGCCACACATGCTGTGACACGGGACCTCGTTTTTTTGTGGTCTCATCCGAAGGACCGTCCCATTTAGACACCTCTTACGACAAGCTAGTGGTGCTGAGGATCTATTCTAACAACCCGGATCCTCACGGGGTTCTTTCCCAAAGACATATTATTAATTGTGCAATAGGTTAACTGGGGAGTCATTACAGGCCGCGGAAGAGCACGGACTGTTCTGATATAGGTTTTCAAGAAGTACATTGAATGGGGATTGAAGTTAAGGATAATTATTTTAGTGTTCACTTTGTATAGTCTGTAGATATCAATCAAGCTGTTTTAAAAATCTTATTAACGTATAGTTGCCAATTTGTACTGCGTTTGTTTCGGGGTCAATTTATTTTATATTTATTACTATTTGTTCATGAAATAAAAAAGCGTGTACAGTGTTTTATGGATTTGAGACTATTTGTGCGGTTTCACAAAACTAGTAATATATTCAAACGGTCTTGAGGTGGTAAAGGGTGTCGAATCTAGACAAGTAAAAAGTCCAAACATACATACATTTACATGAATGCATTTTATTTCTTTTATCTTCTATGTAAAGTTGTTTCTACTAACTAATTTTGCTGACTAAGATATATCTTAAAGGTATGGCTTCACAATTAACTCTTTATCCCTACAGGATGAACGAAATGTATATCAATGTGGTCCGAACAATAGTAATAAAATTGATCGAATGATTTCGTCGTATCTTCTGCGACCTGATACCTTTGATGCTTTGAAAGTTGATTTCTTGTTTACCTTTGACATGGCAAGGCTCATTTTTGAACCCAAGGGATATCAAGAACAATTTTATTTTAACACAGGCCTAGGGATTATTCAAAAATTAGGAATTAATCGCCAGGAATAAGTTCGTGTCTTCCGGAGATGACCTCGAAAACGAAATTCCGATAAAGAATCATACTTTTAGCGCCATAAATAGATCAAAATGTGACACTCCATGTAGACCTGGTGAAAAATTCTCCAAAACCGAGCACACAAACAGAAACAAACAGAAACAGCGATAGATCCGCTTCTCGGATTTTCTTTCGAAGGTTTATATTGTCGATGAGTGCACTTGTAAGTGACTTTAGAATAATGTACAAGAATCTTCTACTACAAGATATTTATAGGCCATTATAAGATTGATGTAAGACCTTCGTATCATTCAACAAAATGTGAATCTCCTGATTGTACTATAATTATCAATAGGCCAAACACCAGAAATGCGCCATTTAAATAAGTTTATTTAGCAGTTCTGAATTTTTGTGAGATTGTTATGAAAGTTTATAAATCTATTTTGATATCAATATTACAGTATGTGTGTCATCGTTCCTGTAAAAATGTAGATTGGCGTCCCGCTCAAGACTTTTTCACTCAAATGGAATAACGTACTCCTTGCTTGTCGTAAGAGGCGACTAAATGGGGCGTCCTGCAGATGAGACCGCAAAAACCGAGGTCCCGTGTCACAGCAGGTGTGGCACGATAAAGATCCCTCCCTGCTCAAAAGGCCATAAGCGCCAAGCATAGGCCTAAATTTTGCAGCTTTTCACCAGCAATGGTGACGTCTCCATATGAGTAAACAATTCTCAAGCGGGACGCAAAACAATATATAACCAATCAATCAATCTTTGGTAAAGATGTTTCTAATTTGTTTGAATAGGAATTTTCAGACGTGATTTTAAAGACAAGAATTTCAAACCTAAGACGTTAAAATAGGTAGTGATTGCTCCTTCGCCAAGAGCTCGGCATTACGAAGTGAGAGTCACGGGTCTTTCGGATGGGACCTTATAAACGGAGGTCCCGTGTCGCAGCAGGTGTGGCACGTAAAAGAACCCTCACTGCTAAAAGCCATTAGTGCTAAGCATAGGTCAAAATTTGCAGCCCCGTCACCGGTAATAGTGACAGTCGCCGGATAGCTGAAAAATTGCTCAGGCGACTATAAATAAAAAACAAACAAACAAACAAAGACAAGAATTAACAAACTAAGATGACTTTATCAACGATTCCCGTTTATCGAAAATAAATATTGCACCAAAATCGACATTTGGAAGTTCATTATCAGATAGCAAATATGATCACGTTGCACAAAAATAGTGCATGATTTCGTGACAAATTCACTGACGTATTCATGATGTCTAATATCTGGATGAGTATATATAAAACACGACATATGCAGATAAGTAAACTTTTGACTTCAAGCCAACTCTCACACCATGAAGGCTGTCTTGGTTCTCGCCGCTGTCCTTGTTGCAGGTATTTCGATATCTGCGTTTGGAAAAAAATAATAGACTGGCTTTGATTGAATGCTGTATGTAGGAAAATCCTATATTATGTATTCTGTTGTCATTATAATGATCTTATTTCTAAATACAATGTGCCATAACGTCGAATCCTCTGACATACGTAAAAGGGTTCTTGATGTGGAATTTCGTTCTTTCACAACACATACAAAGAAACATCTTCGGACAAACAATCGTTTTCAATCATTTAAGCACGCTAGAATGATAAGTGTATGGCAGAACTATGAAGATTGTCCAGGTTTCCGCTTGATGTTTTCGGGAAAAAGAAAATGCGCCAAAATAACCATTGTCATGCTGCATATTACGATTGTAAAGGTCATCATAATGATGCCAAAATTTCAAAATGGAGTCATTTTGACCGATGAATTACATATGAGTTATATAGTGATTCTTGCACAAAATGAATCTGAAAAGTGAAAGAAAGACTTTCACGTTTGACGATCTTTTTCTATTCTTTCGCGGAATATCACATGTACCATTATACGTTACTCTACTGAGGGATCAATTGTTCGAATTTATGTCCGTGTTTAAAACGTGGGGAAGATGTCTTTGAATGCTTGTCTCAGATAAATCCACGCAAAACAATCGATAGGCACAAGTAACCTATTCTTGTGATATTTTGCATGGTAATCACATGTGGTTTGGTATCCAAATTGGTTTCAATTACCAAGCCAAAATACAGCATTGCAGCTTTTTTCGACTTCGGTGAGACAAATATCCAGTTCTAAACAGACTCTAATAAGTACTTCTTCTATGCTTTAAATTAAACCAAATATAACGTGAAGATATTTTATTTCTCGAATACTGCTGCCTTTATTATGGGGACCCCCAACAACCTAGCTGATTCAGCATTTATTTAGCCTTTGATGATCAGGTCTATCAAACATCTGTTGGAATTCCCATGGGCACGGATTGTGCTCCTTTGTCAGATTACCTGTTATTATATATTATTATAAAGCATAATTCATTAAGAAAAGTTCTATTTTTAGTACAATATCTAAGTACGAAGCAGATGTAAAAGATTCTATGGTGTCATTCCTTTCAAGTTCCCTGTGATATATCGAAACGACATAGGGATAAAATGATCATTGTTAATAGATAAAACGTGGTCGATATATCTAAATGTTGATTTGAAGGTAACAACAAGATATTTTTTCTTCTCATTTAGCAGTTTTTAAATAAATTCTGCCTCACAAGAATATAAAAACAAGTCAGCTATGAAGAATTTTGTGAGAAAAATTCATTTCTTTGAAAGATAATTAAAAGTATGAAAATGACACCCTGAAAGTAAATATGTTAATCTACCTGTAACTTTGAAAATTTAGATTGTGATCAGAGTGTCTCTGTGTACATTTGAAAATAAAGTTTGAGGAAAAAAAATTATAATGTATACCCTACCGACGAACCCGTTTTGACTTTTAGTAGAAAGACAAATTCCTATTTTTGTGTGGTTTTGAAATTGAAGTATGCAATTTGTGCAAAATAGGCAAATATAATATAATCGGATCATATATTATTCCTTAATTTACAACATTTGTTAATTAAGAAATACTGATATTGTTGTACACATCATTATACGTTGTTGGCAAGATATTTTCAAATTCTGAACACCACTTTCAGTTCCTTAATTACGTGTACTTCAGATAAAAGTTCATCTGTGTCCAGACTTTCAATCGCTTCCAAAGTGACATTTTGGACACCCATTCATGGTACCTGTGTTTTGTTTATTCCATTCTCTTTTCTTTGTTTCAGCACCAGATATCACACTATAAATAAGAATCATACATCAAATCATATCATTTTCTGCATAATTAAAATATTGGGGTCTATATATCTTGTACAAAACACTATTTCTACATTATGTAGTGAGACTTTCATTGTCAGAATAAGGACAAAAAGACAGTCGGACAGACTAAAAACAAACTCTTGCATAAAAATCATAGGGTTAGTTTGTAGTTAGAATTCACATATCATTCATTTTTAAAACAATTTCAGTGTAAAAACACATTTACATAATCAAACACAATAAGTATTTGAGAACAGGTTTCTGCCCAAGAACCTTATAGTAAGTGGTAAAATGATAACACTAATAAGTAACAGACAGACGAAGGCAAACTATGCTATCATTGTCAGACCATAAATGTATTTGCTAGGCCAGATTTACTTGTTTGGTTGGCCCAGATTGTCAGATTAAAAATTACTTTTATACATGAAGTAATTTGTATAGGCTAGGTCTTAAAATTTATCTCATCTACTGGTATATCATCCTCAGGACTGGTAGGTGCTTCAGACTTTCCAAAGAATTCCTCAATTTGCTTGAACATTGCTTACATAACCCCGCAATAACGTAAAACTTACCCTTCGTGAATTTTATATGTAAATACCTAATCGAAAGCCACAGCAAGAGATTTATTCTTCTTATGTAGAAGCTTTTGAATGAATTCTACTTCATAAGAATATAAAAACGATCTGCTAACAAAGGGCACAATTCGTGCCAATAGGAATTCCAACAGACTGTTGGAAGACCAGATCACCAAAGATTACTAAGATATTGTCAACGAGAAACTCTAGCACATCTCCAATACCAGCCCCAGAGTACTTTTGAGTGGAGTCATAGTGGTATTTAACAAAATAATTTTTTAGACTCCTTTTCACAAGGGTAATCACCATTTTGATTGAAAAATCGAATAAATGTAATTATTATGTTTTTTCAACCTGTTAAGAATAATAATGCATGTCTTTATATAGTCGGAATATATTTAATTATATATTGAAAATATGGAAATATGTCGACATCATATTATACAGATGCTCAAAGTTCGTCAAAAATGGAAATATCTAATAGTATGTCATGTTTGTTGCACCTCTTTAAATGCGCCAAACGTGGCATCTCATCCAACACTTACAAATGACATAGGAAATATTTCATACTGATTGTTAGGCCGTTCTTGGCACACTAATTCTTGCTGCGGATTATTCCGTTTACATAATCAAGATATAGGGCTCACGGCTGGTGTGATCGTTAGACAGGTGATGGTTACTCCTCCTAGGCACCTGATCCCACCTCTGGTATTTCCAGGGGTCCGTGTTCGTCCATGTCTCTAATTTGTATTTTCTACAGGAATTGCGAGACTGAATACGGTTTGTTATCTTAGCCTTTTTATTAAGCTGTATATTTCACCATATTAATAATTCTTAATTCACAATCATAAATGCTAATACCAACTCATTAAGTTTCTCAGAAAGGTCATTTTTATTTAGGGATTGCCTGAAATGCAGTTAGCACTTATTACTATAAATAGAATGAACTTATATCCAGGTCTCACCATTGACTCAATTTTAGACCATACATTAAGAATATTAGCATGGTTTAAACGTTTTGACCCCCTTTGTGGGAGATTTTTTCTGCTTTTGTCCGTTTTTCTTTTTAGACAAGCACTTAAGAAAGTATACTGTTTCAAAAGAAAAGCATTTCTTGGTAAGAGGCAGTTTCATGATGTAATCCTTGTACTAACGAATCAACTTTGGTTTCGATGAATATTAACAGTATTCCAACTTACATTATTCCTTTTGTTTGCCGTACGATAAATAATTAGAAGAGCACACATATTTGCAATATTATAGTGGTGAAGCCATCTTCTCCACTCAATTGTAATATTCACTTGCAGTTGGGTATATTAATTGCTCAACTTCGCTAGTTGTTTGAGCGTTCGCTTCGTTGTGAGTTCGAATTCCGCTCGTGTCATGGCTGAATCAAGCTTAAGACGTAAATATAGGTAATGATTGTTCGTTCGCAAACCGCTCAACATATAAAAGTAAGAATGACAGGTCAGTCATATTTAAACTTAAAAACGGTGGTTCTGTATCGCGACTACGGCCTAAGCATAGGTACTTAACCTACAGATTGTGACCCTTCATAGGGAAGAAAAATTCTGAAATGGGACTTAAAACAACAAATAAAACTATATTACTGTCCTGACATCCTCTCTTCCACTGAGACAACAAACTGGTGAGGAGTGTTACAAGAAGATTTAAATGATTTCAAAGAATACCTTTTTCTTCAGTTTCCTCAGAGGATTGCAGGGATCCGAGAGACTGTCGTTTAACTAACTGTGGAGGAGGGTCAACGTTACATTGTATTAACCATGCGTGCACGTGTACTATAGCAGCTGGTGGTGATGGTATGTAATGTATAGAAATATTTTACCTCAAACTGAAAAGAACTTATCTGATTGGATTATTCCGTTTCGTGATCAGGAAAGACAAATTTCCATGCAATAAATATCATAATTGAAGGTCATGTCGTTCCATCAAAGGTTCGGAATTCTGTTATAGATTGAATGAATTTTTTCAAGAAATATTGACGCTGTAGTTGTGGTAAACATATTGAATGAACGTTAGGGGCATATAAAGCTCACTGAGAATTCCTTGATGATACTTTTGTTTTATTTTTTGTTATTATTTTCATATTTTTAATGAATAATAAATAAGGATTAGGCAGCAGACTCTACCTATATAAGCCCTCTCATTAAGGTACAAAGTACATGCAGAGTTGTATGAAAAATTACAGTATAATAATAATATTTCAATATATATCAAATGAATAGCTAAACTATCCTTCAAGGTATTATAATTATACACGTATAAGGGGTATGATTACTTCATATGCATAAAATTCTAACAGAGAAAATAGCAAGATTAAGAAAAACAAAAACAAGTCAAAATAAACATGAAGGATGGAAAAAGTACAAAGGAAATAGAAAATGAAAAAAAAAATAGAAATGAGGTACCGATTCAACAGGATACGGTCAGGTATATATAAAATTGAATATAATATATGATACTGTTTTCTTAGATGAATAAATATTCATATTACTGTACAATATTATTTAACGTAACGAATATACATTAGTTAGCACATAGCACCGACAAACTTATTGCATTTATGTTCTTGTTCGTTACACTCAAACGAACATAAATCATTTATAAAAGAATAACAACGCGAAAATAGGAATAGGAACGCTCTCGTAATTGCACTTTATTTTACACCTGATACAAAAATTCATTAATTCTTTCTTTTACCCCGAATCTTTAAATCTAGAAAACAAAATAACATGATTTAAATACATGACTGTATATAATTAAATATAATGTAATGAGAGCGGGTGGGTGGGAAAGCGTGCAACTGTGTCGAGAGAAAGCCTTCGAATGCGGTAAATTCTTACAAAAGAGAGAAAGGGGGCGCTCGTGTTGAACACCTGTAGAACAGGTATTCCATATTTATTTTAGCCTATCGGATGACATGATAAATAAACAACCAGTAAACACGTGTTCGATAGAATTACGTTTTGTAATCACTTCAATAAATACATTATGCAGCAATAAAGTAGAAAACGAAAAATATCTGAATCGTGAAAGCCTTCACAATAACTAATTATTACGTCAATTTAGTTGAATGCAGAACATCATAAATTGTCAATGTAGGTATATCTGAAAGAAGCTTTAACATAAGACTATTTTCAACGATGCTTTATAGCCTTGTGTGAAACGTTTGATCTGTAGCTTACACCAAACGTTGAAATATCAACCATGTCTATCTTTGGCAACGTCGTGAAAATCTAAATCTATCATCTCACCTTTCCAGATGATTTTATCTTTGCAAAACGCAATTTGGTATTATTCATAACGGGGAACCATTTTTCTCATCCATATGACATTATTAACTTTCGATCAAGAAGAAAAAGACACTGTTTGAAATACATAATTAATATATTTCATCATGTCTATTTTTAGGCGGTTGTACTATGGCCAGTGAATGCATCAACCGATGTGATCATGGACGGGAGCACCACTGTATCGATGGACATTGCAGATGTACTCACCTTTAAATCTATGTACAGACTAATTAAATATTTATTACAGAAAAAGAGTATTCTTATTCAGAAAATACAATGATACCGTTACCTAAACATCCCAATTCAACAACATTCTGAAATTAGGAACAAGAAACCACAGGCCATATTGCTCACCTTGGCATTAGTTAAAAGTATCACTTGTACAAAGGGTTAAGAAGTCTAGAAAAATTCCTGATCTTAATACATGTTAAATTCTAATAATCGGCAATTGTATAAAACAAGGTGTGAACTTATGTACATTAACATAATATGACTAATTTGGACCAATCTTAGAGTCTAACACCTGCAATTATGAAATTCTCAACTTTGATACATTTTTTCTGCGTTTCCTAAATGATACCATAGTCATCTAACTTAGAAATGTCTTTCAAGTGATAAAGACAATAAACGCTACCATAATTTTGACTACACTCTGAACCCAACGAAACCAACACCTTCTATCTTGCCCCATGAGATAATGAAATTTACAAGACTACTTACAGGAAATATCTATTTAGTTTCAACTTTGTATCGTAAGAAGGTATTATTTAAATGTTTAACACACACACACACACACAGAGAGAGAGAGAGAGAGAGAGAGAGAGAGAGAGAGAGAGAGAGTAATGAATAAGGACGTTAGTCAGAAGGAAAATGTGAATTTTTAATTCATTCATAATAGTTCCCTTATGTTTCGAGCTCTAGTCACGTGGAGCGCGAGGCCTCCTTTATGTAGAACCAAAATTTCTTTCTTTCTTTTAAAAGATAATTTAAAGCCAAATGATAAAAAATCGTAATAGATAAAAAATTAAAACACTTTAAAGAAAAACTCAATAAAAGAATCAAATGTTTTAGGAGTATGAAAATATTAAAGCCAGAGGGCCTCAACCATAAAAGATGATCAACAGATTTAAACAGAGAAAAATTATAATATATCAGTGAATGAAATAAAAATATATTTAGTACATATATTTGTTAATAAAATAACCGTTTTCATAATATAGAAAAATTACTAGTATTATATATATTGTAAAAATCTATATCATCTTGTTTGGAAAATAAAAATGTCACAAAACAATCAATATACAAATATTAAAAGACAGTAAGATTCATAATTGGAAGAATATTTTTAGCACTATATTAAGCTAGGAAATTAACCTAAATGACAGAAAAAATTGATAAACATTACAATTGTAAAATTGTACTTCGATGAGTAATAAGCCTTACATTAAGCTACTCTAGTCCTAACCTACACAAGATCAAGCCACTGGTCACTGGACCTACAAATCTGGCGGGGGAGGAATAAGCCTGAAAATAATCCTATCTAAGTCCTAACCTACACAAGATCAAGCTATAGTCACTGGACACACCCGTCTGACTGGAGAGGATTGGTGGGGGAGGGAATCATCAGATTATAATATCTCAAAACAGGCATATAAATTGAATGATCACTGAACATTATCTAAGGATTTGACCATTTAAAGCACAAAATGACCTATGATTATACACAGAATTTTGTTAAAATTCTAATAAAATTGATAGTTTCTACAATTGAGGTGAAATGTTTACTTCTGGTAGGTTGAATGATTGATTATATATTGTTTTCCGTCCCGCTTGAGAATTCATATGGAGAAGTCACCATTACCGGTGAAGGCTGCAAAATTTAGGCTTACGCCTATGGCCTTTGAGCAGGGAGGGATCTATATCGTGCCAAATCTGCTGTGATTCGAGGCTTCGGTTTTTGGGGGGTCTCATCCGAAGGACCGCCCCATTTAATCGCTTTGTACGACAAGCAAGGGGTATATGATCGGTAGCCCTCAGATGATTGCTCTACACGTCACCCAATGGTACAGCGTTTCTATTCTCTCAGCTGTCTTATATTCGAGGCTTTTGTAATTCTGCAACAGTATACTTCCATAAATGACAAAAATGAAGTTGACGCCGACTATTTTCTAAGTTTAGGTATAAAATATAGATAAAATGTAAGATTACGACATTATTTTTTAATAAACAAGATAGAAGGCCTTATCATGAAAATGTTTCATTATTATTGAATCATAGGTAACTGATATCCATCCATCCATGTATTTATCTATCCATCTACCTATCTATAAACTTTATTTGTTGATCGATAGAGAGATAATGTCTTTCTATTCATATTTATTTATTATTGATTAAAATTCAGATAACTGTGATTCAATAGGGTATTTGCGCCAATCGTTTTCATACTCACTGGTCCGAAGGGACAGTAAAAGTTGTCAACTAACCAGCAAAAATTTAAGTTGGTAGTCTAAGTGACCAGTGAATAAAAATAATTATTTCGAGCCTTGCGATGGAGAAGCTGCAATCGTCCCGTTTGTCATCAATTGAGTTGTTAGCTTGCCGTTAACATCTACTTATTTTCAATAAAATATCTAAGAACGAAGTTGATGTGGAGGATTGTGTTGTGTCTTTTATTTCGAATTCACTTGGATGTATCGTATCGACATATGAATGAAATTAATTATTGTCCATACATAAATCATCGTTAGTGCATCTAAATGTCGAGTTGAAGGCCACAGCAAGAGATTTATTTCTTCTCATGTTGAAGCCTTTGAATAAATTCTGTGTCCTAAGAATATAAAAACAGGTCAGCTAACAAAGGAGCACAATTCGTGCCTATGTGAATTCCAACAGACTGATGGAAATCTCGATCACCAAAAACTACAAAGATATTGTCAATGAGGAACTCCAACATCTTTTTAATTACTTGTGCGTGGAATCAGTGCTGTGTTTAACAGAATAATTTTTGGATGACGAATCACTAGATGTGAATATTTCCTTTTCCATTCTTGTTAAAAAAACAACTGTCTATATGTCAAAAGTCTGGGCTCTAATTTGTCCTGTGGAATAGTCGTGCAAAGTGTTGTAAAGTCAAAGGTTTTGATGTTTTTAATTTGAGAAAAAATTTGCGATTTCAAGTTTACTAAAAAGTTCTTTCAAATTTTTTAAAGAATCTACATGTGATTTACACTATGTAGTCAAACGAAAAGTTTGAACTTTCTCCTTTACAGTTGTTAATATTTCCATGAGGCGCAAAAGAGAGGGGACAGGCAGAATATTTACGGGATCGCCAATGTACCTTTCATTGTGAAGTTTTGGAATCCATTATAGACACGTAACTAATATAAATTGTATAGTCCAAGAAACACATCTCACAATTCCATGTATCAAACTTTAGTTATAGTCTTTTGAAAGTAAAACATGTTATTACAATCTTAAATAGTAGAAAATGAGCAGAGGAAATTCTATCTGAAACTGTCAGTTCAAATTAAGGAAACGGGAGCTTGTTATCTATAAAAATTAGCATATATCTTTACCAGAAACTACAATGAAACACATTAATGATAAAAACAACGATGAGACACAATAAAATTTCATTTAAAAGCGGTGGAAAATAAGAAAGCTGACAAAAAGCCTACTAACTTGAAAAACACAGGGATTGATTGATTATATATTGTTTAACGTCCCGCTAGAGAATTTTTCACTCATATGTCGACGTCACCATTGCTAGTGAAGGGCTGAAAAATTTAGGCCTTTGCTCGGCGCTTATGGCCTTTGAGCAGGGAGGGGTCTTTAACGTGCTACACCTGCTATGACACGGGACCTCGGTTTTTGCGGTCTCATCCGAAGGACTACCCCATTTAGTCGCCTCTTACGACAAGCAAGGAATACGTTATTCCATTTGAGTGAAAAAGTCTTGAGCGGAACGCCAATTAACATTTTTACAGGAACGATGACACACATACAGTAATATTGATATCAATATAGATTTATAAACTTTCATAACAATCTCACAAAAATTCAGAACTGCTAAATCAACTTATCTAAATGGCGCATTTCTGGTGTTTGGCCTATTGATAATTATAGTACAATCAGGAGATTCACATTTTGTTGAATGATACGAAGGTCTTACATCAATCTTATAATGGCCTAAATATCTTGTAGTACAAGATTCTTGTACATTATTCTAAAGTCACTTACAAGTGCACTCATCGACAATAAAAACTTTCGATAGAAAATCAGAGAAAAGAATCTATCGCTGTTTCTGTTTGTGTGCTCGTTTTTGGAGAAGTTTTCACCAGGTCTAGATGATGTGTTACAATTTGATCTATTTATGGCGCTAAAAGTACGATTCTTTATCGGAATCCGTTTTTGAGGTCATCTCCAGAAGACTCACGACCTTTGCTTATTCCTGGCGATTAATTCCTAATTTGTTTAATAATCCCTAGGCCTGTGTTAAAATAAAATTGTTCTTGATACCCCTTGGGTTCAAAAATGAGCCTTGCCATGTCAAAGGTAAACAAGAAACCAACTTTCAAAGCGTCAAAGGTATCAGGTCGCAGAAGATACGACGAAATCATTCGATCAATTTTATAACTATTGTTCGGACCACACTGACATACATTTCGTTCATCCCGTAGGGATAAAGAGTTAATTGTGAAGCCATACCTTTAAGATATATTTTAGTGAGCAAAATTAGTAAAGAAATAAAATGCATTCATGTAAATGTATGTATGTTTGGACTTTTTACTTGTCTAGATTCGACACCCTTTACCACCTCAAGACCGTTTAAATATATTACTAGTTTTGTGAAACCGCACAAAAAGTCTCAAATCCATAAAACACTGTACACGCTTTTTTTTTTCATGAACGAATAGTTATAAATATAAAATAAATTGACCCCGAAACAAACGCAGTACAAATTGGCAACTATACGTTAATAAGATTTTTTTTAAAAGTTTGATTGATATCTACAGACTATACAAATTGAACACTAAAATAATTATCCTGAACTTTAATCCCCAGTCAATGCACTTTTTGAAAACCTATATCAGAAGAGTCCGTGCTCTTCCGCGGCCTGTAATGACTCCCCAGTTAACCTATTGCACAATTAATGATATGTCTTTGGCAAAGAACCCCGTGAGGATCCAGGTTGTTAGAATAGATCCTCAGCACCCCTATCTTGTCGTAAGAGGCGACTAAATGGGGCGGTCCTTCGGATGAGACCGCAAAATCCGAGGTCCCGTGTCACAGCAGGTGTGGCACGTTAAAGACCCCTCCCTGCTCAAAAGGCCATAAGCGCCGAGCATAGGCCTAAATTTTGCAGCCCTTCACCGGCAATGGTGACATCTCCATATGACTGAAAAATTCTCAAACGGGAAGTAAAACAATATATAACTAATCAATCAATCTTTGGTAAAGATGTTTCTAATTTGTCTGAATAGGAATTTTCAGACGTGATTTTAAAGACAAGAATTAAGAAAATAAGATGACTTTATCAACGATTCCCGTTTATCGAAAATAAATATTGCACCAAAATCGACATTTGGAAGTTCATAATCAGATAGCAAATATGATCACGTTGCACAAAAATAGTGCATGATTTCGTGACATAGTCACTGACGTATTCAGGATGTCTAATACCTGGATGAGTATATATAAAACACGACATATGCAGATAAGTAAACTTCGGACTTCAAGCCAACTCTCGCACCATGAAGGCTATCTTTGTTCTCGCCGCTGTCATTGTTGCAGGTATTTCGATATTTGCGTTTGGAAACAAATAATAATTGAATGCTGTATGTAGGAAAATCCTATATTATGTATTCTGTTGTCATTATAATGATCTTGTTTCTAAATACAATGGCCGCCCGCGTGTCGCAGTGGTTTGAGCGTCGGGCTCAAAGATCTGATGATCCTTGAGTCGGGGGTTCGAATCCCACTGTGGGACGTGGGTGCCGGTCTTTCGGATGAGACCGTATAAACCGAGGTCCCGTGTCGCAGTAGGTGTGGCACGATAAAGATCCCTCCCTGCTCAAAGGCCCTGAGTGCCAAGCATAGGCCTAAATTTGCAGCCCTGTCACCGGTAATGGTGACAGCCGCCGGATAGCTGAAAAATTGCTCAGGCGGCTATAAACAAACAAACAAACAAAATAAATACAATGTGCCATAACGTCGAATCCTCTGACATACGTAAAAGGGTTCTCTATGTGGAATTTCTTTCTTTCACAACAAATACAAAAAACATCTTCGGCCAAACAATCGTTTTCAATCATTTAAGCACGCTGAATGATAAATCTATGGCAGAACTATGAAGATTGTTTAGGTCTCCGCTTGATGTTTTCGGGAAAAAGAAAATGCGCCAAAATAACCATTGTAATTCTGCATATTATAATTGTAAAAGTCATCATAATGATGCCAAAATTTCAAAATGGAGCCATTTTGAGCGATGAATTACATATTAGTTATCTAGTGATTCTTGCACAAAATGAATTTGAAAAGTGAAAGAAAGACTTTCACGTTTGACGATCTTTTTCTATTCTTTCGCGGAATATCACATGTACGATTATACGTTATACTGAGAGATCAATTGTTCGAATTTATGTTCGTGTTTAAAACCTGGGGAAGATGTCTTTGAATGCTTGCCTCAGATAAGTCCACGTAAAACAATCCATAGGCACAAGTAGCCTATTCTTGTGATATTTTGCATGGTAATCACATGTGGTTTGGTATCCAAATTGGTTTCAATTACCAAGCCAAAAGACAGCATTGCAGCTTTTTTTTTTTTTTTTTTACATCGGGGAGACAGCTATCCAGTTCTAAACAGACTCTAATAAGTACTTCTTCTATGCTTTAAATTAAACCAAATATAACGTGAAGATATTTTATTTCTCGAATACTGCTGCCTTTATTATGGTGACCCCCAATAAACTAGCTGATTCAGCATTTATTTAGCCTTTGGTGATCAGGTCTACCAAAAATCTGTTGGAATTCCCATTGGCACGGATTGTGCTCCTTTGTCAGATTACCTGTTTTTGTATACTCTGCAAAAAAAGAAACGCATAATGGATTTTTTAAGATTTTAGTAGATGTATTTTGGATTATGATTTTACAATAAAAAATGTAGATATTCACTAGAATTGTTTCAATTGAAAAAAATTACAGTCCAAACCTTAGATATTGGTGAAAAAAAAGTCAGATCATCACAGTTAAGAACACTTCCTGTCACGTTTAAATTAGTACCGTGTATGACCACCTCGAGCTGCCAACACAGTTCTGCATCTCCTTGGCATAGAGTCAATCAATGTTCTTACGTTATTGCGTGGAATTGTTCGCCATTCCTGTTGTAACATTTGACGGAGCTGATCGAGGGTCTGAGGCGGAGGTTGGCGCAGGCGCACACGTTTATCCAGTTGGTCCCATAAGTGTTCAATCGGATTCAAATCCGGTGATTTGGAAGGCCATGGTAGCACATTAATGTTGTTCTGCTGAAGGTAGTCAATTGTTAAGCGGGCTGTGTGAGGCCTAGCATTGTCATGTTGGAATAACTCCCTCTGTCGGTCAATTACGCGCATAAGGTGAGGTTGGAGAATTTCGTCTCTGTACCTTTGAGCCGTTAAATTGCCCGGGACATGTACCAGTTCTGTTTTACGGTCATTAGAGATCGCCGCCCACATCATGACGCTACCTCCACCGAAGCTATCCACTTCTTGGACACACGAGGAAGAGAAACGTTCATTCCTGCGCCGGTATACACGGATTCTTCCATCACGTTTCTGTAGCAGAAAACGGGACTCATCGCTGAACCAGATTCTACGCCAGTTGCGGAATGTCCAGCCCCTCAATCTGTTGCACCATCGGACTCTTTCTCGTCTGTGTAACGGTGTCAAAACTGCTCCAAAATACGGTCTTCTGGGTCTAATGCCATATTGTCGAAGTCGGTTGCGGACTGTCTGCGAGCTGATTCTTCTCAATCCAGGTATTCCGACTGCAGTAACTGTTGCAGCAACTGTTCGATTCCGTAGATGAAAGACCCGGATGTAGCGATCTTGTCCAGGAGTCGTAATGCGAGGTCGCCCACTCCTCGGTCGGTCATTAGTAGAGCCAGTCTGCTGGAATCTGTTCCACAGCCGAGAAATTGTGCTCTGATTTACGTTTTCAGTTCGTGCAATCTCACTTTGGGATACTCCGGCCTGGAGACGGCCAATGACGATATTTCGAGTAGCAGGGTCCAACCTTGGCATGGCAGCATTTTAACGTTATGATGAATTCAAGCTTCAAACTTCGTCCTTTTATACGCTTTAATGTAGTGGTTGAATTAAGCACAAAGTTCTCGTGAAAAACGTAAGCCAAATTCCATGGCAATAGAGGTGATGTGCAATTTTAGAGAGTCGCCGAGCTAATTTGGCAGAGAGCCAAATCAAATGAACAGACCTTTAAAGTTTCATACTTACCTGTAAAAAATCAATTACTCAATTGACCATTTCAGTTTACCTGGTAAAATACATAATTTGCATGTTTTAAATTTCAAAAGGGCTATGCGTTTCTTTTTTTGCAGAGTATATTATTCCTTAATTTACAACATTTGTTAATTAAGAAATACTGATATTGTTGTACACATCATTATACGTTGTTGGCAAGATATTTTCAAATTCTGAACACCACTTTCAGTTCCTTAATTACGTGTACTTCAGATAAAAGTTCATCTGTGTCCAGACTTTCAATCGCTTCCAAAGTGACATTTTGGACACCGATTCCTGGTTCCTGTGTTTTGTTTAGTCCATTCTCTTTTCTTTGTTTCAGCACCAGATACCACACTATAAATAAGAATCATACATCAAATCATAACATTTTCTGCATAATTAAAATATTGGGGTCTATATATTTTGTACAAAACACTATTTCTACATTATGTAGTGAGACTTTCATTGTCAGAATAAGGACAAAAAGACAGTCGGACAGACTAAAAACAAACTCTTGCATAAAAATCATAGGGTCATTTGGTAGTTAGAATTAACATATCATTCATTTTTAAAACAATTTGAATGTAAAACATATTTACATTATCAAACACAATAAGTATTTGAAAACAGGTTCCTGCCTAAGTACCTTATAGTAAGTGGTAAAATGATAACACTAATAAGTAACAGACAGACGAAGGCAAACTATGCTATCATTGTCAGACCATAAATGTATTTGCTAGGCCAGATTTACTTGTCTGGTTGGCCCAGATTGTCAGATTAAAAATTACTTTTATACATGAAGTAATTTGTATAGGCTAGGTCTTTAAATTGATCTCATCTACTGGTATATCATCCTCAGGACTGGTAGGTGTATTCAGACTTTCCAAAGAATTCCTCAATTTGCTTGAACATTGCTTACATAACCCTGCAATAACGTAAAACTTACCCTTCATGAATTTTCTTATAGCTAAATGGTAGGTTGTGGAACATTTTGATGTTTGACACATAGAGACTAACTTTACATTGCAAATGCTTCATTCTCAGCAAGTATAAAACACCCATCTATTGCAATAGATGTATTTTGTTACTTGAATAAAGATAAATTATTATGTCATAATCTTTCTGTACAAATCCTGAAACTCATGAGATTGATCACGTTTTGCTGTCTATACATAAGTTTATGTTATATAACATTAGGTTGGACTATATACACCAGAATGATTCTGTACCTCAGTCGGTATATCAGGACAGATGTATGTGCCCTGTTTTATCAATTATTGTGTCGGTACTGTTCCTTGTTCTTGACATATTATCAGCTAGGGAACACTTAGTTTCTATCTCATGTTTCATGCTTTGTTAATGCCGATTTCAAACTCATAAAGATATGCAGTCCCAAGGCAACAAAACAAATTTCAACTGCCTAATTGTCTAGTAGCCCAAAGAAGAGCAGTGTACTAAAATATCTTTTACACTGCACTTATCCTTGAATATATTTTGACCAAAAGTGAATTCCCCCAATCCTTTATTTGGAATTTTGTCACCTACTGTGGGAATTGGACTTTCCCCTTTCTTTTTTTAACCCTCCTCCCAATATCAATTTTGGGATAATGGAATGCGACTGTCTTTTAAAACTGATAAAAACATGCGGATGTTTGATATATTTTGTAAGTGCTTGAGTGTTAGATAGAAAATGCCCTTAGTTCTGAAGAATTACGAGAGGTCTCTTTAGTATATAGCTCTATCTTTCCTACATCTAAATGCCCATTTTTTTTCTTCACTTTATCAATGATACCAAACAATAGATTGACATAACTTTTTAATAGAAAAATACTTTAGAGGAGCCGGAGAGGGACGATTATTACACAAATGTAAAGTTTTCTCACCAGCTTCAACCCATATTGCCTCCCTTGACCGAGGATAATAGAGTCCCTAGCATAATGTAGGTGATGCAGTCGAATCTACCTTCGTCTATCTGGAAGAGGGCTTGTTTGGCACACAATATGGGCCAGTATGGTATCGTTGTTTTTGACATATTTTAGCGTTCGGTATCGCAGAAATCTCCGTCCGGTAGAGAATCAATAATGATTCGTGTACATCATTTTGATAATTTTAACGGTTCATTAAACCTAGTGGTGCAGATGTAAATTTGTTACAATCAATCAATGATGTAGTAACAAAATCTTCGAGATAATGACCAAACGTTTCACAAATAACGCTATCATCTCCAGAACTTAAAAAGTCACAGAGACCAGCATTTATCATATAGAAAAGCTAAGGTAACGAACAGTACTCATTTTCGTTATTCCTATAAAAATACAAATCAGAGACATGGACAAACACGGACTTTAGACATACCAGAAGTGGGATCAGGTGCCTAGGAGGAGAAAGAATCCTCTGTCGACCGATCGCAACCGCCATGAGACCTATATCTTGATCAGGTATATGGAGTAACTCGCAGTCAGAATCAGTGTGTCAAGAACGGCCTAACAATTGGTGAGAAACACGTCAGACAGCATTTGTTCTAATGGAATGTCATAATGCCAAACTATATCGTTATAACGACCATAGAATACGCGAAATACTTACGTTGGAAGAGACTGTACAAACCCTTGTAATATCAACTTGTTTGTCAGTAGCCTGCCTCGATTTAGAAACTAATCATATGCAGAACAAGCTCTTGGATATCGGATCAGTTGAGAGATGTAAACACCTTTATGTAGGTGACAATGGTATATATTGTGCCGATAGGAATTCCAACAGACTGTTGGAAGATCAATTCACTAAAGATTACTAAGATATTGTCAATGAGGAACTCTAGCACCTCTCCAATACCAGCCCCGGAGTACTTTTGCGTGGAGTCATAGTGGTATTTAACAAAATAATTTTTTAGACTCCTTTTCACAAGGGTAATCACCAGTTTTATTGAAAAATCGAATAAATGTAATTATTACGTTTCTTCAACCTGTTAAGAGTAATAATGCATGTCGTTATATAGTCGGAATATATCTACTATTTATGGCAATTTTTATCTGCTTCTCATCATTTGCAAAACTTCACGATAAAATTCTTAATAGATTATTATATATTGAAAATATGGAAATATGTTGACATCATATTATACAGATGCTCAAAGTTCGTCAAAAATGGAAATTTCTAATAGTATGTCATGTTTGTTGCACCTCTTTAAATGCACCAAACGTGGCATCCAACACTTATAAATGACATAGGAAATATATCATACTGATTGTTAGGCCGTTCTTGGCACAATAATTCTTGCTGCGGATTATTCCGTTTACATAATTAAGATATAGGGCTCACGGCGGGTGTGATCGTTCGACAGGTGATGGTTACTCCTCCTAGGCACCTGATCCCACCTCTGGTATTTCCAGGGGTCCGTGTTCGTCCATGTCTCTAATTTGTATTTTCTACAGGAATTGCGAGACTGAATACGGTTTGTTATCTTAGCCTTTTTATTAAGCTGAATATTTCACCATATTAATAATTATTAATTTACAATCATAAATGCTAATACTAACTCATTATGTTTCTCAGAAAGGTCATTTTTATTTAGGGATTGCCTGAAATGCAGTTAGCACTTATTACTATAAATAGAATGAACTTTTATCCACGTCTCACCATTGACTCACTTTAGACCATACATTAAAAAACGTTTAAACGTTTTGACCCCCTTTGTAGGAGATTTTTTCTGCTTTTGTCCGTTTTTCTTTTTAGACAAGCACTTAAGAAAGTATACTGTTTCAAAAGAAAAGTATTTCTTGGTAAGAGACAGTTTCATGATGTAATCCTTGTACTAATTAATCAACTTTGGTTTCGACGAATATTAACAGTATTCCAACTTACATTATTCCTTTTGTTTGCCGCACCATAAATTGTTAGAAGAGCACACAGATTTGTAATATTATAGTGGTGAAGCCATCTTGTCCACTCGATGGTAATGTGCACTTGTAGTTGTTTATATTAATTGCTCAACTTCGCTGGTTGTTTGAGCGTTCGCTTCGTTGTGAGTTCTAATTCCGCTCGTGCCATGGCTGAATCAAGCTTAAGACGTAAATATAGGTAATGATTGTTCGTTCGCAAACCGCTCAGCATATAAAAGTAAGAATGACAGGTCAGTCATATTTAAACTTAAAAACGGTGGTTCTGTATCGCAACTACGGCCTAAGCATAGGTACTTAACCTACAAATGGTGACCCTTCATAGGAAAGAAAAATTCTGAAATGGGCGTAAAACAACAAATAAAACTATATTACTGTCCTGACATCCTCTCTTCCACTGAGACAACAAACTGGTGAGGGGTGTTACAAGAAGATTTAAATGATTTTGAAGAATACCTTTTTCTTCAGTTTCCTCAGAGGATTGTAGGGATCCGAGAGACTGTCGTTTAACTAACTGTGGAGGAGGGTCAACGTTACATTGTATTAACCATGCGTGCACGTGTACTATAGCAGCTGGTGGTGATGGTATGTAATGTATAAAAAATATTTTACCTCAAACTGAAAAGAACTGATCTGATTGGATTATTCCGTTTCGTGATTAGGAAAGACAAATTTCCATGCAATAAATATCATAATTGAAGTTCATGTCGTTCCATCAAAGGTTCGGAATTCTGTTATAGATTGAATGGATTTTTTCAAGAAATATTGACGCTTTAGTTGTGGTAAGCATATTGAATGAACGTTAGGGGCATATAAAGCTCACTGAGAATTCCTTGATGATACTTTTTTTTTACTTTTTTTTTTATTATTTTCATATTTTTAATGAATAATAAATAAGGATTAGGCAGCAGACTATACTTATATAAGCCCTCTCCTTAAGGTACAAAGTACATGCAGAGTTGTACGAAAAATTACAGTATAATAATTGATAATATTTCAATATATATCAAGTGAATAGCTAAACTATCATTCAAGGTATTATAATTATACACGTATAAGGGGTATGATCACTTCATATGCATAAAATTCTAACAGAGAAAATAGCAAGATTAAGAAAAACAAAAACAAGTCAAAATAAACATGAAGGATGGAAAAAGTACAAAGGAAATAGAAAATGAAAAGAAAAAGAAAATAGAAATGAGGTACCGATTCAACAGGATACGGTCAGGTATATATAAAATTGAATATAATATATGATACTGTTTTCTTAGATGAATAAATATTCATATTACTGTACAATATTATTTAACGTAACGAATATACATTAGTTAGCACATAGCACCGACAAACGTATTGCATTTATGTTCTTGTTCGTTACACTCCAACGAACATAAATCATTTATAAAAGAATAACAACGCGAAAATAGGAATAGGAACGCTCTCGTAATTGCAGTTTATTTTACACATGATACAAAAATTCATTAATTCTTTCTTTTACCCCGAATCTTTAAATCTAGAAAACAAAATAACATGATTTCAATACATGACTGTATATAATTAAATATAATGTAATGAGAGCGGGTGGGTGGGAAAGCGTGCAACTGTGTCGAGAGAGAGCCTTCGAATGCGGTAAATTCTTACAAAAGGGAGAAAGGGTGCGCTCGTGTTGAACACCTGTAGAACAGGTATTCCATATTTATTTTAGCCAATCGGATGACATGATAAATAAACAACCAGTAAACACGTGTTCGATAGAATTACGTTTTGTAATCACTTCAATAAATACATTATGCAGCAACAAAGTAGAAAACGAAAAATATCTGAATCGTGAAAGCCTTCACAATAACTAATTATTACGTCAATTTAGTTGAATGCAGAACATCATAAATTGTCAATGTAGGTATATCTGAAAGAAGCTTTAACATAAGACCATTTTCAAAGATGCTTTTCAGCCTTGTGTGAAACGTTTGATCTGTAGCTTACACCAAACGTTGAAATATCAACCATGTCTATCTTTGGCAACATGACGTCGTGAAAATCTAAATCTACCATCTCACCTTTCCAGATGATTTTATGTTTGCAAAACGCAATTTGGTATTATTCATAACGGGGAACCATTTTTCTCATGCATATGACATTATTAACTTTCGATCAAGAAGAAAAAGACACTGTTTGAAATAGATAATTAAATATTTCATCATGTCTATTTTTAGGCGGTTGTACTATGGCCAGTGAATGCATCAACCGATGTGATCATGGACGGGAGCACCACTGTATCGATGGACATTGCAGATGTACTCACCTTTAAATCTATGTACAGACTAATTAAATATTGATTACAGAAAAAGAGTATTCTTATTCAGAAAATACAATGATACCGTTACCTAAACATCCCAATTCAACAACATTCTGAAATTAGGAACAAGAAACCACAGGCCATATTGCTCACCTTGGCATTAGTTAAAAAGTATCACTTGTACAAAGGGTTAAGAAGTCTAGAAAAATTCCTGATCTTAATACATGTTAAATTCTAATAATCAGCAATTTTATAGAACAAGGTGTGAACTTATGTACATTAACATAATATGAATAATTTGGACCAATCTTAGAGTCTAACACCTGTAATTATGAAATTCTCCACTTTGATACATTCTTTTCTGCGTTTCCTAAATGATACCATAATCATCTAAGTTAGAAATGTCTTTCAAATGAGAAAGGCAATAAACGCTACCATAATTTTGACTCCATCCTGAACCAAACGATACCAACACCTTCTGTCTTGCCCCATGAGATAATGAAATTTACAAGACTACTTACAGGAAATTTCTATTTAGTTTCAACTTTGTATCGTAAAAAGATATGATTTAAATGTTCACACACACACACACACACACACACAGAGAGAGAGAGAGAGAGAGAGAGAGAGAGAGAGAGAGAGAGAGAGTAATAAATAAGGACGTTAGCCAGAAGGAAAATGTGAATTTTGAATTCATTCATAATAGTCCGAATATGTTTCTAGCTCTAGCCACGTGGAGCGCGAGGCCTCCTTTATGTAGAACCAAAATTTCTTTCTTTTTTTTAAAGATAATTTAAAGCCAAAGGATAAAAAAACGGAATAGATAAAAAATTAAACACTTTAAAGAAAAACTCAATAAAAGAATCAAATGTTTTAGTAGTATGAAAATATCAAAGCCAAAGGGCCTCAACCATAAAAGATGATCAATAGATTTAAACAGAGAAAAATTATAATATATCAGTGAATGAAATAAAAATATATTTAGTACATATATTTGTTAATAAAATAACCGTTTTCATAATATAGAAACATTACTAAGATTTTATATTTTGTAAACATCTATATCATCTTGTTTGGAAAATAAAAATGCCACAAAACAATCAATATACAAATATTAAAAGACAGTAAGATTCATAATTGGAAGAATATTTTTAGCACTATATTAAGCTAGGAAATTAACCTAAATGACAGAAAAAATTACAATTGTAAAGTTGTACTTCGATGAGTGATAAGCCTTACATTAAGCTACTCTAGTCCTAACCTACACAAGATCAAGCCACTGGTCACTGGACCTACAAATCAGGCGGAGGAGAAATAAGCCTGAAATTAATCCTATCTAAGTCCTAACCTACACAAGATCAAGCTGGACACACCCGTCTGGCTGGAGAGGATTGGTGGGGGAGGGAATCATCAGATTATAATATCTCAAAACAGGCATATAAATTGAATGATTACTGAACATTGTCTAAGGATTTGACAATTTAAAGCACAAAATGACCTATGACTATACACAGAATTTTGTTAAAATTCTAATAAAATTGATAGTTTCTACAATTGAGGTGAAATGTTTACTTCTGGTAGGTTGAATGATTGATTATATATTGTTTTCCGTCCCGCTTGAGAATTCATATGGAGAAGTCACCATTACCGGTGAAGGCTGCAAAATTTAGGCTTACGCCTATGACCTTTGAGCAGGGAGGGATCTATATCGTGCCACATCTGCTGCGATTCGAGGCGTCGGTTTTGGGGGGTCTCCTCCGAAGGACCGCCTCATTTAGTCGCTTTGTACGACAAGCAAGGGTTACTGAGGACTTATTCTAACCTGGATCCCTATGGGTTACTTCTGGTAGGGGAAATATTCATTTGTTGTCAAATATCAAACCGAAGTAAATAAATTGCTCAATCATTCATAGTGTCTCAAAGGAAACTGAAAGTTCCTATTTTAGTATCTTCATTCTGAATGAAATTACTGAACATTTATCTATTTCTACTGAAATACCTCAAAATAACCAAACCCATTCTTATACAAAACCATATGGGGAGTATCCACTGCTTTCAGTACTCATAGTTGATGCATTTCAAAAAATTGATTCAAAAACAAAAATGGCCGGGTTGCTACAAAACATGTTATCTCTAATGGAATATGTATGTATGTATTAAACTTTAAGATTATCTCTATTCACCGCCCACACAGATAACCACGTGTTTTCGTGCATATCGTTTTCCTGAAATAAACTGATGTAGAGACGAGACGCAATCTGTTTTACTGTACTACTTCATATAAACTACCGTAATATTTAATCTTTAACCTAATTGAAAGGATGCAGTCATCAAAATTCTAGGAATTATAGCATACCACAAGAATTAGCTGATGCATAGCTCATGGCTTGATCAATGGATTGAATTTTATTGACTTTATTGAGAGAATTTGAGACTCCTGTCAAGGTACTACGTTTGATGCTTGGTAAACTAAACGTTTAGATTGTTTTCACATAGGCCTATACAAAAACGGCCGATACAAACAAGTAAATATTTACAGACCTTACATGGGATCCGTGTTAGAATATGTCCTTGATCAGTACCTTTTTTCGTGAAAAGGCAACTAAATAGGGCGGTCTTTCGAATGAGACCGCAACATTCCGTCGAGGTTCCAACGGAAGTTATTATTTTCTTTTCAGGGTTTTATTAGAATAAAGAGAATCTATCATTTTCAGTAAGTGCACGTCTCCGGTCCCGGGTAAATAGCTTTCCGCATTTGATGCGTTTTCTTGGCAAGCATGCCAGGTACATTACGTATGCGTATGCACCTACTATTTTATATTTTTCCTTATTCCATTCTATCAATATGTAATTAACAAATTATTTCTACGCGATTTTTTTTCATGTTGTTAAGATAATAGCTGCAATAACTTGCATGCACATGTAAGTATGCAATAAAGCTTTCTTAGTATTTTTGTCTCATTTATTTAAATTTTCAGAATGTTTTACTATAAAACGATATGTATTTTGTATTTTGAGCATTGCATTGTGTTTTAAAACGTGATTTCAATTGTTTCTTACCGGTCGCGGTAGCTCAATGGTTAGAGCGTTCGCTTCGTAACCAGGAGGTCGTGAGTTCGAGCCCCGCTCGTGCCATAGCCGTGTCAAACAGAAGACGAAAAATAAGTAGTGATTACTCCTTTGCCAAACGCTCGGCGTTTAGAAGTGAGAATCACTGGTCTTTCGGATAGGACCTTAAAAACGAAGGTCCCGTGTCACGGTAGGCGTTGGCACATTAAAGAACCCTCACTGCTACGGCCCTGAATACTAAGCATAGGTCTAAATTTGTGGTACTTCACGTACAGCTGGTGACGTCACAATATGAGTGAAACATTCTCGACGGGACGTTAAACAAATAAACAATCAATCAATCGTTTCTCATTCCCTATATAGTCCTATTGGAGAGGTGCACTGGTCGAGTCCAGCTAGAAAATCACTCGGGTGTGACAATCACATTTGGGGTAAATATGGATAGAATAAGATATGCTATCTGAAAGAAATATGGCGGATAACGTGAGGAATGTGTACAAATTTATTGATTCACGTCAGCTTTAACCGCTGCTTTTGTCTACAGAGAAACTACTTATTCGGTAAACCAGTAATGAACATCAGCACATTACATACATTTGTTTAAATTGTGTATTTAGTTGAATTGTTATAGAAATAAATTTTTGAGTATACACACAAACATTATGATTTGATTTGAACACATTTTATCAGGTTGGAGACACATTCCCTATAGCGAGATCTCGCTATGGCGTGATTTGTCTCAATGAAATTGACAACACAGTCAAGAAATTTTTTATAAATGTTGCTGCGTATGACGGCAGAATGATGTAATCCAATGCATATCGTGAGTGTTTTTGTTTGATTTATATATTGGCAGTTGTTTCAGACACTTTAGAACTTTTCCTTCTGTTTACGTAAAACACGAGGAGATGTACGCCTCTGGTGATTTTCTCGGTTGTAGGGGATATATTTACTCTCCCTAAAGAGGGATGATCGCGTTGTAGCGGGAAGATCTCGCTATAGCGGAAGTGTTCCCAACCTGTTTATTGCAAAGATGATGTAACATAAGGATGAGGCGCAAGTTCTTGAACTTAGAACGCCCTCTCCTATGATAATCAGTTATACAAAATAATGCTCAAGAAATGAAA
This sequence comes from Ostrea denselamellosa, assembly GCA_024699665.1. Lineage (NCBI taxonomy): Eukaryota > Metazoa > Mollusca > Bivalvia > Ostreida > Ostreidae > Ostrea > Ostrea denselamellosa. Next base: position 9,723,935 of record JAMZEH010000042.1, read on the forward strand.
CACAATGGTATCAAAGGTTAAAATATGATTAGATGAATTGCAAGTATTAAACAAATCATGTCAGTAAGTCCATTTAATCAATCAATCAACTTCTCCATCGTCACTGTCCCTTATTTATGTGGCAATATTCCATCATCACCTGCATATGGTTTTTGCATCTCCCACTGATTCGATACGCTTGTTCTGCATATGATCAGTTTTTAACCGACAAAGAAGATGGTGTTACAGGGGTTTGTACAGTCTCGTCTAAAGTCAGTATTTCGCAAATTTTATGGTCGTTATAACTAGTTTATATCTAGTTTGTCAGTACAACTTACCATTAAGTCAAATGCTGCCTTGTGTGTTTCATACCAATTGTTAAGCCATTCTTGGCACACTGATTTTGACTGCGGATTGCTCCGTTTACCTGATCGGAATATAGGGCTCACAGCGGGTATGACCGGTCGACAGGAGATGCTTACTCATCCTAGGCACCCGATCCCACATCTGGTATGACCAGGGGTCCGTGTTTAATACTGTTTGTTATCTTGGCCTTTTCATATCATATATACACACACATATATATATATATATATATATATATATATATATATATATATATATATAGCTTAATATGAATTAATAATCAAATATATTTCATGTAATTTTAATGCATTTCAATAGATTCTACACAAGAAGCGGCAAAGGTTGGTGCATTGTATAAGCGCCATAAAAGGAGTTTTTCTAAGACATGGAAGTGTTGTATGCCGTGTAAAATAGAAATACATATATACTGTGTTACATGGTAGTATAGCTGAACAATCCTTTGTTTCCAAAGTGTGAAGGGTCTCTGATATATAAACAAATTTCTTTTGTGATAACACTTTTGAGAGGATTCAGTACACCAGATACAGGGTTATTATGTGATGTTTTTTAATAATCTTTTCTTATATGTTTGTAGAAAGGACGATCATTTTCATCAACACTAGCTTTATATTGGAAGCTAAATTTAATTTCTCTATCTGCCTGTTTCTATATATAGATACATTTATAGCTTGTTCTAGAAACGAAAGTAAAATTTATCATTGAATGATTTTTCTTGTTCATACGTGTATCAATAATTCATATTTTTTCTGAAAAAATGGTATGAATACTGATACTTGTGCATTTTAGCATATATTTATAAAAATCTATCGAAAATTTTCAACCTGAAATTCCAAACTATATATAGAAATGAGAAAATTTTCACATTACATTTTTAAAAATAAAAAGTTTTCAAAAACACGTGTAAAATACTAAGTCCTATAATAAACGTGTTCAAAATTTCCAGTCAGCCCATCGGTACTTGGTAAGTAAAAATTTTGTTGTGTTTGATTTTCAAGACAGAGCTCTCTCCGCTTCGTTGTTTGGAAAGTATTAAAAATAGCTTAACTTCCGCGCAAGCGCGACAACTCTTAATGTCCAAATAGAAAATGCAGAGGTTGAATGAAAAGTGTCCAAAATTCAAATGAATTTAAGACCAACATTTGAATAATTGCGTGCATTAGTTACGTTGTTGATATCATATTCAGTAAATAAAACTTAATTATTAGGAAATCACTTGGACCTGCAAATTTTGTTTCTTCATTATTTAAATCCATACTGAAAATTAGAAGTGCAATTTTTCCATGGGACTTGAAAATCCTTCTTTATAACAGACTTTATAACAGAGAACTTCTAACATGCAAGTTACTAATTAACATGTTTTGCTGTGAATTTAAATTATTGTTCTCCTACATTGAATTGTTAGACATGAATGTCAATGGATATCTTTAAATCATGAATTAATATAATACTGAATTAATGGGCATTGTAATTAAAAATAACCACTTTTCAAATAAAAGACATATAATAAATTGATATAAGAATATCTTTAATTATGATTCAATTAGTGATATCATTAGTTAATTTATAATTAAAGATATCATAAATTGAATTATTTGATACATCAACAACTGAGGAATTGCTAACTTCATGAGCACAATAATAAGAAGAAAATATCATTATTTCAATGGGAGAGCAATAATTCAATTAATTCACTAATTTAACAATCATAGGCGTAATCAATGGATATTAGGGTGGTAACTGAACTAATTAAAGAAAACAATAACCTAAATCATACACAGTAGTTAAATTGTAACGTAAGTGCATTCAGAGAATGTAACCAAATTTTAGCAATATTTTGTTGAAAATAAATGTGCAAAAATATTTTCAACAAAAAGAATTTTATTTATATAGTTGTCCAAAAATAACTTTCATCCCCCCTACTTATTGTGTAATAAAAAGATGATGAAAATTAGACAAATCATTTTTCAAAATATCAAAATGCAATTTTGTTTAGAAGAAAAATAATTAATTGTTTGGTAAACTTTCAGTAATGTATTTAAAGGTGACGGTAATTTCAGAGTAATTGGAGCTGTATGCAGATATTCAACAAACCAGACACTTCTGGAAACTTCCATTGATTCAAGCACAGGCACTTGTTTCTATAAATAATTTATGACGTCAGTATACCAATAATACACGTGTTATTATTATACAGACGTCATAACTTATTTACAGGAACAAGTGCCTGTAGATTCAAGACTTATATTACGGATTGAAGAAATGAACAGACATTCAAAAATTATCAAAACTTAATTTTTCTGTAAGATCAAAATCAAACATCGATAAACATAACAATATCTACAATATCTACCTATTTACTTCATTATTCCCATCGTATTATTATAAGATGTCTCTCACCTCTAGTCGGCGCGAGTTCGAATCTCGCTCGCGCCGATATATGTGGCAAAGTTTGTCAGTTTACTTTCGGAAGGTCGGTGGTCTCTTCACAAGTACATTGTATCTGGGTTCTGTCCTCCACCAATAAAGACTGAACGCCACCAGATAACTGAAAATTTGTTGAGTGAGGCGGAAAGCAACAAACAATCAATCAATCTTCTTTTTTTAAAAATCACACTGGTTAGGATCCGCCAAAGCATGTACACCACTTTACATTCTTTTTATGCTTATCTAAAACGAAAGTAGGTTTTTAATTAATTTGACGATAATTACTAATGAAGTAAAATTCAATTACAGCTTACGGACTTCACCTCATATATGAAACAATATTAGAGCTGCAAGCAGCAATACTGGAGGAAGTGTTTTGGAGTTATTCATTTCTAAATATAGGTGCGCAAGGTTCATCACCTGTTTTTTAAAATAAACTGAAACCTATCTTTTTTCAATCTGCATTTAACCAGTAATTCGGTATATATGTAAACAGATTATTCTTTGTTTTAGTTTGTTTTTCATGTAAAGCGCTTTAGGGTATTGATTAGGTAAAATGATATATATATATATATATATATATATATATATATATATATATATATAATATATATATATATATATATATATATATATATGTATATATAATTTGTAAAATAGGCCCAATTAATACACATACGCAACAGACGTTTTAGAACCAGATGATATAAATTATATCACAGGAACCAGTAAATTTGTGTGCATTAAAAATAGCAGAGGTCTGTACAATACTTCCCCCTAATATAAAGGAGTTTTTTTTATTTGGAGGTGGTACGTTATAGACCCAGACTATTATTATTGTAAACAAAATTACTGGTTACAGTGATTTCATACTCACTTGATCGACAAGTAATGTATACATATCAATATTCATAGTGATCATTTTCATAGGCGTGTATTATTGTTTTTCGGGGGGAGGGGGGAAGCTAGCGGAAATAAATTAATAGCTGGCAGAAAAAAGTTGGAAAGCTGACCTTTTAAAATTTCTTGAAAACAAAAAACAAAATAAAAAGTTGATTGCCCGACTTTCAAGGACTTGAAAAAAATTTCTTAAGGGGGTGGGAGTGTCCTGCACTATGAGTGCCTCAATATTTTCCCCCATTTTAATTCGGGGGAGGTGGAATCTTTCACTGTTGATCAGAATTTTCAAGCTTGTATTTTTTTTCATTACTACTGTTGAAATTGATGGAGGGGCAAGTCCCAATTCAATATACAGAACTATAACGAGCATAGAAAATAAAAAAAAAATAAAAAAAAAATAGAGTTGTCACATTAGGCAGAAATTTTACACTCAATAAGATGATTGAAAAGGATACTAATGATCAATAAAGTAATTTTAATATATATTTCGATGTAGATTTATTTAGAAGAAGGCGTGGAAGACCAAGCAAGATGCACCGACGACCATGTAACAAGATCAATTGAAATATAGAATTTCTATCAAATGTGGACATTGCATGATTTGTTGGACCACAAAAGAAATCTGCAGTACCAGAGGAAGTTTGCATACTAATATAACTAATCACGACCCTACTGATCTCGAAATTACCGTGTAGAAATTTTTATTCCCTATTGAGGTCCCATCCTACCCTTGGGGCCAGGATTTGAACTTTTACTTACACTATCTGTAGATATTTTTAAACCCAAATATTTTGTAAACCAAATATTTACGAAACCAGGACATTATAACCATTGTATAATTCAAGGAAGATACTAGTTTATTGTTACCCGCCAGGTTTCTGAGCCGTAAAGTGGGACCGACTTGACATTGTTGTTGAAAATCCGGATCTTGTTGATTGTGGGGGCTAATGATCTCCAGATAGGTCTTTGTTCAATCCGCGCTTGATATCTTCGTTTGTCTCACATCTTTACTGACGACACTGCCCAAATCTTGTGTTTGGTCATTCACGGTAAGTGCCCATATTTCTGTTGTTAACCACTCCTATGTTTCCTCTGGCAGCCGGAAAACCTCGCTGAAGTTGTTCCTTAGAGCTTGAATTCTTTCTGTACGTTGAATTTGTATGAAGGTTCGATGCTGCGTCTGCTTCTCGCTTCATCCTGACGTCACGCAGGCTCCTTCTCCAACTTTCGCCCGGTGGTGATGTAGTCGATCTGATTCTCGGTCTTGCCGTCAGGGGAAGTGTGGTCTTGTGAATTTTCTTGACGGGGAAAAATTGTGCCTCCAATGATCAGGTCGTTGAAACTTCAGGACTCTGAAAAGTTTGCCATTTTCATTGTGTTCTCCGATGCCATGTCTGCCCATGGACAGTTTTTTGTTGGTTTTGTCTGCTCACATTTTTGTTTTGTTTTGTCCATGATGGCGTGTACTTGTTCATATAAGTATAGAAATACTCTGTAGTAGAGTGTCTTCATCATATATTAGCCACTTCATTTTCATGAATAAGAACACGGTGTCGTAGAACGATGTTCTATGCAGTATATACGAGGGTGAGTCAATACGTAGCCTGCCTAACTTATTTCCAGTTGAGACCCACCTCTTCTTTTTCGATGTAATTGCCATCTACCGTGATGCACTTTGGCCAACGGTGTTCAAGTGCCATCAGCCCAGAATTGAAAAAGTTCGGGTCCTTTCCATTGACCCACTCCTAATCTCCCATCACGACCTCCTCATCAGACCGGAAATAACGTTCACGGATATCCTTTTTCAAGTTTGGGAGTAGGAAGAATTCGGTAGGAGCTAGATCAAGCAAATAAGCAGAAAATAGTATTAACTGATACCCGTTTCGCTCTACAGCATCCATTGCAACCTCGCAAGTGTTGACTCTCGCGTTGCCCTATTGCAGCAAAACTCCTTTAGAGAGCGTTTTTCACGGAGCGTAAGACCCATAAACATCGCCTATCATTCAATATCTTATTTAAGAATGATTCCATACGCGTGCAATTTTGTACCCAGATATAAAACATGTATCAAAACAAGACATGAAAATTGTGGCTGTCTAGGTCAACCGGAAATAAGTTAGCCTGGTTACTTATTGACTCGCCCTCGTATTATTTAATATGCATTAGTAATATCGTTTTAATGTGATTTTCTTTTCTTTTCCTTGCAGCGAGTAAATATAACTGAGAGCTTGATTGGAAACTCTGGTGAGTAACCGCTTACTTATAAGTGATCAATTTGGTAACCCTATTCAAATATTCATCAAAATCATTTGTATGTACTGATATTTATTTTTACCCTTATTCCAGGTAGTTATTTGAAAGTCTACAATATGAGAGGTAGCGACACACATAATGGACTATTCCACAGCGTAATATTATCGGCTGCCGTCCTTTTTCTGGTAGTGGGTTGCCTGTGTTACAAATATCACGACCAACCTTTCTGGAATTCTACATTCGACCCGTTTGAAGTTGTTCAAAACGAACTAAGCTATGAGTTGATTTTTGTGACGTTGGGCTTAATCGATGTGATCATTGGACAAATACTACTAAGATTTTTCGTGTTGATCACAGAACTGATCTACACACGAAGCCTCTATAACGGCAACATATATTCTGTGATTCATCAAAGTTTTAGTTCACAGACATATATACCATTCCTGACATTACCTATTCTCGTAGCGATGATGACATACATGAATCTCACGGGGGCCGGACTCTCCGTAGTGGGGAGGATTATGCAAACTAAATGGAACTGTGACTTTATTATTTCTATTTCATTAATATCATATCTTCTCCGACTACATGTAAGTATATGAGCAGTGGCGGATCTAGAGGGGTGGTTACGGGAGGGGGGTGCAACAATTTTAACCAAAAAAGGTCATTTTGCCATTATCGGGTCTTCACCCCCCCCTTTGGGGGGGGGGGGAAGGTATAGACGTGGGTCGCAACATCCCCCTTTGAAAATATTCTGGATCCGCCCATGCATGGGTACTCTGTGTTGCCTGAAGCACCAAGTGCCCTCAAGCATTATTAGTTATTACATGCTGCTAGGTGTATTTCAATGAAGACTTTTTAAAGAATGGAAATGTTTGCAATTGATATAAACACTACATCAAATGTGACGTGTAATGAAGTGTATTTTTATTCTGTGACAGAGTCCAACACGTGCACATATGAGCAGGTATATTCAAGAACACAAACTGAACGTTGGTCACGGTTTCGCATGGTCTTTTTACTTTGGATATTTAAGGCTTATAATTCCTGGTAAGTTTTTAATTGTTTTGTGTTTGCAGAAAATGGTGTAAGTACGAGTAACTGATGCCTGTCATGTATAATACTGGTATAACACACACACACACTCACAAGGACATTTACTTTATCTTGCTTCTCCACAGGTTTGCAATCACGTATTGAATCTTGGATGCACACCAAGGATTTAACCAACAAATGTAAAATAATATCAAAATTGTATATTCTCGTCCCCAAATCTTGCTATTGTCCACCATCATTAACCACCGCCGACCCCCAGCTGAAGGTTGCGGGGGTAACGCCCTCCTTTGTGGCCAACAGAGCGGGCAACCAGCGCCGAGAATATAAAAATACTGTATATTGCTTCGAAGCTGACGGAACTGTAAGTCAAAATTTAAATATGATTGATATAATTTTCAGTAGAGGGGAATCTGGTCACGAATACATGGTCTACATACATGTAAAATTGAGAGAGAAAATAATAAAGAATCCTGAAAAGTTGTAAGATTTCAAGAGACAGGAAAAATTCAGTTGTGGATTTCTTGTGATGAGTTTTCCTTTTTCAGGATTACTATTGTTTAGTGGAATATGCAACGCCCATTTTGTCTCTGTATGAAATGAGCAATAGCGAGGAAGCTGGTTTATCATCACATGAGAGACTACTACAAATGAATACATTTGTGTCAACTTTACAGGAAATAATTGATTCCAATCCTAACACTAAAAATTACTGCAGTCTCGTGGTTTTTGATGGTATGTTCACATAAATATACTTCTGAATGATCACTATTGATGAACGTTGTATAAATAATCATAACCCAATTTGTGTGTCTGTTGTAGATAAAAATTCTGATGGACGGGAACAGTCAATAACAGATTTGTTGAAAGAGAAGATCGAGCTTGACTTGAATGAACAAGCAATGACTCGAACTCTGTGAAAAATCTACGCTGAAGAACCACAGTACAAAGCATCAAATTGATATTTAACATTTCTATCACATATAGCACATTGTGTTAAAAATAAAAAAAAAAAATCAACAAAACCAAAACTAAAGATGTTTCTACGTTAATAGCTAGGAAAATGTTAAAAACTGTACCATCCTACTGGTTAAAAAAACACTTTTTATTTCTGACTAACTCTAATAATTCTTTTATAAACAAGAAAACTAATTGTCAACTTCCTTGATTTATTGTTGGCACTTTCTCCTTCCGTTAAATACAAAGCAACTGACCGCATTATGAAATTTTCATGGCTCTGTTATTTACCAGAATGACTTTCAAGCAATCAAATTACATGTATACTGTAACTGAAGATAAACTGTTCAGTCAAGTTAATTCTCTCACATTGAGTGTTACGCCACTTATGACAATGACAATATTTCATTCGCTCCCCTATAAACTTGAACATCACTCTTCAAACTTCCGCTAGAGTTTCTTTGCTTTCTGGATAGGCTTCGTCAGGGAGTTGAATCACTCTTGTCTGATCTATGATCACAGTCCCTGGTGCGTTTGGACAAGTCTTGCCATTCCACATGCTGTGTATCAATAGTATTCCTTCTCTCCAAGAACATCAATCATTTTTTATTACAGCTTCATCCCATGGCCCATGAATATTGCTGTTCAGTGATAAAATCAATATAACGAATTGAAATATTATTTAAAAAAGAAAACTGCATACTGGTGGTAAAAAAAATTCTTCGGGGATGGGGGATGGGAGGGGGTGGGGTTAATATGTGTGGTAGGGGACATATTCATGAATTTACATCTTGAACAAGAGAGAGGAAAATACCCCAAAAAAACCCAATAACTCTTCACAAATTACTTTCTCAAATCAAGAGAATTTGTCCCCACAAATATGATTCTCCAGTATTTGAAATATGAGAAAAACATAAAATGAAATAGATTTTACAAGACATGAGCTCACTTTTTGAGAGGCTGCAGACTTATCAACCAGGCAGGGCAGATAAAGGTTATGAAGAAATGACCCAGAAGAAACATGACTGCTGGCACCATGGAAATGGTAAACAAAGCTAACAGTGCCATAGAGCCTAACACCATCGTCAACATGACATTCAAAGCTGGGACGACATCCTAAAATAATAAATTATTTGATAATCCACTTGAGAACGTCAAGCAGTCATAGTATATTGTGTACTTTGAATAATTAAAGATTATTGTGTTAGAAATTACCATTAAATACAAAGAGAAATGTAGTAAAACACATTTTAAAAATATTCTGTCAAGTTTTTGGAGCAATTTACCTTCAGTTTGTGCCTCAGCCTGGGCCAAAGACCAAAGATTTGTAGAGAAAATGTAACAGTCGCAAATGCATGCCAAGAACTGTGGAGACGAGAGGCAAGGCAAACTGAGGCAAACAGACCAGCATTCAGTGAAAAGGCTTCAGACACACTACAAATCAAACATACCAGCATTCAGTGAAAACATTTCAGATACACTACAAATCAAACTGACCAGTGAAAAGGCTTCAGACACACTACAAATCAAATAAATACTGTTAAAATCAATGTACAGAAAACATACCTGTATACTAGTAATTTTGTTCAACATCAGAGGAAATATTTAAGTGCAAGTGCAAAGAGGTAAATAAAAATTTCTAAATCCCTAAAAGGCAGTTATATAATGATTTTAAACTTTACAACAGTAAATATAAAATATATTGGCTATTGCAATCATGTTTTAAGGGAAATGCCCTTATGTGAAATTCTAAGCGCTAAATATCATCTTATTCATACTAACACAGCTGCCTGTACACCATAGTTATGAAATGCCAGGTTTGCAAGAAGCATCACAGTTGTCATGGCATAAATTGTGTCTGTTGAAATGGTCTCTGTCAAGGACACAAGCACTGGAGACAAACAGTAGCTAAATCCCATGAACATCACAAAAGTTTTCAAATCTTGTAACACTACAAAAATGACATCATATGACACAAAATGATTAGTGAGAAAAAAAAATTAATGGTTTTATTCAGCATCCTCTACATTAGTCCAGCTTACTAACCTGTTCTTTGAGCCACATTTTCAGTAGGGTCTGATTCAGTGTATTTATCCACCAATTACTAACCTGTTCTTTGAGCCTCATCTTCAGTAGGGTCAAATTCTGTGTATTTATCCACCAGTTACTTACCTGTTCTTTGAGCCCCATCTTCAGCAGGGTTAAATTCTGTGTATTTATCCACCAGTTACTTACCTGTTCTTTGAGCCCCATCTTCAGCAGGGTTAAATTCTGTGTATTTATCCACCAGTTACTTACCTGTTCTTTGAGCCTCATCTTCAGAAGAGTTTGATTCAATGTATTTATCCACCAGCTTACTAACAGTGTAACCAATTCCAGAGGAGGCAACAGTAATAAGCACTAAACTATCTGGAGAAAGTCTGTTTTCATCCATGTAGATGAAAGATGCAATGAACAAACACATACTGGAAAAAATGAAAATCAAACAATTAGACAATCAAAGTACAGATATACACATGAAATGAATGGAAACAAGAGGCCCATGTGCCGCATCATTCACCTGAGTCACCTTGGCCCATATTTAAAGATTTTCCCTATATCTTTGCATATAAAACATTGATCCCCTATTGTGGCCCCACCCTACCCCCTGGGCCATGATTTTAACAAAATTGAATCTACAATATGTCAGAAAGCTGTCATGTAAACTTGAACTTGTCTCGCTCAGTGGTTCTATTGTGGCCCCACCCTACCCCAAAGGGCCATGATTTTACCAAACTTGAATCTGCCCTATATCAGGAAGCTTTCCTGTAAATTTGAACTTTACTGGACCAGTGGTTCTTGAGAAGCATTTTAAACAACCCCACCCTATTTTGAAAAGATTTTTAAATGACACCACCTTATTTTTGCATTTTTGTGATTATATCCCCTCTGAAGGGGGCATAATCCTTCATTTGAACAAAGTTGAATCCCCTTCAAGTTCATCCAAGTTTGATTGAAATTGGCTCAGTAGTGTTGGAGAAGATTTTGAAAGATTTTTTCCCTAAATTTTCGCATGTAAAAGTTTGATCTCCTTTGTGGCCCCACCCTTCCCCCACGGGCCATGATTTTAACAAACCTTAATCTGCACTATGTCAGAAGCTTCCAATTAAATGTGAACTTTCTGGACCAGTGGTTCTTGAGAAGATTTTTAAATGACCCCACCCTGTTTTGCATTTTTGTGATTTTCTCCCCTTTGAAGGAGGCATGCCTTTCATTGAACAACCTTGAATCCCCTTCACTCAAGATTGGTTTGTATTAATTTTTATTCAAATTGGCCCAGTGATTCTGCAGAGGAAGATTTTTAAAATTTGTCGGTATAATTTTGCTATTTTGCTCATTTCCCCTTGGACAAGGACACTGCTTTTCATTTGAACAAACTTGAATCCCCTTCGCCAAGGATGCCTTCTGCTAAATTTGGTTGAAATTAGCCCAGTGGTTCTGGAGAAGAAGTTGAAAATGTGAAAAGATTAAAGATGGACGAAGGACAATGGGTGATCAGAAAAGCTCACTTGAGTTGAATTGGTGCAGAACATTGGTAAAAAAGAGAAAACGTTTCCAAGTAACAAATAATTTCTGTTTCAAAAAGTGTAACAGTTTTGAAAACATAAATTCAATATTCAAGTTTTTAGTTTTTGTTGTTATTTAAACCATTTGAATAATTTTTCCCCATCAAATTTTGTGTTCAATTTAAAACTAAACTAATGATAAAGACATGCTTGATTTGTAGTGAAATTACTTTGTAATACATGTATAAATTATGAATTGATTGCTATCAGACTCCAAGATTTGTGTGAAAATGAGAGAGAAAGAGATGTTTTGTTTTGGGATTATCAATTGTTTTGCATTATGAAAAAATCAATAATAATGTGAATTTAATCTTTGTCTCTCTCTCAGCTACACAAAAATTCAAAAGAACTTTATATTACACCTACCTACTTATCTGCTGAGTTATTTCCCCTGATGCCTTTACAACAGACCAATATTCATAGTTTTTAATGTATACTGAAACAAAAAAAAAAAAAAGAAAAGAATGTTCAAAATTTCCAGTATGAGTAATGTACATGTATATATATAGCAAGGAGATATGTTTCTAATGTTTCTAAAACACTTTGCCTGTCAGTGGATGGGTGTAGAGCAGAATCCATTAAGGATGGAAAAAAAAAACCAAAAAAAACAGTAAAAACTAATTCTAACATTGAATCATTTATAGACAAAATAGAACATCTTTCACAGATATGAATCAAAATCCAAAACTAGTTTCATACGAAAACTATAGTTTTGACATGTTTTATGCAATAATTCTTCACAGAGCATGGAGACAATTTTTGATCGATCGAGATTGACAGTTTTTTGTTATAAAAATAAATTTAATATTTTATGACTAAGTGAATTAAAAATATCTTTACACAGGATATACCTTGTATTAGCATAAAATCTGGCTCCCAAAATCATGTTTTGTCAACATGCTTATCACAGCCAAAAAACCACAAGCATAGGTGAAAACATCAAGATTTCTACAGTGTATGTCAAAAGCATTCAACATATGTTAATGATAAATCAATAAGGGAACAAGGACAAATAATAAAAACAGAAAAATTTTCATTGTAAAAGCTTTTTTTCACCAAAGTCTCAACTGATAACTGAGTCATGTGACGTGCTATGTTTTACACAAATCAAATACTATCATATTATTAATTAAATATCTAAATAACTTTTTGTATTAAAATCATGTTCATGCCTCTTTAAAAGGGCATGGTCACAATTTCAAAATCAGCTCAAAGGTAGCAGTTATCTGGAAACACAAAAGTAGAAATCCAACTGGTGACCAAAAAAAGCCATGCAGCTACAGTCAACAGAAATATTTAAATCCTGATCCAGAGTAGCAAATCTGTTTAAATATATCTAAAAAATGATAACAGGAGGAGAAAACAGGAAATATAAAATTTGTAGTCATCTTGAGAATTGTATACTGGTAAAAGCTAATCAAACATGCCCTATACAGTCTATCCATTTTGCCATGTAGTGTTTCATCATTTTTTAAATAACATTGACTTGGAACTTAATAATAAATAATACTATAAATAGATATAAATAGTGGGTATACACATACCAGATCCAGCACAATCTCTATATTTCGCTATTAAGCTATATAGCTTTATTAAACTACATAGCTTTATAAAGTTATTTGAAATCACTGGATTAATTAATCTAGTATAGATTGAATTTCTTGCACCAGTGGGATTGCCAAAAAGTTGCATAATAATTTTTTAACATGTTTATACTTTGAACTAACCAGAACACTGTTCTAATTAGAATTCATAACAATACTACGTCATTTAAAGAATTTTCGTGAAAAGAAAATTTCTTTTGTATTGTTATCTGTCCATTACCATGTGTGCATTGAAGTGTGATGACTTTTTCATTGTCGAATCTGAATGCAAATCCATTAATTATCATTTTGATCCTCAATGACATTCATTCTATACTGGATATTGGATAACTGTTGCTTAACAACTTAATAATCCTAAACATTTGACAAATTTGATTGAAAATTCTTCTCAAAGGTTTATAAATTATTTTTTGATTACTTCAAGGATGAAATATGTTCACTCAGTGAAATTCAATTCTTGCTTTTAGAAATTAATTTGAAATAAGATTTGAAATAGTTGAATCAAGCTACTTCAAATAGCTACAGAGTTAAATACAGAGAGTACTGGGCCGGGCCGGTCTACGATTTTCACAAACGTTAGTTTATAACACATTCAGCTTCAGAGATCTAAAATTGTATGATAAAGTACAATTCTTTTTCATTTCATCCAGAAATGAATCATCCACGTAGTTGTCAGGGACATTTTGGTGTTCATACAAAATTTTTCTCCACTTGACTTTCTTGGGCGTCGCCATCTTTTCAATCATATGTTAAATCACGTGATACCACCAAAGGAAATTGTATCGAGGAAATGACGTCACAGTAATTGTTGACAACAAAATGGTGTCCTCCATATTCCATAAAAAACAATGAGAGTAAGAGGTTATAGGAAATAATCTGGTTATTTCTTTTCGTATTGTTTTAATTAGTCAATATTGTGCATTAATACAACATCAAAATGCCCCCGAAAAAGAAGAAGAGTGGAAAGAAGGGGAAGAAAAGTGCCAAGAAGTCTGGCCGAGGATCACCTTCCAAAAGTATCGAAACTATGAATGAACTGTCAAAAGAATACTTCATAATACAAATTCGAGATTTGGAAAACAGATTACAAAGGTAAATGCACAATGTCATTGAAAACGCAAAATTAGCACTGCTCGAAATGTCACGACGTTTACCGTGCATTATGACAGTGTTTAGTGTAGACCAGTGTACACATATTTCATTATTAATGGGCTTCAAACATAAGCTCCTTATCATATGTGTCTTCTGTGTGATATACGTAATATTCTCCGTGAATGTTGCTCATGCATGAGAGCATTATTTGATATATATCTCAAAATTGCATCAATGTATTGCTATTGGTACATGTATATAATTATATAGAATATTATACTATCAAAATACACTGAATTCATTAACTGCATTGTTACATCTCCTGAGAACTCCCTTATCCAATATGTAAATGGCTTTCAATGAATACCAAAGATTTTAGGGGAAACATCAAATACACATTGTATTTAATTTTATATGTGTATATATTTAGCAGAATTCATATTTTAACCATATAGTGCTTTAGCTCTAAAGCAAAGTTGTATGGTTGTGCTAAAATGTGAAATCTTTCATTATAGTTTTGTATACATCATGGACAAAAGTGCTAGTTTATATGCTTAAAAGCAATATGCTAAATAGAGCATCATGCAGCTCTGATTGTAATAAATTGTGGAAATTCTAAAACAAATGCACATGTATCATATCATACCTTATAGAGGAGATTTCATCATCTTGGATGTTTGCCTGTCAGATCCAATAGTCCAACATATTTGGTGTTCTTGTTTCATGTCTAACCCTGACTTTAACCCTTTTATATATTATTATTCTAGGTACCAGAAAAGATGCGATGAGTTGGAAGTGAACAGAGGAAATAACAGTGACAAGTTTGAACAACTCGAAAAACAGAAGAATGATATCGTGGATTACCTCAAGAAAGAAATTAACAAGAAAAGTAAGCTCAAACTGAAAAAAAAACCAAAACACTTTTATTGGAAAAAGTAATCAACTTACCGAGTAAGCAATAAAATCAAGATACAAATTTGATGAGAACATGCACTTTTACCCATACCAGATAGACTTTTAAAATCAGATCAGGCTTAAAGAAGTAAAAAAGTATTGATTTTCCCCCCAACAGAATGCACAGACCTGTCGGACTGTCTTTCTTATAAAATCTTAATCAAATGCATTGTCTTTTTGTGTTTTGATTAAATATTCCCTGTACAACAATTTGGGTGTTGGATCAATGAATCTATCTTCTATAACAGATGATGATATTGAGGATTTAAATGAGCAGCTGATTGGATTGCAACAGACAAGAGAGCTGGAAAAAGAGCAGGCCCATGCCACAATTCAACAGATCAAAACAGAGCTCCAGGAGACCAAAGATCAGCTCACATCTGACAATATGATCTTAGGTAACTTACTTGAAGAGTTAGTGGATGAATGAACATTATGATTCATAATTGAATTATGAGCAATTCTGCAGTTATTTAATGTTTATGATACATTTATCGTTTTTGTCAGAAAATAAATTTTGAGTGAAAACAGTCTGGATTACATGTTACTGATGTATACAATTGACTTGTGCTGCAGTCTGTATGTAATGGTGTATGTTATGACAGAGTGGCCAGTAGCATACTCTGTATTACTTATGAAGAAATCTGTGAAATTAATGAAAATTTTGACAGAAGACAGATAAGGCAAAGAAAATAACTTTTCTATACATGTGCAGTATATAATGTGTTAAAACACTTTTTAAGGTGGTAAATTAGCATCACTGGAGGAGTTCAAAGTTCACAGAGAAGAACTGATGGCAAAGTTTGCTAATATGGAAGAAGAGCTCAAACAAAAGGATGAAGACCACAAATCTGCCATTTATGATCTTGAAAAGAAAGCTGTCCTAGATAAATCAAGGTAGGTAAAATTTGAATTTTCTGAGTTCTTCAAGGACAGAAATGTGCAAAACATTTTAATAATACAGTGAAAGAGGAAGATCTTTATATGCTTGTTATTGTATCAGTCAGTAACTGAGACTCTAAATATTAATTAGAACCATGAATGGATATCTACTGTAACAGAAAAATATGCCACTACCACTTATATAGTACTAGTACTGACAAGTGTCAGCAGAAATATTAAAAGCAGTCAGTAATTTAGCTTGAATACTGTAGTTTCATCATATTCTCTCTCTCTCTCTCTCTCTCTCTCTCTTTTTGTTCTTTCAAAAACAAGAATATCAGTAAAACAGATGGATGCTCTTCAAACTGAATTTAACCAAAGAACAACTTCATATGAAGTGACTGGCACAATGATGAATAACTGTCTAAATCTTGATGAAATGAATTTTTTTTACATATATAAGGTAGATGCTGACTGACCTTGACCTTTACAAAATGACCTTTAGTGACCTTTGTATGGAAACCATTTGCCCATTACTTATTTGTGTGATATATGATCAATACCAATTCAAAAACTGTTGAAATAAGGAACTTTATCTTATATAAGGTATATGTCCTGAGTGATCCTAACCTTTCTAAAATGACCTCAGTCTAAAAATCCTTGTCCTGAGGAATACTTGTGATCAGTTATGATCACTTTCGATCAACTTTAGGAGATAAGAGCTCAGATGAACAGACAGATTATCAGTATATGCTCCTAGAAAAAAAAATTAGGGAGCATATAGAATATGAAATTGGTTTACAATGAATTAATGATTAATTTAGATATAACTGTGCATAAAGTCTATAATTCATCTTACAGGTTAAAGTCAGAAATGGTGCAGAGGGTGAACCAAGTGGCAGCAGAATTTAGAAGAGTGTCAAATAAACAAATGGCAGAGACCACAAAGAACACTATCAGGGAAAATGTCTCTATCACTGCCCAGCTAGCAAAAATGTCTGACAAAACCATGGAACTGATTCAGGAGAATGATGAAATGAAAAAGAAAGAGAAACAACAAAAACAGCATATAGAAATGTTGGAGGATAATGAAAAAACGCTAGCCAAGAAAAATCATAGTCATCAAAAGGTACGACCATTTTCTGTAGAGTTGTTAATTCTATGGATTGTCAAGATTTTACACAGTCTCATTGGAATGTAATTTCATGGATTTAGTATCTATACATTGAGACATAGTAAAGGTCAAGTACTTTATCAAGAGGTACCCTCAAAATATCACCAAAATGGAGATTGAGTCTCAAGCCATGAAATCTATAATGATTCTGCAATACTACTTTCTGTTTAAAGTTGTCTGATGATAAAATTGTCAAAGAAATATTTACATGTGCATTCTAAACACTGTATTGGCATTAGTTTGCCAAAATACGTAATAATCTTTCTAAGTTTTGAATTTCATGCTGGAAACTTTTGCAAAGAAATGTTTTGAAATGGTATTATGATATTTGATATTTTTATAACAAACGTACTGTAAATAATGAATTACATTTTTTTTTTTTTTTAAAAAAGAATCTATAGATTAATATGTATATCTATAAATTCATACTGTTCAAAACATAAAATTCTGCAGTTGATCAAGATGCTGACAGATAAATGTAGAAACCAGGAAGCCCTTATTGCTGAGTTTGACTCCCGAGAGCAGGAATACCAGGAACTGGATGCTGAAATTGATTTTCTGAAACAGCAAGTAGAATCACAAAGGTAGGCAAGTCCATCTTTTTGCATGAATTTTTTTTGTATTCAAATTTCAGATTAATTGACTGAATTGTAAAAATAATGATTTATAATGCTATAAACTTTCAAATTCAGAGAGGAAATCCAGAATCTTGCAAAAGAAAATGAACAGTTAGAGGATAGTTTGAAAGATTCAAACACAAACTACATCACCGAAAAAAAGAACAAAGAGAAAGTTGATAAAATTTTGTATGATGCAGGAGAAGCTATCAAATTAATGCTTAAGGTATATATATTTAATATCCTGAAATCAAGTTTTTGCATTCATAGGTAAGAGAGTTGTTTGAAGAAATATCATTCATGAGCTTTTCATTATTAAACTGGGTAAATATAAAATTAAAATTACCCAAAAATAAAGCTGTGACATTTAATCATTTAAAACAAAATGTCTATAATTTATTGTTTTTAGAAGTCAGATGAAACAGAGTCAGAAGATGGCTATAATGATATTGAGAAGAAAGACAACATGTTGGAAAATTTACTCATCTTACTAAACAGTGCTGCTGCTATTGGCATTGGTCCTCAACCAGAGGACTTTGGGAGATATGAAATGCCACAAAAGAGTGCCAGTGAAATGCCTGGATCAAGACATGGGATCAAGAGGGGGTAAGTATGGAATGGGGAATCTTCATATCTCTTCTGGAGGTATTTTTCATGTAATTGTACCTGTGTCATCAATTGAAGTATACATGTATAAGCAGTTTTGATTGAATAGTATGAACACTTTCAGATTGTGCTTCAGATTCAGATTTGAAAACAAAATACAGCCAAACGGGATGTTTCCATGGGAGGGGATGCTAATTTTGGTCCATTTCAGCAATACGTTGCAAATCACCAAAAATAATGATCACTATTTACATACTTTTATATGTAGTGTCAAAAGTATTGACATACACATGCATGTTATTTTAAATTTGTCAAGTTTACATTCAACAAATAAAAAAAAAAGGGGGGGGGGGGTTAGAGCATCAATGCAAAAAATTGGATCTTCAATGTATAAGTATTTACATTTATTTTTGTTGTTGTTAATATTATTCATGACCACATCCGTTATGATGATATGAATCAAGTGAATTAAATGGAATAGTTATAATGTAGAGTTATCCCCCTTATTTACAGAATGCTTCCAATGTCTCCGGTGGCCAAGAGTGGAGGTACACATCCCCATTATCAACTTGGGGATCTTGGTTTGATTCCTCGACCAAAGAACCACATTCCAACCAGTGTAGATAAAATGAGGGTTCTGTCTGCCACCACCAGGCTGGGTGGCCTTCGTAAAGTACTGACCAAGTCTGTAGCTGTTCAAACTGTTAGTGCTCCCAAGGTAGGCCGTATTCTCGATCATTTCTTTTGACTGCTGATACAAGTACATGTTATCTTGGTATTAAAACTTCCATCCTACCCCACTCCAATTAAAATAAAAAGAGTAGAGGTTCAGTATCATTGTTTATCATAAATCAAATACATGCACTTTATTTTACAGGCATTATTTTATGCTGATCAGCTTCTCAATAAAGCTCCTGCTGGTACCCAGGAGGCAGTCATTGCCATGACAACAGAACGAATTAGGTCACCAGGAGTACCCCTGGGTCCCATACAAACTTCTAAACAAGTGACCAGTAAAGTCTTTTAATGTGAAACTATAATCACTGCATGTTAGTCACATGTGGCAGGGATTCACATGAATGTTGTAAAATTTTCTCAAAGACACAAAACAGTTAATGTCTAGTGCATGCTTAAAATCCAATGAATTTCATTTTTTTATTTTCAGATTATGAAGTTCATGATTTTAATATATTCAACATGCTTTTTGTTTTGTCTGTGATATTTCATTGTATATTCCATGTCACACAATAAAGATTTGTTCAGGATGCTTAAGGTTTGATAATAGCTCAAGATTATTTGTTTTTCCTTAATATGTAAATCAAGTAAGTATATTCACTGTTTTAAAATGGAGATCAAGATTCACTCTGTTTGTTACGTGAAATGATTGCAACAGAGGATTTGAGTGATTTTTACATATTGTATTCAAAATGCAATTGACATTTCTATCATGAAAAGACTTTTTGTTACATATGTCAGATATGTCCAAGTTGTAAATATGTACAGTTATATTTCACTCAATAAAGCATTTAATGTTATTTCTTACAGCAGATTTTGTTTTTGTTTACTTTCACTAATCATGGCATGAACTCACATTTCATGTACTGATATGTATATCACTAATGTTAGCACAGACACATAAAAAATATACACTATATGCAGCTTTATTTTTGGTCCCATGGTTATTTTCGTGCTCTCTGAACAATATTCAGTCTCAGTTTTAAATGAACTGTGTCCTTCCACTGATGTCTCATGAAAGTGTCCACATGAAGGGCTAGTGTAAATTTAGTACAGTGTTGGTAGTACTTACACTGTTACTCTCACTAGTATCATGTGCATATTTACAATATACCCATACAATATATATTTTTCATAATGGTATTACAGGATACATTGTAAATACACATCTGGCCTCACTGTGGTCCTACTTTGAAAACAGTTAAAATTGAATTTCACTGAAAATAAGCTGTACAGTACTATGTACATGTACTAGTTTAATGGTAGACTAGATTAAAAGCTGGAAAAAAGAACATGGGAAATAATTGTTTTCAAAAAATATTATTTACATCATATTTATTGTGACAATAAAAAGAAAATGTGTTTGGCCTGTTCTAGCTGGACAAGTGTGCCAAACCCTTTCTTTTTTCTCGCATCCAAAGTTTGATGTCTCCATGTAACTTGGGGTTTACGTGATATTGAGCAGACAATATTTTCTTATGTCCAGAGTAGTTTGACCTTTGACCATGTGACTTCAAATCAATAGGGGTCACCTACTCCCTAGGTAGAATCAGTGTGCCAAATCTGATGTCTATCAAGCAAAGGGTTCTCTAGATATTGAGCAGACATCTTCATGTGTCCAGAGTAATTTGACCCTTGACCTTGTGGCCTCAAAATCAATTGGGGTCAACTAATGTGCTAGAACCAGTGTAGAGTGTACCAAGTCTGATGACTGTCAAGCAAAGGGTTCTCAAGATATTGAGCAGACATCTTCCTGTGACCCTTGACCTTGTGACCTCAAATCAATAGGGGTCATCCACTCTAAAGAGAAAATTAGAATAACGAGTTTAACATCTATCAAGCAAATTGGGGTTCTAAGATGTTGAGTGGGCAACACTTGGTTTACAAACAAGCAACCAACAGGTGCAAACCAATATGCCCCCCTTTTTCAAGTGAGGCATATGAATATTACCAGCAACTGTTTGTCTTCGTTTAAACTTGCATTTTGAGTTTAGAATATATCAGGGAAGGTCCTCAGATTCTCACCTGTAGGAGGGAGCAACATACAGCTTATCTGCTGTACTTCCCTTTACTTCCTCAGGACTATGGCAGGCTAAACAAAAAGCCCATTAGCCACATTGCTGCACCTGAGCTACAGCATTTTCATAGCATTTTAATGCAAATCATTAAATCCCAATTATGCCCACCTAATCATTGATAACCCACAATGGGCCTTCCTATCTCTTGCTTCTGTAAGAAATAGCAACACCAACTGAGATTACTGGTGAAGGCCTCTCTTATCTTGCATCTCATCTTGAATCTGAGGGTCATAGTTTTTCCTACACTAAATGAAGACATTTGCATTTTGAATCCATACCCTTGTCATTCTTCAAATTTTTAAAGCTGTATAATTTTTATGTCAAACTTTGAACTCCTTTTGTGGCCAGATCCAAGAGTCACATATGAACAAACACTTGAACTTAAATTAAAAAGGGATGATTAAATAAGAATTTGACATTTGTAACCTTGTTCTGCTTAAGCACATCTTTATAAAAAAAAATTCCATTTATAACTTTAAGTCCTGCTTGCGGCCCTGACCTCACCCAGAGGGTCATGGAATGTACACTAAATGATAAAGTATTGCCCTTGAGATTGAATTTTTGGATGTATTATTTTAAAAAAATTCATTTCATATGGCTCCACCCAAAATTAAGAGTCATGGTATGAACAAATTTGAATGCACATTTATTTAAGAATAAATTTCATCTTTAGAAATACATAAGGATATAAATTACAATGCTTCATGCTAGCATACTAGTGCTTCATGAAAAGTGTGAAGTACTGCAGTTTATACTGTTTTGTATTTTCAAAAATGACGTTTGTGTCATACATTTACATTTTAATTTAATTTCTGTCAGAATTCTCAGTCATTAAATAGATGTACTATGTTTACTGGTATTCATACACACATTGTTTACAACTGCAATGCATTCATGAGGAAATGGCTATCATTACAATTTGTAGGCATATCAAAGGCAAAAACATTGGAATAATAAATACTTACATAATAATGATATACAAATAAATTTGATTGTAATTCTTGTGGAGTTTATAGAAGATTGTGTATATATACCCATGTACAACTCTGAACTTCTCTTGTGGCACCATCCTGGTCTCAGGACTCGTGCTTGAAACAAAATGAAACTTTGGTTCAGAGGTTGAGAACAATTTTAAGTATCCTACTCTATAATTGCACTCTTTCGCAGTTGGAAGAAGGAATGACCACTTATTTGAATGAACTTAAATCCCTTAAGGGTGCTATGTGACAATCATTTGAAATTCACTCAGTGGTTCTTAAGAAGTTGAACAAACTTAAATCATAAAAGCTCACTTTAGCTTTCAGCTCTGGTGAGCTAAAAAGGTATGTGTTGAGCCTTGAATTATATTTTTGATATATGAATTAAGGTCTTGGCCACACAATCAATCCACAGTATAATGAACAGTACAGTTGGTGTAATGGTATCTTTACAATGGTAGCCAATGTAAAATTTATTGTGATTTATCGATAAGTAGGTTACACATATCTTATGCAGTTTAAGAATGCCAGAGAAACACATTAACCTTGGAGTACTAGTGAAAACCATATAATGGGAAATTTTTCACCACCATGCAATTTTCACCCTTGTGTGTTGTAAAATGAATTTGTCCCATTTTGGAATGACTAAGAGCTTTACATAATACAGAAGATACTTGTGGAAAGGGTGAAAATAAAACAGCAGTGAATTTTCCCCATTATACAGTACATTCATAGTCCCATGAAATTTTCAAAAACACAAATACATAACCCTTTCTTTTGATAAAGCATATATATGATTCTTACATGGACTTCTCTGCAAAACAAATTTATGGACTACAAATCGGTTCTTTGATGTCTATAAGTTTAATATTTTTGGCTGTATAGGTTCTGGTCAAAGACTTTGCATAACTTTAAAGCATTTCAGTCTTTTTGATGTCTTGTTTGATTTATAATTTACATCATCAGTTTTGATCTTGTGTATATTCACATGGCAAAGAAAAAAGTTTGTTCAGCAAATGAAGTATCAGTTATTAAAGTTGCTGACTTTTAAATCTAATTTTAACATTTAGTTTGTTTTAGAATATTTTTGTCCCTTCATTCCACTGTCTATAACATTCAGTGTCTATTCAAAGCTTCTATCATCTCCGAAACCCTCACAGTTATAGTCCTTACAAGTACATGAACTGTATTTATAAAGACATGGTGTTTGTAAGTTCTTCTGAACACTACTACAATTACTCAACTCACAAAATAAAAATTAAAAAAAATCTGTCATCTGAATATTGTAGTTTAACCACAAAATATACACATATTCTCTAACATGTGTAAATGTTATCTGGATTTCAAATGAATGTATGTATTCTTGGTCTGTGTTGTTTTCCACTGAATTTTTCCAAGATCTCTGATGGCAGACATGATGCAATGGATCTTATGATTACTAGTACTGACTGTGTCAAACTACTTTTGTGATAGAAGTTTGAGTTCACCTGAATGAGTCACTGACACAAGTGCACCATTTTTATATGCCTACATAAAATGCATGAATATTATGCTATACTGCTGCTGTCTGTCTGTCCAGCTGGCCATATGTCCCCTTAACTTTGTCTTTGCAACTCCTCCTAAACCCTTGAGGGGATTTAAATGAAACTTGGTAAAAAGAAAGATATCAATGTGTGATGTGCATATTACAAGGGGAATCTTGTTTCAAAATTTATTGAAGATGTAATGGGCCTTGGACTTCGATTTTTTGAGTCAATAACATATGTGGGTGTATCATGTACCACTTTAGCAGTGCTCTATTTTTATGTTATGTAATCAAATGAATGACACAATGTTGTGTGTGTATTGGATTGTTATAAACATTCTACAACAAAGAAAAGCAATGCACAACTACATCTCAAGTTTGTATTTTTATCAGTAATTGTGTCCATAATCTGCATAGCAGTAAATCTGTTGAATATTCATGACTTTGAATGCTCATTAATAGTTACATAGCTTGGGGTTCTTTCTTCACAGTTACAAAGAAACCTGCCAAGAAGAATACAGATCCATACTCTTCCATAAAATTCCTGGCAGAGATAAGGATTCCATCATCATTCAGCACCATTCCAGTCCAAGACCATCCCCAACTCAAATAGTATCACACCTGTCAGTCGAAGACCATCTCCAGCTCAAATGATATCAAAGTTGTCAGTTGAAGACCATCTCCAGCTCAAATAGTATCACCATTCTCCAGTCCAAGACCATCCCCAACTCAAATAGTATCACACTTGTCACTACTAGATCCAGCAGAGTCTGCACACAATCACATCTTAAATGTTGATTTTGATAAAAGTAAAAATTTACTTGTAAAGCATTGGTTTTTTTTTCTTTTCATCAAATTTCATATCACAGACAAATTTCAAGTTCTGATTACATGAAGAGTCCACCTATAAAAGAAAATAAGACACAAATTATATAAAATGAATGGAATGATTTCATGTACACAATAGGTTACAGCAGAAAGATTGGTAGACATGTTTAATGTTTTCAATCAATTCCAGTAACTTTGATTGTAGAAATGTGTTTAACATATCTAATTCATATCTGTGTTTTTAATTCATACCTGTAACTATATTTGTAAACATGTGTTTTACATTTTCAATTTGTACCTGCAACTTTGAATGTAGATGTGTATTCAATGTTTTCCTAACTATAATTTTGATTGTAAACATATGTGACAGGAAGGGAGAAAATGCAATACACCAGACCAGGATTCAAAATTGGGCCCCTGAATCTCCAGTCAGGTGCTCTACCAAGTAAGCTATCTGGCCACCAGAGATCTAACTTGGCTGACTGCCACATTCCTCCCACCTTAAATGTCTTCAAACCTTATAGACATCAACCCAGGATCTTTCTCTCCTGGCAGGCATTTTCACCTTTCAGTTTCAGGGGCTGTCTACAGCACAAAATGTAAAAGGAAGGGAGAAAATGCAATGGGCCAGATCAGAATTCATACCTGGGCCTTCTGAATCTCTAGTCGGGTGCTCTACCAACTGAGCTATCTGGCCACCAGTGATCAAACTCGTCATACTGCCACACAGTTTTCATATTTGCATACCTGTACCTTCGATTGTACACTTGTTTAATGCTTTCAATTTACAGCTGTAACATGCAATTAATATTTTCATACCTGTAACTTCAATTGTAGCACCTGTAATGTAACTGCTCTTCTCTGAAGCTAAAAATGCACAGGTATTTGCAATTTCTACAATAGAAATTTCACAATTAAACTTAAACATGTACTTGAAATCAAGGTAGTTTCATGCTACCGTACTATCAATACCAATCTGATACAACAATATGAATGCTAAAGTTGTTCACCTGCCTTGTTAATAAATTAATCATTGTTTACATACTCTAAATAACTGTCTAAAACTGACATAAATTTGATGATGAATTTAGCAAGGACAAGTCCATTTGGTATTTACCTTCTGGGTCGCCAAGGCGTCCTAATGGAATCAAGAGTTTGGTCATTTGCATTAAATTTTCTGGCACCACTTCAGTCATAGGTGTGTCTATAAATCCTGGCAACACAGCATTTACTCTGATGTTAAACCTATTAATAGATACAGCAAATCATGTCAATACACACACTTGAAATGTAATCAGAAATCATTAACATGAAATAAAAGAAAAACCCTATTTTGAATATAGAAACTGGGTATATTACACCGACATAATTATTGGTATTCTGACTGAAATTCCACAGCTTAAAATGCTAGGGTGGTAGTCAGCTAGGTTCCAACACCAGTGGCTCAGTTGACAAAGCATCTGACTAAAAATTTAGGAGGGGGGAGGTCTGAATCATGGTCTTGTTTATTGCATTCTCTCTTTTCCTGTTATATTTAGTATGAAAGACCAGCCCCTGGAAATAACAGGCAAAAGGTCTTGAAGGATATAAAAATCCAAAGTTGTATGTTTTTCATGGATGAAAATGTTGAGGGTCAGGAGTGTGGTGGTCAACTGGGTTTGATTACTAGTATTTGCCAGTGGTCAGATAGCCCAGTTGGTTGAGCATCTGACTAGCATTTCAGGGGAAAATATTTGAATCCCAAAATGATTTATAGCATTTTCTTTCTTCCAATTACACTATATTATAATATATACTGATCTGTATGTGATGTTCAGATCAATATAACATTTTTCCAGATTTTTTTTTTATCATTCACGAAGTTAACTCAGCTACTACACAAAAACATCAGTTAATGTAGACTTTGAGTTTTTAAACTGTGGAATTAACCTCATAAACATCAATCTATTGTAATTGTATTTTTGTAACTGGTTGAAGAAGCCATGATGTCTGATTTTTGTGTAACAATTTAAATTCCATTTCAAGAAATCTTACTTTCCCATTTCTTTGGCCATGGACTTGGTGAGACCTATCACTCCAGCTTTTGAGGCAGCATAATTGGTTTGCCCTATGTTTCCTGTCTGAATGAATAACATATCCGAATTACTGTAGAAAAACTTTTCATTGTTTATTAAAACACTGTTTGCGACTCTTAAAAGGGCATGAACATGATATTTTTATTATGATTGAAATTGACTGGGGTTTTTTTGATATAGAAATAAAGATATTTTATGAAAAAGTGGATTTTACACAGGGTTTTTGTACAGGATTTACAAAAAATTTGTTTCCTAAAAATCATGTATGTCAACACACTTGTCATAGCCAAGGAACCATGTGCAGAGGTGAGAAAAATGTATGCCAAAAGTATTTTGACATATGTTAATGATTAATCAATTTAGGAGGCAAACACACACACAAATAAGAAAGAACAAAATTTTTGGTGCAAAACCTTTTTTTTCACCAAAGTCATCAACTGACAGATCAGTCACATGACAAGTAAATATAAACAGGGTCTATGTCTTGTTTTGAAAATGTAAAGTTCAGATGTCTCAAATACATCTTTGTGTCAGTTTTATTGCAGTCTTGAAATTTAAGTTTTTTGCTTTGTTTTATACATATTATCAATTAAATATCTAAATAAATTTTTTGTATAAAAATCATGTCCATGCCCTTTTAACACTTTCAAATTTTGTATGTGTAGTTAACTACTAGGGTATTATCCACAATATATTGCAACAGTAGTCCACAGATTGTATGGTGTAATCATTTAATAGTACTGATAATATTTCATGAAAGCATGATATTTGTAATATTGTATACTTGAAAATTTTCATTGCAGTTATAGTTCTGTCCATTTTGCCCTAATCATTAATGGAAAATGCTTAAACTAGCTGAATTTGATTTACTAACTACTTTTTAAGTAGAAAATACCAGGTAATGTCTTTTGGTAAATCTAAGAAGACCCCCCCTCTTCAATGTGAGCAAAAATTCCACTGAGCAAGAATTTCCATACATTAAAACAGAAGTGACATGTCATTTATGTATTTCCTTGACATTGTAAAGCTCACGTGTCATTATATCAATATTCTGTGCTTATAAGGTACTCTTTTCAT
Source organism: Ostrea denselamellosa (assembly GCA_024699665.1). Classification (NCBI taxonomy): domain Eukaryota; kingdom Metazoa; phylum Mollusca; class Bivalvia; order Ostreida; family Ostreidae; genus Ostrea; species Ostrea denselamellosa. Next base: position 9,751,717 of record JAMZEH010000042.1, read on the forward strand.
GATTACACAATAAATTACTGATATTCATGTGCATATACCATTTTTAAAACAAGGGACAAGAACCTACTTCTATTGCAAGTGTACAGTTAGCACTTGATACAGGGTTGGTCACTACAGCCCGCCCAACTGCCAGAGATGGTCTGTTTCTCAGACAGACAGGGACAACATTTCAGCACTCTCGCTAATTTCAATAGCACAACAACAAATGTCACCAATAAGCTTTTACGTTTATTTGTAAATTCATTCATGTAAAATGATAAATACCACAAAAAACTAAAAATCAGGACTGGTTCATTTTGAACGGGGTTGACAACTTTGGAGCATAACCAGCCTTGTGACTGGCTCATAATTTCATAGAATTTCCAACCCTGCCTAGTAAGTGTGTAATGTACATGTAAGACCCACTTATATTAAAACTGTACACATACGGGTAGTTGTGTGTAATGCAGGATTTACTTATATTCAAACTGTACGCATTTAACAATTAAATGAGTTTAATGCCAGACAGCATCTCTACCTTCCCAACAAGACTTGATATGTTCACAATGGAGCCGGGTATTTTGTCTGACAACATTGCCTTTCCAATAGCTTTGTTTAGCAACCATGTTCCCTACAAAATAAGACAACAGCAGTAATAATTTCTGAACAGATGAATAACTTATTATATTCACATGCTTGCTCCAATGTTTGCAAAAATAAAACATGGATGAACAACAAAGTTTAAAATAAAATTGCAAATAAAGAGAACATAAGTGTATCTTTGATTAACTCCGAGATGCATATATAGAATATTATCATGAATGTTCCATATGATAAGCAGTACGTGATTTGTAATTTAAATTCTAAACCACAATAGTTGCCAAAGCCTGACATCAAGGACCATGAGGAACTGAATGTTGCATAAGACATGTATGAAAGAATGGACCACTTCTGTTATCTGGGGGACATGCTGGATGCTGGTGGTGGGATGGATACAGTGATCACAGCAGAAATAAGGAGCGGATGGACCAAGTCTTGTGAGCTAGCTCCCTGCTTGACATCTAAGGGCCTTTCTCTGAGATTGAAGGGACAAGTGTATGCAGCATGTGTCAGGAGCAGAAAAGTGTAAGCAAAACATGGGGACAGAAAAGGGATCAAGAGGTTAACTAATCATTTGATTAATGTAACATTATTCCGATGTGTTTCAGGTATCAGTCATCCTTAGTTAATTAAAGATTTACTCAGTGGATGATGATTATCATTTATGACTGATACCAAATCATTGTGTCGACGATACATAACCCTTTCAACACAGAATCCAGACGATAGATAATTCGTAACATGCCGAGGTTAGAGTGCCCTGTGGAAGGATGTGATTGGCAGTCCCAGGACCTGGATGCAGCCTTTGCTGCAGCAATGACAGCAGCCCTCCAGATACATGATAGAACTGTTCACCAGCCACAGGCCCAGCCAGCAGCTGCCGCAGCTCCCAAACTGAAGTTGGACCCACCCACCATAGCTGCTGGATGTGATCCAGACCAGTGGTCAGCGTTCACTCGACAATGGGAGATGTACAAAGTAGGTATGGCCATAGCACAAGGCGCCATACCCACTGCTCTGTTCTACTGCTGCGACTCAGACCTCCGGACCAACATCATGCGCGACCAACAAGGTAACATCACAGACATGCCAGAGGCAGACCTGATGAATGTCATCAAACGGCTTGCTGTGAAGGATGAGAGCACATTGGTACAACGCATCAAGCTCAGTAAGATGACACAAGCACCTGGTACCAGCATCAGAACGTTTTTAGCCAGCCTTCGAGGTCAGGCGTCACTCTGTCAGTACAAGGCCAAATGCAAGGAAGAAGGATGTAACCATGTTTACGACTACAGTAATGAGATCATAAAGGACAATCTGGTTAGAGGAATTGCAGACCCTGAAATTTTGTCTGACCTGCTTGGTGATCCTAAGACAGACAGAACCTTGGAAGAGACTGCTTCCTTCATAGCACAGAAGGAACAAGGCAAAGTTACACGTAGTGCAGTTGGAGTTTCAGCCGGTGCCATGTCGACTACGACCCAAAGCCAAAAATCAGTACAAGGACCTGGAGGCACATGCTGGGCATGTGGTGGCCCTGCTCACGGACAAAGAAACGATCGTCGAGCCAGACAAAGAAGCTGCGAGGCCTGGACGTCTACATGTGCCAAGTGTAAAGTTAAGGGTCATTATACCAAGTCATGCAGCAAGTGTTCAACATGTGGTGCCTGGGGACATCGTGATTCATTTTCAAGGGCGTGTACACAGGGACGAGGACAGAAACTCCGCAATCAGGGACCATCACAGGAACAGATGAAAGATGCTGATGACAAGGTTGGTTATGTCTACGACCAGCTATGTACCACATCAGGACAATATCAGAATACAGCACGTCTGGAACATCACATCTTCGAAGGACAATGGATAGCTAGGCCGTCCAAACCTCATCCGATGCTACTGGTTAATATGACACCTTTGGCCGAAGACCATGCGTCATTTGGACATCCCATCAAAGATGTTACAAGGCTCAAAACGATTCAACTGTCCATGGTAGCTGACACCGGATGCCAAAGTACGATTATTCCATTACAGACAGCCAATAACCTGGAAATTACCAGAAAGGACCTAATTCCAGTAAAACTTGTTATGCGAGGTGCCATCAAAGAAAACCTCGGTGTTATTGGAGCGGTTGTAGTTGATGTGAAGGTCAGTGATTCCAAATCTACACGCATATTATGTTATGTATCAGATGTAATGGAAAAGGCTTTCATCTGCAGGGAGGCACTGGTTTCTCTTGGAATAATTCATGCAGACTTTCCCAACCACCCCATAGACACACCAGAGAGTTTCGCTTCTGTAAGAGATGAGACTACCTGCTCCTGTCCCAGACGTCAGACTGACCCACCTCTACTACCAACAACACTACCGCCAGGCTTGGACACTACTGAAGAAAATGTGGATGCATTAAAGGAATGGCTACTTGATTACTACGGTGCTACGACTTTTAACGTATGCGAACATCAACCTTTACCTCTGATGAACTGTGAGCCCCTCAAACTTCACATCGATCCTGATGCCAGACCAGTTGCTATTCACAAGCCAGCACTCGTACCCATCCATTGGCAGGATAAAGTCTATGCTGACCTGGAGAGAGACGTAAGGATTGGAGTCTTGGAGAAAGTTAATCAGAATACCCCTACAACTTGGTGTTCCAGGATGGTAGTTACAGGTAAAGCTGATGGTACACCCAGAAGGACGGTAGATCTTCAACCACTAAACCATCACTCCGTACGCCAGACCCATCATGTACCGAGTCCGTTTCATCTAGCAGACAGAGTTCCTCAAGGGAAGAAGAAGACCGTTACTGACGCTTGGAATGGATACCACTCCGTACCTATCCGAGAAGAGGACCGTCACTTTACCACTTTTATCACACCATGGGGACGGTACAGATACAAGGTAGCTCCGCAGGGATTTATGGCCAGCGGAGATGCTTACAACCAACGATTTGACGCTGTCATTACTCACTTCAAAAACAAGGTCAAATGCGTGGACGACACTTGTATGTGGGCAGATTCTGTGAAAGCAGCATTCTTCCAGACGTGCGAATGGTTAGACCTCTGTGCTCGGAATGGTATTACCCTCAACCCGAAGAAGTTCCAGTTTGCTCAAGATATCGTAGATTTTGCCGGACTCACAATTACTCCTACAAATATACGACCAAGCACGAAATTCCTAGATGCAATCAGCAACTTCCCTACACCATCTGACATTACCGGTGCAAGAGCATGGTTTGGATTGGTCAACCAAGGTGCCTATGCGTTTGCCATGACTAAACAGATGAAACCATTCCAGGCTCTATTGAAACCCTCTACACCGTTCCATTGGACAGATGAGCTAGATGAACTATTTACAAAATCCAAAGAGGTCATTATCCACGAGATGAAGGAAGGTGTTCGTCTGTTCGACCCAGCACGCATGACCTGTCTAGCCACAGACTGGTCCATTGATGGCATTGGCTTCTTCATGATGCAGAAGTATTGCCGCTGTGCCAGTAAGACCCCAGCATGCTGTAATGATGGATGGAAGCTTTGCTTGGTCGGTAGTAGATTCACCCACCCAGCAGAAAGTAGATATGCTCCAATCGAAGGTGAGGCCTTGGCTGTTGTGTACGCACTCCACCAGACAAGATACTATGTGCTAGGATGTGAAGATCTCATTGTCGCCACTGACCATAAACCACTACTCCAGATATTGAACGACCGATCACTCACTGAGATAGATAATAGACGTCTTCTAAACCTGAAAGAAAAGACCCTTGGATATAAGTTTACGGTGGTTCATGTACCTGGGAAGAAGAACCTTGGTCCGGATGCAGCTTCCAGGCATCCAGCTTGCCCCCCAGATCGACTGGTATTACCTGGTGATGTCACAGTAGACGAGTCTCTTGACAGATGCTCTGTCAGTTGTCGTGATACACCCACCAGTTTCAGCCTATCTACTGAGGATCGAGACCAAGCTGATGATATCTCCACAGTTGCTGCCGCTACAACCGCATTAAATGCCAACATCATGGTTGTAACCTGGGATATGGTACGTGAAGCCACAACATCAGATTCTACGTATGTTAGCCTCCTCCAGCAGATAGAAAAAGGGTTCCCAGAAGATTATAGGGATTTGCCACTGGAGTTGCGCCCATTTCATCGTTTCTCTGCCAGCTTATGCTCTGTTGATGGTGTGGTTCTCTTGGGACAGCGTATAGTCATCCCACCAGCCCTACGTAAACCAATACTCAACGCACTTCATGCAGCACACCAGGGAGAATCTTCGATGCGTGCAAGAGCCATGGACTCAGTGTATTGGCCAGATATCACAGTAGATATTGCCAGAACGAGGGACCAGTGTGGACATTGTCATCAGATGGCTAAGTCAAACCCCATGCAGCCACCTACTGATATAGTTCCCCCTGAATATCCTTTCCAGAAGATTTGCAGTGACTACTTCACATACAACAGCAAGGATTATGTTGTTATTGTGGACAGGTACTCCAATTGGCCCATGGTGTACAGATCGGAGTCTGGAGCGGATGGACTGGTGAAGCGCCTTCGTGAGACATTTGTCACATTTGGTATCCCAGAGGAGTTAACATCAGATGGAGGTCCCCAGTATACAGCTGGAAAGACACAGGAATTCCTGAAAGCCTGGGGAGTCAGACATAGAATCTCATCAGTTGCAAATCCACATGCCAACTGCAGAGCTGAAGTTGCTGTGAAGACGGTAAAACGTATGCTTGCGGACAACATCACAGCCAATGGTTCCTTAGACGTGGATAAGTTTCAGAGAGCCTTACTTATATACAGGAACTCCATTGATCCAGAGACGAGGGCGTCCCCAGCCTTGATCCTGTTTGGTCGTCCGATCAGAGATGCTATCCCAATCATAATGGGTAGATATTCACCCCATGATACATGGAAGGAATTGATGTCGGGTAGAGAGTTAGCTCTTGCCAAACGTCACTCAAGAGAGCATGAAAGATGGAATGAGCATACCCATCGGCTACCACCACTGCAGGTTGGAGACCATGTGTATATCCAAAATTTAATGGGCAACCACCCAAGAAGATGGGAACGCACTGGAGTCGTTGTTGAGGTCCGCCAGTACCACCAGTATGTTGTACGTGTAGATGGCACAAGAAGGGTCACGCTTAGAAATCGTCAACATTTGAGGAAATTTACCCCATTTTACAGTGATTCACCCGGTGCGATTGAAACAATGCCGAGAATGCCACATCCTTCAGAAAAGACTGTTACAGATTGTTCATCCTCGACTCAGAAAACATTGACTCGAAATCCAGTGGAATGTAGCGCACCACAATCCCTGCATGTGACTCCTAGGATGGATGGCTCTTCTGTTATACCCCCTGTTAACCATGGTTCACCTGCTACTTCTGGAGTCTTGACTCCAAAATCAACAGCTAAGTCACGGTTATCGCCAAGACGACTATTGACAGACAAAGACGAAGTTGCTCCTCCGACAGAACATGAAGACAAACCGAAGTTCACACATTTACCCCGTGCTCTGGCTCGTCTTCAGCCGCACAATGCAGCTGGAAAGAAAGAGTTGTTGACGCCTCGAAGACCACGCCGCAATACTAGACAGGATTCCATGGAGTCTGCAGAGAATAACTGATTAATGGACAGTTTGATTGATCTGTAATTACTAGTGACTGATGTAGATTGTTATATGAAACATTCCGTAATTTGATTTTTGATTTCTACAGACCTTCTAAGTTTTATTAGTGCCTAAAAAACTTGTCCCCGGGGGGAGGAGGTAACTAATCATTTGATTAATGTAACATTATTCCGATGTGTTTCAGGTATCAGTCATCCTTAGTTAATTAAAGATTTACTCAGTGGATGATGATTATCATTTAGAGGTGAAGCTGGCAAGAGCAGAGATAAGGATGGTGAAGTGGATATGTGGTGTATCATTGTGTGACAGATGGACTAGTGAGGAGATGAGAAGAGTGGATGTAGAGGCAATCTGCAGTGGTGAGAAGCAGACTGAGATGATGTGGACATGTGGAGCAGAAAAGTGAAGATGACTGGTTGTAAAGAGTATTAGAAGTGTCAGAGTCAATGCAGACTAAAATCTTGGGGACTTGAGGAGGCTGGATCTAGAGCCATGGGACGCCTTGGACCAAGCCAAGTGGAGACGGGGCAACTTGGACCTAGCACCTGCTGGGAACTCAAAACTGCTGAGGATGATGAATATGCCAAGTCTTTAATATCATTCCTAATATTCACTAACCTTGAGATTGACATCTATGACTTTGTCAAAGTCTTCTTCTGTTAGTTTCATCATTGTTCGGTCTCTGGTAATCCCTGCAGAGTTCACAGCTACATGTGGAGCTGAAGAATACCTCTCCTTAATTTTACCTACCAGGTTGGTGATCGAGGCAGAGCTCGATACATCACATTGATATGTCTGATGATCACCTGCAATGTACAATTTAAAAGTACTTAAGTTTTGATATGAACACTCTATTTACATATATGTTCACTTTCAACTTTTTTTCAAAGTAAGTGATAAAGATTTATATATGTGCATGTGAGTTGGGTAGGCCTAGCATAATGGGCATTGGCTATGGTAGGCCAATTTAATAACTAATGATCAAGTCGGATGAATATTCATTGGAGAATAATCCCAAAGCCCATACAGCCATTGCACATGACATCAAAGTATAAAATCTCCATTACACCTCTCAACATAACAATGGTTGGTGTCAATAAAATGAGGTTTACTGGATTATATTTAATGACTGACTATCATCACCCGCAGAGTCTTAAGATATTCCATATCACCATAATATATTGTTCCAATTTTGGACCCATCTCCTATTTGCAAAGTGTCACTCAAACTTCATGCCAAAGGTAATTTGACTTATATTAGTTCTTTGAGTCAGTCCATTATGTAACATCTGCATGTTGAAATAGAAAAATAAGTAAAGATACATGAGAACAGGAATATTTTCTAACTCTAAATGCAGTGGATATGTTATTTATCTGCTTATTGTTGCAGTCTTGTGTAATTTTATTTGTATTGTCTTTGTGTATAGTTTAAAGGTGAATGCTCCCTGCTAACTACGGTTTCATTTGTGACTATGCATATTTATTGCAAGTGAAAATAAAGGTGATTCTTTGCATAATCTCCCATCCCCCATAAATCAAATCAAAATTCTTCAGAATTAATAAATAATTTCTATATTTGATTTCAATAACTGACATCTGACTAATATACTACCTGTGTCTTGGATCATGGACATAGTTTCTGCCATTCCCTTGTCATCCATATCTGCAGCAATTATTGTGGCTCCTTCTGATGCAAAAATTCGGCATACTGCACGCCCAATTCCACTCCCGGCACCTGCAAAATTATTAAATCTGACGAAATTATATTTTGGCATTCATTGGCACTGTTGGTCTCCTTTATTTTCTATTACATGTTTGCAGCTTTGCAATGTCACCATTGGTATTCACAAGATGTCAACAGATCTAACCCCAGCACGAACAAAGGACGGTACTATAATGTTAATAAACTAATCATTGACTATTCAGGCCACGGTGATATAGTTTAACAAATACGTGATCCGTTGCATGACATAAATATTAACTTGTTTATGGTCTGAATATTTAGAATAAAAAAGCATGAAAAATTACCTGTTACAACTGCCAGTCGACCTGACAACATGTTGTTTTCTTTCTATTCAGAGTATTCTGATCAAAGTTCGTCTTGGCCATAAATTGAAAATGAAAGTAAAATATATTATTAATACGTACATATATGTATTCGAATAATTTACCCAGTATTAAAAATCTATCCCAAAATTATTAAATCTGACGAATTTATATTTTGGCATTCAATGGTATTGTTGGCCTCCTTTATTTTCGATTACATATTTGCAGCTTTGAGATGCCTCCATTGACAGTCACAAGACCCCCCCCCCCCCCCCCGACGGACCTGGCATGCATAGACTGCACATGATTTCGTAATTCTCTTTAGAGTAGTGGACAGGCATAGTCTCCTTTGTAAAAATCAGTGCAAAGGTATTGTTGATTCATGGGAAAAGGGGGGTGAGGTATGGGGTATATTGACTGAAGTGCATTGAAATTTTCAAATTGAAGGAAAAAACAGTAAAATATTAAAGTTAAAGTGTCTCATGAGGACAATTCTACAAAAGTTGAACATATATATTCACAATGTATCATATATTTTTTATTCTTTGTCATATTTTAGACTATAACTTTAGTAGTCAAAATGTGTTACCCTTTTCACAAAAGGTGTTGAAATTAAGAGTATTTAATCAATTGACACTTACATAAGACTTATCAATCATTTGATTGATACAGTCATCTTAATGATCTTTTTGTTGTTATTATACGGAAGTTCAAAAGAACATACTGGGAATATTGTCAATTTTTCAAATTGCACATAAGCTCCACATTATTGCCTCAAAAATTTTAAAGGTGAAACTTTAAAATTATAGATCAAATTCTTGAATAATTGGCCAAATTACTAAATTTTTGCACAAAATCTCGAGTATATTAATGTAGCAAACGTTTCTGGGAAAAGGTGTTCTTTTTGGGAAAATATATTGACCAAAGATATGAATTTACAACATTGAATTATAGTTCCAAGTCTCTATATATTATACTTATATACTACAAACTTGAAATAAAGTCTAGGGGTATTAATATTGACAATATTTTGGATGAAACAGAATCAGTAAATTAGTGCAGATTTAAACTTTTTGATTAAACAAACCTCCCGCCACAAAATCTATCAAAACAAATTTTAAATAGTAAATTTATATGTGTATGTTTGGACTGTATTGAACTCAGTTATGAAAGAGCACCCTGCACGGTTATATAGATAGCCATTATCAGAAGGTTCCCGTGTTGCTTTTCATTATCATATTCATGGACATAATAGAACACACAATATTAGATTTAATGATCTTTTAAATCATTTTAACAATTTTCTAATTAGTACTAACTATTCAAGTTCTTGGCTAAATCCAAATGGAACAAATACCAATTTTATTATAGTATGAAAACTATAACTATCAAGAAGTATGTCCTTGAGGGGATTCGATAAAAAGCTACACATTCTATACTTTTTTGCACATTTTCAATCTGATTTTGCACCGTTTGTCCATCAAATAATATGACCTCTGTTGCTTAGTAACAGAATAGAATAATGTGCATCGCTGTGTTACATGTATATGATATGGCCCTGGAACCACATGTACATATGATAGCCCCATCAGGATCCGGGTTAGAATAGGTCCTCAGTACTCCTTGCTTGTCGTAAGAGGCGACTAAAAGGGGAGATCCTTCGGATGAGACCGTAAAAACATGAATAATGCACATCAATCTGCAGGTTTGTGTGGGTATCCTCCAAATTTTCTGTGATTTATGCAAGACCTGACCAGTGAGCTACAATTTTAACACATACCCATTTATTAATCACTTCGGATTTTGAAAAAAGACAGATTTGTATGATATGTAGGTCATTTTGGAGAAATCACTTATCACTTTCTGCCAAGAAATGGGCTTCTAAAAAAAAAAAAAATCTCCATTGTCTGGTGATGGTAATTTCATAAATGTTCTACCCACTCAAGTTTCCCCAATATCAATTGTTATTTTTTTTTAAAGCAGAACAATTACATTGATGGTGTTAAATACTAATATTTTCTTACTGTGCAATACTAGTCTACTAAAACCAAATGTATTTTCACAAAGCAATGTGTATGTAAAGAATTTGGAAAAGAGTAATTCAAACACATTTTAAGGATTAATGTCCATGTCTATTATCTATGTGAAATTGTCAAAATTAAAGCAGTCATTATCTGCATTTGCAAAATATTGCATTTCTAACATGTTGTAAGACACCTATCCTCTGTTCATTGCCAAATTCTTACCCAGATCAATCACTAAGAGTTCATGCCTAATATTGATGTGTTTCTGAAGAAAATAAATATTAAACATGTTTCAAACAATTTAATCTTTGTATAGTTTACAAAAAGTACTAAGTAATTATCATTTAGCATTTCTGGACGGAGTCAAAATACAATGCCAAATTAATTCATGGCTTTTACAGTTCAATTGCACTAAAATAATTATATTCAACTTCCAATATTTTATTTAATAAAACTTCATAGATGCAAACAAAATTTTCACCAGTTGGTATTACAAATTCACATCTTCTTTAAGATTATTATACATCAGAGTTTATATATGTAATTATATACAAATTTCAAGTTGTTTGTCACATTTCCCATTTTTTGTATTCCATTCCATCTGGTGGTTTGACCTCCACCTTCTCTTTGCCAACATCCTTCCAGTTTGTGCTGAGAACAGTTCCTCCTGATTCATAAAATGATTTCATCATGGCTTTCTTTGTGTCTTCATTAGCATCAGCATATATCTTCTGAAACAGCTGATTAAGGGCAGCATCTCCATCCAGTTTCTCATCTTTCTCTTCCTGTTTGATATCACTCACCAACTTATCCCAGTTTCTGGTATAATGGCTGGATGTAGGGTACTTATTGACCCCTGGATCCGCTACTTCAGGCCTAAACTGCTTTATATCATCTTTCAGTCCATCATCTTCTAATTTTGTCCACTGCAGTTCTTCAAATTTCCTAAGCTTTATCTCAATTTTCGTTGACATGATCTTGCTTAAGGATTTCTCTGGAATGATGTCATGGGCCAAATGAAGTTCTAAATTATATTCACTTCCTCCTGGTAATTTCACAGTCACATTTACAAATTTGGGTTGAATATCTATGCCGCAATCATCCTTTTTCACGTTTTTCAGCATCACATTAATAACGACAGTTGTTTGTGTTTGATACCAGTCGTATTTTGTCTTGGGTACAGTAGGTATTGGTGGATGTGGTTGACTGGGTGCCGATACTGGAGGAGCTGGATCCTGCTTCGGTGTCATTTCTTCATCCTTTCCTTTAGAAACACCAACCACAGGTTCAACTGGTTTTTGATCCCCCGAATCTTTACAAGAAATGTCCAACTCGGCTTCACATTTTCTTATCCACGTTTTCACGGCATTATCATCAGGATCAAGAATTGCTGTTGCTTGGAACGTTGTATGCGCTTCTTTATACTTTTCAAGGTGAAACAATGCAATAGCTTTTCTGAAGTACGCTTTCTTGCTCTTTGGATTGAGTTCACATGCGGTGTTCGTATCTTTCACCGCCTCTTCATATCTTCCGAGGTTGATTTTGACTTGTGCTCTGTTATTGTAATATTCAGCATTACTTCCATCTAATTCAATCGCTGAAGAATAAAGTTCAAGGGCCGTTTCGAAGTTTTCGTTAACAAATTCTTCGTTGGCCTTCTGGAAACATTCTTTGGCATCCATTTTGAAAAGTATACTTCAAACTCGGTTCTCCGAAAAAAATATTTCCGGACTTTACAAGGACAGACAACTATTGAAAATGGTTAATCTCGGAGAAGTATTCCCCGATTTCGAAGCTGACAGCACTGTTGGAAGAATAAAATTCCATGATTTTATAGGAGACAAGTATGTGCTTAAAATTATATTCCGATTCTGTTGGGAATTCTGCATTCTTAAACAAAGTAGGCCTGATTCAGTAATTGAAAGAAATCCTACTGACAGAACAGGGAGCGCAATTTTGTATGTAATAATAATATCTAGGGGTCTATACCATACCACCTCCTACTGTTATTTTTACAGACAAAATTACCGGTTCCTTTGCTGACAGAGACTGAGGAAAGTGAAAATATAATGTTTGTATAGCTTGCACTAAACATGATGGCATACATTTACACAAAGTGTAAAATTCATATGCATTAGATTTTAAAATTTATTTACAATTATTATTTTATTACTTTTTCCCCACTTATTGCCTATGGCCAGATAGCACAGCTGGTAGAGCACCTGACTAGAGATTCAGGAGACCCAGGTTCAAATCCCAGTCTGGTCTGCAGTTGCATTTTCTCCTTTCCTGTTACATTTGGTGCCATAGACCAGCCCCTGGAATTGGCAAGTAAAAATACCTGCTAGAGAATAAAGATGCTGGGCTGATGTCTTCAAAGTATGGAGACATTTAAGGAGGGAGGAATGTAGTTGTCAGACAGGTTCAATCTCCAGTGGCCAGATAGCTCACTTGGCACCTAACTGGAGATACAGGGAGCCAGGGTTTGAGTCCTGATCTGGTCCGTTGCATTTTCTCCATTCTGCTTTTATTTTATTTATTTTTTCATAGAAGTTATGATTTTTAGTGAATTTTTATGGTACTCTCATATGTTTGACTAGGAGATTAAAGTTCAATCATAGTACCATATATAAATTTACTTCAAATGACTCAATACTATAGCAATAACACATAAATCATATGCATCATGTTGTGGCAGTCAGACAAGTTGAACTGCTGGTGGCCAAATCTAACTTTGTTGGTAGAGTACTTGTAGGGAGTGCCAAATTAATATAAACTCAAATATAGATATGAAAATATCTTTAATTATTTAATGATATCATCAATTAGTTTATTGCATGCTGCATGCAACAATTCTATTAAAGATCACTTCAAATAAATAATGATATCTTCAATTTTGAATTATTATGCATATTGATTGAGCTGGTGATAGCATTAATTATATTTTGCTGAATTGATGAGTGCTATGAATGAATTGTTGTGAGACTCTTAAAATGAATCGATGATACATGCATCAGCAATTGAATTGATGCACACTACAATTCAATTGAATCTCATGGGGATTCAGGTTAGAATAAGTCCTCAGTAAACCTTACTTGTAAGAGGCAGCTGAAAGGGGCAGTCCTTCAGATGAGACTGCAAACACTGAGCTCCCATGTCACAGCAGGTGTGGTATGATAAAGATTCCTCCCTACTCAAAGGCGGTAAACTATGGAGCACCAAATTAACATAAACTCAAATTAAAGATATCTTTAATTATTTGAAGATATCATCATTCAATTTATTACTCTCATCAATTGAATTAATGTGCACATCAAATCAATTATTGATCTCATCAATTGAATTAATGTGTGCTTCAATTCAATTATTGCTCTCATTAACTAAATTAATGTGCACATCGATTGAATGATAAGGGCAATAATTTTATTTAGTGTGTGCATCAAATCAATTATTGCTGTCATCAATTCAATTGATGCACACATTAATTCAGTTTATGAGAGCTATAATTGAATTGAGGTGCATGTCTATTCATTTATTGCTCTCATCAATTCAATTAATGAAAGCATCAATGTGGTGAGAATATTGTGCTTGCAAAAAATTAATTTAGAGCTCAGTTTAAAGATTTGATGTTCTCTTTAATTCTGTTGAAAATATCCTTAATTATTTAAAATGGTTTTGTGTAAGGAAATAATGTGTGCATCAATTCTTTTAAAGACAACAACAATTCAATTAAAGAGATCATGAATTCAGTTGTGGATATGTCAAAGATATTTCTAATTATGTAGTTGCTCTCTCTAAAAGAATTATTGCATGCATCAAATGAATTAATGATATTAATTCAGTCGAAGGGAGCAATAATTCAATTACTGCACACATTAATTGAATTGATGCATACATTACTTGAATTATTGCCTCTCTTCAATTGAATGGTAGCACACATCAATTTAGTTGTTGATATCATCAATTCATTTGAAGAGAGCAACAATTTAGTTATAGCACACATCAATGCAGCAGAGTAATTAATGATATCACCAATTCAATTAATGCACACAATAATTCAGAATTGAAGATATCATTAATTATTTGAAGAGATCTTTAACTGAATTGTTGCACATGTCAAATGAATTGATATTTTCAAATGATTAAAGGTATCTTCATTTGTTTGAGTTTATTTTGAATAGGTGCTCCATAGTAAGCACCAAGCATAGGCCTAAATTTTGCAGCCCTTCACTGGCAATGGTGACATCTCCATATGAGTGAAAATTTCTCAAGTGAGACATTAAACAATGCACAATCAACAACAAATTCAATTGAAAAGAGCAATAACTCAATGCAGCATCAATTAAATTAATGTACACAATAACTGAATTATTGCCTATGATATTAATTCAATTGACGATAGCAATAATTCTTTTAGAGAGAGCAACTTTATAATTAGAGGCATCTTTAATTCAGTATATCTACAATTGAATTAATAATCTCTTTTATTGAATTATTGCTTTCTTTAAAAGAATTGATTCTTATACAAAAATATTCTAAATTATTAGAGAATTAAAGAGCTCATTAAATCATATGCTGAGCTCTAAATTAAATTTTGCAAGCAATACTCCCATCATATTGATTAGAGCAATATTGAATTGATGAGAGCAATAATTGAATTGATATGTGCATCAAATCATTACTCATATCAACTGAACAAATGCATGCATCAGATCAATTATTGCTCTCATCAATTGAATTGATGGGTGAATTAATTCAGTTATTATGTACAATAATTGAATTTATGATACCTTCAAATAATTAAAAATATCTTTAATAATTATTTTAGTTTATGTTAACACTTGTCTAAAGGTTGAACCGTTCAGTGAGCCCCAGTTCAAATTCAAGTTTGATTTGTTTTATAATCCCCCTTCCTTACTATTTTCAGCTTTAGTTTTTCTTTTAACATATGCATTTGTCTTTGCCAGTAAACCTGATTGAAACAACATAAAACTGAATCAGTATACTGTAGTATATTTTATATATGAAACAAACATATAAATTGTCAATTACTATTATTAAGTAGATTAATTGATATTATAAAAAATCGGAGATCTGAGTCATATTTTTAGCAATAAGTGAACCTTGGTACTTTTTTTTTTAAATGAATTATTTATAGTCCCAGTACAATGTGTCATTCATTGCACAAGATGGGTTTTGAAACACTGATGCCCCCGCATGACAGCAAAGTAGTATTCTGGTAACAACAAAAAAAAGGTCTTGTCACAAGGAATACACATGTGAAAGCCCTAGCACAAAGCATTCAAAAGTAATAGCCAAGGTTGAAGTTTTTCAAAAGTAGGTCAAACTCTGAGGTGAAGGTCATGATGTCAAACATTTTGGTACCAAAAGAAAGATCTTGTCACAAGGAATCCACATGTGAAATATGGAAGTCCTAGGACTATTAGCATTCGAAAGTTATGGCCAAGGTTAAAGTTTTTATGGCCAGAGAGACAAATGGAACAAAAGCTATTTGCCCTCGAATCTCAGATTATGGAGTCATAAAAATATAATACATACATACAGAGATGTAATTTGAAGTGATGTGTACGACTGGAAAAAAACGACTAATTTTGTATTGACCATGCATTGTTATTATGCAAACTTTAAGAAATGTGAATATAGGCGATCCATTTGAATTCATGATGGCATATAGTCTTGTAAAAAATATAAATTTGTCTCAAAATACTAAGAATCTTTCTCTCTCTCATTTGAATAATACTTTTTATTTAGATGGTGTGTGCTATTTTCCCATCCTGCTGATTATACACCAGTATGTACAACAGAGCTTGGCAAATGTGTTCAGTTGACTCCTGAATTCGAGAAGAGAGGAGTCAAAATGATAGCTCTGTCTTGTGATGATGTACCCAGTCACCAAGGCTGGTCCCAGGTCGGATTTTGTATATTATTATTATTTTTTATCAAATATCAGTTACAATGCGATAGGTCTACATTGTAAAATCATATTATCAGTTGAACCTTTCTCCTTTTTAATGTTACTGTAAAAGTGGAATTTTTAGTGAAACACAATTCAGCTATATTTTCATAAAAATGGGTATATATATTTAGTTTTAGTGACTTTATAATTCCTGGAAAGATAACTATTACCTCCGATGTGGAATAAATTGTTAGCGATATTCAATTTTAGCGATCTCATCAATCTTGCTAATAATGCCAAAATCCTTTTAAAAAATTCTGCTTATACAGTATTTCTCATTGAAAATAACAAACTTTTCAGGCTTTGTGTAATATTTGAAACAATTTTTCTCAAGTATTTACTACAAGTGTCAAACCACACAACAGTCCTGTATATGAATGAAACACCTCTTTCCTATCAATTATATTTATTGTACATTTATATAGCACTTAAGGTTTTTATCACCTCAACTAATTTCTTGAAAATTATACATAATTATCTTTTTATTACACACTATAATCCTTTTAGGGATTACTTTACATTAGAACAGTCTAATTAGATGTGAAAACAGCAGTCATTTACAGTCCTCACAGTCAAATTCTCCACTAGTTAGATAGCTGTGGTAGGGCTATGTCATAGGTGTCAATTCTTGAACAGGTGATCATAAGGATTAAGAATTAAAATGGGGTTAAAAGATAAATAAAGCAACTATACATCATGGATAACGATATTGACAACATTTCTTTCACTATGGATGTCCAACCATGCATGTTTGAACCTCCAGCAGCGAGTAATGATGGAGAGAATTCGGTAACAAGTAGCGAGGAAAGCAGTTAACTTACAGTTTAACTTACAGTTAAACTGGGTTAATTTAAATGTAAATAATTTAACAATTCTTTCCACAGGACATAATGGACTTTGTCAACCACCCCAAAGACAAGTTTCCAATTCCCATTATATCTGACAAGAGTAGGGACTTGGCAGTCAGTCTTAAAATGGTGGATCCTGATGAGAAAGACAAAGCAGGCATTCCACTTACATGCAGAGCTGTAAGGATGTATTAGTAGTAGAATTTTTTTATCTTGTGATTTCATCGGTATCCCATAAAATTAAGACCTCAGTGAAATAAACGTAGTAATGTTTCAACATAGAGACTCCATATCCAGAGAATGACATCTCAAAAAAAACAGCTAAATTTTGGCAGTCCATAGAAGTTGGCCCCCACAAATTTACAAGTGATATCAAGGATTTTATCATAATCTGTGTTGTATATTGGTGTATAGCACTGGGGTTTGTGACTGTTTGATGTAAGTGGTGAGTTTGATATTACATATAAATTTGAAGAGATTATCAGTACAATATTTTTTGATGTAGAGGTATGAGTCAAATGCAGTGAAGGAAGGAATGGTCATGTTTAATATCTTTAAGCTTTGTCAGGGGTATTGGGAAAGTTAACACGATCTCTATGGGTGCACATTACATTACCTATGCATTTTCAAAATTATCATTATCGCCACATACTCATTACCACGTCAAACTAGGACGCATTACTGTGCCATTTATATGTATATGCAACTGTAACAATATCTCTTCTGTTAGCCAGCACTTTATGCATGTACAGGTATAAAGTACAATGTGAATATGCATAAGATCTGCTTCCCATCAATGATTAAATCTATGATTTCTATGATTTGTATTGCAACATGGAGTAAATGCAATGGACCAGGATGGGAATAAAATCTGGGCCCCCTGAATCTCCATTCAGGTACTAAATGAGCTAACTGGCTACTGGTGATGAAACCCATCTAACCACCCACTCCTCCCTCCTTGAATGTCTTCACACATTGAAGACATCAATCTAGGATCTTTATCCTATGGCAGGCATTTTCATCTGTCAGTTTCTGGGGATGGTCAACAGTACCAAATGTAAATATATGGCAATACATTTAATTCACCATTACTGACAATTCACTGAGCAGTCAAAAGAAATTCAGATACATAATTCATTTTGGCTACATTCTGTATAAACATAGATAATTTTGAGTTTTATTCAGCAATCATTTGTAATTAAACTGACCACCTGAACACCTTATCCAGTCTGTCAAAATTCATCACACTGCAAGTACAGGAGTGATTACCAATGGGTGTTATGCAATTTACATTATTATCAAGGGTAAACCCTATCATATATGGCATTATGCAGGGTTGGTATTATAACAGGGATGTTAACATGGGGAGAAATCTGTTCTTTGGGATTTTCAGGCAACAAGTGGGGTTGGCATTATAACTGGGCAATATATTGAAGGAGCACTGTACTTATGATATACATCACAGGCAGGTTTGTTTATGTTACGGTAATGAGTTGTAATTCTTATCGATAAAAGTGGTAATGCGCACCTGAGAATGAACTGAAAAGTACAGGTAATGAATTGTGATTTCTTGCAATGTAGTGGCAATGTGTCCCTTCCATTATATTGCACTCTGAGGGCCTTGAAGAATATCTTGGATAAGATATGTTTTGAATTATGTCTTCCCTCTTCCAGGGAGAGACATATTGTTTTTGTACTTTATCTGTCTGTCACAAAATCTTGTGAATGCTTTTCCTCTTATATGGCTTATCAGATAGACTTGAAACTTTGTACAATACTTCATTGCCATTTGTAGATATGCATATTGTTGGGACAGGAGAATCCAATCATTTTCCTAAAGGTTAAATTGGATCTAAGAGGGGTGGAGGATGTGAAATAGCTTGTGAACACTTCTACATGGCTTATCAAAGTTTATAATGTCTATGTTCCTGCTCATGCTTTCTACTCCATACCATGCAGTACGTTAATGGGAGGAGGTTTAATATGGAGCACTTTCAATTTGGGGAGCTAAGGAGACATTTATTTTTTACAAAAACAATTTCTAGTTTATTGAAGAATTTTAAGGAACCCATTACTAATCAAACTTCTTTGAAAACTACATCTAATCTATGATAATTTATTTCTAAAGGTATTTGTCATTGGCCCTGACAAGAGGCTGAAGCTGTCCATGCATTACCCATCTACAACAGGAAGAAACTTTGTGTAAGATTGCACTCTTTTTTATACATCCTGTGAAACAGAGAGGAATGGGGGTGTCACCAGGTATATAGGAATCCCCACTGTCTGTCTGTCCTTCTGTCCAACAATGTGTATGAAACATAGCTTTTCTGTAATATTGCTTACTAACCAGTGATACATGACTGGAACCAAGGTCATATACTGGAACCAGATGGGAATGAGGGATTTACATTAGGACACCTCTGGTCTTAACTGGTTCTAAATTGTCTGCTAAATACTTTTATTTTACCTGGACTGAAAGTTTAAGTGAGCTTTTCTGCATTATCACATTTTGTATGGCATCTGTCTGTAAACCTTTCACATTTTCAATCTTTTTTCAAGAACCACAAGGCTGATTTCAACCAAACTTGCCACAAAACATTCTTGGGTAGAGAGGATTCAAATTTATTCAAATAAAGTGTCACAAATTTTTTCAAGGGGGAAAATTAAGAATGAGTGAAAATCAAAAATCTTCTCCTCAAGAACACCAGTGCCATGATGAATCATATCAATATGCAAGCATCCCCAAGTAGTACAGATTCAAGTTTGTTCAAAGGTATATTGGGGCCACAATAGGGGATCACAGTTTTACATGGGAATATATAGGAAGTAATCTTCTCAAGAACAGCAGGGTCATAAGTTATATTAATATGCAAGCATCCTTGGATAGTTTTAAAAGTCTTTAAAAATCTTGATCTCAACAACAGCAGAGCCATGATTAGTCATATTAATATGCAAGCATTTACAGAAAGTTAAAATTCCAAGTTTTTTCAATTCAGGGACCTCAGAGGAATGATGGGGCAACAATAGGAGACTCGGAAATTTTTAAGGGAATATGTACAGGAAATGAATTAAAATAAATTATTTTCAAGAGTAGCATTGCCAAACTAAATCATATCCAAATGCAAATGTTCCCAGTTGTGTGGATTCAAGTTTGTTTTTTTTTGATGCCCCCATGACTACAGTCATTGTTTTTGTTCTGTCTGTCCATCTGTCCGAAACTTTAACCTTGCTGATAGCTTTTGAATGGTGAGTAATAGGGCTCTCATATTTTATATGGGCATTTCTTGTGACAAGGCTTTTTTGTGGTACCAAATTTTTTTTTATTTTGTGACCCTAGAGTTTGACATACTTATAAGAAACTTAATCTATTTAATATCTCTTGAACTATTCAAGGTAGAGCTTTCATATTTTGTAATGTATTTAGATTTCTTATGGCACTTCCTTTAATTTTATACCATGATCTTTGACCTTTTGACCTTGATCAGAAAACAAGGTCATGTTAATCATATTAGTATTGAGACATTGATCCCCATGTCATGAGAATTCAAGTTCAGTTATATCATGACCTTTTGGGGCTAGGTTGACTCCTTAATATGAGGTCAAAATTTTTTATGGAAATAAAGATTGAGAAAAAAAATCTTTCAAATAACACAACAGTGATGTGGCCCATAGGCTTTTTGTTCTTTCATATGAGTATATGTCATTTGATGTGTTGTAGAGAGCTGTTAAGATGCATAGACTCATTACAGCTGACAATGAACAAGAAAGTGGCAACACCCGAAGGATGGATTGTGAGTTACCCATTGACAAAATAATTATTTCAGTTTTAAATGTTAATGATAAATATGGTTTAAAGCTCGAGTATACATAAGTTTATTTCTGTGCATGTATTTGTGCATGCAAGATATTTCATTAGTGCATTTAAAAGGACCTTTTTTTAGTTGGGAGAAAAATGCATGGTTCTACCATCCATCCCACAAGAAGGAATTGAGAATGTGTTCCCAAAAGGAGTAGAGATCAAACAGATGCCCTCTGGGAAGAACTACTTAAGATACACTCCACAACCAGAGTAAATGTGATTTAGTCAGACCTTGCCTTGTCCATCATAGATTTTAGGGCAACTACTTAACTTAATTAAGCATCAACTACACAACCAAATTACAAAAGTATAAAAAGCTGCTCCAGAGGTACACTCACCTCTAGATCAAGCTGCAGTGCCGTAAAACTAAGATGTGCTCAAGTTTGATCTCAATAAAGAAAAAGCAGTGAAAAAGTGAGACTGAGATCAAAAGTGAGCTCATATCTCTTTTATGGGCCCAGGGTCTGATATCACCCTGAAAATCTTTTACCTCTAACTGTGCTTTCAAAGTATGGTGATATCTTTAATTACATGCTAAGCTTTCAAAGTAATGCTGAACAAAATAAGTTGCATCGCAAAGTAAATTTCACCAAAATATTTTATATGCCAAATCCTTTATTATGTTAATGGTAAAAACTAGCTTGTATAAAAAAGAATCAAAACAAGTAGAGGGATGCAGTTTTTTTTTTTCCTTTTGGTATACATGCATGTGCAATCATTTATGGCAAACACTAATTACGTCCCTTTTTACTGCGCATTCATTATATGGTATGGAATTTACATTTTTATGCCCCTGTAATAAGAAAGTCCAGGTCATATAGTTTTTGGTCTGTCTGTTTGTCCACAAAAACTTTATCCTTGGCCATAACTTTTGAATGGTTAGTGATAATGCTTTGATATTTATTATGTGTGTTCATTATAAGACCTTTATCTTGGTAACAATTTTTTTTTGGTCATGACCTTGACCTTTGAGTTTGATCAATTTTGAAAAACTTTAACCTTGGCCATAATGTTTATTGCTCAGTGATAGGGTTTCATATTTCACATGTATATTCCCTGACAAGATAATTTGTTTGGTACTGGAATTAATTTGCTGTCATATAGGGCATCGGTGTGTCACAAACACACCTTGTTAATATTGTGCTCTAGTTTGTTATTTATAAATTAGCATTCCACAATTCAACGTTTTATGTTATGTTATATATCTGAGTATTGTATACACAAATATTTAGTATATACATTATATATTTATACATGTATACTACCAGTATTTATTTTTTTATTTTGTTCCCTATTGGTACAGTGAATGTAAAGTCTATTTTCCAGTTTGTGTTCAAATGTTATCTCGAGTATACAAATTTATACTTCTATACAACATATAGGCAAATGTACCATTTGTTTGTTTTTGAATTATTTTAATTTAAACATAATTAAAAAGTGTTATTGATTCTACCTTGTTCACAGTTTTGTTGTTGATTGCATGACATTTCTTTGAAAAAAAAAATTTTTAAACAATCCTTGAAATTTTGTTGCTCAAAATCATCTGTGTAATTGTGTTTACTGATAGTTTTTTAAATAAAATTGCTGTATTCAATTGCATTTTAAGTTATTTTTTTCCACATTTGAAATATAGAAAGCGAACAGTAAGTTTGCCAGTTAATTGATTTGCAATTTGGGAGACATGTAGATTAAAAGAGGTTTATTCCTAGATAGTTATGATGGTGGATAAATACAAGACAGACTTGTGTACTGGTAGTCTGTTAGTAAACATTGCCAATACATTATATTAATAAAGGTTTATTGTCAGATGTTGCAGGTAACTAACATTTATTTAGTACACTGAAAGCAAAAATGGACTATTCATACCAGTAATGCATTTCTTATAATTTGAATTCTCAAAACTTTTATATTACACCCAAATGAAAACCTGAATTTGATGTGATACAGAGGAATATCATGACAGTAACACAGTAAGACTTGTATTGTGGTTTACTTCCCTATTGCAGTTTGACATGACTTGGTAACAAACCATTGTATACTGTATAAATGCATAATTATTTTCATTTGAAGATGCTGATATTTCTGACCTGTTATGGAAGAATAGCACAAAAGAGAAATCTGATATGAATGGAAGGAGGATGATATGTAGAATAATACTTTGAAATTGAAAACTTTCAAAATTTACCTTATTTTGCTAAAAAAATAAAAAATGCCAATTTAGTAGAAAGTAACCTGGAAAAAATTAAAACCCCAGTAGGACTCGAACCCATGATCTACAGATCGGTAGTTGACACAATAACCAACTGAGCTACCCAGTTAGGCAATTAGATTTAAAGGGAAGTATTGCTAATATTTATATTTTCATCCATGTTTTAAAAGAATATCAGCCATTATGATTATGTGTAATTCCTCCTTAAAGCTATAATGGGTCTTAATCTTTGACTAATCTCTCCTTTGTGATTTTTGGTTAGCATCAACATTTTTGTTTGCTTGTTAATTTGTATACACAGTTAATAGATATTTTCTCTAAGTGTTGAGAGATTTTAGTGGGTTTTTTTTCACTCCTCTTGCATGCTAAAAATTTCACCTTACAATAAATTAAGAATTTATTATGGTTAGCTTAATATGACAAATCAATGAAATAAAACCAGAAATCATATCTTGATACTTATATTTTCTCAATCAAAAGACATGACATATATATCACATTCGTATCACAGTTCATGTTGACACAAAATCAACTTGATGGACGGTTACAGCTGTAACAGCAAGTTGGTCACTTAATAAAACATATAAATAGACTCTTTTAAAAGCACATTCATATATATATACACATATAAATCAGATAAGTGCAATTAAAGGAAAAAAACAATTGACTATAAAACAAATTACAACTCAACATAAAGGGAGAAAACTCCCACCATTTTCTGTCATCATGGCTATAGCACAGATTGCCTTGACACAGGTATTCACAATTTGTTGACTTTTACACATATAGCAGTTGAGCACATCTCCACTAGTGGATCAATAGAGCTGTTTGACTTTCTCCACTGACGTGTTCCAGCTATCCACCCACCTTTGCTCTGCTTGCATCTGTTTTTGTTTCTCACTGTCTATCCATGTCAAGGTCTTCTCAAATTCTGCTTTATAATCCTGGTTAACAAATACAACATCACTTCCCATTACATATTATGTTCAAGACTTTATAATTATACTGCAGTCTTCAGTAAACTGGCTTCCCTAACACAGGTATGACTAAAATTGCACATATATGATTAAAATTTTACAAATATATCTATATGACAAAGTATTTGCAATCATTTCTTCATCTTTCTAAGCTAATGTCTGATTTTCTGATTCACTTACTCTGATCTCCCATGACATGAGAGTACACAGATCAGACATTTGGCTTACAAAGATGTCATTTATTCTAAGGGACGAGAGATGGTGATCAATTATTGAGCTGGGCATGAATTGTTGTACTTGTACACCCAAGAAATGTCATTTACTCTGACTTACTGGTAATCTTGGTGTACAAAGAATTAGTGTGATGATGTATGCAAGTTAGTTGGATTTTAATGATAATTAGCATAGTATCTTTGACTGAAACAACACACATTATTAAGAAAAAGGCTGTCTGCATTTATGTACAGTGGTTTGTTTTGTTTTTTTTTAGTCTAGTTGTATTGTATCCAGAATATTTGATTTAATATCATCACATAAATACTGAAAAGTTTCAAAATGAAAATTTTACAGTTTCAATGATTTTTCTCTGATGACGCTTTACTATATATGTATCTCCGTCTAACTTTAGGTGACCTGCCTCTCATTTTAAGGACATCCGTTTCTTACCTGGTAGGCAGTGTCTCTGGCTGTGACAGTAGCACTATGACCTAGTGTTGTTTTGGCAGTTGTGACAGAGGCTGTCATTGTAACCTTACTGGGAGAGTCTCCAATCACCAATTCATTATTAGGGATGCCTACATCAAATATAAATCATATTACACATTTTAAATTTACTGATTTATTTTCTCTTATTTTGAAGATTTTGTTTGGTGGTCAGTAGAGTTACACACCTGTCCAGGTATTTTTACCCCGTGGTAGGGCCCCTTTATCTTCATCATCTTCCAATGGGAGTCCAGCATTCTTTCTTCGGATCAGTTCACTGGTTGGATACTTTGTAGGCTCAACACCTAAATTGGATAAAAGTTTTCTAAGAACATGCAATAAAGAAGACACGTGTATACTACAGAAAAAATCTTTCATAAGGTGGAAAGAAATGGAAGATTCCATCACAATAAGCTGACTTACGTCCTTTTATGGCATCATCAATAACCATCAGGTTATCATACTGTAGTAACTGGTGTTCCGCAGTTCTTGCCAACAGGTCTAAAAAGGTTTGGGCATGGGATACAGCTGAATTCTAAAATACAAATATCTAACATTATACTCACGCTGACATTAAAATTACTCACTATTCCTCTTGTGTGTTGTTTTACCCAAATTGCTTGATCATACCACCTTTATTTTAATTTTGATTTGAAAAGCTTGGGATTCATTATTCAAAAGAGTTTTTTTTTTTCAACAAATACCACGGACCTGTAGATCTTTGGTGTGTTTCTCTACAGCAGCTACATAGTCCTTGTGTCTCTCCTCCTCCTTCCCACACAGAGCCTTTAGGGAGTCCTCGGAGTGGGGGTGCCCCAGGGTGGGGCGCAGTAGATGGGAGTGTTCCTGTTGTCTCTGCTCCAGCTCCACCAGTTTGTGGGAGAACTCTTCAGTCATCCTCTTCCTCTCTGCTGTATACTTCTGGAGTTCTTCCTTTAGGATGTCTGTGATAAGGAGCCCAGGAACATGTCCCACAGAGCGCTCCAAATGAGACAGCTGATTTCTAAACTCTGTTTGAAATCAATCACAGTTAAAAATTTTCAGGTACATATTAAAGCAACACAACTGACTTATCTGTTGTTAACCATATTGTTAAGGTTAGTTTACATGTATGTGAAAATATGTCTCCTCAATGTTAATATGATTACTACAACAGCTATTGCACCCATACCATAGGAGAGACATTTAGTAAAGAAGTAATCAAAATCGCATTCCATAATCTCTTATTTCTTTAAAATTAAGATACAAAGAGAAGTAAATTGAGGAGCAACCACATGTTTTGGAGAGCTCAGTTTCGACTTGCTATACTGGGTTTAAATCAAGAATACCTCTGCTATTTAACCACATGTGAAGAAAGTTTTACTATTTGCCTACATTTATATCTATATATGAGGAATTTTATGATTGACGTTGAATTTCAATATTTTACCCTGTAGACACTGGTTGTGGTATTCATCTGACTGTGTGTAGTAAGACTGTAACTTGTGTACAATGACATCAGCACAGGATTCAAATGTCTCTTGCAGGGCCTGGGGCCGAGTCACAAGGCGATTTCCCTTGGCTCTATAGTACATCTATATGAAAGAGTCAGGATTTACAAACTAGAAACATGCTATAAATATATCTTCAAAAGATATTTCTTAAAGAACTTCTGTGCTAATTTTGAGGTTCCATTATTAAAAAAACATGTACCACAAAATTAAGTAATTTTAATAGAAAGTATAGCAGTTTAATCAAATCCAGTAAAAATTCTTCTCACTGACAAATGAATAATATCATAATATCAGTTTTCAAAATTTTAAATATTGATAAGGTAGTTACAGATTGTCTACAAGAATGTATATTGATATACATTTATTGGCATAGAAAGTCAGTAATAAAATCACTTATTTTATTTAAAGCCAAATCACAAGAGACAAATTCCACAACGTGTCCAAAAATGCAGAAAAATACCAGGTCCGAGTATTTGCAATATTGCAGTACACTGGGTATATTTCTACAGATATTTATATATCAACATATATTTATACATTTTCTAAAAGTAGAATGTCGCTCTCTGTCTTGATAGCCAGCTGTAAGAATTACAGAATTACTCTTCTATAAACACACAGCAGTATAAATTTACATCAATATGGTGAGCACTTGCCAAAATGAATTTGTAAGATATATCTTTTTAAAAATGTCATATGAACAGTGTTCTGAATAGCAATGTGTTTCATTTTAAATGAGAATAGCAACCTTTAGAGTTTGACAAATTCTGTAATAATCATATCTAATAATAAGGTTCTTGATAGAATGACAAAGTTATCAAGTTTGTTACTGACCATCTACAGAAATATATTGGGTTGATTAAGTAAATAAATATATTTTCATAGACAGACAGTAGCAAACTTAATAATCAATATGAGTCAGCAATCAATGTATGCTTCCATTTAATGAAAGAGTGACATTCCAGTACAAATAGTGCCCAAATAGTTTTACCTCGGCATTTGTTAAGAGACCCTCCAGGGCCTCTCTCAGGGTCTTCTTGATGATCCCTAGAATATGTTTCTCTTCTCCCTCCTCCTCCTTCTCACCAAACACCAAGTACTTCCTGTCAAACTTGGTTGATTTGCTATTCCGTCTCAGTCTGAGTAAAAGGCATCAGTTATAGTAAAATAATGAATGAAGTGCACTCACAAAATATTTTTATAAAAACATCATATTTGTCAAATACTATATAACTGATGTGTGACCATTAAAACATTAGTCTAATGCATACTGCTACACCCATTCTCAGTTAATGTGCAGGATGATGAAACTCAATGAAATGGAATAAGAACAAATTAAAAATAGAAGTTTCCCCATAATGAAATGTACATTAATTGATTAATTGAATGCAGACACTGAAAGTTTTTACACATTGTATCTGAGAAATGTTACAATATGGAAACTTTTAGAAAGAGTATGAGAATTATTCAGTATGAGAGAATACAACGCTATAAGTTCTGTAGATAGAAGATATTTGTATAATTTCCTAGAAAAATATCAAGATTAATATACATGTAGAAATCTGCATGAAAAATGAATACAAAATGGTATTCGAAAAACATGACTGAAAAATTGTGTCACTGTCTAAGGAGCAGTTCTCTAGCAGTATGAAATAAACACTCCAGGACTCTGTTTCCTTGGATGCTTTCAATTCATCAGCCACAACATTTTTGCTTCAGGAATACATACTGATAAAAAACCTAACACAGTATAACCTCTTAAAACTGTTTTGTGCATCATATATTTCACATGTTAATTCACCTGCTATGTGGAGTGTTTATGTTTGACTGAAAACATAAATACATACTATTTCTCTTTTTCTGCAATCCTTTAACCATATGAAAAAGTACAAAAGGATCATTTTGAAATACCAAATTTTTTCTGCTAATTGAATTGTGAATTACACATATTAACTGAGAATGGGTGACATGCATACAAATTTAAAAATTTTTGTATTTAACATAGGTTTACATATCTTTTAATGGACAATAATGTAAAATCAAATATTTTTTTTTAAAGAACTTTATTTTCATGTAAATTTCTCAAGTTGCTTATACATGAAAATGCAATGTTCTCATGCATGATATTGTATATGGCTTTGTACATAGTGATGAAAAAATTCAAATGTTAAATCCAATAAGGCAAGACCCCAGAAATTGTTGGAAATTGCAAAATATAAGATATTTACAATAATGGCTAATGACTTCTTAATTACTCTGTTATATAATTTGCTACTGTTACAATAACTTTCACTTAATTGTTAACTTACAAGTTGTTATTGCTACAAGCTCAAATTCTTAAATTAACCATTCCATTAAACATGCATGATTTTTTTTTTTTGCATGGAATTTTTCACCATATTCCACTAAAGATTGATAGGAGATTTGTAAAATGTCTTAAGGAAGATTAATTCAAGTGAAACCATATAATAATGAATTCATTCCTGTGAAGTTCATGCAGAGCATCCATATTTTAAAATGCACTCAAACTATAAAGTGTTTTGTTCAAGAAAGAAAGTGATCTCTGTAAAAATATTTGGAATTTGAATGTGGCTAAATCAATCATGCTCTACAGTTTTAACAACCCTCTCTGGCTTTTTATTTATCCTAACAAAATAAATCCTTTAACTTTTAGCATGGATATATATATATATATATATATATATATATGTGTGTGTGTGTGTGTGTGTGTGTGTGTGTGTGTGTGATTAGATTAGAATACCGGGTACATCAGTTCAAATTGGATATTTGAAAAATCAAATATTAAGACAAGCATTGTCTCTGATTAAATGAGATGGAAAAAAATAGTCTGTTTAAGAGCAACACTCTTCAAATAAAAGCAGCCAGTCTTGACAAAAAAGCATTTTCTTAAATAGCAACACCATCCTTATTTATTCTCTTGTCAAAATAAACCATGTCAAAAGATATTAGAGAAAAGTACTAAATGATAGAAATGAAAGATAAGTGTCAACCAAACACAAAAGGGACTCCAAGGGAGACAATACTGTACCGTGGCATTGATGACGGCGTGTGAGGAGTCTCCATGCTGTACAAGACATAGCACATTTGAAATGATGCTAATTGTTTACAATAAAGTATAATAATAGAGCTTGAAAAACAAACCTGTCCTCATCTTTATAATAAACCTATTACTGCAAGCAAGTACCCACCCCAACAGATACTACACACAATGTAAACACTTGTAGTGAAAGTTCACATAAATTTTAGTCCATATTCACCAGAGTTTGTAAATTTGGCAAGCTTATAGTAATGTACAAGTATTGGCAGATATGATACATTTATATCTAATACATATGCTTCAGTAGAAGAAAGAGCAAAATTTTGCGAAAATAAAATATAGTTCTAAAATAATCAATACACAGATTTACAGCAATAGAGAAGTATTGTCTAATGATAAAAGTTATGAATTTTACTATGCATGTCAACTCATTGTCAGAGCAATCTAGCATTTGCCACTGAAACAAAAAAGTTCCTACACATGTACTGACCCAGATTGAACCCTTTTAGGAGAGTTCTCTGATCCACCTGTGCTATGAGAACTCTTTCCTTTAGATGTTTGTTTCGATTTCTCCGAGGTTGTAGCAGTAGACAAGGAAGACTTCAGTTTCTCCCTGGAGTCATGGTGATGTCCTCCTACAAATACAGGTACAGGTATAGGCATAATTACACCTGCCTAATCTGAAACCTGTGTACTCCGTCATTTCACTGCATATTTTGACTCTACTTTCTCATTTTTTCATGCTCTTTACACTGCATAATCCTGTCAAGTCTGACCAAAAAAATTCACCTTATAGAGAATATCGGAAAAAATGGCTATCATTATCTAATACATATATTTCAAATTTTGAAAGCATGCTAGATTACATTGGGTGATGATACAAAATATTTTTCACAGACATGCTTATTTCAAATGACTGGTTATAACAAGGTAAATTTTAAGATCCATTGTGGACAAAATATAGAGGAAAAAAATTTGCTTTTGTTAAAAATGAATGTCTTCCTGGCTCCTCAAATTGAAAGAGCTCCAAATTACACATGCACTCCTCCCCTTAATGTACTGCATGGTATGGAGGAGATAGCATGAGCAGAAACAGACATTATGAACTGCACTTCGCGTATTGATGATAAAGATGAAGAAAAGATTCAACATCAATGTGACTAATTTCATTGTTGGACATGATACAAAATTAATTACTGGTATGCTGAAACACCATTAGGAAAGTGAACATACCCTTGTATATTGAAAAAAAAGCTATAAAACACTCCTCTTTGATCCATTTTAAATTGTAGGAAAACATTAGATCCCTGAGTTGGAACAATGTGAACATCACTAAATGATAATGAAATATTCTACAAATTTTCATGTCTATTTAATAAGCTATGTACACTATAAGAGAAGTGTTCACAACCTCTATTACACTCTCCACTTCCCTTAGATCCACTTTGACTTTCAGAAAAATAATTGGATCCTCCAATCCCAACAATATGCACATCTACATATGGCAATGACGCATTATACAAAGTTTCAAGTCTATCCGATAAGCTATGCAGGAGGAGAAGTGTTCACAAGATTTTGTGACAGACAGACTGACAGACAGAAAGTACAAAAAACAATATGTCTCCCCCTGGAAGAGGGGAGACATAAAAACAATCAGAGACATCAAATGCTGTTAACATGGAAGTACAATTAGCTGTCCCTGTTCTTCGTTGTAACCAGGTTTTACAACATACCTCAAAATGGCTACCTAGGCTGTGTGTGATTCACAGCAGAGACTACTTTTATACTGAATCAAGAGAGATGAATTCAGAGTTGTGGAACAATCAACATTTCAGTTTAACACAGTATTTATATATGGTATACAATATTTTTATAGATTTACACCATACCAGACAATTCTCCATCCAGTTCCGCATCCATACCAAATCTCATCTTACTCTTCTGTGCCCTGTGAATATAATGGAACACAATATCACATTCCAGGTCTCGAAAATTATTGTGTATATTTGACTATTAACAAGGTATTATTTTATCTCGGAATAATTATATGTTTCGGAATTTAACTAATTGATGTGTATAAATGTAAAAGGCATCCGTTGATCGTAGAAAACTGTTTTCATGTTGAGAAATGTTGTAGAAACCCCCTTTCTAAACTATGAAGAAATAAACAATAAATTTATTTCTTTTTTTTTCAATTAGTTAAATTCTGAAACATATAATTATTCTGAGATAAAATAATACCTTGTTTATTATACTTTCATGTAAAATACCCAAATCTGAATGGCCAAGAAACAGTTGAAAAAACATAATGTTTCCCTCTGAGATTGAAAGCACGCATCCCAGGGTGATAGTATCTAGCAACAGGTAACAATACTTGACAATAGGTGATATTATAAAAATTATCACATGTACATATGGTTCACCATAGATTGTTAGATGACATCATTTAAGCGTTTGTAATAAATGTGAATACCTGCACTGATATACAAAACATCGCATGACAGTGATTGATCAAAAGTCAACAGATGCTAAGTCTTTCTGCTTTGTTGTTTATATAACATTCAGTATAATAAAAAAAAATATGGCATGTAGTTCAGGGTAACATTGGAAATTTTCACCTCTCAAAAAACCATCGTCAACCTTGGCAATGCCTCGGTTGACAATGGTTTTCTCAGGGATGAAAATTTTCAGTGTTATCCTCAATTACATGCAATATTTATATATTATCACATGCACCTAGTTGATTGATTGTTTGTTATTTTCCACCACACTCAACAATTTTTCAGTTATCTGGTGGCGTCCAGTTTTTGTAGGTGGAGGAGAGAACACAGATACAATGTACCCGGGAAGAGACCACCGACCTTCTGGAAGTATGCATCTAGTAAAGCAAAATTTTTCATGACATACTGGATACATTTCTTTCCTATAGATTGTCTGGAACTCAAAATGAAAGAATCTGAATATCGGAGTACATGTGCAAAAGAAAATAACCAGCAGGCAAGATACACAGGCAAAAGCTGCAAATCTGAACATTCAATACAACAATTAGAAATAAACCTTAACGTGAACAGGATGTGTATAAAAAGAAACCCACAATTCTAGTCTTTCCCTGATACAGCATTGATTGGCATGCATATGTGGTCAGTAACAACATTCTTACCTTTTCTTTTGTCTATTTAATCAGAAATTTATATGATTACTCATATTTGTTTACTAAAACTAAATGTTTAAAATATATTGTGCTAGTGCTCAATGAAAACTCAAATAAAAACTTCAGATAGGAATTTGATAAGTTCATGTCACTGCTCAAAATAAAAAGGTATTGATTAAAATTAAAAGAAATTGTGTGAGAACTTATATGATGAAAACAAAGTACAAGTGTGATAGGTTCATTGACTAATGACAGTGTTTCATACCTAAGAATACTTTTGATGACGTTAACCGAGGGATCCTCCTGAGGTTGTTTCCCCATCCTACTGATTGGTGTGGGTTGTACATCTGTTGACTGGGAGAATCCAACCCGGACCCCTATAAAGGAAAGTCAAGTGGAAATCAAAGTACATTTACACCAAATGTGACAAATCTTTCCTGCTTCATTTTGCATGAGAAAGTCTGATCTTCTCTAATCTGGTGTTTGAAATAAATATATATATATATATTTTAACTGCTGAAATCTGCTTATTTGAATCTTAGATTTCTAAGAGTCTAAGAGTCTAAAAGACCCATTTGACTCCAGTGTCACATGAGAAAGACTAACCCCTTAGATTTTAGCCCCATCCCCTTTTATTATGAAAATACTGTATATATAGCTTTTTTTGCTATTTTCACTGTAGACCAACACTGAAATTAAAAATGCATTGAATATAAGCTAGTCATAATATTTATACAGAATAGACATTAAAGCCACCAAATTAAAACGGCTAGAAAATGACTTTAGACAAGAAACACTGAGTATAACCAGCAGCAATTTTTTATAGCTGAATACAGAAAACAGCAAAATCTCAGTGTCTTTCTCAGTTTCATGCAACTTGTACTCTGACAAAAAATATCCAATATGGATTAAACTGAAAAATTTGACAAATTAATTCTAAAAAATTGTTGCAATTTAGATGGCAAATCAAAATCTGACACCCCCCCCCCCCCTCCCCCATGCATTCAGCATAAAGAACAAATGAAAGAAATTAACACAATACACATGGTGCTACAGTGACAATTTTGGAAAATATTGACTTTGACACTACAAATCAAAATTGATTATTAGTTTTACAAAATAACACTGCAATGTTTTAGGAGTTGAACATCTTAATAATGTGGATATATAATGGAACTGGGATCTTATTAGTAGCTGATACCTCACGAGACACAAGGGACATACTGTAACACATAATACACTTATTTACCCTGATCGCTGCTCATTCTAGTCGATTTCCTCTCTGAAATACAACATTTACATTTGGAATGGACATTACATACAAGTGAATGAACCAGTAATACAAGGCTTTTGATTCCACATTCATATAGCAATCTGTATCCTATTCTGTATCAAGTTTGTGTTAAAAAAATTCTAAAAATTATCACATAGTGCAGCTGCACTGTTGTAATAATATAAAAATTCATGAGTGTGGCAAATGGGGTATTCAAACATTTTACATAGAGGGTATTGAAATTTGTGAAAACGAATAAAAGTATGTTGTGCTAGAGAAATTCTCTACAGTATTAGGTGCAGATTTTTATGCTCTAGCTACATTAATTTACAAAATATCATGTTTTCTTCACCCAGACAAATAAGGTTGTGTTTTGGGTTTTCTCTGTCAATCTTTAGTACATAAGTTATATTCTTGTACAGACAAGTTACACATAAATATTATGAATTAACCACAAATAATTTTCATGTGTTAAGAAATACAGTAGGAAGGGGGATAACTTACAAACACATAGATTATATTTACCAGTTAGATTACCACATGTACTTTCACTTCCAATACGTGTTGATTTTCGGTCAGTAAACAGTAGAACTGAATGCAAAGCTCCTGAATACATGGTATATGGTGTTTAACTTAATAATATATGTACAATATTATTTCTTTTGTTTCAGTTTAAAAAAAAAAACCAATACTATTTAAAGTAATTCTTATGAGTCAAAGTCTGTTGGTTGTGTTCCACAATCTTCCATCATTCAGTCTCCACTAAATGCACAAGGTTAGGGTCAATTTAATTTCTTTCATTGAAAAATATCAAATTTCAAGGATATCTTATCAATAGATATGCCCTTTTCATTTACAGATGTAAGCATGAATGTAAGTTTTTAGCAGCAAAAATATCATACCTAGAGCTGGGGGTCCCTGCATGGTGCCTGAGGGGGGTCGGGGGGTGGGGTCCTTCATACAGTTTAAGTATGCACTTCTGTCCTGAAAGGCCTCTAACACAGTCTTCAGTGTGTCGTTTAGTTGACGAGACGTTATTTGCTATAAAGCAAAATTACAACATAAAACTGTTATCTGTGTATGTTGTTTATTAATCTGCATATAACATTAATTTCTTTGAGAATTATCCAATTCAATACCCTTTAATATGCAGCTTGTGTTACATATATGCAGTATTATGCATGATAGGATATGACATAAGATAAGATCTGTTTACTGATATGAAGTAATTTCAATCTGTTCTACAATGCAGATTCCTGAAAATTTTCATAAACAGGAAGTTCACTGGGCAAAGTCATGCAGTTACTGTAATTTGTAACTCTGTTTA
Source organism: Ostrea denselamellosa (assembly GCA_024699665.1). Taxonomy (NCBI): domain Eukaryota; kingdom Metazoa; phylum Mollusca; class Bivalvia; order Ostreida; family Ostreidae; genus Ostrea; species Ostrea denselamellosa. The sequence continues at coordinate 9,786,867 of JAMZEH010000042.1, forward strand.
ACTTTCATTCATATTCACCAAATGTGCATGCTTTGTTAATTATCAGAAAATCCATTTCATCAAATATATAAGACCATGCATGTATTTTAGAGATGGATTTCATGTTGAAATGAGTTTTCAGCAAAATATGAGCTATGATTCAAATTCAAATTTAAGTCCTCTTCATCTGTGCTGACTGCAAAGTAATTGTGCTCCCATGTGACAAATACACTAAATTTCCTTGTCAATAATTTGACTGAATCATATATTGAGTAAATAAATTTAACAATGTAGCAAAGTCCTATTAAATACATATAAATTTAGCATTCCTACTGAAAACATAATTGAAATGATTCACAGACAATGTTTGACAGGAAAACATCTAATATTTAATTTTGTATGTGGTATTTCACACAAAGCTGACGTGAACAAATAAAGAAGCTGATTCTGCTCAATAAAACTATTTCTTGATCTACTGTCTATACACACAGTGTATCATGATTTCTACAGCAACTGGTTTTTAATTTAATTTTTTTTTTTTTTGGTAGAGTAGAGTTCCATCTTTTTGTATTAGTAAAGAGAATTGAACTAGAGGATGGATGAATCCCAAAAGATCCCTGGAATAATTAAATTGCTTTATAATGTTGTTAAAATTAACTAATAATAATGTCAGAAGCAGATTTCATATTTTCCCTATAACAGGCATAAGCCCCATGGATATTCATGAAAAAATTAATTGGTACAGAAATAAAGACTTGGTTAATTTTTTATGACCCAATGAATGAAATGACCTGGAAGTAAAGAGATAGATATTTTTTATCCAATTTTTTTTCATTAATATTTAAGAGATTAATGAAGTAGACACATAAGCAGCTAATTAAAGTTTACCATTTCCTGTTTACATGCAGGCTGTTGATAAAAATCAATAAAATATACATATGTTATGCAAAGAATCGTTATAAATATTGTTTTAGCTTTAAAATAAATCTCTAACAGCTGTAAAAAAAAAAAAAAAAAAGTTGACAAAATATGACAAATTGCAATTCTAACAATATGTTCACTAAAGAATATGAGTTGAAATATAGATATTTATGTGCATGCAAAATACTTCCTTAATTTGGAGACAAATATATATCATACACTGTACAAAATAAAATTAACCCTGATTCTGCAGATTCATTACCTCTTTGTCCAAATTGGGTCTCTCACAGGCATCAATCCTTCGATCAAGGTCATTTAGATGCTGGGCTAGTTGTTGAGCTTGAGAGTTGCTATTAGCAACCTCAGCCTTGATCTTGACCTGAGTATTGGTTAACCAACGAGCGATTTTCTCCATGAATATCAAATCTATCATATGATTTTTGAACCTGAAACATAAAATAAATTTCAGTATAACCTAATAAACACAGAGTATACGACAGACATTGTTATTCAAAGAAAAAAATCCATAGAACACTTTATACCCGACTTCCACCATCTGTACTACCTAAATCATTAGTGTATATTACATCAGAGAGAACTGTTATAAATGGAAAATGGAAAATATGTACAATAATATTTCAAAACTGAAAACTCTCAAATTCATTTTATTTGGTAAAAAGAATGCAGTTTTAGTAGAAGTAAATGGGAGGGAGGGGATTAAAAGCTATTGCTTATGAAGTCAGTTCACTTGGATGAGTCAATAATTTTAATCTTCTTGATATGATAAAGTCAATAATTCTGTTGTACAATTCCTTGTACCTGTCCTCAAACTCGGAGGCCACTTTTGTCGCCTGATCCAGACGTTTCTTTTCTATATCCTCCATGTCTGACATGATGGCACCTTCTGATACATCAATCTTGGAGGACATATTCTCCAGCTTCTTACGGTAAACATCAATCTCTTCTGGGCAGAAATTACCTCCATCAGAGAAGACCCTACAAAATAAATTCATTTCTGCACAAACACTTAACAATAATAAAACATGCGAAATACACACGCACATTGAATCTACGCAATGATGAAAAACAAAGCCATTGAACTGCAGTCTCCAAAGCGATAGTTTTAATCTTAGTAGTGGTGACAAAAAAAAACATATCTTTTTTGTACAGTTTAAGAAAGGACATTAAATATATATGCGCAGTAAAAATATGTTTATGCATATTCGTACAAGTATGATTTTATAGTTATTGAGGAGCATTTTTTGTACTGAAACATTTGAAAATATATCGTTCTGTGGGAATGCTGCATTGTGAGCAAATGAATAATACTTGTTAGTGAATTATAAAAAAAAAATTTGCTTGTTCTCCGTGTAGTATTCATGTTATGTAATTATTAGAAGATAATCCTTCAGAATGTATATTTACATTCTGTTTGCATACTTCAGATAGCTATATTTGCCCATCAAAATTGACACTTGTGCCTTTGTTACAATATCAAGTGTACTTTGTGCCAGAATCCTGATGTAATCAGTCATCATTTTCAGTTTGATCAAAATAACAAATGACCAGAATTAAGCCACCCACATTATGTTTTGCTGTAATTTTCAGTGTTTTGACAAGAAGTGGTTATTTTTATTCTACAAGATATTGAGCTCAGCTTTGGTTTATATTTATATCATAGATTTATCTTTCCATCTTTCCAGTACATATACATAACAGAAAATGTTTCCTTGTCCAAAGTTGTGTTCTATGTTTTCTGAAAGAAAAATGCTTTTAAAAAATCAACATTTTTGTTAAAGTTTAGTAGAATTAAGAAACTGTGTCACTTTTGAAACTATATGTACTCAAAATGAATGTGGACATCAGAGAAAAATTATGTGAAACTGAATTAGACATAATCTCCTTTAGGAAATAAAAGAAGATTTAATCTCCCTTTAAAGCTTTAACATTTTGAATTTTATGAGGACCCAGAAAAACAATTTTTCCGTAATCATCAGTCAACTTTGATATAATACTGCAATGGAAGAGCCATGGGTGTTTTATTTGCATTTAATTGGTTAATTTGATTCTGTAATGTTGCAAGTCATTCATAGCTCATTGATTGCCTCTAGAATTTTAAGTTGTACTGTGGAAAAAAATCAGACGAATGTAAATATTTTAGTATAACCAGAGGTTCACTGTTTGAGCACACATTTCAGTATTTTTCCTCCAAAAGGTGAATGTAAATGAAGGAAAAAAATATTTCCTTTGTTTTGATATACTTGAAAGACTTGATAAATCTGGCATTTGACTCCCTCAGCATTTGCAGGGTTTTATCCAAGTGTTTCCTGTACTGGAGCAAGGAGTTTCTGATAATTTCCATAAAGTTTGTCAACTCATTCCCTAACTGTGACTGTAAGGCAATTAATCTGAAAAATCAAATAATATTGAATGAATACTTAATTATATACCTCACTGATAAATGCCAAAACATAGTTTCAAATTTTTCAAGCGTAACATGACAATAAAAGAAACCCCATTACTTGGACGATTTTGTGGCATTGACAAAGACAACTTCTAATGCTTCAATGTCCTCTCTGAATTTGTAGGCCAGTTTGTTGTGCTCCTGGGTCATCTTATTGAAACCCTGTCTGAGTTCTGCTAGAGCCTGGGTAATACCCTTAGTGTGCCTCGTCACTCTCTCAGAGTGCATCACCAACTCCGCTGAAAAGAATCAAATGAGACATAGATGAAAAGTATGCTCTTTAACTATTTAGTGATTTCCTTTTTTTATCTTTCAGAGTTCCTAATCTTGTCTTATTAGTCATGTTAAACATGAAATCCAATATCTTTGTGAGGTACCTCTTGATAACACCTACCTGCCCTGACATTGTGAACATCCAGCTCTGCCCTTCTGGCTCTCGGTTTGTGGAGATGGAACCTCAACTCCAACTCACTGTTTAATTCCTCACACTGCATAAAGGAGAAAGATAAATTTCCCCCCTCTCATAGAGGATACATTTAAATTACAATTACAAATACTCCAAACTTGGATACCTACCTTGGCAATGACAACACTTTCAGCTCTCTCTGAGGCCTGAATGTCCCACTCCTCCATATGATTCAGGAAATTCATTCTTATCCTGAAACAAATGTAAATTACTATTGCTATTATTTAACTGAATTATGTCTTTCTAAGCACCACCTACATATTTTGAAAAGAATTCTTTTAATCATTATCTAAATTAAAAAAGTTGAAAAGTATAGTTACATTGTAGCAAGAAAGATATTCTTTAAATGTATCATGTATCCTTAATACTTTATAAAGAAAGGAAACTAACATTTAAATTTTTCAGTGAACTTACTTTTTCTTGACCTCTGTTAAGACAGATTCCTCTACATCTATTTTCTGTATGTACTCTGTAGAGGAAGCTGGAATTTCCACCTCTGTCATGAAGGTGGTACCCTCTTCTTTTGTGTCTTCCTTGGTGGGGGTATCTTTCTCTGGGGGTATTCCATATTCCCCTGCTTCTGTCAGGACATAGAAAAGTGTTCCTTTCTCTGTAGAGAGAATCTCACTGACTGCCTCTGGAAGTGAGCCCTCCTTGCTCTAAGATACATACAAAAAGAGAAAAATTAAGATTGATGTATTGAGTCAAATTCTCTTCTATTTGGATTCATTTGTTCTGAGTGTAAACTACAAAATAGTTCTTTCAATTCACCAGAACTCTGATAAGTAATTTATGCTACTGAATGTTAGTACCGTATATACTTGTATACTAGTTGGTTTGGGAAATATTATTTTCTGAAGTCTGTGTCTGCCTTATATGTGAACACTACAAACACAATTTTTTCCTTGCTGCACAACTTATGAATTGTGACATTCAAGAGTGTTCTAATGCTTTAATGTTGATTTAATGAGCAACAAATCACCATGAGTGATGGTATAAATAGCAATATAACAATCCTGAGTACTTACCACAGACCACTGCAATGTCATTAGTGAAAATATATTTATGAGTAAATCATTGTTTTCACATGTTGATTAACAGTCAACATACTGCATCTGACTTATAAAAGGGTCAATTTAATATTCCTTAAAAATTCTCAAAAAAGGGGGTCCCTAACTTGCTGACTTACATGCAAATTGACTAATATGTGAGTACATACAGAATTAGTTTTAAAAACAACTACACTATATATACAGCTGAAATATTTTTGGGATTTCCACATTCATTTAAACCAAGCATAACCATGAGTGGACAAAAATCCAATACAGTGAAAGCTACTGAGGAGAGCGGGGGGGGGGGGGGGGGGGGGGGGGGGGGGGGGGGGGGGGGGACTGCTGTGAGGAGAGGGAGAAGGGAAGGTGGGAGGAAATAAGACTAAAGAAACATTCAGGTGTAAATTTATTGAACCATTTAGATATCAATAAAGCTGAAAATTACATTTAATGAAAAACTGAAAATTTAGAAAGTTATGCTTTACCGATCGGTATTTCTTATATCCACTAAGGAGGTTATAATTTCAGTCACAATTGTGAGCATGTCAGTGTGTGTGTGTGTGTGTGGTCTCTGAATGCTTTTGTCAATTGTTCTTAAAGTGCATGCACACTTTTACTTTTAGGGAAGAACACACCAAATAATATACACCAAGAACAAGTGGATAAAAGGTTTATTTGAATATAGTGAATGTACTTTACATGGGAATCAAACATCCACCCATCAAACACTTGAAGTGGGGCATGGCTGTGTTGACTGGCACATTTCAGCAGTTAAGCACCAAGCCGTGACAACAAAACTTCTTGATTAGAAAATCTTAATTAAACTCAAGTATACCTTTATAGACACAACTGAAAAGAATGTCAAATTAAAAAATTCTTGATTGTGACAACAAAACTGCTTGTTTAAAAAAAAACCAACTCAATTATACCTTTATAGACACAACTGAAAAGAATGTCAAATCCAAAAATGCTTGATTGTGACAACAAAACTGCTTGTTTAGAAAATCTCATTAAACTCAATTGTACTCTACAAAGTGGACATAACAGAAAAGAATGTCTTATTCAAACCTTCACAATCACTAAGCTACTGTGAAACCAAGGTAATTGATTAATAGGTGTTATTAAAGTATTTGACCTCAGGTCAAATAACAAATCAGTGGCAAAGTCTGTCACCACTTAATTGATTAAGAATATCATTGAACACTGTTAAAGGAAACCCATGCCTTCATTGAGTGACTCCCTGGCTGTGCTTTAAATTAATGAGAGATTCTCCTGTGTATATTTTCAATGGATGACGAAAGGTACACATTGCCAGTCAACCGATTCCTTAGTGTCAGTGTCAGAGTTTAAAAAACTGGTTCTGGATAAAAATAGCAGCAGCAAGTCCCTAGTCCTCGGTAACAAATTAAAGTTTGTTCTGTGGTCATACTTCGTCACTGGATTTTCACACCAGGTATTTAAGCTTATCAGACTATGAAATATATCTTTCAAAGCTTCAAGGAAGTCTTGTGGAGGATAACTTTAACATGTTATATTTGTCTGCATCAGGAGTATTCATATTGATTTTATATTGATTGTGAATTTTCATCCTCGGGCAATGGAAGCAAAATGTTTGTGTAACCAGGTAACTTCATTGTTGTATTGATTGAAATTCTACTCAGATTTAAAGATAGGTGCCTGTATTGATTTTTATGGATTGTACTGTAAAGTTTGCAAAATATACAAGTAAATGAATGAAATTTCTTCCGGATGCCAGGTAATGCAAGATTAAATGTAAATTTTGTTCATAAAAAAATAAATGGCTGAGTTTTTTAAATATAACAGCATTTATTTATGGATTGAATAGCAAAAGTTTACTGTTCATGCTATATAAACAATGATATACATTACAGTATGTAGCCTTCAATTGGAAATAATCAGATCTGAAATATGGGATTGAGCAATATAATGTTAATGGCGTTACACAACTTTCCATGTTGTATTTCAAAATAACCTGTAACATACCTGTTACACTGAGCATTATTTTAAAAAATTAACACATGAACAAAACTTTACTTCTAAAAAAGTTTTTTTTTTTTTCATTCATAAAAAAAAGTTGTAAACCAATAATTAAAGCAGAAACTGTTTTGTTTTTTTTAAAGAATTTGACAAAGTACTGTTTATAATGTTATGTATCCGGTATACAGATGTTGAAATTTCTTTTCCAATACTGACGTAAACATAAATGTGATCTCAATAGAATCTTGTCTAGGTTTGTATTTTCTATTGAAGATTAGTGTAGTGGTTCTTTACACAATCAAGCCTGAACTGATCTACATCAGTGAATAAAACTGATTCCAATCTTTACCTATACTTTCAGCTATTCCGAGACAGTACAAAACAACACGAATGGCCATGATGAAGAAAATGAATCATTGATGTTTATTGGAGAAGTCTTAATGTAGAACCAGTTATCAGGTGCTTTCTGCAATGCAGTATTAATTATTGTGCACCATTAATAAAACAGTAACGACTAGCAGTGATGGGCACTGCTGTAGACAACCTGTCTGTAATTCTCGAACATGATATTGATGAACAATATCAGTACCAGCCTGGGGAAATTGTAAGAGGTCGTGTGGATGTGACCTTGACCCGACCCTTTACCATCCGCACTATATCCATTGGTGTTTATGGACAAGGCGTTGTTGCTTGGGAGGATCATGACCTGGGATCATTTCAAGCAGATGAGGAATACATCAATGCCTCAAATCAGATCAACCATGGAACCAATCACTATGACAAAGGCTGCCACCAGTTTCCTTTTGATTACCTACTGCCAAATAATTTACCTTCCTCATTCATAGGAAAATATGGAAGTGTGACTTATGTTTTAAAAGCAGTTATTCAAGGAGAAAAACCTGGGGAAACTAGTATAACTAGTGAGCCATTTTTAGTATTAAGACAGTCCATGCTTCCTGAATCAAGCACTAAATCTGTTGGGATCTCCAAAGAAAAAAGATTATGGTCAATGTGTGCTTCTGGGAAACTTAAACTTAGTGTTGAGGTAAACAAGGCTGGTGTTTTACCTGGTGAGGACATGTTTGTTCGTGCAGAAATTGCTAACAAAACTCCAATGCGAGTGACAGCAGTGCAAGCCTCCTTAATCATGGACAGTGTATATCATGCAAGGCAACGGAAAATTCAGTATCATCAAATTGTGAACAAACGCAGAGATGAGTATGAATTGATGAGTGGTGATGGGAGACGGTGGCAAAACGTTCGATTAACTGTTCCACCTTACATCCCCGAATCCAGATTAGAACACTGTGACATTATTGACATTTCATACAAGTTTCAATTTCGTGTGGAATTATCAGGTGGAAAAGAGGTGAAAGTGGAATTACCGATTCTGATCGGGACTCATCACATGGGTCTGGAGATTCCTGAAAATGCCAAAGTAGACAGTGGAAGATACAACAATGAATGGAGCACCCAGCATTTCCCTGGGGCTGCCAAAGAAATAGGGAACGGTTTTGAAAGGGAGACAGTGGCATGGGAAGGAGGAGTACCAGAACTTCGCCCTGTTGATTCCACCATGATAAATCCACTGTTCCAAAAACAATTGCCAGGTCACTTTGAGCGACCAAAAAAAATTTCTGAGGAGGAAATGCCAGAGATAATTGAGAATACAAAACTTTGAATGTAAAATATATGTTCTGCACTATGTTTTATCTTGTCAGATATTTTATTTTTGCATTTCTTCTTATTTTGTTTGCAATGAAACAATTTTAGAAACAATATGCGAAATATCTTCAATATCTAAGACTGGTAAATTTTAAAACTTAAAATCTACATAACATGTATTCATAAACCATTTTAATCAGGTTGCTTCAATTACGAATATACTAAATTGAAATGCAAATTAAATGTTAATTCTTAGTTTATTGATATACAGCCTTGTATACAATGCTTTAAGTATTAAATCTATATCTGCTTAAAATTGAAAGCTTGTCTGACTACAAAATAAAAGTGGATTATTCATTATGAAAGTATGTTTTTCCTTGTGTTTTCAAAGTAAAAATATACATGATATGTAAAGTATTAATTGTAAATACATTAGGTGATGAAATACATTGCCTGCAAATTGACACAGGTTATTTTGAGAGAAGACAGTGCACATGCTATCAATTTGCATAATATTTTTTATCAAAGTTTATGAAGAGACTAAGACATAAAAAAAGTTTCTTATCTTGTTTCAGAGATCATGCATATGCATCACACACACATACAAGTACCTAACACATAACAGTGAAATGATTTTATACGAGAAAGACATTTAATTCACTTGTAAATACTTCAGAATTTGTTTTTCAGAATAATCTTACTGAATCTGTTGCTAGTTGAGAATGCAGAACAATTTAAACTATGGTTGACTAACTGTGAATAGATCTTTTTACTGGAGCTGGTTTTATTTTTCTTATGTAAACAAGTTTTACGTTAATAATATCTTTTCTAAGTTAAAATATCCTGCTTAAAAAAAAACCAGAATAAATAATAAAGAAAAATATGGAAAAGATATTAGACTTCTATTAATAGATAAATTTGTGAAACAACATCATTTTCCCCAATATAAAAGTCAAGCAATAAAAATTCAATATTTGTACTGTTAACCTACAAAAAGGTCTTAAATCTCTTTCATTTCTCCACTGACTAGCCCCCAGTCATGAATTATTGACTGCCATGCCCTATTTTCACTGGCTATGCACATCATGTGATCTTCGATCAATGCCTGCAACATCATACATTTTTCGCGAAATTTGCTGTTAATGGTTGTTACATAATGTGATATATATACTTAAGAGTGTTAATGTGTCACAAAATCCTAACATTTTATAAATATTTGAGCAGTGGAGATTGTTTTGTTCAAGTGAACATGTAATATAGTGGTGAAGCAGCACCATCATTTTTATTTTATTTATATAATTACTTGTAATTCTACAGGAAGAAGATGAAGTTATACTACAAAACAGTCATAGACTGGGTCTGAGGACAACAGCTGTGTTGTTTGATCCTAAAACAGATCTGTTGTCCTCAGTCATGGGACCCAGTTAATAACTGTATGCTGTTGCCTCCAATATAAGTATCATTATGCAGTTTCAGTGTAAGACATTAACAACAATTGTTGACTGTGATACATATAGATATATACAGGTATAGAGGTATACAAAAATACACCTGAACAACCATTACAAGAGTAGCCAGACCATTGATAATGTATAATATTACCAATTACATTTGAAAGTGGTTTTTTTTCCCCATTTTTATTGGTTTAATTCTAAACCTCTTTAAGATTTTACATACATTAATCTGCGATGAAACTCTTCATAAATGATAATAAAGTTATTATCCTGCATCGCAACATTCACACACTAAAGCCATTGACATATTCTTTAAACCTCTTTTCAACATATTGCATACATTAATCTGTGTTGTAGCTCTAATTCATAATAGAGTTATTATAGTCACGTAGATATTCATGTATATTATGTATACAACCAATAATTAATCATTCAGCTGAAAAATTCTGCATTGCTACATTCACACACCCCAGCGACTGACATAATCACATAGATAAAGATCTTTTTATAAAATACAAATCTACTAATATTTCATGATACACCAAATTCTCAAATGTCTGTAAAGAATTTGAAAAGTAATTGATTTGTACAGAAGAAGACAAGAATATGAAACTCTCATACCCTGTCATATGGTGAGTATAATGAACACCAAAATGCCCATTTCTTCTCTTTAGAAGCAGTGCATACATGGTTTTTATCTCTGCTGGTTGTTGTTGACATTTTGCCGATTTTCATCAAACTTGATGAAGAGTGTTACTATATATATTTAATATGAATTGCAGAACACAAGTGTGCACTTTACCTGTGTTTTACATTTACAGGAATAAGTTTTTTTTAATAGTTTAGCTATAGCAGATATTTAAAGAAATGTCTAGAAATTTTTATTTTTTTAGTGTCCTTTACTTGTACTATAAACAAACTGCAAATCAATATTTTATTGCTCCTGAAATATCAACCTGGAACATTCATTTAGTTTACAGACCTTCATTCGCAAGTCACTAAAACCAAAACCTCCCACATGAAAACAATTACATGGAGTAACACAAGTGTTTTGAAGCACTGCATACTTAGCAAAAGTAAATATAAGGGAAATAACTGCAAAGATACTCCACTTACCCCTGCCTTTTCCTTTGATTTTTTAGGAGCAACAATCTTGGATTTACTTCTCTTCTGGAAAGAAATAAACAAAATAGCATTAAAAAAAGCCACTAACTATCTAATTAGAATTTAGCATGCTAGAGGCTCATAAGGCACCTAACTATGACTATCCTCGTGGTATGATAATCATAACATGATACAGGGCTAAACCAGTCAGATAGAATTCCTGCACCTATACTTTTATTCCATTCAATCACGTATTTTTATGCTTTTATATTTATTGTTAATGTTTATACTTTATTCTTATCTATTTCATTGATCAATACATTGTTTTAAATATTGGTAGGTATATAAAAAGTGTAGGGACCTTAACTACTTGTGGTAGTAGATAAAACACAAAATATTGTATGCTTGAAAAAGATTGTTCAGTTTAGATTTTTAATTGAGCTAAACATTCAATACAAGTAATTTATCATAATTTATTAGATTGTAGGAATGATTATCTGAAATATCTGATTTCCAGCTAGTGAAAGTTTCAGCTTTGATATTTTACCCTCAACCCTAAGTGTATACATATTGGCAGATATTATAGGTTTATCAAAACTTTTTACCATATAATTATTTCTATTCATTTTCACAGATAACTCTGAAAGGATATTACTAAATGAGCATAGCATTTGGTACTTTATTTTCTGACAGTTGCAAGTATCTGAAAAAGTGCAAGTGTATGTGTTATCCCCTACTCTTCCTATTTATAGTAATATTGATGGACCAAAACTTCAGACAAAATTATGTAGTTATTAAGTGGGCCCAATGGATTCAAAGGAGAATCTTAGAAAAATAACCAGCATATTAAGTGATGGCAAAAGCCCTCCAATAGACTGCATTGAATAAATTCTACTTTTTATGGTAACTGCATACATTCAGTAGGTTTTATGATAGTTGGTAAAATAAAGAAAGAAAGACAGTTAAATTTTAATGTGAAAATCAAATATTTGTTTAGTTTACTCAATTTTGAGCTTGAAATTTAAGATTGACATTGTGACCTATTGATAAAAATATGACAGGTCTAACTCTTTAACTAATCTTTCCTTTGTGAGTTTTTGTTAATATCAACATAACATCTTGTAACCTCATTTCTCAGTAGTTAAAGACACAGCAAATAAATATTTCATCTAAATGTTTAGAAATTTGGATTTTTTTTTTTTTAAACCCTCTTGCAAAGGTCTAGAAAGAGTTTAACTTGACGTGAAATGTACAATTTTTTTTAATTTGGACTTAAAAAGGATGATTAATTTTCAAACAGAATGACCTACCACTGGTTGATTCCTTCCAACTTCAAAGAATTTACATACACCCTCATCATAATTCTTCAGTTCATCTCTAACCATCATTGGGTAATTCTTGACAATATCCATCTGGTCTTTATGAAAAACTTCATACCTGAGAAAGGTAACCAATATTCAAGTAAGAAACGTGTACCCCAGAGGCATTTTAGAACAAACCCATAAAAAATTATTTGATCAATGGTTGCCCTTTTAAACTTACGCAGCTTTAATCCTGCTCAACATGTCTAGCGCTTTTTCTAGACTGTCTTTGAGTTGCTTTTCAGTAGCATCTTGCCTCATCCTGTCCATGATAATATCTAAGTGAGCCTCTTTATCCTACAATCAATAGCATAGAATTCATAGAAGAACTACTGAAAATCCATACATACTGAACAACAATCACAGCCTGAAATTTTCATCGTAGACATGGTGTATTTAGAGCAAGACAACATAAAAAGATAAGAACATCCTGGAAAAAAAATACATCTTGCATTTTGACATTTGAAACAGAAAATAAATGAAATTAACCCTTTCATTCTTAGCTAACAAACTCCTTAAACTTTTCCACGGTTAATCAGTTACCTGATTTTGGTTGTCATGCTGTTGTCGGCACAGCTCCAGTTTTTCCTGCAGTGCCCTCTCCTGTTTGGCTAGGCCAATCTCATGAATATCCCACACATGGGCAGCTCCCTGGGCAAACTTAAACAGCATCTTAAGTCTCTCAGTCATTTCCTTCATGTGCTTCTCCAGGTTTTTCTATAAAATACAATTTATGATATCAAACTAAATCTGGTTTTCAATATTTGGTATTTCTTCTTACTAAATATTTGTGAATACTCTATAGATTTATTTTCACTGTTTTTATGAAGGCAGAAATTGTGCAGTAAAAGTGATATAACAGTAGCCATTCCATAATATCATAAGGAAATAAAATCTAAAAAAAAAAAAAAAAATAAATAAATTAAAACAAGCAAAAACAGTCTAGACTGCTGTCAGAAAATATGAAATCTGGAGTGAATTCAAAGCTATGTTCAGTGAATATTACCATAGTAATATACAATGATGCTATTTTTTTTTGGTCATGCATCCAGTTTAGAGTAACAACAACAGCCCCCAGCTGTTCTTTGATATAATATCATCAAAGCTACATGTGCATCTAAACTACACAGAGTGGTTATCTTCATTTCCACTTTAATTTGTTTTGTATATATAATTGAATAAAATCAAGATGTTACAGAAGTAATATATGTTCTAACCTCCATTGTTTCCAAGTTATTCTCAAACACTTTCTGTCTCTCTCCCACCAGAGGAAGCATGTGTTGATCCACCACTTGTTGGGCTCTGGGAGGGGCACATATTCCATCATCAATCAGGGATGTCTGTCACAGTTTAAAAGTGTTTATAATATACTGTTAAAATATTTTGCTGGGATCTTCATCATAAAACATATGCAATTTTGATGATCTGTGTTTTTCATTAAGATTAATATGACATATGCATGCTACATTTCAAGTGTCATATCTCTCCTTTCATCTGTTCTGACATTTCAAGCAACATTGTAAAGTTACTAAAGGTACAGTTTGCTAAAACTGATATAATGGAGGTTAGCATTAAAGTAATAATGCTTAAATTTCTGACTTCTATTTATATATATATCTTAGATGGACAGATGTCATTTGTAACTGCGTACAAATCAAGGAATAATCTACAAAAACAACATGAAGTTTACCTTGATGAATTCAATTTTCTCTAAGCAATCTTGGCAGACTTTCTCATACTCAGTATGAATTTTGGACAAGTGAAGCTGGTTCACAGAATCTGTCAAAACAAAATTGTCAATTTTAGTAAGTTGATTTTATTCATCACAGTTGTCTGTATGTCGTAAAATACAATGCTTTTATTTGTGAGTAATAATCATTAGTGAAATGAATTATAGGTGAATTGACTTATAAGTGTGTATAAATGATAATACACTGAAGTAGCTCATTGTGCAGTTTTCTTTTGAAAATGAAAAAAATATACCAATCAATTCCTGTATGAAGGTTTATTGGACTGACCTATTTCCTTTGTGAGACTTTTAATTGCTTTATCCCACTGGTACACAGCTGTTTTTGTGGATGCTGGAGGCTTCAAATCACTAAAATATAAGGTATAAACACATAACCAATAAGATGCAAACTCCTGTAAATCACCTATACATGTATATTGGAAGACTTTAGTTTTCTGCAAGTTTGCCACGCAAGATTTACCGTGACACATAATTTTTACAACTGTCCAAGTTGTTTGACACTTTGCAAATACTTAGAAAAATATTAATGAGAATGTCAATTTTTATGACTTATGAAATTTACACTACAATAAAAAAAACTTATCAATAATAAAAATGATTTGCAGTATACATATAAATAACCAATAGCCTTGATAACTAATATATCATGCATTTGCTAAGAGAAAAGAAAGTGACCCTACCACAACTGTCTGACAACATCTATCCTTCTTTTATTGATGACATCTTGTTCTGCTATCATGAAGTTGTAGACTTTAGTCACTCCTGGAGGAGTTACTATCTTCTCCTCTTGCATAAAATTGCTATAAAACAATATATATATATATATATATATATATATATATATATATATATATATATATATATATATATTTAAATCACTAAAACAATACCACACATACATCACTACAATAATATTATACATGAATATCACCCACACAGTACTGTATATGTAGATCACAAAACTAATCTAAACAGAATATGTTTGTAATGCACAGTTTAAGGCCTCTGACAATAACGAATCCCCACAGTGGCAAATTCCTATCAAAATTACCTTGACCTCATTCTGCACATGGCTTCTGAAGTCTCTGTCTCAAATATGTATGCAAATTTTTAAGTAATGGGCAGAAAGACACAGAAACAAAATATACCCTCTCCCTAATCTTTGATCATAAAACTTGTAATTAACACAGAATAGTCACTTCGACAATTCAGAACTCTTTGGATTTTTTTACCCCCCCCCCAAAAAAAAATATCATAGAAATGCAGGAAACACACCAAAAGTGCTCAATAGCTAGGTCTGTGTTGAGTTGTCTCCAGTCTTCTACTCGTCTTTTCCAGATGGTGTACTGAGCCTTCTCCCTTTCTATGTCTGATGACAGCAGTCTAACATACAGGTCAGAATATGCTCTCCTGTTACTCAGCATTGTCTGATTCACAATCTACAAAATAATATTCATCTAAATTAGTACTGAGTCCACTGTTTCATAAAATGATCAATATTAGGTAGTACTTTAACAGATTTTTGTCACCTAATTTTTTTATGCTAATATATATATATATATTATTACCACAGTAACTTGATCCAAAGAGTCGGATCATGTCGAGTTGACAGGTGCAGATCATAAGATCAAACAAGATGCAAAACATCAAGTTTGATCAGATGATCTGTGCCTGTCAATGAGATTAGTTACTGTAGTTATATTAAATTTATTATATACTGCCTTATGCACTTTTAAATCCATGTTAATAAGATACTAAATGTATTCCAAATTATCAAAAACATACAGTGAAATTATTTCTTGTGTATACAGTTTTGCTTACTATGTAGTCAATACTGTCTACAAAAAACATTGTGTTGATGCATTGTGACATCATGTTTCAGAAAGACATGATATAGATTCAGAAAACTACAATGTGTTGATCCAGAAAGTCTGATCACACTCTGTGAATTTTACAGTATCAAAACATAGATTATTGATGGGTATATAATAAATGATGTTATTTTGACTATATCATGGTTTGAATACAATACATTAATTAATAGTACAGTATATTTCTTGAGAAATTATGTTGAATTGACATGTATTAAATATATGATAAAGCTATGACATTTATGCTATAATACTACACAGTGCATTACATACCTGAGACTCCTGGTCCAGAAATCTGCTAAGATCTGGGGGCATTAAATGGGCAATCTTCTCTAGGGTTTTAGCATATGTTTTGAAGACATTCCTCATCTAGAAAGCCAAATATAATTTCATAACAATTAACACATATTGGTAGACTTGTTTCTTAATTTTTTTTCACTACCATTTCTTCGAATTCACAACAAAGTTCACAGCAAATACTTGTCATACCATTTCTATACGGTCATCCTCAACTTTCGATAACTGTTGGTCAAGTTCATTAATCCATGTCTGTCTCTCTGCTGAGTGACGCTGAACTTCATCCCAGAGCTTATGTAGCTCTTCAAGATTGTAAGTTAAAAGATCCTATTAAAGAAAATATTTAATCATATTTGTAGTACATCATTTTTACATCTCATAAATTTTATATTCAAATTTGCAAATTTGACTTCATTTACATATACCGCAATTGATAAATATTTTACCTCATCTCTTTCAATTCTAGCTAGTAAATGGTCAATTTCCTTGTCATCATCATCCAATTTTCTCAACAAAGTTTCACTGTATTCTGTAATAACTGGTTCCAAGTCCTTTAAAAAAAAATATACACAATCTATATACAATCTTCATTTTATATAGTTTTTTTTTTTTGTTTTGTTTTTGTGGGTTTTTTTTGTTTTTTTTGCATTTGATGTAAAAATGTACTAAGAATGTTCTATGCATCTGAGTTCATATTTATGATGTATGAATCGGAATAGTTATGGAGTAAAATTCTTTGAAGTAAATATTGTATGATTGAAAATGAAATTTTACTCACTGAATTGATGACGCTAAGTTCCTGGTGAAGATCTTCAACAACAGACTCATGCCTGAAAAAAGAAATACTTTATATACACAAATGGCAAATGCATTTTTTTTTTTTTTTACAATATTATACATGTAATTGTATACAGTAAAACATCTTTATACTGAAGTGCTGGAGATGAAAAATTTTGATTCATTATAAACAAAATTTGTTATATCCGATAAGTTCATGACAAGTTTTAAAACATCAGGATATGAAAATCGCTTCACTGTAAGCAGAGATTCATTATAAGTGTGTTTGTTGTAATCCTGTTTTACTGTATATGTATTTGTATAATGTATGTATCCCCCATACCTCTGCTTTCTGCTAGCTGCAATTCTCTCAATGATGTTTGATCCTTCTTTAGCAGGCACTGAAATTCAACATACATTTGCATAAAAAAAAAAAATTATTCATTGATCGCTCTGATTTTAAGGATATATTCAATAGATGCTTCTTCCTACAAAACATACTTTTATTTAGTAGTAGCTGTATTGTAAGCATGGAAATATTGCTGATAAATTTAATAAATTGCAAATATTCAATCATTAGAAGTTTCACTTCTCAAGCACACAGAACCTGATATTGGGAGGAAACAATAAAATAGTATAAATCCTGATCATCACAGAAAATGAATTTTTCTTCCTTTTTGTTTCCTTCATTTGTTTCAATTCAACATAAGTGTATTATGACAGAGTATATATAACATTCTAATACCACACATTAGGTCACTGATCAGAACTAAAAGCCTTGAGCACTTGATCATTTCATGATATAGTGTAACGAAGCTACTCATGCAACATATTTATGTCAAAAATGAATGATGAATAAACTTAAGGAAACTGATAATTGACTTATTTTATATGATATTAGATTGATTCAAACTTATTCAAAATACCATACTGGTAACAGGAAATGTCCTCACAAAACAGGATAAAACGTAACTTCATAAATATTCTCTCTGCATTTACCAAATGTCAAAGGCTTACATTTGTCAATTGAACACAGGGAGAGTATTCATTCTAAATCACTTCATGACTATTCACATTTCTTTTTTTTTCCTTCTAATTATCACTGTTAAATATTATTATTTTGAGATACGAGATACATAAAAAGAATTGATCAAAATGCTAAATTTATGAAATGATGAGGTCATCAACCTTTAAACTTATCTACATTTTCAATTTACAGTATTTAAAAAAAAAAAAAAATTGTAGACATATCTGTATTTAGCACTTTGTTCTTGCAAAATTGGCACAAGTTTGCAAAGTACATGAGACATGATGTAGTCCACAAAAAGTCCTTAAGGACCAAAATTAGTGATGTGAACAATTACATTACAAGTAATGAAAATGTAGAAATTCTGGACAATCTTACCAACAACATCTGGCAGCCCCTGCACCTCCTTCCCAGCCTTACTGGCCTCACTTTCTTTCATTGTGGATTGCACAAATTCAGCATATTGTCTATAAATGTAAATAATAGTGTATGTCAAATACTAAAATTAAGTATATATTACATATCAAATATCAGACATGTATGCATGCAGGAATACCAGGCAAAAGAATTCAGAAAAAGGCAACTAGATGATAAAAGTAATAGAAGTGTCTCTACTTTAATATTCTGATAATATTTTTCAATATAATAAACTGATTCATCAGCATCTTATATGACTTACTTATGAAGAACAGGATTCTCCACATATGGATCATTAGGGAATCCATCTGCCCAGGTCTGCTGTCTCTCTGTTAATAGTCCATGTGCCACATCCTCCTTTGTTAGTTTTACCACAGGTATGGCTGTGCTCTGTCTTTCTGGAGACCGATCCCTTGCTGCAGTATTGGCTTCTCTGCTTTTCACTTTTGATAAACTCCTTTGAAGTTGAACCTTACAAAGGACAGGTGAAAATTTTACATCTGACAACTTAATGTTATACAGGAAAAATTTTATAAGAGAGAAAAGCCTGCATATGGGTTTGCATCTCAGCTCTCAATAACGATCTATCCATATATGCTGCCTTTGTGCACATGCATTCATGAATATTGTCAGCTCTGAGCATAGCAGAATTGAAGTATGCAACCTGATGACAAACTAAACATGCTTCACTGTTATTTAAAAAAAAAAAAAGCAATACATGCTGGAGAGGAAATGGAGAGAGAGAGAGAGAGAGAGAGAGAGAGAGAGAGAGAGAGAGAGTTAATTTCTCTGTGTTTTATATCAAATATACATGTTAAATCTAAGACTTAATTGCACTATTATTGTGCTTTATAAAATATCCCTATTTGCAGCAAACTTGCCTCTGATGTACAGTTCTCCTTTTTAACTGCATTTTATCACGATGTCACGTTGTTAATATGTATATAATCATTTAAACAAGTTACCTGGGCATCAAACATCTGTCTGTATATCTTGCCACTAGGTACAACCCGCATTGATGCTGTTTCTGCCATGGTTAAGTAATACTAGGTAATTCAACCTGTATAGACGTTAACCAAAGAATAAGAATTTCAGAAAATATTCTCTTTCTCACGTTCCGTGTCTTTGCATAAAACAAAACACTATAAAATATTTTAGTTTGTCATAGTAAGATGGAGGTTGTTTTTACGATCAAGAACTTGTCAATATGACGCCATATTTAAACAATCTCCCAGAGCAACGTCTTGTTACAACTTGAGAGTTTACAAAACGAAATAAAGAAATTAAAATTTTTTTATTTCCCTAAAAAGAGTTCCATAAAGTTAAATATGAATAAAACATAATTACATTTTTAGCAAATCATATCACTTGGAAAGTAAACCTTTATCAAATTTCTTTATGCGTTTTAGTATAAATTTGAATCCGATTTATAACACGCAAAAAATGGCTGCTTTCAATTTGACTAGTTTATTAGAGAGCTTGCCAAATTCAACTGATTGGGAACAATCTCTGGTAGATTTGAAGACGCTGTTGACATCTCTATCGCCAAGTGTTTTAAGAAATGTGACCCAGAACCTGTCTTACCATGTCATTTTTGATTTATTAAACACGGACAATAAGTAAGTGCACTTAAACCTGTGATTCAGCAACTTTCATTTTCCGCCGGCATTAATACAAATTACAAATCTTGTGGAAAACTGTGTTTGAGTCAGTGAATAATAAGCGCCAGATACCCCTTTTAAAAACAAATATCATTATACAGACTGGTCACAATTTACTAATATTAAAATCTCTCTCTCTCTCTCTCTCTCTCTCTCTCTCTCTCTCTCTCTCTCTCTCTCTCTCTCTCTTTATATATATATCAGAATTATATATATATATATATATATATATATATATATATATATATATTTATACATATAGATTTTTTTTTTCAATTTATATCTGTTCATTGATTAAAATTCAGATACTTGAGATGTGTCCTATCCAAATCCAGACACGTTGCTAGTCTGTCTATATTTGGCTCATTTTCAGAATCAAATATATTATTTTTACTTTTTCTAGTGTAGAAGTAACAACAATGTTGGAACCTACATGTTTTCTCTCCATTACACTGTTTGAATGCAGTGCAACAGACAGAAAACCCATGTGTTTTGATGATGCAGTAATAATTGTCACATTTCATTGTGTGTCCATTCCGTTTTATGCCTATCAACAGGATTTTTTTAAGGATCTGTAGGGGGCCGAAATAAGGCCCCATTCCCAATGCTGAAAAACAGGCATTTTTCCCCAAATTTTGGTTTCAAATTACCAAACAACGAAAACAAATCATGGTAGCCTTATTGTTAATAAATTTCCTTCAAAAACCCTGATCAGTATTACTACCTATACCTATTATATATATATTTGATATATCAATGCATGAAAAAGCTTGCACAAGAATCAGAGGAATCTCAGATTATCACACATATCTCTTCTTATTTGGCATTATTACCCTGAACAGTTGGTAAGGTTATTTAGGGAATACCCTCAATCTTGGCATAACCAGCAAAGGTAAACAACTTTTCCAAATGTGCAATTCAGCTACTGATGACCAGAGAGCTGCAAATTAATTTACAATCAACACTGCCACCTCAGGAAATTAAGAGACATTGTTTTATAAACACCCTACTATGGCCCCATTCTTTCATCCCTTAGAAAATTCACTTGGTTCTTACAAAAAAATAGAATAATATGAATTATATATATATTCCAGGTTACATAAGAATTGCTCCTTGTTTTCTGAATCTTTGTTTTCTAAATTGTCTTGTGATTTTTGTTAATTATACCACTTGTTCTGGTGATTCTATTTCTTTTCTAACATCTTCTGAAGCATAGGCTTGTATATATGATCCTTAAAGCATCAATTAATGTTTTTGTTCGAAATTAACTACAATATAAAATACAATAGTTTGTGATCAAGATCTTTACACAATCCAAATATTCTCATTATACTATTAGTTTTTATTATCAAACAAATCCATTGGAAGAAGCGAGATTTCTATGCTTTTAAAAGGATGTGTTAGCTGCAATATCTCATGGGACTGTACTTAACACAATAATGAAAAATGCCAAAATAGCTTGAAATAAATACATTTATTAATAGGAAATAAAGATCAATGCATAAAAGTTTTGTTGGTCCCAGAACATCTGATTAAATGACCAGTAAATCTGCCAATTATCCCTTTAAATGTTTAAAAAATACCAGATTGGCATTTGGAAAATATGGCAACTGCCAATTATGCTTTATTGCAATTACATTTTTATTTCTGGGTTGTCAGATACTTTAGAAATCTTCTAAAAGTTACACTAATCAGTGTTCAAAACAAAGAATATCATAAGAATGACCAAAACTTGCATTTTGATAATATTTTCCTCATAATCACAAAATCTTTTACCATAAAAGTGAAGTTTAAAGGTTGCCACGTCCAAATTTCAACAAAACTGAAATCAAACAGGGATATATGGTTTAAAAAAAACAACAGAATTTTGAAAGTTTCATATTTATGTTCAACAACAGATATATTGTCTAAACTCAATGTAATGCAGTTTTTTACCTAAAAATAGGAAATCCAAATGTAGTGAAGTATGAAATTGTGACATTATAATTACACAAACACATGGGCTTCCCCAGAAATGTAGGTTTTTAGAGAATCAATATTCTTCCAGTCAAAAATGTTAAATAACCATTGGGAATAGGGTGACTTGGGATATATATGGGGCTAAATGCCTTTACCATAAACTGACAAAAACATATAAATGTATGTGGTATGTGTGCACTCAGTCTAATTAAAATCAGGCCTTCTTCTTCTCCAGTATAATGGTTAGAGATTAGATCTGATTTTAATTAGATTGGTGTTCACTGGATATAGTTGAATATATATTACTTATTACCGCAAATTTTTTTAATTCATATTTCATAATGTGCAATGAGCTTTAATTAATGTTCCAATTAAGTTCTGATTGCTAGCAACCATTGACATGGATTTAAAAGAAGATCCCCATCCTTTTTGAACAAGATCTATTTATCTGACAATATTCACTTACTTTCATCATTTGTAAGGTCAAAAGAAAATATATGTGTATTTCCTATTTCATTCCACAAAAATTTGGTAGGGTAGGTAAGTAAAACATTTTATTTTATCAAAACTATATGTTTTTGATACATTTTGAATACAGGTCTATATACATTACAAATACTTTTCACACATTTTGAAGATCAATAGTAGCCAAATTGTAAATCAGAGAAATTTAATGTGAAAAGAAAAAAAATTCCTATTTGAACAATGAGCTGTAAATTTCAGATTTTTATTTTCCTTATCTATATCGTCAATAAAATATTTAGAGTTGACAGCAAAAATGTAGGTAGGATGTATGGTCGGGAAATCGTAAACATACATGTATTTTATTTTGGCCTAAGGATAGTGTTATTATCCGTATAATCTGCATGGTGTTTAAGTTTTGTGAACATTGTTCTCTCACTGGCAATTTTCATACTCTGACTTTTACTTATTCTGTCTTACAAAGAATTATATTAACTATTAGATAATGTGTCCAAACTGGGTTTACTGTTATTTCATGTGTCATTCCTTATTAACATGTTTAAATTATATTCCAAAATGTCATTCAGCCTTTTTTTTCTTTTCCACCATTCCAAAATAACAACTCCATTTAGTATGTTCTCCCACCATCCTGTGTTTTAATAACCACCAATCCATTGAGTATGACCATAATAACAATATTTAAACACCAGTCACATGTATTGTAGCTTCACTGAAGGATTTTCAGAGCAGTCTTTTCTTCACAAAAACTTTGTTTGGTTCCAATTTCAGAGAAGTACTGGAACTTTGTTGCCAAGTGCTTGAAAAGTTACTTGATGCATCAGGACCATCTGTCGTATTTCAAAATTACAGAGAAGATATACTGAAAGGTCTAAATCACCCACAAATCATGGTCAGATGTCTGTGTTTGAGGCAGGTAAGTCATTGACGTACATGTATTAGGATTCTGTGTGATGTATTGAGCTGTATGTAGAATGAAGATTTGGTCACATTTGAAATGGAAAAATGGACCCAAATTTTATCAAAACATTTTACTTTTATATACAAGTTACTTTTAAAAATTGCATTCAGTAATGAAATAGAAAAAAAAGTTTTGAGACAACAAGGGTGATGTAAGTTTATTGCAAGTGTTTGTACATGTATTTACTGACTTGTGTCCCACTGAAAAATGTTTAGCTCTTTATCCACCAAATGCATACTGTATGTTTAGTTTGTGTTGAACATTTTATTTAGTGAGAGTTTAATGTTTGCACTTGTGATCTTGCTCCATTATGGAAATTATAATATTACATTTTATTTTTTTAAAACAAGACATGTGCAGAAGTATTTACAGATGACACTATGTTTTGCTTTGTTTTGTTTTCTTTTTTTAATTAGATGAAGGGGACATATGATGACCTAAAATTGATTGACTTCTGTTTGTAAACATCTACAATTGCTTAGTGTTAAAAAATTTAAAGAATTATGTAATCTTGGTAAATAATCTTGATTTTGCCTTAAAATTTGTGACAATGTCACATGAGTACAGTATTTTCTATTCATCGTGTTTATAGTGATGTGTCATGCCATTCAAACATTTACAATATGCGTGTTAAACATTAGATGCAAATCTTGAGCAATAAATATTAGAATCAGTGAAAAGTTTATAAAATTCACGTAAATATTCATGAAGTTGGTGTCCAGATCTAAACCTAAAATGTCAACTGACCTGTGACAGGTCTGACATAGAAAATTCTTATGTATTGTTGTGCACAAGTAGTTAATGCCATGCTATATGTGTAGTACTTTCAAATTATTGTAAAAGAACTGGAAAAACAGTAATTGTGTATTTGTTTGGTTAATATTGTAGATGATTAGTGCATCTGAGGAAGTGGTGGATGAATTATTGCCTCACAAAGAAGTTCTTCAGAAAACTGTTAGTTTGCTCTCAGACGACTTCCAGGTGGCTAATCTGACTACCAAAATTCTGATCAATTTAGGTACAGATGCATCACTGGGATTTTCAGTCATTTATGCATTTCTTATGTTCTCTAATATATGTTTATCCATCAGTTGTTTTCTAATAAATTCAGGTATGACTTCACAAGGATTGGCAGCTTTGTTCAGCAACCAGATGATCCATTGTATGGAACAAGTTTTTAACATCAGTGACATCATCAGATTCAGAGTATATGAGGTGAAGATTGGCAATTGTTTACACTTAAAAGTTAGAAAGCAAACCATGCACTGTTTCCTCTTTCTGTATGTGTTTGTCGTTATATGCATTTGTGTATGAAAGCTGTATTTTTACATACATTGTATTTGTTTTGTGGGATCAGAACCATCTTTTTAGTTATTAACCATGATTATGACTGAATAAAATGCTTTTCAGCTGTTGATCCAAATTTGCAAACTGTCACTGGCAGCGCTAGAAAATACACATAACAGTGGTCTTCTCCAACAGTTATTAAATGAGGTCTATAGGGATGATATATTGATTCAACTGAATGCCATAGAGATGTTGTCTGACCTAACAATGGTGGACCATGGTCTGATATATCTCGACCAGCAAGGGATTGTAGGAAAATTAGAGAGCATGATGGAAGATCTGGATTCCAATCCATATGGCAACTTGCTATTACCAGGTTTGAAAACATGAAAATTAAACAACTTGTTAGAAAATGTGAAGGATATGGTATTATTTATATATCAATACTTGCTGAAATTTAAAATCAATATTGAGGAAAGTGGGATTTATGATAAGATCACTAATAAGAATGATAGATAGCTGTAGCATGAGTGGTGACTTAACTAGAAAACTGACAAGTCAGAAAGGGCACTGGATACATCTGAAAATCAAATTGGTCTTCCTCTGCCTATTATAAATCCAAGAATTGTGTAAAAAAAATTATGAAAATATCCACATGGAAGCTTAAGTTATTGTGTGCCATAGAAAGTCCTGATGGACGGACAGCGAGATTACTGTAGGAATCAGAGCACTGTCTTTAGATTTTATAAAAATCTTCTCAAATAATCCCAAGTTATTTTGTGCCATAGAAAGTGCTAATGGATGGACAAACAGTGATTCATTTAGGGCACCTGCTATGAGGCAGGGCCTTAAAAATATTCTGCTACTTATGCCCCCCACCCCTAAAAAAAAGGCCAGACAGACAAACAAATTTATTTTTTGAAAACTTGTTTATATTTAATTTGATTAAACTTTACTGCAAGGTTTAACAAAGTTCTTTGGTGGAGTTGCCAAGTTTCATCCAAAGGAAGTTTGCAGCAGTAACAAGACATTTGTAAACTCTGTGTTTGAGGGTTTAACCTCGAGGGATCAAACACAACGAAGTATTTCTGTCCAGACTGTTGGTTTCATTGGTGAATCAGTGGAAGGAAAAATGGCTCTGGATAAACTAGGTTTGTAGGACTTCAGTACTGTTGCAGTTGAATGTCTTATTTGATCATAGTTTTGATGAATAGTATACATATATGTCATTCAATTTTTAGGCAGATTTAAACATCACAAACCTGTTAACTAGTAGTTCACATTTCTTGGAGGTTATAAAAATTCTATTGATTCCAGGCAATGTTATGATACATGGTGTAAAATCCATTGGATCCATAGTCAGAGATGCTCCCTCAGAACTACGCATTATGGCATTGGAAACAGCTTCCAGAATCACAAGACTTCAGGTTTGCAAATAGTTATGATCAAATATGTCAATATGTGGTGTTCTGGCTATGAAGACAGAAGGAAAGAAGTCACTTAATAGTGTGTGTTGTGGGGAGGGGGGGGGATTGGTGCATACATTCATAATATTAATCCATTTGCAGGGCTACACCACTTTGCAAAATATAATTGTTGAAAGATATTTAATGAACATGTCATTACATTAGCAGTTTAAAAAGGAATTTAAATTTTTATCACAATGATCAAATATGAAAGAAGTTTTTAATGAGTTTTAGAATTATATAGAACATTGCAAAAACTCTACCAGCTGTGTGTGGTTTTTTTTAATAGACTGCAGAACAAACAGATGAATTACTGAAGCTTACAGAGAAGTGGTTTAATTTACTGTCCAACAGTCCATTTGAGACATTGATGTCAGTGGTGAGACTACCTTTTCCAGACCTTCGTTGTGCTGCTCACCATATTCTAGAATCTCTTGCACTGCAGCCTTGGGGACAGACTCTCATGAACAAGTACCCAGGGTTCACCGAGTTCTTGTTGGACAGAAGTACAGAAAAAACTAAAGAGACAAAAGAATCTAAATTTGCCATCATAAAAACCATAGCAGAGGCACCGACTGCAGTTGATGTGTTTGGACAGCCATATATTGTTCAGGTCAAAGCAATGGCCCTTCAAGGACCTTTCTTTGTGCAGACACAATCAGAAGTGGCTTTTGAGGGGGAATAATTGTATTTATTGTGGCAATTGGTGCATATTTAAACCTACAATTTTGCAATCATTGATGTTTTGCCAGCATTTTTTATGAAAAATCTACATGCTATCACTCATTAACAATAAAAAATTTGCAAGGATAATGAATACAATTATTTTTTTTTTTAAATTTAATGAACTGTGAAATTATATCTTAAATAGCTCATAAAAAAGCCATGTATCAGTACCTAATAGAACAACTGAAAGATATAATAAAACCAGATACTGTTAATTACTTTTCATTCAAGGAAACCTTATTTTTGCAAACATTCAATAGGTTTGGTGCAAAGGTATGGTTTTTATGAATAAATATATAGTCTACTCTGGATAAATTGAAATTTAAGGGACCAGCTGATTGTTTTCAATAGTTCAAAATAAAGAACGTTGATCTTCATTATCCATTTTGAAAAAAATAAATTTATATGATTTTGATCTAAATCTAATAAACCTATGCATACTTGAAACAAATTAGTTAGATATAGATTTAGTATTTTTTAAAAATAATACTTTGATTTAAAGGAATTTAGCTTAAATTTCATGTATATACAAGTTCCAAGGCAATAATGAGATACTGTGGTACTTTTGTAATTGGGGCATGTTTTCCTGCAGCCACATGAAAGCCAAAACAGCAATGAACAGCAAGACACCTCCATAATTTAATTGGTCTTATAAAAATGTGCAACATACACTTTTCAGGCATAAAAGTGGTGCCTGCACACCAGTCTATCTGTATGAATATGGATTCACCAATCTCACAACAACTCATTATTAGTTCAGTGATGTTTTAATTTACTTCATATTCAGTAATTTCCAATATAAATTATTTCAAATTAACCAGCATTTCATTATAAAGAAACGGAGAAAATTTGGGGGGATTATTCTTATTTAAAATAAGCAATGTTTCAAAGTAACCAACTTCTTTACCAGTGGAGTAAGCTGTATATACCATCCTTATCATCTTCAACATTGATACCTCAAATACCATGGATATGTCAAAGTGAATTGGATGTCCCAACTACATTTTTTTTATATATTCAAACTTCAATATCTTCAACTCTCAGATATCCTCAAAGTTTTTTCTCGACCCCATGAAGTTTGAGACAATGAGGTTTGACTGTTTATAGATAATTGAACATTTATGAAAACCATGCCTTACTGATAAATCTGATGAGGCACAGTATTGGAAATTAAATCTCATGTAATTTTATTGATTTCCCAGAACTCCCCATGTTTGTTGGACAACAAGATGTATCAGCCTTGGAATATCCATATTGATGTGGTGTTGTGATGTCATCAAGTTTTTTTTGTTTCTTTTGATTTTTTTTTTTTTTTTTTTTTTTTTGGCATTGTGATGTCACACTGATAATGTTGTCCAAAAACACATTCTATACGTTTTAAGTTTTTCATTTGAAAATAACATACTGGAATATAAATATAATATATTAATGGCATGTGAAATATTATTACTGAAGTTCATTAATTAAAATGTTTATCTTTCATGCCAAGGAAAAATAGGATCCCGGATGAAAAATGTTGAAATATTTTACGTTACTTTTAATGGTACAAGGATTCATATTATATGACTCCACAAATCAATGCTGATACATGTTTATGATTTATTAACTTCTATAATACTAGACCTGTGTATAGTCTAGTCGTATAAACAATGTAATTATTAACAAATTATTGACATATGCATTCTCACAATAATGTCATTGTACAAAAAATTTCAAACTGCAGACCTAAAAGCATTTAACAGTACTGAGTTAAAGCACATTAGTTTCATGGATCCATCATTAGTTCTGTTGTAATTGTATTGACAGTGCACAGCTGCATTCAGATTTTGTTAATGAGTGGGCTTTAAAGTGCACTGTCATGTTCATATACAACTTTGTCCCCACCATTGTCTTACAAAAATACATTTCCATAGTTCACATCTACACTCTGAATTTTCTTGAAAGTAAGAACAGAAAAACTTAGTCACTGTCAAATTGTTTTGCCAGGGATGACCATGTTCTAATACCAGCTTCGGGATCATCTTCTGAAGGGACCTTGACCTGGGGGTCTTCCTTTTCCACTTTATCAAAGTCAATTTCATCATCACTGCCATCTAAATGAGCTTTCCAATAGTTAAATAATCGGATGTTGAAGTACCGTGATATCACCTTTTGACCTACCAAAAACATAGGAATATATATGTATAAAATCTTTGAAAATCTTATTTAAAAAAAAAAACCGTATTTTAAACACAAGTGTACAAAATATCTGATTATACCTCCTACAGAGAAACGTTGGGGGGGGGGGGGGGGGGGGGGGGGGGAGAGAGGGGTAAATGGGAAGCACAGTGTTTTTGTTACGTTCTGTCTGTACGTCAGTCTGTCCCCACATTTTTAAGTGGGCCATATCTTTGTATTGAAGATACATTACAAGTTCATACTTGTCACAAAGGTTGCTTAAGGGCAATGTCAATACTCTGACCCAAGATATTTCGGTCAAGGTCACTTATAGAAACAATTTAAATCACTTTGCAACTGAGAGACGTGGAAAACTTCGCACTTGCTGTAAATGTCTTATATTACGAAATGACTCAAAGACATCAAACTGCGTGGATATGAATTTGTGAGCCGACTGTTGATCAAGAGTGTTTATATGTACATGTATTTCATCAATATTTAAATTAGAGAGTATAATATAATTTTATTTATTGTTAAATTATGCAGTAATAAATTCCTTGCATGTAGATATATTGTAGAAATTGACAGTAGCCCAAAGATTGCTAATTGCCATATCACTTGTCTTGACCCTGAACCAAGACCATCTGTTTACTAAAAAAAATATTCCAAATCAATAACTTTGCAATGAAAGAAGCACTACAACCTTGTACTTAACACAAAAGTTTATTATGGCCAGATGGTGTGTCATTATCCTGAATCGAGGCTATCTAAAGTCAAGGTCACCAGTAAAAAAAACCCAAAAAGACAACAATAAAAATAAATAAAAACCAAACAAAAATAAAAAAAAAAAACCACCCCAATTGAATGGGAAATTTTTGTCCAGACTACGTATATCTTAGTAACGGAAAGACATTAGAAAGGTATATTTTGCATAATGTTGCTTAATGTCTTGACCAGAATAAAAGTCCTTGTGTGGTGATGATCATTTACAACTGCTTAAGGTAACAGATTAAAATCCTAATCTGGTCCATAACTATGTATTACGGGTGTTGTAGAAATTTGTATAAATTCAAATATACTGTATTTTTATATGCCCCTGTTTGGATAAGCCCACAGCGGGTATTTGTTCCTTTTACTGAACGGCACTTGCTACAAACAAACTTTAAAAAAAAGAAAGAAAACTGGTTGTAATAAGTAAAAGTGAATGCAATTTACCCTATACAATGGAATTTATTCGCATGATTTCTCAATTAAGTCTAAAACAGTGGAAACATTTTGTATAGAGTTGTATTGGAGGGGGAATATATTCAACTATTGAGCATCAAAGAAAATTTATACGTTCCATATTTCTTAGGAATTTTATATTTGTACTTATTACAACCAAACTAAACCAATATATATATATATATATATATATATATATATATATATATATATGAATCCACGCGCTGGGTGCATTTTTGCTTGTTTGGTTTGTTGGTTTGAAAGACATTAGTACACCTTTTGAACTAGCCACGTATTAACTTCTTTTTTCAGAACCGCAATCGCGGTACTACGTCCTTAGAATATGTAAAAGGTACGGGTGTTATCTAGAAGTAAGGTGAGCATACAACAGTGGTTTTACTCTTTATTGTATAGTTAAGCAACATCTTATATAGGTACTATTTGTCAAAAACATCTTTCAACGTTTAAGAACGCGATGAATCAAATGAGTACTATGGTTCATGGGCCACTTGATCACTCGTCATGTGTGGAGTGGGGGGAATGTTGTAGCTTTCTTGGAAAAGATTTGGATAGACCCCACCCCCGAGCTACATTTCTACAGCTAAGAAAAACAGTGATCTTACCTTTCTCGGACTGGTCGTCATTTGCCGAAATCTTGACCATGTTGGCTTGGACAAGTCGTTGTATAAATCGTACAACCTAAATATAATGAAAATTGGGTATCAATTTAATTTTTTGTTTATTTCTGCAACTACTTAATAAACAAGTTGTGGCTTTTCTAGAAGTAAGACTATGAACAAGTTGTGGTTTTTCTAGAAGATGACTACAGAAAAGTTGTGGCTTTTCTAGAAGTAAGTCTGAAATTGGATTCATTGATCAAACTCTTGCCTTCGAAGGAGTACTCGCGAATCTGCCCCATCATTTGTTATTTTTGCCGCTGATAATTAGTTTTCATCATTTCTTGTGATGGGAACAAATGCGATATCTTCAACTATGAATGTGTAAAACTACGCGTGCTTTAAAAGCAATTGGAACATCTGGAATTACATTTATAATGGTTAATTGCCTTGCTGCCATACGGTGCTGTAATCGTCGTTACGTAATTTACGAGTTGCACGCGACAGCAACGTGAATCATACTTGCTTTTCACTTGTTAAAGCTCTGCTCTGTCATCGTGAAAGTTTGTTACGTCAGAATGTTTATCATTCGGCAATATACTATTTTGTTTGATATGTTGTTTTACGTCACATTCAAGACTTTTTATACTCGTGTTGAGAAGTCATCAGCGGCAGAAGTGCTACAAATTTTTACCTATTCATGACACAGCCGTAACAGTGTGGGCTCTTTGTAGTACCAACGCCTTCCTTCATACGAGCCCTCCGTTTTAAGATGACATCCAAAACAAACAAAAAAAACCCGTGATATTCACTTCTAATGTCGGGCGCTTGGCGAAGGAATAGTCACTTCCTAATGTTAAACGTTTATGATTTGACGCAGCACGGAATCGAGAATCGAAAATTTGACGCAGCGCTGGGATCAGAATCGAACCTGTGTCTCTCGGTTTCAAAGCGAGTGCCGTAAATACTGAGCTATATACCACGACCACTGACAATGTACTGCTTCCTTTCATATTTTTATTAAACATTTCAAATTTTCATTGTCAGGGAATGTTTCGACCTCATCATATTTAAAGTTTCTCTTTTTTCTGCGTTCTAATGATTCATCAACTCAAATAGATCAGAATCTTAGCAACAAGAAATTAGTTCCAATTAACAACAAAGCACAACATCTCGCTGTACAGGTGTTTTATATTTATATATATTTTAAATGAGGATAATAAGATATGAAATGCTCCAAGTATTGTTTCTGTAAATTGCTTTTTTATTTGTCGAATAGGATCCTATTTCTTTCCATTTTTTTTTCTCTCCGATGCGTTATTGACAGAAGATAAACGTTTTGTTTGACGAATAAACTCTCACAACTACTCCCCTTGCTGACAGATAGTGTGACGCTTGTATTATTTCCATACACTGTAGTCTCGTGGCAAATATCAATAATCGTAGATGTATATCGATCAAAATGTCAAAACGCAAAAACAACGATTTTCTTGCACAACATTTAGTGCTCGTTCAAATGTCAGCTCGTCGAATAAAATAAGTATTTCTCCCACGCAATTTTTTCCTGGATCATTTTTACCTCTCTTCCCTGAAAACTTTCTTCCAGGGTACATCCAGAAATATGAATAGCAGATTCGTTTTGGTCAATTTTGCTAACATAACTGCTCAACGTTTTCCAGAACCTGTAATAAATTAGAAAACATAAAGTGATGTAGAAAGAAGTAAAGGTTAAATAGCAATCTCATCACTGAATGACCTATCTGAAATCATTAGATGTTGTGAAATGTTTATTGATGAAATAGGGAAAAATCCCTTTGTTCTCGTTCTTACTCTCTCACACATTTATAAGATTCCTTCTTGAGTTTCTGCGGAGTGACGGCAAATTTCCTGAGGATGTATAGATAACCAGGTCCACCCTGTTGATATGAAACAAAAATTTTTAAAAATTCATGCCTGATAGTTATTCATTTTATAAAGGTTTAGTTCATTAATAGTTAATGAAGCTTTTATTTGAAAAGAATGAAATGTGATGGCATATAAACCAACAAGGATAGAGAATCACATATGCTATTAAAACCACTTTGCAATCGCCCATCGAAATTCACTAATAACGGCGAAAAGTGATGATGCAAATTTATGGAATCCATTGGGTTTTTTTTCTTCTGTTGTGTTACGTTGCGCTCAATGTTTTTTTTATATGTTCCAAACAAAACACATTCACTTTACTGGGATGTAAAAAGTTCTGTAGTGTCCCAATTGCACTTCGTATCCCAATGAATTTTATAAATTATAACATTACTCATTTCATATTTGTTGATATGGAGCCGTATCTCGTACATTCTGATTTTTAATTTAAAAAAAAAAGTTGTTAAATTGCGCCGTCCAATTGAATGTTCGATTTCTAAAAGACTGCATTGCATATTGAGGCACCCTGTATCACTAATATAACATACGCGAAAACATTTGCAACTGTAAATATAATACTAATGTTTCAATGTTTACGTAATTTTGGAGTAAAAAATGCACAATTTTAAAACCAGAGTCATTACTGTAGGACTTTAGAATAATGCACTGCTATAAATATATACAGACATTACTGGAAAGAAGCTTTAATTAATTAAATTGAGAGAACATCTAAAATTTTCAAAGATGCAAAAAATCATGAAAGATGGGAAAATTGCTACCTCAGATGACATTCCAAAAGTCTAATAGAACTTTACCACCCAGAATGGCACAAACTATCCTTCTATTAGTAGGGTTCTCAAACCAAATTGTTGTGGGGGAGGGGGGGGTGTACCCCCGTTCCCCTGTATCTGCCACTGCTATAATATAGGTTGCACAAACTTGTGACAAGTACTTCTTTCTCTACAATACCTGACATAACAGGAGTATAGACTTTGCTTTACATCCGGACTTTATGCTCTCCAGTTTATTCGAAATCATATCTAAAAAAAAAATTAACCAGTAATAATTTTTCTTTTGATAAATCATTGATATCATAACGTATTCATTTTTATTTCATATAATGTGTACTTTCAATATATATAAGTTATGTAAATGTGTACCTAATATTTC
The DNA here is from genome assembly GCA_024699665.1 of Ostrea denselamellosa. Taxonomy (NCBI): domain Eukaryota; kingdom Metazoa; phylum Mollusca; class Bivalvia; order Ostreida; family Ostreidae; genus Ostrea; species Ostrea denselamellosa. The sequence continues at coordinate 9,821,083 of JAMZEH010000042.1, forward strand.
ATTGAAAGATGCCACTTCGAAATCCTGCAATATAAAATAAAGAAATCAAGACGCCCTTGGTCCACAACGCCCTCCCGTATCCCTTCTTTGTTGCAAGAAATGAAGTTCATAAACTTTATGGGGGCTTCCAATGATTGAACTCACAATCAATACGCTATGGGTCATGAAAACACTTGAATATTCTCGATCTTTAATGATGTTTGCGTGTTAATGCATAAATACAGTAGTTTTTAATATAATAAATTTTCTTGAAAAGGATTTTTTTTTTTACCAATTCGGAAACTTATTTAACCCAAATTTGGCTTTATATGTGTAAATCATGTTTTGTACTTATCTTAAGTTAGAACATACCACAGCAAGATATATATATATATATATATATATATATATATATATATATATAATGCGTTTATATCAAATTGAAGCTTTGTCGATCTTGAGAAGAATCGTTTTCTTATGAATTCTTGATAGTAGTATATACTATTCATCCATACCATTACTTCAAACATAGCGCGAGATTGTTGGATGCAACCCGGAATAATTCTTTTTGCCATACCACACGCGAAACAACTTCATATCACGTGATAGCCATTCTCTGTATGACGTCAATTGTTCCAAGAAAATTCAATGTCACACAACACCATATTTGGAATAACACTTTTCGTTCTGTCGTCACATTCTACAGAACTCAATCATGACTCACTCAGGACAGTTTACATGTGTAGGGGGACAAAGAGATCGTTACATTCAGGCTTACCGATCATGGCCATATATTCCCTTTATTTGTTTCGCCAGGTTACTTTATTTCTACAGTCGCCGAATAGCTGAAAAATTGCTCAGGCGACTATAAATAAAACAAACAAACAAACAAAAAACTTTATTTCTTCGGTTAAACAGAACCTTTTTTTTAATAAGGGTCGTCAACGCCACGAACGTGTGCAAAATATGAACTCGGAAGACTGTGCAATGATAGCTGTATATTCTACCGGACTTTCCCTGCATAAACAGTTACGTCACTCAAAGACGAATGGGATGACGAAATTTGGCCGCTCCCGAGAACCATACATATTTTGTGCTCGATTGACTTTATAAGACGTCTGACGCCGTCTGCTTTCTGGCATAGTAGAACAGGGAAGTTCCTCTTCACAAGGACATGTTGAATGTGTAGGAACCGTGGTTTAAGCAGTGTTTGCAACTGATGAAAGAGCATTACGAGCGTGTATTCATTGCTTACTGGATCGGATGTGTTTCAACCAGAGGATGTAGTAGAATATAGTCATGATCAAAGACTTTGTCTCCAGCATATGATAGATAATGACGTCACGCACATGACAAAATACTGATCTTTTCAATGATTGAGCACTATGTGTCTGCCTTAAATTACCGCCCATGTACATGGAGTCAATAACAGTTTATATTTTTATCAAATGGATAAAGGAATACCCAGAACTACTCCAGACTGGATGTCGTGTCCGCAATTTACCCAAAGATGAACGAGATTGAACCTCAGTGGACACTATTCTTGGAAAGCAGCTCCATGCCTTTGGAAGTTCAACCCAAGGAGACATGGAATTGAAAACGACTTTGTTGACTCCCGAGGTACATGTCATAGAAATAGCAAGTCGGAATTGAAGATTGCAGGAACCATAAAAAAATTCATATTAAAATGGTTCACCAAGTGTCAGATTTCTCTCACGAACACTTCATGAATTCAAAGTACCCCGTACAAATGAATTAGCAGAGTTATTGTAGAAGAGAGTCTGGTTTTTTCATCCCGGCTCAATTTGGAAGCGGAAGGTGGTAATGTGCAGTCTTTTACCTAACAAAGTACATTATACAGTTATTGACTGGGTCCGAGGACAACAGTATTTTTGTTTGACCCGACGCCAAGAGCGAATCTGTTACCTGAAGCCGTAGGCTGATGGCAACAGATCCGTTCTTGGGTCAAATGAAACCGTTGTCTGAGGACAGTCTATAACTGTTTTGTTATACACCTTCATTTTTTAGGTTGTTCTTACTAGATGCACATGGTTTGTTTGATTATTTGTTTGGTTTTTTTCCGCCGCACTCAACAATTTTTCAGTTATCTGGTGGCGTTCAGTTTTTTTATTGGTGGAAGAGAGAATCCAGATACAATGTAACCGGAAAGAGACCACCGACCTTCGGCAAGTCAACTGGCAAACTTTCTTGCATATATCGGCGCGTGCGAGAATCGAACCCGCGCCGACTAGATGTGAGAGGCCTTGTGATTTTGAGCACGATGTTCTAACCATTCGCCCACGGAGGTCCTCTCATGGTTTGTTGATTTTGAACTTTTAACAAGACAGTGTTAATGCGTACATATGATCAACGTATCCACTAATTTAAAAGCAAACACCCAATACCTGAATAATAATAAATAATTACATTTTTTCGTGTTACTGATTATCGTTTCATCTTACAAATTCTGTATTTCATCATCAGTTAAACCAGTAAACTTCACCATGTCCTAAACAAAGCAGCAGACCGAGAATCGCATAACTTGTAAAGCTAATAAAAATAGAACAGATTATTGCCCTATCAACAGTTCATAAACTGTTGTGTTGACCAGTCAATAGACCACGAGTATAAAAGTTGATTCAAACGTTAAAATGTTGGTTCTGAATCGCATTAGTTTAAAAAAAACGGGATTATCTCTTCATGAAGGACCAATTCAAGCCTTGGATTCAGACAGCCAACATCATCACGTCATGTAGTGATGCCTTGAACAACCCATGCATAATGGATAGTTTTACGCTTCGACAACTATCGGAACACAAATTGAAATCTGGCATTGTAAGTAAAATGTAGAAAGAATGTCAGTGTTCCTGTGGTTGTTTAACAAGAGGCCCATGGGCCACATCTCTCATCTAAGTTACCTTGGCCCATATTTTAAGATTTTCCCTACATATTTGCAAGTAAAGCTTCAATCCCCTATTGTGACTCCACCCTACCCCAAGGGGTAACAAACATGAATCTGCACTATATAAGGAAGCTGCCATGTAAACTTAAACTTTTCTGGGGTTCTTGAGAAGATTTTTAAATGATCCCACCCTATTATTGCATTTTTGTGATTATCTCCTCTTTGAAGGGGGTATGGCCCTTCATTTGGACAAACTTAAATTCTTTTCATCCAAAGAGATTTGTATCAAGTTGCATTAAAATTGGCCTGCTGGTTCTTTCGAGAGTTTCAAAGATTCAATGTATTTTTGTTTTTCGCTATTATCTCCCCTTGGAGAAAGGCGATGCCCTTCATTTGAAAAAAGTTGATTTCCCTTGACTAAAGGATGATTTATGCCAAGTTTGGTTGAAATTGGCCCAGTGGTTCTGGAGAAGAATTTGAAAATGTGAAAAGTTTATACATGGACAACAGGTATTCAGAAAAGCTCACTTGAGCTTTCAGCTCAGGTGAGTAAAAACAATAATATTGGACAGCTTTTATTAGAAGTTTGTTTCGCATACATATCACAAAATCATCACTGAGAGGTTTTCATTATTATTATTTATTTATTTTATTTTTTATTTGTTTATTTGTTTTTACTCTTAGCCTTTTCATTGAATATGGGCGGTCCGCGGGATCTATTTGAGGTAGTATAGTCTCCTTTTCTTGGAACTTTAAAATCTCTTTGTATTTTATGATTTTACATGAAGATCCTTCCTTGTTGGTGGTGAACGTTTCTTTGTTCTTTCAATTTTCTTCGTCGTCGCACTGCCGTTCCATGAATTTCGTCATCCTATGCATTCTGCAAAAGGGATCTGTTTTGATCTTTTTACTGATGGGTCTACATGCCACTTCCCCATTATCCTCCAACCATTCTAGCTCTCGCGTGATGTTTTAGTGCACCCCAGCATGTAACATTCCAATTACACATGGTCTCTCGGAACACTTCTTTACTCCTCCCGCCCTCTTTTCTGTAACACGGTGTCTTTGTCTCCTTTTCTTACCATTTTATTGGTAACTTCATATTCATCATTCTCAGGATTTCTCTTACGATCTTGGGGTTACCATCTCCTCGTGGAGATTTGCAACTCATGTTTGTCCTTAAATGTTAGATGACAGTTGTTCTGTGATGAAAAGTGAAGATAACGAACACAGATCAATCAATTTTTGAAAAGAATACAAAATTGAGAGGAAGAGGACACACACACACACACACACACTAACATCAGGAAACACCAGAGGTGAAATCAGGTGCCTAGGAGGAGTAAAACATACCCTGTCGATCAATCACACCCGCCATGAGCTCTGTATCTTGATCAAGTATACGGAGTAATTCGTAGCCATTATGTAAAGAACGGTTTAATACTTGGTATGAAACACGTCAGACAACATTCGACCTAATAATAGACTGTATTTGCAGATAAGACCATTATACCGACTATACAATTGGCTAAATGCTGACTTCAAACGAAACTGTTAAAACCCCTGTGACATCAATTCATTTGTCAGTAGCTTGCCTCGATTTCAAAATCGATCATACGCAGAACATACTCTCCCGTATCGAAACAGTTGAGACATAATCACCACATGCAGGTGACAATGGGATATTGCTACATAAATATGTGAAGTTGACGATGGAGAAGCTGAAATCATTCCGTTTGACATAAAGCAGAGGTGTTACTTTCCACTAACATGCTATATTCAATAAGCATCCAAATATGGAGCAGGTGTGGAAGACTCTGTGGTATATTTTATTTCGAGTTCAGTGGGATATATTGAATTGACTAATAAATGAAAGTGAATACTACATGTAGTATATTGTTAATAGATAAAACGTCGATATATTTAAATATCGATTTGGAGACCTTGGAAAGAAAATATTTTGTATTCTTTTGAATAGATTCCGCCTCATAAGAACATAAAAATAGGTCAGCTAACAAAGGATCACAGTTTGTGTCCATAGAACTTCATCAGACTGTTAGAAGATCTTATCACCAAAGACTACGTAGGAACACCGGCGTGTTTTTAATATCAGTTTTAAAGTACTTGTACATAGAATCATAATGATATTTAACAAAGTAATTTTTGTATGATTAATCACAAGATATGACTATAAAAAAATCCATATTTATTGAAGCAGCTATCTATGATCTTATGATGTCAAAACCTTATTTTTTTTAAATTATCGTGGGGAATGGTGGTTTAGAGTGTTGGAACTCGAATGTTTTGATGCTGTTGAGATTGAAAAAGTTTTGTGATTTAAATTTGCCGAAATTCTTTTGAATTTTTAAGAATTGATTTATGCCACTTCTCTTATACGTTGTAGCACAATTCGTCTGCGGTAACTCCTTCACAGCAGTTAATAATTTCGTGATGAGTAAAGATAGGGGCTTTGGAGAACATTTACTGTATCCTGCAGTGTATATCTGTATTTGTAAGGGGTTTTGTGTAGTTTTTAAATCCAGTATAGGTACAATAACTTATATTCATTCGTCCCATTGCCTGGAATATTAAATGTGTTTAAAACTGATACGTGATTTTGAAGAATTTCATCTTTTGAAAGGGAACTTGGAGTATAAGCTGGATAAACTAAATGTGGGATTAAAGCAAAGGATACATTTGTAATAAACAAACAATGACTATATCAAATTTTGTCTGTTGGAGTACATATTACTCATGCAGTCTATCTAATTCTTTCATCACTTCCGGTTTACCAAACGCAGACGGGTAGATGGTACATCATCTCCAGGAAGTTATTCAATTTTCGACAGCGGTCACTTTGAAGTTGTGAAGAAACAACAGATTTTCGATTTCATAATTTTTTATGTTCGATTAGAAAACTCCTACATGCTTTAATTCCGACTTGTGCCACAAGAATCGCCAGGTATATATTCGGTTGTCCTGCAGTTGATGTCTCATTGTGATGAACTTGATCAGTTCCTCATAATGCTGCATCTCTCATTTGTCACATGGCGTGTGCAACGTTGCTACTGAGCGCCATCTCTCATTTGAACGTTTCAACTGAGCGCAGTACGGAACATACCCACTTTCTTTTGGGAATAATTTATTGACCCCGTGCCTTTTGACAGAATTTTACGCGCAAAGATACTCTTATAACATCATCAATCTCTTTGTGCACAACGTGTCGTGCGTCTGACGTCGGTACTTGAACAAATTTGAGTGATGTTGTTTTTTATTAGGTGATTTAAGGCGAAGTCAAGATGTGATTTATCCTCCAATGGCCTCCGGTTTGAACAACATCCGACCAGGTAATGGAAGGCTGCACTTATAAACCATTGTTTTCTCGTTCTTTCAGCATGTTGTTGTTTTCCCCCTTATACAAGGGTCGAGTCATTGATTTGTAAAAAATGAGGCCAAAACGGAAATCTTAAAGCTAAATTTAGTATTTCCTGACGTGGAAACTTTCGTTAAAAATGACTGACGTCCATCTTGGGCTGGTAGTACGCAGAGAGACGTGACGTCATCTTGGGGGGGAGCATCTTTGCAAAATGTGAACGGAAGTATTCAATAACTTCACATTGCATTTCTTTATTTCCTTCCAAGGTAGTGTGTTCATTTATTTAATCTTGAATTCTATCGTTTTTCAATTTTGTTACAAAAAATCAAAAGATGCTTGGCGACAGACACATCGCTGGACATTGGGTAGGTATTCATACGCCAGAAAAATGTTGATGAGAATAGTTCAGGTCAAACCCAAGTGATCCAACCAATGAAACACATTGTTTGACATAGAAACAACCAATGAAACACATAGAAAACCTTTATATCGTTAAGAATACATGTTGGCAACTTGAAGTATATTATGAATTTTGTTTATGTAGAAACAATGGCGTTTTCGTCTTTCGTGAGATTAAATAACAGAGTCAAGGCGATTATTACCTGTACGTTATATGCATGTAGGTATTTATATACATATCCTTTACTGCAATTTATTTGAATTATTTTCTCTTGAATTCTAAAAATAATTAATACCACGAAACCACATTCGACAGATTAAATATAATCTTGTATTGTTATTAGATACATAAATTTGTGGCTTCTTGGCTACGAGTAGTTATTCATATACGATGGAAAATATATACAAAGACAAACACATGCGTACAGGTAATACTGTCGAATGACAGCATCTAGTTATAAATTATATTTTGCAATAAATGTAAATAAATGTTTCAATAATATATTCTAAATGTGAAAATAAACGATACAATTATTAATCATAAAGGAGTGGTATCTCTTAATTACATATAAAAATTTTGTCTAGAGGGGAAAAAAAAAACACAGAATGATTAGGGGACTGTCCCCAATGACATCTCCATACATGTAATTTCGCCTATTATCTCTTCTATTTCATTTTTTAAAAAAATCTACTCACATAGACAATGTGTACGACGTTATGGGTCAACAATATTTTCGATATCACGTGGTGTTTCGGAATCTTGGAGGAGACGAGCTTCAACAAAACCAACTATAGCATCAATTTAAAGAATTTTTTCAGCACAATCAAATACAAACAATTACTACAAATTATTTCGAGTTTTGCATGGTTATACTCATTTCTCCCTGAAATTAATCGAATTTATTCCTTATCTAACGTCTGGCAACAAAACAACAGAATCGCGAATGTACTTTAATGATTGGATTTGGAACTGATGATAAACTGATTATTACAGCCTGTTAGAATTTCCTTTCCGTTGCACTTTTATTTGGATCATATCAGATGACCTAAGAATATGTTAGATATATGCACAAAGAGTAATCATTTTCTTTCTGATTTTGGTGCCATCGTTCCGACTAGTTGTTACATTGCTACTTACTATGTTTTGTACGTGATTAATTTAGTTAATAAACAAAATGTCACTTACCACTAGCCTGGGCGGCTCGAAATTGCTGCCCACCAAGGCTTTCTCGAACTGTTGCTCGGACAACCATTTCACTTTCTCCGCCTCCGTCAGACAAAACTGGAATGGTTCCTCTAAGTCTGGTTCCACTGTAGAGGAAATCAATTGATCAATCATATACAAGTTTTTGAATATAGAGTAGTTGTATATAAAACTATGTATCAACGAAACTACCTGATGTTTAAGAAACTTAAGGAAACTATATCCTAATGTGATGTCATAGTTTTGCGAAATCTTTAATCTTTTAAATTTTGTGTATGATAAAAATATATCTTTTGTTATAGTATAAAAAAATCTAGTAAACTATTTGATACTGAAAAAGTTTGTATTTTCTATAAATGATTAAATACTATTGTATCTTTAAGTAATTTCTCTGATATCATATATATATATATATATATATATATATATATATATATATATATATATATATTACATTTTCAGCAGTGAAATACTAAATTTATCCTTTCAATAAAATTGATATTTTCACAGTCGTTATTTTTACAGTGAAAATAACAAAAGTGTTATTTTCGCTTTGAAAATAACAACCGGAACTGTCGTAAAATTCATCCGCGATAAATACGACCACCTCTATTTTACGTAACAAAAAGTTCTTTATCGTGTTTTTTACTTGAATATTAAAATAAAATTTAATCAAAGTTATTTTATTGTTCAAATGTATTTATTTCTATACACTTTACATTTTTCTTGTAGTGTAACCTGTTCCTGTTTTCCTCCTATAAACATGTTTGGATCAATAATAATTTGTGACACTGTATTGTGTATTACTATGCTTATTCCGTCCGGGTACTCCCGTATATTCTGACATGCTTCATGTGTTCCAATAGTTAAGTAATTCATTTACAAGTTTGCAGCTATCGCAAGTCATTATCATGTTCCTACGTGTATTGCCTTTAATGTTTCATGTTCTAATTACTTTTATTATAATTTATAAATTATAATTTCATAAGGGGTAGAAATAGAAATAATATCGGGGAATATCGGGTGGATGTTTATATTTCATGATTTTGGCAGCCATCAATTTTTTTATGAGTGCAGTATTCCGTCGTCATTTCCGGTTTCGTGACGAAAACATTTACGATGTTTACTATACGATTTATTTAGACATGTAAATTAATTCTCTTTCATAATGTGAGATTAAGACTTCATTGCTATTTATCACATAGTACATGTAACCAGTTGTACCTGGTGGAACTATATTTCTTTACGGTGTTGTTGTTTGAATGAATTATCTCCCTTTGCGGGGTCAGCCAACGGTCAATCGGTCCTTCTTACTACTGTGAATTATAACTAATTATTGAGTTTCACACAAGTTCTTGGGTTGCCCTACCCTGAGGCATTATTGTAGTTTGCTGTAGTTGATGAAATAAATAACAAATGTCAAAACTACAGATCAGAAAATTACAAAGGCCAGCGTAGGAAGTGAGATTTTTTTTACTGAAAGATGGCGGACAAAAGACGTAACTTGCGGTGATATGTATACATGAGTGTAATGTTAACGTTATTCAATGTATAATGTAAAATTGTGATGTCAACATTATTATGTAACGTGGATTGATTGATTGGTTATGTATTGCTCAACAAATTTTCACTCATATGGAGTTATCACCATTGCTGGTGAAAGGTTGCAAAATTTAGGCCTATGCTCGGCGCTTATGGCCTTTGAGCATGGAGGGTTCTTTAACGTGCCACACCTACTGTGACGCGGGGCCTCGGTTTTGCGGTAATATTTGTTTAAGAACAGCTCAAGGAAATTTAGAGATATATAACTAGCACAAAGGTTGCTTACAACCAAACTCTGTGGTAGAACTCTTTGTCATTGTCATTTGGCCAAGTTTAATGTCACTATGAGAAAGGTTCAAAATCCATGTCAATGTGATACAGCTCGTAACAAAAGGAAATTGATAATCATATTTCAGACATGTGTTCCTTATGAACTGAGGGCGTGTCAAACTCTTGACCTGATTCAAGGTCATTTGTATAAGGTCAATTTATTGACCGAAAAGATTCACGATGCCCTAGTTCAGATAAGCACTGCGGGAGTATTAGTCCCGTTAGGACATTTTCAGTTTTATTGCGCTTTGAAATATTGGCACGAAAGAGGATGCGATATACATTACATCAGATCATGTCAATTCGAACCTTTTAAAACACAACAATATATATACCGCATCGTTGGTGTTTATTGGTCAACACTTTAAGAGGAGGTTGATATTTGGTGAAAATATGTCTACATTCAACGCCATCCATAAGGTTTAAATGTAGGTACTCAAATCTACTTTAACTTGTGAAAACAATTCTCTGAAGGTTTTGCAATTCATCCCTTTGACTTGTATTTCAATGATTAGTTCATACATTATTCATATTTGATAGAATATACTCTAAAAGTCACATGATACTGTTTCATTTGTAAATGAACATTAAACACTATTCCAGTTCCCAGGTGGGGTAGAAACAATAAGAATGGGTTAGTTTTGCAGTATTCCTGATAAGCAGAATTCATAATGATACATATAAATTGTATGTACATTTCTAGTAAATGTATTTAATTGATGTGAATCATATTTAGGAAAAAATGTTGAATGTGACCGTTGTCGATTTATCGGTCAGTTGGGAATTTTCTGATTTCATATAAATTAAAGCTATAAGTTTCAGCTGTCAGAGCTAACATGTAATCATATCCATATTTGAGAGAGTCTGATTAATGACCGGGCTGTAACGTACAGTACTAAACAAACACATGTACACGAAAATCAGATAAGTCCAAATATTACAAAAATCATTATTTATTATTCCGTTCACCAACAGAGATATGCAGTTTGTTAAAAGAAGCTATATGTAACGTGTTCTTTCTAACGGAAAACGCATCATGCAAACAGTTTTGTTCTTATCTGGTAACACAAAGAATTACTAGGGCGCGAATTGATATGAATGATTTCAGGGTAAGATTGCAATCAATGTGAAAGTTTTTTTTCTGATGATGCAAATCAGAAATTCCCTGAAGTTCTTTAATTGATTTCAAATACACACGGTCGTCAAGTACTTACACAATCAAAAGAGGAATAAATAACACAAATGTGGATTTCAGTTTACCGTTAGAGAGTCCCCACCCCCCCCGCCCCCACACACACATATGCCGGCACACACGCACGCACACTAACTTCACACGTGTTTTAGGAATTAGTACTTGTCGTACATCTGATTAATTATAGATAGCAGCAGAGACTGTAAATTAAAATGTATTAGTATGTCAGCACCACTTCTATCAAATCAAATTCTTAGGATCCGTCGTCTGGATTGTCGTTTAATCTTAATCTATGTTCTCTATACTTAGAAGCATGGAAGAGTAATTGCTTCGCCGTACACAGATCCTTATGGCAAGCCGTTTTACTATTTATTCGAAAAAACAATCTCTGTAATTTAAAAAGATATCTTAATATAAAGAGAAATATCCTTAGAAAAAGATATATTTCTTATGAGATATATTTCAACGTAGAGAAATATATATCTCTCCAAGAAAGAGATATCTCTTTCACTGAGAGAGATATCTCTTTCATTTAAAGAAATATCTCTTTCATTTAAATATCTCTTTTACAATAATAGATGTTTATTTCATTTAGAGAGATCCTATTCTATACTATAATGAGATATATCGCTTTCATTTTGTCAACAAAAATAACACCGACTTCGAGTCCTACTGGTCCTGATGTCATCATACAGCTCGCTAGGTTCAGTCTGGCAGATATCTTTTAACTTTGATGATATCTCTTTCTATGTTATGTGGCGGAAGAACTTGTTAATCAAAAAGTTATAAATCTGCAAGATTTTTTTTATCTATTTCTATTTGATCTAAAATACTGTGAATACCTATATTCCTAGGCATGATTTTCAAATTCATAATAGTAGAAACTTAATTCAAATGTTCTAAATTCATGAATTTTCTGAATATAACTTTGCAAACAAAATACAGTTAATTTTATCCAACATTTTGTATGAAAAATGTATTTCTTGGCCAATAATTTCAAAACTTGATTTATAACCTTCCACTTTTTTATGCTCCACCTTAAATTTTGAGGCAAGTGCTTGAAAATGTAGCTCTACAACAAGTCCTATGACCCCCCCCCCCCTTTTTTTTTTTTAAATTCCTCTTTAATGTACAATCTAGAATTCTACTTTCAAAAAAATTAGCAATGCTACACTCATTCGCAGTCATGAGCCCTCCAGCCCGCCGTCTTAGAATTAAATTGAAAAAAAATCAACATAATGCAATAAAAACTGCAGTTAAAGAAATAAAATCACGGTCATTGTTCATCCGGTCAGTCCTAAGTCATTCACATCACCTATGGATGAATCTTTGCGATAAAACGAGTACCATAATTGTTTTTATTGATTAGACTGAATCAGTATACATTACTAAAATTAATATCATATTGTTAAGATTTCACGTCTAACTTTGAATCTTCTTTCATCGCCAAAGGACAGAAATTTTTCATGCTGCATAGTAGATCTACACACTGTTCACCGTTTTAGAAAATAAAATATTTTCAGTTAAATTCTTTATAAAACATTCTTTTTATGATTTTCCCTCTCCTATATCAACGTGTTTTAACCAAGAAGAATTAGCTGATACTCTGTCTTACCTGGTGGTTCAACATAATGTTCCGTAATCATCTCATTGACAGATGGAGCCTCGGACCAAGGCCTCGGTCGCTGGTGACGTTTTTCTCTTCTAATGTTAACGTCGTGGCACTCTGCAGAATGTTCACTGACTGATTCCGTGTCGCCGAGGGCCAGTCGCGGCAGAGAAAAGTTCTTTTTGGATTTCTGGTTCTTGGGCTCTGTGTTAGATCTTTGAGATCTGAAAACAGGACGACACTGTTTTAACTTGTATCTGAACTGATACTACACACACGCGCGCAACTGTTTAAGTGTTCCCAAGTGTTGTTTCCTTTAAATCTGAAATCAGACCCACGTAAGTCCTCACTTATATCTGATACCATATGGTCGCATCCAAATCCAATAGTACGTCAAAGCTTTATCCACAACGTAAACGTCCTAGCATAAGGTTCGGGAAACTCACATGACAACTGATTATAAACTCTAATGGCATCCGATGTCAATATGGATATTTGTAATCATCGGAACCTTTTGTTTGGAGAGTCAAGTCCACAATATTTATTTTACCGATCACTGATATTGGGAGCAATTTCCACATCAACCAAACCGGTCTTAACCCTCTAATGATGCTGCATTCACTCACAAGATAGATATTTAACCTCGATTATTGGGGGGCAAAGTATCCATAAAATTTAGCAATAACATATACTGGTAAGTTCTTGTAATAAAAACGAAAATTTCTGGTCGCTTCATATTACCCGTTGAATCGATCAATTAATTAATTAACAGGGAAGTCCATTCATACCGAATAGCGCTCCGTCACAATCTGACAGATAATGGAATCCAATGCTGCATATAACTTGTCATGATGATGAATAACAGAGAATTACAATGAGTGGAAATAAGTTTTTTCTCCTATTCATATTACAGGTGTTTCAATGTGTCAATGGTAAACGGAGAACATATACAAAATGGTTTTTTTTTTCTTTTTTCTGTGGAAAATTTATCCACCTACTATGGATTTTATTGATTCCTTTGTTTATACGATGTAATAAACCTTTCAAAACCCGTTTCTTTCCGGAACAAATGTGACGCGAAATTACACAACGTCAAATAATGTAGCTGATTTGTCAAATTGTCTGGAACAAATTCCACATTTGAATGTAATCGCCAGGAGACTTTTCCCCCGCAAAAACAATACATAATTACGAATTCATAAAGAAGCATGCACACGTTTCAAAGCTATATAAGCTCATGATATAAATTTCATACATTGAAATAAGAATTAGAATGAAATGAGCGATATCAGGGCGGTTTACAACACTCAGATATAAAGCATTCTTAGTCTGTCTTGAATTTCTGTTTTATGAGGCATCTGCACCAACAGATACATGAAATAATGGTTGGCACCTAGAGATAGAGCTAGTCTGTCATCTAAAGAATCGATCTCCATGTACAATAGTCAACACAAGAAAAGCTTTATTTTATTTTATTTTGTTAAATTTATTTTTATCTATTTATTATTATTTTTTTAAACTTAAATTTGACCTGTCCGATGTCTTTCGATTTCGATGTTACTGCTGCTAACTTTTCTATTCTAGGCCAATTTGAAGCAAATAAAGAATCATCCCTCTTTTCTCTCTGTGTAGGGGGTATTAGGAAATAGCAAAACCTTGGAGTCGTTAACAACACGCGTTTGCAATAAATTTCTTTATTTTGTGTAGTAGCAAGTACGTTCAACACAAGATGCTTAGAGCAAGTGAGATGGCATGTGAAGTGAGATATTGTCATATATTCACGACTTTGAAAATATAGACTAATTTCAGTGTAGTGGACCCCCCCCCCCCCCCCCCCCTCCTTCTCTAGAATCTACATATTCCACCACATATCAGAGTTGGTTATAAGACCTTTTATCGATTACTATAGCAATAAATGCCTTAAAAGAGGTCAGCTTTCATCTTTTGATAGCAAAGGAAGAGGAAAATCGCAGATGGTTTAAAAGATTCATGTATAAGATGGCTGATGACTGATTTCATTCTCTGTCTATTAGACTGATCATAAACCATACCAATTAGTCAAGCAGAGGAATCCATATCTCCAGTGTGCATTTTTGTTGATTTTCTTGCTTATATTGAATGGACAATAAATATAGTTAGGTGTATAGAACAAAATGAAATACACCATAGAAAGATGTATTAATCTGAAGGCATAATTTTATGGGTGGTTTTTTTTTTATTTGACCGTTTTCTTATTGACATGAGTTGGGAGAGGGTAGCTCCCTTTTAGTAGCTTTAGAAATCATGTAGTACAGAAGTTTTCATAGTGTACAGAATATCAGATGCAAGAAGTGTGTTTTAGTGAAGTCCGTTTCTGACGATATCGTGAATTCAGAGCAGTTTCCTGAGTAATGCATGTAGTTGCGCTCGCGCATAATTTGAGACAATTTTTAATTCATTCTTGTTGTTTTAAGTTCCAAGATTTTGTGTTTTGAAACATTACAACTGAAAATGAGGTTTGTGAGGATACTGCCACGGGAGAGAATCTACAGCTCTACAGAATCGGGATATCACACTTTGGAAACACCTTAATTCGCCGTCATAAAGTACAACATACAGAAATCACGTGATCCCTTTTGTCATGGGATGTGCTAGTTAATGGCGCAATCATTGTCAAGTTCTGTATGAATATAAAAAACTGGGTAAACTTGTATGTTTGTATTTTAGCCTAAACATTCTTCAAATCCTGAAAAATGTGAAAGTCCGATCCGAACTAGTTTTCTCTATCTCAACTCCAAAATACCTCTGATCATGTACTGTTCCATGGGGATCTGGGTTAGAATAGGTCCTCAGTACCACTTGCTTGTCATAAGAGGTGACTAAATGGGGCAGTCCTTATGATGAGAACGCAAAACAAAAACCCGAGACCCCTTGTCACAGCAAGTGTGGCACGATAAAGATCCCTCCCAGCTCAAAGGCCGTAAGAGCCGAGCATAGACCTAAATGCAATGGTGACATCTCCATATGAGTGAAAGATTCTCAAGAGGGACGTTAAACATTAAAAAACCAACCAATCAATCATGCACTTTTATTTTACTTTGGCACTTCCCATGCGCACACATCTCCTTGATGTATTAATTGTGTCACCAGCAATAATTTTTTACAACACATTATCTCCTTTTCGTTTTCAAGTTCTCAACTATTAGTTAATCTTTATCAAACATTTATTTGTATGAAAATTATCTTCAGAAAATGCAGACCATAAAGCTTCGATCTGATTTCTCAAATGAAATGCTTTAAATTGCAATCTCCCAGGACAAAATACATAACATCACTTTAATCCCCGAGTCTGAAACACAGTGAAAAATCAATGAAATATGCAACAAAGATGAAGTTAGGTTATACTCGGCAAAAATAAATTGAAACAAATTGTATATAGAATATTTTAAGGATTGTACTGGTAATAATATTCAAATTTTTTTTATGAAACATAGTTTAATTTCCAGTCTAAAACCTCATGAATTGAAAACCCCAAAAAGTTTGCTGTTTGAGCAGAAACTCACCGCATGCCATCGAAAATAACGTATTTTGAAATGTTCCTCCAAAAAGAATTGATTTATCAAGTGACTTGCTGTTGTTTTCAGCTCTATAGTATATAACGAATACGCACGTGATTCCTGCAGTTCTCGTGCAGTTTCCAGTTTGTTTTTGATTCAAAAGAAATTTCACAAGCTTTTAAAAAAAATTCAATGTACATAAGTTAGTATGGACCAAATTGTTATGACCTGATGAAAGTTTTGAATGGCATTTAAACAGACATATACATGAAAGTAAATTATCAGAATAGATGCTCTCGTGTGTATTCCTGTACACTTCTAATCCGTGATACTTTTGAATTATTAAACTGTTTGTTAAATATCAATATCAGATTTTGTTCATGGCTAATAACGGATCGAAACAAGGTAATATTTAAAGCTGTATTATGAGAAAGAATTGAAGCATTGTTTCACATGCCAGTCTATTGTATCAATCATTTATAATTCAAATACGCATATGCATCACACGCATGTTGAAAGTATTCACTTCAAGATTTCCAAGATAATTATCCGTTCAGTTCAATTCAAATTATGGACTGAGCTGCGACATTTGATTTTTTTTTTATAGCTGATGAATTTATTAGTTTCAGTATATTGTGAAAGGGACGCACATCATACACTTGACCAGAAAATAATCAGTCTTGAAATACTGGTTGAAATAAAAGCAGGCGGATCATTGTTGGTGTACTTAAAAGTGTATGTACATTTGTACCAAATATGTTAAATGAAAAGAGGTGAAGAAGATGACAGTGATCAATCTCAAAAATCCTATAAAGAAATACAAAATTAAGAGAAGGGCAAACACGGATTCCTGGCCGTACCAGAGGTGGGATCCAGTGGCTAGGTGGAGTAAGCATCCCCTGTTGATTTGTCACACTCGCCGTAAGCAATTCAAAAAATCTTTTATCTGTTAGTGGGCGTATGTAAAATACATATATTATGGGATTTAGATAAATAAAAAACAAATATACAAACTGGAAACAAGTAGCTTTTTTAAGACATCAATCAACTACAATTGTACATATGTATATCAATAGAATTAAACTATTACTGGAATTGTATGTAATGAAACTAATGATAAATATATACATGTATGAATAATATTTTCAAACACTGTTCATGTTGATAAAATCTAGAAGTTAAACAAATTGATATTATTATGAATGAATTAGAATATCACATATAATCATTGTACGATAACTTCTGTGTTAATTTTTCAAACCTATGAATTGCAAGTTGTTGTTGATTCAAAAAATATAATTCCATGTTTTTGTTTTTAGTTTTATACATTGTTTTACGATCCAGTTCGGTATGTAGAAACATCACTAGCATTAGATGAAGTACCACAAAATTTGACCTATAGATGACCGTGACATGGAACCTCCGTTTTTAGGTTTATATTCGAATGGCATATGACTCTTACGAGTAATACCGAACTCTTGTCAAAGGAATAGATACTGCACGTATCTTGCGTTCTTCGACGCGCCGGGACGGAGAATCAGACCCGGAGATCCCGGCCGCGAAGCAAGCGTCCTAACCACTAGACCATCGTGACAAGTTTTATATTCATAATAACAAAGTGAATATTTTGCGGGGTATGTAACTTTTTTGTTGGTGCAAGATAATTGTAAACAGATAATTAATATATGTATTTCCTTTGAAAAGAATTTTCTCTTGATTGATAAAAGATAGCTCCATTTTTAAATTAGAGATATTTCCTTTATACTTAAGAAATATTTATTTAACATAGAGATATGTCTTTTACAGATACTTCCTTTACTTATGAGGATATTTCCATTACATTTAAAATTATATCCTTTATTGATAAAGGTCAATATCTGTTTTCTGATACAGATATCTGTTTGTCAGTTAATTTTTTGTATACTGAATGTAAAATTGATACTATTGATTTTTTTCATGGTTTACTGTAATTAACATCAAACATTTGTAACACACTATAGAGAATGCAATGCTGTGTTTTAAAGCTTTGAACTTATACATCAGTTATATACATCAATATCTTAAATACACATACAAAATAATATAAAACGGGTATCAGATGTATAGATTCACTTAGATGCATACAATTAGTTTTATGTTTTGATTTTATTTTTAAAAAAGGGGGTTTCGGTTATCTATATCCGTAAAAAAAAAAAACTCTTTTTTTTTTTTTGGTTTTTTTTTTTTTTTTTTGGTTTGTTACGTTTGGTTGGTTCTCGTTTCTAGGATAGAGAGTCATTCAAAACTGAAGGCTTCTATCATGTTATTTGGTGATGATAATGTACATTATCAAAGAGAAACTGCGATTTTATTCATTAATATGTCTGATTTTTTCCCCCTAAGATTAGTTAAAGTGATTAAATTTCTCCAGCTGCGGAAAGAAACCTTTTTAAATGTCTATTGATTTTAAGACAAAGAGTTTTGTAACCTTTAATCCATCCTCATTAATAATTACTAAAACTACATTCATTTTTTAATCGATCGCTGCATCTCGTTTTCCCCAAAAAATGTCAAGAAAGCAACATAGGAATTCTACATACCCTATGGAATTACCAGGACTGGTTTGGCTTAAAGATCAGATGCAGCTTAATAACTACTCGGTCTTTATCCTCATTGGTTTTGACATTAAAAGACGGCGATTCGACTACAATTCAAGAATGCTTCATGGCTATCAAAGCAAAGTTATAAACGAATCTTTGGGGGGTTAACTGAAATATAAGATTGCCATTTGCTCGCTGTGGAATCTAAAAGAGCGCGTTTCATGAAGTTTGTTTGATAAAATGTGTAGAGAAAAATAAAGAGAAAGAAAGATTTACTTCTCTTGAAGAATCGTCAAGTGAAGCGCTCTCCTATGTTTTTTCTCCAAGTGCTTCACTGATTTGTCTATTACATCCTTTGTAAGTCCCTCCGAACTCAAAATTTCGCGAACTCTGGATGGCATCATAAAGTCCAGGTCAAATTCCTCTTGTGTTGTTTCCATGCTGACTTCCCGCTGAAATTTGAGTTTCCTGTTATCTGATTGGTTATTATCCCGAGTGCCATCGCCATAGTTACCAGGATCATCTGACCAAATGTCCTCAGAATACATTTCATTGGCAACTATAAACTGTTTCGGGGTACTGAACATTTCCACTACTTTAATTTTCGCCATCTTCCGATTTTTGTTAAACAAGTTTGCTCTTCGGACGTGGTCACATTTGCCATAAACCTGCATTTACTTTTGAGAAAATTCTAATTTACCGCAAACTTCATCAGCTAGACATGTTGGTAGGATCGGAATGTTTCACAAGACTCTTATGATTTTTTTTCATATTGATTCACAGGTAAATACACGCCTCGTTGCCACCAGAACAGCTTAGAAATCCATTGTAGAAAATGATAAATAATAGACAAGGCTTCACCCTTCTATACATACATTAGTTGGCATTAAATTAAACACGTCATGCAAAGCATCAGCAATGTCATAGGTCGCTGGGTATACATAAGCAACTTTCTGAACGAGTCTAACATGATAAAAGAAAATGGAATTGGAATCCACGTAAAATCTTTAGCAAGTTCGTTCATATATTTCCCTTTATTTTTAATATTGAAACTGCGTAATTAACACACAAGTGTTTCTTGACGTTCTTTCCTCTGTGCAAGCAATAAAGCAACCAAAATTACATGCATTATGAATACGTCCAGAGAAGCGAAGTATTGACTGCTTTGTAATGGGTAAATTAAACACATGATTATAGCATAAATAACCCATATATTGCAGTTTTATATCAAAAGCCACGTCCTTTAATGTACGCGTTCAAAGATATTGTTCATGTTTACGAAATTAATTATTTATGCCAAAGCATACTGGGCATCTGCAAATTAGATTCAAATATTTAAAACAGAAAAGCTGTCATGAAGATAATGCTACTTCAGTATATATGGACAGGCAATCTACATACACTAGCTTGAATATTGCTTTAATTTCTTTCAACGGAAAGATTTCAAATTGTCGTCTAAATATTACAATGCACTGTCACGCCTACAGACTCAATATTTCATTGGAAATCAAAATCTATACTCAGGGAACTTTAGAAAAACGCCCACCTGAAAATGTTAACTGGACTGAAATACTCGGACATACTACTGTACATGACGTACTACAGACACATTGTCACCAGCGCAGTCAATTTTTTTTCTGCACAATTACTTCAGTGTCCCAACTTTTAAATGTTTGAGCTCCAAAGATGATACTGAATTTCACGGAATCTGGCGTTTCTAAAGTCGCCCAATAAAATAGTTAGATACAGTGGTACATGTGTACTCATTTCGGATGTTATTAAACGTTGATTGCAGAAAGCACTTGAGTATAATTGCCAACTCGAAAGACATATTGAAACCGTCAATGTAGTCATTTGATTATCTGACAAGAACACAGAGTCCCTGCATTGGCAAGACCCTCTTCAGGGATTTATTACTTGATTTTAATATATCAACATTTAACTCTGCAGACAAAAATAATCCAGTTTGCACTGTCAATCTAGAAGCCAAAGTAAAGTTAACTTAATTTCTATAATTACCTTATGAATATTTATGTATCAAAAGATACAAGAAGTTATGAGAAGAAAAAACGATTAGTACTTATTTTGGACATTACATCATCAGCACTTGTAAGGAATTATTTTCCGGTGAATATTGTACGCTCCTGAATCACACACAAAATAATTCATTTAAGATATCAATCTCCGTCAGATTTAATCCCATAAACGAATGAAAACAAAATCGTTCTCGTTTGATAAAGTAGTGTTCAATGTACGACTTTTCTTTATCAAACAACTCTTCTCCTGACTATCGATAGTGCTACAGCAAATATTTAATTACGTATGATAGCGAGCAGAGTTCCCATGTTCAATGTATGGTAGGTGAGAGATTTTGGATAGAGAACATGCCATTTCTAAGCATAATCCTTCACCGGCAATGGTGACGTCTCCATGTGAGTGAAATATTCTCCAGCGGGACGTTAAACAATAATAAATCAATAATCTAAACATAACCCTATGTAAACATAGCCTTATCTAAACATTACCTTATCGAAAACACGACCCTATATAAACATGACCTTATCTCAACATGACCCTGTCTCAACATGATCCTATCCTACCTAAACATAAAAGGCATTCTGATCGTATTGCAGGCAGTACAAAGTCCTCTACCGGTAGGATAATTCAGTGAAAAGTGGGTCAAGCGTAACAAAACTCAAACTTGCTCTGTAACTATATCCAAGACAAAGGCATATATAAAATTGCAATTGAATATCTTCATCCAATGCGGAGAAAAGTTCGGAAAAATGATTCTTCCAATTCATCAAGGGACATAATTCAATCAAAAGTAGGTAATTCTTCCAATTCATCATGGGAAATAATTCAGTCAAAAGTAGTTCAAACGTAACGAAACTCAAACTTGTTCTGTAACTATTCAAAACAAAACCATATACATAAAATTTCAGTTGAATATCTTCGTCTAATGTGGAGAAAAGTCCTGAAAACTGATTCTTGCAATTTACCAAGGGGCATAATTCAGTCAAAAGTAGGTCAAGTGTAATGAAATTCAAAATTGAACTGTAACTGTCCAAGACAAAGCCACATATAAAATTTCAGTTGAATACCTTCATCCAATGCGATTAAAAGTTCGGAAAAACTCAATCATTCATCAAGGGGCACAATTCAGTCAAAAGTAGGTCAAACGTAATGAAAGTCAACGTTATCTGTAATTATGCACGACAAAGTCATATAAAAATTTCATATGAATATCTTTATCCAATGCTGAGAAAAATCCGGAAAACTGATTCGGAATAACAGATAGACGGACGGACAGATCGAGGGTAAACTAATAGTCCCCTTCAGCGAAACAAAGGGGACTAATTAACTACCAATCCTTCCTACACATTGCCTACCAAAAAAAAAACCTCACCTAAATATAGTCCTACCTAACCATATCCTATCTAAACATGATTTTATCTAATGCCAATCCTATCTAAACGTTATCCTGTCTAAATATACCTCTTATCTAATCATAGCCCTACCTAAACATAGCCCCATCTAAGCATAACTTGACTAATCATAACCTAATATAAACATAATCCCGTCTAAAGCATAACTCTACCTGAAAGTAGCTCAATCTAAATATAACACTATCAAAAACATAACACTATCTAATCATAATCCAATCTAAACATAGTCCTATCTAAAACATGACTACCTAAAAATAGCCCTATCTAAATATGACACTATCTAAGCATAACTTTATGTAAATGTAGCTCAATATAAACATAACTCTACCTAAACTGGTGTCTTATTATGAATGTCATTTGTGAAATTTTTTTTGGTTTGTTTTGTATTTTTAATTTTGTTTGTTTGTTTATTTATTTATGTTTTGTTTTGTTTTGTTTATGTTTTTTTATTTTTTTGGCTGGTTTTTTTGTTGTTGTTTTTTTGGGTTTTTTTTGTTTTTGTTTATTTGTTTTACAATATGTATATCATATATTACATCAACAAAATAGTTATTACTGTGTCAAGTCCGCATTTAAAGAATTGGATCACAAATCTGCTACAAGAGCGGATCTAATATTGAACACATTTGCGGGTTTGACTGTAGGTAAAGTACTACAAATTTAGACCTATGCTTAGCGCTCAGGACCATAGCAGTGAGGGTTCTTTAATGTGCCAACTCCTGCTGCGAAACGGGACCTTTTTTAGGGTCGTATCCGAAAGACGCGTGATTCTCACTTCTAAGTAACGAGGATTTGGCGAAAGAGCGATCACGACTTATGTTAACGTCTTAGGTTTGACGCGGCCATGGCACGAGCGGGGCTCAAACTCATGACCTCCCGGTTAGCACTTTACCACTGAGCTACCGCGTCCGGTTTTGAGGCAGGTAGTAAACTCCTTATGTACAGAACCTATCGTATCATATATATCTTGAAAATAACAAGTCATTCATTTCTTTAGTGTCAGGGAAAAAAACAACTTTTAAAATAAATTTTACGTCCCATTCAAGAATTTTTCCCGTCAGAGGTGTTACCAGCTGTAGGCGGAGTGCCACAATTTTGACCCATGCATGGTTCTCAGAACCGAAGCATGAGGGATCCTTATCGTGCCAACGTCGAAAATCCCTCGTGCCGGCCGCTTAGCTAAAGTATATTCACTACCTATGTTAAACCTCTTAGGTTTTACACAATATATATTCCATTCATCTCTCCTTTTCACATTTTAAGATAATCGGTAGCAAGTTAGGTGTAGTGTGTGGGTGATATATTTTTTTATAATGTAAAAATTTATTCAATATGAAAAACAAAATGTTTTCTTTGTTATTTGCATATAAACGGCTTTGCATTCAGTTTTCAATTAATCACAGATACAAGTATGCATCAGTTATAAAATATGTTTAAGAATATCACAAATATTGATGGGATACCATGTCTGGCTAGGAACTTCTAAATGAAATGATCATTTTGTTTGGACAAACAATATTTTTTGTTCTAAAATGATATCAAACCTACCTCCTGATCCTAAGCTTTGGTAAGCGAATTGTCTTGTTACATTTCTGTACATCTTTTGTAAACTGATGACTGAAAAAAAAATTAAAAACTGTTTGAGATATCTCATCGGATCTGTTCAGTTCGAAACTGGGAGGGGCCTCCGTGGCCGAGTAATGAGAGCATTGCGCTCAAAATCACAATCTAGTCGACACGGGTTCGATTCTCGCTCGCGCCGATATATGTGAGAAAGTTTGCCAGTTTACTTTCGAAAGGTCGGTGGTCTCTTCCCGGATACATTGTATCTGGGTTCTCTCCTCCACCTACAAAAACTGAACGCCACCAGATAACTGAAAAATTGTTGAGTGTGGCGAAAAACAACAAACAATCAATCAATCGAAATTGGGGATGAAAGACAATAGTAGACTAGAGTCCAAAACAATTAATTTGGGGGGGGGGGGGGGGTATTTTGGGGGTTCATTTTTATTATTAAAGAGTTGTGAGAATTACGGATCAACCTACCATTTGGCACCGATCAAGCCAACAGAAATATCCTCTTTAGGTTGTTGGAAGTAGGCAAAATCTATGATCTTATCTAATGCCCGAAGTCTCCGTTCTCCAAGAAAGGCTTGCATTGGTCATGCACTAATACCATCGATAATTACATGTCTCCGTCTTTCCCCGATGTCAGTCTCAGTGCTTGATCCTTGAGATATTCCATGGTAATTTAGGTAAACTTTTGTCGATTCTCTATGTTCCTTTGGTTATATTCCCCATCGACATTAAATGAAACAAGAATACAGAAACACGAAAATGTCAAAATCCAGCATCTTTTGTTGGTTGTCCCGCCTGTCGGAATATAATTGAATTGCAATAAAGATTTTTTATCATTCGTTTGATGCTTCGATCCCCTTTATGGTATGTTTGCATGACACGAAATTTCCCCAATTAATTAAATAACTTCGGCATAAAAAAAATCATACCTTTCGTCGGAATTCCGAGAAGAATCCCGTTCAGTGCCAATTTCAATCGAAGTACTGATTATTAAGCACCGGAAATACATATAAGTTCCGATTTTATGATGACCAAATGGCAATTTTTGAGAACAATACCATAAAGTAACCCGGCATAAAATAAATTGGGTATTTTCTATGATGTCCATAGAAACCCGCGCAGTGAGAAAGGTTAATGGAAGGGATTTACGCCATAAATATTTCTGTTGGGAAGTATTTACCATTTTTATGACCAATTCAAATTACAATTTCGAATAGATTACTGAAATTTAGAATTTTTATATGTATATTTTTATTCACAGACACAGTGAATTCAGTATTCCTGTACATTTTGACTATTCACATGATACAATTACTATCTATTGTTGAATTTAATAATAAAACAAACAAAAACAAAACACAACAACAACAACAACAACAAAAAAAAAACATTTTCTGACCAAGGTGACCCCTAGGTTAACATTATGTTTCTTACTTAGGTAGATATTACGTATGTTACCCAACGGAAAAAAAACGATAATGTCCATATGCTTATTCCAAGAAAACCATAAACATCTTAGACTTCCTGATAATGATGACGTAAAAAAAAAAAACCTGTTATATAAACTCTAATTTCTTCAGTATTCTCAAACCGTTTCCCAATCATTTTTACAACAGTGGTCAACGACCGGCTCTGTTGAAATGGCTATAATTTTAAAATTATGTGGAGCTGAAGGCTCGTGTTTATACCGTTGGAAAGGTATTGAATAGAGCTATTCAAGAATATCATCATCCACGAAATAGTGCAAAGCATTATCGCGCTGTGGTACAATACACATTACATATCGAACAGACTTCGTATATTAAATTTCTATTTCATAAAGATATCGCATTACATCGAATATCGCAGATATCGAATTTTACATTGGAAATGTAAAAATGTGGTAATATACAAATGCTTATAAATACCGGACACACAGGAGCCACATAGTAACTACTTCCAGTCCCTCTTTCACATATAGGAATCTTCATTCTAGTATGTATGTTTGAAAAAGCATGATTTTGCAACAGAAAAATAAACCCTTCCGTTTTTTCTCTACTCTTCCCAGGGAACGAATCGAAAGGAAGACAGAGTTGATAAGTTGGGTTGTTAAGGAGACTTTAGTGTTAAATACGTACTTGTTCCGCCATTTCTTCGAGAATCTGGTCTGTCCCATACACGCTGTGCATGCTGCAAACAATACAGGCCAATATTATTACAATCCCTCAGAACACAGTTGCTTGAAAAATCTGATATAAATTGATACCCCCTGCATTAAACAGGTATAGGTATATAAATTGAAATTAAAAACCTGCTATTCTTTAGCAATTGCATGGTATTACTTGTCTGTACATTTATTTCAAATAATGTTTTTCTTTTATATAAAAAGATCTATATTGGGTTTGTTCATGATACAAAAACACACATTATAGCCAGCTAAAATCGTTTTTTTTCAAAGAGGGGGGTGTTAGTCATCAGAGAAGTTGACTTCACAACACTTGTCTAACTTTTTTGGCATGCCAAAAAAAAAAATTAAAATAACTATACAAAGATATTCTTTTGCCAAAACTTAAAAAATATCCTAAATTAAGGCGTGGAGTGGTGGTCCTTCTCTACATAAATAGGTTGAATTAATCAGTTCAAAAATATGCATTCTTCTATCAAAAATGTGGATAGTGGGGGAATCGGCCAATTTTTCTTACTTTGCATGTAAAAATAACGAAAAATGAAGATTGTCTCCCCCCCCAAAAAAATGGGGGAACCCCCCCCCCCCCCCTCCCCTCCCTTTGGTTCTGCACGTTAAATTGTATTAACATTGTTGCACGCAGGGTCAAGTCTTCTGCGGCTTTGTACAACTGTTAAAAACAAAAAATTTTAGTAAGTATGCCTTGATATATGACATATTCTTGTATAGCATGTGTATAGTTCACTCACTAATTCAAGTAAATAGACATGCACTGATATATACATGTACGTATCAACATGATGTGATGAGAATTATGAATCAGCTTTAAAAACTCTATGTACTGTATGATCATTGAATGAGCTACAGATAAAAAAAACTTTCATGAACGTGTTATAAGAGGACGGACAGGGAGGCGGGAAATGGGAGAGGAAGACGCTAAGGGAAAAAAAGATGAAGGAAGTGGATAAAGAGAAAAGAGTTGGGAGAACCCCCTCCCTCGATAATTTAGAAATATCATATTACCAACTAAATTGAAACGTCAGTTCCGTGAACAAATTTATCAGCCCCTCCTGCAACATATCACATCTGTAATTGCAGTGGAGTTTGTACTGACAAAAACAGAACTCTCCAGGGACTGTACCTCTAACGTCCTCTCTTTCCTCATTGTTCTTTCTTCGTATATGAAATTCAGAATGACGCATTCCTGAGAGAGAGAGAGAGAGAGAGAGAGAGAGAGAGAGAGAGAGAGAGAGAGAGAGAGAGAGAGAGAGAGAGAGAGAGAAACTCGTTTCGCGCTTTCTCAATGTCTAAATAGTTCATTAGGCAGTTCAAATATGCAAAAGTTGCTAAGGACATTGCTAAAAGCATTTGTATATTTGCTTGATGAGTCTTGTAGACAAAGCGAGAGCGCTAGCAGTAACCGTTTGTTTGTTGTTGTTGTTGTTGTTTTAATTGGAATGTGTCATTCTGATTTCCATTATCTATCTGTCTGTCTATCTATCTATCTATTTATCTATATATCTATTTGTCTATCTATCTATCTCTCCATCTTTTTATCTATCTCTCCATCTATCTATCTACTTATTTATTTATTTATAGTATAGGTTATAGATCTACCATTTCCGAATCTTTATCACACTCGTTCAGTCCAAGATTGATGTTTGTATTGTTTGGCGCTTTCGTTTTTTCACCCGAGTTTTACCAAAGTTTTTGCGCTCTTTGCATCAACAACTACGGCATCTTTCTCAGTCTTGGCTTTGCCTCGCTTTCTTGTCTCTTTATGTTTTGAGGATCCTCTTTTCTTCCACGAAAAAACAAACAACAACAACAACAAAAAACAAACAAACAAACTACATGTATATTACATTACAGTTTTATATATCTGATTTTAGCACAGGTTATCAAGACTCGATTTACCAATGTTTTGTCCGTAATCAACATACAACTGCATGTTGTCTAAAGATCGCTGTTTCTCTGGTCTGTCCGTCTTTTACACTTTCTTCTTCCTCAAACACCTCTTTTATTTTAAGCAGTAACCAATTTACCTTTTGGAATATGAAAGGTGGTGTCTTGTAGATGTGCAATAAGGTTTCGGAATTTTTCACTTTTACCCACATGGGGCCAAATGGGAGTAAAAATCATGTTGGTTTTTTTTGTTTTTTTTGGTTTGTTTTTGTTGTTGATTTTTTTTTTATGGTTCCAAGAACTTTTGTTACATTTTACGCAATAGTCAAATCATCTTTTTTAGAAGATGGTTGGTAGTGTCCTGTAGATGTGCTATAAGGTCTCAGAATTTTCATTTTCATCCTGGAAGCCAATTAGGAATTGAATTTTTTCTGCAAAAAAACCTGGTTCCCAGAACTCCTCTTACATTTTATGCAGTAGCCATATCATTTTTGGGGGGAAGATTGGTAGAGTCCTCTAGATGTGCAATAAGTTTTCGTAATTTTTTCTTTTTCACCTTGAAAGGCGAACGGTGTGGGAAAACGACGAACAAACATCAGGTGCACACTGTATTGTGTCATGTGAAACAAGAATACATTTGCTTTAAGGGTTGGAATCTCAACTTTTAAAAAGATATTTGAACAATAAAAAATATGGGGGTTGGGATGACCTCGGGGCACTTGCCCAACAGAATACTCAATGCATCTTGACATATGCAGCAAGTATATGGTATTATATAAGGTATGCTATATATGCATGGTATAATAACTATGGTGATTCTTTGCTAGTTACACAAGTACAACTGAAAGTAAACTTTTACGTGCGGGTATTACTGCATGTTTTTTAAGTTTTCAGTTTGACATAAAAAACAATAAAATTCAAAATTCAAAAGAGTTATAAGAAATATTTTTATTAATGTCAATCTATAATAATAATGATAATGATAATATCCTTTATTTACCCAGGATGACACAAATTAGCACACAGCTAGTTTTCATTGTGGTCCTGCTTTAAAACACATATACAAACCTAAAATTAGTATCTGAATATGAATACATAATAGAAAAGAGAAGAAAAACAAACATATCATAAGACAAACATAAAATAGTATCTAAACATAAATATATTATATGAAAGGGAGAACAAAACATAGACTACGACATGTATATATATATATATATATATATATATATATATATATATATATATATATAGCGTCATAGTACAAGTACATTAAAGAATTTGCCATGTACATAATCAAAGGCCAGAAGTAACAAAGGGAAAAGCATAATGCTTAAGTGTTACTTCTGTTGAAATATTCCATTAGATACACGGTCTTAAAAATGCCAACCGAAGTAGAGTTTCGAACATTTTGTGACAGTTTATTCCAAAGAAATACAAATCAGTAACTGTATAAACGTTAATAATTTTCAGTTTTAGTCCTTGGTAAATATAATGAATTTGACATATAATCATTCGACCTGGTTTAACGACAATTGACTTCTCTTGAATATTTAAACACGTTTAGGTAATTAGGCATTTGATTGTTTAAAACCTTGAACAGAAAGACAACCTTTCTATAAATAAAATAATCCTTGACTGGCATCCAGTTCAAACAAGAAAATAAAAAGCTAGTAGAGGTCCTGATATCTCTAGTACTTAAAGGTATTCTTGCTGCTCTCTATTGCAGTTTGAAAATTTTATCTAAATATAGTTGATTTCTTACGTTACTCCAGACAGTACAGCAGTATGTAAAGTACGGGAAAACAATACTGTTAAAAACCTTTAGAATTGCATTTGGTGTCATGAAATAACTCACTCTCTTTAGTGCAGCAATTTTTTATTTTATTTTTTTTTTTACTATTTTCTCTGAAATAAATTCCAGATGTGCATCCATGGTAAATTATTATCAATATAAACACCCAAATGTTTAGCTCGTTACACAAATTCAATTTGCACACCATTAACATTGATATTCAGCATTCGACATTTCAGTAGCCTTTGAGATATGCCAATAAGCATGCATTGTATTTTTTGAATATTTCTACTGAGTTTTATTTTAAGCATCCAATCTGCACTTAAAGTCCTTGCGGTTGGAATTTAAAATATATGATTGAAACCATTTAAAAGTATTTTAACAAACTCCAAAAAACATAAGTTTGTGTAAAAGAACCTCTCTTGGTTGACTGTATCAAAGACCTTACGCAAATCAATAAACAGAACTCTCCTGTAAGCTTTCCATTGTCCATTTTCAATTACATCAATAGATTTATCACCAACGTCCTGTGAGGTGTCGTCCGCAAACACTGTAACTGAAGAATGCTTAAGGCATTTTGGATAATGTATAAGATCTTTAAATTGACCCCTAAGGAACACCCAAAGATATACTATTTTCCTAGATAACACACCTCTCCAGCTGATACATTGCTTACCATTTAAAATATATGATTGAAACCATTCAAAAGTATTGTGACAAACTCCAAAAAACATAAGTTTGTGTAAAAGAACCTCTCTTGGTTAACTGTATCAAAGACCTTACGCAAATCAATAAACAGAACTCTCCTGTAAGCTTTCCTTTGTCCATTTTTCTCACCCATTTATTAGTAAGACCATTCAACACTGTCTCACGTGAATGACTTGGCCTAAATCCTGATTGACTATCTGTAATTAACTTATTTGTGGATAAATATTCATACAAAGAATTGAAAACATGTCATTCGATAATCTTACTGACATCTGGTAAAACAGAAACTGGTCTGTAATTATTTACCAAGTGTTCATCACCTGCTTTGTACAATAGAACTACTCTAGCTCTTTTCCAGGCATCAACAAATGTACATAAAGATAAAGACTTGTTAAATGCAAAATATCACCTACATGATTAAATGACCACTTTAATAGTTTTACAGACAAACCATCCATACCTTTCGAAGATGCCACTTTGATAATTTCATTAGCAATAAATTCAACTGTAATTTCTGGAATTTTAAAAGAAACTGGTGGTTTTGTTTGACTCCTGGTAAGGAAGAATGAAACTGTTTTCCAATTTCATGCCCTATATTACAAAAGAAATCATTAAAACAGTTAGCCATTGATTCAAAAGATGTAATGGTACCGTTGTCAGTTTGTAGGTGTGCATATGTTATCGAATAATGCTTCGATGGTAAAAAAAAACAACAAAAATCAAAAAAAAAAAAACAAACCAAAAACAAAAAAACAAAAAAACCCTGTGAAATTGAACTCCATCTGTATAGAAATGAGTTATTCATGAAATTGAATTTCATCCGTACAAGGTCGTTCTATTTTCGTGATACATCGTGGGTTATTTGTAAAACATGGTAGAAATATATTTTTTTTGAAGGATTTTATCAACTAAGTACAATAAAACATCTGGTAACCTATTTGAGACTTAAATATTACCAAGGGCAATAACTCATATGGTGGAATTTTTCTATTGTGGTCTCTGTATACTCTGTATTTTAGATTCTGTTCCCTGACATCCCCAATCAATTTACCTGTATCTATAAAAACAGCAATGTAATTAAATTAAATCCTTTAATCCGCTCCCTGCGATCGCTACACGAAGGTAGCAGCCGGATCAAATTAAGAATCTAATTTTGATTAGATTGGGGTTTTCAAGCCTACTGTTCCATTTATTTTCTTTTAGAATACATAAGTTACCTTTTGATAGAACATTGCCAATTCTCTGTGGGCTGGTCCGGCGAATTATTTTTAACCGAATCATTTTCGCTTTCCTCTTATCTGGCTGACGAGATCGTGTCGAGCATATCACTGTCTGGTGTCTTTGAATCGGGTGCAGTTTCAAACATTTATACATATGTAAGATTGAATCCCCAAACTCAAGTCTATCTCCAGTATTTTACCGTCACTGCACTATCCACGGTGGTGCTAAAACTGTTGTCACAGAAATTATAGTGGTGTAATGTGTGTCTCAGATAACGTAATAGGAAGGAGCGGTCCTTTCATTCATGATATTTGAATAGGCTGGTTGGTTGCATATTGTTTAATGTCCCGCTGGAGAGTTTTTCACTGATATGGTAGCTCAGTGGTTAGAGCGTTCGCTTCGTAACCGGGAGGTCGTGAGTTCGAGCCCCATTCGTGCCATGGTCGCGTCAAACCAAAGACGAAAAATAGGTAGTGATTGCTCCTTCGCCAAACGTTCGGCATTTAGAAGTGAGAATCACGGGTCTTTCGGATATGACCTTAAAAACGGAGGTCCCGTGTCATGGTAAGCGTTGGCACGTTAAAGAACCCTCACTGCCACGGCCCTGAGCGCTAAGCATAGGTCTAAATTTGTGGTACTTCACCTACAACTGGTGACGTCTCAATATGAGTGAAAAATTCTCGACGGGACGTAAAACAAACAAACAACAAACAATAAACACTCATATGGAGGCATCATCATTGCCGGTGAAGGGCTACAAAATTTAGGCCTATGATCGGCGCTTACGGCTTTCGAACATGGAGGGATCTTTATCGTGTCACACTTGCTGTGACACAGGGCCTCGATTTTTGCGGTCTCTTTTGAAGGACGTCCCCATTTAGTCGTTTTTTACGACAAGCAAGGGGTAAACTCCCAACCTATGATACCGCGGATCCTACGGTACCGAGGTATTTCACTTTTACATACGTCACGAATGAACCGCGTCATCTATCGGCGAGATGTTTTTAGATAATAAACAAGTAATGCACACAATACCTGTCTCAACTAAAAAAGTAAAAATGTTAAAAATTTTGGAAAATACGGTCTTTGAATTTTTAAGGAGTGAAGATTCGGCATTTTTTTAAATCACTTTTCATAGTGTCTTCCTACTTCGTACTCAGATGTTTTACTGAAAATAGATACTGGCGATAAACTAACAACTCAACTTTATGACAAGCAGGATGATTTAAATTTCTTCATCGTCAATTTCCTTTATCTAAGTGGCAATATTCCATCATCACCTGCATATGGTGATTATATCTCCCAACAATTCGACACACAAGGGCTTTTTCTGCATATGATCAGTTTTTAAAATCGAGGCAGGCTACTGACAAATAAGTTGATGTTACAGGGGTTTGTACGGTCTCGTCTAAAGTCAGTATTTCGCAAATTTTAAGGTCATTATAACGATCTAGTTTGCCAGTACAACTTTCCATTAGGTCAAATGCTGTCTGACGTGTTTCTTACCAATTGTTAGACCGTTCTTGGCACACTGATTCTGACTACGGATTACTCCGTTTACCTGATCGGGATGTAGGGCTCACGGCGGGTGTGACCGGTTGACAAGGGATGCTTACTCCTCCTAGGAACCTGATCCCACCTCTGGTGTGTCCAGGGATCCGTGTTTGCCCATCTCTCTGATTTGTATTTTCTATAGGACTTATGAGACTGGATACTGTTAGTAATATTAGCCTTTACATTTTCTTAATTTTTGTGCTTTAACATTTTGGAACATCTTATTTCATTGTATTAAAATTGCTGAATTTTATTTATTCTATTATTAACTTTACCCCTATTTACATTTCATAAAATAGCCACCTTCTCACAATAGTAGCACTATTAGACTGCCATTCGCTGCATTTTTGTGAATAAAACAGTATCGCAGTACCCTCGTTTTCAAATGTATACAGATATGGCCTCACAATCGACCATTTGTAAACAAGCAATTACATTTACATCTGTTTGTTTATTTATATGAATAAAAACAACAGTATATAAGGTATTTACAAAATATTAACAATTGAGTGAAGTCAGGTCGACAGATACTAAAACGAATCGAAATCGTTAGATACCGCGATATCATAGGACTCCGGCATACTGAGAACCTATTCAAACCCGGATCCCCACGAGATTATTTGAATAGGTATTCTATATTTTTTTAGGGGTGAGACAGTAAAATTTCAATTAACTGTAAACTTTATTTTCTAATCTGATTTCATCGCAACTAGCTTTTACATATTCTATTTTTATGTTAAATAACAAAAATATGCGGTGTATGCATCAATGATTCTGTTTCTGTCATCATTCCTAACTGCAATTTCTTAATTCATGTTAAAATTGTGCACATCTGTATCGTTATTATCTACCTTCAGCAATGTGGATTTTCAATCGCAACCAACTCTTGCTGCTTTTTGTGGATAGTACGCAATCTTGAAAATTAACATTGTGATTATTCATTAGTAAAAATAGATACTTGTGTAATCTTTTTCAAATGTTAAACTTATAACTATTTGCATGTCTGTGTCAATGATTCTGCTTATGCTACCCCAACTGCAATTTCTAAATTATGAATGTTCAAAATGTACATGTATATCTGTATGATGTGGTGGCGTAGTTCTGCCATCACATGTCGGAGGATTTTGTCGACTCGTCGTAAGACTCGTCAAATAACAAGAGTCACATAAAAGTATTAACAATAAAAATGTTTTCACGCCCAAATGTGTCATTCACTTATACCAACAAAATGATCTGACAAGCCGACATAAAGCATTAAGACAATTTGATAAATTTGTTCCGATAAATCGACATAATGATCTTTTTGTCAGCTTGTAAGATAGACAGATCATGATGTTGATGAAAAGTAGATGCCAGCAATTCTGTAAAAGAAAATATGAACGACGATTTTATCCGACAAGTCAACATAATCATATTACAAGTCGACATAATTAACTGACAAGTTTGACATATAATAGCAGAAGTAAGCCACCATACGATTGAAAAAATATTTTTTTTCAATATATAATTCAGCTTTATCCTTACCAGAAAAGTAAAAAGTAATAGATACAGTTGTTGAGTAGGAACTGCATGCTATCTTGAATTCTGAATTCAAATGTGGCAGAGGTGTTTTCATCCAATACACCCATTTCTTCAGAGGTCCTTCTGTACAAGTACACCAAGGAATCCATATTCGCAAGTCGCACTAAGCTTCACATCCAAAATTCAAATGAGCTTCATATCAAAACGTAGTGGGGTTTGTAATATTATATGTTTTTTTATGCGTTTAGAGTTTGTCTTTCTTTCTTAGCTGTCAATTTGATTTCGAAATTTTTGTTGTAAAATTGTGATTTACTGTTGTTTTCAGTAACAGAAAAAAATAAAGTTTGAATACTTTTCTATCAGTATTTGTGTTAGAAAACCTATTCAGAGGCTCTGAATGAAGTTTATTGTCTTCCCGTACAAAAACTGATATCTAATGCTATGTATTCAATAGATTTGAAATCTTCATTTTGATAACATTTTAAACTTAGTTTTAATTTTATTAACGATTTTACTTAAAGTTACACACAAAATTATCATGATAACAGTTTTACAACAAAGTAAAATGTTTAGATTTAGAGCTCATATTACTTTGACCATCGTTCATATATGGAAATCATTACCAAATATGGAAACAAGTCCAGGTCAGGTGATTTTCAACTGTTTAAATAACTTAAAGGTCAATAACATCTTTATTTTATGTACTTACAAGTATTTATATTAAAAAAAAAATACAGAAAAATATAAATAATAAAATGCCTTTCCGTGCTTTGTTAAACGAAATGGAAAGCATCGTATAATTGAAGTGAAACTATGTGAGTACCATTAAGTAATATATATGTAGTTTTTAAAAATAAAGAAAAAATTAAAATATTTGTACCGTACTTTCGAAATTGACGTTATCTTTGTCTAAGATACATTTCTTGTAGTCTGTTCTAGTATAAATCTCGCACTTTGCTTCCATTTACACGATGATATATTATATTTTCACCTCCAGGTAGAAGGGGCCTTTTCAGTAACTGACCTGAAACTAGCTCTGTTATATACACTTAATTCATCTCTTTCAAAAGTGGGCTCAACATCAGACGCCACGTAAGACGTCACTTATCATACAAAGTAGTTTCT
Organism: Ostrea denselamellosa; assembly: GCA_024699665.1. Lineage (NCBI taxonomy): Eukaryota > Metazoa > Mollusca > Bivalvia > Ostreida > Ostreidae > Ostrea > Ostrea denselamellosa. The sequence continues at coordinate 9,856,751 of JAMZEH010000042.1, forward strand.
TGCACACACACACACACACACACACACACACACACACACACACACATATATATGAATTGTATGTTGACATGTATTGGTATCTGATCTATAACCATGGTGATGATAGTCTATAGTGGAAATTTCCAAGCCATTGCTTTCTAGCCCAAAACAATTTCTTTGGTCGATCTTGAATAGTGAATGCAGTTTCCCGCATGTTCTATATTACATTGTAATTAATATTGTGTACTAATCGCAAATTTGCTGCCTTCGAGCGTTTTATAGCTTCTGTTATTATTCGGGTTGAAATGTACATTTCCACTCATCATACATCATCAGATATTCTAGCAGCTGATTTTATGTTGCCAGCGTAAATATCTCTAAATTCCCCTAGGGATACTTAATACAGATAATCGGACTAACGAGAGTATGTCTGTCATATTTTGAGATTATGGTGTGACTAGAAGCTGTGCTAATTGTTCAAAATATCTATCCAGACGACAATTTATTAGTAACAGAGTCGCGCTTCCGGTCATTGGTTTAGTTAATACAACACCTGATCTACAGTGCCTTTGTTACTACACAAGGGCAATCAATTTTTATTTTTTTTTTTTTTTTATTTTTTTTTTTTTAAAGGAAATGAAACATGTAGTTTCAAATACGGCTCAAAAAATCCGTGTGATTAATTATAGTCATTGCTGCTACATATACGAAGGCTGTTCGATATGTAATGTGTGTTGTACCACAGTGCGATAATGCTTTACTCTTGTATAGCCCTACCCAGTACCTTTCCAACGGTATAAACACTAGCCTTCAGCTCCACGTAGTTTTAAACTTATAGTCATTTCAATAGAGGCAGTCGTTGACCACTGTTGAAAAAATGGTTGGGAAATGGGTCGAGAATATTGAAGAAATTAGAACTTATTTAAAAGTTCGCACAAATCTTGGTCATTTGGAAATGCAGATTTTTTCTGAATTGGGAGAAGTTTATGGGTCTGATAAGGTATCTTATGAGACAGTTCGTAGGTGGAGAAAGAAATTTGTGAGTCCGTCGAAGATGTAGCAAAATATGACCGACCTGTGACTGTAACTGACTAACGCGCTTTATGAAGTACGCAGTCGTGAAGCGTCTTAGTTCATAACTTTGTGTATATTTCAAAAATTTTATTTTGATAACATCTATATTGCAAAAACAATTTACTATTATTTTAGTTGGTTTAATGCAGCCATGGCCTCACGTACATGGGGGTAAACAAGACTGATCTAGATTTTGAAAGTTCTTTAGTATGTATCCATGTGTGAACTTTCGAATTGTCATACTGCAGCCCATTACGAACCAGGGACAAAAATTTGAATGGCCTTGAATTAAAATTACAAAATTACCAATGAGCTAACGATTTGCGGTATTCAAAAATAAATGGGCCAACTTCAATTTATATGTCAGTTCATAAATGTTGCCTTATACATTGTAGGTTTAAACATTTTAAGGCACTGTCGTGTTGCATCGAATTTCATAAGCCCCGAGTATTCACCGAGTGTTTTATTATTCCAACGATATCGATGCCGGCAAACTTGCACCACGGTCGTCTTTCTGACATATTTTTTATTCCTAAATAAAAATATGCATTATTAGGAAATATAGTATATAGTGGAGAAGAAAGTCGGGTAAATTCATCACTATACTTCAGTGAAATTTTCTAATGAAATATTGATATTTTTAAATCAGTGAAAGTCAATTTGGCACAATAAAAGATTATTTAATTCGATTCAAAATGATAATAAAGTATTAGTTTTACTTTAACAAGGCAAGGGTATACACAAAAGTTTTGTTTTCCCTTTTACATTTGAGATATCGTACAATATACATTACATATAGAACAACCCTCGCAACGCTATATCTTTATGAATTGTAATTGTAGCCATTTCTTCATTAACACGCTGTAGTGGTAAACATTTAGCGAATGAATTTTGATAGATATAGTACATACGTTTTAAGGCTGGAAAGTCCGACAAAACTGAAAGTGAAATATAAATAAGAAATAAATTTCAACCGTTTCACGCATGTTTCATGAAGAAAATTAGCTTACACATGTTCTTATGTCTTATATCATCTTCAATTTATATGCAACTGTATTTCCCACATGTGCCTGCGGACATGACTATATATCCCCCTCTTTTGTTTACAAATGAATAAATGTAATAATTTTAATTTAATTACTCGATTTTTCTATATGTGTGGACCTAAAAACGTTTATAAAAATGTTATTATTTTGCACCTTTAATATATATCACCAAACTTGACTTCATACTATTGTGTTTAGTATATAGATATGTTCACAGATACCTATGGATTTTCACTACCAACTGACAATGTTCTTCTTTATGTTTATTTCAGCAAAGAAAGAGAATTTATCCTATAATGAAGGACTGTTTCTCTCTCCCCCTTAACCTTTAAACCCTCAAAATATTGACGTCCTCTAATTTTGATAATAAAAAGGCGAAAATAACGAACAGTGATCAACCTCATAACTCCCACAAAGAATGAAAAGTTAAGAGTTGGGCAAACACGGATCTCTGGCTCTGGACATACCGTTAATCATTTATCACGGGAACTGGAATAATTATATGATTGATTGATTGTTGTTTTTTCGCCACACTCAACAATTTTTCAGTTATCAGGTGACGTCCAGTTTCTTATTGGTGGAGGAGAGAACCCAGATACAATGTATCCGGGAAGAGACCACCGATCTACCGAAAATAAACTGGCAAACTTTCTCACATATATCGGTGCGAGCGAGAATCGAACCCGCGCCGACTAGAGAGGAGAGACCTTGTGATTTTGAGCGCGATGCTCTAACCACTCGGCCACGGAGGCCCCCTTGGAATAATTATAAACAGTATTCCACACGTAAATCTATCAAGGACATTCAAAACATGTTACTTAAATTATCTATTTGTTTTAACAAATATATGCATTGCAGCAACGACATAATCATATAATCTTACAAATGACAGACAGCCTACAACGTTTATGCATGAAACATCCGGTATAGAAGAGGTACGATGTATAATTTCCTCCTTTGACCCCGCAGACTCTTGGAAAGAAATAAACATGTAGCAATTTCACAGTTTCCTCTGTTGGCATGCTTCGTTCCAGAGATTTAGAATTATGAAATTTCAAGTTGGCAGCTTTCCAGAGTAGTAAGCATTTACAGCGTTATAAGAATCTTTTGAGGTCAAAGTTCAAAACCACTGTCAGACTGTTTATGAGCTCTAGTTTTGTACTTTCTTGTACTCTTTTCTATATTTGTCCTTCACAGACTGTGTATAGGTCCTTATTGAGTTTACGGAAGCCAAAATTAAATTCGTCGTCAAAGATTTTGTCATTCAGGCAAATTTCTTTAGTTCTCTTCCGTCTTTTAAACTTTTCCCGATAAAGCTCGTACATTTTTGCAATAGATAAATCTTTGAAGAATTATCTTTTCTCTTCAGTAATGTGAACTTACAGTAGAAAAAGAGTATTTGTGAATGTACTGAGTACCCTGCCTTCCTGAGAAAACCTTTTCCCTTTCCTCTTCTGTTATGCTATTATTCCGCTGTCGTCTCCAATTTCAAGCCTACACAAACAGTTTTCTAGCGTAGTTGCACTGCTCCCTCGATTTGTGAAATTTCTATTTCTCCTGGACTCTATTATTGTTGTCTTCTGACGTTTATCTGTCTTGATTATGTTTTCATTAATGAAACTTCGCTGTTTTCATAATCTTGCTACCAAAATTTTATGAAAATCAATCTCTTCAGTGAAAAGCTGAGAACATTTAAGTTTACATTTGCCAGAAAGATGACCCACGACCTTCTACATTTCGTCTTCTTTTTTTCCAATTGTTTGTTTCCCTTTCTCAACATTTTTATTTTCCTCCTAGGTTTTCTAAACCTTATATCTTCATCATCATACTCGGTGTTTTCCTCACTCGGATAAGTGACTGTCTGGTCCTGTGTCTTATTTGTTTCTGTTGTATATTAAGGCTTTTTATTATGATTTCCAATGTAATGAAATCAGACGGAGTCACGTTTCTACTGATGTTTTGTTTCATTACTCATTACTCCCAATAATTAATACGAACATGTATTTTATCTGCACATATTCAAAGCTACCGCTTCAAAAATCGTCAATAATGTAGTAATGGCTATCTAGTCACATGATACTTCATGTATGACGTCATACGTGTCAATTGCTGCAGCAGAGCTCTATACATAAAGCCAATGGCGCGAAAATGTCAAATAGAAATATGCATAATTTCGATACAAAATAATTATTAAAGCACGTTTTATATCGAAACAATTAAGCTCTCAAGCGGTGTTAACTTCCATTATCTAGGGTTTCATAACCAGTACGACTTATTTCATATGCGTATTGATCGTCTCCGTCTGGATATCATTTTCGAACAAAGGCATTAGAAACGGCATTATACTTTCACTTGAAAAGGCGGGGTGTATGTTATATCATCACAAGTCTCTTGTTCAAAAATATTATTGTTTTTTTTCAATAGAACTTTAACCAAGAATCAAAAAAAAAAAAAAAAAAAAAATATAAAAAAATGCACAAATGAGTAAAGTACAAGTAAAAAAGAACAAGTGCTAATGACAAAAACAAATAAAAATAAAAAACCAATAATATTTTTACTTTTACTTTTCTCATTTGTGCATTTATTATAATTTTTTTCGATTAGCAAATTCATGGTTAAATTTCGAGCATCATTGACACAATTTACGATAACTATAGTTTGCTCTTGTGTTCCACTTTGTAATATTTCCTGATTCTCTGTTCTGTGACATCTCGTGATTCTCTGTCCTCTGTAACATTTCCTGATTCTCTGTTCTCTAACATTTCCTAATAATTATTCTCTGTTCTCTAACATACCCTAATTCTCTGTTCTCTAACATTTCCTAATTCTCTGTCCTCTGTAACATTTCCTGATTCTCTGTCCTCTCTAACATTTCCTAATTCTTTGTTCTCTCTAACGTCTTGTAATTCCCTGTCCTCTGCAACATCTCCTGCTTCTCTGCTTTCCATAAAATCTCCCCATCCTCTGCCTTCTCTAACATCTCTTTATCCTTTGCCTTATCTTACATCTCCTGATCGTCTGCCTTCTGTAACCTTTTCGGAACCTTTCCTTTTATAAATTATTCTGATCCTTTCCCGTGTAATCTATGCAGGTCCTTTCCCTTTATAACCTATTCGGAGCCTTTCCCTCTGTAATCTACTCGGATATTTTCCCTGTGTAACCTATTCGGAATCTTTCCCTGTGTAACCTATTCGGATCCTCTTCCTTCTGCACCATCTTCTGGTCTTCTTAACTGTGATCCTCTGGACTCTAATTTTCTCTGATCCCCAGTTCTTTGTACGCTCTGTATGGGATTTCTGACATATTTTGTATTATATTTCTAGTTATCTTTTTGTTGTATTATTTTCAAATTTTCAATTACCCTGTTCCCATCTTCACTCACATTCGTGGTAGCTTAGCCATCAATATCTTTTCAAGAATCATTTCATTTCCCAGATAGTCCAGTCAATTTACGATTTCGCATGCAACTAATTGCAAAAGAAATAATTTTTTTTTGCAAAGTATTCCTTAGTATCAGTAAAACAACATATAAAAAATCTAATTTTATCTAATGTGCAGAAATAATATATTTTGATGCATCAAATTTGCTGATAGCTCCCTTTGTTTTATGTCGCCGCCGCGCTATCATAGCGTGCTTTCACCGAAATCGTGACGTATACATTATCATTACGTAGACATTGTCTTTGCTCGAATTTTATGACATGTTCATACAAGCGTGTAAGCGCTTGAATCAATATAGCCTAAGTGTAATACTATAAATTTATTTACAAACGAGACGTTCTAAAGCTTCTCAAAAGTTTAGATAAAAAAACAGGTTGGTAAAGTCACAACACGTGTCGTCATGTAGACGTATAGGCCTACTGGGTTCATTCAAAATTTGGGAAAGGTGCCGTAATGTAACGGAAAATAACAATTTTTTAAACTAAATAGTCGCAGAGCATCATTTCTTCAAGGTGAAATTAATAAGTAAGAAAGTGAAAAGGCTTTTTTCTATACTGCACTGCTTATTTCTATTTTCTATGTAAGGACACCCATTCGCGTTACAAAGCCATCTTTCTCGTTATTGATTGGGGTACACGGGCCGCCTTTTAACGTCCCATCCGACGGAGTAAATCTTTCTCCTGGAGTGACGCTATTAGTTGCAACTTGAATGCGGTTTCAGTAATATGCAAAACTAATACGATACCAATTTAATTTAACCTTTTATGTTGTGTTAGTAGAAAATTTCTTCCATTTTAATTATATCTGTTCTAACCTTGTGTTGAATATGGAAAGATTACAAGACTGTGTAATTTGTGAATCGGGGGACAAGAATGGTCTAGTTTGTCTTCGTGGGAAGGGTAGCACAGGTATCAATACTGCTGCTGAGAAAAGGGGTAGCAATCTTCGCACGCATCCTGGGCAATATGTGCACACCGAATGTAGGCGTGTATTTACAAATGCGATTGAAATTAGCAAATATCTGAGGGAAAAAGAACAAAGCAAGCCAATTCCTCCTGCTGATAGTACACCAATTCTTAGATCAAAACAGACCTTTTCATTCCGTGGCTACTGCCTCTTTTGTGGACAAACTGCCAAACTTAATCAAAGTAAAAGAGGGCATGATGTTTTTCCTGTGCGAACTCATGATTTTCAGGCTTGTATAAAATCCGTCTGTTCTACAAGACAAGACGCTTGGGCAAACCAAATTTATGGTAGGCTAGAAGCTGTAAATGATTTGCATGCTGCTGATGCCATCTATCATCAAACTTGTAGCGTAAATTTTCGCACAGGCAAACACATACCTAAAATATTCTCACCCTCTTCGACGGAAGCCAAGAGAGGCAGACCTGTTGACAGTGATATTACTGACGCATTTCTTAAAGTGATGAATTATATGCAGGAGAATGATGACAAACAACATCAACTGTTAGATCTTGTTGCTAAAATGAAGGACCACTGTGGTGATGATGCATACTCGCCTGTTTACTTGAAAAAGAAATTGTATGAGCGTTTTGGGGATGAAATCATCATGACAGAAGAACAAGGAAAATCAACTGTAATAACGGTACGAAAAACGGCAAGATCAATTCTTCAGAGCTTCTACAATCGGCCTAAAACAGTGGACCAGACATTGGAGAAGCTCAACATCATTACAACTGCTGCTAAGTTGATAAAATCTGATATCCTGTCCCTTCATCTAGCTTCTGATCTGTACCCTTTGTCGTCAGATATTGAATCACTTGAAAAGAATCTTCAGTACGTTCCTGAAAGTCTTCAATCTTTTTTGAAAATTCTCGTCCGAGAAAAGGACCCTGACTTGAAAATTGCATCGATTGGACAGACAATTATGCAGATGGCTAAGCCACGTATGCATATTGCACCACTACAAATAGGTTTAGGAGTGCAGCTTCATCACCATTTTTCATCAAAATTTCTTATTGATACGTTGAATTCCTTAGGATTTTGTTCCTCATATTCGTAGATACAACGTTTTGAAACAAGTGCAGCCATTTCACAAGGAACAGATATTCCAAGCTATGAAAATGGACAATTTCTGCAATTCGTTGCTGACAACGTGGATCACAATGTGCGCACACTTGATAGGTATGGTACATTCCATGGCATGGGCATTATTGTAGGCTCTACACCTGGTAAAAAGGTTAGCAAACCGGTCCCTAAACTGAACGTTTTATCGGCTGACCTGGTCACTGCTGGGAAAATTAATATACATTTCTACAAGCAACCACCTAAATCGTCACTGCAGATGAAATTCGCCAAAATTAATAAAGAATAGAAAGTACCAGATCCATCTTTGAGTTTAGATCTTCTTTCAAAGGCTGTATGGCCTCTTCGATCTCCAACTCCAAGTTGGTCAGGACTGATGCAGTGTACTCAAAATGGAGATTACCCTGGGAAGTCCACCATCACCTTTCTGCCGATGATAGATATGGACACAAGCGATATGTCATGTATCTACTCTACACTGAAGTTTGTGTCTCGCCAAGCTAGAAAATATGGTACAACTCCAATTCTGACATTTGACCAGCCTCTCTACATGAAAGCAGTTACAATTGTCACTCATGAGTCACAGTGTGAAGACTTAAGCTCCATTATACTCAGGTTAGGTGGGTTTCACACACAAATGAGCTTTTTAGGATGTATCGGGCGCATTATGAGAGAATCGGGATTGCAGGAAGTTTTAGAGACTGTATATGCGTCAAATGCAGTTGGCCATATTCTTAGTGGAAAAGCAGTAGCTCGAGCAACCCGTGCCCATTTTCTAGTTGATACAGCCCTTCATGCCTTGCTCGTGGCTAAAACCTTTGGTGCCGAATTGCCTGATAATGATGTGCCCCAGAATATATCTTCAGGTTATCTTGTAACACCCATTGACACAGAGGCCCCTGATCACGTCCTTACTCAATCTGCAGACGTTTCCACAGCCCAACTGGAAGAAGATCATCTGCTGAAGAAAGCTGCTGCCTTGTATGACCAGTTGCTAGAGGGAGATGCTACTGCACAAGACGTGTGCAATAATTCTACCATTACACAAGTACTGGGGAAACTTCCGGACACAAAATCCTCTCTCAAGTGCTTCAGAACAGCAGCCCTTTGGCTTCAGTACTTAGAAATGATAAGTCTCTTAAAAGCTTTTATCACAGCTGAAAGAACAGGCAATTGGTTACTCCATATACAAACTCTACACGCAATGCTTCCCTATTTTGCTGCAGCTGGGCATAATATGTATGCAAAGTCAGCATACATCTATGTCATGTCAATGATCAATCTTCAAAAAGCTCATCCCGATGTACACAGCAAGTTCATGGAAGGTTATCATGTACTGAGAAGAAGTGAGAGGTATTGGGCGGGTCTGTCGTGTGATCTTGTCATTGAGCAGGCATTAATGAGAAGTGTGAAAACATCAGGTGGTTTAACGAGAGGTCGAGGAATGACAGAGGTACAGCGGTCGCAGTGGCTTTTGTCTATGCCTTCTTGTGCAGCAGTAAATGAGGCAATGCAAGGATGAGCACCATTCTGATGTATGGCCTCCATTGATCTGGTGTAGTTTGTTTTTTTTTCAATTATCAATAGCTTCCTTTCGATTGCTTCCAGTTCATCTTTTGTAATTGAACAGTATTCATAAGAAATATCTGAATAAATGTAATTTCGATTTCTTAATGAAATAACTGAGTACAACTTCAGTATACGCGTTACCTTAAAATCGACATGTTTATAACAAAGAATTGTACACCTTTACTCTCACCTGAAATGAACAAAGAAAAAAGACCCAAATTTAGCATTACTGTAAAGCTTAAAAAATTAATGGAGTTGTTAAATGATAGAATAACAATTCATCAAAATAAACTGAATGTTTAATACATTAAAAATATATGAATATTGCTTATATTTTCATAATTAATTGTGATTAATATAATGTAATTATTTTTTCTAATCTTTTCCATCACTAATCAGTTTTGATTGCTTGTACTGACCTCCTTAAAAAGCTGTCGATTTCATGTAAATATCTTTCAACTGAAGATTATATTTTCCTGTCTATGAACTATTTTCAAATGTTATGTTTCTTTACATGTTATTCCACAATAAAATATCCCGTACCGTTCATCATTTTCTTCTCTCTCTCTCTCTCTCTCTCTCTCTCTCTCTCTCTCTCTCTCTCAGTGAGAGAGCATGGGAAATATTTTGGACACGGCTGACTTGTCAGTGCAATGCAATCTTATGCAAGCGTTTCAGCGTGTATCAAAGAGTACTTAGCAACCACAAACACCTTGATTTACATCAATGTTGTACAAACGCTTTATGGTCTTTACGTCTGATCGAAACATTACAAAGAGTAAGATCAATCATACGCGAAAGGTCGAGGTTGTTTATGAAATCCGGCACTTCCGAAAAGACATGGGAAAGGAAGCTTCTAATGGTGTAAGCGCTGCGAAAGCCACAAAGTATTACACCGTAGAAGAGGTAAAACAGCATAATAAACGGGATGACAACTGGCTAATGATCGATGGTAAAGTGTACGACCTCAGTCGATGGGCGAAAAAACATCCTGGAGGTGCCAAAATATTGGGGCACTATGCAGGCGAGGACGCAACGGTAATTATGAACATTTATTCAAATAAATATTTTATATGATATTGTTTTTTAATGTATACATCTGTATTTTGATTAATTGTTTATAATAATATATTTTCTTGCGTTGTCAAGACTGATTAATGACATATGGACTGGAATTTTGAAATCTGACGTCACATTTTACGAGTTTGTCATAACCAGGTTTTAGTCTATAGATCTAGTAATAAATTATTTTTCAAGGATAATTTTGAAATGCGCAATTGGAACTACGACAGAATAAATTCCCAAAATTTCATCCGCATACAAATAGGAGTTGAGAATTAGTCGTTTCTTTGAATATCATGATAGCAAGGAGCTCAATCTGGTGAATGTTAACCTATCTCTACAGGAAAACTGCACTTGTAAATTCACATCCTGTTCAGCTCAGTAGTGTAAAATTAAACATACATGCATGTTTACTATCCCAGTCACTTCAAAGTTTGGAAGTTTATTTCCGGAATACTGATGTGTGCTTAAAATCTCACAGTGCACAACTTTTCTTTTCATCACTATATGTATAGGTATTATTTACAAATAAAATCTATAGTATTTATAACAATAAACCTGTAACCCATTAAGTGAAATTTGGCATTAGCTTTCTGACTTTCCAGAAACACTATTAACCTTTCAATACTTCTTATTTGAGTCATCTTATTTCCTGTTTTTTGGGCTCAACAGAATTATGTGATTGGATAGTTAATTCAGACTCTGACTTTATTACAATACAGCCATACTGTAGATGCATGTGCTTTTGTTTTTGTTTGATAAAGTATATAAATCTATCATCTCATATCAAAGAATATTACACCCACCTTTAATTTCAGACACTCCAGCCTTCCCCCTAACAACCTCCCCCCACCCCCCCAAAAAAATGTCAATTATCTAAACATTATTTAAATCACTATGGTATGTTTATATAAGTGGATTTCATGGATAGTAGAGTACAGAGAGGATTAATAGTAACAGTGCACAGTAACATAGGTAATGGACATTGTATTGTTGTGCAATTGTTTGAAATGTCTGACCAGTTGATTGGTATCTTCTTCCAAATACTGGGACCGGTCGCAGAAGCTCAGTGGTAAGAGCATTCGCTTCGTAAGGCCGTGAGTTTGAGCCCCGCTTGTGCCATGGCCGCATCAAACTTAAGACATAAACATACGTATTGATTGCTCCTTCGCCAAATGCTCTGCATTTAAAAGTGAGAATTACGGATCTTTAAGATATGATCTTAAAAATGGAGGTCCCGTGTCATGGCAGGCATTGGCACATTAAAGAACCCTCACTGCTACGGCCCTGAGCACTAAGCATAGGTCTAAATTTGTGGTACTCCCCTACAGCTGGTGACATCTCAATATGAGTGAAAAATTCTTGATGGGACGTAAAACAAACAATCAATCAAACAATCCAAATACTGGACCTGGTTCTTTATAGAACTTATGATGTCCAGGTACATGGCATGGGCAGCTTAAATCTTTGATATTTATAGTTAAAAGCAATCCTGAGATTATATTAAGGCTCTATGTCTGCTGTTAGCCTATCCAACAAAAACCTTATCCCTTCAGCAGATGTTGCTGCTGGAACGTCTAGCAGGAGCATGTTCCACTACCTGATTGTTCTTGGTTAGAAGAAAAACTTATGTAAATCTTTGGGTGATGGAATTTCCCAATGTCCCCTGGTGTGATGTAATTGTTGGGAAGTATGTTAATGTCTCCATGAATGATCATATGTACACCATGCTCTGTCCAGGTGTGATGTACTTGTTGCCAGGTATAGCAATGTCTCCATGAATGATTTTATATATATATATATATATATCATGGTGACTCGGTCTTGCCTTAGATCTTCTAACCTGCAGGGTCTGCCATTTTAGTTGGTTGTAGAAGGTAGTAACTGCTCTAGGGGTATAATCCATGTAGTTGTTGGAAATATATCTTACTTCTCTTTTATGTTCTTTCTCAATGGAAGTGTGTGCAATGCTGTGCATAAATCCTCTACAGGTTGGTCTCAACATAGCTTTATAGGCCATTTCCTTAGCAGATGGTATGCAGCCTTGCACAGTACAATGCATAAAACCCAAAGTTCTGTTGGTATTGGTGGTAATGTTACTAATATGCATGTTCCACTTCAGGTCCTGGTTGATGGTGACACCTTGGTATTTTCTTGTTTCTTTTGCCAAAGTTTTCCGTTGTATATTGTTTCTGTTGGTTTTGTGGACTACTGTACACTTCTCAATTGTTTGTTTGTTTATTGATTTCCGCCACACTCAACAATTTTTTAGTTATCTGGTGGTGTCCAGTTTTTATAGGTGGAGGAGAGAACCCAGATACAATGTACCCGGGAAGAGACCACCGACCTTCCGAAAGTAAACTGGCAAACTTTCTCACATATATCGACGTGAGCGAGAATCGAACCCACGCCGACTAGAGGTGAGAGACCTTGTGATTTTGAGTGCAATGCTCTAAACACTTGGCCATGGAGGCCCCCTTAGAATAATTATAAACAGTATTCCACATGTAAATCTATTATTATTATTATTACAAGGCATTTATATAGCGCATTATCTAACATTATAAATATTACTCTAAGCGCTTTACAACATACACAATTAATACATCGCCAAACATACATACAACATAGAGAAATTAAGAAAAGGACTAAATGGGGTATTTTAAAACACAAATTATATTTAGTTACGCTAACTACAAAAAAGACTAATATAGCACACTAAAACACCACACACACACACATCGCATATATACATACACTTGCATACGTACACATACATACATACGGGTTTTTTTGTTTGTTTGTTTTGGGTTTTTTTTTATATGACCGATACAAGTAAAAAGAAATACACATAACTTAAAAGAACAATAATAGAAATGAGTTTTAAAAGTAATTCATGCATGGTAAAAGTGAGTTAAATATTTCCGTATGCAAGTCTAAAAAGGTGTGTTTTGAGAGATTTCTTAAAAGCCCACATGGATTGTTTATCTCTCAAATATCTGGGCAAGTTGTTCCAGAGAGTGGCCGCAGATTTGTCCAAGCGTCTCTGGTTTTTGGTGCGGATTCGAGGTTGCACTAGTAGTGTACAGTCCTCTGATCGCAGCGAACGTGTTGGTTGGTAAGCACGAACGATGTCTTGCAAATACGTTGGTGCACTGCCGTGAAGAGTGGGGGTGATATGCTCGTGTTTTTTAGTTCTCGATACAACACGAGCTGCAGTGTTCTGAACACGTTGTAATTTGTTCGTTATGTTTGTCGGCAGTCCATATAACATCGCATTTCCGTAATCTAATCTGGAAGTGACCAGTGAGTTCATTAGCGTTCTACAGGCATCGTTCGTTAAATATGGACTTATACGTCCAATATTTCGAATGTGGAAGAAGCACGCTTTAGCAGTGGTACTAATTTGCTTCTCCATAGTGAGTGTCCTATCGAAAATGACACCAAGGTTTCTGACACATGAAACATTACTGACCACTGTGCCATCGAAAGAAAGTTGAAAAGTCGTTCACCCGGTGTTTAGGGGCAAAAACAATCAGTTCGGTCTTATCCTGATTCAGCTTTAGAAGATTTGATCGCATCCAGTCACTGATATCTTCCAAACAAGCTTCTAGACGACTTGCTATGTCTATCCAATCATCTAGTGGTTCAAACACAAGATATACTTGTGTATCATCTGCATAGCAGTGATATTCCATGCCATGTTGTTGACAAATTTGACCAATCGGTTTCGAAAAAAGACAATAAAGTCTTGGGCCCAGCACAGATCCTTGGGGCACTCCGTATTTGAGATGCATCCCATTTGAATAGATCGATCCTATTGCGACCCGTTGAGAACGATTTGACAAATATGATTTTATCCACACTAAAGCAGACCCACACATGCCATAGGAATATTCTAAATGGTGGAAGAGGATATTGTGATCTATAACGTCGAACGCTGCTGAAAGATCCAACATGACTAAAAAGGCACACGAGTTTTTGTCTAATGCTGATGTAATTTTCATGATGAACTCGAATAAGCGCTGTTTCGGTGGAATGTCCAGTGCGATATGCTGATTGCAAATTGTCTAGAAGTGAATTGGATTGCAGATGACATTCAAGGCGTGTCGCTACCACCTTTTCAAGAATCTTTGATATGAAAGATAAGTTTGACACTGGACGGTAATTTTTTAGCACATCTTTATCCAATCCAGATTTTTTAAGAAGCGGTCTTACAATGGCCTCTTTGAATGACGATGGAACGCATTCTTCGCTGAATGATTTGTTGACAATTTTGAAAAAATCGATCAAGGACATTCAAAACAGGTTACTTAAAGAGTCATCTGTCAATCTTTCTCTCACTACTCAAGCACTACTAGATCTTCTTGCAGTGTGATATACATGAACCAGCTCACTGCTGATGAACATTTATATCTGATCCATATAAACATGGTTTTCTTCTGTTTGATACATTGCCTGTTTCAGGTCAGCTTTATCCTTTTCACCACAGTTTTGTTTATAGGTATTCCAACTGCTCCATTAAACCATATAAATATCATTTTATGTAGTTTTTACAAATGCATTCATCTTTGATTACTTTTATTTGTGGTAAAAAAAAATCATTTGTAGTACAAATATTGTGATGTTATAAAATTGCTAAAGGTGTGTTTTTGTCTATGGCATAATGATGTAACAATATTTGTTGATATATCAAATATTTAAATTTCATTATTGCCAGTTGTTGAAGTTAGTTCACAACGTCTTCAGGTAGCAGTCTAAATGACTGCCAAAGAACTTTCATAGAGAAAATTGTGCATATTTTACATACAATTATAGACTTAGGGAGAATATATCACAAATTAAACAAAATGTAAAATAGAACTAAAACCTTTTAAACAATTTTTTTGTTGTTGATTTTATATATTTCTATGTTGTTGTACTACACATGCATGTTCATTTCATTTGATATTTTCTTTTAGGATGCATGGACTGCCTTTCATAATGATAAAGAACATGTAACCAAGTTCATGAAAGCTCTCTATATTGGAGATTTGAAAGACTGGAATGAGGTAAGAATCAGTATCTTTTGAGTTTTGTTAGATTGATAATGGTACAGGTATTCTGATTGGCTAAAAAAATGTTGATACCTGTATCAAATGAAAAATGTACAAGAAGAGAGCTAAAATATGCTGTGTCTGCTGCCCAATCCCATTCACTATATTGTAATAAGTAAAAATGTACTCTGACACCATGCTATCGTTCGAAACATCCTGAAATTTGGAATGTTTACACTGATTCTCATCATGTTCTCATATACGTAGTTATTGGTCGATAAGTTCAGATCGCAGAAAGTAATATGATTCACAGCAATAGGTTAACAAAACAAAATAAAGAAGAACAATTAACAATATAGGCACACAATCATTGTAGTAAACAAGATTTACATATCCTTTTATGATGCAGAAAAGTTAGATTGATTAAACCACTAACTACTTATGCACATATCATATTCAGTTATAATTTATATAGCATGACCAAAATTTCCATTGAAAAACTGGGCAGAAAACTTTTAAGATACGCATCAACAACTATGTGCATTGATCCAATTTTCATCCAATTTTTTGCTGATATTCATATCATTAGAAAAATATTATAGTAGATTTCTTAAATGTAAAATATTTCATTTTAATTTATTATTGCAACATTCAATGCCTTTGTCATTTTTTAATTAAAGGTTTATAAATGTTTTGAAAATGTTTTTTTTGTCATTCTAAACTGCAACTTAAAAGTATATATCAATGTACATACATATATAAAAGAAAATACAGAGATCTTCATGTAAAAGTGATATTTTTATTCCATCATGGTATGTGAAGTAATTAGATTTTTTTAATTATTCTGACAGAGTGAGACTGAGATTAAGAAAGACTTTCGTAAGCTGAGAAAGTATGCAGAAGACAGTGGGTTGATGAAAACTAACCCTGCTTTCTACATTCTACACCTTTTCCACATTCTGGCCTTGGAGGCCTTTGCCTATTTTGTGGTGTGGTACTACAATGGAAGTGTGGCTGCCTTCTTTGTTGCTGCCATTCTTCTGGCAACTGCACAGGTACCTCAATTTCAGACTAAAATTTTGACTTAAAAGTAGATTAAGATTTTGATATCACGACATATCTTCAATTACATAGAAATATTTCTTTCTGCAGAGATGGTTGAAGTAATTACAAAATATACATAGCACTTTGAACGATTGAAAATGCATTTAAAGAATATTTTGATATATGTCCAAGCACAATATTGAATAATGGGACATTTAACAGCAGGGTGAGATAAAAACTCTCTGAAACCTCTTCCTAAATGGGAATAATCCGTTCAATAAGGTAATTAGAAAAAAAGAAATTCTATATGTCAATCAATGCATTTGCAGTTTTGTGAGAAATTGATACATTAATCTGGTTTGTTTCAATAGCAACAAACTTAAATGTTTAAGTAAAAATGATTTAGTGTTATGCTTTTGATTTGACCCCAACTGTGAATATTTACAGAGGTTTCACTTGATTTCAGATTTTAGGCTCACTTTATACTGTGTTTTTAGGCTTAATTGATTCTGTGTGCTTTTAGGCTTAATTGATTCTGTGTGCTTTTAGGCCCACTTAATATTGTGTGTTTTTAGGCCCACTTTATATTGTGTGTTTTTAGGCTTACTTTATATTGTGTGTTTTTAGGCTTACTTTATATTGTGTGTTTTTAGGCTCACTTTATATTGTGTTTTTAGGCTTACTTGATATTGTGTGTTTTTAGGCTCAGGCAGGCTGGAGCCAGCATGATTATGGTCACATGTCAGTCTTTCCTAGTCACAGGATGAACCATATATTTCATCATATTGTCATAGGGCATATCAAGGTAAGTTCAATACAGTATGTAGTAAAATTCACTGAAAGTCTGTATAATACCGATAGTAGAGATTTTCATTCTGTGTGTAGAAGAAATTCAAAGAATTCTAATTAGATACGATCATACATGTATTATAATGTACATGTATTATAATGTACAGTATTTGTAAGTAATGAGAAGTTTCTTCACATAGACATTAAATCAACTTTTTTTCTGTACTTTATGTAGAGCATATCAAGGTATGGTTTACTTGCTGTATAGAATAGAGTATGGATTTGAACATATCATTGAAAAAATTCTAGTCTTGTCACGTGCTTAGGCTATAGCACAGAAATACAGTTAAATATTTGTCATCCAACACCTATTTACAGTGGCGCCTCACAAATCTGGATGCCATCATTCCTAATTCTTCCTTCTGAATGATTTGTTTTTTGGGAACCAATTTTTTTTTCATTATTTTGCAGCAGTAATTCAGAAATTCATGTTCCTGATTCAGACAGTCAGCTTTTACTACAAAACATTAAATGAAACTCGTGTCATTAATCCAGATGTTTTTTATGTTCTCGTTGTTTTTTTATTATTTTTTTGAAGATCAGTCTCATACATTTTAGATAGGTGTAAATTGTATAGAAAGTGTGAGCCGTGCTGTTTGATTAAAACAATATACCCGAGTCCTTTCAACAACACCTCCCTAATTAGGTGGTTACCTTATCTATGTGACGACATGTCGATTAAACAGCACAAGCCAATCTAGACATTTTATTGCCAACTTTTGCACATCATATTTGCCATGTAGTGTAGTGTTGAATTGTAAAAAAAAGAAGAAAAAAAAGAAATTGCAGTATATTATTTAATTGTTTCGATCTACAGGTTATTAATAGAGTGAACATCATGCTGTATGAATATAGTTTAGTAACAGGGGGAGAAAATACAATGGACCAGACCAGGATTTGAATCCAAACACCCTGATCAATATCTAGTCAGGTGCTCTACCAGTAGAGCTATCTGGTCACCTGTAATTGAACCTGTTTGACCACCACATTCCTCTCTTCTTAAATGTCTTCACACCTTGAAGACATTAACCTAGGGTCTTTATACCCTATCAGCTGTCAGTTTCAGGGGCTGGTCTACATCACCAAATGTAGCAGGAAGGGAGAAAATGCAATTCAAACTTGGGCTCCCAGAATAACAAGTCAGGTGCTCTGCCAACTGAGCTATCTGGCCATTGGTGATCAAACCCATCTGACTGCCACAGTTTATTGAAATCTCACACATATCAGATGCACTCAATTGTGAGTTAATATCAGCTTGTTCAAATCAAAAGAGTGTGGAATTTAAAAAGTTGCAAAAGAGAATTCTGTTTTCATACTTGAATACTGTTGAATTATTTGGTAACTTTTAATTTGTCATTTTCATGTATAAAATTTCCTACATGCAGAGTACAACGGTGTACCATTGATTCTCGGTATAATGTCATAGAGCTTTTTAAACATGTTTTGGAATTTTTAAATTCTGGTTAAAAGCAAGAAAATTACTGTTTTAATATGTATGGCAGTTCATATTTGTGCTTGCAGACACCCATACTTTTGATGTCACTTGGATAATAATGAAGCAAATTGTTCAGTTATTAGCAGATTAAAATGTGTATGTGTGGCCAGATCAAAGCTGTATTAGTTTGTAATAACGAGCTTGGATGGTTTTTTTCTCCCAGATAGTGGCTTTGATAATTAGATAATATGAAATATAAGCGTTTCTTTTTTTTCATTACAGGTAGATCTTGACTGTTTGCTTTTAGTGTGTGGTGTAATAAATTTTGTTTATTTTTTATTGTCATGAATTTTTTAAAATAAATATATTTTAAATGTACATATTGTCTACAAATGATATTTCAATTTTAATTCTTTCAAATGCATGTAAATGTTAATATATACATTTCCAACTGTTTCCTTTGAAATACCAATGTGTTAATTTCCCTACATACTATATGAGCATGTAAATTTCTCACGTGTATGTAAATCAGCAAATTGTCAGGACGTCAGTGGGCGGGGACTATAGAAATTAACATGGTGGAATGCCATGTGCATTTCAATTTCTATGGGGCAGTATTTATAATATGCTGGTTTTATATGTTTATTTTTATTTCAAATATAAATATACAGAATCACTGTCTATTTGTTGGGTAGGTGAGGTGATTATCAATAGTGGAAAACACCCCTAACAAACTAGACAGTGATTCCATAAAAAAAACAAAAACATGATGATTTATTTAATAAAGTTATTTCTTCTTGCACATCAATGAAATAAGCATGTTGATTACTTACATAGAGATATACATGTACATGTAACATGTGATTCAGTTATTCAGATTAATGAGGCTCCACTGTATTCCAGCCTTGTTTTAATTCCTTGATTGTTACGCCGCCAGTCTACTGTGACACAAACTTTATTCTGATTTGACAGCTTTCTCTGTACTTGTATGTTCATTCATTTTATGCAAGATCACCTATAAAAATGAACTGCAAAATTTATTTACACATGTATTGCGATTTACATATTCTTTTTTCAGGCTGCCTCATCTCATTGGTGGAATTTTCGCCATTTTCAGCACCATGCAAAACCAAACGTGGTTAAAAAGGACCCAGATATAGACATAGCTTATCTGTTCTTAATAGGAGATTATATACCCAAGTCATGGGGAAGAAGAAAACTAGGATTTATGCCATATAATTTCCAACAAACTTACTTCTTTTTCTGTAAGCACTAGTTTTCACGACTCCTTATATCAAAATAAATGAGATACAATTTTTAGCTTGTCTTTATATCTGTCTATCCATCTGTTTACCTGTTGTCTACAATTTATTAACCATAATTATAACTTTTGAACAATGGGAGCTAGACTTTACAATCAGTGAAATGTTTAAATTGTTTGTGGATAGAGATGTACATAATTTGTGAAATGTTACCAGTTTTGATTATTTTTTTTTTTTCAGTGGGACCTCCTCTGCTGTTACCTATTTATTTCCACATTGAAAATATCCTGTTTGTTTTTAAGAGACGAGATTATGTGGTATGCTATTTTTTATAAGGCTATTTCCGTTTTTTGCAATCAGTAAATAGCAATCTAAAACCTTATCAGTGCAATGTCTTAACTGACAACTTTCCTCTTTGTCTTTGCTTTATTATATAGTATGAATGGATGATTAATCAAGTAGGTTTGAATTTGACAGGACTTGATGATGACCTTAACATTCTTCTACAAATTTTTCTGGCTGTATGGTCCTTATTATGGAGGATGGGGAGCATTTGGACTCTACATGTTCATTAGGTAAATATTGACTAAAAATAGAGGATTTTTCTTGAAAGGATGATTTACACATAATAATTTACATTTTAAAAATCAGCAGAAGCAATTCTTATATACAAAAACCATGACACAAATCCTGAAATGTACACTGCAATTTGTACCTTTAACCATTTCATATGTCTTTTGTAATCTGGACTATTAATAATTATAATGATAATAACAGGTTAAGCCTTTAATTATCCATGATGACACAAATTAGCATACATCTAATTTTCATTGTGTTCCTGCATTGAAACACATATATACAAACAAAAAAAAGTGTTTGGTTGGTTGGTTAGTTGTATATTATTTAATGTCACGCTTGAGAATTTTTCACTTACATGGACACATCACCATTGTTGGTGAAGGGCTTTAAAATCTGGGTCTATGCTCAGCGCTTATGGCCTTTGAACAGGGAGGGGTCTTTATTGTGCCACACCTGAATACATATGTTATTATAAAAGAAACAGGCATTCTGAGTGTATTACAGGCAATACAAAGTCCCCTTCTGGTAGGATAATTCAGTCAAAAGTAAGTCAAGTGTAATGAAACTTAAAGTTAAACTATTCAAGACAGAGCCATATATAAAAATTCAGTTGAATATCTTCATCCAATATGGAGAAAAAGTCTGGAATACCTCAAGCATTCATCAAGGGGCATAATTCAGTCAAATGTAGGTCAAGAGTAACAAAACTCAAACTTGATTTGTAACAATTCAAGATAAAGTCGTATATAAAATTTCAGTGGAATATCTTCATCCAATGCAGAGTAAAGTTTAGAAAACTGACTCAGAATGACAGACGTGCAGACTGAGGGTAAACTAATAGTACCCTTTGGCAAAACTGGTAGGGGACTAAAACCATAGCTTGAGACATAAATATACATGTGCTGTGTTTTATCATGGCTACACTCAAGAATTTGCTACACTATCAATGAACTGAATGGAAAAGAAGAAAGCACATGTTTTGAAGTGCTACTTCTATCAAAATATTCCATCAGATAACAGCTAAACCAGAATTTCAAACATTTTGTGACAGTTTGTTCCAAAGAAATACAGATGAGTAGTTGTATGAACATTTATAATTTTCAGTTTTATCTCTTGGTAAATGTGATAATTTTGACATATAATCATTCACCCTGGCTTGGTGACAACTGACATCTTTTGTATAGTGAAATATGTTAGGGCAATTTGGTATTTGGTTGTTTAAAACTTTGAACAGAAAGACAACCTTTCTATAAATAAAATAACCCATAAATGGCATTCAATTCAAACAAGAAAATAAAAAGCTAGTAGAGGTCCTGATATCTTGAGCATTTGAAAGTTTTATTGCTTCCCTCTTTTGCAGTTTGAAAATTTTCTAAATATAATTGTTTTTATTATACCAGACAGTACATCAGTAAGTAAAATGTAGATAAACTTTACTGTTAAACCTTAAGTAACTTGCATTTGGTGGCATAGAATCTCTTTTAGCACAGCAAGTTTTCTTACAATTTTCTTTGAAATAAACTCCACATGTAATACTATGATAAAGTATTATCTATATAAACACCCAATAGATTAGCTTCACAAATTCAATTTGCACACCATTAAAATGGATATTCAGCATTTGAAATTCAGTAGTCTTTGAGATGTGCCAATAAGCATGCATTGTGATTTTTGAAGATTTATACCGAGTTTATTTTTAAGCAGCCATTCTGCAACCAACTTAAAGTCATCTTGCAGTTTTGACTGATTTAAATCAATAGATTTATCACTTACATCCTGTGAGGTGTAGCCTGCATACATTGTAACTGAAGAATGCTTAAGATGATTTGAAAGATATGATTGAAACCATTAAAAATTATTTTTACACAAACTTATGTCTTGAAATTTGTCAAAGAACTTCATGGTTGACTGTATCAAAGGCTTTATGCAAATCATTAAACAGAACCCCTGTAAGTTTTCCACTGTCCATGTTTTTGGACCATTTATCAGTAAGACCTTTCAACGATGTCTCACATGAATGACTTGGCCTAAATCCTAATTGATTATTAAATATGATTTTAGAATTAATTGTATTTTCATTTTGTTTTCTGTTAAACACACTTTGAATAATGGACAACCATTGATCAAATTGACAATTTTTAGGTTCCTGGAGAGTCATTGGTTTACGTGGGTGACCCAGATGAGTCATCTGCCAATGAGAGTGGAGAAGGAGAAGGAAGAGGACTGGTTTACTCTACAGCTGGCTACCACTTGTAATGTCGATTCCTCACCATTCAATGACTGGTTTACCGGTCATCTCAATTTCCAGATAGAGCACCAGTAAGTGCAATGGCCAGCTGACGCCAGGCCCAGCATTTATTAGCAAGATCTGCATGTCCGCTTTTTCACCCCTGTATTTCCAGAATATATCTTTATGTGAAATATTGATTGTCAACATTTCTTTATAATTGTATTTTCTCATTTGAAGCTTGTTTCCAACTATGCCAAGGCACAATTTTGGAAAGATAGCCCCGTTGGTGAAATCAATGTGTAAGAAACATAACTTGCCATATAGATGCTCGCCTCTCTTTACAGCTTTCGGAGACATTGTCAGGTATGTTATCAAAATAAATCAACATGTAAGTGTTTATTTTGATTGTCAAACTCTATTTCTAAATAACTGCAAGCAAAGTCTTTAGGATGCTAAATGGTTCAGTTCAGATATTGTACAATTTTTTAAAATGTAATTTTGCTCAACAAGTTTAATAGTTTTCAGTGAATGTTTTTACAATTTATCTTTTCACTGTTCCATTAATTTGTCTTTTTCTTATCTTAGGATGCTAAAAAAGTCGGGAGAGATTTGGTATGATGCATATTATCATGGATGATTCATTGGAAGAGAGAAGAATGTCAGCCAGCTTTTGTATTTATCAAAGATTGGACATTTTAAATATATTTCAGTAAAAGTGTTTTCATTGACTGTGATATTTTATCTTGTGCCTAAATTCTGCAATTAATTTTCTGCATCAAATATTTTGTTGAGATCAGAACTTTTGTTTTTCAAAGTACACAAGAGTCAGTGTTTCTATATTTTTACACTCTTAATTACTGTGTATTCATTAAAAAATGTAAAAATTGATTGAAATGACCAGGTGAATGGAGAAATCATCAAAAAATGAATCAAAAGCATTGTAAATGTTTTATTCTATAAATTAAACAAACACTGAACTTAATAAATATGTTTGTACCAGAGTTGCATGCCTTTTGGTTGCCATTTCATCATTTTGTAATTGGTAGACAAAGTATTCATCTTAGATATGCTTTGAGGATCAAATATAAAATAAAGATGAAATGGAAAATGTATTTGAGGATGATAAGATTTAGCAATATTTTACTCTTTCAGTATAATTTTTTTTTTCATTCAATTTTCTAAATTGGGAAGGGGGGGTGTGTGTTCAGGATCTGTCCTTGTTTATTAGACTTTTTTTTTGAAATAACAACTGAACCTAGTATAGACATAAAGTATTAATACACATCTGCAAACTGCACTAATTTGTAGTGATAATTAACTGTATCATGATTTATACTAATACTGCATGATTCTTGCTAACTTGTGTTTTTTTATGAACAAAGAAAATCATGATAGCATGCTTTACGGCATGCAAAGCAGTGATATTAAGAATAATCATTATTTTCTGCTAAAAAAATCAACAGTTGAAACATGTATTATCTTTTGGGTATATTTATTTGGAATTTGGTCATGTAGTTAAATTCCGTCATGTATAACTGTATTTTGTTATGGTTTTATAACATCCTTTGGGGTTACTGTACATTTTGCATTGCTGTTTTTGAATATATTTAAGAAGTATTTTTATGTCTTTGCATCAACATAAAAATGAAATTGATTAAGTATTTTATGTTTACACGATACCTTAACCTTGCTCAGTATTTTAATTTCATTTTACTTATGCATTTTATTTCTTGATTAATATTTTGTATTTTATTTTATTTTTTATTATTTTTTTTTTTGTTTAAGACATATTCTGTTCTTTTGTCTTTTTATGCATGAATAAACATTAAAATATGTCATGGGCTTGTGAAGGTACTTGTCACATACATTTATTTTATTGATATATTAAATATCCTTGTTTGTAACAATTAAAGCTAACCAGCAGTGGTATTCTCATCAACCCTCAGTGTGACATTTATTCCATATATTGATAATTTTTTAAGTAATATTGAAAGGTCATTGTTTTTATTATGAAATAATGAACATAGAAACAGCATAGATTTATTTATGACAAAACATGTTTGATTTTAAATATTCAAGAAGTGAAATGAATTTCAAAGTATTATTGAGTTATAACATAACTCCATGCAGATTACGCATTGCGAGAGGCATAATCTGCACCAATTAGCTGATATATTAATCCAATAACATACCTTTACTGTTAAACTCAATTGACAGTGCAACTGTTAGTGCGAGCACAGGTATGTATATATGAGGACATCCAGAGTCTTTTCCTGGAGTGGAGGTGGAGTGTTTCAACCTATGTAGTTTTTTCTTCCAACCTACACCCAGGAATAAGACTTGGTATTTTATAACTGGAAGTGCATAAAAATAGGCATACATTTTCTAACAAGCTTGGGTGTGTGGGGGGGGGGGGGGGGGGGGGAGATCCCCCACCCTAACATTGTGTCTACCAATAAATAATAATTCTTAATTTGGTCATCAATCACATATCTGCTAAAATTTTACCTGCAATGTTTATGAGATTCATGAAACAAAATATTCAGTTTTGGTATGACTTTTTCCAAGTACAAGAATTGATGTCACTCCTGGTTTGCCATATAGATGATTTTTGGTTCATCCTCTTCACATGTGTAAACAAGCTGAGAGTGCACAGCTACATCTTCTGCTATACACATTGTGATTCTGAAAGCAACAAACACTTGTACTGCTGTAGAGATTTAATGTTTTCATCTTTGGTTACATTGAAAACTTGCTGTTGGAACTGTACGAGCTCTTCAGGATTTCTGTTAATATTTAGTTGAAGATATTTCATTTAACATGCGACCATCCTCCAAAGTTATGGATATGAACTTACCAGACATCGACTGGGAATCGGCATCAATCAGATGTCATACCAACCTGGCAGCCATGAATTATGCCTTTATTGACACCATCCATAACATTGGTAGCGAACATATTGTAAACTCGCCAACCTGCAAGAATATACTGGACATCATTATCACTAACGGATCACAGTTGTAAACAATGTGTCTATATCACAGGCCTATGTGATCATGATGCAATTTTGTTCAACTCAAACATTGTACCATCTTGAAAAAAAACAGTGTGACAACTCGTCCAATTGTGGAAATGGGCAAACCTTGATAGCATGAATGACCTCTGCCAATTTTCCTCTGAGTTCACAGTAAACCACAGCACTAACTCTCCACTCTGGTTGTCTTTCATGACAAAGTGCTGGAATGCACTCCAGAAACATGTGCCGAACAAGGTGTCATCTCAACAGTATAGCCAATCCTGGTGCAACATATCAGTCAGATGGTTATTCCACCAGAACCTGAGAGCCTTGAGGAAGGCCATGTTGACCAAAAAACCCAAAATGATTGGCAGCATTACCGGGACTTACAAATCATGTCAACAGACTGTAGATAGGCCTTTAAATACTACATTGAGAATAATGTGACGATTGGAACAAAAAAAGTTGTTTACCTTGGTTAAGGACCGGAAGTGTGACAGCATTTGTACCTCGCCACTCAAAAAAGGATGGAATTCTTAGATCTGACCTAAAGGAAAAGGCAGAAGTACTGAACAACCAGTTTTCTTCTGTTTTCACTAAAGAGAATGGTTCAGCACTTACTGATCTTGGTCCACACACCATTTCAGACGTGCCAAACATATCCAGGCAAGAGGGTATTATGGAAGTTACTATCCAGGTTGAATTCGCATAATGCAAGTGGTACCGAGAACTGCCGACTCAAGGAAATGACCAATGAGATCACACTAGCACATGTCTTCCATGCCTCAATACACCAAGGCAGAACCCCAGCAAACTGGAATACAGCCACAATAACACCAATTTTCAAGAAGGGAAATGAGCAAACCATCCAACTATCACCCAATGTCTTTAATTCAGTATATTGCAGAGTGCTAGAACATGTTATGTACAGCTCCATCATGCAGTTCTTTGACCAACACAACATCCCATCTGATATGCAGAATGGATTCCACAAATCACGATCCTGCGAATCTCTACTTATCCTCACCATCGCGGACCTGTCGATAAGGCTAGACAACAATAGCCAAATTGATGATGTGCTCCTCTATTTCTCCAAGGCATTTGACAAAATGTCACACTAGCGGCTGGCTAAAAAACTACACTACTATGGAATCCGTGGCCCATCTATGCCTTGAATAGAATCATTCTTAAACAATAGAACCCAGCGTGTTGCCGTGGAAGGAGTGATGTCAGATCAGCACCAGTAACCTCTGGAGTACCTCAAGGGACTGTGCTAGGTCCATTACTATTCCTTGTGTATATTAATTACCTAACTGCACAGGTGAAATTAAATGCCCGTCTTTTCACAGGCGACTGCCTCCTCTGTTGGAGGATTAGTAGTCCAGAAGACACAGCAGTACTAAATGGGATGTAGATAACCTCCAAGAATGAAAGAAATTAGTAAATAGTATTTAACCCTGACATGCGAAGTCATTCGTATTACATGGAAAAGGAAAATCCAGGGAAACTACATTATCCACAACCATGTCTTCAATATGACCAGCAAAGCCAAGCACCTGGGTGCAGCTATAACCAACAACCTTAGCTGTAACCACCACATAGACCAAGTGTGGAAGAAGCAAACTCCACCACAGTCTTTCGCCGAGGAATCTTCCATTCTGCTCCCAGAAAACCAAGGAAATGTGCTACACATCAATGGTCAGACCTCAAGTGGAATATGCTTGTACTGTGTGTGACCCCTATACAAAGACCAACATCAATAAGCTGGACAGTATACAGCACAGGGCTGCAAGATATGTGCAGGCTGGCTACCAAACCACCAGCAGTTTCACTCCTATGATTCAGCAGCTGGGATGGGAATTACTACAGCAATGCATCAAGCAGCAAAAGCAGTGTTGATATACAAGATCTAGCACTCCCTTGTAGTCATTCCATCTTCACCTTTCTTCCAACCTATAGGTGCTGTTATTAGAGGCCATCAACATTGACTGCAGATCCTGTAAGCCAGAACAGACAGTTTCAAAAGATTTTTTTTTGCATCTGGGATCTGCCTGAGGAACACATTACCATTTAGTGTCACAGGAACCCAATCCCTTCATTTGTTCAAGGCAGAGTTGGCAAAGATCAGTAAACATTAGGTGACAGTACTCTTTTAACCAGTTTTTAAATTGTAAATTTGCGCCAATGTTCCTTTTAAAACTAACAAGTGTGATGATGCCCACAATGCCCTACACTTCAAAGAAAGAACGTATTGCGGGCATTTTAATCACCCAATGAAAAATGTCTTGAAATTTTCTTGTTTGAAAGTTGAGGAATTTTGCATTCCATAAATGGTAATGAATCTACAAAGGTATTCACGGTTTCAGAAAATTTGTTTTTCAATCCACATTTACATTACTAAGCTAAGTACTCTATAGTCAAAGTACGAGGGCGAGTCAATAAGTAACCAGCCTAACTTATTTCCGGTTAAGATCCACCTCTTCTTTTCCGATGTAATTACCCTCTAGTGTGATGAACTTGGACCAACGGTGTTCAAGTGCCATCAGTCCAGAAATGTAAAAAGTCAGGGTCCTTTCTATTGACCCACTCCTCAACTGCCGTTACGACTTCTTCGTCAGACCGGAGTGACGTCAACAAATATCCTTTTTCAAGTTTAAGAATAGGAAGAAGTCGCTAAGAGCTAGGTCAGGCGAATAGGCAGGATGTGGTATTAATTCATACTTGTTTCGCTATATGTACAGCATCCATTACAACTTTGCAAGTGTGGATTCTCGCGTTGTCCTGCTGAAGCAAAACACCTTTAGAGAGTTTACCTCGAAGTTTTTCACGGATAGTGGTTCTCAGATGGTGTAACAAGTTTGCATAGTGCACTCCATTGTACTTCTCTTGAGTCCAACATAACGCCTTTTGCGTCCCAAAGCTATGTGGCCATCACTTTGCCAGCAGATGGTTGCTTCTTGAACTTCTTTGGCCTCTAGGGCCCAAGCCCTACCCACAGACGACTCTAAGCTTTATTCTCCGGTTCTTATTAATCAACCCAAGTCTCATTTACAGTCGCCAGACGCTAAAGGAAAATCATCTTTTGACCTAATGCGCTTCAACATGGCGCTACATACTTCATAATGGCAGGTTGCCATATGCTCATCGCTAAGGGATTTGGGGACACAAATGGGCTGTTAGCTTCCGCATACGTAATTATAAACGATCATGTAAGATTTTTGAAACGCTACCATGTGAAATGCCTAATCCCTGCGCTATTTCTTCCATCTGAATTCGCCTATCAGGGTACACCAGATCCCGAACTTTGTTACACATTTCTTCGTCGGTGGCATCCAGCGGGCATCCAAACCTGTCTTCACCTTCTAAAGACATTCTGCCGCGATTGAATTCCCCTACCCAGAATTTAACCTGGGCATAAGATATTGCAGAAGACCCATAAACATCGGCAAACTCGCCGTGTATTTCCTTGCCTGTTTTACCTTTTAAATACAAGTACCGAATTACAGCACGGTACTCAACTTTAAATGAAAAGCATGCCTTTGCATCACTAGTCATGTTTGACATTCAATATATTATTAATGAATGACTCGATACACGTACAATTTTGTACCCAGGTATAAAATATGTATTAAACCTAGGCATGAAAATCGTGATCGTCTCGGTCAATCGGAAATGGGATAAGCTGGTTACTTATTGACTCGCCCTCTTATTGTCCATTGTGGACAATATGCACAATATTACTGAACTTACAAATCCTCAGGAAAACTTTATTAAGGGCTTCTATGTCCATCTTAAGATATATCTTATGGCCATCCTAAGATATAGCTTAAGTCATGTCTTAGGCCTACTCTTAGGAAACCTTCGATAGCGTGCCTGCTGGATTGGTTTAATAAATTTTGTCTTGTTATGCTAGTGGTACGTTCCTCTCTTGCAGCGTGGGCGGGCAATGTATACGGGAGAGAGAGGGGAGGTGAGTAGAAGGGTTCACGTCTCCCTATTTCTGCCATGTCTTCTCACCCTTTCATATTACCTTGCCCACCCCTACAGAACAGGGAGGGGGTCCGAAAGAAATTTCTGGAAAAGTGCTTTTAAACTTTTTTAATTTTTAATCAATATGGCAAGTACTCTTGAACTGATTAAAACCATAAAAAGTGCACTTTACTTTCTCAGGCATCGCCGCATTGGACTGAAAGATACAGCAATGATCAATTTTTCGACATACTGAAATATAGTATGTCAAACGTTGCGATATTCGATCTTTTCCATTTGTATTCTGTAATTGTTCCTATTGTATAATTTGTATTGTATAAATTTTTATTTGTAATCTATAATTGTCCATTTGTATTGTAAGATTTCTATGCATTTGTACTGTATAATTTTTAATCTGTATTTCATATCTATCTATTTGTATGGTACATTTTTTATTTGTATTGTATAATCCTCATCTTGTATATATTTTCAATTGCCTCTATATTTTCTATTTCGTTATTTACATGTATTATATCATGTAATTTTCATATATATTGTGTTATGCACATTGTATATTCTTTGAAGATTTAAAACTACGGGGCATATATATTTGCTTTTTCACGATGGATGCCCCTGAGTGAAAAACTTCGCGGGCGCTTATTTATATGCATTTTTCATATAATAATTACCGATTACATGTATCTTATGTGTATAATGACGTTTTTCCTCGTTTGGCATTGTTGGCGTTTTGCAATCTTCTTAAGCATTTTGTGTAAATTTCGAATTATTAGAGACATAATTTAGCAATCTCCATAGAATTTTAGACATGAAAATATCAGAAAAATAAAGCGGATCCTTAAAAATCACGATTATTCCTGGCCAGAAGATTCAACAGTTTTTAGAAAGGTTTTTTTTTGTTTGTTTGTTTGTTTGTTTTTGTTGTTGTTGAGTGTGTGCGGGGGATTTTTTTTTAGGTTTTGTAGTTTGTTTGTTTTTTATTTTGTTTTGTATTTGTTTTTTTGTTGGGTCTATTTTTTTGTTGTTGTTTTGATTGTTTTTTTTTTTTGTTTTTTTTTTGTTTGGTTTTTTTTTTTTTGTTGTTTTTTTTTTGTTGTTTTTTTTTTTGTGTTTTTGTTTGATTGGTTTTTTTTTGTTTTTGTTTTTGGTTTTTTTGTTTTTTGGAGGAAGTATGCCGGATTCATCCTATCTGTCTGTTTGATTGTGTATCTGTAAACATACTATACCATATATATTGATTGCTTAGTAGTAAATATGTTTAAAACAAAATGAGATGTGACAAACACTAGAAACTATTTAATTGTCTTCAGAATTAATTTGTAATTGAAAAATCTACTTAAACAAAACTTTTACCAAAATATTTAACCTATGATAACAAAAACATGACAGGAGCCTTGTTGCACTAACAAAGAATTGTGAGCTCTGCATCTCTCTTGTAACTTGACAACTGACAT
Source organism: Ostrea denselamellosa (assembly GCA_024699665.1). Classification (NCBI taxonomy): domain Eukaryota; kingdom Metazoa; phylum Mollusca; class Bivalvia; order Ostreida; family Ostreidae; genus Ostrea; species Ostrea denselamellosa. Next base: position 9,887,860 of record JAMZEH010000042.1, read on the forward strand.
TAAATTTTTTGCTGACCATCAGAAATATCTTAGTTAAGCATTGTAAATATTAAAAATGGAACAATAAAATTTTAAAATTTTAAGCTAAAATTGTGCCCATGCTCCTTTAAGTCTCCATTGAAAAATGTGTGAATCTAAAAAGCATTATTTTGTATTTTGCAAAGAGGAGAGGGTTATTTTTTACATCATATTTACCATACATATACTGAAAAGGATTGAATATTGACAGAAGAAATTTCTCCTATTTTGTAAATGACCTTGTAAAAGTGAAGATAAAAATGCAGAATACAAATATTTAGTGTCAATTTGTTAGATGATAAAACTTTAATTAATATTTCATTAAGTTAAATATTGATTTATTTATGATTACAGAAATGAAAAATTTATTTTTACACTAAAGGAATTCTTTCTAACAGTGGCGGATGAATCCGAAACCCCACCCACCCACCCCCTCCCCCTCTGCAAAATTTTCAAATTAAATGTAAATCATAGTCTCTTGTTTAAAAAAAAAAAAAAAGAATGATAAAAGAAGCAATCTTTTTTTTTTACCCCCAGAGAAGTAAATGACAAGATCTATTGATTTATTGGTACTTTTATTGGGAGAGCTTTGCTACCTCCTACCCTCATGAAGTTGGTTGCCCCCCCCCCCCCCCCACTTCCAACTCCAATTCCTGGATCTGGCCCAAACTAACAACAGAAAGGATAATGGAAGATAACCAATGTCTTGAAACAAAAGATGATATGAAAGGGACAAAAATATAAATGTAGTCTACATTTCCATTTGTACATGTATCGTGAGAAATGTCCAGTTCACAGTTCCACTACTGGACGGACAGAGTGTCGTGTGTTGCTGATAATTTCTGTTCTTCTACTATTGGTACTGATAAGTTCCATCAATTACTGTTATTTTTACTGTTGGTACTAACAATTTACAATGGATTCTGGTAAGTGCTGAGGAAAATACTGTTGGTACTGTGAAGTACCGAGACTATTGATCTCCTTGCCGGAGGTATGAAAATGGGTCGGAGGCAAAATGAACATGATAAAGGTGGTGTGTGTGTGTGTGTGTGTGTGTGTGTGTTATACATATATTGAAATTCATTCATTATGTTTGGATTAAAAATTAAAAATGAATAGATTAATTAAATATGAAACAACATAGGTCTTCAGAATATTGTTGCACTTCACCTCAGCTGGTGATATCGAAAGATATTATCGAAGGGACAAACAGTATGAAAAACGGGTGATATTTCGTATTGATCTTTCTTCATAAGAAAAGATGTGTTCACATCATTAAACAATACTGCCATGAATAAAGAACCTATATACTAACTATATAGACTTCTGTATAAATGGTTTCGGTGGTTGTTTAAAGCTTGATTTAATTTGATCTGGGCGTTTGGTGTGATTAGGTTCTGGGATACGTTGGAGACGTACGTAATATCGAAGTCTGATATTCATTTAGGTCTACTAGTATTCTGACGACTCCAATTTTTCGTTAGCGGGATGTGTGGTTTGCCATCTACCAATTCTGTCTTTCATAGGTAGATCCAATGGAGGGGTTTGTAAACTCTTTGTAATTTGGCATGTGACTCGCTTTTTGAATATTACAAGCAAAAATTTTGATTTTGGGACATGCTCAGGACATATATTGCTGAATTAATGTTTGCAAACATCCGTTTTACCAGCTCCGCTAACGCATCAACGGTAAAACTCAGTCTGCGACTGTTGAATTCGCACTGATTCACGGTCGCATATTTACAAATAAGAAGATCGTTATTTCCTAAAATGACAACATGAGGTGTATATTTTGTAATTACTAGCACCTAGTTACTATGACAGTAATATCAATAACCCGACTGAGCCAAAGTTATGAACATATTTTAAAATTCAATTTCAACAATATTTAACCCAATTCAGAATGGCATTGGGCAACAGGATAAACCTATGTTGGCCCTCTCCCTAAGCATGTTTTCGGGTGTCACCAACCTAAACTCTAGGAGAGATGGACGGTACATAACATTATAAATTTGTCTAAGATTTTAATGATCTGTGTTAACTATAACTGTTTTTAGCGGGATATTGTAAGATGTCTAGATCCAAACAGTTACCTCCCTGTATGACCATGGCAAGCATCCCTCACTATTTTATCGTGATTAAAGTTGTGAGGTATTGCAAGGACGAATCCAGAAAAAAAAAAGTTTCAAAGGGGGCAAGGGTTGCGACCTAAGCTCGTACATTTTCCGTCCAAAAACAGGAGTATGCAGACTGAAAAATAACTATTTTTGTTAAAAATGTTCAACTCCAATGGGATGAGCATGAATGGATTGTAATTCCGCTCCCGATCCGCCACTGTACACGCGCAGTAAACAATAATGAACTCACAGACCCGTAACCATGATTTTTCCTTGAATTTCAATAAATAAAAAAAAAAAAAGAATTAAATAAAAATAAATAATAACAAATAAAGAAAGTTTAAAAAATTCCTAAATACCGTAGTTGGTTTAGATCTGACCAACGGCTGAAGAAAAAAAAAGGGGGGGGGGGGGTAACTTCTGTTTAGGCCTACTTCTCGCCACTAGATGGCCAGATTCTCGTCTGTTGTCAAAGGCAACACACTTCGTTCGCAACGTAGAAGTAGTTGTTGGCGCTTTTCTTCAAATTGTCACTTCGGTTAAGTCGTTTTCAGAGATTTCAGCGATTTTTGTAGTGATACAATTTTAACATAATAGTAAGTGATTGTTGGGTTTATTCACTTGAATTTTTTATTTCATTTATTACAGAGTCATTTATTGATTGTCTTTGTTAGGATAATTTGTTGGACATCATTTTGGAAAATCAACTTGGAATTACACTGGCTTACTGAGTACTGACCACACTCTCTAACGTATAAATAATTAATGCATGATGCTAGTAATTAATCATATTTAGATTTTTGATAAATAGTTTAAATCACAATGCTAATGGGGAAGGGGGAGGGGGTGAAATATGGGGTCAGACGAAGGAAGGAAATAATATTCCCTGTTGTCATCATCATTATCATTTAAAATTGACAAATTCATTTCCCAAATTCACTACAATTCCCAATATTACCCTTGACATATTTGTAAAACACAGTGAACCTTTATATTTCTCACCTTGACAACTTGAACCAGCTGGTGTTCTGGTTTTAATTTCCTAGATCCAAACTGGGTTTGTTGGGTTTTTTTTTTAATTTGCATGTTCAACAGTTCAAAATGTTGTAATTAAACAATGTATTTACATTGTAACAATGTTACATTTAACAATTTGAATCTAATGAAATGTTACTTAAATATTTAAAAGAAAGTTCACTGTTCTCTCCTTAATTTTCACAGGAAGATGGAACAGAATAAAAAGGAACATTGTTACCAGACAACAGGTAAACTGAAATATCTGTATATTTATATTAATTATCAAATAACGATATACAAATTCAACCACCAAAACCATCAGGTTTTACTAAATAAATAATGTTACACTGTATTAAACTTTACAACATCCATTGTTTCAAGTAATAGTAAATGATAATACCCAGAGACTTTATTTCAGGCTCAGGAGACGTGCAGTCAGATGTGATCACCACTTACTCCAGCTCAGTCTCTCTGAACAATATTTCCTCCGGTCACTCTGAGGCCAGCTCCCCAAAACAGACAGACTCGCGTAAGTTATAATTTTAATTTAGTAATCATGTCAGTGACATTTGACCAATCCAAGTTACTACATCTGAGGGTTAAAATCTAGAATTTTTCTAGAAGAAAGAGAGAATGGAGGAAAGGGATGGTGTTATGTTTTACAATATATGCTAATTTTACTCTCTTAATTTTTCTATTGATCAGTAACATGACTATTGAGTAAATTGTTAATCAGACAGGCTCTGCATATTGTAAGTGGTCTTCCTTGTCATGTACAGTCTTGCTATTATCTGGGAGGAAACTGAGGCTATGTGGTTTACGTTAATGTTAATATATTAACATTAATACTTCAAATAATGTGTTGTATATATATGAAGCATATATATATGAATAATCAAACGAACTATTGATCAACAGTGAGAAACATCAGACAAGTGTCTGTCAACACAATTGATTTCATCAACCTCCAGACCCCACGCAGGGCTGCAGCATTACCGTCCTCTTTTCCAACTGCACGCACCCCAGGGTCAACTCATAGCATGCATGTCATGGTTGGAGGGAACTCAGGACAACAGACAAAAACAAACCAGGCAGTTGCTATAGGTACAGACTAATGATTACTGAAACCTTGTAAAGTGCTTGATTTTGTATTTGAAATGTAGCTGACATAAACCAAACTTCATTTTCTTATTTTGTATTCCACTTGAATAACTTATGATATTGCTGTAACAAAGTGAGCGTTAAATAATGCCTACTAATACTGCAAACTTTTCATCATTTTAATTCATTACAGATAAGTCTACTGGTGCTAAGAAGGTTGTCTTGACTCGAAGGAATAAGTAAGTTTATATATATATATATATATTATATAATTTTGTGATTAATAGCTATCAAATTCATGAAATTGTTACTTGCTAGTGCAATTACTGTACTTTTAAGATCTCAGGTCTGTACCTAATCAATGACATTCTATACCAAATTATTTCCATGCAATGCAATACACACAGGGTTATATATTCTTTGAACAGTTGTGACCCAAAGAATCATGATACTGATCTGAAAAAGCTAATGCTGGAAGACCAGCAATGCAACAAATTGTTACTCAGCATCAAGGACAACAAGAGGCAAAGACAAATGAGGGTGGAAGAGCAACAGAAAAAGTTGGAAGAAGCAAGGAAATATCTCAAAGAGTTGATTTCCAAAAAGGTGATCCAGGCACAGAAGATCAACTTACTGAAAAAAACTGTTGGGTGTAGTGTACCAGTGTACACAGTTCAAGAAGATATCATGCTTCACCAGATGCTGGTTAATCAGGAGAAAATTCAGAGAAGTAAAATCAAAGTGTTGGAGTCAGAGCTAAGTGCTCTAACAGGATTACCCTCAAGGTCCAAGCCTAAACTCCAGCGCACCAAACTGGCTTCCACAATTCACAACCTTGATTACAGAGAGCTGGAAAATAACAGCTTGTCAAAGCCTCCTGTGGGGGTACAAGAAAATATTATGACAACAACACGTCCAGCAAAAGTTAAAAACCCTGATGAGGTTTTTGGTCCAAATAAAGGATTGGGAAAGCCTAAAGAGTTTACTATACCAGTTGCCTGTGTCCGTCAAGTTCCTCCACTTGATTTGAGCAAGATACCTGATGATAGCCTGCCTGCTGTGGGGAAAACGCTTACCTCGTCAGCTGTCTGTGGTCAGAAAGGGAAGAAAAAAGTAGCCAGTGGAAATTGTGCTGCTAAACAAAACATGACCAAAGATCATGACAAAATTTCGAGAACTGTGACCCTTCCTGATATCGAGGACAATAACAAAATCAAATTATTTATTCCAAATATATTTAATTGCAAATCTATCTTATAATTGGTGTATCTTTTTTTTTCTTTTTTTTTAAAAGATGTTTTCTGGGATGTGTTTTATTGGCAGCATTTTGTAGAACTTTAGAAGTTTTAAATGGCTTTTTTTTTCTTTTTCTTTTTTTTTTTTTTTAAAGATGTTTTCTGGGATGTGTTTTATTGGCAGCATTTTGTAGAACTTTAAAAGTTTTAAATGTTTTTGTTTTATTTTTTAAATTTTTGTAATATCTGTTCAAACTGACCTGTAGGCCTTGTCAGCCACTGGCAGATTTGTAAGGTTTTTGTTATTGACTTTTTCTGATTTCTTCAGGGCACTGGTATATTTTTTGGGGTACCCTTTTGCAAATTTGTTGTATGATATAATTAGCACTTGTCGTAAGTGCGCAATTTACACATGTACTTTGTGCATGCATTTTGTAAGCATCCATGTTTTTTGTGTATTTTGCATGACCTTTAGTTATGTGAGGATTTTTAATTCTAGCATGAAATAAAAGACAAAAGTAATATCGTTCATTTTCATATTTCTTTAATTTTGAAAATGGAAATATTTATTATCATTTAACACATTTATACGAGATTTTTAATATGCTTATACAACTATATTATACTCCGCCTGAGTTTGTTCAACATACTCTTCATGGAGAGGGTTTTTTAATCCCAGTAGGGAATTTTCTTGCCAGATCGTATCATGATACCTTTCAGCAGTGTTTATATTTTCCTTTGAATCAGATGAAATAGTGCTGAGTGTATTACATTGTTTTTAAGGATGTCAACAACTCGACATCATGTCATTTTAAAGTATTTGATGGTGAACTAAAATGCTTTACAAGAAGTATATCTGAATGTACTAGTATGAAAGTATTGCATGTTTTGTTTTGTTGATTACACATTTTTACTTTAAGCCAACACTGCATTAGAGTAGAGCAATGAATGTTTGTATGTTATATTTTTTTTCAATCTAAAATATATTAAGATATTGCTTGTGAAAGTTGTGTTGATGTGAAATAAAATGATTAAATAAACTATAATGTATTTACAGAATTTTTAATTTTATTTTTTTTTGGTTATATACAAGCGTTATAAAATAGGATTGGGACCTGAGGTGGCGTGTGCCATAGTGTACAACCTTAGTTGGTACATTCTCCTGACGTCTTAAGTTTTGTAATTGTATTTGATAAAATGACCCCCTCTTGGACTTTCATTTTTTATATGATCTTTATGCCCTCGTCATGAAATGGCTTGGACATATAGTGATACCCTTTTCAATCATAATTGCTCTACTGGCGGGAGATGGGGGCCAATGGAAACATGTCAACATTGTTTTAGTGAAGATAGACAATTGCACATTGCTCCACATGGCACCTTTTTTTTTTATCTTTGTTAAAAATTTCAGTTGTGCTGGTGGACCAACGGCACGACGACAGGTTGCAGAAGAGTGTCAATATATAATTGAGCTCTCATATTGCCTTTAATATAATCTAGGCTATGTCTGTCCCCTTCTGTAAAGAGAGTAACTTCAATGATGACCAAGCGAGTTCTGCGCCACTGCAGGTCCAGTCTCACACGACCGGTTGCGGAAGCTCAAAGGTGAAGCGTTCACTTCGTAACCGGGAAGTCGTGAATTCAAATACTGGTCAACTCGGCAACAGTTGGAGTTAATTCGGCATTTAGTAAACCCGGCACCTAGTTAATTCGGCACTCGTTTTATGAATAGATGAATTTGTGTGTAATGAACAATATTTCTAGATTTCCTTCATATATATGTCTTATTTGTCTTCAACATTTATTTAAGAAATCATTGTCAGTGTTTGACACTAAATTTTTCAATGCTATTAAGTCAATAAATATCGGCAGCCGACGAAGTTTCTACTGTATGAATGACTGAAATCGCCAGCTCTAATGTTCTCTAACTTGATGCACAACATGATTATCAATCACACTGTTGTAACAATATTTTTAATTAATATATGTTATAATTAAGAAAATAAAAAATATATTTTTTAAAGAATTGTTTATTCAATATTACTGAAATCTTATGCTATAAATTGACGCATAGTTGCTTTTTGCATAATGGACTTCCGAAGTTTCTGTTAAATAAACATGTTCAGCGACCTCAAACATCAAGATTTTTTTTTTTTTTTTTTTTTTTTTTTTTTTTTTTTTACAAAGAGGTCTGAATTCAGGGGTAAATAAGTTGTCACTATATAAAACAGAAACTCGATTTATGCAATGAGCTTTTGTTCTTTGATGAATTGGCAATATATTTTAGCGTATTTTTTGTGATAGACAATAGATGTTGTGAAATGTGGAAAATTATTGAAATAATCAGATCAGATATGATTAGGCTTAATGCATGGCTTTCAAAACAATATTCATATCACAGTCAAGTTAGCTTCCACCACTATGCATATACCAAAATAGTAACTTATGCAAGTACAGCGGTACGAACTAAAAAATCTATATTGACATGCTTTATGTTCATATTCACATCAATAATCCCTCTCCCCCAGACATATCTTTTAGATTGACCCAGAATGCACCATTTTGAACCCTTCTCTTCAATTTTTTTCTCGAACATTCTTAATATAACATTATTATTCTACATTTATACAGCACTTTATCTAATTAAGGCAATTATCCAAAAGCGCTTTACATGTAAGACAATAAAACAAAGAACAACAAATTCATAAAATAAAGACATAACTTAATACAAACTGACTTTAAAATAGGTAGAACTATAGAAGTGTTGTATAAGTTTGTTTTAATAAAACGATTGATTTAGTCAATGCGCTTATTTGACGCTGCATGCTAAATGTGCTGTCGAAATACCCATTTAGGCAAAGTACCACGAATGAAAAGTAATCCGTATTCAGAATTAGTATGCCAAGAACAGCCTAACAATTGGTATGAAACACGTTAGACAGCATTTAACCCAATGACAGGCTGTATTGACAAACTATATAACGGCCATAGAATTTGCGATATTCTCACTTTGAACGAGACTGTTGAAACCCCCGCAACATCAACTTGCTTGTCAGTAGTCTGCATTGAGTAAAAAAAATGATCATACGCAGAATAAGCTCTTGCGTATCGAATCAATTGAAATATATAAACACCATATGCAGGGGATATTGAAATATTTTAATGATGGAGAAGCTGAGATCCTGTTTGCCATAAAGTTGAGGTTAACATCTATGTTCAATAAAATGAAATGTATATACATTTGGTAAAATAAAGAAAATGATGTCTAAAAGTTAAAATTTTTAAAACCATTAACTAGTTCAGTAATTTCTTTTTTATATCTAATAACACAACATATATTCAACATTAATTAAAATTGTACATCAAACATAATATTATATAAAAGTCATAAAATCACACATCACAGTGATGGAGGGCCGTAAACGTTGGATCATCCCTGCACCAGATGGCTTGCATTGATGTCCTTGTTGCAGTACTGCTGCCAAAGTTCAAATATACGTCCTTCCACTTGACGGGTTCTCTTCCGCTGGTATCGCTGCACCTTGCCTTCTGATACCATCTTCATCTGATGGTCGATGTCCACTGCCTCTGTGTACAGTATACATGCAAGATGGTAGAAAGGAACAGGTCCCCTGGTTGCCACACTGGAGTTAAGTCTTCTTGAGATTAGTGATACATTTAACTAATACTCAGGTGACCGATAAGGCCGGTGTGCTTCTTTTTTTAAAATTGAAATCATACTTCATCATGCTTTGAAATGTTTACACACTGTTGATGCCAAAGACACATGGAAGGTGACTTGAGCTGAAGCTTCATAGCTAATGTTGTCGTCTTGTTGTGCTGGGGTGGAGAAGCTGGCGGTGATGGAGGTGGATAAGCTGGTAGTGCTGGGAGTGGAGAAGGTGTTATTGCTGGGGGTGGAGAAACTGTCATTGCTGGGGGTGGAGAAACTGTCATTGCTGGGGGTGGAAAAGCTGGCGGTGATGGGGGTGGAGAAGCTGGCATTGCTGGGGATGGAGAAGCTGGCATTGCTGGGGGTGGAGAAGCTGGCGGTGATGGGGGTGGAGAAGCTGACTGTATTGTCCGACATATATGACACGTCCACTCGAATTCTACCCGGTCTTTTACTACTTTTCTATACTGGGGTCTACTGATTCCTGATTAATTAGAACAAATCATCATAACTGACATTGACCATTTCTATGCAATAATTTTTGTTTTCTTTTTTTTATTATTATTATTACAAGTTTACAAATTTTTATACTGAATTATCTGTAAAAAAAAAAAAAAATGTGTTATTGCGTAACTTTGTCGAGAACTTTTTCAATTCCTTAATTGGCAGGATATCTAAGTATGTGTATTTGAAGAAACAAATCCCTATGGTAATCAGTTTGTAGCTTTCTACCAAATTATGCAAACAAAAGTAAAATTATTCATTTTAATTTCCCATATCTCGTTCAATTTAGAAATAAAATATACTTTTCAAACATATTGACAATACTACAAAACTCAGGTGCGAAACTCTTTAACAAAAATGTTTAAGCCTTGATACGAGTGTGTATATTTTTGGTGCTTTCTTTTTATTTATATTTGTAAATAACAGCTGATTAACAGAGGACTTATTAGTATACAAAGTCCTGTTATATAAAAAGATTGATACAGAGTTATATGCGCAAGTTTTGAGAGAGTAAATCTTTAAAAAATTCAAATTTCAGCTGTTTTATATATATATATATATATATATATATATATATATATATATATATATATAAATTTCGGTAAGAATATGAATTTTTGTATATAGACATTAAATTATGGACTGTAAATGATTGATTTACAGTAGTTTGTGCCAATACATATAAAAAAGTAAAATTGAACATATACAATTTGGTGTAGACTAACTGTGTAAAATATTTTGAACATACCCTCCATCTTCGTGCTTCCAGGAATACTGAAGCCCTGATGTTGATGGGTCTCCCCATTTATGTGTCATTACCCCTCGTAATTATCACCTCACCAGCCCTGGTTTACCCCCTTATAACCACCTTGTTGTTTTAACATTTTAATCATGGAATCGTTTACACTTTGATGTATCTTGCCTTTTTCGGCAAACATTTCTCATCAAATTTTATTTTTGATTATCACCATACATGTATCTAGTAGACAAACAAACATCATTGTCAAATAATAAGAGATGTATCAGATTTGTTTTTCTTTATTATTAAAACTGGTGACAGCCGCCCGCATGGCGCAGTGGTTAGAGCGTCTGGCTCAAAGATCTGATGATCCTTGAGTCGGGGGTTCGAATCCCACTGTGGGACGTGGGTGCCGGTCTTTCGGATGAGACCGTATAAACCGAGGTCCCGTGTCGCAGTAGGTGTGGCACGATAAAGATCCCTCCCTGCTCAAAGGCCCTAAGTGCCGAGCATAGGCCTAAATTTGCAGCCCTGTCACCGGTAATGGTGACAGCCGCCGGATAGCTGAAAAATTGCTCAGGCGGCTATAAACAAACAAACAAACAAAAACTGGTGACAAATTATTCAAAACAAGTTTCGAGTTGACCTGTCTCTGGTGTCGAATTCACTAGGTGCCGAGTTAACCAAGTGCCGAATTCACTTTTTCTTCAGGTGCCAAATTAACCAGATGCCGAGTTGACTTGCACCCGTGAATTCGACCCCGCCCGTACCATGGCTACGTCAAACCTAAGATGTTAACATAGGCAGTGATTTCTCCTTCGCCAAACGCTTGGCATTTAGAAGTGAGAATCAAGGGTCTTTCGGATATGACCTTAAAAACGGAGGTCCCGTGTCGCGGCAGGAGTTGGCATGTTAAAAACCCCTGAGCCCTGAGCATATGTCTAAATTTATGGTACTTCACCAACAACTGACGACATCTCGGTTTGAATGAAAAATTCTTAGGAACGTAAAACAAACATTCAATCAATCCGCCCCACACTGTAACGCTATTACCATCAAATGAGTAAAACGGTCACTGCGACGTTGAAAAACATTGACGCCCATCTGACCGGTGTAGCGTGCATCTTGACTCGTAAGAGAAGAGTCTTTACGTAGGAAACACATTTTAAGTGTGTCGTTGCAACCACTGAGTTTGAAGTCACGTCGATGACGATTACAGGGCATTCCCACTGCAGCAAGACGCGGTTTGATGTAATAGGAGCGGAAACAGTTTATTCTTGGATTTTGTGTCCTTGGTGTCTTATTTGCAGAGAGAGAGAGAGAGTGTGTGTGTGTGTATGTGTGTGTGTGCACTATTCTACTAGTAAGGGTTGCGCAACTGCTGCACGCTGCATGCTGCATCATGAAACGATCCTTACGAGATACCAAACATTAGGCCTGCCAGCGCGTTTATAGAGACAAGGGATTATGCTTTTGTGGACATTCAGAGCTTTTGCAGCAGTGTTTTGGGTGTTTCCAGCCAAAGAGTAACTATACTGCCCTCTTGTAATTGCGGTTGTAATTGTAGTTTCTTTTGCGTGTCAGAATAGAGACAAGATCACACTCATCATGCGTATAGTTTACATCAAGAAATATTGCAACGAAACATTAAAAATTAGAGAAACTCCTTCAAATGTTTTGTCAAAAGCACGCTAAGTTCAAATATTCTGCAGATTTGAGATTTCTGAAATCGTATTTGAGGAAGTATTTCCCATAAAGCCAAGTTTACTTTGACATGAATGACCAGATAATCCATATTTAGAGCGTTTCTAAATCTATCTAAATTGTATAGTTTGTATTTTGATTGAAAAATGTTGTTTTTAGGTTTTATGACGGATATTTTCAGATAGCTATCTAAAGCAAAGTGTTGACCTTAAAAAGTGTCAATTATTGTAAGTAATAGTTTTGTGTTCGTCAAAATTATCATTGTAATTCTTCATTTCACAGGTGCCTGTGGACTGACTGTATGTAATATTGTAACTATTTTCATTTAATTACTAATTTACTATACATAAAAATAAAATAAAAATAAATAAATAAAACTCTATCATTTTGCACCTTAATACATCTCCAAAGTTGACTTCATTAATATTAAACATATGAGTAGATTTTGGAGATGTATCAAAGGCGCAAAATCATGGCATATTTTTAAAAAAAAAATTTTTTACGTTTATTGGTGCATACGTATAGTAAAACGAGTAATTAAATGAAAATGGTTACATTTATTTCATAACTAACATATTTGTGAACAAAAAAGGGAACATACAATCCACTTGTGATTCTTTTTTTTTTTCCCCTTTCTTTTTTATTTAAGTGTACATACATCTATGATAAATCCAATTCATTGTTTCAATGATTCTTTAAAGGGGCAAGTGCACAGAACGTTAATAAATCATCTCCAAAACTAAGAAAAATACTTATAAAACTCCACACATGCAGTAAACCATCTCAATCTAATTAAAATCAGATTTTCTATATTCGTTACACTGGAGAAGGTGCAACAATTACAGAAGATTTTATTTTAATTAGACCATCTAAGATAAATGCATTGTTTTATGAATATAAATGTACCGTTATGGTAAATTAGATATAATTGTGCAGTTGAACTTGTTCATACCCCCTCCACTATTTCTCACACTACATGTCTGTGGACGCCCGGTGGCTTGCTACGCCTCTTAGATGTTTTTGGATTGTAAACGTTATACGAGTGGGTCACCTGTGTCGCTCTTATGACGATCCCTAAATCTTTCAAATGGTGCACTAAACCGTTCTAATTATTCACTTTTTTAGCTCACCTGAGCTAAAGGCTAAAGCGAGCTTTTCTGATCTGTTGTCTGTCGTCATCGGCGTTGTAAGTTTTTCACAATTTCATCTTCTTCTCCGGAAACATCGGACCAATTTCAACTAAACTTGACACAGAGTATCAATGGGTGAAAAGAATTTAAGTTTCTTCATAATTAAGAATAGGCAAAAACATGTGGCGTCATTTATAAACCTTTTCAAGAATCACTGGGCCAGAAAAGATGAAATTTATATGGAAGTATCCTGACATAATGAAAATTCAAATTTTTTCAAGTCATAGTCCCCGGACGTACGGTGAGGCTACAGTAGGGAAATAAAGTTTTACATGGGGATATATATATATATATATATATATATATATATATATATATATATATATCTTTGAAATTTTTATGGTCTAGAACACCAGGGTTATTCATATCAATATGCAAGCATCCTCGGGTAATTAAGAAATAGTGATAATGTTGTGGCATCTTTAAGAAATCTCAAGAACCATTGGACCAGAAAAGAAATAAATTATGTGAAAGTCCCCTTAATGAGTGGAGATTCAAAATTGTTCAAATTATCGACCCTGTGACCACCATAACGGATCAAAATTTTACATGGACATATATAGGAAAAATCTTTCCAAGAACAGTTGGGTTAATCATATTGATAAGCAAGCATCTGCAGGTAGTGTGGGTTCAAGTTGGTTTAAATTATGGCCTCATGGGTAAGGATGGACAACAAGACGAAAAGAAAGTTATTTATAGGAATACTGGTCTGTCCTATATAATTCATTATACTTCCTGGTCCGTCCTATCCAGATCATGATACTTCTTAGTCCGTCCTATCTAATTCATGATACTTCCTGCTCCGTCCTACCTAATTCATGATACTTTCTGGTCCGTTCTATTTAATTCATGGTACTTCCTTGTCCGTCCTATCCAAGTCATGATATTGTTTTATCGTAGATGTCACTTACTGTGTCTACTTTGTTCATAGACGTTAGATAAAATCATACCATGCTGTGAGGTTACGCAAACAAAGAGACAAATTAATTATTCCTTTTGTACACCTACATAGATTTTTCAACAATTCCTAATACTCTTTGGAGAGAAAAATCAGTCGCACATGCGAAATTTTAATTAACATGGGTATAACATTAAAGGCTACTTGAAATTCGTCCTAACGAATAAAATCCAATGTTTAACCGATTGCTCTATTCAGATGGGAATCCTAATATTTCTGCCTCAGCAGCATCTTTGAAAACTTACCATTGATCTCCGTAAAGCAAAGCGGAAAGTCACGCGCTGGATGAAGGTTCACGGATAAATAATCTTACTGTTGACGAGCAATCAATCTCACCGTCAAATTGCAAGTCTACTCAAAGGATAAAGATATGTTTAGCGATGAAACGTATCCCCACATGGTCTGATAAAAATCGTTATCTGTCCTCATCTTGTTCAAACAAAATTGCAGGAATCTGCTTTAATATCACATTGAACGTCTTTCTTGTTCAAATATCATGGTATGCTCTCTGGAAAACAAATTGTTAATGTTTCCCTTTTCCGGTTCAATTTTTTGAGCAACAATGGGGTAATTTTCATTTAACCAGCACACAGAAACCTAATCAGAAAGAATCTATCAAATTCATCAAAACATGGATTCGCAAGAATTCTGTTCGAAACCTGGTGTTATTTGGATTTGCAAACTGCGGTTGAAATCAACAGTCAACAGATTTAGTTCCTTCACGTACGCTTACATTATAGAACAATATGCAAATTCTTGGAAGCCATAGCTTATAACATAACAACTGTACTGCACTTAACGATTTGTATGGGACAGTTTATAGGAAGTGCATGAGTTAAGAGCCACTTCTAACTGGTCTCCAGTCCTGCAATCAAATGACGCATGGTCTGACTCGTCTCAGATTTGCTCTGTCTTCTGATCAGTCAAGTTTAAACAGCAATATTTATCCCTCTTGAATATTCAAACACGTTATTGACAGAAATAACTTAAAAGTTTTGCTACAAATTGATTTATATTTCAATAAAGGCCATATATTTACTGGTGTTTTATACCAGGAATAAGAAACATTGGTCAACAATTCACGAATTAAAATACAAAAGTATACATAAATTCGCTCGATCATTTGTTTTCAAGGTTCCATTGATCATCAGCTAGATTGATAAGTGTTAAAAATAATAAGACTCCGGCAAGGTTTGACACAAATCAATTAGAGTTTATCTCTTTTTTCACAAACTAAGTTAAGGCGGAAACCTTGATTATATTGTATGTACCATTATAAAGAATATATCAATATATCATTCATATTTCAGAATACGGCCCGCATCAAAGGGATCCCGTTATGAATGCTTTAATATCGATACCTTAATGAGGAAATCGTTACAGAACACAGAGCTGTACTTAAAATATTGAAACGAGACTAATTGGGTAAATAACATCAAATTATTAAATCGATCGACAATATCAGACTCTTCATCTAAAAACCTTCATGCCCAATTTCTTCTTGCACTACTCCATAGTATACTTTGGTGGTAAAGGTTTATTGTCGTTTTATTGAAATCTCTAGCGTTATAATCCTGAATGACATGGTGCAAACAGCTTTAAAAACGGAGAATAATGACTGCCTAGTTTGCTGAAAATCAATTAGACGAATTGTTCGATGATTAACACAAGGTTTCTATTCAACGTATTTCAAATAGACCAACGTATAAAAATCGGTCGTTGATGCAAAATGGCAAGAACAATTCTGCATAGATGTACGTCTGATTAAAGAATATATGACCCGTCAGGAATTTAAATAGTAAAAAGAAGGATTAAGTATTTATGAACAGTATACTTTGCTCCAGTGCTTTGTCAACTCACAGAGATTAGTATTCTGCTATCGTTAGTCAAACTTTCAGCAGACAGGTCAGATTTCTGAATATATGGATTTTCAATCTACTTATTGATTCACAGATAATGTTACAAAACAGTCAACATCGCACCGTGTAATTTACCTTGATGGCATGGAATTAAATGTTTTCCTGTCTGCTGAACTGATCATCAACATAAAGCACAATACATCAAATAAAAGACTATATTATTCATATTTTAAAAAAAAAAAAATATTCGCATTAAAACATGCAGGAAAGCATACTGGTCTTTGTCGTCTGATAGATGTATATATGTGCGTTTTTATTCCACTGAACGTAAATCATATATACTGGTACGCCACAGCCCCGCGTATGGTTTCCATACACCTTCAATCTACCTGTACATTCCACGCACTGATCGAGAGAGGGATCAGGATCACAAATGATACATTCACTTGACAAAACTGTTTTCGTATGACTAAAGATGTAAAAAAAAAAAAAAAAAAAAAAAAATAAATAAATTTAAAAAAAAAGACCTCTTGACTGTCATATTTGACCACTTGACTGTAGTCTTGGAACCTATTTCTTAAGTCTAATACCGTAATAATTAATAATACAGATGATATCATTATATTAGGTTATTTATGGAATAAAAACTTTATTGATCAGTGCACATATACATCTTAAGATATACCAATAACTTCACATAATATGGTTAATCTAAACCAAAGATAGCATAAAGACATTGAGTGTATAGGAATTGTCAGATATGGACGGTGTTAATTGGATAAATATGAATATAAAATGCTCAGAATACTGTTCAATGCAAACACTAAATACATATATACATGAAGCACAAATTATATATATTCAAGTCATTATATGCATACCTGGTTAAGCCGTTACCAGTCATACCATATGTGACAAAAAAGCTAAACGTAACCACGTGATAAAACACGACAAAATTGAATCGCCAATATGAGTAGAAAAATATGGAAAAATATCAATATCATATCAATGTTCTCTAGACTTCCCTCGAAGTTCCACCATCTCTTTACCATTTTCATCTTCTACGAACAATTTGAGTATATTCCTGGCAAAGGGAAACTCTTGGACTTCGTTGTCCGCATTTTTGTTTGCGTCGTTGACTGCCTCGGCCTTTGTTTTGAACCAGTCACCAGAAATTTCTTCTTTGCTTGCAAACCCTCCTGGTCCCGCGAGGAACTCTGCTCTCCAGCGATACCGCGGGCACTCCACAGTTTTATTTCCTGGCTCCGTTGACATTTTCCCCAAACTGACAAATGTCCCGAAAGCTTCTACGCAATATTTTTTTTTAATCCAAGTTACCAGTATCCTGTGATCAAGATTCTTTCACAGGTCGTGGAGTTTTCCTATAACCCCATCGACTGTCAGATTCGCTTTCAGATAACAAACTTCCTTGCAGTATTACCTGCCTGAACTGAACACACGGATTTAAAACAATGACATCGAATATTTTCCTTCACTCGTCAATCGTAAGCGAAACAGGGACGATGCATCAATATTTCATAGACGTCGAGTGATTCTAGGTTCCGCTTCCCTTCTCTTTATTACATGCACCCGTGAGTGCCAACGCGCATGAATCCGAGCAGAAACAATCAATAGACTGAAAATTCGATTTTACTGTATACAGCGGTGGAATTTCCTTTTAACTAAATGCTTACAAGTTTTGAAATCATATATCTGACACTGCCTTTATTATGATTCAAACTACGACACAACATTTTCCCCCAGAAGTTGTAGAGAATATTCAAAATGTTTTGTACACCGGTAAGAAAATACATAAAATGACTGGACATGTTGGGACAATCAAGACGTTTTAAATATCTATCTCGAGATCTTTGATTATTTTTTTAGATATTTACTGAAATATATTACCTAAGCTAAACTTTCCCGTTCTGATTAGCGATATCTTTTGAATAGACCTTTAATTTCAAGATTTAATGCGATAGTTTTCACAGGCTAATTCTTTATCACAACAATAGATTTTCGTTCGTTGATCCGATTCTTGCTGATTTCATTTTCAAATTAAGTGCAGGACCGCCAAATTTTCTTGGGAAAAAATAACTAAGTCAGCAGGGTATGTCTACCAAATTGATATATTCCGTATGGTTTAAATTTCATAGCCAAATGTCTAAAAACACGAGTTACCTAAGTTAATGCAAATGTATACAATATACCATAAAAATATTACGTCAATCTGTAACCATTTTTGGTATGCAAAAGTTTGTATACTTCTAATAAATTATGCGTTTGTTTTTAGATTGTCTTTACTCGTTGATCGAATCACGTACATGAAATGCAGTATCTGTTGTAAAAGTTATGACACAGACGTTCATTAATCTTCGAAGCCAGTCATTGTTAATAGAATATCATCAGCAAGGCGACACCCTTCGTGTGACCAATTTAGGTAAATGCAGAATCATTAATGAGACATCGTTTTAAGGACATGGACACAAATTTGGCCCAAAAAATATCAAGATATTTAAACTAATAATCTATAATTTGATTTTCGTGTAAAACATCGCAACAAACCTAAATTTCAAAAACTGACGCAAAGATGTACTGTATTTGATACATTTAAACTCTTTGTTTTAAAAAAAAAAAAAAAAAAAAAGGTCAGACCTTGAAGTTATCTACAGTGAAGACAGACCTAAGTACTTTTGGAGTCAGACCTTGAAGTTATCAAAAGTGAAGAAAGACCTAAGTACTTCCGGGGTCAGACCTTTAAGTTATCTAAAGTGAAACTGACCTATATACTTCCGGGGTCAGACCTTTAAGTTATCTAAAGTGAAGCTGACCTATATACTTCCGGGGTCATTAGAAGAACTTCTGATGACTTCAGATACAGATTGTTTGATGGAGTCTTGTTTCATATTTCATGGATCGAACACACGATTGTTTCTACGATGATCGATTGTCGTAGACATTAGTATGAACAAGCGAGCTTTCTTGGAACTGCCTAATAATATAGGAGATATAATGCAGACGTCAATGGCTTACGTTAAGATTGGTGGTAACCTTCAACTATATGTCCTAAATTACAGGAGGATCTCCCTCACAAGTTAAAGAGAACTTTATTGCAGTTTTATTGTTAAAACCAAATGAAATATATGTATATCATCTGGAAATCTTGCTCACATGTCAACAGATGATCCTAAGGTCAGCACGAGCGCTACAATGAGACGTTTTTCCTGAAATATCAATCAGTAGGTCTAACCTTCGACAAATATCTCCCCGCCTTACAAATTATAAATAACAACGGTTATCGTGTTCTTTCAGAGACTCTTCATGTGAAATTTCATTGCTAAATCGTAAACTGTAATTGAATAATCACCGGGTTTAATTAATTGATTGATTATTTTTTGCTTTCCGCCACACTCAACAATTTTTCAGCTATCTGGTGGCGTCCAGTTTTTGTTGGTGGACGAGAGAACCCAGATACAATGTACCTGGGAAGAGACCACCGACCTTCCGCAAGTAAACTGGCCATTCATTTCTTACCATATAACGTTTTGATCTATGGACTACATTGTATAAATAATATTGGCCGTCGTTCTGTCATAGAATCTCTTCATATGAAGATCCATTGCTAAAGGTCAAGCGCCATCTGAGATATCCGGAAAACCCTGTCCTGTCATATGACCTTGTCATTTGTCATTTTAACCTTGGAAATAATTGGAGTTATCTTTATAGCTTAGTTTATTAATGTTTTATTCAATCATAGAAAAGGATTGGACAGCGTGCGCAGGGTCTTTAAATGTCCTCTCCATAGCTTTATAGTCGCAAAGAATCTTCTTGTAAAACTCAAACAGCATTAATTGAGATTTTCTCCTGAAACCAAGTTAAATGCATTACGTACATACAGACGGACGGATAGACAAGCGGAGACAGACCCAAACTGATGTCCCCTGCTTTCGCCAATTCTAACAGCGGGGACCAAAAAAGCACATTTGTATTGCTTCTATGAAGCAAATATGAATAGAAAAAGCTTTGATTTGAAAGCATCTTTATCTCGAAATAACCTGGCATTTACGAGTCAAAAATACAGCAATTTATACCTAATCGATGTACCCAGAAGTTTCTAATTGCAATCAGAACATGCTCTTTAGACATTTCCTACTCATGTCAAAGCCTTTGACACAACTATCAGATCATGAGCGCACCAACCTGTCAGATATAACCTTTAGAAAGAGCAAGTATTATTACAATAAAACCTGATAGTCTGGTGGTTAGTCTGTCAATATTGAGATGTTCACGAAAATGTGTGGCACATTTTAGAATTTTTTAAATTTTTATAACATTGACGGTAGAGAGATGGATACCCATACCTTCTGGGAAAACTTAAATAGATGTAATGGATACTGATCAATATAAATGGTTAATGAAAAATTTACGTATCGAAAGTACATATGCAGGTACATATTGCTTTAGCACATCTTTAATCATTGTTTTGACCAGACAAAAACGGCATGTTTGGTTTAATATTAGCACTTAATCAATGAGTACTAGTATCACAAATACAAGTTGTACCACGTAGACGTCACAATCAGTCACATCGGCACAGGACTTCGTGTCAAATACTGACTCTGGAGCCTCCTCCTTGGACCTTCAAAATGGAGAGAGAGTGGAGCCTCGTTAGAGACTGTCAAAGGTGGATTCTGTCTGTCATTTCAATTTCCTGTATTTTTCTGGTTCTGTGCTGTCCAATAAATTTGAGCAGCCCAATGTATCAAACTACCTAGTGGCTGAAAGGTCAAAATTGACATATTGATATATGTTCTATATATGACTTAATGCAGTTGACAATTGTAAGAAACATCACTGAGCCCGCTACAGTATGAATTTCTAGTCCTTTTACTATTCTGACTCTCGGTGTATATTTTTAGAGATATAATTAAAAGTAAGGGGTGTTATACCAGAAAAATAACAAATTGATTACCCATATATGTCATCGGATATCTAAGTGAACACAGTGATGGAGTTATATAGAAACAGCATCAGGGGTTCGATAACATGTGATATATTGTGAGCTTATGCTGACAAATTTATAATCATTTATAATTATACATAAAAGTTTCAAGGCAAAATGTAAGAGGGCGGGAAAAGAAATTATTTTTTCCCTCTTACGAAGAGGGGTTTAAATGAGAGAATCTGTTTCAAATATTAATGGTATACATATAATTTTCAATCTTTTTGTCCCAGTAAATATAATAAGATTTATAAAATGTTGCTAAGGAACTATTTTCTCAATGACAATTATTTATTATTTTCATTTCGTTTAGAAACAATGTGAATATTGTGATGAAAATACATGTAATTTAAACCCTATACATTCCATTATAATTAAGTGTGCCATTATAGCAACAATGCTTGTCAGATTGTGATACGGGTTGTGTATCATAAATCTATTTAGTGTAGATGCATCCAGTCTCTATATCATTCTGCTTTTAGTTTGTAGGGAGCTTCAAAGGACTATGTTTTGTTTGGTAACTTTATATTTTAGCCACAGACATTCCAAACAGCCAAGATGTCGTCGGAAATTGAAATGACAGGTTAATTTATGTGTTGAAATTCACTCCAAAAGCTCCACCCCAGACAATCTCTTATGACAAGAGGCTCCATCCTTTCTCAGCGGCACTATTGTTGAACGGTTGAACTAAATAAAACCCGATCGGGGAAACTTCACAGAAGTGTATACAATAACAGAAATACATTTGCAAAATACATGTATATTCACCTTCATTAAATGTCGCCATCGAAAATGCTGTATTCATGCATCAGTATGTGTGTACATAAATTTGTATTATATCTATTTTCCACATGTTGTGTTTGAATCCAAAATAACCTGAAAACTTATGTTAGTCAACTTTTTTAAAACATACCTCAATAATGTGAACCTTCAATTCGCAAATGTCAAACATGTGTATACTTTTCCTATAATTCGCACAATTTCAAACTTGGCGGTTAACCAAACCGTTGAGAGGGTCACCTTTAGCAACTGACACAAAAATCATGTCGATTACCTCCACAGCGACGTCGTGCCGATTACATTAAAAACTAGCGTATACGTAGTGCCGATTATCTTGACACAGCGTGGTGTCGATTACCTTGACAGCAACGTAATGTCGATTATCTTGACAGCAACGTAGTGTCGATTAACTAGAAACTAGGGTATATATAGTGTCGATTACCTTGACAGTGGCGTGGAGTTCATTACTTTGGCAGTATAGACCTTGCTCCGATTATCTTGTAATGTTGTGTTGTTTACCACCGACAGAAACGTCGTGTTGATTACTTTGATAGTAATTTGATAGTTATGTCGTGCAGATTACATTGATAGTAACGTCGTGCTGATTACTTTGACATTAATTTGACAGTTATGTCGTGCAGATTACATTGACAGTAACGTCGTGCTGATTACTTTGATAGTAATTTGATAGTTATGTCGTGCAGATTACATTGACAGTAACGTCGTGCTGATTACTTTGATAGTAATTTGACAGTTATGTCGTGCAGATTACATTGACAGTAACGTCGTGCTGATTTCTTCGATAGTAATTTGATAGTTATGTCGTGCAGATTACATTGACAGTAACGTCGTGCTGATTTCTTCGATAGTAATTTGATAGTTATGTCGTGCAGATTACATTGACAGTAACGTCGTGCTGATTACTTTGACATTAATTTGACAGTTATGTCGTGCAGATTACATTGATAGTAACGTCGTGCTGATTACTTTGATAGTAATTTGATAGTTATGTCGTGCAGATTACATTGACAGTAACGTCGTGCTGATTTCTTCGATAGTAATTTGATAGTTATGTCGTGCAGATTACATTGACAGTAACGTCGTGCTGATTACTTTGACATTAATTTCACAGTTATGTCGTGCAGATTACATTGACAGTAACGTCGTGCTGATTACTTTGACATTAATTTGATAGTTATGTCGTGCAGATTACATTGATAGTAACGTCGTGCTGATTACTTTGATAGTAATTTGATAGTTATGTCGTGCAGATTACTTCGACAGCAATGTCGTACTATTTAACTTTGATAGTGACGCCATGCTGATTACTTTGATGGTAACGCCGTGCAAATTACTTTAACAGTAACGCCGTGCAAATTACTTTAACAGTAACGCCGTGCAGATTACTTTGATAGTGATCCCATGATGGTTACTTTGATAGTGGCGCCGTGCTGGTTACTTTAATAGTAACACCATGGTGATTACTTTGATAGTAATGTCGTGCTGGTTACTTTGATAGTGACGCCGTGCTGGGTACTTTAATAGTAACACCATGGTGATTACTTTGATAGTGACGCCGTGCTGGTTACTTTGATAGTAATATCGTGCCGATTACATTGATAGTAACGTCGTGCTATTTATCTTGGTTTTAAGCATTATCGTACTGAAAACAATGGCAGTCAAATGTAGACCCACGCATGACTATGCTGCTGATTTTACACTCTCTATATACATTGTTCTTTGAACCTAAAATCGATAGTAATTGTATAATTTATGAATCAACAGTTGTTGATTTGAATATATTGACCGAGATACATGTATTTGCACGTACTTATCCTGTGTCCACTATTTCTTGCAATTAAGGATTATTGTACCATTCCTGAAATTTTTGGCGTCGGAATTAAAATCTATCTTCTCTTTGAATATTGATAAAATAGTTTCAGGGCAATAATTTATTATTCAGTTTCCATTTTTACTCAGTTGTTTTAGCGGTAACTCTAACGTTGAATGAAAAATGCATAAAGCAAAAACTGATTTTGTTTGTTAAAAAATACTATGTATCTTTTAAAATCCTCTCAAGTTCACGTTCTACTTTGAACATTTTAATGCAAGAAATATCTCGAGCAGAGATCGAAGAGTTCACAAAAATGTATGGGGATTATGAATAATTATTTACGATTAGACGTCAGCTCTCTGATCTTCTATGTGTTCATAATCCTCTATGAATTAGTCATGACTTAAACAATACATTGCTTATAAGGCGTGTACATCCTTTATTCTATTTTTAAACACTGAAAATATTAAATAATTTATAAAGCACTGCCAAAAGTATCATTGTTTTCACTTAGTACTTCGTTCACATTAAATTGATTAGAAAAGTACATTGTTAACTCGATATATTTGCTTTCCCGGCATGCATTGCGAGTTTTATCACCTCGTAAAAATATTTTGTTTTTCATTCATTAACTGAGAGTCGAGAAATGATGGTAGGTGTCACCTCAAAAACGGATATACCAATATCCGGTAGTTCATTATGATAATTATAGGCTAATATCAACTACATAATTGGGACAAATAATTAGCTTCTGATAGGCACTGGAACAAATCGTGGTGCAACTCTGACACGAAAGGAAATTGGCGTTGTCAGAGGTAAATTAGATGTTACTAGGTGGCGACCTGATTTCCTCCTAGGTTAATTAAATTGGAGTCCCTAAACGAACTAGTATGATGATACAGGTATAATTACTTCAGTGTATTAATTGGTGATTCTAAATATCATACTAGCCATAAATTTCTCCTCATGGTATACAAAAATCACATTTACAACAAGTACTTGTAAACAATTGTATGTACTGTTTAATAATCATGTATACGTACGTTATATGCTCAACACCCCCCCTATCTATCTATCTATCTATCTATCTATCTATCTATCTATCTATATATATATATATATATATATATATATATATATATATATATATATATATATATATAATTGCAAATAATCAATATTCACCCTGACATAGAATTCAAGAATTCAATACAGAATTTTGATACCTTGGGCTGTTTACAAACATTCTTTGAGAAATTAACAACTGCAAGTTCAAGAGATTGAATCACTTCATTATGATAGTCTCAAATTATTTACATAAAGAGGTATATAGGCTTTTTATTTTCGAGAGAACCATTAACGGTCAGTTTCTATGGAACTACGAATTAACGTGCCAGCATCTTCAAATAATTGAAAAAGATCATTGACTTTCTTCAAATAATTATAAGTTTAATTCCATCAGAGTGGTGAACAGTTCCATTATTACGTCACATTAGGAGCATGAATATAATTAATTCTATCAATGTGCGATATAGGAGTCGCAACTGTATCGCTTCAGTTCAATTCATTTCTTTATCAACCTGTGGCGTAACAACAACAGCCCATCCGAACTAATACAAACATCGCAGAAGTAGGTTAATTTACAGAAGAACATAGAACGTATACGTATGACACTAATACAAAAAGATCAGAATTTCTGTTGACATCAAAACTCCATGCTGTTTCTGCTGACATCAAAACTTTACATTGTTTCTGTTGACATCAAAACTTTACATTGTTTCTGTTGACATCAAAACTTTACATTGTTTCTGTTGACATGAAAATTTTACGTTGTTTCTGTTGACATTAAAACTTCACGCTGTTTTTGTTGACATTAAAACTTCACGCCGTTTCTCTTAACATCAAAATTCCATGCTGTTTCTCTTGACATCGAAACTTCAGAGTGTTAGCTGACCTGTTTTTGTCAGAAAAGAGTACGATTTGTGGGAATTCCAACAGATTAAATTGGAATGCCTGATCTCCAAAGACTACATAGATATTGTCAATGAGAAACATCGTTTCAATACGTGTATCAACTTTAGGGCACTTGTGCGTAGAATCAGGACAGTTTAAACAAAGTATGTAGCTTTCTGAACACTTGAACTTTGCAAAAATCGAGACACAATATGCATCAATAACAATGCTACTTATATACCAAATAAAGCTCTTTTACCCTGGTCAGATTTTTTCAGCAATGGTAAATATCATTAATACCTTTAAATAATTAGCTGTGCTTTTAATTATTTGGGGCATAAATTTTTAGTACCATATATTTATTCATATTTGTTGATATCAATGAATCGAATTCTTGCTATCAATCACTTGCGTACATGTACAAAAAGTATGCAACATTGTCGGACAAGTCTCTATATTGTCTAAGAACGTTCAAGTATTGCAGGCTCTACATTTGAAAATCACAATAAACTAAAAATCTTGAACATGAAAACTATGATCGATGGGGATTCAGTGGAATAACTAGGTCTACGTACTTTAGCTCGATTATTAATGACTTCATGTACAATGAATCTCTGACAAAAGGTGAATGACTTAATTCAACTGCAGTTTATAGTAATTGTGATTTTAAAGTCAAATATATTGAGCGTCAAATGAACATAAACTCAAATTATTAAAGATATCTTTGAGATATCATCTCTCATTAATTAAATTCATGCGCGCATATTTGATTTAATGTTTAATGAGCGCATCAATTCAATTAATGCTCTCATCAATTCAGTTGATGCGCATTAATTTAATTAATGAAAGTAATAATTGATTTGATGCGCTCTTCTATTCAGATATTGTTCTCATCAATTCAATTGATGAGAGCATCAATGTGGTGGAAAGATTGCTAGCAAAAATTAATTTAGAGCTCGGTATAAATGAATCGATATCTTTAATTCTACTGAAGATATCTTTAATTAATTTCAATGTTTATGTATAAGGAATTAATGCGCACATCAATTCTTTTAAAGAGAGAAACAATTCAATTAAAGAAATCATTAATTCCTTTGTGAATATGCTGAATTGAAGATATCTCTAATTATATAGTTGCTCTCTCTAAAAAGAATTATTGCGCACATCAATTGAATTAATAATATCATTAATTCAATTGAAGAGAGCAACATTTCAATTATTGTGCGCATTAATTGAATTATTGCTCTCTTCAACTGAATTGTAGCGCGCATCATTTCAATTGTTGATATCAATTCATTGGAAGAAGCAACAATTCAATTATAGCGCGCATCAATTAAGCAGAAAAATTAATGATTGATTGTTTCTTTGTTTATTGATTTCCGCCGCACTCAACAATTTTTCAGTTATCTGGTGGCGGCCAGTTTTTGTAGGTGGAAGAGAGAACCCAGATACAATGTGCCCGGGAAGAGACCACTGACATTCCGAAAGTAAACTGGCAAACTTTCTCACATATATCGGCGCGATCGAGAATCGAACCCACGCCGACAATAGGTGAATGGCCTTGTGATTTTAATAATAATAACCTTTATTTACCCAGGATAACACAATTAGCATACAACTAGTTTTCATTGTGGTCCTGCGTTAAAACATGTATACAAACAAATTTTGAGCGCAATGCTCTAACCACTCGGCCACGGAGGCCACCTGAAAAATTAATGATATCATCAATCAATGCGCGCAATAATGAAGAATTGAAGATAACGTTATTTGAAGAGATCTTTAATTGAATTATTGCGCGCATCAAATGAATTGATGATATGTTCAAATAATGAAAGATATCTTCAACACGCCGGTTTCGAGATGTGAGCTCTTCTGTGTAGGAGGTGCCTTTAGTGGAACTTTGAATGCCTAAGTGGGACATAGTGGACTTGCAGTAAGTGAGGAAGATGATAAAATGTATTAAAGCGGATTCTTTAAATATTTGAAGTGTAGAAAATACAAAATACTATCGAAATAAATATTTTACTATAGTGGAAATATTTAAACAATGTCATATTTGCAAGTAATATCCTGGATATGATATGTACGATTAACGAAATAACGTGATATCATAAGAATTTCAGGTATTTAATTACTCCCTGAATACTTATCATTGATCTAGTCTGTGTATCAGTCAAATTCGGGTGATGAAACTGCTTATGAGAAACTTAATGAGCACATTCACTTATGCAGTGATGAATATTTGTCCCACTCCTGCAAGTTAGAAAAGTGTTTCCCGCCTTACTATGCACAAGAGTTCTCCAAAGGGAAACAACTCCGACGTATCTCGAAACTGGTGTATTGTTTGAGTTTATGTTAATTTGGCGCTCCATAGTGAATAGGGGTCCGGTAATATTCCACTCCATGCTTTCAGTGTCCTTTATCCACAAAATATCCAGTGGGGATCCGGGTTATAGTAAGGTCTTTAGTACCCATTGTTTGTCGTAAAAGGTGACTAACTGGGGCGGTCTTTCGAATGAGACCGCAAAAACCAATTTTAGTCACAGCATGCAGGTATGATACGATATAGGAAAAGGCCGCAAGAGTATAGACCTAAATCTTGCAACCCTTCAATGGCAATGTCTCCATATGAGTGAAAAATTCTCGAGCGGGACGTTAAACAACACACGACCAATCAACCACAAAAAATAAAACTCTTTCCGGGAAAGTTTCCATTCCGGTTCTAACTTTGTATGAAACATTTAATTTCCTGTTTGAAATCGAACAACCGTACGTTTTGAAATTAGAGATTTTATTTCTAAACATTATACACACTATGGATGACGAAAGAAGAAAAATGAAGCAGTTGATGAAAGAGAAAATGTAAAGTTACCTTTCTGATTTTATTTTACCTAGATCTACACGAAACATTATTTGTAACGAGCTTTATTCATCCAAACCAAATCGTTAATATTTTTTTGTTTAGTAATGTGTGTTATTTATACTACCGATCATTAAAACATAAAGATCATTCACTAGTTGTATCAAATGGATCGATCGCCGGTGGCCAGAGAGCTACAGTTGATAAAGCACCTGACTGGAGATTCAGGGGGTCTGGGTTCGAATCTCGGTCTGGTCCGTTACATTTTCTCCCTTCCAGTTACACAGGTAATGGTGATATCGTGTTAAATTCATATCCTGAAAATAAAGGTGATAACAAATAAAACTAACCTCTCTGAGAAATGACTCGTACAGAAAGATCTTCCTCATCAATAAAAATTCGGCCATCCCCATGGAAATTGAATGCAAAAGTACCTGCTGGTTCGGACTGGATGAATTTGACATATTTCTAAAAGAAATGTGTGGACATTGCGAGAAATTAAAGCATCATTAATGATATCCCATTTTCTACATGTAGTTATATATATTTATAGTGTGTACTGACTTAAAATTATATTTTTAGTCATTGATTTTGCCAATGTGTTTTTCACAAGCAGTGTAGTGCAATGATAAAACAGAGCATGTAGTATGAGGGCTGATTGATATGTTGTGAACTTTGTATTAAAGGAGATTAGCATCGATGTCCTTTTTCAGCCCTACTATTCCCTGCCTATTTAAGGCTGTGTACCCAAGGACTGGTGTCATTTGGCCTGTTTATATCAACGTGGTAGCACTCTAAAATAAACAACGCAAGTGACTTTTGCAAAATGAACAAAATTGGTGAAAGAGTAGTGATCTAATATTTGCATAAGAAAGGTCTAGCACCTAAGGATGGTAGCAACTCTAGGGAAAGATGCCTTTTCATATGCTACAGTAAACAGGTGGATGGCAGAATTTAAACATGGCAAGCAGAGCCTTGAGGATGGCACCCATCTTGGAAGGCCTGTCATGTTACAACCCCAAAATGGTCAATAAAGTCCTTGATAGTGTTATGACTGACAGGTGAGTTACAGAAAGATATATAGCCAGTACAGTTGGATTTCACAGGAAGGAGTATATTCCATTCTGACAGAGGATCTTGCAATGAGGAAGCTTTCAACCTGTTGGGTACCAAGACTTCTGACAGTTGATCAGAAGCACACCAAATGCATGCGAGTCCATCATTTCACCCCAGAGGCTAAACAACATTCTAAACAATGGAAGCACCCTGGTTCACCCCAGAGGCTAAACAACATTCTAAACGATGGAAGCACCCTGGTTCACCCCTGCCAAAGAAGGTAAAGCCTGTTCCATCAGATGGAAAGTTTATGGCCTCAGTTTTGTGGGATACTTATGGTATTCTGATGGTAGATTATCTCCAAAAGGGACAAACAATCAATGGCACATACTATGCATCACTTCAGAGGCAGTTACGGGAAAATATTAAACTCAAGTGTCGTAGAAAACTCAGTATAGGTGTGATATTACACCAGGACAATGCCCTTGTTCACAAGTCTGTTATTGCTATGGCTACCATTAATGATTGTGGTTTTAAATTGATTGAACATCTGCCTTATTCACCTTGATCATTCAAACTTTCATCTATTTCCAAAACTGAAAATGGCCATTTCTGGTACCCACTTTCAGTCAAATGATGACGTCATATATGCAGTGGAGGACTTTCTGAACAGTCAAGAAAAGGACTTCTTTAAAAGTGCCATTAAGGCCCTTAAACATTACTGGCAAAAGTATATAGATACTGAAGGGGATTATATTGAAAAATAATGCAATATGTCTGCCAGAATTCAAACCCTTACATATGAGGCTCACAACATATCAATCAGTCCCCGTAATATAAAATTATTACAACATTCCCTAATCCTCAATTTCTTATATCATCTCATTTTTTTTCCCCAGAACCTACTCTATAACAATTACAAAACCTAACTAACATAACAGGGCAGCTACCAGGGATGGGGCCCTGACTAAGCTCCCTCTAAATACATTAAAGTTTACCCTAAGGTACCACGCAGGGTACCTATATACTATTTCATTTATTAAATATATAATTTTCAGTAAATTTAAAGAACATATAGATTATAAATTTTTCAAAATTGTATGATAATAAATGATGTAACAAAGCAATGGATTTTCTTAGAATATACATTCATAATATATAATTATGACAACATTCCCTAATCCTCAATTTCTTATATCAACTCATCTTTAGCATAACAATTCTTCATTATTATTTTTTATCAATAATTTTGATGACCAAAGTGTAAGCAGTGTTGAAACATATCCTGAAATTACACATGTGCATTAAGTTGTTATTTTTGTAAACATTTTTAATTTGTTTTAAAATTTTATAATTAGGCTTAACTTGGCCATATTGACCCCGATACGAAAAAAAAAATAGTGTGGAATATATTCAAAGTTTTGCAAACTGAACCTTCTAATAATGCAAAAAAATTATTAGTGATGGTTTGTTGTAAAATTTTATATTTTCATACTCTCTGTAAATTTAGTGGCAGTTTTCCATTTGAAATATTATCATTTTGTAGTAAAATATTGTCAGTCACATAATTAGAGAAGCTTGCGATGGGGGTTGATCAAGATATAGGTACATCAGGTTCTAATGAACTAAACATGTTAAATATCTTTTGTGTAATCTTTGTCTTTGAAATCTATGCTTCAGTTTTCATTCAAACTTTGAAAAGCGAAGTTTGTGTCAAGTAACTTACGTTGTACTCTTTGAACTCTTTACATGCCAGCTACATGTAACATGTCACTGTGACCAATAAAAAGATCCAGGCTTTATAATATGTGCATTTCAAAAATTGTAATTGTGACCCAGCTGTACTGAGTTTGTGTGCATTTATCGTTATTTATGTAACAACCCATTCCCCAACTTTACAGTTTGATGAAATGAACTTTTTTTTTCTGAAAATTTTTCTTCACAAAATTGAAGAAAGTGATGCTAAATTTTAATATTAGATAAAATACAATCTGTTAGAACTCAGTATTAATAAATATAAGTGTTGAGTACATAATTTTCATGAAGTTCAGGACTGCAGAGACAGATATGTCCCAAATGCCAGTGTAAGGGGAGTAACTGCAAAAATGTAGGCCCAAGATGAGGAGGAGGGGGGGGGGGGGGTTGGCACAAAAGGGTTTGGCAAACTTTCTCTGAGAAAATTTCACTTGTTTAAGATGTAAGGGTTTCCTGACCAGTGTCCATGATGTTTTCATTCTTTGATTACACTGACTGTAACTGGAAGAGTTTTGTATTTGAAGGGAAGGAAAAGATGGAGCGATGGATTGGATGTACAAACAAAGCAAACCAGAGAGTAATGACTATCTCCTGGGGAAACGAGTGGACAAGCATATTGAAGAAGCTGTCGAAACTGTTAAAGATGGTATCATAATTAACATACTGTTTTGTTTTTAATCATTCATTACGTTTGTGAATGAATGTAAATTTTCATTTTGAAAATGAATTCATTTGTCATGTATACATGTAGCAACAAACCACACATATTACAAGATTCAAAGAATCATTCTTCTAGATTTTAAATGTATATATGTTTCTGTAGATTTATATTTTATGTGGTTTTCCATTAATTTCTAGATGACATTGCTCTTTTCAATGAGAGAATCAAAGCCAACATTGAACTTGATATGCAGAACAAAGCAAGAGAAGATCCACTGTTTGCCATTAGGTAATTCAAAATAAATTTTGACTTGGTATGTTTAACATTGTTGCAAGTCACGGCTGAAATGTACGCTCCTCTCCCTTTTCACTTGTGGCTCTCTGCATGAAAAGTGGCTCTCTTTGTGAAAATTTTCTTGTTTCTCATAAATGTGCACGACACAATTCAGCCAATCACAGAGCTTATGAGCACAGGTTAGTCAGAAATTTAAACTGTTCAAAGAATGTGAGCCAATTCCTCTTGACTAATCGGAACTCTTGTTCTTCCACTTCTTCCATAAACCAACCAAAACAGAACCCATAGGTATACAGATATGGTGATTTTGACATTAAACTGTTAACAAAGGAATAAATAGACGTGTTGGGGTATCTGATTTCTTTTCAATGATAGTTTCATTGCATAAAGCACAGTTAAGTTTTCATAACCACAGCTATTATTGAGTTAAACAAGGCTGTACTATTTATAAATCAGATCTTCAATTTTAGGATAAGAGTGAAGTCTATTGGTCAATGAATTATATCATTCTCGTCATGCACATCATGAGAAATGAGAAATTTTTAATGCATAGAGCAACAGGTGAAAAGGGAGAGTAGCATATTCACTCATGCCTTGCGATGATGGTTTAACAATTATTTAAAGATTATGAAAAGTATCTATATAGCCATAAATCCAAAACAAAATATGTGTATCATTATATGTATGCTCAATCATAATATTGGTGTAGTGTTGTTAGAGAAAGATAAGCAATGTCAGTCACAATTTTGGTTGGATTTATTTCAAAATTACAGAGAGGGTTTGTAACAAGTTGATATTTTCACAATTATCTAGAAAGAGGGAAGAAGATGTCAGGAAGAAACTTCTTGAAAATCCTGTGAGAATGAAGCAGTTACAAAAAAACGTGAGCAGCTTATTTCAATATTGATATCCACAATTCACATATGTGCATTTCTTTATTTGCAAATACTTACATAATTTATGACTGATCTTTTAACCTTGCTGACACGTTGATTTTTCCTGTTCCAGTTGGAGAAGCAAAAAAAGAAAGCCAAAAAGAAGCACAAAAAACATGACAATTCAGATGATTCTGATGATGATCTGATGAAAAAATATCTTAATATTTTGAATAAAAAACAAGGTAAGACAGAAAATGAAGGTAGAGAATCAGGCAGAAGAAAACGTGAGAGAGACCATGATCAAGATAGGTCTTCAAAGCATCAAAGAGAGTCAAACTACAGAGAGAACTCGCATCATCACAACACATCTAAATCCAGGGCCCAGAAAAGGGATTCAGATAGACGAAGTGAAGAATCTGAAGAACGATATAGAGAGAATTCAGATGACCATCATTATAGAAACATCTCTGATTACTCACAAGCTAGTAAGTATAGGGACTCCTCTGATCGCTATAGAGATGATAGGAGAAATTTATCGCATGGATCTTGGCATAACTCTGAAAGGCATGAAAGAGAGCGAGCTCATGACAGAAGGCAGAATGTCAACAAAAGCAGGAATTCTGATCAGAGGCAAACAGCAGCATACAGGGGAGTTCAAAGAGATAGGTATCATTCATCAGACAGTGAGTCAAAGGAAGTCAAAAGAGGCAACTACAATTCAAGGAGAAGTAATGGTGAAAAAAGTAGGCAAAGAGCTGAAAAGAAAAGACATGCATCATCTGAATCTGAACCAGATGCAAGAAGCAGATCCGATGTAAAAGAGGCAAGGGTTAGGAAGAGGTGTAGTTCATCAGAGAATGAATCGTTTGATAAATTCAGACACAAAAGAGATTCAAACAGGACTGTTGCTTCAAACAGACATGATTCATCCAATAGTGAATCAGATTCTGAAGAGGAAAGAAGAGAGAGGAGTAAAAGAAAACCTTTGCACAAGCCAAACCAGCACACTTCATCAGACGGCATGGAGACATCACGTACAAAGAGGAACACACTGGGTACTAGTAATAATATGTCAGAGACATCAAGTAGCACAGATTCAGACAGCAGCAGTGAATCAGAGAAGAATCCAGTCAAACAGTATGGTCTTATTGTAAGTTCATCTTTCACATTTTTCTAGTAGAAATATGCATGCACTATTCAGGGCATTACTTGTCAGTAGAGGTGGAGTATCTTATATTTTATTTCATGAGTTTGGTTGTTTGATTGGACAGTGTATATTGTTTAATGTCTCATTTGAGAATCTTTCACTGGAGATATCACCATTGCCAGTGAAGGCTTGTTTTTCCTCAGCTTACTAATAAATGCATAATATGTAATGCTATAGTGAAATTAAATCATATGCTGATTTTCTCTCTATTAACAGAAACTGAAAAACTCTGAGCCTTCTCCAATAAAAGCAGCATCCACGTCTCCTAAGCACACAGGAAGAAACAGGGAAAAATCAAGGTCACCAGATCAAAGACGATATGACAAATATTCAAGATCAAACAGAAGGTCAAGGTCTCCAAGGAGGAGATCTAGATCTCCAAGGCAAAGGTCAGGGGTCAGACCACATCGAGACAAGAGTAGATCTCCAGTGAGACGGTATTGTTTTTTGTTACATATTTTCCTTTCTTTTTTTTTCTTTTTTTTTTTGATTTTCTTTCTTTTCTTTTTTTTGAGCTTATGAATTGAATCTTTTTGCCATATTGACAGTAAAAATATTGTGGTAGGTCTTGCATGATAAAAACATGGGCAGATATTTTTATCTACATAGTACATGTGCTTGTATTTAAAAATGTAATGAAATAAACATTTTTTTCACTGAGAGAAAAGCAAAAACTGTCAAGACTGCAAAAATGTGTTACAGAAATAGATATAAATATTTTGAGTTAAAAAATAATATATAATCACATACTTTACATGTATTACACTATGCAGACCTTACATTTAAATTTTTGTTAGGGGTCATCAAAAGGTCTCGGATTAATGTGAAATACGAATACATGTACATGAATTTTAAAATTTACACATATATGAATATTTCCATTTTCTCAATGTACAGAAGAACAATGGATATGATATTTCAGTGCTCCTGCCTTGAAATGACTGGAGCATATACTATAGTGATACCCATTTCGATCTTTCTGTCCCTCTGTTATGATTCAGTTTCCATTCATTATCCCTGCTAAATATGCACATATCCAACAGAAATTTGAGATATAGATACATTATGAGAATTTCTTTGTCAATATCCTCTTTAGTTCTGGTTGAATAATTTTTGATGAAGTTGTGTCCCTTGGACTTCAAAAATTTCAAACAATTCATAGTTACTGCTCATTATATTGGTCATACATGGAAATTCAGGAAATAGATACATCACGAGAATACACAGGTTAAGTATGTATTTGACTAAGGTCAAGAAATGTTTGGCAAAGTTTAAATAATTCACAGTTTCTGCTCATCATCTTCATCATACATGGACATTTTGAATTAAAAATTTGTGATATTGATACAACCTGAAAATATGCAAGTGAAGATTGTATTTGACTCCAGCCAAATAATTTTTGTAACAACTAAGCCACATGGACTTTAAAAAAAAAATTAACAATTCAATTTTCACTCCTGTCAGTCATACATGGACATTTTGAAATGAAATTACTTGTTAGGAATATAGATATATCTTTATCATAATAATATTAGGTCAAGTACATATATGGATCTAGTTGGATAACTTTTGGCAGAGTCATGGCCCTTTGGCAGGGGTACTCCTGTTGCTCGGACACATCTAATTAATATATTGTTCTCTCTCTGACTAAATTTTGAAATATTTATCTCCCCTTATGTTTTGTCAATGTTTTTTTTTTTAAATAAAATATAATGATTATTTTTTTTCAATTACTTTTTCTAACAGGAAACTTACAGAAGAAGAAAAGAAAAAGAGATTGGAAGAAATGATGCATAATGCACAGTGGAGGGAGGAACAGAGGAAATCAAATGTTAAACGCTACATTGAGGAGGACAAAAAAGAAGAGGAAGCTCTGAGGAGCAAGGAAAATCCTGAATTCCTCAAGTATGTTATAACTTGACATAAGCATTGTATTACACTAAGCAAATAATTAGCAAGTTTGCCAGTTTACTTGCGGAAGGTCGGTGGTCTCTTCCCAGGTACATTGTATCTGGGTTCTCTCCTCCACCAACAAAAACTGGACGCCACCAGATAACTGAAAAATTGTTGAGTGTGGCGGAAAGCAATAAATAATCAATCAATCATATTACACAAAGCAAAGAACTGGACATAAACTTTATATTACACAAAGCAAATAACTGGACATAGACATTTTATTTATTGGGGTGGGGGGGGGGGGAGAGAGAGAGAGAGAGAAAGGTCCTTTACAACTGACACTGCATAGGAATAGATAGGCAAATATTGTATTTTTGATTTGTCTCGGGTATATGACATTGTAATAAAAATATATTAAAGTTACATATAATAATTTGCATTAA
Source organism: Ostrea denselamellosa (assembly GCA_024699665.1). Classification (NCBI taxonomy): domain Eukaryota; kingdom Metazoa; phylum Mollusca; class Bivalvia; order Ostreida; family Ostreidae; genus Ostrea; species Ostrea denselamellosa. The sequence continues at coordinate 9,924,594 of JAMZEH010000042.1, forward strand.
ATTCAGAAGTATCAAAGGAAAATTTTTTAAAATGTTTTGAATGATTCCTGCAGATAGCACTGGTGGTTTTTAAAATGTATCTCAATATTGACCTGTATTATTTTATTCAGTCCTTTGATGTCAAGTCATGCAGACAAGAGCTCTGTTGAGGACAGATTGAAGAGGAACAAATATAATCTACAGAGAGGCACTGGATTAATGGACAAGGGATTTCTGAAAAAGTGACAAACTGAACAATACATGTGTGACAAACTAAGTAATACACGTGGAGCTTTATCTTCATTTTCGAAGATTCTTCTGTCCCAGTAATTTTTAAAATTCAATGGCTTCAATTAATTCAGTGTTGGAATAGAAAGAAAATTGACATATTGATTTATATACATTTACAATAAAACTCTGAAATGCTTGATTTGTTGTTATTTAGTGTTCGTTTTTATTAAATTTTGATTCTATACTTTGTTGAATCACAGATCTGATGCAGGACAAGACTATTTTACAATTAGTCTTTGATATTCACAATGTTACGCATGCCACATGGTGTGCATTTATTACAAAAATGTCTACTCACCCACTGTTATGTGTTTCTGTAAATAAAGTTAAAAGGTTTGTACACCCAATTCTTAATGTGACTTCATAACAGTACTTTATTTACAGAAGCAAGTGCCCATGTACTCACCATAGAACATTAAACACTAGGAAGAACTCTGTTTCATAAAAGATCAGCAACAGCATGTAGAAAACAAGACATTTTTGTAAAATACTGTGGATGAGAACTATTGAGATAAATCTTACCTTCAACATGACATCAAAGAATAGCTATTACACATCACTTATGCTTTTCAAAGGTCAAGATCATTGGTAATTATTAATAGTGTGACATAGTGTCTTGTAATAACTGGTGATACACCTACATGCTAAATATCAACCTTGTATCCAGAGAGAAAGTTATTTTGGCACTTTTAATCATAGCAGAAAAGAATGGGTACAAATAGTTTGACTTTGAGGTGAAATAAAATCAAGGTTGTTTTATGCAACAGTCTTATAGTTTTCCATCCAATTGTCATATTCTAACACACCAATATGAGGATTGACATATTGTCGGATGGTGTTGTTTTCACTTACCAAATATTATAGTAGGCTAAAAGATAGAGAAAAAAATGGTATGCTGAAAAAAATTCTTTAATCCTATCTTGTAAACACAGCTTCCCAAGTTAAGGGTTTTTGATCTACTCCTCTCCATGCACATGGAATGGATAAAAAATCTTGGGCTTGAAAGATGGGGATTATGGTGCGACATTGTCTGGTGGTATTGGCAACTTGCCAAAAATCATTTTGTTATTGTTAAACAGTTACAGACATGGCTTCTTGATTTGAAGATGACTGTTTAATCTATCATTGTAATTCAACATGGTATTCATGGTTATATGAATGCCTATAGATTTTTAATTATTTTGAAGAAAATAGCAAAGGTATATAAACTTGAACTATTTATGTCTCCCCTATATTGTTTTTTGTACTTTCTGTCAGGCTGTCCATCTGTCACAAATTTTGTGAACTCATCTCCTTTATGGCTGATTGGATTGACTTGAAACTTTGTACAATGCTTCACTGACATTTGTAGATGCATTTGCATATTGTGGGAACATGGGGATCCAATCACTTTCCTAAAAGCTGTAGTGGATCCAGAAGGAGCAGAGGATGCAAAATAGCTTGTGAACACTTCTCCCATGTGACTTATTGGATAGTCGTGAGACTTTGTACAATACTTCATTGTCATTTGCTGGTGTGCATACACTTAGGATAGGAGGATTCAATAGTTATCCTTAAAGGTTATAGTGGATCTAAGAGGGGTGTAAAATAGCTTGTGAACACTTCTCCTACATGGCTGTACGTCATTATCATTTAATGATGTTCACATTGTTCTGACCAGGGATCTAATATTTTCCTACAGTTCAGTGTTTTATAGCTTTTTTTATGTACAAGGGTATGTTCACTTTCCTACTGGTACTTCAGCATAACAGTAATTAATTTTGTATCGTGTCCATCAATGACTTGATCACATGGATGTTGAAACTTTTCTCCATCTATTTCCTCAATGCACAAAGTGCAGTTCAAAATGTCTATGTTCCTGTTTCTCCTCTCCTCCATATCATGCAATAAATTAAGGGGAAGAGGTATATTTGGGGAGACATTTGTTTTTAACAAAAACAAACTACATTTTATACAAAGAAGTGCTCTGAATTAACAAAACAATGCAAAGCAGAGGTTCACAAATCATTTATTTGAATCATAAGAAGATTTCAGCCTTCCTATTCTGTCCAACCATGTACAATCTTCACCTGATGTTTCTAATTTGCATATTAATGATTCACACGATTTCTTCTCTTTTCCACTTAAGAACTGAACTGATAGTGTAAATCTTTGAGCTGAGGACAAACTTTCCAGAATTGCTGTCACTTTCTCACTGTCCTGATCTTGGTATTCTGCATCTAGTGCTACCAGAAAGTCCCCTAGAAGATTGATATCAGTTTTAAAAATCTGTCTGAGATGATTTCCACCCATTTCCAACAGGAAGTTGTACTGATCAGCTGTTGTTTTGTGGTATCTTCTCCAGTCTCTTGTAAACTCCTGGCTGTCTTTTGGGAGATTTGAGGTCTGAAATGAAGTTTGAACATCTACAGTGAAGGGTCACCTAAGAAATATATTTCATTTTTGAAAAATACATTAGGGCATGAGCTTTGATGCTTTAACCAGCATACTTCATAAAGTGTGTTTGCTCTTCATGAAAAGTACACTGATGTGAAGCATTGCAGTTCATACTCTCGTGTAATTTTTCAAAACTGAAAGTTATTTTTTATATTTACATTTTTACACTTTACTTTTGTGCCTGTCAGATTTCCCAGCCATTGAAAATAATTGTTCTATATTTATCAAGATTCATACACACACACTGTTCACATTCATGAAGAAATAGCTATTTCATTTCAATTAGGAAAAACATCAAAGACAAAAACATTGTAAATATATATACATGTATTGATGCTTTTCACACTTCGTGTACTATAGATGAAATTCATGGAAGAAAGGAACAAAGATGATGCCAGTAACAGCGTTCAATTTTGAACTTGGAATATTAATCTTGTTTATTTTGCTTTTGTTTTGGGGTTTTATTTTTTACTTATTTGTTACGGCTATCAGTAGAAACAGAATATCTGTGTTCAAGAAACAAATCAGTTCTATTGATATTTTTTGGCATTTAACTTGTATATTCTTAGCAGAGTTACACATTTAATACACATTACAGCCTGTCCAAGATGGTCTATTTCTTAGGCATGCTGGGATGAAATTTCATACAATAGCCTGGTGGTTGAACTAATTTTAACAGCCAGTGTACAACAATAAATGTCATAAATAAGCTTAATTAGTGAATTCATTCATATAAAATAACAAGCATCACAAAACTGAAAATCAGGACAGCAGATTTTGAACAGGACTGGCAACTTTTGACTGCGACTAGCTCACAATTGCATTGAGTTGGCTCTATCCACATGTTTGAAAGAAGTAGAGGTACCTTTTTGATTTTGGACATGTCACCACTTGGTGGATCTGCTTTACTTTTGTCAGCATGTGGATTCCATTTGACATCAAATGTCATATTTTCCAAAGTGTCACCCTTCTGCAGTGGCTTTATGTGAGAGGCAAGAACAATATCTCTAAAAAGAAAAACACAACCAAATGCATATGTTCATGTAATTATATGTATATAGTGATTTTTGGTTGAGTTTTAGACATGTGTGTATTATGTTAACCACTATTCTGTTTGAAACAGAAATAAAATTGAGAGTATTTCACCAAAATATCAATAATCCTCCATTAGGCATGCACAAGAATTATGCTGTACAAGACTGTGCACTGCCTAGCTATTGTTGCAATGCAGCCCTACTTCCCTCAGTTGTGCATCTAGGGGATCTCAACCACATTCCTTCCCTCATAGAGAGGCAACCTGAGCTTGTTTTTATACGCCCGTCAAAGAAAGGACGTATTATGGTATGGTATCGTCCGTCTGTCCAAATCTTGTACGCAAAATACAAAATAAACCATAACCCCCAGGCTCTTACAACTTGGTACATTTTTCACCACGATGAGAGAAAGATGCCTATTGTTTAACAAGATCAGAGGTCAAGATATCATTTAACAGGAAAACCTTTTAGACTGGATACAGGCCAAACTGTTGGGTCAAGGACCATCAAATTTGGCACATTTGATCACCATGATGAGAAGAAGATGCCTATTGTTTTACAAGGTCATAGGTCAAATAGTATCAGTTAATAGGAAAACCCTATAGGCAGGATACAGACCAAACTATTGGAGCTAAGACCATCAATCTTGGAACATTTAATTACTATTATGAATGGAAGATGCCTATTTCTTTTCAAGGTCAAAGTCATAGTATCAGTTAATAGGAAAACCTTGTAGGAGGATACAAACTATTAGGGCCAGGACCATCAAACTTAGTAGACATACTTCTTATGCCAAGTAGAGGATGCCTTTTGTTTGTCAAGCTCTAAGTCATGGTAACACTTAATAGGAAATTCTTGTAGGCAGGATACAGACCAAACTGTTGGGGCTATGACAGTCAAACTTGTTATTCATACGATGCAAAAAGAAAGAATGTCACAGGTTGACGATGGCTGATACTACCTTGAGAAAACTTTTACAACTCATGGCTTGATAAAAACACCCTATCTAAGCTTGTGACAGGCATATTATGTACCATTTTCAGTACTCTTGTTAGTATAGTCTCAATCGGACACAACTGAACACCTTACCAGATGCAGAAAGCAGACACAGTGCCTACAATGTGTTTGCTCCATCAAAATTTGGGTCAGCTTTGCATTTCTTTAGACCAGACTCAGCAGAGGTGGTCATGCCTACTTTGTGCAGTCAGACTTGATTGTGTCTATCCCCTCTCCCCTACACATTCCAAATCAATAAGTCATGGCTGCCATACATTTTTTCAGCCAATATATAGAAATCACTTGAGGCTACCTTTAAAAAAATATCTGTTTGCCCTCTCCTATGGAATTCCATATACAGTACTAGTCAAATGTTTACCCTTTGAACGTATTGATAACATTTCAATTTTTATGATATAAGCAAAGACATATCAAAATGAATTGGCTGTTCAATTCTACTGAATGCAATTATAAGAGAGATAGAGAGAATGATATACTGATACAATGTTTTAAAATTAACAACTTTCAAATTTACTTTATTTTGATGAAGAAATCAGTTTTCATAGAAAGTAATTGGTAAAATAATTGAAATCCCTGCAAGATTCCATCTCAAGATCTACAAATCATTAATCATATATGTCGACTTATTGAATAATCTCTTTGTGAAGTGGACAAAGATGTTGGTTATTTCTTCCACTTCTCTAAAGAGAATACCAAATGAGTTATCTTGCTAGGCAATTAAATTTAGAAGACAAGAAATAATTTACTGATAATTCATTTTTCTATGTATGATTCTTAAGGAAGGTGGTCACCCCTGTTACTTAACAACACTGCAGTGGAATGCATGTCCTTGCAGAATCTACTCCAAAAGTCATTCCACAAGATTTTACCATCTTTTAGAATTATTTCCTGTTTTGTTTTTCTTTTACTGTATTTCGTATTACTCTGTCTTCATTTCACTTATAACCCATCTTATTTTCAATCTCCATTTTCAAACCTCAAACTTTACCTCATGTAAAATATTGGCTTTTTTTTCTTAAATGCACATTTGAACTTGACATTAAACCCCAATACCCTGCCAAAAATACTCAGTCGTGATGAATAATGGCACAACGATACACAAGAGAACCAGTAAGAGCGTTACAGAAATATAATCATACCTAAATTCTTCGTATGATCCTACTTTCTGGTGTACTGCCCTAAATTTGGCGTCATTTTCTCTCCAATACCGTTGATCTTGTTCTACCGCCATAGCTAGCTCTTTTTCAAGCTTTTTGAAGTCCATGGTATCATCGTCATGACTCTTTTTATTTTCCATTTTCATGCTTCTGTTCAAATAATAAAATACTGAGGAAATTCTGGTATGATTTGATTAACCGGTTAACAGTGTTTATATTGTAAATATTTTATAGATTTAAACTTCATTTTTTGGCATATATTGAGTAATATACTGTACCTTTATTATGGCACTTTGTAGAGATAAATAGTGCTAATATCAGCAGCTGTTCTGTCGACAGACCAAAGTTATTGGTGGGACTTGCCAACAAATAAACAACGTAGTCTATATCATGCAGACGCTTGAGGTAAACCCGAGCTTGACGGAAATACCCGAGGAGTTGCGATTGGCCTTTAGATATTTATTGATAAAGTAGTTTATTTTATTTAATTGCCTATGAATACGATAATTGATATAATCCTAATATGGATGTGGTAGTTGTGTTAATGTAACTCCTAACTTGCATTTTTATCTGATATTTAAGTATTGAAAGTATTTATTTCCATTTATTGGAGTTAAAACTGATAAATTATCAAATATAACATATAGGTCATCACACTTTTTAAGTTGCAAGATATACATACACAGAATCATATATCAACGTCAAAAAATTACAATTTTCCTTAAACAGCATTATAAAATTTTCACAAAAATAGGTTGTAACGATAATGATATTCATATCAATTTCGTAAAACTGTTTCTTTACAAAAATATACAAAATGTCTGTGAAAAATAAAAGAAATATATCGCATAATGGACTTGATAATGAAATTAGTAAAAATAGAGTTACTGCCCATAGATTTAACATTTTGAAATATATAGATTATTCATCTATAACCTAAACGCTTGAAATATTTTCTATTTTATAAGATTTCTTGCAATAACTATCGGGATAGACCTCAACAAAATTTATACTCCTATCATACATCACTGAATTTGCGGAATCTGATGACATCACAGGAGGGTGCAATTACTTTAATGAGGAATGATTTTGTTATTTTCTGATGACTGCGTGAAGACCCCAAAATGACAAAAATGACTCTCTTTTTTTTTTTCTTTCTTTTTTTTGTTAAAAATGTTCAGTCAAATGGGGAGTGGTGTTGTAACCTAATAACTTCAACTATTTCTGTTAATGTCTCCCCTGTTCAATTTGAACAGATGATATAACTTTTTAAATATTGTCTCGTGGGGAGCCAGGTTAGAGTAAGTCCTCAGTACCCCTTGCTTGTCCTAAGAGGCGACTAAATGGGGTGGTCCTTCGGATGAGACCGCAAAAACCAACGCCCTGTGTCGCACGTTAAAGACCCCTCTCTGGTAAAAGGCTATAAGCGTCGAACATAGGCCTATAGTTTGCAGCCCTTCACCAACAATGGTGACATCTCCATATGAATGAAAAATTCTCAAGCGGGACGTAAAACAATATACAATATGAATATTTGAATAGATAATATCACCTATTCAAATACATTATCTCACCAATTCAATTTGATATCTTTGTGACTAGAAATAAAATATTACGGAATGTAATATTCACAATACAAATAATTTGTAATGAATGAAATTTGAACAGGAGATATGAAATATTCGAATGAGTAATAACACCAATTCATATTTCAGGAATATATAGGTGACATCACCAATTTGAAATCAATAGGTGATATCACCTATCCATGTCTAGTATGTGATATCACCTATTCAATATTCGAATTAATCATGATATGAAAAATTCAAATGAATAAATTAAATCACCCATTCAAACAGGTGATATCACCTATTCGAGTAGTTGATATCACATATTTATTTCGAATTGGTGATATCAACTAGTAGTATTCCGGTAGATCATTTATAGTCTATTCACACTATATTTGAAACTGTTACCATACAGTAAATACGTACTCAGAGTTGTTGCCCATTAATTTCGATCATGATTGATTGATTGTATATAGTTTAACGTCCCGCTCGAGAATTTTTCACTCATATGGAGACATCACCATTGCCAGTGAAGGGCTGCAAAATTTAGGCCTCTGCTCAGCTCTCAGGGCCTTTGAGCTGGGAGAGATCTTTAACGTGCCACACCTGCTGTGACACGGGACCGCGGTTTTTGCAGTCTCATCTGAAGGACCGCCCTATTTAGTCGCCTCTTACGACCAACAAGGGGAACTGCGGATCTATTCTAACAGCCCGGATACTCACGGGGCCATTTCGATCATGAAAATGCTTCAACTTTACAATGAAAAGTGGAAGATGACGATCTGTGATCACTATCACAAATCCGATTAAGAATACAAAATTAAGAGTAGCACAATTTGTGAATATACCAGAGGTGGAATCAGGTGCCTAGGAGGAGTAAACATTCCATGTTAACAGGTCTCACTAGCCATGAGCCTTATATTCTGACGAGGGAAACGGAGTAATTCGTAGCCACAATCAGTACGTGAAGAACGGACTAACAATTTGTATGAAACACTTCAGACAGCATTCGACCTAATGAGTAATTTTCAAAACGTGAATTTTATACTTCGAAACACAAGATCATCTTCACGCGAAATACGAAATTTGCATTACCTGGCATGTTACAATAACCTCCCCCACTAGGTTGTCATGGACATGTCTGCATACAAAAACAATTACCACCATTTGCTATGTATTTTCAAATAAATTTATTGTAGAATCAAAATATATCGTAACAATACGAGTTAATGAAATAACAATATGAGGTAACGAAAATGATTGAGATACAGATCTGAGCACATAAAACATAATGATCACAGCTGCTGTTTATCTATTTATGACAGACACCACATTTAAACCATCTCCATATCCCTGTGAAAGTCTCTAACATTTCTTACACGTCTCCATGCATAGTCATATCGTAAAAGAGACTTCTTTATCGTGTCCTTGTTGGAGTCTGTAACCAAACATCTGCGCACGAACACATAATATCCCAAAGAAACCATTTTGTTCACTTGAGATCGAACGTCAGAATCGGATAAAAGACGGGATTCCCAGCATCTTGTTTTGGTGAATCCCGAAGACATTTTACAGTACGCAACAAAACGTTTGGAATCAACACTTTTCCTTACCGAGAACTCGTACACAGCTGCAGGGAATGTCTTTCCTCCACAGATGGTAGATTTTCGGAAACCTTTTCTTCCTCTGTATCTTTCTACCCATACGGCGTCATCCTCCGGTCTAGTGGGAGCAATGGCTAGTTCCCAAGGTGACCACTGTATCCTGTTCATAGAGAAATTCGTCTCGGGGACAATTTCCCTCTTCAATTTTCTTAGAGCATCAATCTGCAAGAGAATTATTCCATTCATATACAAATGCAACAATTCGATCAATTGGGATGTATCGCGAAATAAGGATATCATTAAATATCAAATATTGATACTAATTAAAACTATTCTTCTTGATATATAGAAAACAATATTTCAGCTTTCATACCTTTTGACAGGAAATAGCCAAAGATCTCGCTTTCTTCCTATCCACAACAGATGGAGAATGTTTTTTAACTATTGTTTTCTTGACCCCGTGAATGCTTGAAGTCTTTTTCTTTAGATTTACAATGGAAGGAACTTTTGTCAATGATGACACCTTTTTCAGGGCCGGCTTGTTGGGAAGTGTTTTGGACTTTGGTGAATCTTCTACTTTAGTGGATGACGACGTAGAAGGTTCTCCGTCTTTGAGTGCGCCAAACATCGCATTCAAATCTTTATGAAGACCCATTCTAGCGTCTCTTTGCCGTACTTCCTGTTCATAGATATCCAGAAATTCTGCTCCTTGTTCTCTGTAGCAGATGGCCATAATGAAGTCAAAGAGGTTGGAGAACTGGTCTAGTTCTACTCGTCTGCCTGCTGTCTTGTCGGCTAGTGTTTGGTAGAAGTCATGGGTCCTTTTATCACCCGAAGCTCTACATTGCACTCCATACACTCGGATACCCTACAATTTTACAATTTATATATCATCTAATGACATCTATGATACCTTCAGAGAGATCAAGTACATATTAACATCGTTGTGGAGTTCAACAATCCAAATTTGAAAGTAGGGAAATGTTTAGGCGTCATATCACATGTAATTTACTCACCATGAATGCTAATTTTTCGACTTCCTGCTTCCAGTCTAGTTTCAATTCGTTGTCTGGGTAATTCACATCATGTGGGTGGGCATCACCTATCATCACAAGTGCCCTTTGAGTTCCGGGAGTCCAAGTCAGACTTTGAACTTCGTGTAAAACCAGTTCATAGCACTCATCCGAGTCGCCACCCCCGGTGGACCCTACGTTTTTCACCCACTGGCACAGTTTCTTCAAGTCCGTAGAAAAGTCTATGTACTTGGTGACATAAGAAGAATCGCGATCACAGTAGTCTCCGTGAGCAAAAACAGCGATTCTGATACCGGGTATATCCGTTTGAAGTCTTTCAATCATTTGTTGGACATTCTGTTTAACAGCATTGATAGAACTGGACATAGATCCAGTCGTATCAAACGAGAAACAAATCTCGATCGGACCGCCTGGTGGTGAGGCCATGTTAAATATTGTGGTCTGTATTCTGTTGGATCAGAGTTACTTTATACGTCTCTGGTTCTTTAGCTCTTTCTCGGTTAGCAATGGGCTTTATATACTATCGGTGCGATAGACTTGCAATTGACTTGTAGACTTGCTTTTTACAAGTAGACTGAGTATCTCCTTGTTGGAAAGAGACTGACGATCCTATACGTATACGAAGACTGACAGTTTTCAAAACTCAATAATTCTAGATTTTCAGATAGTAATGTAACTGTAAACCAGGTCATGAAATGTTTCTTAATATTTCGTTCTATCTTTTAACACAAAATTTTGTGAAATTTTACAACGAACATTTGAAAAAAGATGATTAGTTGCCAATTGTTATATAATGAGGTATACGACATCAGTATGCTTTAGTATAAATATAACATTATTGAATTAAAAAGTTACTATTGCAGTGAGTCAATGGATATTTTTCGTAAATGCCACATCACGCAGCGAGTTGATTCTGCTTCTATACACCCCATACAATTCTTCAACTGTCTTGTAGTTGATCCAAATTTTAACAGTTTGAAATTACATTTATATGATGTTTAACTGTCAACCGACATGTTGTCTTTGGAGATCATTGGCTAGTTTTGTTCCTATTTCAACGTGGTCTGGCGAATAGCAATACTCCTTGCTTTTGAAGAAACATTTAAGTTTTGAATTATTATTCGCAATCTGCAATTGCTCTGATTAGATATAGGTATATATTACGAGTGGTCAAGGTGATGTTGGCGAGGATCAAACTAAAGAATAAAACAAAGAAACAAAGAGAAGAAGACAAAATCAAAAACAAAAAAAAACAAACAAAAAAAACCTGAACAAAACAAAACAAACAAAAACCAAACAAACAACAAACAAAAACAACAAAATAAACAAACAAACAAAAACTCGTTCCCAAATTTAATAGAAAAACGAGGGAAGTTTGTTAATCGGAATATGGCTCGTTGTTTTCCGTCAAATCAAACTAGCAATATAATGAGAGCTGTGGAAGTTGAATGCGAAAAAGGCAGATTAATATAAAATAATAATCTTTCTTTTAGTCTCTGCTTGGAGTACTAAAACAAGTATTTCGATAGTGTATGGTTTATTAGTAAGTAATTTTTTACTTTTTATTTAAGTCCCGATATGAATCATCGTAATATCGATGTAGTCCTCGAATTAAATAAGGAACGGCTTTGGTTGGTACTGATATGACTGACCGAAGACCCCAAAATGACAAAAAATGGCCTATATTTATTAAAATATTCAGCCAAAATGGGGGTGGTGTTGCAACCCTTCATAACCCCATCTACAATCGCTACTGTATCACCTATTCAATTTGAACATATAATATCCCTTTTTGAATAGTGATATAATTTATTCCAATAGGTTATATATCACCTTTCCACGTAGATGATATTAATTCTTCAATTTGCAAATTACATCATTATATCAACCATAGAATTTACGAAATGCTGACTTTAAACGAGACTATTGATACCCCTGTAACATCACTTAATGTTTCCATTTAATCATACGCAGAACATGTTGTCGCGTATCGAATCGGTCGAGAGATACAAGGACTACAAGAAGGTAATATTGGAATATTGTTACATTGATACGGGAAGTTGCCGGTAGAGAAGCTGAAATCATCCCGTTTGTCGTAAAGCTGAGTTCTTAGATTTCTGTTACCATCTTTGTGTATTAAAATATCCAAATATGAAGGAAAGGTTGAAAATTCTTTGGTGTCTTTCGTTTCGATTTCACTGTTATATATCGAATCGACATATGAATGAAAATGTGTATTAACGTCGTGGATATATCTAAATGTTGAGGTGAAAGCCACAAGATATTTTGTCGTCTCCTGTAGAAAGTTTTGAATAAATGCTGCCTCATAAGAATATACAAACGGATCAGCTAATAAAGGAGCACAATTCGTGTACATGGGAATTATCACAGACAGTTGGGAGATCGGATTATCAAAGACTACGTAGATATTGTCAATGGGGAACTCCAGCATCTTTTTAATATCAACTCCAGAGTACTCGTGAGTAGTTCAGAGTGGTGTTTAGAAAGGTTATGTGTGATAGTCGGGAAATAATATTTTCTTTCAGTTTGATTTTGTAAATCGCTCAGAATAATATCCTTTTCTTTATGCATTCAAAATAATTGCGAAATGTTTGTATTGTGGGTTACGTCCCTTAATAATTTATTTCTGGCGACGGAAATGTTATTCAAGCCACACTAAGAAGGTGAAACTGTTCTTTAAATGCTGTTTTTATTTATCGGAATACTAGTAAGCTAACATGGTTCCCATTTCAAAATGCTATCTTTAGCATGCAGCAGCATCTTGGAATTGGATATGTTTAAAAGATCATGAATCGTATCTTACTAACAACTACATTCCCTGTCGCCTGTGCACTATTTAATTAGATATATGCTAGGATTTAAGCATATGACATAAACAAATCAGGAGAGATGGAGTCATTGGGAAACATAAACAGAGAAGTTGAAAGGAGGAGAATCAAAAGAAGACGGGAATGAGAGTTGAATGACGGAAGTAATTTTCAAAACGTGAATTTTATACTTCGAAACACAAGATCATCTTCACGTGAAATACGAAATTTGCATTACCTGGCATGTCACAATAACCTCCCCCACTAGGTTGTCATGGACATGTCTGCATACAAAAACAATTACCACCATTTGCTATGTATTTTCAAATAAATTTATTGTAGAATCAAAATATATTGTAACAATACGAGTTAATGAAATAACAATATGAGGTAACGAAAATGATTGAGATACAGATCTAAGCACATAAAACACAATGATCACAGCTGCTGTTTATCTATTTATGACAGACACCACATTTAAACCATCTCCATATCCCTGTGAAAGTCTCTAACATTTCTTACACGTCTCCATGCATAGTCATATCGTAAAAGAGACTTCTTTATCGTGTCCTTGTTGGAGTCTGTAACCAAACATCTGCGCACGAACACATAATATCCCAAAGAAACCATTTTGTTCACTTGAGATCGAACGTCAGAATCGGATAAAAGACGGGATTCCCAACATCTTGTTTTGGTGAATCCCGAAGACATTTTACAGTACGCAACAAAACGTTTGGAATCAACACTTTTCCTTACCGAGAACTCGTACACAGCTGCAGGGAATGTCTTTCCTCCACAGATGGTAGATTTTCGGAAACCTTTTCTTCCTCTGTATCTTTCTACCCATACGGCGTCATCCTCCGGTCTAGTGGGAGCAATGGCTAGTTCCCAAGGTGACCACTGCATCCTGTTCATAGAGAAATTCGTCTCGGGGACAATTTCCCTCTTCAATTTTCTTAGAGCATCAATCTGCAAGAGAATTATTCCATTCATATACAAATGCAACAATTCGATCAATTGGGATGTATCGCGAAATAAGGATATCATTAAATATCAAATATTGATACTAATTAAAACTATTCTTCTTGATATATAGAAAACAATATTTCAGCTTTCATACCTTTTGACAGGAAATGGCCAAAGATCTCGCTTTCTTCCTATCCACAACAGATGGAGAATGTTTTTTAACAATTGTTTTCTTGACCCCGTGAATGCTTGAAGTCTTTTTCTTTAGATTTACAATGGAAGGAACTTTTGTCAATGATGACACCTTTTTCAGGGCCGGCTTGTAGGGAAGTGTTTTGGACTTTGGTGAATCTTCTACTTTAGTGGATGACGACGTAGAAGGTTCTCCGTCTTTGAGTGCGCCAAACATCGCATTCAAATCTTTATGAAGACCCATTCTAGCGTCTCTTTGCCGTACTTCCTGTTCATAGATATCCAGAAATTCTGCTCCTTGTTCTCTGTAGCAGATGGCCATAATGAAGTCAAAGAGGTTGGAGAACTGGTCTAGTTCTACTCGTCTGCCTGCTGTCTTGTCGGCTAGTGTTTGGTAGAAGTCATGGGTCCTTTTATCACCCGAAGCTCTACATTGCACTCCATACACTCGGATACCCTACAATTTTACAATTTATATATCATCTAATGACATCTATGATACCTTCAGAGAGATCAAGTACATATTAACATCGTTGTGGAGTTCAACAATCCAAATTTGAAAGTAGGGAAATGTTTAGGCGTCATATCACATGTAATCTACTCACCATGAATGCTAATTTTTCGACTTCCTGCTTCCAGTCTAGTTTCAATTCGTTGTCTGGGTAATTCACATCATGTGGGTGGGCATCACCTATCATCACAAGTGCCCTTTGAGTTCCGGGAGTCCAAGTCAGACTTTGAACTTCGTGTAAAACCAGTTCATAGCACTCATCCGAGTCGCCACCCCCGGTGGACCCTACGTTTTTCACCCACTGGCACAGTTTCTTCAAGTCCGTAGAAAAGTCTATGTACTTGGTGACATAAGAAGAATCGCGATCACAGTAGTCTCCGTGAGCAAAAACAGCGATTCTGATACCGGGTATATCCGTTTGAAGTCTTTCAATCATTTGTTGGACATTCTGTTTAACAGCATTGATAGAACTGGACATAGATCCAGTCGTATCAAACGAGAAACAAATCTCGATCGGACCGCCTGGTGGTGAGGCCATGTTAAATATTGTGGTCTGTATTCTGTTGGATCAGAGTTACTTTATACGTCTCTGGTTCTTTAGCTCTTTCTCGGTTAGCAATGGGCTTTATATACTATCGGTGCGATAGACTTGCAATTGACTTGTAGACTTGCTTTTTACAAGTAGACTGAGTATCTCCTTGTTGGAAAGAGACTGACGATCCTATACGTATACGAAGACTGACAGTTTTCAAAACTCAATAATTCTAGATTTTCAGATAGTAATGTAACTGTAAACCAGGTCATGAAATGTTTCTTAATATTTCGTTCTATCTTTTAACACAAAATTTTGTGAAATTTTACAACGAACATTTGAAAAAAGATGATTAGTTGCCAATTGTTATATAATGAGGTATACGACATCAGTATGCTTTAGTATAAATATAACATTATTGAATTAAAAAGTTACTATTGCAGTGAGTCAATGGATATTTTTCGTAAATGCCACATCACGCAGCGAGTTGATTCTGCTTCTATACACCCCATACAATTCTTCAACTGTCTTGTAGTTGATCCAAATTTTAACAGTTTGAAATTACATTTATATGATGTTTAACTGTCAACCGACATGTTGTCTTTGGAGATCATTGGCTAGTTTTGTTCCTATTTCAACGTGGTCTGGCGAATAGCAATACTCCTTGCTTTTGAAGAAACATTTAAGTTTTGAATTATTATTCGCAATCTGCAATTGCTCTGATTAGATATAGGTATATATTACGAGTGGTCAAGGTGATGTTGGCGAGGATCAAACTAAAGAATAAAACAAAGAAACAAACAGAAGAAGACAAAATCAAAAACAAAAAAAAACAAACAAAAAAAACCTGAACAAAACAAAACAAACAAAAACCAAACAAACAACAAACAAAAACAACAAAATAAACAAACAAACAAAAACTCGTTCCCAAATTTAATAGAAAAACGAGGGAAGTTTGTTAATCGGAATATGGCTCGTTGTTTTCCGTCAAATCAAACTAGCAATATAATGAGAGCTGTGGAAGTTGAATGCGAAAAAGGCAGATTAATATAAAATAATAATCTTTCTTTTAGTCTCTGCTTGGAGTACTAAAACAAGTATTTCGATAGTGTATGGTTTATTAGTAAGTAATTTTTTACTTTTTATTTAAGTCCCGATATGAATCATCGTAATATCGATGTAGTCCTCGAATTAAATAAGGAACGGCTTTGGTTGGTACTGATATGACTGACCGAAGACCCCAAAATGACAAAAAATGGCCTATATTTATTAAAATATTCAGCCAAAATGGGGGTGGTGTTGCAACCCTTCATAACCCCATCTACAATCGCTACTGTATCACCTATTCAATTTGAACATATAATATCCCTTTTTGAATAGTGATATAATTTATTCCAATAGGTTATATATCACCTTTCCACGTAGATGATATTAATTCTTCAATTTGCAAATTACATCATTATATCAACCATAGAATTTACGAAATGCTGACTTTAAACGAGACTATTGATACCCCTGTAACATCACTTAATGTTTCCATTTAATCATACGCAGAACATGTTGTCGCGTATCGAATCGGTCGAGAGATACAAGGACTACAAGAAGGTAATATTGGAATATTGTTACATTGATACGGGAAGTTGCCGGTAGAGAAGCTGAAATCATCCCGTTTGTCGTAAAGCTGAGTTCTTAGATTTCTGTTACCATCTTTGTGTATTAAAATATCCAAATATGAAGGAAAGGTTGAAAATTCTTTGGTGTCTTTCGTTTCGATTTCACTGTTATATATCGAATCGACATATGAATGAAAATGTGTATTAACGTCGTGGATATATCTAAATGTTGAGGTGAAAGCCACAAGATATTTTGTCGTCTCCTGTAGAAAGTTTTGAATAAATGCTGCCTCATAAGAATATACAAACGGATCAGCTAATAAAGGAGCACAATTCGTGTACATGGGAATTATCACAGACAGTTGGGAGATCGGATTATCAAAGACTACGTAGATATTGTCAATGGGGAACTCCAGCATCTTTTTAATATCAACTCCAGAGTACTCGTGAGTAGTTCAGAGTGGTGTTTAGAAAGGTTATGTGTGATAGTCGGGAAATAATATTTTCTTTCAGTTTGATTTTGTAAATCGCTCAGAATAATATCCTTTTCTTTATGCATTCAAAATAATTGCGAAATGTTTGTATTGTGGGTTACGTCCCTTAATAATTTATTTCTGGCGACGGAAATGTTATTCAAGCCACACTAAGAAGGTGAAACTGTTCTTTAAATGCTGTTTTTATTTATCGGAATACTAGTAAGCTAACATGGTTCCCATTTCAAAATGCTATCTTTAGCATGCAGCAGCATCTTGGAATTGGATATGTTTAAAAGATCATGAATCGTATCTTACTAACAACTACATTCCCTGTCGCCTGTGCACTATTTAATTAGATATATGCTAGGATTTAAGCATATGACATAAACAAATCAAGAGAGATGGAGTCATTGGGAAACATAAACAGAGAAGTTGAAAGGAGGAGAATCAAAAGAAGACGGGAAGGAGAGTTGAATGACGGAAGTAATTTTCAAAACGTGAATTTTATACTTCGAAACACAAGATCATCTTCACGCGAAATACGAAATTTGCATTACCTGGCATGTTACAATAACCTCCCCCACTAGGTTGTCATGGACATGTCTGCATACAAAAACAATTACCACCATTTGCTATGCATTTTCAAATAAATTTATTGTAGAATCAAAATATATTGTAACAATACGAGTTAATGAAATAACAATATGAGGTAACGAAAATGATTGAGATACAGATCTAAGCACATAAAACACAATGATCACAGCTGCTGTTTATCTATTTATGACAGACACCACATTTAAACCATCTCCATATCCCTGTGAAAGTCTCTAACATTTCTTACACGTCTCCATGCATAGTCATATCGTAAAAGAGACTTCTTTATCGTGTCCTTGTTGGAGTCTGTAACCAAACATCTGCGCACGAACACATAATATCCCAAAGAAACCATTTTGTTCACTTGAGATCGAACGTCAGAATCGGATAAAAGACGGGATTCCCAACATCTTGTTTTGGTGAATCCCGAAGACATTTTACAGTACGCAACAAAACGTTTGGAATCAACACTTTTCCTTACCGAGAACTCGTACACAGCTGCAGGGAATGTCTTTCCTCCACAGATGGTAGATTTTCGGAAACCCTTTCTTCCTCTGTATCTTTCTACCCATACGGCGTCATCCTCCGGTCTAGTGGGAGCAATGGCTAGTTCCCAAGGTGACCACTGTATCCTGTTCATAGAGAAATTCGTCTCGGGGACAATTTCCCTCTTCAATTTTCTTAGAGCATCAATCTGCAAGAGAATTATTCCATTCATATACAAATGCAACAATTCGATCAATTGGGATGTATCGCGAAATAAGGATATCATTAAATATCAAATATTGATACTAATTAAAACTATTCTTCTTGATATATAGAAAACAATATTTCAGCTTTCATACCTTTTGACAGGAAATGGCCAAAGATCTCGCTTTCTTCCTATCCACAACAGATGGAGAATGTTTTTTAACAATTGTTTTCTTGACCCCGTGAATGCTTGAAGTCTTTTTCTTTAGATTTACAATGGAAGGAACTTTTGTCAATGATGACACCTTTTTCAGGGCCGGCTTGTAGGGAAGTGTTTTGGACTTTGGTGAATCTTCTACTTTAGTGGATGACGACGTAGAAGGTTCTCCGTCTTTGAGTGCGCCAAACATCGCATTCAAATCTTTATGAAGACCCATTCTAGCGTCTCTTTGCCGTACTTCCTGTTCATAGATATCCAGAAATTCTGCTCCTTGTTCTCTGTAGCAGATGGCCATAATGAAGTCAAAGAGGTTGGAGAACTGGTCTAGTTCTACTCGTCTGCCTGCTGTCTTGTCGGCTAGTGTTTGGTAGAAGTCATGGGTCCTTTTATCACCCGAAGCTCTACATTGCACTCCATACACTCGGATACCCTACAATTTTACAATTTATATATCATCTAATGACATCTATGATACCTTCAGAGAGATCAAGTACATATTAACATCGTTGTGGAGTTCAACAATCCAAATTTGAAAGTAGGGAAATGTTTAGGCGTCATATCACATGTAATCTACTCACCATGAATGCTAATTTTTCGACTTCCTGCTTCCAGTCTAGTTTCAATTCGTTGTCTGGGTAATTCACATCATGTGGGTGGGCATCACCTATCATCACAAGTGCCCTTTGAGTTCCGGGAGTCCAAGTCAGACTTTGAACTTCGTGTAAAACCAGTTCATAGCACTCATCCGAGTCGCCACCCCCGGTGGACCCTACGTTTTTCACCCACTGGCACAGTTTCTTCAAGTCCGTAGAAAAGTCTATGTACTTGGTGACATAAGAAGAATCGCGATCACAGTAGTCTCCGTGAGCAAAAACAGCGATTCTGATACCGGGTATATCCGTTTGAAGTCTTTCAATCATTTGTTGGACATTCTGTTTAACAGCATTGATAGAACTGGACATAGATCCAGTCGTATCAAACGAGAAACAAATCTCGATCGGACCGCCTGGTGGTGAGGCCATGTTAAATATTGTGGTCTGTATTCTGTTGGATCAGAGTTACTTTATACGTCTCTGGTTCTTTAGCTCTTTCTCGGTTAGCAATGGGCTTTATATACTATCGGTGCGATAGACTTGCAATTGACTTGTAGACTTGCTTTTTACAAGTAGACTGAGTATCTCCTTGTTGGAAAGAGACTGACGATCCTATACGTATACGAAGACTGACAGTTTTCAAAACTCAATAATTCTAGATTTTCAGATAGTAATGTAACTGTAAACCAGGTCATGAAATGTTTCTTAATATTTCGTTCTATCTTTTAACACAAAATGTTGTGAAATTTTACAACGAACATTTGAAAAAAGATGATTAGTTGCCAATTGTTATATAATGAGGTATACGACATCAGTATGCTTTAGTATAAATATAACATTATTGAATTAAAAAGTTACTATTGCAGTGAGTCAATGGATATTTTTCGTAAATGCCACATCACGCATCGAGTTGATTCTGCTTCTATACACCCCATACAATTCTTCAACTGTCTTGTAGTTGATCCAAATTTTAACAGTTTGAAATTACATTTATATGATGTTTAACTGTCAACCGACATGTTGTCTTTGGAGATCATTGGCTAGTTTTGTTCCTATTTCAACGTGGTCTGGCGAATAGCAATACTCCTTGCTTTTGAAGAAACATTTAAGTTTTGAATTATTATTCGCAATCTGCAATTGCTCTGATTAGATATAGGTATATATTACGAGTGGTCAAGGTGATGTTGGCGAGGATCAAACTAAAGAATAAAACAAAGAAACAAAGAGAAGAAGACAAAATCAAAAACAAAAAAAAACAAACAAAAAAAACCTGAACAAAACAAAACAAACAAAAACCAAACAAACAACAAACAAAAACAACAAAATAAACAAACAAACAAAAACTCGTTCCCAAATTTAATAGAAAAACGAGGGAAGTTTGTTAATCGGAATATGGCTCGTTGTTTTCCGTCAAATCAAACTAGCAATATAATGAGAGCTGTGGAAGTTGAATGCGAAAAAGGCAGATTAATATAAAATAATAATCTTTCTTTTAGTCTCTGCTTGGAGTACTAAAACAAGTATTTCGATAGTGTATGGTTTATTAGTAAGTAATTTTTTACTTTTTATTTAAGTCCCGATATGAATCATCGTAATATCGATGTAGTCCTCGAATTAAATAAGGAACGGCTTTGGTTGGTACTGATATGACTGACCGAAGACCCCAAAATGACAAAAAATGGCCTATATTTATTAAAATATTCAGCCAAAATGGGGGTGGTGTTGCAACCCTTCATAACCCCATCTACAATCGCTACTGTATCACCTATTCAATTTGAACATATAATATCCCTTTTTGAATAGTGATATAATTTATTCCAATAGGTTATATATCACCTTTACACGTAGATGATATTAATTCTTCAATTTGCAAATTACATCATTATATCAACCATAGAATTTACGAAATGCTGACTTTAAACGAGACTATTGATACCCCTGTAACATCACTTAATGTTTCCATTTAATCATACGCAGAACATGTTGTCGCGTATCGAATCGGTCGAGAGATACAAGGACTACAAGAAGGTAATATTGGAATATTGTTACATTGATACGGGAAGTTGCCGGTAGAGAAGCTGAAATCATCCCGTTTGTCGTAAAGTTGAGTTCTTAGATTTCTGTTACCATCTTTGTGTATTAAAATATCCAAATATGAAGGAAAGGTTGAAAATTCTTTGGTGTCTTTCGTTTCGATTTCACTGTTATATATCGAATCGACATATGAATGAAAATGTGTATTAACGTCGTGGATATATCTAAATGTTGAGGTGAAAGCCACAAGATATTTTGTCGTCTCCTGTAGAAAGTTTTGAATAAATGCTGCCTCATAAGAATATACAAACGGATCAGCTAATAAAGGAGCACAATTCGTGTACATGGGAATTATCACAGACAGTTGGGAGATCGGATTATCAAAGACTACGTAGATATTGTCAATGGGGAACTCCAGCATCTTTTTAATATCAACTCCAGAGTACTCGTGAGTAGTTCAGAGTGGTGTTTAGAAAGGTTATGTGTGATAGTCGGGAAATAATATTTTCTTTCAGTTTGATTTTGTAAATCGCTCAGAATAATATCCTTTTCTTTATGCATTCAAAATAATTGCGAAATGTTTGTATTGTGGGTTACGTCCCTTAATAATTTATTTCTGGCGACGGAAATGTTATTCAAGCCACACTAAGAAGGTGAAACTGTTCTTTAAATGCTGTTTTTATTTATCGGAATACTAGTAAGCTAACATGGTTCCCATTTCAAAATGCTATCTTTAGCATGCAGCAGCATCTTGGAATTGGATATGTTTAAAAGATCATGAATCGTATCTTACTAACAACTACATTCCCTGTCGCCTGTGCACTATTTAATTAGATATATGCTAGGATTTAAGCATATGACATAAACAAATCAAGAGAGATGGAGTCATTGGGAAACATAAACAGAGAAGTTGAAAGGAGGAGAATCAAAAGAAGACGGGAAGGAGAGTTGAATGACGGAAGTAATTTTCAAAACGTGAATTTTATACTTCGAAACACAAGATCATCTTCACGCGAAATACGAAATTTGCATTACCTGGCATGTTACAATAACCTCCCCCACTAGGTTGTCATGGACATGTCTGCATACAAAAACAATTACCACCATTTGCTATGCATTTTCAAATAAATTTATTGTAGAATCAAAATATATTGTAACAATACGAGTTAATGAAATAACAATATGAGGTAACGAAAATGATTGAGATACAGATCTAAGCACATAAAACACAATGATCACAGCTGCTGTTTATCTATTTATGACAGACACCACATTTAAACCATCTCCATATCCCTGTGAAAGTCTCTAACATTTCTTACACGTCTCCATGCATAGTCATATCGTAAAAGAGACTTCTTTATCGTGTCCTTGTTGGAGTCTGTAACCAAACATCTGCGCACGAACACATAATATCCCAAAGAAACCATTTTGTTCACTTGAGATCGAACGTCAGAATCGGATAAAAGACGGGATTCCCAACATCTTGTTTTGGTGAATCCCGAAGACATTTTACAGTACGCAACAAAACGTTTGGAATCAACACTTTTCCTTACCGAGAACTCGTACACAGCTGCAGGGAATGTCTTTCCTCCACAGATGGTAGATTTTCGGAAACCTTTTCTTCCTCTGTATCTTTCTACCCATACGGCGTCATCCTCCGGTCTAGTGGGAGCAATGGCTAGTTCCCAAGGTGACCACTGTATCCTGTTCATAGAGAAATTCGTCTCGGGGACAATTTCCCTCTTCAATTTTCTTAGAGCATCAATCTGCAAGAGAATTATTCCATTCATATACAAATGCAACAATTCGATCAATTGGGATGTATCGCGAAATAAGGATATCATTAAATATCAAATATTGATACTAATTAAAACTATTCTTCTTGATATATAGAAAACAATATTTCAGCTTTCATACCTTTTGACAGGAAATGGCCAAAGATCTCGCTTTCTTCCTATCCACAACAGATGGAGAATGTTTTTTAACAATTGTTTTCTTGACCCCGTGAATGCTTGAAGTCTTTTTCTTTAGATTTACAATGGAAGGAACTTTTGTCAATGATGACACCTTTTTCAGGGCCGGCTTGTAGGGAAGTGTTTTGGACTTTGGTGAATCTTCTACTTTAGTGGATGACGACGTAGAAGGTTCTCCGTCTTTGAGTGCGCCAAACATCGCATTCAAATCTTTATGAAGACCCATTCTAGCGTCTCTTTGCCGTACTTCCTGTTCATAGATATCCAGAAATTCTGCTCCTTGTTCTCTGTAGCAGATGGCCATAATGAAGTCAAAGAGGTTGGAGAACTGGTCTAGTTCTACTCGTCTGCCTGCTGTCTTGTCGGCTAGTGTTTGGTAGAAGTCATGGGTCCTTTTATCACCCGAAGCTCTACATTGCACTCCATACACTCGGATACCCTACAATTTTACAATTTATATATCATCTAATGACATCTATGATACCTTCAGAGAGATCAAGTACATATTAACATCGTTGTGGAGTTCAACAATCCAAATTTGAAAGTAGGGAAATGTTTAGGCGTCATATCACATGTAATCTACTCACCATGAATGCTAATTTTTCGACTTCCTGCTTCCAGTCTAGTTTCAATTCGTTGTCTGGGTAATTCACATCATGTGGGTGGGCATCACCTATCATCACAAGTGCCCTTTGAGTTCCGGGAGTCCAAGTCAGACTTTGAACTTCGTGTAAAACCAGTTCATAGCACTCATCCGAGTCGCCACCCCCGGTGGACCCTACGTTTTTCACCCACTGGCACAGTTTCTTCAAGTCCGTAGAAAAGTCTATGTACTTGGTGACATAAGAAGAATCGCGATCACAGTAGTCTCCGTGAGCAAAAACAGCGATTCTGATACCGGGTATATCCGTTTGAAGTCTTTCAATCATTTGTTGGACATTCTGTTTAACAGCATTGATAGAACTGGACATAGATCCAGTCGTATCAAACGAGAAACAAATCTCGATCGGACCGCCTGGTGGTGAGGCCATGTTAAATATTGTGGTCTGTATTCTGTTGGATCAGAGTTACTTTATACGTCTCTGGTTCTTTAGCTCTTTCTCGGTTAGCAATGGGCTTTATATACTATCGGTGCGATAGACTTGCAATTGACTTGTAGACTTGCTTTTTACAAGTAGACTGAGTATCTCCTTGTTGGAAAGAGACTGACGATCCTATACGTATACGAAGACTGACAGTTTTCAAAACTCAATAATTCTAGATTTTCAGATAGTAATGTAACTGTAAACCAGGTCATGAAATGTTTCTTAATATTTCGTTCTATCTTTTAACACAAAATGTTGTGAAATTTTACAACGAACATTTGAAAAAAGATGATTAGTTGCCAATTGTTATATAATGAGGTATACGACATCAGTATGCTTTAGTATAAATATAACATTATTGAATTAAAAAGTTACTATTGCAGTGAGTCAATGGATATTTTTCGTAAATGCCACATCACGCATCGAGTTGATTCTGCTTCTATACACCCCATACAATTCTTCAACTGTCTTGTAGTTGATCCAAATTTTAACAGTTTGAAATTACATTTATATGATGTTTAACTGTCAACCGACATGTTGTCTTTGGAGATCATTGGCTAGTTTTGTTCCTATTTCAACGTGGTCTGGCGAATAGCAATACTCCTTGCTTTTGAAGAAACATTTAAGTTTTGAATTATTATTCGCAATCTGCAATTGCTCTGATTAGATATAGGTATATATTACGAGTGGTCAAGGTGATGTTGGCGAGGATCAAACTAAAGAATAAAACAAAGAAACAAAGAGAAGAAGACAAAATCAAAAACAAAAAAAAACAAACAAAAAAAACCTGAACAAAACAAAACAAACAAAAACCAAACAAACAACAAACAAAAACAACAAAATAAACAAACAAACAAAAACTCGTTCCCAAATTTAATAGAAAAACGAGGGAAGTTTGTTAATCGGAATATGGCTCGTTGTTTTCCGTCAAATCAAACTAGCAATATAATGAGAGCTGTGGAAGTTGAATGCGAAAAAGGCAGATTAATATAAAATAATAATCTTTCTTTTAGTCTCTGCTTGGAGTACTAAAACAAGTATTTCGATAGTGTATGGTTTATTAGTAAGTAATTTTTTACTTTTTATTTAAGTCCCGATATGAATCATCGTAATATCGATGTAGTCCTCGAATTAAATAAGGAACGGCTTTGGTTGGTACTGATATGACTGACCGAAGACCCCAAAATGACAAAAAATGGCCTATATTTATTAAAATATTCAGCCAAAATGGGGGTGGTGTTGCAACCCTTCATAACCCCATCTACAATCGCTACTGTATCACCTATTCAATTTGAACATATAATATCCCTTTTTGAATAGTGATATAATTTATTCCAATAGGTTATATATCACCTTTCCACGTAGATGATATTAATTCTTCAATTTGCAAATTACATCATTATATCAACCATAGAATTTACGAAATGCTGACTTTAAACGAGACTATTGATACCCCTGTAACATCACTTAATGTTTCCATTTAATCATACGCAGAACATGTTGTCGCGTATCGAATCGGTCGAGAGATACAAGGACTACAAGAAGGTAATATTGGAATATTGTTACATTGATACGGGAAGTTGCCGGTAGAGAAGCTGAAATCATCCCGTTTGTCGTAAAGTTGAGTTCTTAGATTTCTGTTACCATCTTTGTGTATTAAAATATCCAAATATGAAGGAAAGGTTGAAAATTCTTTGGTGTCTTTCGTTTCGATTTCACTGTTATATATCGAATCGACATATGAATGAAAATGTGTATTAACGTCGTGGATATATCTAAATGTTGAGGTGAAAGCCACAAGATATTTTGTCGTCTCCTGTAGAAAGTTTTGAATAAATGCTGCCTCATAAGAATATACAAACGGATCAGCTAATAAAGGAGCACAATTCGTGTACATGGGAATTATCACAGACAGTTGGGAGATCGGATTATCAAAGACTACGTAGATATTGTCAATGGGGAACTCCAGCATCTTTTTAATATCAACTCCAGAGTACTCGTGAGTAGTTCAGAGTGGTGTTTAGAAAGGTTATGTGTGATAGTCGGGAAATAATATTTTCTTTCAGTTTGATTTTGTAAATCGCTCAGAATAATATCCTTTTCTTTATGCATTCAAAATAATTGCGAAATGTTTGTATTGTGGGTTACGTCCCTTAATAATTTATTTCTGGCGACGGAAATGTTATTCAAGCCACACTAAGAAGGTGAAACTGTTCTTTAAATGCTGTTTTTATTTATCGGAATACTAGTAAGCTAACATGGTTCCCATTTCAAAATGCTATCTTTAGCATGCAGCAGCATCTTGGAATTGGATATGTTTAAAAGATCATGAATCGTATCTTACTAACAACTACATTCCCTGTCGCCTGTGCACTATTTAATTAGATATATGCTAGGATTTAAGCATATGACATAAACAAATCAAGAGAGATGGAGTCATTGGGAAACATAAACAGAGAAGTTGAAAGGAGGAGAATCAAAAGAAGACGGGAAGGAGAGTTGAATGACGGAAGTAATTTTCAAAACGTGAATTTTATACTTCGAAACACAAGATCATCTTCACGCGAAATACGAAATTTGCATTACCTGGCATGTTACAATAACCTCCCCCACTAGGTTGTCATGGACATGTCTGCATACAAAAACAATTACCACCATTTGCTATGTATTTTCAAATAAATTTATTGTAGAATCAAAATATATTGTAACAATACGAGTTAATGAAATAACAATATGAGGTAACGAAAATGATTGAGATACAGATCTAAGCACATAAAACACAATGATCACAGCTGCTGTTTATCTATTTATGACAGACACCACATTTAAACCATCTCCATATCCCTGTGAAAGTCTCTAACATTTCTTACACGTCTCCATGCATAGTCATATCGTAAAAGAGACTTCTTTATCGTGTCCTTGTTGGAGTCTGTAACCAAACATCTGCGCACGAACACATAATATCCCAAAGAAACCATTTTGTTCACTTGAGATCGAACGTCAGAATCGGATAAAAGACGGGATTCCCAACATCTTGTTTTGGTGAATCCCGAAGACATTTTACAGTACGCAACAAAACGTTTGGAATCAACACTTTTCCTTACCGAGAACTCGTACACAGCTGCAGGGAATGTCTTTCCTCCACAGATGGTAGATTTTCGGAAACCTTTTCTTCCTCTGTATCTTTCTACCCATACGGCGTCATCCTCCGGTCTAGTGGGAGCAATGGCTAGTTCCCAAGGTGACCACTGTATCCTGTTCATAGAGAAATTCGTCTCGGGGACAATTTCCCTCTTCAATTTTCTTAGAGCATCAATCTGCAAGAGAATTATTCCATTCATATACAAATGCAACAATTCGATCAATTGGGATGTATCGCGAAATAAGGATATCATTAAATATCAAATATTGATACTAATTAAAACTATTCTTCTTGATATATAGAAAACAATATTTCAGCTTTCATACCTTTTGACAGGAAATGGCCAAAGATCTCGCTTTCTTCCTATCCACAACAGATGGAGAATGTTTCTTAACTATTGTTTTCTTGACCCCGTGAATGCTTGAAGTCTTTTTCTTTAGATTTACAATGGAAGGAACTTTTGTCAATGATGACACCTTTTTCAGGGCCGGCTTGTAGGGAAGTGTTTTGGACTTTGGTGAATCTTCTACTTTAGTGGATGACGACGTAGAAGGTTCTCCGTCTTTGAGTGCGCCAAACATCGCATTCAAATCTTTATGAAGACCCATTCTAGCGTCTCTTTGCCGTACTTCCTGTTCATAGATATCCAGAAATTCTGCTCCTTGTTCTCTGTAGCAGATGGCCATAATGAAGTCAAAGAGGTTGGAGAACTGGTCTAGTTCTACTCGTCTGCCTGCTGTCTTGTCGGCTAGTGTTTGGTAGAAGTCATGGGTCCTTTTATCACCCGAAGCTCTACATTGCACTCCATACACTCGGATACCCTACAATTTTACAATTTATATATCATCTAATGACATTTATGATACCTTCAGAGAGATAAAGTACATATTAACATCGTTGTGGAGTTCAACAATCCAAATTTGAAAGCAGGGAAATGTTTAGGCGTCATATCACATGTAATCTACTCACCATGAATGCTAATTTTTCGACTTCCTGCTTCCAGTCTAGTTTCAATTCGTTGTCTGGGTAATTCACATCATGTGGGTGGGCATCACCTATCATCACAAGTGCCCTTTGAGTTCCGGGAGTCCAAGTCAGACTTTGAACTTCGTGTAAAACCAGTTCATAGCACTCATCCGAGTCGCCACCCCCGGTGGACCCTACGTTTTTCACCCACTGGCACAGTTCCTTCAAGTCCGTAGAAAAGTCTATGTACTTGGTGACATAAGAAGAATCGCGATCACAGTAGTCTCCGTGAGCAAAAACAGCGATTCTGATACCGGGTATATCCGTTTGAAGTCTTTCAATCATTTGTTGGACATTCTGTTTAACAGCATTGATAGAACTGGACATAGATCCAGTCGTATCAAACGAGAAACAAATTTCGATCGGACCGCCTGGTGGTGAGGCCATGTTAAATATTGTGGTCTGTATTCTGTTGGATCAGAGTTACTTTATACGTCTCTGGTTCTTTAGCTCTTTCTCGGTTAGCAATGGGCTTTATATACTATCGGTGCGATAGACTTGCAATTGACTTGTAGACTTGCCTTTTACAAGTAGACTGAGTATCTCCTTGTTGGAAAGAGACTGACGATCCTATACGTATACGAAGACTGACAGTTTTCAAAACTCAATAATTCTAGATTTTCAGATAGTAATGTAACTGTAAACCAGGTTATGAAATATTTCTTAATATTTTGTTCATTCTTTTAACACAAATTTTTGTGAAATTTTACAACGAACATTTGAAAAAAGATGATTAGTTGCCAATTGTTATATCATGAGGTATACGACATCGGTATGCTTTAGTATAAATATAACATTATTGAATTAAAGAGTTACTATTGCAGTGAGTCAATGGATATTTTTCGTAAATGCCACATCACAGAGCGAGTTGATTCTGCTGCTATACACCCCATACAATTCTTTAACTGTCTTGTAGTTGATCCAAATTTTAACAGTTTGAAATTACATTTATATGATGTTTAACTGTCAACCGACATGTTGTCTTTGGAGATCATTGGCTAGTTTTGTTCCTATTTCAAAGTGGTCTGGCGAATAGCAATACTCCTTGCCTTGCTTTTGAAGAAACATTTAAGTTTTGAATTATTATTCGCAATCTGCAATTGCTCTGATTGGATGTAGGTATATATTTCGAGTGATCAAGGTGATGTTGGCGAGGATCAAACTAAAGAATAAAACAAAGAAACAAAGAAAAAAGACAAAATCAAAAAAAACAAACAAACAAACAAAAACCTGAACGAATCAAAACAAACAAAAAACAAACAAACAACATACAAAAGCAACAAAATAAACAAACAAACAAAAGCTCATTCCCAAATTTTCCAGAAAGACGAGGGAAGTTTGTTAATCGGAACATGGCTCGTTGTTTTCCGTCAAATCAAACTAGGAATTTAATGAGAGTTGTGGAAGTTGAATGCGAAAAAGGCAGATTAATATAAAATAATAATCTTTCTTTTAGTCTCTGCTTGGAGTACTAAAACAAGTATTTCGATAGTGCATGGTTTATTAGTAAGTAATCTTTTACTTTTTATTTAAGTCCCGATATGAATCATCGTAATATCGATGTAGTCCTCGAATTAAATAAGGAACGGCTTTGGTTGGTACTGATATGACTGACCGAAGACCCCAAAATGACAAAAAATGGCCTATATTTATTAAAATATTCAGCCAAAATGGGGGGGGGGGGTGTTGCAACCCCTCATAACCCCATCTACAATCGTTACTGTATCACCTATTCAATTTGAACATATAATATCAGTTTTTGAATGGTGATATAATTTATTCCAATAGGTTATATATCACCTTTCCACGTAGATGATATTAATTCTTCAATTTGATATCTCAGTGACTGGAAGCAAGATATTAGGGAACGTAATTCACAATACAAACAAGTTACAAACATTGTCTAATGAATGAATTTGAATAGGTGATATGATCACTAACTGGAATAGGTAATATAACCCATACAGATTGAATAGTTGATATCACCTTTTGGCATAAGTGATATCACATATTCAGTTATGTGATATCAGCAAATTCACTTTCATTTTTGTAACAATCAAAACCGTTCTTCATTTAATTCGACTACCACAGTGATGTTAGGATTATACGTATTTTGTATACACACATCAGTAAGGAGGAGGAAACTATATACTATTAAACCATGTATTTTTTAATCACTTATATTTTAGTACCCGAAGCAGAGACTAAAATTAATCTGCCTTTTTCGCATCCTTAATTAATAATATTACTACTTTGATTTTACAGAAAACATTGAGTCATGGTCGGATTAAAAACTTCTCTGGTCTTTCCAGAAAGTTTCGGAACGGCCGTTTTTTAGTTTGATCCCCGCTTCCGCCACTCCTTGATCACTCGTAAAATATTCTTATATCTAATAAGAGTAATTGCAGAATGCGAATAATGATTCAAAACTTAAATGTTTCTACAAGTCGAATGAGTATTGTTATTCGACAGACCAGTTTGAAATAGAAACACATTTTGTGAATGATTTCTAAAGTAAACATATCCGTTTATTGTTAAATATCATATAAATGTAACTTCAAACTTAATCAGCTATGTTAGATTTTGGACCACCTACAAGACAATTCAAGAATTGTTTGAGGTATAAAGAAGCAGAATTCGCTGTGTGATGTACCGTCCACAGAAAAAAAAACAAACCACTAACTCATTGGAATAGTAACTTTTTAACTGAATAATGTTATATCTATACTACACCATGCCGGTATCGTATACCTCATTATATAACAATTCGCAATTAATCCTCTTTTTTTAAAATGAAAGTTACAAAAGTTCACAAAATTTTGTTTTAAAAAGATAACAAACATTTAAGAAATATTTTATAACCTGGATTACATTGATGTAAATTCATATTCTTGAAATTGCCAGTCTTTCTATACGTATATGATCGTCAGTCTCTTTCCAACAAGGAGATACTCAGTCTACAAGTCAATTGCAAGTCTATCGCACCGATAGTATATAAAGACCATTGCTAACCGAGAAAGAGCAAAAGAACCAGAGACGTATAAAGTAACTCTGATACAACAGAATACAGACCACAATATTTAACATGGCCTCACCACCAGGCGGTCCGATCGAGATTTGTTTCTCGTTTGATACGACTGGATCTATGTCCAGTTCTATCAATGCTGTTAAACAGAATGTCCAACAAATGATTGAAAGACTTCAAACGGATATACCCGGTATCAGAATCGCTGTTTTCGCTCACGGAGACTACTGTGATCGCAATTCTTCTTATATCACCAAGTACATAGACTTTTCTACGGACTTGAAGGAACTGTGCCAGTGGGTGAAAAACGTAGGGTCCACCGGGGGTGGCGACTCGGATGAGTGCTATGAACTGGTTTTACACGAAGTTCAA
The DNA here is from genome assembly GCA_024699665.1 of Ostrea denselamellosa. Taxonomy (NCBI): domain Eukaryota; kingdom Metazoa; phylum Mollusca; class Bivalvia; order Ostreida; family Ostreidae; genus Ostrea; species Ostrea denselamellosa. Next base: position 9,956,586 of record JAMZEH010000042.1, read on the forward strand.
AGTCTGACTTGGACTCCCGGAACTCAAAGGGCACTTGTGATGATAGGTGATGCCCACCCACATGATGTGAATTACCCAGACAACGAATTGAAACTAGACTGGAAGCAGGAAGTCGAAAAATTAGCATTCATGGTGAGTAGATTACATGTGATATGACGCCTAAACATTTCCCTACTTTCAAATTTGGATTGTTGAACTCCACAACGATGTTAATATGTACTTTATCTCTCTGAAGGTATCATAGATGTCATTAGATGATATATAAATTGTAAAATTGTAGGGTATCCGAGTGTATGGAGTGCAATGTAGAGCTTCGGGTGATAAAAGGACCCATGACTTCTACCAAACACTAGCCGACAAGACAGCAGGCAGACGAGTAGAACTAGACCAGTTCTCCAACCTCTTTGACTTCATTATGGCCATCTGCTACAGAGAACAAGGAGCAGAATTTCTGGATATCTATGAACAGGAAGTACGGCAAAGAGACGCTAGAATGGGTCTTCATAAAGATTTGAATGCGATGTTTGGCGCACTCAAAGACGGAGAACCTTCTACGTCGTCATCCACTAAAGTAGAAGATTCACCAAAGTCCAAAACACTTCCCTACAAGCCGGCCCTGAAAAAGGTGTCATCATTGACAAAAGTTCCTTCCATTGTAAATCTAAAGAAAAAGACTTCAAGCATTCACGGGGTCAAGAAAACAATAGTTAAAAAACATTCTCCATCTGTTGTGGATAGGAAGAAAGCGAGATCTTTGGCCATTTCCTGTCAAAAGGTATGAAAGCTGAAATATTGTTTTCTATATATCAAGAAGAAGAGTTTTAATTAGTATCAATATTTGATATTTAATGATATCCTTATTTCACGATACATCCCAATTGACGGAATTGTTGCATTTGTATATGAATGGAATAATTCTCTTGCAGATTGATGCTCTAAGAAAATTGAAGAGGGAAATTGTCCCCGAGACGAATTTCTCTATGAACAGAATACAGTGGTCACCTTGGGAACTAGCCATTGCTCCCACTAGACCGGAGGATGACACCGTATGGGTAGAAAGATACAGAGGAAGAAAGGGTTTCCGAAAATCTACCATCTGTGGAGGAAAGACATTCCCTGCAGCTGTGTACGAGTTCTCGGTGAGGAAAAGTGTTGATTCCAAACGTTTTGTTGCGTACTGTAAAATGTCTTCGGGATTCACCAAAACAAGATGTTGGGAATCCCGTCTTTTATCCGATTCTGACGTTCGATCTCAAGTGAACAAAATGGTTTCTTTGGGATATTATGTGTTCGTGCGCAGATGTTTGGTTACAGACTCCAACAAAGACACGATAAAGAAGTCTCTTTTACGATATGACTATGCATGGAGACGTGTAAGAAATGTTAGAGACTTTCACAGGGATATGGAGATGGTTTAAATGTGGTGTCTGTCATAAATAGATAAACAGCAGCTGTGATCATTATGTTTGATGTGCTCAGATCTGTATCTCAATCATTTTCGTTACCTCATATTGTTATTTCATTAACTCGTATTGTTACAATATGTTTTGATTCTACAATAAATTTATTTGAAAATACATAGTGTGCTAATTGTAGAATTTGTGTGCATGCATTTATTCGAAAAACTATGGAGTACATATATGGTGGAACGACTGTCATTATAGGAGGCCAAGCTATGTAAACGTCGTATTTCGTAACACCTCTTGATTTATGGAGCGACAAATTAACATAAACTAAGATACCACGGTAGTTGAAGATGTTTTTCATCATTTGAAGGTATAATTGATTCAATTATTGCGTGCAATAATTGAATTAATGCGTGCATCAATGGAATTGATGAGATAAATAATTGACTTGATACATGCAGTAATTCAGTACGCATATTAAATTAATCAATTATTGTCCTCATCAATAAATTCACAGTAACAAAAGAGTTAAATTTTCTGCAAATTAATATACTTTGATGATTTTTCAACTTATTACAATTAGATCCTTTGATCTACTCGCATAGAATTTCCTATTACGTATTTTCAAAAATTATTAAGATTTATGCGATATATAAATGAAATTAAGTTGGCAATTTTTTTGAGAACTACAAGTCGATTAAGTAAACATGTACAATTTCGTTTACTTATAATTTCTTGATTTAAGTACAATAATTGCACCATAGGTACAATTTATTTCAAAACAAATGATATTTTGGGAACAAGAGAATACCCTAAAACGACACCGATGTTATATAGTTACTTACTTTTAAATTTTCTTCCTGCTGCGTTGTAAGCAGTTATATGATATCTTAATAAGAAATAATTATCTGCTATACTCGTTATAGCAAGATAATTACGTACTTACTCGTTATTGCGAGAAAATTACCACGTTTTTAAAATGATATATGAACTACTTATAACGAGATGATTTGTAATAACGAGACACTATCTCGTTATAATGCGAGGGGTTTTTTTCCCAGGGGGAAGGGGGATCATTGTACATTAATGGTGATGTTCCAAAGGCAAATTTTATGCATTCAATATTAAATTTCATTACACGGTAAAATTCCAGGGATCTGCAAAACCTCATTTGGATCTGTCTTTGGATGTTAAATTTAGTAGTTGGTAAAGCACACATGAATGGAAAATCGTTCTCATTAGAATACTAGACCTAATACATATTCATGTATACATATTAGTGTCAGAAATCGGTATTACTCATGATATAACCAAGACCTGATGAAGAATTTGAATTATCATATCCACAGTGGCGGATCTAGAGGGGATTACCCCCATTTGATTTACAAAATTTATCAGAAACGTTCTTTTGTATCATTTTTAGGACCGCAACTCATTTTATTAGGTGGAGAATGCACCACCTTAGGCCACACCCACCCCCTCTTTAGAAAATTTCTGCATCCACCTCTGGTGCCTGTCATGAAAACAATGATAAATTCAACCACATTTTGTATAACAAGAAATTTTAAAAATATCAAGAGGGAATCACTTTATGCAATACATTTGCTATGCTCAGCTACTGACTTTTTCAATTCCCAGATATGATTATAACAATACATACATTATAGTTTATTCAATTACTTTATTTAACATCAACCCAAGCAAAATTATTCTACATAAATTCATTGCACTATTCTACTGCACTGTGTTAGCCCAGAGTCAAAAAGTGTAACTAACAAAACTTGGAATATTTTCTTACTTGAAGAGCATATCAGTTCTCCATCAAATGTATTAAAATGACACATATTAGTTTACATCCTTGAAATTCAAAGTAATAGTCACAACAATATTGCACACGATTCAATGGAAAATATTTAAACACGTTCTTGTAAATCGGCTGAAAAGTGTCATGATAAGATCTGACGAGAAAATTCTTTACAAACTCTACAATATAAATGCGTTGAAAAACTAAAAGCACAGTCATTGTGAGTAAAAGGTTTTGTACACACAATGTAATGATAATGAATATATCCATTTTCAAATTTATGAAACATGAAAATGAATGATTATCTTCAATTATTTTGCTGGAATTTGTGGCTTAAAAAAATCCTCCCATAACTATAGGTCAACGAAAAATACACAAGAAACATATAGACACATACAAAATGCATATGCACATACAACACGTGCAAATTGTACCCTTACAATAAATGCTAATGTAGTGGGTTAGCACTACGGGGCTCATCCATTTTTAAAATTTTCTTGACGCTACCAGTTATAAAATCAAAGTAATAATAATAATAATAATAAATTATAAAATGTGGACTCGGTAAATAATACACGAAGATTAAAATAACTTGAGATGATAGTTTATTTAGCGGTAGCTATATCAATAACAATAAGAGATAACTTTCACAACTTTACAAATATATTTCAAATCAAATACCAAAATTGTAACAGTTATAGAAAAATGCTGTAGGTTTCCCTAGCTAAGATGTGATATGAAAAATTAATAATAAGTCTTAGGATAATTGAATAATAAATTTAGAACATTAAATTTCAATCAGTCAAAAATAATTTTATAAGAGTCAAAAGAAACCTACGTCTACTCAAAATTTCGAAAATTGCCAAAGTCCCCGTCAAATGGCGTTGACGAGTTTATATAGTACCGTTACTCAACGATCCGTTACAATTCAACGGAATCCGTTCTAAATCAACGGATAAACGGACCGATGAAAATCAACGGAACTATGTCTAAGTAAACATTGCGTAAAATTAATAAAATATACTAAAATAATGCAAGTTTAATTCATTTGTAATTGTGTAATAAATTGATTACTTTAAAACTCATTCTTCTCTCTATCAAAAAATGCAAGAATATCTTGGCGGATCAAAGAAGTAAACCAGAAATAACCCACAATGCATTGCGCAACATGATAAATAAAACTAAAACCGTCTGCAGCTTACAGCATGTGTTTACAAGAAACAGGTAAAAATAACAATAGAAACGTAACGGGATTAAAATAATGGGAAGGTTGTATATATATAATGACATATGTACAAGTATTTCAACAAAAGACAGAGTGAACATTCAACAAATTGAACATTCACCACACGTGTTTGTCTACTTTCATTTTACTTACGACGGTATGAAATTTAACGAATCTTCAAAATTTAGAACTGTGCAAATAATAGCACCCATAATACGATTAAAATACTCAAGGTATTGATCTCCATCAAAGATAAATGAACTTATGAGGGGATGCACTACTAAATACAATTCACATTAACTTACAACAGCCAAATCTTTACACTAATTATATCATAAACAATTAACAAGACGGTTCCAAGAGAATGAAGCAGCATCCTGAAGAAATCAGGGAAGGTCAACAACAAACCCCCCACAGACCGGAGTAAAGGACCTACAGGAAACTACAGAGAGGTCATCTACACTACCCAGCACTCGTAGCTGACTGGTCAGCTGTTGTATTTTTATAAGATGTATTCTGGAATGTGTTTTATTGGCAACATTCTGTAGAATTTTTGAAGTTTTGAATGCTAAGTAATTTTTTAAAGGTTCTTTTTATCGCAATTCACCCTTTGTCCGATACAGTATTGCGTTAAGTGACAACACATTTGAATGACACAATAAAGAGTTTTCATTAGCCGGTTCCAGCCCGCCTACTTTCTCGCTTCTCATTTTTGAGACATAAAAACATCGATGAGTGTTTAGTGGAATATCGGTATCAGTTTGCCAAATTTAGCGTCAAGAATAACTCAACGTATGCTGTTGGTAGCCGAGAATACTTCCCGAGGTGCAACTCGGGCTGTTTGAACATGTGAAAAACATGTAGGTGCGAGAGATTTGTTTGCGTATTAAAAGAAAAAATAATTAAAATGTTGTATACGGCGTAGTTTCTTCGTTGTCGACAACGTTAAAATTAACTGTTTTTAATCAGCTACCGCATTTCAAAGATCCACTGCCGCCACATAATGGTTGGGTTACATCGTAGAAACATTGGCAAAAAAAGAAATAGATAGATCGAAAAAAATGAATAAATTAAAAAGTACAAGTTTTATAATGCTTGTGGTGTCATCAACGGTTGTCAATATGGTATGTTGAAATTATTATTTTTTTTTTTTTTTGTTGTTTTGTTTTTTGGTTTTGTTTTTTTTTTTTAATACATTTATTCAATAATTAACTTAATCAATAAGCTCGGGTTTTTTCGTGATTTTGTAGACATTAACAGACACACTTTTCTGAAAATTTGGTTAATGGAAATGGTATGAATTTGGCTCCATTATAAGTATGTCTGGATACGCAAGTACTGTCTGGTTTACAGATTCATCGTACAAAAATAGCTGTGTATGTTGTATTATTAACGCAGGGTAAGTCGATACACTGTTTACTACACAAAACCATGGCGGATGTCCGATATTTTTCCGGGTTTCGTGTTGGTGGGAGAAGCTTACTTTCTAGCGCATTTCATTGGTCAAAATATAAGATCACGAATTTCTGTGGATCGGTGTATTGCATTAATCAAATACGCAACTAATCCCATAAAAGGGAATTTCGGCGGACTTATACATATGTACCAATAAGAGTTTTTGTCGCATTCCGCAATTGCTTTGTAAACGACTCAATTGTGTCCTCGCACAACGCATTTCTGTATCGGCCAAGGGTGAATTGAGGTAAATATTTAAATGACAATGTTAAAAATATTTTGAGCAGCAGTCATAAATCATTTGGAATAAATAATTTGATTTTGTTATTGTCCTTAACATCAGGTAAGACTACAGTTCTAGACAATTTGTCACGATGTCTGGCCCCATTCTGTTCGGCAGCATTACTTCCACTGACTATTTTCTTCTTGCCTTTATGGCCACGGACAGCTGGCAGGGAAAGCTTTTTTTCCCCAGCAGGCAAGCTATCATAGAGTAGCTTGTTTAAATCAAGTCGGGGAACTCGAGGGACACGGGCAGCTGGTACAGCAAACTCTTCTGGCTTCCCCAGTCCTTTTTCTGGGTCAGAAAGTTCATCAAGGTTTTTAACTTTTGCTGAATGTGTTGTTGTCATAGCATTTTCTTGTACCTCAACAGGAATCCTAGGTAAGCTGTCATTTTCCAGCTTTCTGAAATCAAGGCTGGGAATTCTGGAGGCTGGTTTGGGTCTCTGAAGTCTAAGTTTAGACTTTAAAGGTAATCCTGTCAGAGCACTCAGCTCGATCTCCAGCACTTTGATTTTACCTCTATGGATTCTCTCCTGATTAACCAGCATCTGATAAAGCTGGATTTCCTCTTGAACTGTGTACACTGGTGCACCACACCCAACAATTTTTTTCAATGACTTTATCTTCCGTGCCTGGGTCACCTTCCTGGAAATCAGCTCCTTGTGGTATTTCTTTGCTTCTTCTATCTCCTTTTGTAGCTCGCCCACCTGTAGCTGTCTTTTGCTCTTGATGTCCTCGATGCTGAGTAATAGCCTATTGCACTCTCGGTCTTCCAGCATCAGCTTTTTTAGACCAGCATCATGTTTCTTTGGATCATAACTGTCCAAAGAATATATGGCCCTGTGTTTATTACATTACAAAGAAATAGTTTTTGACGGTATTAAATGTAATTGAACAGGTACAGACCTGAGGTTTCTAAAGTACAGCAATTATACTAACAAGCATCAGAAATTTACTTGGTAGCTGTTAATTACAAAATAATATATCTGTTAACTTACTCATTCGTCAGAGTTGAAACAACCTTCTTGGCACCAGTGGACTTATCTGTAATGAATTACAACGATGAAAAGTTGCAGTATTCGTAGCTATGATTTAGGGTACACCCAGTTTCAGCAATAACCGTTAGATGAAGTGGAATAGAGAATGAAAACATGGAAGACTTGCTTTATTTTCACTAGATTTTCAAATATAAAACCAAGCACTTTAAAGATTCAGTAGATATTACTATATTAGCCTTACAATTAGCAACTGCCTGGTTTGTTGTTTTCAACATTTGTCTTGAGTTCCCTCCAACCACTGGAGTTCGGACAGTTGAAAAGGGGGATTGTAAGGCTGCAGCCCTGACTGGAGTCTGGAGATTGATGAAATCTGTAGTGCTAACAGACACTTGTCTGATGTTTCTCACTGTTGATCAATAGTTCATTTGATCATATATACATGTATAATCATATATATATATATATATATATATATATATATATATATATATATATATATATATATCCAATAATAAAAGTCAAGAAACACATAACTCAAATTAATTACATTCCACTTTAACAGCTTTAATGCCTCTTCAGACAGTCAGTTAATATATATATATATATATATATATATATATATATGTGTGTGTGTGTGTGTGTGTGTGGGTGTGTGTGTGTGTGTGTGTGTGTGTGTGTGTGTGTGCATATTCGAAGATTTTTTAAGCCACATAGCCTTAGGTTCTTCCCAAATAATAGGAAGGCTATATATCACAAGGAAGGCTGACAATATTCTGAGTCTGTCTAAATAATATCTTAATCAACAGTCATGTTTAATCATAATGAATGGAAATTAAGAGTGTCAAATTAGAATGCTGTAAATGATGCTACTGAATTCAGATTTAACAGTCACTCCCATTCAAAAACACCAACCTCTGTCTCCCCTCTCCAATCTAGAAAACTTCTAAATTGATCCAATATTAAAAATTTCAACCTTCTCAGATGTAGTGATATTACTGATATGATGACTAAAGTGAAATTTCATCTTACGTGAGTCTGTCTGTTTTGGGGAGCTGGCCTCGGAGTGACCGGAGGAAATATTGTTCAGAGAGACTGAGCTGGAGTAAGTGGTGATCACATCTGACTGCACGTCTCCTGAGCCTGAAATGAAGACACTGGGTATTATCATTTACTATTACTTGAAACAATGGATGTTGTAAAGTTGAATACAGTGTATTTATTAAAACCTGTCTTTGTCGTAATTGAATTTAAATACTATAATCAATATTATACAATTGTCAATGTGTTTTTCAATTTAGTTTTATATAACTAAATCAGTGTACCTATTGTTTCAGTTTGGCAACAGGGATCTTCGTTATGTTCCATCACACTGTAGAAAATTAAGGAGAGAAAGTCATAATCCTTTTTTCAGCGTCATTCTATTGCATTTCAGTAGCATTTCGTCAGATTCGAACTATTATCAGACATATACATTTCAATAGATTGTTTATATATATATTATTACTTGTGTAGATTTTCTATATATACTTATTTCTGGATTATATATTTATATATAAATATATATATATATATATATAAATATATATATATACTGTATGCGAGAATAATAAATACTACAATGCTTTTTACAAAGAGATTTTTCGCCTTTTTTTTTTTATTCATTCCATCATCCTCTTTTTTTCACTACCCCCCCCCCCCCCCTCTCTCTCTCTCTCACATCATATTTTAACCTATTCATCTAGGCCCTAATATGCAATACGATTAATTATTACCTGAGATATATTAATAATTTGGACGATAGAAAGTCTAATCAGTATTCAGTAATTCCAAGTATGATTATTTTTCAAAATGGTGTCTAACAATGCAAATTAACAATGTGTAAAAATGACTGTATTGCCTACTTCATAAACAATAAAAACTTTAAATGAATAAATCCAACAATTACTTACTATGGTTTTTAAGTTGTCTCACTGCCAAATTCCCTGAAAACCTTCGAAAGGACTGAATGAAGTGAATATTTGAAGAAAAGCGCCAACAGCTACTTCTTCGTTGCGAACAAGTACGTCGCCCTTGACAACAGACGGGTTGTCAGACATTTCGGCCCAAAGACAATTCGGCACCAAGACATTTCGGTCCAATTTTTTTTCGAGACTCTTCAACCCAATTTTTTATTTGCCTTATACCACCTATAAATGCATTTCAAACAACATTATGATATATTGACACGTCGATCTAAATGTGGTAGTGTTAGATACATGACCTTCCTACTAGCATGGGCTAGTGGGTTAAACTTTTAGCTCGATCGGTAGAGCACTGTCCAGACTGTCGTGCCATAGGTTCCAGGTTCGATTCTCAATAGGGCATAAACATGACATTTTTGGCCCAGAGACACTTCAACTCAGAGACACTTAGACCAAAATATAGATATAAAGCAAGTACACACAATTTTGAGCTTTTTAAAAAAAAAAATTGAATTTTTTTTTTATTTCATTATTTATCACCATATTATTTTTATTTGCTTAGAACTGGTACGAGAGAGAGAGAGAGAGAGAGAGAGAGAGAGAGAGAGAGAGAGAAACATGGGCTGTCGAAGAGAGAGAGAGAGAAACGTGGGCTGTCGAAGTGTTTTAGGGCGAAGTGTCCAACTTTTGGGGCTGAAATATGCGAGTCGAAGTGTCTTTAGCTGTTCAAAACACCTTTGGACCAGAGTGTTTGACTGTAAGTTGATGCTGTAAGTGGGCCTCAGTGTGCATTGGACGTCTACGAGCCTTCCAGTCGTTGGTCAGATCCAAACAAACGACAATTTAATCCACGAATTCGCATCTTCTCTTGAAAATTCCAGAAATTTATCATTGGTTCCTGTGCAGTTGTGATCCCTTTTTGTTCAGTTAAACATTTTAAACAAAAACTAAAACAAAAAACGAAAAACAAAAAAACAAAACAAAAAAAAAAAAACACAAAAAAGGAGGGGGTGCTGCTGTTTTGAGGTCTGTAGTCCACTTTTTAGGCAACTTGGGTCGCACCCTAAATGCTTTTTTTTTTAAATCCACCGACGGTGCGAGTGAGGATTTAGGAATACGAGCCATGGTCACGCGGCCCAGCCGAGAGGTGACCATCTTACAATATCTGGCTAACATAGAATTATATAGTTAATACAAATCATTAAAATCTTAAAGATAACAATATTACGTACAAACAAACCTGAAAAAGTACACTGCATGTTCTGGTCAAAAGCAGTGAAATCCAGAAAATATGCTTATGACTTTAAATGCAAGTGCGAATGAAAATAATGACCTTTTGCACTTGATACACTGAAAATTTCATGATAAAGAATTTGAGAGCTTAAAAGAACATATCAGAAGTGGTAATGTCAATTTCTAAAAATTCACATAAATTACTAAGTCTTGTCTTATAATAGTGGAACTTTCAAAATGTGGAGGTTATAGATCTTTTTTTTTAATTGCTGGCCAAATACTAAACACATTTTTACAAAATTGCGGGTAAATTAATTTGACTTCTTTAAGAACCGGTGTTTTTGTTTGGAAAAATATATCATTCAAATTAATGAATTAGTTCCAAGTCTCAACTTCTTGTATCATGATTATAAATCTGAAATACACGAATAGGGGTTTAAAAATTGGCGATACATTGACTAAAACAAAAACTGTAAAATCATGCAGGTTTAGAACGTTTTGATTAAACAATCTTTCCGCCACACAATGTAGTCCCCGCCAAACCGTTTCAAAATTTGAATTGATACGATATTTTTTTTTCAACTGGATAGGGTTAAGTAATAGATGTATAATGTGTCTGGACCAATGGGATCAGTATTGAACAAGTACATACAAAGTTATAGCATCCTTTGCAGTTGTGCTCAAAAGCTGAGGAGTTAGCTTCCTTAAGAACTATACAAGAGGGTATGAACTGCGATGCTATATTCCTGCATAGTTAGCGCTTGGAACGTGAAAAGTACGCCGATGTGAAGCGTTGCTGTTCATACTCTCATGTATTTTCAAAAATGAAATTTATTTCTTATATATACCTTCTATTTTCATTTCAAGTCATTCAAAATTGTCGTACTATATTTATCAAGATTCATATGCACGTCGTTTCATTTCAATTAATAAAAATATCGAAGGCAAAATTATTGGATATGTAAATATACACGTAACATACTCCTCTGGATCCGCCTATTGGAAGTGGTAGGTGCCAAACTATACATCCTTACTACATGGAAAATCGGTTTCGTCAGTGTACTGAACCGAAATGAATATTCGTCTACACAATTCAGACAATGTTTCCTGCACGTCCAGCAAGTCCCACAATTAAATCACACCAAACAGAGAAACACGTGAAATAAAGCTGTACTTATCAACAAATTAAAAATATACCACCAGCGCAATCGGTATATATGCAGGTATTTATATACTTACTAGTAATTAGTTAGTATATAAATCCCTGATTCATGACAGTGATTCTTTCATGTATCAAATTAACCGCCGTTATATAATTGATAAACATTAACATAGCCTGGGCTTGGCAGACTTGGTTAATCTCAGTCGTTCTATTTGTTCCACATCATGCTTTGTCGCTGATTCCCTCTTTGTCGATAATTCTCTATCCCCGTTCATTCTCTGTAATCGTCTGTTCCCCTGCTTTTGTAATTGCCCACGTAGCAGAATATTTTCCCGACACACGCGGTTCAAGTGTTCTTTGTTAGTCATGTTTTCTTTATACATTTCATCATAGTTTTTTCCTCTGTATCTGAAGCATAAAAATCTTTGTGTAGGAGTAGAAAACATATATGCACAGTAAATGATGTCTTTCTTTTATGCATTTGTTGTTCTTTGTGTCATTGCCTTACATGTAAAGCGCTTTAGGGTAATTGTCTTAATTAGATAAAGCACTATATAAATATAGAATAATAATTAAGGTACTGGTATATTACTAGGATGTGTTCGAAATCAATTCTTGTTTAAAGGCGTGACTGTGTTTCTTAGGGCTGAAACGATCCAACGAAATATCGATACTGTTCAATATAAACGCTCTATTCAATGTTCGATTCATTGTCTCGATCTTCGGTTCGATACGTTTTTTAATCTCGGGTTCGGTAAAATACATCGAGCTTATTTTATATGCACGAGGGACAAAACGGTGTCCGTTAATGGTCAGAGTGTTGTTGACGAAAACAATAATGAACTTAAACTACACAGCCAACAGACATCTAACCGTTCAGTAGTTTGGAAACATTTTGTGTATAATATTGTGACTGTGCATCTTCGTAATTAATTTTTTCTTCAACGTTATTATTGGTTTCTTGTGTTAAATGTATCGTATTGAAAATATTGAATCGTGGCAGAAGTATTGCAATACGTATCGTATCGAGAAAGGGGGCGTATCGTTTCAGCCCTAGTTCTGTATACATATGTACCTGTGTGTAGTTATGAAAGGAATTTACCCTTCTAATTCCTGTATAAGTTTCACATTTTCGGTGTTGGCCTTGTGGAGCTGGTTCTGGAGAGATTTTACTTCCTTTTCTTTCTCATCCAGAATTTTCTTGAGGTACACCGACTGTAGGTTGGTTGCCGCGGACACCTGCTTCTCGTCAGTGTTGGCTTTTGATTTCTCAAACACAAAGTCTTTGCATCTGTTCAAAATTAATTCAACAAATGAGAAATTGCATAATTTACCAAATTTATACTGTGCTCAGTATTTGCTCAATGAAAATGTGATTTTATTTCACTCCGTGTAAATGCATGCATTACAGTTTTATTAAGCGTCTTTGGTTTCAAAAAAGATTAATAAACAATTACCGTTCAGACACCGGCCTCAGAGTCCTTGGACAAGTCCAGATCGTTTCATTCGATGCTCTGAATGGTTTTGATATCACAGGTTTGTCAAGAATTGCGTCTACCTTTTGCAGTAAACAAATCATGGTAAAATTAAAGATTTTAATACATTTTCTATTGAAATCGATATTGTACTGTGCTTCAGCCGATGATTCGGTACTAAGTCCTGGCAATTAATGTTCCCTCAAGTGAATACGTGACCTACCCCGGAATTTTCATCCTTCTCACAGATAACGTTTTCACAGTTGGTATTCATGGATGACCTCTGCAAACAAAATTATCTTGATAATTTATTTGTTGTTACGGTGGAGAGTGTCGTCTGTGACAGGTGGAAGATGAGACAGATGATACAGGACCAAGTCTGGGACTATTTGGATGGTAAAGGACTAGTCGTAGGACGAGACGGATGCTAATGGACTAGGACGAGATGGGTGATAAAGGACTTGGACTACGACGAATGATGAAGGACTATGACGAGACGGATAAGAAAGGACTAGGACTACGACGGATGATAAAGGACTAGAACGAGATGGATGATAAAGGACTAAGACGGATGATGAAGGACTAGGACGAGACGGACGATAAAAGACTAAAACTACGACGGATGATGAAGGACTAGGGCGAGACGGACGATAAAAGACTAAAACTACGACGGATGATGAAGGACTAGGGCGAGACTGGCGATAAACAATTAAGTCTATGACGAGACGGATGATAAAGGACTAAGTCAACAACAAAACTGATGATAAAAGATTAGATTTACGTTGATACAGATGATAAAAAAATTAGGGACAGGAACGAGACGGATAATAAAGGACTAGGCCTAGAACGAGGCGGATGATAATGAAGTAGGTCTAGGACGAGATGGATGATAATAAAGTAGATCTAGGACGAGATGGACGATAAAGAGTCAAGCCAAGAACTCACCAGCAGCTTCGTGGCCTTCACTAAATTATCCACATCAATAGTTCTTCTAGAAGCAGGTCTCATTCCAAGAAACTAGAAATAGTTTGTATCAATTTATTTTTTATTCATTTATATTGATTAAGATATGCATATCATAGAAAATGTTATATTCATGTAAACAAGAACAATGTACTGCAAACATGCACTAATCTGCAAAAAATAAAATAAGATTAAAAAAAAAAAAATAAAAAATAGTGCGAAAGAAAGAATAATGAAAAAAAAATACGGACACCTGTTTACTACGTGACCATTTTTTAAAGTCTACTTTCACTAAATTAACTGTGCATTTTGGGATCTGATTTACGTACTTACAATTTTGATAGACAATATCTTATGTATTTATAACACTTACAAACACAGCTCCTTTGGCCTTTGCCCAGCGGGACGGAAGGGCCTGTTGTGGTTTGACGGGTCCCAACCAACTTCGTTTCTGTCGATCAAATGTACATTTGTGGAGAGGCTGTAAAAGCACATTAATCAGAAATATTGATTTGTCGTTTTGATTTGTGTCCCATAATGAATTTTCTCTTTTAGCATACTCGGTACACTTGAAATTGACAGATTAAAGATATTGTAAATTTTTTATCAGCTGAAGTTCAATTGAAAGTCTGGGCTTATCTTCTATTCAAACATGGCAAGATTCTTAATCCCTCTATTATCAATACGTGTCGCCCATTCATTTATTCATGAAAAATTAACCAGCCTAAATTATTAATTCCATGGGGAATTTTAATGACAACTTTTGGTCACTAGACGACTTTGACTTCACACTCTGGAACACTGTGAAGACGTTTGAAAGTGCATGTTAAACTGGAAACGCCTCCACATAAAACCTTTTGCAGAAGATAAACATACGCGGATCCAGAAAATTTTCCCAGACGTCAAATAAATTCCCAGGATGGTCTCAACCTATATATATGAGTCTATCATTAAATGATTTGTAAACGAATGCAAAATATGTATATTGGACAAATACCCCCCCCCCCCCTCCTCACTCTTTTTGGATCAAAGCACGATGAACCAAATTGTTATTATTTTTGGAATCTACACCTATTCAATAATACTAAGTATGTTTGTCTCTGTTGAGACACTTCCTGATCGCAATGTACTGTGATTTTTTCCCCCATATACACTGTTTGGTACGACACGGAGAGGAACATTTACACTAAGAAGAACATTACACTGAGAAGAACATTACACTGAGAAGAACATTACACTGAGAAGAATTAAATGCACTCACAACTTTTTTCTGTAATTCGTACATGACCTCTTTTTTCGATTTAGTTGACCTCGGTCTGTTTAGGGAGAACACAGAGGCTCGCTTTGTTAACTTCTCCATTGTGTAGGCAAAGAGACGATACTGAAAATAATAAAAATATATGGTGTCTTCGATAACCAATCTTCTAATTGTACTCTGAATTAAAAACCGATTACGTCGGTTGGTTCACCTGAATTGCAAAAATTACATTAATTTTGATCTGTTTTACGCAATTTCTCATTGATAGAGCGCAATATTCACAAAAAGGTTACATGGTAAAAGTGGAAAGCAAGATTTCGTGTGGATTAAATTCTGTGGGATTTACTAGAACTATAAAGAAGGGGAGTAAACTCTTACAAATCAAATTGAATT
Organism: Ostrea denselamellosa; assembly: GCA_024699665.1. Taxonomy (NCBI): domain Eukaryota; kingdom Metazoa; phylum Mollusca; class Bivalvia; order Ostreida; family Ostreidae; genus Ostrea; species Ostrea denselamellosa. Next base: position 9,972,204 of record JAMZEH010000042.1, read on the forward strand.
TCTGAACTGAATTAATTTGATAATGTCAAAATATATAAAAATTCTTTTACACATCACAAAATTCAGAGAAATGCAATGGAAACAGTGAGTTTCTCTCATGCACTTAATTAAATTTTGAAATAGTTATAGCACACAGGTACAATGTCTAAGATCATATCGATTATTTGAAGAATTCTTTCTATTTTCGTAATACATTTTTTTAAGTATTTGAGCATGGTCTTAGAAGCTATCGCTAATCAATTAGTTTGGAAAAAAGTCATTTTTGAAAAATGATTTCAAAAAAAGTTTCTTTTTGGAGAAAATATCCTCATCTGCGGTTTAAGATTAATGTCTTTGTTTGTTAAATGATTGAAAGAATCAGTAAATGAAAATGAAGTAATAAAAATATTCTCACTTGTTCCAAAACCCCAGACACACCACCAGTCTATTTCCAAAGACGGTATCTTCTTCTTATGATCAAAGTTTTCTGCTAGTAGTTTTCGATCAATACGTTGTTATACGCCGGTAAGAATTACTGACTTAGTATTTTACTTACATTTACAGTACATATTTCCTAATCAAATATTAATAGAAAGAAACTTTTTCACTAAACAAGTTCTTTTTCCCAGTACGTAATAATGACGTTTATTAAAGGAAATCGTTATTTCCTTGTGTGTAAAGCAAATAAAATTATGCACAAAGTTAAGCATGTCATTTCAGATATGTTGACTTTTAAAATCAATTTCATAGTTAGAACGATATTTTTTTTTTCAATTATTTAAAATGCTTTCTTTGATTATCATTACTATAGTATATACAGAACGGTCCCGATGTGCTTATCAGATGCCAACCTAGATCTGTATATATGAACAACTGTTGAATACCAGCGTCAACTTCTTTTGCAACCTTATTCATGTTATTAAACAGAATATTTTTAAAAAATCAATTTCAAGATGAAACTAGAAAACGCCATTGAAAATATATAAAGCGCAAAATGCTTTTATTAATTCATTTTATCTTATTGGTCTAAGGTCAAATTAAATATATATACCTCCCGAAATTTGATGAGTTTTTTTTCAAATTTTATCTTTAAACAATTCAACCTGGACGTCTTCATATGTTGTTTCATTGTAAGTCATTTTTCGATCAAAGGACTGACGCTCAAGTGACCTTCAATTTGACGTATTACGAAAGGAAGAAGTTAGATGACTAAACTTATATACGAGGAATTCCGACGAGACGAATTTCCGTATATATATATATATATATATATATATATATATATATATATATATATATAACACCCAGAAGTATAGAAAATCTATTCTACACAAGTAGTAGTATGATAAAAATATCACAAAGCCGATTGAGTATACACTTGAGGGTACGCCTGAAGAATAGAAGAAACTAGTCAAGTGTATACTCAATCGACTTTTCATTCAGTTTGCAGAGCTGTCTAAGTAATATAAACAGGGTTACAATTTCTCATACTTTTATACCAGGGGCGTATTCAGAAATTGAAGTTAGTTGGAACAGCTTCATGGGGCAGGGGATTTGGGGGTCGCCTTAAGGCCTCCATTGGGTTCAGAGCGAAGACCTGGTGGAAGCCCCCGGAAGCTCCTGGATTTTATATATTTTACGGGGCTAGAATTGTGTCTCCTATGTAGTCATTTTACCATTTAATGAGGTGAAATGAATAAAATTTTAAGAAGTGTTTTTGGAATAAAATATAAGTTCTCCCAGTAAAAATAACAATAAATCGAAAGATCTAGTTATTAGTTTCTCTGCGAGTGGAAAAAATAATTGTTTCAATTATCGGGAGTTTTTTTTTCTAAACAAGTGACCATGATTCTAAAACAAACTTTTAGGGGGGGGGGGGGGTACCCCCTTAATCTGCCCAACTTCAACTCTGCCCCATGGTTTGGCTTTCATTTATATAACACCCCCCCCCCCCCCCTCGGGTATCACCAGACATTTAGGATATATTGTCCAATTTTTGAAAACATCAAAATATCCTGGAAATTCCCAAAGTTTGTACTGGCGCATATTGCAAGAGATATTTTAAATTTTAATCTTGAAAACTCCGGAATGAACTTCCAGAAAATATCAGAAAAGAAACAAACTATACGGCATCGGGGTAGAAAAACCATGTATTATTTGTGTTCATCATATTTACTCAGCAATTCAACTTAACCTGTTTAACAAAACTGAGTAGATCTATGTTTTGTGTGTGTGTGTGTGTGTTTTGTTTCAATGCGGTGTGTAATCTGTGTTTATGTTTCCTGATCCAACTAGTGCGTCGGTGGTGTCTGCTTTGGTCAATCTGTGTTACTCACCAGCCACAAGGGCCCTTAAGGGACATGTACAATTTTAACATTAAGATGAATTATAGATACATGATACATGATGTTATGAATAAGTTTTCACTTTGATCTGATATTGGATTTTGAAAACAATGAAGATGCGACTACAAAGATGCAGCATGTCAAGTAAAAGTATAACATAGTGAAAATGTCCTGAATATGGAGTGTACTAAGCTAAGGGACGGAGTCTATACACAGTCAATCAGACTGGCTGTCTTGTACCATACAGGCAGCTAAAACATACTAGATGTCCATTTTATAACAACAGAAAAGAGAAATTGTATATATAAAACTTTTGAGATTAATTGATATTTATATCCATCCCCGTTGATCATGAGCCGGGTCAACTTCTGATCATTACCCATGTTATGAAAGTTTTACAGGAATCATTTGCCAGTTCATTTGAAACAATTCTTTTCTCTTTAGCATGAATACGTGAAAGTTAAAAAAAAAAAAGAAAAAAAAAAAGTCTTCTTTATGAAGTGTATTAATCAGTACTTTTATTTTCTGTCGGTCAGAAGCTCTTCAGAACCATGTTTTCTCATGGTATATAATACAAGTTTGCCAACTTGAAATATACCAAGTTTTATATATTGCTACCTCTCCCTTCCCCTTGTTTTTTTTTTTTTTTTTTTTTTTTTTTTTTTTATTTATTGATTTTTTTTGTTACATCTAATTTAGATTTCTCTCCCCTTAGCTGGATCTTCATTATTGAAGGTAAATAAAACACTGACTTCTTTTCCACGTCGTGGAAGTAAACACTACAGACCTGTCAAGTGAGTAGTTTAGCTGTGTGTAACACATTAACATTTAATAGTGCGAACATAACCTGTTTAGAAATGGCAAGCATCGAAGATTTACAGAAGAAGATTCAAGAACTCGAACATGAATTAAATGAAGAACGGAAGAAACGGGGATCGATCCGAACAAAAATTACCCAAATGAGTTCTGAAGTAGTAGATTCCAATCCATATAGGTAGGCCTATATGTGTGTGTATGTGTGTGAATGTATTTGAATTTTTTTTACAAAACTTGACATCTCAATAGCTAGATATGTGGGACTGGTTTGTGCTTACTTTTAATCTTGCAGCATTTCTTGTTGACCATATGGAAGAATTAATATGTTGATTGTGGCATTTAAAAGATGCTTCGGAACTGTAATATGGTTATGGGATTTTCTTCGAGGATATTGCAATGAATTTTCCCATGTCATGTTTATCATATTACATAATACATTTTTCAGTCGATTGATGGCACTAAAGCGTATGGGAATTGTAGACAATTATGAGGTATGTGTATTTCTCGTGTGTATTTAGCACAGTTTGATAATAATGTTCATTACTAACAAATATTTAAAAGATTTGTTATTTCATAAAATTATATAAAAATAGATACATAATATACAACTTGGAAAAAAAATCAAGACCAAATAGCATTACTGCACAACATTGCCACACAAATATACATTTGATTCAACATTGGAAGTGTGTATCCTTATTTTGTAGGTGCTATCTACTATGCTTTTGAATGTTGAATAGAAACTTTGCTACATATTATGTACAACATTTGGATTAAGATTACTCAAATAAGGATCTGGGTCACACTTAACGAAATTCAACAAAAAAATAAATCTGAAAAGAGATTTTTCTTTTTTGACTGAAGTTAGAGGTACCAAGTTTCCATATTCTGGTATGATTCTAACATTTACTTTGTACTCGATGCGGGCACATCAACATCCAGTTTTCAACAAGAATTTCTAAAGTTTTAAAGGACCAGAATTAAACCAGGTTTTACTGATCGAAGAAAAATAACACATTAAGACTATGTGAACTTGCAGCTGAATTGAATTTAAATGTATCAAGGAACAGTACATCTCCATATTTCGATGGTGTCATCATTCCGGTGATTGATTAATCTTTTCTAGATAGATGATGCTCCTCTGGTTCCCTGCAAAAAATTGTTGTTATACTGAAAAAGCTTGGGGTAAAGATGGTGTGGTGTTGGTTCACAATCTACAAAATGTCTGGAGCATAATCTGTCCTGACATGAGCAGTTGTAATTATGGCGACTTAACACTTCAAGCCATTTTCAGCAGGATTTGGGCTGTTTAGTTGTGGGAAATAGAAAGAATTTCACATCAGCCATTAACCCATATCTCCCCTTCTTCCTCGTATCTGACGTAATCCTTCCACAACACAATAGAACTTAGGCATTTTGCAGTAAACAAACTCATTTCTAATAATAACAAATTTACCAGAAGTGGTGCATCCCTCAATTTTACAAAAATCACATGACTCAAGTACAAAGTAAATGTTTGAATACCACTGGAATATGGTAACTCAAAAATAGGCTATTGTGCAATTATTGTTGCAAGTCTGAGTCATGTTGGGTGAAACTACTAATATTCTGCCATTCAAAAATGGCTAAGTTCAAGGCAAAAAAAATCTTTGAATGTTATTTTCCAAATCCATTTAAATAGGAATGATTTTGAATGGATGATGTTATAATAATGGAACACTAAAATAAAGACTCAAATTCTTGAAAATAAGATTAACACATCTAGACTGTGTGTGCAATAAGTGATTTCCAAGATATCAGCTCTTCTGTGATGGAGTTACGTTCAGTATTCTGTTGAATGTTTGGCTGGGTTCAAGATGTTTACATGGATTATAGAATGGTTATGTAGATAATGATGAAAGTTATGAAAGAGTGAATTTTGTTTATATTGGCTGTTGGTATACATAAAACTGACCATGTGGAGAATAATTTGTTAGGCCATCAAATTTAAATATAAAATTATTTATTTCATCTTTGACATGAGAAATACTTTTATCAAGGAAATTTAAGATGGTGATTATCAAGTTTTGTTTGAGCTATTTTATTTTTAGATAGTCATAAACTTACTCAATTTTTGTGTCACAGTAGATCAGGTGGTTGCATGACAGCTGGTAATTATCATTAGGCAATTATTGTTTATGTGTTCACTTTTCAATTGTGTTCAACTCCATTAAAATAGCCAAGCTGTTCTCATAATTCAGGCTAAAATCTTTTTAAAAACCTTTAGATTTTTTTTTTTTTGTGATTCAGCTATTTCAAGGCCATAAGAATGATTTGAAATGTGAAAAATTTGATGAGAAACTATTGTATTGAAATACTACTATAACAGAAAATCCGAGACTTCACGGTGGCAGTGGTGGGAGTCGGGGGCGTTGGAAGTGTAACAGCAGAGATGTTAACCAGATGTGGAATCGGAAAGGTAAGGAAAAAAAAACAATCATGTTTAATACCATGTGTATGTGCTATTATGACAACCAGGCAGTGCTCTTCAAACTGTAAGAAAGGACTGACCAATTACCTGGTGTTAATTTTTTAGGATGTTACATAAATGTTTGCAAGTAAAGAAGTAAAGACACATCAAGTATACACAGTATATATAGAACTAATTGTCTGCAAATCATAGAATGAAACATCTTTCTCCTTATCCTGGATAACGTTGCTCTAGGTAATTCTTGTTAGATCAGGAAATATGCTTGGAGTATTCCATAGATTTCTTCATGTATAATACAGTTTGCATATTAAATCTTATTATAACCTCCAACCCCCCCCCCCCCCCCCCACACACACACACACACCACCACCACAACAAAGTTGGGACGTATACTGGAATCATGTCTGTCCGTCTGTAGAAACAATGGTTTCCAGGCTCTAAAATATTATCCTTTTCACCTAGAGTCAACACCATACATCCAGACCTCTCCAAGAGATGAAGATGATCCCTATTGATTTTGGGGTCAAAGGTCAAGTGTACTGGACATTGAAATAGCAAAATGGTTTCTGGGCTGTTATGTGTTATTCTTTTCACTTAGAGTCACCATATCACACATATGGACTACCCATGGAATGAAGATGATCCCTACTAATTTTGGGGTCAAAAGGTCAAAGGAACACCCTTTGGGTTTGGCAGATTGGGGTGAGTGGGGGTTATTCTTAGTGAGCGGTGCTCATAGTACCTCTTGTTTGTTACAGTTGTTGCTGTTTGATTATGATAAAGTGGAGCTGGCAAACATGAACAGACTTTTTTTTCAACCACATCAAGCTGGTATGAGCAAAGTAGAAGCGGCTGAGAGAACTCTAAAGTGAGTGGACACTTTTGTGGTAACATGAAAGATTAGAAGTGTAAAAGTGATTACTGTGAGTGAATTAATGATATCACCTTTACATGATCTTTTTCAAATATATATTTTTAAAGGGAGATAAATCCTGATGTTATATTTGAGGTATACAACTACAACATTACAACGGTAGACAACTTCAATCATTTCATGGAACGAATAAGGTAATGGAAGAGTTAATGAATATGTCATCCTTATAAAAAATGATAATAACAACAGAAGTTACTAAAAACAGTCTAGTTAAAATTAGATGTTACATCTGCTTGCATACTTGCATTATGTACTGGTGAGTATTTGAGCAATCTAACATCTACTTTTGAATACTAGATTGTAAAAACCCACACACTTTAAAAATGTCTTTTTGCTCATGTTATAGGAAAGGTGGATTGAAAAAGGACAGCCCAGTAGATCTTGTTCTTAGCTGTGTAGATAATTTTGAAGCAAGAATGACTATCAATACTGTAAGTACTAACTGGATGACCAAACGAGTGAAGGGCATCTGCACACAAAAATTAAAATTTGTTTGTGGACGTTTCTTCAAATTCTTTTACCCTTTTTCTAGAAAAATTTAGAAACAATCTATAAATACTCCTTTTCTAAAAATTTAAAACATAGATAAATATGGATATTATACAGACAGCCGTCACATTTCATATTGTAAATTGACAGGTACATACCCGTGGAGTAGAAACGTATACTGAAATGAACAGGTGTCTGTCCAGATGTCTTGTTAACAGGACAGTATGTCATATTAGTATCACTAGTCAAATCTGATAATATTGTGTACTGTAAAAACAAAATTAAAAAATATCAATATACTTAGGATATTGCCCATTGTTGTAGGCTACAGGATTGAAATATAACACAAGACTTTTCTTTAAAAAATTTCCTACCAAATATTTATAATGAGCTTCTTGAAATATGCCGACGTGAAGCATTGCAGTTCATACCCTCATGTATTTTCAAAAATGAAATTTATTTCTTAAATAAATGAAGACAACTTTCATTGGACTTTAGTGTCATTTACCTTGTGAATTTGTTTGAATTACTTATCTATATATTTTGAGTAAATAAACAGGAAACTATTTTTAAGCATAGCAGATTTATTCTAAATTTTGTCTCATGACTTTTTGTAGTTCACCAATGGTCAATGAGTATATTGCCTATGTAATGGGTATATTGCCTATGTAATGGGTATATTGCCTATCTAATGGGTATATGGATATCAAAAGATCTATATAAGATAAAAATCAAAATTCAAATAGTTGGGCAGAGGGGTTATAAACAACCTAAGCTGTCACTACTTTATGATATACTTTCATATGCAGTAACAATTATGAAAAAATTTATACACTTCTCACTTGCACTTCATGTTTTGCCATGACATCATGGTGACCTAATTCTTAGCTATATAAGTAAACAATTGTTGTATATTCCTAATTCATAGTAGAATAAAATTAAAGTTCTTGTTTTCGTGGATAATGCAGACTAATCTTGGTCGTGAAATTTTTTTGGGAAATATATAAGCCTTGGCTACTGCCTCAGCTTTTATATTTCAAAACAAGATTTCTCTATTTCAGAGGTTATCCTGCAACATCCACAAAAATGCAGACTTTATTTTTGTAAACAAAATAGGTAATCTGACAAATGTCTGAATACAGCAATAGATGTTTGGATTATGAAGTGAAAGGTGAAGGCCACTGTAGGCCTTTACTCTGAAATCAATACTCAGTCATTGTGACATCTTGAAAAACTTCTCCACTTATCATATTACAATCAAAGTATGGAAGATCTTTTGTGTCCTTGACCTTTGACCCTAAAATCTGTAGATGTCTTATTTTAAATGGTCAACTACCTTTGTATAGAAGAATATGAAAGCTTTTTGTTATTAACTATGATGGACAAACAAACAGGGAGAATGACAGATGTCTCTATTCTATAGATGTCTTCCTTTTAGTAATTGATATATTTCTGTAGAGTATGAAAGCTGTATGACAAGTGAATTAAACTTGAATTGAAAGTCTAATGTGACTTTGGCTTTTGACCTTGTGACCTCAAAGTTGATAGGTGTATTCTTTCAATAATAAACTACCTTTTATGAAATATGGAAGCCTCTTGTTGAAAACTATTGAAGATGTGTCACAATGATGTGATGCTGGACAGACAGACAACAGGGCATATTATGGACTATGCAGTTCCTATTGGGCTGGCCCTCATTTGAATAGATTATTAAACTCTGTGGAAAAGATAATGAAAATTTGCAGAAACAAGCAGAAAAATTTACAGAAATTGCAGTAGTGTGCTGGTAATTTGTAGAAATGTCCTTCTTCTGAAGATAATTTAGTTCTAGATAGAGAAATATCATTACTAGTGGTATAGTTATATGACTACTGTAGTGTAATAGAAGATGCTAATCGTACATTGTGTTAATTGCCTTCAGGCCTGTAACGAGATCGGACAGACCTGGATAGAGTCGGGGGTCAGTGAGAATGCTGTCTCAGGACATGTACAGTTCATCATTCCAGGGGACACCTCTTGTTTTGCTGTGAGTTAATGAACCATGAAATGAGAAAAATCTGTTGTAAGATTAATATCTTAACAAATATATTTGTAGGTGTATATTTCCTTATAGTTTATCTCTATAAAGCTATTGATCTTTTCATGGGAGGAACAAAAACCATACCTTCTATAGTGTATTTACCCATTCATCATCTTATCTTACATGTTAATATGCTATAGAGTGTCTTTTTACTTACAGTGTTGTTATGGAAACCATGTGGTCTGTTTTACAGTGTGCACCACCATTAGTAGTAGCTACAAATACAGATGAAAAAACTCTGAAGAGAGAGGGAGTGTGTGCTGCCAGTCTTCCCACCACCATGGCTATAGTAGCAGGCTTCCTCGTGCAAAACACTCTCAAGTAATGTCACTCAGTTACAATTTAATACCTTTATACTGTATATGGGGAAAATTTTTGTCCCATTTTGTCCTCAATCTGAATTGCCAAATTTGAATTAATTCATTACTCTTAAGTTTAGGCCAACTTTGAAATTGGAGAAAATCATTTTGCAATGCATCTGGACTAAGTAAACAGTTCCTGATATGCAGTAGATGAAATATGTTGGATTTCTTTCTAACTTAAATGAATATTTATAAAAACAGAACCATGAGCAAAATTTATGATTCTGTCCATTTTTAATCATGGTTCAATGCTCTTAAAATTTCTCAGAGCTCATTAATATTTTTTTTAACTTAGGTGAGTAGTACTTAGGTAGAACATGACCTTACAGTGACCTTTATATATCCAATCATAATTGTCGTTGACAATTTATGAGGATAGAGATGTAATGGTAGCACAAATGCATCGGAGTAATTTTCTTTGACTTCGCATAATATGATAAAGAAATGTATTTATATGTTTGATAATGAACTTTAAACATGATACTATCATGGGAACATGTCTAAGTACTTTCTTGCTATTCATAAGTACTCTGTTGTCATAAACAATTTGCTTCAGTGGCTGAAAGATGATGCCACAGTTTAATGAATATTGATGACCTATGAGACTTCCTATGATCAGAGACTTTCAAACAGCTGTGAATAGGAGGTATGTGAGTGAAATCTTGACCATTGCTTGATACGAGGTAAAACTTGGGGAGAAAAATGAATTATTATGCCTCATATCAAAGGTCAAAGGGTATATTGTTTTTGTCCTGTCTGTATGAAACTGCTCATAACTTTTGAATAGTGAGTGATAGGGCTCTCATATTTCATGTGAGCATTCCTTGTGACAATACCTTTCTTTCTGGTACCAAAGTGTTTTGACCAAGAATAGTGTTTCACAAACACATCTTGTTTTAAACCTGTAATAAGGTCATAAGTCTGTGATTGAGATATATTGCTATATAATTCCTAGAATACAAATGGTTATCAGAATATTTTAACATTTTACAAGGTATTTACTGAAGTTTGGCGATGTGACATACTATCTGGGATATAATGCTCTGCAAGACTTTTTCCCAACAATGGCAATGAAACCTAACCCACAGTGTGATGACAACCATTGCAGACGACAGCAAGAACTATTTCAGGTACAGAAAATCAACATCAATGAAAAAGAGGGGGCAAAAGTCAATTACATTGGTTTCATAACATTTGTTTTCAGTAAGTTTCATTCTTTTCATGGTTGAGCAAGATCATAAAATCAAGTGGACTTAAGTTTTTATTTAAAAGAAGAGAATAAAAGAGTAAAAGTTCATGAAGTTGTGTACTAATGAAACATTTGGGGAAGGGGGTTGGGCAAATTGCAAAATTAAGTACCAACAAAAATGACTGAAATAACTGAGTACTATTACAGGTATTGCTTTATTTCAAATTAAGTTAATAGATATCATTTTCATGCAAAAAACTATATCTATAAAGTTTGTGGTAATTTTCAGTTTGTGTAAAATATTTATGGCTATGATCAAAATTGACCAACCATACTTTATTTCTCAAATTTTATTTTTGTTTTCTTTGTTCATAATCATATACATCAATTTATTTTAAAAACAGAAACATGTTTATGATTAATATGGTACATTCATTGTTGTGTTAGGAAAGAGAGGCTTTGAAACCAAAAGAGGAAGTTAAAGAAAAGGTTGAAGAAGCCATTGTTCATGATGATGAATGGGGTAATTCTGCTGGTGTTCTGAAATATGATGTCATTATTGATGGATGGATTGTCAAGTTGTAAAATTCAGTTTAATAAATATATGTTATTTTGCAAGTTCAGTGACACAATTTGAATCATCTACTGTTGTCAATGCTTGTGATATTTTAACTAGAATGAGGAATACTTGTATATATTTGTAGGTATAGAACTTGTGTCAGAGACCACTGAGGATGAGCTTCAGAAGGCTCAAGGAGACATGCCAACACTTGCAAAGGGGGTCACTGTCGCCTACACTAAACCAGCTCCTACACAAGTAAGGTCAATAACGAAATTTAGCCTGGTAGTTGTTTTAAATCAGTGTTCTGTAATTCTTGAGGTCTTTCATTCCAACTCGGGGATTTTATATTTACATGCAATGAAATCCAGAGAGAGAGAGAGAGAGTTTTCATATTTCATTGTATTTTTCTGGCTTTAAACTTGACCAAGAAATTGTGATAGCCAGCTGGGCTCCTAAGAATCAGATGTTAGTTGCCCAAGTTAAAAATTGGTTGCCCTAGTCAAAATCAATGAAACAGAAAGTAAACAATATGTCAAAAAATTTTTGGAACTTAAATCCTCAGAATTGGCCCCTTTTTTTATCAGGCTTCATTACCCATGTATATTATTCCACACATTTGTAGTCAGTAATTTGAATACTATTAAATATTTATGTATTTAAAAATCAATGTATGAAAGAGTTTGAATAACTGATTATGTAAAATGATCACAAAGCAAAAAATGTATACATTTTAAAACAGCAGTAAATGGAAAATATCAATCGCCAATCTGTGCAACAGAAATGCAAATTCAGCTCACCCAGATAAATTTTCCATCACCATTGGCAACTGTGCGAGCATTAACTTTTATCCCGTTTTTTGAAAATATATGAGGGCATGAACCATGACGCCTTATGCCAGTATTCTTCATGAAGTGCTCATAAAAAGTAAATTGGCATGCAGCATTGCTGTTCATACCTTCATGTATTTTCAAAAATGAATTTTTACATTTACAGTTTACTTTCATTTCTGTTGGCATTCCCAACTGTTAAAATAATTTTATTATATTTATCAAGATTCATTTCATACAATTATTGTTCACATTCATGAGAAAATGGCTATCATTTCAATTACTAAAAATATTGAAGGTAAAAACATTGGAAATATAAATATTTAAAGAAATAATTTTTTTCATTTATAAATACATGAGGTTAAGAGCTGTGATGTTTCATTGCAGTATACTTTATGAAGTGCATTAGTGTTTTATTAAAGATATCAATGCAAAAACATTGGAAATATAAACATGTAGGGGTGCTTTGATATTTTGACACAATTCATTTAGGATGACAATGCTGCTACAGTGGAAGATTCTGGTGAGAGTTTAGAGGAACTCATGAAAAAGATGCAGAGTATATGAACTATTACCATCCTAAACACAGGAGTGTCTCTTGCTGGACAAGAACTGAACTCGGTTATCGCCTTGAGAATTTGCTGTCATCAATCTAGTCATGCTTATGTCCTTGGTCTACTTGTACATCTTTGACATTAAATGTTGTTTATTATGTGAAAGGTTGTACAGACTGATCTGATATTGATGATGGTTTTTGTTGTACAAGATTTGATTTTTCAATTTATTTGAAATAATTCTAACTCAAATTAAAAGGGACTTATAATTACTGCCGCTCACCTCCTGGCTGTAATTAATTGTCCATGACTTTAAAAAAGTTCTTATTGTTTACATATTTATAACATACAGCAGTTTTATTGCAGAAATGTTGAAGTCTCAGAAAGACAGAAAAATAAACAATGGAATCCGTCAAAGGTTGTTTTTGTACATTTGTGATGAAGAAGGGATGATTCATACAGTATGTCACTCTACAACTCCAGAGAACAGATTCTCATGGACCATCAAATTTGCTTTCATAATTCATCCATATGGAGGAGCCCTATAGTAATCACCCTGTCTGTCTGTTTGTCTCTCTATCTATCCAATAACACTCTCTATGGTGCATGAAAACTGAAGTTTATCTGGGAAGATTTTCATATTTATCAGCTGTCCTTACAGAGTTAAGGGACTTAGATTTTTTTAAATTTTTGATATCCATAAAATAATAGCAATGTATATGGCATCCAAAAACTTGAGAAGAAATGAAAGTAGGAAGAGGAAGACCCTCTTTGATGTTTTGTTGTTATGGAATGAAGATTTTTTAAGGTGGCTCATTACATTAAAATTTTATTTAATGGCTCATTTGAGCACCATGTATGAAGCATGATTTCATCAACGAAAAGTGTGATACAAGCTCTCAATCATTTTATACAAATTTTTTATCATTTTTCCAGAATGATAAAAAAAAAGGTGTTTTGTTTGCAAATAAGATTTTCTAGAGTCCATATTTCACTGTTATCTGACCTTAATATTAATTAGATGACATCACTTTCTATGGCATGCGATATCTTCAAGTAAGGGTGGATATACCAGCCATGCTGATTCTTCAACAACCTAACTTGATCCATGCATTTGGGTAGAACACCTGGTGGATATATACATTGTGCGGCCCTTTCTGACATATCAGTTTTCTAGTTAATTTGTTATGTTTGATAGGATAAGAGGGTAGAATACCTTAAAAAAGAAAATTTGTGGAGAGAGTGCAATTACACATAGTAATGACCCCCTATAATTTTCTTGGTATAGTTCATGGATTAATTATATATGTAAACATACCAATTGAACTAAATAGATATTTAGAATGAATAGTTTGCCCTTTTTCAAAATTGTAAATTTCTTGATCCCAGGTTTTGTTATGATCAGTGACAAAATGTGTTGACAATAGAATATTTTCAACTTCTTGATAACTACCATTCCAATTCCTCTGAAATTTTGTGAAGTATCTTTGGGACAGGAATTGTATATTTCAGGGTTCCTGTTCCCCAGGGGTGTTAGGGGTGGAGCAAAAACTGTTGGGATAAGAGAAATGTAAATTGTGAAATATATGACCATAGCTCACCTAAGGCCTCATTGTTGGGGTCGAAACAAAACAAAAAAATAAGAAAAAAAAGTGAAAATCTTCCCTACTCCTACACTCATGGGGGAAAAACCAAATTCATGGTTATTGTGTCCATGAATCCCTTTACCAAAATTGTAAAATTCATTGCACCTTCGTCAGGAAAATTTGGGCAAATTTAAATGCTTCAAACTTCATCTTCCCTTGTATTGTAATTGAATGGAAATTGTACATATACTGAGAAAGATCGTTAAACTGTGAACAAAAGACTCCAGAATGACGCTGAAATGTAAATATGATACTTCTCAACAGGTCTTGTGCATGGGCTATGATATTCAGGTGACTGTTAGGCCTCTTGTTTGTAAGACTGTGTCCAAGGTAAACGTATATAAGGAATGTAGGGATTACTTACAGTAGTAGTCTAGCCCAGCTAACAATTTAATCCCAAATCAATCTTCAACTCTGGGCATGAAGCTCCAAAACTGTTCATCACAACTTTCCTACACTGGCAAGTATAGTTCTAAAAGTTAATAGATTTTTTTTTTATTCTCTCCTTTTTTCACATTGGTATTGATGAAGAAAGGACAACATTAAACAAATGTTTACTTCAATATAAAACAGTTTTAATTCAAAATAATAAATTGCTGTTTAATCACAGCAACATTCTATTTTTAAAGTTAAAAAAATGAAACTAAACATCTTTAAAACAGAGTTTATACATCCAATTGTTATTAAGATGTTTAAAATATGTAGATGTGACACTAGTCTTTTATTACAAAATGATGAAAAATGCCCTAGACTTCAACTAATCTTTACAAAATGGATAAGCACTTTTTCACTGTACATTTCAAATAACATTCACAAGCAATTACAATGTCATTTACACATTTTTAATACAGGCATGTCAAAATTTTTAAGTATGATTTCATTTCAATGCTAGCACACTAGATTATTAAAAGAAAAAACACTCACATTAAGTACTCCAGTACAAATTCTCATACACAACAGATATCTTATAAAAATCTGCACTTAAATTATTTGATTCTAGCAATATTTTTTTTTTTACATATAAAATGAATCTTCCAATCTAAGGCATTTCAAGAAAACAAACATCTATTGTACATGTACACAGTAATTAATCAATCCAACATGGTTCTAGAACGTACACATCAAATTAAAACAATGATTCTGTTACGACAATAATTCAACATATAATCCATAATAATAAAAAACTGCTGCCTTTCAATGATAACCTGTTGTTTTGTTTTTGGGTGGTTCTTCTTTTTACATGTTAACACACCCTTACTTTAATGTTGAATGTATCGTCTGTATATCAGAAGTCAATTTTCTATACAACTTGAACATAAACATGATAAAATGAGTCATTTTCACCTTTGTTTCCATAATTTACACTGTACTGGAGAGCTGATAAAATTTCATTTCACATTTAGAAATTTTACAGTAAAATGAATTTTGTCAGGTTTGTCACGTTTCATGTTCCAATTCAGTCAAAGACATTCATATAGAAAACAAATTGTTTAAAATTAAAGATGCATCACTCCTCAGCCATAAATTCTATTTAAAATGATACAATTATTACGATTAAATATCTCCTTTGGAAGTATGGTACCCTTTGGTTCAATTTACTTTCAGTAAATAGTTCCTGCCATTGTTCCCCAAAGTTTATACTTGTAATTGTGTGGTTTTAGATATCTGGTGAGCCTGTTTTACGATAAACACTGCCAAACTTGCCCATATATTTCCGAACATAATCTTTGGCTTTAGATTTTACATTTTCGTTGACCTCAAGATCTTCCACATGTCGACAATGCTTTAGCTCCTTGGCCATCACATGATGAGTTAACTGAAATCAAATTATGTACTTGTTAAAAGAATATTTTACTAAATTCGAATGGTGATACTATTTAAACAAGATGCGATTGTGAAACACTGATGGAACAAAGTGGAACTTCAAGATTTGTAAAGGTCACCAGGTCAAAGATTTTGGTGTCAATGGAAAGAATACACATACCAAATATGAAAGGTCTACCTCTTATGTTGTAAAGATATGATTAAGGTTCAAGTTGTTTGAAAATTTCCAGTAACTAGGCTGGTATCGATGGAAAGGTCTTCTCACAAGAAATGCACATGCTAAAGCAGTACCTCTTCTGATTCAGAAGATATGGCTTGTATTCTAATTTTCTAAAATTAGGTCAATGTAAAGGTCACCAGGTCAAAGATTTCTACGTCAATGGACAGGTCTTATCACAAGGAATACACATACCAAAAATGAAAGGTCTAATTATTATGGTGTAAAAGATATGACCAAGGTTAAAGTTTTTGTGAACATTTCCAAAAACTAGGTCAATGTCAAAAAGTCTAGTATCACTGAGAAGATCTTCTCACAAGAAATGCACATGTGTAATATAAAAGTAGTACCGTTTACGATTTGAAAGATATGGCTTATATTCACATTTTCTAAAGTAGGTCAAAGGCCAATGTAAAGGTCACCAGGTTAAAGATTTTGGTGTCAATGGAAAGGTCTTGCCACAAGGAATGCATATACCAAATATGAAAGCTTTACTATTTATGGTGTAGAAGATATGATCAAGGTTAAAGCTTTTTGCCACAGACAGACAGATGCTTGTAGACAGACCAAAAAGTATATGCTCCCAAGTCTTCGATTCTTGGGGCATAAAAATATATTCTATGTAGAACGAGTACATGTATTATTAATTCAATATGTGTCCCTGTCAACCTAGAATATCTTCTAACAGCATGAGATAAGTAGGTAAATGTAAATTTGACAGACAAAAAGTCATATGCAGAGAGACATTTGATTGTCCAACTTTGTATAAAGTTTGACCAAAATCCTTTCAACCATATACAACAAGCTGCAGTGATAATAAAGATAAAATCAGCTTGTATGTACACATCCTACCTTCCTTGCTAAATGTTTGAAGTCCTCTGTCGAGACAATTCTTCCTGCCTTGCAGTCTGGTTTTCTGAAAGGATTCAGGCATAACACAATGTATGAAGACATCTTGCTTCTAAACTGGTCCTTCATCTTCTTGGTTGTCTCGCTTGATGTGTCTGCTGTAGCTGTTGTGGTCTTTTTAATTTTGCCCTATGGTGAAACAAAATGTGAAAGATGTGCTTTCAAGTGTGGCCAAGTGGAAATTGAGCCCTTCCCTGTTGACATTACATTAAACCTTCACATTTGCATGATATTAGACATTCTATGTTGACATTATGCCACTTTCCACCATACATGCAAGACACTTAACTGTCACATTTTCCTGACTGCTTCACAATTTTGATCGTCAATAAGTTAAACTGGGATGTAATAATTAAGCTCTACACTCTATTTAGCATAAACTGCCCTGCTAGACCACAAGATATGTACCTGTCCAAAAAGATACACTGGATCAGCTACTCTGACCCTGACATTTGATCTCCCTACTCAACAAGACGGATCAGGACAAAAAAAAATTATCTACTTTTGGGTCATGACATATATCCACTATGCTGCTATGACAAGGTAAAATACTCACAAGTCCTCACATTGTACAATATACTGCGTAACACAATGGCTACCAGATAGACAAACAAACACCTTAGCAACGTAGGACCAGTCACAAAATTGGTTTCACCTCATTTTCAGCTATTTGTTTCCAGGGCTTTCTGAAATTTTGCCCCTTACCTTGACAATCTCCTCATACAACGGAGACTCCAGGTCCATGGCATCATCAGCAGAATCCCAGGAGGGGGGGTCCCACTGGGTTTGCCTGAAACAAGTCACACAACTCACTGTACTTTTATCACTTTTGTAGCAAACGTAAGTTGTTTCAATGTAGGCTAAAAAGCAATTTTATCAGATAACTTTCAAATATTGGGGGGAAAAAACATTTCCACTTCATATTTTCACAATTAAAAAAGTTCTTTTGCTTATGAGACTCGTATGCAAAACTGATAGTGAGCACACCTTGTGACAGAGTGGTAGTAGTAGGTCTTTCCCTCGGAGTCCTTGGCAGACTTCCAATTGGGAGGTAATTTTTCCACTTTCGGTTTTGGGGGTGATGGAGGAGGAGGAGGGTCATCATCATCTGCTGAGGAGGTTGTAGCTATGGCAACAGGAGGAACTACTGCCAGTTGTGTCTGCGTACCATATGGACCAATCTGTAAGACAAAATACTTGTTCAACCCAATAATTCACCACCAAACAATGCTCATATTCATTACTTTATAAAATTCTGTGTAACCACATAATTTATTACAAATAATGCTCATAATAACCATTTTATCAAATTCTGTATAACCAGATATTCACCATTTTATCAAATTCATTTCATGTTACAATGTATGATAAAAGATGTCTGTTGCAGAATACAATTTGATTAATGTTTTCTCAATATCCAATGTACAATTTAAATGGTACAGAGCACATTTAAATATAGATCTATATATGATTCCAATGACAACTATGTGGCTTTTTTTTTTAATAACACTGTTACAATTTCCAATTTTTCGTAAAAAAAAAAATCTTTCAGTTGACTACGTACAAATATAATCATTTAACACTGGTTAAACACAAACTCAGTGACTTAAATCTACAGTTTAATGATACCAATCACAGAGAATACACACAGTCAATTGTAGAAAACCAAGCAATGAAAATAGAAATCACAATTCTAATATGAAATAATCAAAATGTGGATTAGTGATGAATTTTTGCGAATATGTTGATATGGCTGCTCTACCAAGCTTACATTTACTTTAAAGAAATCGCACTCTCAACCTCAACAGGACTGTAAAAATTTTCAACAGGTTTGCATAACTGAAATGGTTTTACTAAATTGCTTTTATAAATGAAATTATACAATGACATCCTCTAGAAAAACAAATTTCAATGTAAGTTCATGAGACATGAATCAAGGTACACAGAAAGTGAACACCTAACTTTTCACATGCTAAAACAATTCATGCCAAGATGCCTCTGTATATGAACTTATATGAAGGTAACCTTTCTTGTTATTTACAAGTGAGACAGTTCATCAAAGGATCAATTCAGGGTCACAAAGAAAAAGACCTATACAGCACATGGGGAGAATAATTTTCCAGAAAAAGTTGCATGGTTATATCAACTTTCATTAGGATTTTTGTCATATTTCAAATTTACAATTTGAACCTAAAATTTATTATTTGCAATGCTGGAATTAACCTAATCAGTGCTTTCCCTATTTTAGAACCAATGTTGGCATGAATTTTGACCTTGAAGTCTTTAAGGGTAGGCCTGTCCCTCAATGAGATTTTGATACACTGCATTCACAATAGGGCATTTTAAAGGACACTCCTGCCCTGAGGTCAAAATAAACAAAAAACCTACAAAAAACTACAAAACCTGTTTTGACACCCTCAGTTTCCTAAAACTAGTGTAGCTCAGTATGCCACACCACCATCACTATATGCCAAGGTTTCCTTTTTCTTGTAATTTCACCTTTTCAACACTTATTTTATATTAAGTTTCCTCCCATATCCACATACTAAAGGCATTGCAATGTGTGAAAAACAACGTATTGCATTTGTTTGGGCTAAAGTCATAAACTAGAACAAATATGGATGAAATTAACCAAACAAGCCCCATAGGTTTTAAGTTTTGTTACCCTGAATTGATTTTGGTATAGTTAAAATGCCTCACTACAATGTAAACTTGTAACAATGTTTAATGAAAATATCTCTACTGGTTTCCTTAGAAGTGATAAAATAAAAAAAAATGGGACAAATAAACCAGGCAGGTATAGATAAACATAATGTAGAAGCTTTTTACTTATATTACTAGTCAAAATGAGACAGTGCTTTATGTTAATGATTCATTAAGAAATAGCTTCTCTAATCAGCTGTACAACAACAGAATAAGTCTTACTGCTGAGCCAGTGTTGTCCATCTTGTAAACAGAAAAAGTGCATATCAATCTACCAAGATTTAATCAAAGTTACCTTCCCCAATTTTTAAATACGATTCAAATCCATTAAAGTTGGATAAAATTATTTAAAAAATCAAATACACTTAAAGGTGAAGTCACTGATCTGGATGTTTGACAAAGTAGCAAATAAAGAAGATATATACGTCTTAAATATGTTTGTTTTATCACCACCAACAGAGATTAATTCACCTGAACATGAACTCCTAAACTTCTTACCTGTTGTATGTACACTGACTGTCCAGGTATTGGGGTCCCCTGAGGGAGACTCCCTGGTACCTCCACTGACTGGGACATCATCTGCTGCTGGGGTACTCCAGAATATACCAGGTGTTGGTCCATCTGGTGGACCGACACCAACTGACCATCAGCACTCATATACTGCTGCTGGACCTGTTAATAAGACAATCAATTTAACCGATGCTGGACTCCGAATACAGAAAATATTGTTAGGCTACATTCAAAAGATTGATTCCATGACAGAAATAATTTCAAATTAATCCTGTGTCTATTTACTTTCTACACAAAGTATGAAATTTTTAATCTTTATAAGGACATTCTGAAATTTTATCATCATTGTTATAATACAATAACTTCCATAAAATTAATACAGAAACAGTGAAGATGATTACAAAAAACATGACAAATTAAAAACCACATGTTATATACAGGTAAACAGTACTTTTACTTGATCATGACACAGGTGAAATTATAACTGGGTTTCTCAATTATATGTACTAAGAAACCAAGGACCTGTTCTTGATCTTAGAACTTGAAAAATATCAAGTGAGAGTGGATGGGACAAATTACCTGTTGTTGTGGCCAGACTTGTTGTATGGGCTGACCATCCTCTGTGTACATGACCTCTGATTGCTGCTGATGTTGGTACATGGCCTGCAGCTGTTCTGCAGTGATAGGCACCCCAGTGTTTGGGTCTATATACTGCTCTACAACCTCTGTAAAACACAACAGGTTTCGATATCTTGTCAAGAATTCAATTTGAGGAATTTTTTAATGTTATAAACATGAGCAAACCTCTCCAAGAAGAAAATCATGTTAAAATTCTCTACTTACTTTATTAGTTATGAATTTCCAGTTTGAATGACAGCGAAAAAATATTTCATTTACATGAAGTTATGCAAATCCTCTCCCCTTACACCTATTCCAACAAGTCTGAGTCTTGGTTAACATCATTTATGGTGCCAAGTCAAAAGTATCTCACCACAAACCTCTAGCATGCTGGAGTACCCTTACACCCTACCATCAGTTACTATAATTCTATTTCCTGGAACTACTTACCCTGTAATTTGTAACCTGGTACCATCTGGTAATAGGCTGAGACTACTTACCCTGTGAGTTGTACCCCTGAACCATCTGGTATTGTACTTCTATAGGCTGGGACTGTAGGATCTGCAACTGTTGTTCTGGAGGCATGCCGTAGAGAGGGTGATTTGGAGTCCGATTGAAGTACAGAATGTTGTTTGGATCACTGTAAAACTGGTTCAGGAATACCTCCTGTTGTTGCCTCTCCCTTACTGCCATCTCATCCTGAGCCTTCACACGAGCCTCAAACATTTTCCTGTGTTCTGCCTTACTGATCTTGGGTGGGGTCGGCAGCAATACTTTTCTAAAGTTGACAACAAAATTTTTCCCAATATTGTTTACACATACAATGCTTCTTTGTAGTTAAATGCAACGGAAGCAAAATTTGACATTTAGCAAAAATTATTTTTTGCAGGTCTTTAAATTTCACCCTACCTCTCCTCCTCATCCATTGGTGGGGGTGGGGGAGGTGGCCTTTTCCTTTTTCTTATGCCTGTGTCCCATCCTGCAGCTGAAACATCAGAAATACACATGATTAAACTGTTTTGTGTTACCTAGTTTTGAACAAAACATTATCAGTTTCTGCACCTTAGATTAAAAAAAAAAAAGTTTGTTACCTCTCTGTTTGCTTTTGTCTTGTATCATTTCCAAAATTTCTAAATCTTTATCTGTGTTTGTCCCTGCAAAACATGAATTTTCAGAAAGAACAGATAAGACACTTTCAACAATATTCATTAATAAACAGTCAAACCTGTATTTAAAGCAGTTACATTTAGGAACTAGTAAAAGTAAGCTGTATAGAAGAAGTAATCTACGAATACAGGTTCATTTTTCCAGAAAATTAATTTCAGATTTCTGTTGGTTCTGTGTTTTATATTATTATATCATACATATAACATGAAAATTAAACATTACAATTTATTCAGTGTAAGACATATTCAAGAAAATTACATATCCATGCTATTGATGAATTCAAAACTTCAAAATATTTGTGATCCTTGTTTGAATAACTTGAAGCTAATGCAGTCATTTGTAATGAAGTCCAATTTGTAAAAATCTATGACAAATCATAAAGTTTTCTCATTATAAGGGGACTAGAAACTTTAATCCTATGTGTAACAGCATCTTGGAACTACCCTGACGTCAAATAGGTTCTTTCTTCATTTCCTGTTTGTGTCTCTTTCTTTTTCAATTTGTTCCAATGGTGCATTGTTCTCAATATCACATATTTCCAATTTTTGTTTGAAAATATTTGCAAGTTTTCTTGATTTTCAATTCAATTGCTATTGCTTGGGTGCTAAATCTTAAGGACCTCATATTTTTCTTTTAGACTGAGGACCTTTTTTTCAAACCTTTACCACCACCCTTGCAGTACTTTGTTGAAACAATTCATTATCATTTAATTACTTTGATAATTTACTTACCTAGCCATTTTAATAAATAAATTTGGGCAGATTACTTTCTTCATTTTGCTATGCTTGATCATGTTGATCAATTGTTTACATCTGGAAATTTAATGACTATTGACCACTATACACAGTTGACCACTAAATAGAGTTATATACTCTGTAGGATATTTCAGGAGGAAATAAAATAACAGCATGAAACAAGTGACTTTGAATGAAAGTGACTGCTACGGTAAGTTAGACTGTATGTGGTGTCACATTCATGTGCCTTAAAAATACAGTGTACCAACCTAATTCTTTCTCTATCCTCTTCCTTTCTTCCACCTGTTGTTTCTTTGGAATCTTGAATAACTCCTACAAAATAACAGATCGAATTAATCAATGTTATAAAAAATTTTCTCAATCAATTAGCTACATGCATGTAAGCTAACAGATGTTAATGAAAATAAAACTGAACCTTGAGATTTTTTTGTGATATTAATGAAGATAAAATTTTAACCTTGAGATCTTTCCATAAGAATAACAGCTCCTCTGCCTGTAATTCAATATCACTCTTCATCTCTGCCTCTTCTTCCTTACGCTCTTCTTCTGATTTAACCTCATTTTCCTCACCCTCTGATACAATCTTTTCCTCACCTTCTGGCACATCCCTCTCTCTTTCGGTTACCTCCTCTTTCTTCTCCACCTCATCTACTCCTTTGTTTGGTATGTCATCAGTTGATGACTCAGTCACCCCAGTACTTTCTTCTTGATCAATTTCAGTCTCTACACCCAGACTCTTCAGCACCTGTTTGTATAAGGACTCTGACTTATGTCTCTGACCTGTCTCGGACTCAGACTCACCCGAGGCAGTCTCACCGACAGTATCAGTAGTACTGGAATGTGACTCATTGTCTGAACTTGAGGCTTCATCTGCAAATTTCACTCTCTTCTTCTGAGACTTGTCTTTGCCTGCTGAAGTGGACAGGATTGACCTGGTCTCCCCACTCTGTCCCAGAATGATGGGATTTGTGACCGTTGATAGGTCATCATTTTCATCGCGCCCAGCTAGTCGACAGATTAAGGGAAGAATTTTGCTATCTTTCAGAATGTTTTTGTTAGTTATTGGAAGTTTCTTCAGCAGTGATAAAATCTGCAAAACCAAAGTTCAATTATTTTGAAAATTCACTTCCAAGTATGAAATATATACCTTACAAAAAGAAAAACCCTTATTGAACACTGAAATTATTTATACATCATAGATATTTTACAATACATTATTCATTTAGCAAATCTACTCTTATCAAAGCAAGCTGAACACTGTACTGTAACACTGCTAAACAACTGACCATGATTTTGACATCTTCTGGTCCCTCCCTGCTGTCTGTTATCCAACTCCACAATAACTCTAGCCCATGGTAGTCCAGGAACAGACGCAAGCAGTTGTCCTCAATAGTGTCCTGCACAATACACTTACTATAAATTTTTTCACTACAAAACAATTTAATTTTTTTCCCCAAAAATTTCTGTACAATTAGAAGTAACATTACACCAGTATACGAAATTACTGCCCATTTTGTAAAAAATAATATATAAAAATGCCATGACCATTGTTGCCTATGGTTGAAAAAACATGCAGTTCTTGGAAATATACAGGTGCAACATACAACTAAACAGAACAGGCAACAGGCTGTCTGTAACATACCTGTAAACACTTCAGAATTGTTATTCTGTGGTCTGGAGACTCAGCCCTCACCATCAGACGACAAATATTGAGGACATGATCCTTGTTTCTCAAACCATTCTCCAGCTCTGTGATGGCCTCTAGTTCCTCATCCAACTGATAATAGGTAGTAAAACAAATAAATGTACACAATATGGTTAAATGGTCTGAAAGATATAGATATGACTGAAGCATTTCTTCAATTATCTCCCTTTACCCAGCAATTTTAAAGAACTGTGAAATGTTCACTATATCATTTCTTACCAGATTATCCTCAAACTCTGTCCTCTTCCGTCTTTCCTCCTGGCGCTTTGTGGAGCGGAGTGGAGTAGTCTTGCTTCCTCCAATAAAGCCCCGGCAATTCTCTGAACCACAGAAACATTTCTGGGCTTCTTTTCTGAAGAAAATTTTTAAATCACATCACCTTTATTAAAGTTATCATGTTTATTTTTACCAAAAATAAAAATACATAGAGCAAACATTAAAACCTCACCCATATCTTTCAAACTGATAATCAAAATTGAGCTCAGTCATTGCCTCCACAGGTCGCTTGACAAAGAATCCCACTTTGAGAACCCCATTCACTGTCCACTGCAATGAGATTGTCTAGATGATGCTTCTTATCATTATCATGATGGAGACTCAAATAGTTACTTAAATAGCTCAGTACTGAACATCGTGGAATTATGTTGATATGTTATCCTGGTGTTTCCAAATTACTTTGATAGAAGACTGAAGACCATAAGCTTTGGATGTAGATTTGTTTCTAATGTTAAAGGGGCAGGGACACAATTTTTGATTTTTAGTAATTGCTTTGTTGTTTTTTTTTTTGTTTTGTTTCGGGTTTTTTTTGTTTTTTGGGGGGTTTTTTTGTTTTTGTTTTTTGTTCTAGAAATAAAGATATTTATAAATACACTTTAAGCTGATTAAAAATATTTTTGCACAGGATATACTTTCTATTTACATAAAATCCAACTCCCACAATTGTGTTTGTCAACACCTTTGTCATAGCCAGAGAATTACATGCCGAGGTGAGAACACCAAGATTCCTAAAAATTATGTCAAAAGCATTCAACATTTCGACATACAATAGTGATAAATCAATTTTGGGAGCAAGCAAAATGAAGAAAGAACAGAGATCTTTCATCGTAAAAGCTTTTTTCACCTAAGCCGTCAACTTCAGCATCATGCTGATAGTCGAGTCACATGACATGTAAACATAAACAGGGCTCATGTCATGTTTTGAAAATGAAAAGTTCAGATGTCTCAAATACATCTTTGTGTCAGTTTGTAAAATTTATGTTTGTTGCTATGTTTTACATGAATCAAATACTATCATATTATCAATAATAAAATATATAAATAATTTTTTGTACCAAAATTATATCCATGGCCCTTTAACTGATGGATAGAAATTAAAATGATCACATGATGTACTCACCTTTTGAGTCTCACAGTTTGGATCACAGCTGTGGTTCATATA
Source organism: Ostrea denselamellosa (assembly GCA_024699665.1). Lineage (NCBI taxonomy): Eukaryota > Metazoa > Mollusca > Bivalvia > Ostreida > Ostreidae > Ostrea > Ostrea denselamellosa. Next base: position 9,998,303 of record JAMZEH010000042.1, read on the forward strand.
TCGGGAGACATTTCCTTTGTACGAGGCATCAATAACCTCATCAGAATTCAATGCCATGAAATAATGGTGCTCCTGCCCTAACTTAGCTTGCTGTTTCACACGAGACTTAAACTGTTTGTAATCCAGCACCTCTCCTACATACTCCATGACAAAGTCTCCCCTGAATGAAAAAAGGGTGTTTCAAACATAGTGATGGTAAATGCCATTTCCGCCTGGACGTATATTTCGTAAAGGGCAAGAAAAAGAAATCGAGGCAACTTACGGCTGTAATGCTACATTTGTTCTTAAACCCATTCCCTTCCAATCTGTCTCAAATGGCTCCACATCAGCATATTGTTTCTGGGTAAAGAAAAGACATCCATTAGGATACACAAACTGCACATGGAGAATGTACTTCAAAGTTATGTCAACCTCTGTAATTATTACTGACTATTCATTTATATTTAGACTTAACTATATTACCTTTTGGAATCTCTTATTAGTACAATATTCTCCACATGGACATCGGTTTCCACTGAAAGTAAAATCCACAGCACAACATTTGGAATGATTTAGTTACCCTACTTATGGTTTCTGTGCAATAATTCAAACATTGCATGCTTTCAATGATATACACTATGAGGCTTAATCAGAAGACTCTTCACTAACAAAACCTATTCATAATTAAGTTTTCAAATGGAATTCATACAAATATTGCATAGATTCAACACATTAGCAGTACCACATGGTTTCATCACATGATCACTAAAACGAAGTGGTCAAGTTTGAATCAGTAACACAAACTTGGCGTTGACCATTCAGTCCAAGTTTGAAGCCTCTACCAGGTATGATTCAAAAGTTATGAATACCAATGACACTTTCCCTTTTTGTGACAGTGATAGATACACTGTATAATGAACTAGTCTTACCACTCAATATATAGCATCCTGTTCAGACAGTCCTCCCCACATGCCTCGTACCCCATGTCTCGGTCCTCCTTACTGGTTGAACAGTCACACAGCATCCTTTTCACATCCTTCATCTTCTTGGTCTTTTTCCTGAAGATACAATACAATGTTAATATGATATGTTTTTCCATCACAAGATGAAGATATGAGTATACTGTAAATTCCTAATTATATGCGAGGAATTTATTATCGTTTAATTTTGCAAGAAGCATCACTCACGAAATAAAATTATTCACTTATATTTTTGTGTTGCTAAAATACATGCAAAAACTCTTGATCAAAAGAGCACTCATGAATTTATGTTCTCATGATTTGACCAATACGAGTCATTTCACTATATTAAGTGCTCGCATAAAATAAGGGCCCTACAGTACACTGATAAATCTGTAACAATGTCTTGCACCTATCCTGTAATGAAATTTTATATTCATCTGCCTGTTAAAATGTAGATTATAATCACATACACAAAACCTGAAAATAGTGCAAATATAATACTATAATAGTCTAGAGAGTGATACTCTGGAGATAGTCAATCCTTCTTCCATGTGGGCACATTTAAACCTGCCCAATGTTAACATAAAAGGTGATTAGATCAAGGGACTCCCTGTTTTGTGTAGCAAAAGATTAATTTTCCATTTCCATTTTAAGGAACCATTAGTATCAAGTGTTTTGTTCTTTATGTGAAGACTGCCATGCAGACAACGAAAATAGGAAGACAATTCCACACTTGAATGATCTATGATAGGCGTTATATTACAAACCACCACCAGTGGCTCAAACTTTGACCTATCAAAGATCTCAATCTTACAAAGTTGTTTTTAGTTTTTCATTTTTTCTTGATAAACTATGCATATTTAATCCCAATTTCTTGCATTCCTGATTTCTAGAAACCCTCAAGCTCTCAAAGTTAAATCTAGGTCCCATTATGCATATTCCTTTAATGCACTCAATAACCAGAAGTGCTGTTTGGTTCAAATGTCTTTTGTATCAAATGTGCATCATGTAAAGAGGGTGTTCTTCAACCAGTGTACTGCATATTTTTTTTATTGTAATCAACTTTTCAAATAATTTTTTTAAATGAACATACGCAATAACTCTGAGACATGTCACAAGACTGAGAGTGAATGATACCATCATATGGTAATTTTTTCTTGATTGATTTTATTTAATCAGCTAAATGTGCATGTGTGAACTTTTAATATTCTCGTTCTCCTCATACTACCATGAAATATATGCACTTTGATAAAAGTATTTTAAAACTAGACATCATGAAAGCCATGGGCTGATTCTACTTTTTTTTTTTCTTTTTTTTTTTCTTCCTAAGCAATGAAATAAACAGTTGCACAAGAAAAGATTAACAAATTGTTTTCTTCTTTCCTGGCAAATCACAAGTAAATTATACTTCAACTGAAATCTTACCAAGAAAACATCAACTGTGATGTCTCAATATATGCCACAGATGGTGAAAATTATTATATAATAATAAAACCCTTTGGTCAAAATGCTGACTTCTTAGAACTATGGCCTCTCAAAAACTTCAACTTTCAAAGTTTTTCCGCAATCCAGTCAACTAGGATGTTTTCTAAAGTCACTTGACTTGATATCAACCTTTTCACAGAGGTACTGTAAATTCCTAAGTATACACGAAGAATTTATTATTTGCAAGAAGCATTACTCATTAAATAAAATTACTCTCTTTTGTTTTTCTGATACTAAAATTCAGGTTCTACAAAGTCATTTTTGCGATATTAAGTACTCGCGTAAAATATAAAGAAGTCTACAGTGACCTGCTACCTATGACTGTCTCGGCTGTATCTAATGTGACGAAATATAATATTATCCTTCACTTACACAGTTACCAATATACATGTATTCATAATCATCATACCTTTCACAAAGATAAATATTATCTTCAACTTCTTCAAATGGTGGTTTCTTTGACTCGCTGTCTTCATCCTCTGGTTTGACCTCTGTGACCTGTGATGTGGTGTCTGCACTCCGTACCTCTCTTTTCTCTTTCTTCTGTTCTTCAGATTTAGTAAAAGCAGCTAGCGGTATGACAGGAAGTTCACAGGACGGATCCCATGCATCAAAATTTTCTACTATCTTCTTTCCATCTAATATTTCTTTTTCTTCCACAGCATCTACCTCTGACTGAGATGTGGAGGAAGATACACTGTTAATGTCTAGAGATGGAGATGCAGTATTCCTAGATGGACTTTCTAGTTCACTGTATCTCCTCCATCTGGACTTCACTTTCTCTGGCTTTCCTTCCTTGATCTGTGGAGAGGTAGATGGTGGAGGATGCTGTGCTAATTCACTGTCTTTAATGGCCTGTTTGAAGCCCAGCTTGATGGGCAGGTGTCTGTTGACATTACGAGTTGGTTGCAAGGATTCTTCAATCTCTGAGGTAGTCACATGTTGTTGAGGTTGCGGTTCTGTTTCTTCCTTTTCTCCAGTAGTCCTGTTTTCTTCATCCTCCTCCGAGGGTGTTGGAGTGGTTTGTACAACCTCTCTGCTTTCCTCTGTTGCCCGAGGTGCAATATAACCTTTGGGCCTTACAGGGGGTGAGAAGATGGGAGGGGAGCTTACCATCTGAGGCCTGACAATTGTGCTGGGGGTCTGGGAGGGAAACCGTGGTGCACCTGGCAAGCGATTCATTGGACAAACTGCACCAACCTCGGGCTAAAATGAAAGTCCAAACAGAAAGCATAACATATTATGTACTTAAGTATAAAATTTAATAATATGAAAAAATAACATTGAGTTATAAATATCACTCAGAATTTATTTGTCTTCATTAACTGTAATTGACTCAAAAAAAATTGTAACATATTGCTAGTCTTGACCTTATATATACAGTGACCACATGGCACCGACTTAAATCTTTTTATAATTGTTCTGCTATGGGATAAAGAAATGAAAAAATGATAAAAGCAACTCCTATCTGAAACACAGTAAAATATCTGAATACTAATTTGACAAAGTGCAGCTCTACTGTTCTCTAACTGAGAATTTGCAGGCCATTTCCAATATGTTTCTATAGAAAACAACAGGCTCCTCATATAAACAAACTTTGACAGTATGAGTAATTGTAGTACTGTTCTTCTTCGAAAGCTCTTCCTTTAAAGTCCCCATTTGTGGGCCCCACTCTGACATTAGGACTATGGTTTAAATGAAATTGAAAATACAGTACAGACACATTTTGCAGGCTTTCTGTTGCAGAAAATATTCTTGTGAGAAACTTTGAACCAACAATGTGCCTTATCCCAACCCAAGGACACAACCCACAGCTAAAGGAATTTTAATCTATGTTAAATAAACAAGTACTTGAAAATTTAGTTTGCCGCCTAAAGGTTGCATATTGATTTACAGTGGACTTCAGTTTCAATCATATTTAGGGGAAAAGGAAAAATTATGTTATAACCATAGTATTTTACATCCATAGCAATGAAAATTATTAAAGTGCTGCAAAATAACAAAGCAAGTTTTTTTTGTTTTATTTTATTAATTTTTTTTTTGTTTTTGTTTTTAAATACTGCAAGATAACAAAGCAAATTTCAATTCCAAAAAAAATTTGTAATATGTAACATTGAAATTTGCATATTAATGAACCTCTTGAAACTTCTACTCACTCAGTTATTTTGGAAAAAAGTCATAGACATCATTCATTTTTTTTTATACAATGAATATGGCTTCAACTATCAGATAAGCTTATCCACAGGTCCTCTGACATCTGTATGATATTGATATGTATAACAGAGAAATTATTGTAACTTTTATTAATGGGAACCTAATTTTTTAGCAATTAAAAAATCAAACAAAGGTATTTTATATTTCTGTACCTTCCAATTTGCATGTAACTTATCTAGATTGTCACCAAATTTCATTCAAAAATTTGAAGTACTTCTGGGGATATTCAAGAATTACTTTAAAAATTTGATTGATTTACCTTAGCAAATTAGGTTTGATTAACATCTCACCATACCTGATATTAATTTTCATTAAAGGCAAATGGATTTTATTGTCAGAGTAAATATGACATATATTGTTGTAACTAATTTTTATTAAAGAAATATAAAGGGATAATCAGGGACCTCAGTATTACCTCGTAATAAGAGGTGTCTCAAAATTTCCAATCTCGTTGTAAATGAAGTCCACTGTACCTCCTTTTTAAAAAGAGAGAGAAATCAACAGATATATCGACATACAGAGAGACAACTGAAAAATTTCAACCAGAAAACCTTTGGCCATGACGATCTATTAATTAAACAAGCAAAAACAGTGATACATGTATTTGTATGTTTCAATATTTTACAATACCTGACTAAGGGGCTGGACACCTGTCATGTTTTGAACCAAGGCTCCTGACTGACCAGGATAACTAGGAGTGCTGACATGAGGTAATGATGGTGCCATTGCATTTGGTGGTACTGTGGCTGGAGATGAGATGGCAGACAGAATGCTAGGCTGAGTGGGTACTTGTCCATATACAACAGCTGCCCTAGGTGCAGGTGTGGGTTGAACTTGCTGATGGAGTGACTGTTCCTGGCTGTATATCATTTCCTGGTGACCAGGCTGTCCCTGAGTATTGTAAACTGGAGTATTTGGCACATTGTACATCTGTGAGCTTTGAGGTGGCACTTGCTGTAATGGAGGGTAAGTTTCACGAGGATATACCTGAGGTTGAGGCATCACAGCCGGTTGAGGTGGATTTGGATATCCTGTGTTTGGATTCACACTGGAATACTGAGGGTATGTCTGATAGGCACTAGCATTGTTTGCTTGATTAACGGGAACAGGATAGTAATTTCCATAAGCATCTTGGTAATATTCGATTGGCGCTGACTGCACTGCAGGCTGCTGAGGTTGAAGTGTTGCTGATGCTGCTGAAGATGCACTTGTCTCTGCTAACATTTTCTTCTTTGCTGCAAGTTGGCTTTCAAACTTAAGCCATTCATCAGTAAGCTTTTTCTTCTCCTTCTCTTCCTCTCTGTTTGATTTGCTATGTCTTGATCTGTGTTTTGGAGATCGCTCTTCATCACTGCTATCTCTGCGTCTTCTCTCATCTCTTTCATGTCTAGTTCTCTTAGATCTCTTCTCATGATACCGCCTATCCCTGTCTCTACTTCTGCTCCTCGAGCGACTTCTGCTCTTCTCTCTTGATCTTTCCCTACCTCTGTCTCTGTACCTCTCTCGTGATCTGCTCCTTTCTCTACTTCCTCTCCTATCCCTTCTTTTCTGTCTCTCATCATATTCCCTGTGTCTCTCTCCATAATCTCTATGTCGATCATCATATTCTCTATCTCTAAATTTTCTGTCCTTCATTCTATAGTCTCTGTCCTTTTCTCTATAGTCTCTGTCCTTTTCTCTATAATCTCTATATTCCTTATTTTTATCTTTGCGATCTCTGTCTCTATCCCTGTATCTATCATAATCATCTTTGTCATGCTTGCTACTTTTATAGTCATCATGGCCACTTTCTCTGGAGTCCTTCTTTTCAGTCTTCTTCAAAAATTCATCAACTTTTTCCTCCAAACTTTGTGTGTCTTGTTTGGGTTTTCTCACTTTTTCCAAGAATTCATCAAACTTTCTTTCCACTGTTGTTTTTGGTTTCTCCACTTTCTTCAGAAATTCATCCACTTTCTTATTATACTCTTTGTCATCAAGCTTAGAGTCCTCAGATTCTGAAGCACTTGATACAGGATTTGTGACTTCTGATAAGGGATTTTCTAACGTCCACACAGAAGGGTTTATCACTTTCTTTGGTATTAATCCAAATCCAGATGAATCTTCCCGAGATTTTACTTTTACCACTGGAGAAATGGGTATGCTATGATCTAACTCAATTGTACTTTGTCTTTTCTGAATTTCATTTTCCGACTCCGATTTGATTTCTCCGTCCTCTGATGATTCACCCATAGCACTTTCCGAGTCTTTATTTTTACTCATCATAATGGGACCAATCTTTATCATTGGGGTTTTCTTCATGGTTAGACTCATTTCTGATTCATCTTTTGATTTTTCCATACCTTTCTCTGGAAGTGGAGTGCAAGAAATTCTCCCAATTGATATCTTTTTATCCTTCATGCTATCTTTTGGTTTAGCACTGATTTTTGCCAATAGGGCCTGTTTTGATAACTCAACAGATGTCTTGAGTGGTATAACCATGTCTACAGAGGGAGGCTTCTCAGAGTCTTTAGATTCATCAACATTTTCTGTACCTGTTTTAGGTTCATCAGATTCTTTCTCCTGTGGCTTCTTAGAACTTGTGAACTCTACTTTGATAGCATCTGCATTCTGCACAGTGGAAGTTGTGTTCATTGATGAGATATCAATATTTTCAACAGTAGCTTCAACAGTAATCATTTCTTTTTCTGGTGACACACTTTGTTGCTTTGGAGATAGTGTTCTTTGCTTTTCAGATTGGACAATTTTGATGGGTTCTTGTAATTCTGAAGATTTTCGTTTGATTTCTGGTGGAAGGGGAATGTCTTCCTGGCATGGAAAAGTCTCAGTTGAAGACATGGGAAAAGAGACATCTTTATGAACAACTGTTTCCTTACTGGGTGGAGCTGGTATATCTTTTAGCAAAGAAATATCAGGAGGATTACCTACATTTTTTGTCTTTTCTGGAGGCATAGGAATATCAGCTGGAAGATTTGGTGGTTTGACTGCAGGAGAGATAAGTAATGACTTGTTTCCCTTTGAAGCTGATTTGTCAGGAGGGGGAGGAGGTAATGGAATGTCTGTATGTAGAACAGACAATGGTGTGGATTGGGGTAATGGAGTACGGATAGGAGGATAAGCCATAGGAATAGATGTACTGGAAACTGGTGCAAGTATGTCTGGTGGTGCCCTTACTGGTAATGGTAAAATTGGTGGTTGATTTAAAGGGTGAAAAAATGGTGCTGGCATAGCTGGCTGGGGTGGAGGAATGCGAATTTGGGGTGGTAAAGGTGGATTGAGGGGAGGTAGCGGAATGTCCATTGGAGGAGGTACAGGAGCTGGTGGATTAGATTTTCTTTCTGTGGAGGGTCCATCTTTTAGCGGCATCCCAAAGTCTGGAATCATACTCTCAAGAGAAAATCCCCCACTGAATTTGGGGAATGTTGTCAAAGGTAGTGCTGCAGCTGAGTTATGTGAGCGATTTCCATTCCCCTCAAAGATGAAGGGTTCCTGACTGTTTGAGTTGGAATCACATTCCATGTCTACAGTTTCAATATTGTCTTCCCCAGTTGGAACTTCAGATGGAATTTTATTCTCAACATTCATCAGCATTTTACTATCTGTTAATTCCTTTGCTTTTCTCAAAGCGATTTGAAATATGTCCTCTTTTTCTGATATTACACTTTCTCGTGTCTTTTCTGAAGACCTGGAATAAGAAACACTTGGAATGGACAGTCCAGGATAAGTTACAACTAATGGTACATTATCTTTGTCTGTAGTGTCTGGTTTGCTTTCTATTACACTACCCTCTTTTTCAGTCTCTGTCTTTGCTTTCTTCTCACCATCTATAACTTTAAAGCTTATCTCATGATCCTCTTCATCAGGTACAAACTTACTGCCTGCTTCTGTCTCCTTTTCTGAATCTCCTTCCTCCTCATCCCACTTCACTTTTCCAATGGCTTGTGTTACATTTGCAAGAGCAAATTTAATAGGTGTCCTAATGCTACCCTTCTCTATTTTTATTGGTTCCAATGTTACACTAACTTTTGGCAATTTATCAGGATCTGGCGACAAGTCTATCATGCTTGGTTCACTCCTTTTCTCTGGAGAAATTTTATCATCAGTCTTGTTATTGACATCACTAAATCTGCTCTTTCGTCTTCTGGCCGGTTTTTCCTTTTCTGTGTCTGGCATTTCTTGCACAACTTCAGTATTTGATTTCTCTGTATCACTACAGCTCTGAATACTAGTAGTCTCAGTTTGAGAATTTTCACTCTCTGATGGATCTTCTGTGCTTACTGATACCTTTGACCGCCTTCGCGTTGTCCTTTTGCTTAATTCCATAGGTTCATTTTCTTCTTCTTTCTCTGTTGAATTACATGACCTCCGTGACCTTCTTTTGGCTTGTTCTCCTTCAAGGTCAAATGTACTTTTGACCATATCTATGTTCAGCTTCTTCAGTTCTCTCTTAATTTTGTCCTCATTTGTGCTACTGGATTTCGCTAAGGGCTTACTGTCTTTCAACTCCTTTACTTTCGACACATCCACAGGGTTTAATATCTGCTCTGGTAAAGATAACCCTACCTCCTCAGTATTTTTCATCACATCAGAATTTTCACTCTTTGTTACACTGGGTTTGGCATTTTCATTCTGCAAAGAATTTTCTTCCAAGTTCTCTTTTTCAACAGACTGACTGTCTGGGATGAGTATAGAAGATGTATCACTTGCAGCAGTTTTGAATTCCTTCCTGATTGCAGGCATTTCACCAGGCATGGGAATTAATGAGAGATCATTGACAGAGGAATCAACAATTTCTGCTTTCTCACCCTGAGGATTAGAGACTGAAATTGATGATTCTGTCACAGGTTCTTTACCAGATTCTTGTCCAGGTAAAGGTATTGCACCAACATCTACACTGATTTTCTCGAGTTTTCCAGCGGAACTTTGCTCTGGTGAAGCCTTTTTCAAGTCCTCTTCACTGTTTGGTGTTATGGATCTCCATGATCTCCTTTTTTCCTTTTTACTCTCTGGACTTGAAACTTTATCTGATGCGTTATTTGTAGTACTTAAATCTTTTTTTACGCCTTCACTGCTGTCTTCCACTTTTGCCCTATCTAAAGCATTATCTGGTGAATTTTCATCAACATCCATACTTTCAGTACTGATGTTAAGTGAAGAATTTGAAGATTCGATGATTTTTTCCTCATCAATCTTTTTAGCCTTTTTCTTGGATTTTCTTGCAGCTTTTTTGGCCTTTTTAGACATCTGTTCCTCATCAGATTCCACACACTTGCTCATGGATACATCTTGAGCTGGTGACCTGTCAGGTGAGTGGGTGGAAGTACAAGAAGGGATTGATGATATGGATAATTTGGATTGTGTCTCTGACTTTTTCTCAACAGGTGTCTCTCTCTGTCTCAAATTTTCACCCAAGTCTGCTGCACTTCCTTCATTGTCTAGTTCTGCATCCCTCTCAATGTTATCATCCAATTTGTTACCAAATGATGGCAATTCTGGTTTCATAGGCCTACTAATGTTCATTTTGAAAGATATTGGAGCCCTTTTCTCTTTAATCACTTCTGGAGATTTCTCTTTCTCAAATCCTTCATGGGGTTCCCTTTCTTCAACTCTTTTTGGAGATTCTGATCTTGAGTCTTTAGATGATTCCTTTGAAATTAAGTCTCTAATTGGTGATTTACCTCTGGATTTCTTTGATTTTCTCTTTGGAGACTTTCTTCTTTTATCCTCATCAGATTGGTACGGTGATAATGAGCTTTTTCTATAGCTAGTCTTTTTACTTGTGGAAGACACTTTGCAACATTCTGATGAACCTGAATTCCTTCTTCGTCTGTATGGTGAGACAGTGTTATCTTCCCTTTGCCAGGGTGAATCTCGTCTCCCTCTCCTAGAAGAATAAGGTGATTCTGATTGTTTACTGCTTGCTGTTCTGTTCCTCTTAGGTTTTGTATATACTGGAGAAGAACTTCTTGATCTGTCAGAAGAATGGCTTTGCTTTTTCTTCCTTTTGTCCGATTTATTTTGTTTGGGTGAGATGGATCTACTTCTGTCTCTCTCATCTTTATGTTTTCTAGAACCATCCATAGACCTACTTCTAGATCGACTTGATGACCGTGAAATCAAATGTTTTTTCTTAGATTTTCTTTTTTTTCCATCCATCCTCTCCCATGACCTACTTCTGGATCGGCTGAATGGAGACACTTTTCTGTATTTTGGAGATGATGATCTTCTGGAAGATTTGTCTTTCCCCAAGTCATGTGATCTACTTCTTGTCCTGCTTCTTGATATAGAGTGTCGGAATGACGATCTGTTTTTTGACATCTTTCTTTTCCCATCTTCTTCATAAGAGTCTGCAGATCTGCTTCTTGATCTATTTTTAGAAGTTTTTATCACAGATTTATCTTTTCTAAGAATTCTATCCACTGAAGGAGACTTACTTCTTGATCTGCTTTTATATTTTAAAGACAACCTATCTTTAGATTTTACATTAGATTTCCTATCAGTGTCTTTTGTGTCCAGTGATCTGCTTTGGGACTTGGAGCGAGACCTATGTCTCCTTGGTGTTGCTGAGCGAGACCTACATTTTCTTGGAGTTGATGAACGTGACCTTCGTTTCCTTGGTGTCAGTGAACGTGACCTTCGTTTCCTTGGTGTCGGTGAACAAGACTTTCGTTTCCTTGGTGTCGGTGACCGAGACTTTTGTTTCCTTGGTGTGGGTGAACGAGACCTTCGTTTCCTGGGTGTCACTGAACGTTTGTGGGATCTACTATCCACAGACCTGCTTCTTGATCGAGAATGTTTCTTATGTTTTGGAGATTTCAATCTTTTGTCACGTTTATAAGATTTCTCTTTCTCTTCACTATCAACAGAATCATGTGATCTACTCCTAGAGCGACTGTAATATTTTGTATCACTAACTGGCTGTTCCAAATCGTCATCACTGTCCCATGAGAAACTTCCTTTTACTTGAGGAAACACTTTTCCAGACCTTTCTTTTATTTTCTCTTTTGTATGCCCTTTAGGAGATCCAGAGAATGACCTGTCATCATGTTTATATTTTTTCTTGGATTTCTTTTTCTTCAGTTTAGTGTTGGATGTTCCAATGTTTTCACTCTCTATGTTTAATTGTTTCCCTGAAACAGAAGATGGTTGGTCATTTGTCCGAGTATCAGATGTTGTGATAGAGTCCTTGATCTCTGTGTGCTGGCTTTCCTGAGCTGGCTGGATGGGACTTGGGGTGTCTGTTGGTCGACTGGGGGAGTAATCCTCTGTTGGATGACTAGGGGAATATTCCATTCCAGTAGGCTTTTCTGGGGAGTACTTCTGTGAATCCCCTGAAAAATGATAAGAATAATCAAATTATCAGTTTCTATCAGTTTAACTTCTCTATACAAAGCAACATCATTCACTTAATTTTATTGTTGAAGATTTGCAGGCACATTTATTTTTCCCTAATTTTTAAAGGGGCATTAGCTACCAAAGCTCTGTTAGTTGACTGTTATCAAAATGACTAACACAGTTTTACAGTACATAAAAATCACCATTGACATATTAAAATTCATTTCAAATATATTGCAATCTTGTTATAATTTTGACATTAAAATTTCTTTTGCTTATAAAAATATTGAAAGACAATATTGAATGGAGGAAAATAAATTGATTGTAGAGAAATTTTTCATAATTTTTAGAAAATTTTATTAGTAGGTTTTGGTTTTTTTTTTCTCACCTTCAAATTTACTTTTCTTCATTTTTTAATGCATTCCAGCATATTCATCAAGATTCAAAATAAATGCTTTAACATCCTAGTTGACATTTAATGCCCCTTTAAATAATAGCACTTCTCTCTCATTCCAGTTCATAAAAACAAGAAAAAGATGGAATTAAATCAGATGTGTTTAGGAAAACATTTGGCAAAATGTTAATTTCCAAATCTTGTTAACTTCAGTAAATTCAAGTATATTTATTGATCTATTCATTTCATAGAATAAAATATGCATTAAAAAAATACAAGTACATTTTGAAAAGAACTGAGAGAGAAATATGATACATAAATTTCCTGTCATGTATGGTATGAATTTTCATTAACAATACCAGAGGTTTAAAAACGAGATACACGATCTGAAAACCTGATCATACATGTAAATATCCATGAAATGAAAGGAAAAATGAAAATTGACTGACTTTAACCAGTTTTAACTATTCAGTGATTACATCTCTGAAGTGATTCACCACTTCATAACTTCCTAAACCACTGTCCTATTGATTTTCTCTCTGCTGGGCCAGTAATTTGTCTGGAAGCTTTGCATAATGTTCTGTTATTAAATAATTGATAGGCATTTTGACCAGAGTGAACTCTAGTCCTACCTCATGTTACCATTGTTCATTTGTGTAATCAAATCAAAGTTCAAATAAAACTGTACAAATGTACTCTTCATGAATTTTGATCAAAAGCAGTTCAGCACACTTATTTACAACATGCAACAGGAAAGTTTTATGCTCTTTTTTTTCCCCCAAGTCATACTAAAAATTTTACAAGTTAAAATTTCATCTAATGAAGTACAACTTCTGTTCACTATGGACTATGTCCAAGTAGTTCATTCTGTCGCCAACATTTCATCAGCATGAAAAGGAATGGATTTCCTTAAAATTGCTACATAATGACCATGGGCTTTCATCATGCTCTTCATTGAAATCATAAATCATGTTATATATTATCAATATCTACATTTAATCACGATTTCCTCTATACCCTAAGAGAACTACAATGTCGTCATTATATGCAAGTTGCATAAATACTTAAAACTGTAACAGGAAGGGAGAAAATGCAACATATCAGACTGGGATTCGAACCTGGGCCCCCTGAATTTCTAGTCAGGTGCTCTACCAACTGAGCATTCTGGCACTGGTGATCGAACCCATCTGACCCCCAAATACCAAACCACAATCCAGATGGGCCACATGTTGCCTGCGAAACATTGAAAATGACAGATGTAAATTTTCCTTATCTAAAATATTTGTTTTGCATTTTAATCAAAGAATATAAGACAAAAATAAACGCTAACTGTAAATATTCATAAATATTTTCCAATGAACCCAAAAGAAAGAGATTGTGACCACATTTCTTTGCTGTTCCATTTAGTGTTCACATTTTTTTCATTACATAACATGGTTGTAAATGTATATAACATAAACCTAAACATACATTCTACAGTCAGGTCAGTTGGTGTTCATCAGATGAATATACACTAGACTTGTTCTACAAGACACCCTGTGGAACTCATCCTAATGGGGCATATTTGAAATATTGTATACTGAAGAGCAGAAAGACATTAACTAATCATGTTTTACCCAAGCACAAGTCACAGGCTACACAAAATTCCTTTGACCTTGATTTTCATTAACATTCATGGCGTAAAAAGGGTGAAACACAAATATGAGTTGCACAATACATGTCATCAAATTCAGGATTCAAAATACATTCATATCCACAAGTCTGACACTTGAAAGTAAAATTCATTGCTAGTTAAAATTCCTAGACCATACAAACAAGTAAAAATCTGGAAATCTGCTATTTATGATTCAAAATGTAGCTGACTGTAATCAAAGTCAAGAGTTTGTTTATTGATAAAGACAGTTAAAACAATTATGTTCAAGCACTCTATTGACAATGATTAATTGTAGGTCAAAGCAATCAACATGTACATGTGGTAGTTTATAAAGGGAGTTGAAAACCCTGCCAAAAAGCTAAAAATCAATATAAAGTCATCATAGAAAGAAAAGGACAGAAAATACAAATTCAGAAGTGTTTTTTCAGAAATAAAGTACATGATTCATGTGGAAAATGTCACAACAACAGAGGGATGAACTAAAAGGAGACAGACAGACCAGGTGAAATCAATCAATTGTCCATGGCAGAAGAAAAGACTGAGAAAAATGATGAAACCAGTACACTTTTGTGAAGGACACTGGCAGACTATATAAAATATCATAAAACAAGATGTGGTTATGAATTACTATCCCCAAAAGTGGTAACAAAGAAAACAATTTACAAAAGGTCTAAAACTTTGGTACCAAAGGAAAGGTCCTGTCACAAGGAATGCACATATGAAATTCCTATCACTCACCTTTGTAAGGTACAAGCAAGGTTAAAGTTTGAAATTTGAGACAATCTGAGGTTAAGGACACAAGGTCTGAGATTATTGCATCAAATAAAATGTCTTGTCAAAAGGAATCTACATACAAAATATGAAAGCCCCACCTTAAATAATTCAAAACATGGCTTAGACTAACTTTTATTAAAAGTAAGGCAAACTCCAACGTCAAAGTCACAAGGTAAAAACCAAGGACTGCTTATATGAAATATAATATACCATTCAAAAGATGCGAGTAAGGTTAAAAATTCAGACAGATACACAATACATACAAACAGACAGGACAAAAAAAATATGCCCCTAACTTTTGTCGAAAGGTCCTTGGGGCACAAAAATAATGGCTTTAACATTCTCAAAATTGAATGAACCTCTGAAAAATTCTCCAACAAAATGCACCTTCAGACAAAAGGATGGACTAATATATTTTAAAATTAATAAACCCTTAAACTTCACAAATGATATACACCACCAGAAGTTGTTTGTGGGGAAGAAAGAATACTGGCAGAATGTACAGAAATATCATGAAAAATAACTATAAATGGGCGTAACTTTTTCCAAATTGAAACAAATCAAAAGTGACTAGTGCACAAGTTTACATAGTATACATCATTTCCACAAAATTTGAAAAAAAAAGTTTATGTACAACCTCCAAAAAAATCTCCCAACAAAATGCATCTATGGATGGACGGATAGTGTGAAGCCAATATACCACACCCTCAACTTTGTTGGGGGGCATTACAAAAAAGTGTTTTTGTTGTCATTACTGAGGGAATTGACAGTTGCCAACATTGTAAGAAAATCTGCATAAGTGTGTCTTTTTATTTTCCTACAATGCTGGTGTCTGTCATATCCCCGGTAAAGACAAGAAAACCACATTTCATTGTTTAGGTGATGTAATAATACTGAAATGCACATGTGTACATATATACAGTATTAAGTATAGCATTGGCAATATAACCTACTAATAATGTAAACCAAGAACACAAATACCAGTGGTCATTAAATGATAAGCTTAAAATATTTACATAAAATGTTTGGGAAATTGATTCTTGGAAAAGCTGAAGAAATTTTGATGACATATAAATGCCTATGGATATATAATGAACCAATGAGATACTGACAGCAAATATGTATAATACACGTAATACTTATATTCACTATCAAAATTTTGTTGGTTCACTACAGAAATAGGATTTTTATTTTTTAAAATCTATCTATAAAAATCTTTTAGACACAGGGGAGGGGGGTTGTAATAGATCCATGGACCACAAGCAGTTGCATTTTCCTATACAAAATTAATACCAATGATGTGGCCATGCCCTGGCTATGGTGAAAACAAACTCATATTAACATTACATGAAATACTACATGCATATTAAATTGACAAATTGTATCTATGTGATTCTTGCAAAGATTTTTAGAAGAAATTTCCTGATATATTCCCATTAATCTGAATCTGTGGGGTCATGGTGTGAAAACTCTAAATCAATTTGACAAACTGTAACCTTTAGGTTTTTGGAAAATGATTTTCAAGAATTTTCCTAGAAAATTCATTTCTTTAAAAATGTATGTAAAACTTCAATTTCCTATTGTGACCTTGCCAGAGACCAAGGTCACTGTGTGAACACTATCATAGGATGTTTGCATTCTAATCTGACATGCTGTGATTCTTGAGCATGCTGAAAAGAGGATTTTTTAACTACCCTATGGTGGCCCCAACTTGGCCCCCAGGTCATGGTGTGTTGATGAACAGACTTACATAGTAATCATAACATGCATAGGACGTGCACATTTGATATCTGGTGAATATTTCATACACTTTAATGCACAAGTCCAAACTAACAATAGAAATATAACCAAATCAAGTAATTTCGTCTTCTGATTGTCTAATTATTACCTGTAACTATTGTGGTCTGAGGTGACCCTGTTGGATGATCAGGGGAGTACACCGCTATGTCAGTTGGCATGGGAACAGCTGCAGGAACTCCACCAATGACTGTGGACATACTTGGTGATGATGAGATGTCCATCTTTGCCTCTGACCACCTGGATTTCTTTTTCTTTTCAGATTTATCTGACTGTGTGCTTTCACTTGACTTATTAATGGTAATACCTTCAACTCTATGAACTTTTGGAGGTACAGTTTGACTAGAATTACTGTTTTCTGTATTTAGCTGAGGAGATAATACACTTGTTGAATGTTGATTGCTGGATTGCATTATAATGGTCTGTTTGTCTTGATTGTCCATGCCTGATAAAGCTAATGGATGCACACTGTTAATATCTTTCTTTCTGTCACCATCAGATCTTGTGCTTGGAACATTCGAGTCTTTTTCCTTCACTTCCAGACTACTTTCACTATTTAGTTGTTTAGTCCTTTCTTCACTTTTCCTGTCACCATTTTTGTCTTCATCAACAATTTGTTCATGTGCATGATCTTTTAGGGGACTTGAAGACACTTTTTGAATGTCTAATATATCCATCTCCTTTTCAATACTTTCAGTCTTGTTTCGTCTGGCCTCCTTATCTTTCTCCTCCTGCTTCAATCTCTCCAATTCACGCTGTCTGCGCCTTTCCTCTCTCTTCGCCTCTCGGTCTTTCTGCTCTTGATAGCGCAAGTATGAATCTCTCTGCTTTGGCGTCATAGTCTCCAGCAGCAACTCCACTTTATCTTGATCAGATGGCTTATACAATTCTCTGGCACCACTTTTGTATTTAGAAATGTCTTCTGTTTCAGCTTTCTCTGACTTCTGCAGAGCATTCCCTTTTTTGGGACCAGTTGTTCCATGTTTGACACTGAACTGGACTTTACCTGCATCCTGTTTTAACTGCTGCCAGAGAAATTTTGAGCCTGGTTTTAAATTTTTACGTTTTGTTCCATCTGCAACTGATTCTGCCACGTCTGCTGATTCTATTGCCTCTGTTGCTTTCTTTTTCATTGCAATTTTCTCTAAAAGCATTTGTGCTGTAGTTTTTACAAGGGGTTTACTCTGATTGTCATCTTTCTTTTCAGAATCTTCAGTGTCTTTACTTTCAGTGATATTGTCTTTGAATACATTAGTGTCAGATTTATTTTCAGTACTACCACTTTCACTAGTTCCTTGTTTAATATCACTCACTGTATGATGCGGTAATTTACTATCACAGATTTGTTTAGTCTCTGTCTCCATGAGTTCAGCAGTTGGTGACAGCCCCACTATTGGAGTTGTATCTACCACTAGAGCCTTCTCTCCAGACGGCATTATGCACTCGGACACATTTTTTACTTCTTCGGGTTCAGCAGGTGATAATGCTGGCACATCCATGCCAGCAAGAGCTTCCTTCTTGAGTTTATCCTTATTTAAGTCAACTATGTCCTTTGTGATTTGATTGGATGGTATGTCTGTTGGAATTGTTGAAGGAGGCATGGGTATATCAGATGGCGGCAGTGGAATATCAGATGCTGATGGTTGTGATTGAGGAAAAGGTTGAGGAAGAGGAATGGAGGACGGTGGTTCAGAGGGTGGTGGTGGTAAAGGAATGTTTGGTAACTGATGACTAGGTCCCACCACTAGCTGCTTTTCAGGTTGACTTGCCATTGCTACTGCTTGTGTTTCTACTGGTATCGGTGGAAGAAGTGGATTTTGTTGATTTGGATCCACTGACTGTGGATATGGAATTGGCATTTGCTGGTTTTGGTATCCCCATGCAGACTGATCCCATCCAGAAGTTTCATTAGGCATGTAACCTGGCCCTTGAGAATTCACTGGGAGTCCACCATATTGTGAAGGGGGCCCACCCTGACCATAATATTGCGAATAGTCATAGTTGTAGGATGGATCATAGTGTGCTTGGTATCCTTGATAATATGGTCCTTCCACACCAGAATACTGTGATGGTTGGGGGGTGTATGCTCCAGCAGGTCCTGGGGGAGCATGAAATGGTGGACCTCCCCCTTGTCTGTAGCCTCTCCTTCCCCTCCACCTCCCCCTGAATGGACCTCTACCATGCCCCCTAATTCCACCTCTATGTTGTGAAAAATCACCTTCTTCTACAGGGTATGCAAGACCACTTTCCTCAGGGGGTATTTCCATGTGGGTTTCCTCTGTTGCCTCCTTGGGCTCCTTGGGAGTGGATTCCAATGGCTTTGACTCCATCTGAATTGGTGGAAATCCCATTGCTCCAGATTCTAAAATGCTCACTGGAGGAAATCCCATGGCTCCAGACTCCATGATTTGGATACTTGGATCTGATTCAAATTGTTCTACATATTCCTCTGGTTCATCTTCCACAGCATTTTTCTTTTTCTTTTTCTTCTTTTTCTTTTTTGACTTTGCTTCTGGTGAAAAAACAATCTCTGGCAAATTCTGTAATCAAGAATGAAATTTCAATAAATTATACTATCTATGAAGTTTTTTTTTTAAAGTTTTTTTGTTTTTTGTAAGAAAACGTGTCAGTTTCTGAATAACGAGAGGGTCAGCCATGATACTTTTATTCTATGTTATCATGTTGTTTCATTAAATCTTATTTTTTAACCTTCTGTCATTTCATTTTCTTTCAATGTTTAAAATTATTTTTAGTACCACAAGGTATGCGAAGAACATACGGATGTTAATCGAAGCTCTTGTTGGAGTAAAAACAGTACAAACATGTCATGGAATATGACTTTTTATATGACTTGATACACAAATATCAAATGCCCCTTGGGGATCCGGGTTGTTAGAATAGATTCTCAGTACCCCTTGTTTGTTGTAAGAGGTGACTGAATGGGGTGGTGCTTC
Organism: Ostrea denselamellosa; assembly: GCA_024699665.1. Taxonomy (NCBI): domain Eukaryota; kingdom Metazoa; phylum Mollusca; class Bivalvia; order Ostreida; family Ostreidae; genus Ostrea; species Ostrea denselamellosa. The sequence goes on from JAMZEH010000042.1 coordinate 10,017,848, forward strand.
GGATGAGACCACAAAAACCGTGGCCCTGTGTCACAGCAGGTGTGGCACGATAAAGATCCCTCCCTGCTCAAAGGCCATAAGCGCTGAGGATAGGCCTAAATTTTGCAGCCCTTCACCAGCAATGGTTACGTCTCCATATGAGTGAAAAATTCTCGAGCTGAATGTTAAACAATATATAATCAATCAATCAAATATCAAGTTCTTAGCTCTCTATGATAGAGTGATTTTAAATGATCATTTGATTGTTTGATTGACACAGTAAAGCAGAATCAGAACAGAAGACAATGAAACATAGCCAGGATAAGCTTGAGCTGTTCGAATGTACCAATATAAAACATGGAATGTTACTGAAATAAATACACTTTTGAATATCATCAAAATAATGAATATTTTTAAACTCCCTATTTTGAAGAGCATGACATCAATGAAATCAATGATTAAGCAATACTTAGGGGTTTTGGTGTTGTTTTTTTTTAAATTCCTGAATACCGATTTTTCTACTTTGTGTTCAATCCAGATTCGAGTATTTAAAAACTCCACAAAACATACATGTCACAACAAACATTATTTGTCCAATCATATGTGCAAATGAAATTTTTTCACACCTTACCAAGTATAAGTGTTTTCTAAACCGAAAATGACTAGGATGAATTTTAAAATCTGCAAGCATACTTTTTTCTTGTCCAGCATTTTGACAAACTGTCAACTTCAAATTTTGAAGTGTTACTTGATTTTGCCCCCAAAATTTTATCCAATAAATTACAATTTTTAATGAATTTCAATCACCTAATGCTTCTACATGCCAGCCAGAAAATTGAGCCAGCATAAATTTCTTTCATATGTTTAATAAGATTACCTTATTTTTTATCAGTAATACATTATTAAATTTATATCAAATCACTTAAACACCCAAAGGAAAACATTCAATTGAGAACTATTGTAATTACACATGTACTAAAATAGAGATTGCAACAGTATCATCCAAACAGATTCCAGACTTTGTTAATAATTTAGATTTTTCAGAACTTTGCACAATGTGCGATCATGACACACTATATGAATTTCCCTTTGATAAACAATACAATATTGGCCTGCTTACTATATATACAGGGTTTTTTTATATCAAGGTTTAGACTCCATTTTTTTTTTTTTATATCTTTTCTAAACATATTTAATTAGGTACTTTCAATGATAAAATTTTATCAAAATTCAATTGTCGAAATATTTACATACACAACTCATGATGTCTGAAGTTTGGCATTTCATAAATAAATCAACTACAGTGTGCTCATTTTGAAAATATGGTGGTCCTAAACTCTTGGCCAAGTAAATAATCATATACAATGTACATGTACTGCTTAGTCTTTCAATATAGAACTCTATAATATTTATACATACACCAAATTTCATCATCTTCTGGAATCAGTGATGGTAATCTGTACTGAATTTAAATGTTTTGACCTTAACCTTTTGATTCATTATGCATGAAGTCTGTATGTACAGTTCAAAAGTTGCAGACAATAGACATTCCAAAAAATATCCTCACGTCTTCAGTCTTGGAGGTTTAAAAATGAATGTCAACTCAATGAAGTAATTTACACACACAAAGTCCAGAAAAACAGTGATTACTCACAGCATTGCCTACTGCATTAAATTTCACACATATACACAGCATTCTCACAATATAAGTTACTTATACAAAATGGGTTTCTAAGTAATTCTTCAAAATGTGTAAACCCCATGTCAACTTATTCTAGCTCAATTTTGTGTTGAACAATGTGGCTCAGTGGTTATGTCACTTGATGACAGATCACCAGTTCAAATCCAGCAGGAATTTTTGTTTTATTTTATTATATATACTTTTCATACATGTAGTTAACCATTATTTAAATGGATTTTTATCACATCAATATAATACTGATATTTATTTTAGAAAGAACCTTTCCTTCAGAATGAAGATAATTTTAACTTCAATAATCTGCCATATCAATCTGCACACATCCTTGTACAGACAAGGTTTTTTTTAATTTAAGTTGACTCAGTGCCTGCTGGTTTTATCTACTAGGTCCCATTACTAAGAAGGTAACTGATTCTTGTCTTCTGTGGGTAAGCATGTACAACAAGGTTTGTAGCTACATAAAATATCTCATGATGCGTAACATATTTCTGTTATTCAGAACATCAAGATATAAATGCATGTTAAGCCCAAACATTCTTGGATTACATGCATTAATACATTGACATTTACCATATAATATGCAGAAAAATATGAACATATAATAATGAGTCTAAATCAAGTTTATGAAAGTGTATGTCTAGTCTTTTGAAACACCAGAACAAAATCTATTAATGGTGGTTGTATCTTGAGATCCCCTTGTCTCTCAAAATGTCTGCAGCTCTAAGTGGGGCTTTGTTGTAAAACTAGGTCACAAAATAAACACTGCAGAGCAGAGCTCAGGCATGTTCAGAAAGTACACAAGTTATTTATATATATATATATATAAAGTACACAAGTTTTATATATATATATATATATATATATATATATATATATATATATATATATATATATATATATATACCAAATCTAAAGTGAACTGTTTAAAGCCTTATTTTCAAATCTATTTAAATAAGATATATCAAAATCATAATTCCAAGTATTTGTTAAATAGCCAAAAAATTATTTCATTGTGGCAAATAGTTTTTAAGAGTATGTCCCTTTATATGTTTTCAATTAGTTTTACATATACTGCAATAAGTTGGACCTATCTCAATTTAACAAAACAAACGTGCAAATTCTGCAAAACAAACACAGAATGTGATAAAAGATATTGTACTGATATTCAATTAATTCTATCTTATGTTTCATTATATGTTTATTTTGAAAATTCTGTATTGTTATCATGGTTATGGCAGACATTTTTTATTATCAATATTTTCTAACCTGTGCATTTCCACTTGCTCCCTCACACAATTTCTGAAGGCGTTTCTGAATTCCTGTAACCTCCGGAACTACTGGGGCTGGATATGAACACTCTCTGGGAGTTTCTTGGTTTTCCATGATTCTAAAACATTTTTTTTTTTTTTTAAATCTAAAATAGAGTTCATTCTTTTAATGTCTACTACTGGTAAAGATTAAATTTATCCTTCACAATAAAAAAAAAAAAGAATTTTATATTAAACTAAAACTAAGAGAATAATTTCTTTCTTTCAACCAAATTTTTTCCCCCTCAAAAATCCTCAAAACTGCAGCCATATTCAAAACCTGGAAGCAGCCATCTTGAGCTGCGATTTTTTTTTTTATTTCTTAAATCCAAGCTGTGTTTATGGTCATACTGATGATATTTGTGAGTCCATAATTAAGTTATTCATGGAGACATAATTTAACTTCATTAAATGTTTACCGAGAGAAAAAAGCATGGGTTTAACTGTTGCCTGCATTTGTTTTAATGTCTCCACATTGAATGATGTTCCACATCTAAAAAAAAATCATGGTAATGAATTAGTTGGTCCAGGGAGCTGATTTTCAGCCAAATGGTAAAATTCCTGGGTTTGAATATGGCAGTACATGTTGACTTGTTTCTCAACAAACAAGGCAAAATCATTAAACAAACATGAAAAACATCAAATATTTCAGACATTCATGAAAATAAACACATCAAATTCCTATCTGGTTATTGAAGGCATATTTTGTATTATTAGGTATTCTAATCATTGTCAAACTACAAAGATTTGTGACAATGTACAACCCTGGGATCTAGGTCTGCCATATTGATTTCTCATATTATGAGCAAGCTGTCACCATGGATACAAATGTTTTGTACAATGTTAAAATGAGGCTCTTGATAAGATAATAATCTTTATATCTATATAACCTGAATTTCTCTTTTCCTCTTTCTGGTGGACTAGCATGCATCAAAAGCAATGGAAGTCCAATGGTCAAAACTGGATCAGGCTAGTAAAAGATTGTAAGCACTTGTCACTACCCTGACAGGTGTAAGCAATTCAAATTAGTTCCCCCACATAAATCCAATTGAGATGTGAGTGAAGTGAACTAATCAAGCTCAAACTACAACTTTTACAAATCCACTAACTAGTAACATCAGATAGTTACTACTTTCCAATTCCATGCAAAGCCTGATTGGGTTTATAGTGCTGAAAAATAATTTAAGCATATGAGGGATACTGAACTGCATCCAATCCTTAGCTCATTGACTTAAGTATGAATTTGGTAATTAAATTTGCTGCTTTATACAGATGTTTTTTGTATGCTGCACACACAAACAATTTGTGTGAACAAGACCTATTATATGTCTGGATCCGCATCATCATCGTATATTTATTAATACTACCTATTGTTTAGCATCATCTTCAGATGTAGCCATCTCAGATTAAAGCATTAAAGTATATCTCTTCAGATGTAGATATCTAAGACATAAGCACAAAAAGTATATCCAATCTAGATTCCACATTTCATAAAAAATTGAATATGCCAAAGAAACATTTTAATAGCATGTATTGCAAAAACTTTTCTATGTTGAACATGCTTAAAATCACAGTAAAAATTTGTCATCTTTCATCATAATAGTAGGTACATCTTTAATACATATATAAACACTGTCCAAAGTTTGAATGCTATTGGGTGAACATTTTTGGAGTTGCAGAATACACAAAATATGCACCTTAATCACATATATTATAGAAAAAAATAGCTAAGTTGAATATGCTAATTAAAGAGTACACAAAATATGGACTGTCAAATGGAGTCAAATGCATAAATTGCAAAAAGAAGGCTAAGCTGAACATGGTAAAAATCACAAAAAATTTTCAACTTTGCTCATAATATGAGGTCACATCTTCAATATGTATACAAACACTGTGCAAAGTTTGAATAATACTTGTTAGATACTTTCTGATTTACAATTTACATGAAGTATGCACCATAAGCATGGCAGACAGACAGAGTGGAGGGAGTACTAGAACTGCTGTCACCGATGATGACATATGCAAAAACAAAACTGCATATGTTAGTAGCCTATGAATAACCATATACACATATTTTTTTTTAATATTTGTAAAAGCATAAATTTTTTAAACATGAGTTGTCTACTATGATGTTGTATTCTGGTAACATTGTAGTTCAAAAAAAGTATGGGCATAGTGCCCAAATCAATTTTCTCATCAATGAAAAAAAAAAAATCACAGAAAATATGGTCAAAAAAGTGTGAAATGAAGTCACACATACCAGGATTTTCATATGATAAAATTTTAAATCTTTGATTACTTCATCGTGTTCATATGAAATAACATATGATATTTGAAATATATATTTAGAGAAAAAAATATATATATAACTAATTTTCTTATTGAATGCAAAGCAAAAGAAAGAAAAAAAGTACCAATATTATGCAAATTTAAGCAATTTCAAATGGAATGAATTTTCTACTTTTTTTTTTTTAATTTCTGTTTCTCTAATGCATTGAAACTTTAATCTATTTATTGACATTGCCAAAATGAACATATTTCAAGAGACTATTGAAACAACTTAAACTGAAAATAATGCTTTGCATTCCTTTAATACGAGTTTCCCATGTCTGCTTTCATGCCATCATGTATGCACTTGTGTGGTAATTAGAGCAAATCGAGACATGCCTGTATCATGCATGGCCACTTCAGACACATCATAAATTTTGGTTTCTTTTAACATGAAACTTACAGTTGCAGTTAAAATCTTTTCAAATAAATAAATATTCAATGACAACATTTTTTTTCATGGCCATGACCTAGTTTTGAATTGAAACTTCATTGAGCATTATTTCAACACACAACATACAAATTACTTTTTTTTTTTAAATTAATAAAGTTGTTTCTCCTAACAGATAGAATGTAGTCTTCAATGACAAGCCTGTAGATGATGAATGTTTTCATCTGTAGAGTTAATGAACTTCTACCATTTTGCAGCCCTTGTTATCAGTAAACATGAATGCTGTGAAAAACTATATTCATTAAATGTAATCAAGATCATGTTACAAAATCAAAACCCCAATAAAAATAATTCATGGACGACAATTCAGGTTGCATGGATGTGTTACATACTGATCTATTAATGTTCAAATCTGTTAATCAATATGTAATACATAAAGTAATTTTTTTTTCTCTGAAAATAAAATTATACTGTACTTGGTCTGTTTTCAAGAAAATATTTCAGAAATTCAGTAACTATTTTTTACACATAAAAAAAAAAAACAAACAAACAAACAAAAAAAACCCACTTGTTATTTCTTCATAATTCAGTCTGAATTTCTATAACATATACATAAAAAATGTACATTAAACATGTATTTGTACTGTAATTCCATTTTATATATTATAGTCTAATTATTACTTATTGTAACTAAATGATTAAATACTTTATCTTATCCATACTTAGTCTTTCAGCATTTCTCAGTACGAAAATCTTCAGATAAATGCTTATGATATGCAAACAATTTTTTATGCAGTGTGGTATATATATATATGTATGTATGTATGTAAAAAGCATTATTCTGTTCAATCATGTTGATGATTTTCCTTTTCTTATTTATGGAACATGATCACTTGATAATCTATCAACTTAATTTTCATTGAAGGTGAAAGTTATTTTTGTTCTAGTTAAAATCTTTGACATTCAAGAAATATATCAATTTAACAATTTGACATTGCCTTTAACAGCAGCAGAAAATGTGACAGATCCCATAATTTATATGGAGCAGCATATCAATGTTCAGTCAATAGGCCCTAGTTGAACAAATCAAATATTTCTGCACACAACCTTTTTCATACCTATGGTGACAGTGTGTGAATTTTCTGCAACATCTACATATCATCTAAACACTTACAATTTCTGATAACTTGTAACACAGTTACTATCTTCAAGCTTTAATCTTCGTCATCAGCAATGCCTAACAGTTGATACGCGTCCATTTGAGGCGGTGTTCTCCTTCGGCATTCTAAAATGGCTGGCCAAGACGCATGGATGTACAGATGTTGATAGGGTTTTATACTGGAGTACACTAATAATCAGTCTTCTGTCACGTCTTCAAGCTTCATCTCAGTCCTACAAAAGTATATTTAAAAATATAACACAATGCATAATTTATCGATTTAACTTTTTCTTAGTTTTCTTAATCTATATAGAATCCACAATACATACCCATCGAACATGTTTTCCTACAACATTGCACAGCACAGTGGGGCTAGAAAGAGGTTAAAGAAAATTTTCTAATAGGATTGCGTGATGCGTCTGATATCAATTTAAAACGTAGAATTATGACGTAGTTCTAATCAAAATTACTCTCGCCTTATAGAGATGAAGTATGAAAGTATTGAAGAACAGAGCAAGAGATTTTCCCTTTCACCCTTTGTTCGCCTCCTGTTGAATACGGGTCATAGTTTCACATCCGGGTTAATAAAAAAAATAAAATGTTATTTATCAATCATCTCAATATTAGCACGCATTTTAAAAGTATATCGTTTTAATTTTGATAAAAAAATATCTGAAATGAAATGAGTAAAACCTTTCACAATAATTATGACGTCATCTATATTTGTGTATACACAGACCTAGCGGAAGTGGAAGAATTCAACGCTATCTCTCGAACAGAATCTGTTGTCATCCTGCTGCATATAAGAGTCTTTTATTAATTTTCACCCAATTTGAGAACACAAAAACGTTTTTATGACCACTATCGACAAATCGTTTGGTGCTTCTTTTGGTAAGTTAGGAATATTTCTTTGTTAAACTTTCGAGATTTTGGGTAGACTGTTCTCGATATTGCATCAGCTGTTTATGTTTTAGGCAGACTGCGTAAAATATATTGTTAGATAAAAACTTATAATCACACATTTAATACGAATGTCCTTTGAAAAAGTTAATGTTATTACCTTGTCAAAGAATTGTGAAATAATTTTTTAATAGGTTTTTAGTGTGCACCACAGGGGCTCGTCACGAACTTCTTGTCTTGCTACAACTAACACCATCAATATCTATAAATACATAAGGGAGGAATCCCGAAAATCGCTAACTAACATTTCCATTCGTCTCATTTCTTTATTTTACTGACGTTAATTTATACAATTTGGTCGCAATCGATCGGGGATCATAGTTAGTAAAAATACCTAATATCTGTTTGCACTGGCAATAGATATAAAGAAGCAATGCATTTTCTGTTGTTTTTGAACCTCAGGAACTTTTCATCAGTCATCAAAAATGGAATACATGCTCTCATTGGTCACATCCATTCACTCTTTAATTTTATTCAAGTTAACTTATACATTGTGTACAAGAGTTGTTTGAGATTGAGAGGGAAACACATGGGTTTTGTGGTAATTAGGAAGTACGATTTTAATAAGTATTAGAATGCTATATATTAAGTATCAAAACATTATGACCCCATAATACAACATGTTTTCTATGTCCATATTGACAGATTCCCGCAAAAACATTCTTGCATATAAATTAACTTGATCAGAATTGAATTGACCAATGAAAACGCGTCTTCTATTTTGGGTGATTGAGGAAAAGTTCCCGTGGTTTATAAACCACAAAAAATGCATTGATTCTTCACATTTATTGCCAGTGCAAACAGATATTGGGTATTTTTACAATCTATGATCCTTCCCTGATCAATCGAAACCGGGATTGTAAAATTTAACGTCTCTATAACATAAAAACGAGACAAATGAAAATTTGATATAGCGAGGGTCAATTCGTGATGAGCCCCTGTGTGTGCATATGATGTGCTGTCAGGTAGTAACTTTGGAGTTGAATGTACAAGCTTATCTTTTAAAAAAGATTAGAATGCTAGTGCAACATCTAAAGGAAATGTTTAAATTAATACTAAAATTCCTATCATGGTATTTTACATTACTTGAAAGTTATAGATTTTTAGGACCTGTACTTTCTGCAAGTAATGTTTGGGAATTTTATTGCATGAACGATTTGACTCTAAGGCATATCCAACTGACCAAGTCTACTAAATGATAGGTCCGGTCGGGTAAAATGTCTGTTTCCTAGTCCGACTGATCATGTTGAAAAAGTAAACAGTAGTCACTATTTGAAGTCGTTAAATAGTTCATTCTAAACTAAACAAATAAAATTTTTTTAAAAATAACAACAGCTTTGTAAGCAATTTTAAACTGCATGATGACATAATCTGTATATTTAGTTATAAATAAGTCGCAGTCAGAAGCGATGTTTTGCAACATGGTCACATTTACTCATAGTTAAAAGTGTGAATATATGCAAACTTAAATTTTGTTTTAGATTTTAAAAAAATATATAAATTGAATTCATTTTAATTTAAAAGCAGTGATTTCATCAAATAGCATCATAGTCAGCCATTTTTCTGTGTTGACATTTGTGTGGCAATATCTCTTCAAATACAACTTCTCGTCATCACAGAAAGATTGTTCTTCTCCACCTCTCCTTCTTCCCCCCCCCCCCCCCCCCCCCCCCCCCCCCCCCCCCCCCCCCCCCCCCCCCAAAAAAAAAGAAAAGAAAATATGGGGAAGAAACAAAGCAAGCTTATAAAAAAGAAAAATGGTCGAGGTCATTTTATTCTATAAATGGACTAAAGAATTTCCATAGATTAACAGAAAATACATTATAGTTCAAACTTAACAGGGAAAGCGCAGCTTGCCATTTGAGTTAAGTATCTACATGTGACTCAAGATAACACGAAGTTCAAGGAACCTTGATAAAACTTCGAGAGTTCAAGTGATCGAAAGTTGACAAAAATCCTGAAATAAAAGGTTCAACATTGTGGTTCAGATTTTATAGCAACCGGAGTGCATATTTACAACATCCTGGCATTCTTTTGACATGCTGTCCTTCATGTATTGTTAGATATATGTAATTGACTTTAATTTTTAACACAAAACTTTATTTTAAAAAAAAAAGATTTTTAAAAATTATGTATTTACTTGTTCTTTTCTCCAGTTAAGATAGATGTACATTTGCAAGACATGTTTCGTCCATAATGAAGCTTCACACACGGAATACAATCCACCAGCTGTTACATTTTTCAGTAGGTTTACACGAAGCATGGATTGTAATAAATAATGATGATTCTTGGCATGTCTGTAAATAATATTCTCAAAATTGTTATTCCAAACTAGTCTATAAGTTGGATTAGTTGAATTGTAATGAAAACAAAGCATATAGGGAAGGGTAAAATCAACCAATTAAACAATTTGAAAAAAAAAAAACGTAAACTTCTTGTACTTTAACACCCACCCATTTCTTTCATTGTGAATTTTTGCTGAAATATTTCTAGATCACGTGCCTCACTTGCACATTATAATACTGTGGGTTTCAAACAATAATGATGGGAATTGCGACTCAACAATCATATTGCAATATATTGTGATATTAAATTTTCTATCGCAATATATCACAATATTACAACAATCTTTATGAAATAAAGCAAAAACAATCATCTTCAGATTTTTCTTTCATTCTACTTTGAACACTATAAATAAATATTGACAAATGAATGGATGAATCCAAAAATAGTTGAAATTAGTAGAGAGAAAAAAATTTAAGGTTATTTGTTCAGTCGAGCTCTAGCTAGGGTATTTCAAAACATATCCTTCATACATAATTCTAGAAAGTGTAACATGACTGTTGGTAGTAGAAGTTGATAACCTGCTCAAATTTGCTTTTCATTTATATCTAGAGTCTTGTAGTTTCATCAAGAATTCTTACTTCAGATCAACAGAAACAGATAAATACTAAAGTGGTGAAATTGCACACTGTCACAGTTTGGTTTCTTTTCCAAAAACAAAGACTATTTCCAGTTTTGTTTTCAGTAATCCCGATCCCAGTTTTCTATTAAGCAAAACGAAAGTAGTGGTTGCATCTCGAAGAAAGTAACAGGTTGTTTCATGAAGAAACCCAGACTAGGTAGCATTTTTTGGAAATTGAATTTTGTTCAGAATTCCTATATCTTTCTGCATATTACGTTGAACTTCTGAATTGTTAGGTATTATTGAAAACAGAGAGTTAATAACATATAATTGTTACATCTTACATGAACAGAAGATAATTTTTATAAACAAGTAGTCTCACTCTAAAGAAGTGATATTCTTTTCATCATTTTTCATCTGCAATTTGAAGTTATTGATTATATCCTTTGTAAAGTAACTGGTCTTGAGGGGATATTATCTAGCAAGAGGAGGAGACATGTATGAACTTATTAGGATAAGCAACTTCAGCCTAAGCTCTCCTCTTTATTTCTTTTCATGTAAATAAACACGTTTTGCTGACATTTTGAAATTTATTGAGAACCCTGATGTATATGATATTGCACTCGACATCTTTGTGGCCTTTCAGGCATTTGATTTTGAAATTTGGATTGGAAAAAAAAATTGAATGACAGTTATCATAATGTGAAAACAATTAGAAAATGACCCTTTTTAACAGAGAAATTTGACGTAAAATTTTATGATTAAGTTTTATAAAGATAAAAATGCATTTAAATCCAGCCGAATGATAAAAAATATTTTTATTACATGTTAAGCTCATAGAACAGTCATTGTTCCATGTATCATCATGAAAAAAAGAAAACAAAGAAGTTATTTTTAGTCAAGGCAAAGTAGGAAAAACATGCATTGTGTACAGTATGCTGTTTTATATTGAGGAGTTACTTTAGTTGAGGCTATATATTGATTGATCTGAGAAACAGTATAGCTTGCTGTTATGTTGCACACAAAGACTAGCTTTATTACTGCTGGTCTTGTATTTAACACATTTTTTGGTACTTTAGAAAAAAAAAAAGCATTATCAATGATGTCACAAGTATGTAAAATATATATGAGAAAAATGTTCCCAAATATTCCCAGTCAGTCGCACTATGGCAGCAAGCATGCAAATTAGCTGCAGAAACACTAACATGTATGCTGTTGCCTGAGTTTCTAGCATTAATGAGAGATATAGAGTATCAGGATTAAGAATTCTGTGTGTAAATGACAGAAAATTTCATGGCCAAGTTGACATTTAATTTTCCCTTACATTCAAGTTTTCATCGAAAATGTAAAGTTAATGAACGATGATCAATCTCATAAATTCTTTAAAGAATACAAAGTAGAGAGCAGGGCAAACATAGATGGACCACTGGAAACACCAGAGGTGGGACCAGGTGCATAGGAGGAGTAAGCATCCTCTGTTGACTGGTCATATGTAGATGTATGGTAATTTGTGATACCAGATATTTATTCAAGTGAAATGTAAGCCCAAATGTACTGTTTTTACTTTTTTTTTGTACCACTTAAAAACATTTTTTCTAGAAATGAACTGAAAGTACAAAGTCCGTTTCCATTAATTTTTTTTTATCAAACTACAGAGTATGGTTTCTCTACAGCATACCAGGAGAATTGTAATGAGAATGTATCATTCCTTGAAATTTCACTGCCTTGACTTTTCACATTGACAGATAGTGATGCTTTACTTTATATTTCAGTAGGTAAACATGGCCAGCTTTGGCCCAACTATGGTGATTTTTGGTGTAGCAAATTATATACTGCATTTTTATTTGTTAAATCTATATAAATTTAAAGTGCATAGAAGATGATGATGCAGTCAAAGGCCCTTAAGACAACAACTCGATTATGACAATTTGCAGTTGCCATGTAAAATTATTGTGAAATATCCTTATTAGTGACCATGCATACATTAGGTGCATATGAAATAGAATTTATTTTAAAAGGTATACTAGGGCCTCCGTGGCCAAGTGGTTAAAGCACTGCGCTTAAAATCACAAGGCCTCTCGCCTGTAGTCGGCGCAAGTTTGAATTCCACTCACGCTGATATATGTGAGAAAGTTTGCCAGTTTACTTTCAGAAGGTCGGTGGTCTCCTACAAAAACTGGACGCCACCAGATAACTGAAAAATTGTTGAGTGTGGCGGAAAACAAACAATCAATCAATAAAAGTCTACTACTGATTTGGGGGCTGATTTACCTTTGTGTTGAATGGCCAGTTTGATCCAAATGGCATGCTGTTAAAAAAAAAAAAATTAACAACCTCAACTAAGCAGTAATTTGAAGTGGATAGGAAGAGCCATATTTGCAGAGCTGTGGAAAACTGCTGCTCATGTCGGCAAAATGGGCTTAATTTGACCATGACCGGCATGAATTGCTTAAAAGTCGGAACGCATGACTGATGTTGTTTGCACTGCCCACTGTACTGGTTCATAATCATTATGGAAACAAAACTAAAAACAAAATGCCACTGCAAAACCGGTCATCGTTTCTAGCGATATGCATCAGAAGTCTTTGGCTGACTTCCACACAATAGTGTGAGGTGAAAGTCATTTGAGGATTTCCATTTGTCTGCTTCTCTGGTTCATTAACAAAAGACAACATGTAGCATAGTAGGGACAAGGAACCAGGCAAATAAACGGTGCCAAACACAAAATGAAAGTATAGCATCATAGCCAATTAAGTTTACATCGAGGGCAAAAACAGAACAGGCCTCAAAAAGGAAAAGTGGTGCTGACAATAGTAAGACTAAATAAGAATGCATGATGAAGAGAATTTGTGTCTGTGTCCCAGTGTGTGTGTGCAAGATTTTGATTAAAGTGAAAGAATGGTGAGAGAGGTTTGCTAACTTGAAAGAGAGTTAAAAATTGATTGGTTGGTTGACGACATCCTGCTTGAGAATTTTTCACTCATATGGAGATGGAGACGATTGCCGGTGACAGGGCTGCAAAATTAAGGCAGTTATTCTTGGCGCTTACGGCCTTTGGGCAAGGAGGGATCTTTATTGTGCAACATCTACTGTGACACAGGGACCTCGGCCTCATCTGAAGAACCACCCCATTTAGTCACCCTTTGCAGGTAGTTTGAAAACTAAGCCTAAAGTAAGGCATGTCACAATAAACTTCTAGAACCAGCAATCTGTGTGTTGCTTCTGGTTTTTAAAAATATTTCATTTTAACTGTTAATATTTGGACAGGCTGAACTCTGTTTGGAGAGGCAAAGTTGGCAAACATGTCTGTCCAAATGACAGGCTTCTGAAGAAAAAAAAAATTTCTGCAGCTCTGTATTTGATTATTTGTTAAGATTTGCTAAAAATAAAGATCCTGTGAGGGAATTTTAAGCTTTAAACCCAAGTAATTTTATTAAAGGATATTTATGTTGTAGAATAAGTCAACAATACTTATTTGTTTAATATATGGTTGCTTTGTTTTGTTTTCAAACTCAGGTTACTGACAAATCTTTAATGAATTTCCATATATTGGGGGAAAAACTTGGTCAGTTGAATATGAATCAAGATTTTACCTTAATCTTTATCTTGGAAATAATTGTTTTCTCAACACATTCAAATGTAGCTTATACATGTATATTGTACCACTACGGAAGTCGCACACAACAGCTTGGGATTGTAATGAGTCCCACCCCTTGTAATTAGAATGTAAAAAAAAATACAGTAGGGTCAGGTTATTGCAGCAAAGGACATAAAATAGGTAAAATAAAAAATAAAAAGAAAGAAAGAAAGAAAGAAAAAAGATGTGTTACAGCACTAACAATACTACCCCTGCCAACACATAGCAGTGTATTGGTAAGAAACCAGATGATGATAAAGATGGACATGTTAAATTTTGTATTTGCCTTTTAGTGAGGTTTTTTATCACTCTTACATTATTTATAGTTTAAAATGAGATCCAAACCAACACAGGGATATTTCTTATCTTTAGCTTAAAAAAATTTCAGATAAAAACTGTTGTAAATTATGTATGCCATGACATGTGCATGGGAGTGCTATTAATCCTATCACTGTTATACTGTAGGCAAACTTCAAAGAGATAAATATACCAGTGATTTGAACAAATGTTTTGGGGGGGGGGTTATGAAAATATACAGTGTGCAAATATACCGTATTGGTAGATTTGAAGCAGGGAGGTAACTGTTGACATAAGTCTGCTGTTGAGACAAGGAGAATTAGCATGTTTAATAACAAGTAAGATGCACCTTTCATTATATAAGGATACGACCTGTCATTGGTTCAAATTCTGTCTGATGTTGTTAAATCATTCTTTACATACTGATTTTTACTTAGGATTATTCTGTTTACTAGATCAATGTACACGACAGGTGTGAACGATCAGTGGGGATGCTTACTCTTCCTTGGTACCTGATCCCACCTCTGGTGTGTCCATGGGTCTGTGTTTGCCCTGCTGTTATTTGGTTGGTTGGTTGTTTAATATGCCGTCAAGATTTTTCACGCATATGGAGACATCGACTTGCTGGTGAAGGGCTGCAAAATTTAGACCTATGCTCAGCCTTTGGGCAGGGAGGAATAGTTATCATGCAACACCTGCTGTGTCACAGGGCCTTGGTTTTTGCAGTCTGATCCAAAGGACCACCCCATTTAGTCACCGATTGATCTCCAGGGTTCAAGATTAACTTTTTAAACACTAGTACGTCCACTATATCAGATGAAATAACATAAATCAATTTTAGTCCCTCTCCAGTTAGTACAACTGAATGGGCCTATAGTTCTCATCTCTGTCAGTCCATCCCTCTGTTTGTCAGTCAATCTGTCCCTTAGTTTCCCTGTCCTTTTTTCGTTATAATTGTGAGAATTCATTTGAAACTTGCAGTGTAGTTTCAGAATGGCAAACTACAGATCAAGTTTGAATTTCGTAATGTTTGATCGGCAGCTGTGAAAGAAAAGAATTTTTATATTGTTACATTTTTAAGGCGTGGAGCTTGCTCAAGAGCCTTTTCGTGATCATGCAAATTTTGCCTCTACCCTGCCTTTCCTATCTCAATGGGTGAAATCAAATAGTGCATATTGGTATTGAACGTTTCTTACGATTCAAGACTTTGAAACATTGAATTTAATTGATATTTGAAAGGCACAATACCATTTCCGTTGTTGATGTCATTTATTATTATATCTCTGTTCAATAGTGTCACAATTTGTGATTATGGCTAGGAAATAACCCTCGCTGTTTACAGGACTTTGAAATGAAAAAGCCAAGTTAAGTGAAAAAAATAACTTTATTGTCGTGCTCAGAAAATTCACAAGTAATATCTGCACGCATACGCACTCACACACACGAACTTACAACACCCACACACATAGTATAAAAAAATATAAAAAAATAGCAAACAAAATAATAATAATCAGACAAATACACGTCCACCCGACTTATCTAAATGTTCAAGTACGTAGTGAGAATTTAGGAACCAGCAGATGTCTCTTGAAATATCAAGTAGTTCACTCAGGATGGCTATAAGACGACACCAAGAAATTATCGCACTTCACACACTAGCGTTGATATTCAAATCGACACTGTCCGTTATTCAGTTAGTGTTACCGTATCCGTCCTCGTCATGCGCATAGGTTTTTCTCCAGCTCTGTCCACCAAATCCCATAGAACGTCATGACTGTTGCGAGCACCTGCTCGTGCCATACAATATACATGCACATACACAGCTGGTCACCTATATATGTACAATTACATAGTAACAGTCGGGGTTTTCATGTAATCAATATATACATACAAAAAACTTGAATATGTCGGGTATATTGTGCAATATTTTAATGATACACAGAATAGTCGTGCATAAAACAGGCTAAGTAACACCAAAAATAGACAAAATTCCTAACCTAAGTAAAACAAATAAACAATTCACACTCACCGCTGTCGAAATGCTCTAAATTTCCACACAGGAATACCATACGAACACCCGTTCTGTATTTCACCAAGGCCTTACAAACCACACGGGTTAAACTCTCGACCACACAGGTCTTTCATTCCTAACTTGCATGGAAGGACACACCTTCACTCTGCCGCACCTTGGACCAACTAACACGCAAAACACTCACCAAACCGGTTTGACAGCTTTGACCAGCTACCCGTGACAATACGGAGAAAACAAACTATGGAGCGCAATAACAAACAAAACAAAATAAAATCAAATTGTGACAAATAGCTAAATAACAATTGTTTGGCAAGAAAAGTTCATTATTCGTGGATGGATTTAGTACGAAACAGATTTTCATATGAAATTTGTGTCGTATGATATCATTAAGTACTTACAAAATAACCCTCTCAAATTTGGTTTTCATTTATATCTATAGTCTCATAGTTTCACCAAGAATCCTTATTTCAGATCAGTAGAAACATAAATACTGAATTGGATTTTGTATTGTCATGATTCAGGTCCTATTCCAAAAACACAGACAACTTCCAGTTTTGTTTTCGTAACAGGTTATTTTGTGAAGAAACCCAGGCTAGGTAGCATTCATTGGGAATTGAATCTTGTTCAGAATTCCAATAACCTTTCTACATATTACATTGAACTTTTGAATTGCTAGACATTATTGAAAACAGTTAATACCGTATAATTGTTACATCATACATGAGCAGAAGATGCAACTTCTATAAACAAGTAGTCTTGCTCTGAAGCAGTTATATTCTTTTCAGCATCTGCAATTGCAATTTATTTATTATAGCCTTTGTAAAGTAACTAGTCTTGAGGAGATACTATCTAGCAAGACGAGGGTATATGTATGAACTTGTTAGGATAAGCAACTTCAGCCCAAGCTCTTTACTCTATTTCTTTGTATGGAAATAAAAACAGTTTGCTGACATTTTACAAATGATTGTAATGCTTTATTTATGTACTTAAACATGAGAAAATGTCTCCTGTGACACTCAAATATATCTTCTCTTACTTTCTCTAATTTACCTGCCCTCTGAATTTATTGAGATCCCAATAATGTAAATGATATTGCACTCAACGCCTTTGTGGCCCTTCATGCCTTTGATTATATTCCTTGAGATTGTATTCTGATGGAAAATTTGGACATCTGAATAGATGCAGTGAATGAAACGTGGTCCCTGATTGTGTAAATAGTCACTTCATTAATTTATCATTAATCACAAAGGAACATATCAATGAAAATCTGTTCATTAATCTCACGAGTATTTTTTCTGCAGTCGGTGAGAGATGTCTAGTCAGTGGCAGTACTCAATTTATCTCATTCCTTCAACTTTGTGATGGTGAAAAATTTCATGTCAAAGCAAAATATGTTAATTAAACATTAAGTTAATTACTGTCAGAACAATGAGAAAGATCTGACACAGTTTTGAGGTAGGACAAGCAAATTTGTTAGGCCTCTTGGTTGGAAAGCACCTGGGGAATTTTTTTTGTATTATTAAATATTTATTGCAGATCCATTCAAGGAAGCATCAACAGATGATAGTAATGCAGGTGTACAAGAAAATTTAATACACATCAGAATCCAGCAAAGAAATGGAAGAAAGACGTTAACTACAGTACAGGGGATCTCAACAGACTATGACCTGAAAAAAATTGTCAAGGCTTGTAAAAAGGTATGTATGTAGATTTATGTACACTTTTGTACACCCTTCATAGGCCCAGTTGTGGAATATACTTGACAGCTATCGAGTCCAGCATGGTTTTTGTTTGTTTGTGTTCATTATTAGCTCACCAGAGCTGAAAGCTCAAGTGAGCTTTTCTGATGACCTGTTGTCTTCTGTCTGTCTGTAAACTTTCCACATTTTCTATTTCTTCTCCAGAACCAGTGGGCAAATTTCAATCAAATTTGGCACAAATCATCCTTTGGTTAAGGGGATTCAAATGAAGAACAGTGCCTTTCCCCAAGGGGAGACAATAGCAAAAATACACTGACAAATTTTAATAATCTTCTCCAGCAGGCCATTTTCTATCAAACTCTATACAAATCATCCTTGGATGAAGGGGATTCAGGTTTGTTTAAATGAAGGGCAATGTCCACTTCAAAGGAGAGATAATTGCAAAAATAGGATTGGGTCTTTTAAAAATCTTTTCAAGAACCATTGGGCCAGAAAAAGTGCAGATTCAAGTTTGTTAAAATCATCCCAGGGTAGGGTGGAGTCACAGTAGGGGATCAAAATTTTATATGCGAATTTATCGGGAAAATATTTTAATGTTGGGAAATATCTATAGTGGTCTGCTTTGGAAAAAGGTACCGTTTTTCAGTACCAGTTTTATAATGGAAAAAATGTGTGTAAGTTCAGCAGTGTAGAGAGATAGTTATTTCAATTTCTGTGAATAATTAAGTTTACTATATATTAGGAATTTGCATGTAATGGTACTGTGGTGGAGCACCCAGAATATGGGGAGGTTATCCAGCTGCAGGGTGATCAAAGAAATCGTATCAAAGACTTCCTGAGAGATATAGGAATTGCAAGAGAGGAACAGTTAAAGGTAATGTTTGTTTGTTTTTAAGGTATGTTTGTTCTACAGGGTCAAGGACTGGTAATCAGGTAACATACAACTCTCCAAGTATATGAGTGGGGAAGAATTTGTGTTTCTGTTATGGGGGAGTACAGGATTTTGCCTCCTTGCTTCTGTGAAGACAGGGGGACTTCATTCCCTTCTTCATCAATCATTGCATCAGTCTGATGTACACTGAATTAACCTTAACTTTGTGAATTATATTACTTTAGGCTTAATTTTTTTTATTATTTTTTTTTTATTTTTTTTTTTGCATTTTAGTTTCCTTGTGAAGCACAAATGTACAGCTGTATATATATTTTTTTATATTAAAAGATACGATGCACCCAGGTTGGGGTATCAAAATTTTCATACACCAGTCATGAATATGACATATCATTGGATGCAGTTCTTCTGTTCATTCATCAGTACATTTTTGGGGTTGTTACAACTGCATTCTGGATGTGAAAATTCATTTGGTCTTGATTGATGTGCAGAAAATCATTAAGAATAGCCCTTAAGCCAGGTGGTGATTGATTGCATTTAATTGTATGTACAAAGTGATCAAAATTATACATTTGCTGGGGTGTTTAGAATTTAATCATCAATGTTTACAATTTCAATTTGTATGAGAATAATGTGAGCAGAGACTAAGAATCAGCTTCTGTTCAAATTGAATCAATAGGAGTACACCCATCTCCCCCTTGGCAATATTCTTGTTTTTTGTTATATTAAGTGCATCATGAGTTCAGGACTTGCTTTGATTAAGTCCTAGTAACATCTCTTCCTTGTGGGAAGGGTAAAAAGTGTACTAATAAGGCTAGGATAATTAAAAGATTTTCGAAAGTCAAGTTCCAAGGTCATAGTTATGAGGTCAACAATTTTGGTACCCAAAAAAAAAAGTTCTTGCCAGAAGGAATACATATGTGAAATATGAAAGCCTAGCACAAACTGTTCAAAAGTTATTTCCAAGATTGACATTTTTGCAGACAGATTATCTGATTATGGGAACATAAAAATGCTGCAGCATTTATTGTTTTTGTTAACTTTAACATTTGATACACAGTTTTTAATATTTTTGTTCAGTTCAATGTATTGAATTTTTTTTTTTAACTGCTGCAAAAAAAACTTTTGGATGCATTGGTTATGTATAAAATCCAACCAAATAGCTTTGTACATTGAAACCAGATGTACAGTGTATTCAGTAGCTCATCAAAACCCAGTTGTTTTATTTTAAGTACTTGATATTATAATAGTGTTTTATTTTTATTTTTTTATTTCAGGTTCATGGTTTCTAAGTTGATTCCTGTTAACCTTTTCTGAATGTGTTTCATCTGTCATGATTTCCTGGACTTCATCTTGTCACTTACAAAGTACAAATTGAAGAACAACAGTGTGTGAAAGTTTTTAAATATCTACATGATGTTCATTATTGTGAAAGTTTTGTAGACATGTGTAAAAACATTATTTATTTAGGATATGCAACTTAACCAAACAGATCTGGTTGTTCAATTGCTGTATTATGTATGGTTGAATTTTCATCACTGTTTTGTGTTTACATTTACATGTAAATATTTACTATTTCATGAATAAACTTTTAAATGATAGATATCAGTTTTCATTTCATTTGGGATGAAAATGAAATTCTCTAAGGTTACATGGTGTGAAGGCTTTTGCCATCACTTGAAGTTGAACCTTCAAAGTCTTTCCCCTCAAGAGTGATGGACCAATATGAGTCAAACATAGTCTCATTGTCCAGTTGTATCTAAGAGTTTTGACCTTTGTCTGAAGCCAGTTGACTCGGCTGCTGTAGGTATGTATAGAGCATAGGAATAGATATGTCATTTATTCAGAGTTTAAACATTTTGGTTTAGTAAAACATGAAAGACGAAGATGATACTTTCTTGAAGTAGGAATATTCTTCAGTAAAACATTCATTCTTATAAATCCAACTAAACAACCATTATGCTAACATTTTGTCATATGCCAGTCTTTAGGTGGGAAGCATTATGGTACAGTGCTCTTTGTACGTACAAACATCTGTGTAGGGTTTTTCTATTTTCATTTCTGTCGAATATTGAGCTGAAACTTGCTGTGTGGTCTCTGTGCATTACTATAGACCATGTTGCAGTTTTAATCCATTTTGACCTTGTGCAGGAAATGACTAAGAAGTCAATCATTCCAAAATAGAATTGTTATTCAATATTGTTTCATCAAATTTCTAGAGTCTGCAAATCAAGAGTTTCGGTTCAAAAGTAATGAACATCTTGGTGCCAATTGAAATTTTGACGAGTCTGGGTTAGTTACATGGTCAGTGTAAGCAAGTACAGTAAAATATGGTTACAGCGAATACAAGATAAATTTATTCCAATTTTGGGCCCAAGGGGCATAACAGAAATGACAATTTGAGGAGAAGAAAACATCAAAATGCAGAAAAAGATTTACAATACTAATTGCAAACTCAAGGAGGATGTAGCGTGGGAAATACTCGAACAAGTGATTCATGCATATGGATTGTACACATAAGTGATAGTATATATCAAAGTATTTACATAAATGTATTATATTTACTAAATACATTTTTGTAGTTTTACAGTCTCCCTTCTTTTTTTTTTTTTGAAGGTTTATTTATATATTCACATAGTTTTGTAATATCTTCATTTATCATTAACCATAAGAATTTGTCACTGTTTGATAAAGATATAAAAGTTCTTGTTAAGTCTACACAATTCTTGAAAAAACATGTTTCTCTCAATGCTATAAAATGGACATTAAATGAGAAAATGCAGTTCATCTTCAACACGAGGTTACAAAATTCATATAGGCTTGTGTTCCTCTCTAAAGGAATATTTTTACCAGTGACACTTTTTACATGTTCATATCTGCCTCTTTCAATTCTTAAACATGAGCACTTAATCTACACAGTTTTTCTTAACTCTAGAGATTTTACTGCCAAATACTTTTCCATAATAAAGTTGTCTTTAAACAAAAATATGAAATAAGTTTGTCTTCTTTTAGACTCATTTTGCGTTTTTCCTAGTAAATTAAAAATTGTTTCCTTAAATGATTCTTAGTTTGTTTTTTGAGAGACGAGAGTGTGATATTTTTACAGTTTGATGGTGAGATACCTATGCTATCCTTAAAATATTTAAGGTTTTTCTAAACCAACAATCAATTGCAAGAATTCAGATTGCTGTTTGCTGTGTAACAGGGATGATTCTGGACAATTTTCCAGTCTATGCCAGTAAAGTAAGATAGTTTGTATTATAAAACAAAACATTGGATATCTTCCTAATTCTGAAATTTTTGCAATGTTGGTACTCTTTTTTTTTTTCTTTTTTTTTCCAACACCCATAAGGTGTGTACAGAACTTAATATGTAGATTTTCTACCTCCCAATTTTTGAAGATGTCATATAAATCTTGGTCTTTTCGAGCATGCGAGAGGATATTTTTCCCCAAATTTTGCAGCCACATAGAGCTATAGGTTTAATTATGTGGTCGAATAGATGTAGTAATGTTTTGATAGGTGGATCTGTAGATTTGATGTCTTTATAAAATTTAAATGAGACCTTAAGAGCTTTGTTAAACAATTAAAATTTGGCATCTTTGAAAGAACCACAGGAGGATAATATTACACCAAGATACTTAAATATGTTAACACATTTTATAACTGTATTGCCGATCCTAAAATTTTCTTTGATAAGGTGACCACTTTTATTAAAGATAACTACCTTAGTCTTATTAGTGTTGATTTCTAAACACCAATCCTTACAATATTGTTCAAGTATGTTTAATTTGTTTTGCAGCCCATTCTGGTTATATGATAATAATACAAGATCATCTGCATATAAGAGCGAAGTAATTTTTTTCTCAGAAAGACTAACAGAGCTTGTTGTTTCTTCATTCAGTATTTTAGAAAGATCGTTCAAAAATATTTTTAAAATGTTTGGGCTTAGGACATCACCCTGTCGGACTCCTATCTCTGGTGTGTATGGATGGGTTAACTTATTCCCTACCTTTATGGAGATATTGTTGTGTCTGTACATACTACATAATATATTGTAGAATAAGCCATTGATCTTTAATTCTAAGAGTTTAAGTTAAAGGCCTTCATGGATAACAGTATCAAAGGCTTTGTGACAATCTACAAACATGCATATCATTTGTTGTGAGTATTAATGTATTTATCAATTAAACATTTTATTACAAATAGATGGTCTGATGTTCTTGATTTTTTTTGAAAATCCTATTTTGCTGTTATGTATAATTTTGTTTTCAGTTTAAAAGTCTGTTGTTTAAAATGATATTTTAAATAGTTTAGCTAAGCTGTTAGTAATAGTTATTCCTCTATAATTTTGGGGGAGCTTTGGACTATCTGATTCAAAAATAGATGTGGTGTAACCTTCTAACCATTTTTCTTGGTAATTTCCCGATATTAATACACTGTTGAATAGTTTTAAGATACAGGGGTTTATATGGAGCTGCTTTGATCATTTCAAATATACTTTTAATGAACCCAGGCTTTCTTTGAAGTGATTTTCATTCCCTTTGGTTTTATAACAAACTCATTGGCTATAAGGAATTACATTTTATAACAAATCAAAATTGCATGTCCCTAACTTTTTATCTTCATTTGATTTTATCCACACATGTAATTAAAATAAGATGTTGGATCCACTCGTATGCAAATGTATGTGATTGAATCAAACATTAAATTTGAATGGGTATTAAACAAGCACAATCTCGGCAGCATTGTGACACAATCTCGGCAGGATGAAAGCAATCTAGCTGACATGTTCGAGTATTTACTGACTTTTGCAACTTTTTGGATGGACCACAATTGCAAAGGTGGACATAAAAAGTGTTTTAATCATATTATAGGATGTAAGCCTTCTTTATAGAAAACCTTTTATTTGTAGAGAGTATCCAAACCCTACCAATTTATAGATTTACGGGACAAAGGTATTGTATTTTCTCCCTGCCTAACATTTTGGAGTCCTGGATTGTGTGTCTTCAGTTGTGAAAATTGATGTGTAATATATATATATATATATATATATATATATATATACAGGAAAGTAGAAAATTTAGGGCTGGACTAGGAATCGGTCCCAGGACCTCTACATTAATAATCAGATGCTCTAACCACTGAGCTACCCAGGTTCACAAAGCCTTCCCTCTTTAAATCGTCTTCATTGTTGAAGATGCACAACCCAGATTCTTGTTTCCCCTGGCAGGACTTTCACCATAAGTTCTATGTAATATATAGCAAGGAGAAAATTTATGACTGGATTGGGAATTGAACCCAGGGCCCCTGCATTTCTAGTCAGATGCTCTAACCACTTAGCTTCCCAAACCAATATCCACAGTCCATATAGCCCAAATTACTACATTCTCCTCCCTCCTTACATCATCTTCTGCCTAAAAACACAGGAACTGGTAACTTTATCTGTTATAGTAATAATAATAGTAGGAGTCTATACTCACAGGTGCTTGATGTTTTAAATATAATTAAAATCATTCTCTTGTAAACAAAATATTCACAAGGTATATCACGCCGCCATCTTGGTTTTCTTTTTTACCAGCTGCATCGCTTGCAATTTTCAGCAAAAAGTTTGATATAATATTATAATTAGACCCCTACCATTTAGAAGCAACGCTTTCAAGGTCTTGCCTCTCATATCGTCATTGTGAATTGGTAATAAAGTCCATTTATCTGCTATAATCAACCGTCAATCATCGACTACTGCTCCTCAAATGCGAAAAATTGGCAAAAGGAGGACGGAAGTTGACATGATTATGCAAATGAAAATTAATGATTGGTTTTTATATAGCGCTTTTTCTAGCATATGCTGCTCAAAGCGCTTCACAATACATTACTAACCCAGCACACCTTATAACATTCCAGAGCTTTCTGAGTGCAAACTGCCGTTAAGGCGCTAGAACACTAGCATTCTGACAATATCTTTCACTGCCTATAGCCAACTACCCCTTTTACACTTGGATGGAGTGAGGAAATTCATGTAAAGCGCCTTTCCCAAGGACACAACATCGGTTCTACCGTGGCCAGGACTCGAACCCATAACCTTTCGGTCAAGAGTCTAACAGCCTAACCACTAGACCACCGACACCTAAGAATTCCCTTGCTGATGTACCCTCTGACATTTGTGCGGGGAAAAGAGGGGTGGAACTGAATGCAGGGTAGTGTACAGCCCTGCAAACAATAAAATTTGGGCACAGTTGTATGGTTTTGGGGCAAATTGGCACGGGAAGTTTAGTAAATCTTTTGCAATGCCAAAACAATTTTTGAACACCCCCACCCCCGGGTTTTTTTCTTCGACTCTTAACAAACTAAGCTTTGTCACCCATTGTGACAACGGTGAAAATTTACAAATGGATGTATAAATGTCACTGTGAACATTTGAGAATATTCCCACGTATACACGTGGGTGAGTGTTAATTCGATTGTGAACTTTTCTTATTAGGTTTGTCATTTATTTTGATATAACAAATGCATGGATAAGTGAAGTTATCATGTTCAACATTATTGATTTTATTGATGGAGGAGAGAACCCAGATATAATGTACCTTGGTATAGACCACCGACCTTCCGAAAGTAAACTGGCAAACTTTCTCACATCTATCTGCGCGAAGAAAATTGAACACGCGCCAACTACAGGTGAAAGGCTTTGTGAATTTGAGCGCGATGTTCTAACCACTCGGCCACGGAGGCCCCTAAGTTCAACATTATTAAAAAAAATTAAAGTACAGACCAACAAAATAGTGTTCAAGATCCATTACATCGCTATCTACATGACCTAGAACATATTTATGTTTGCTGCTAATTATAATATTTACTAATTTTAATTTTATCGACCAATGAAAAAAGGGCTATCCCGAAAATATGTCAACTTCCGTCCTCCTTTTACCAATTTTTCGCATTTGAGAAGCAGTAGATGATGATTGACGGTTGATTATAGCCGATAAATGGATATTAGTTCCAATTCACTATGACGGTGCGAGAGGTAAGACCTTGACAAAGTTGCTTCTAAACGGTAGGAGTCTAATTATAATATTACATCAAACTTTTCGCCGAAAATTGCAAACGATGCAGCTCGTAAAAAAGAAACCAAGATGGCGGCGTGATATATCTTGTAAATAATTTGTTTACAGGAAGACATTCTTTTTTTAAATTATAAATATTTAAAACGTCGAGCGCCGTAATTGTAAATCTTTGGATATTTAGCATAACTTTTATACACTTTCATTATACTTAATTTTTCCAAAACATTAAAATGTTTGTTGTTTTCCACCACACTCGATAATTTTTCAGTTATCTGATAGCGTCCAGTTTTTTATTGGTAGAGGAGAGAACCCAAACACAATGTACCCGGGAAGAGACCACCGACCTTCTGAAAGTAAGATCCCTCCCTGCTCAAAGGCCATAAACGCTGAGCATAGGCCTAAATTTTGCAGCCCTTCACCGGTAATAGGGATGTCTCCATATGAGTGAAAAATTCTCGAGCAGGACGTTAAACAAAAAATAATCAATAAATCAAAGATTTTTTGCTATGTAATTTTATTTTTATAAAACCCTATTGTGACATCACCTTAAGATGCATCCATGGCATGTGGCCCTGTTCTGACTTCAGGGGTCATAGTGTGAACATCTGAAGAATCTACTGGTCAAGGCACCAAATGTAACAGGATGGGAGAAAATGCAATGGACCAGACCAAGATTCGAACTTGGGGCCCCCTGAATCTTTAGTCAGGTGTTCTATCAATTGAACTCTCTGGCCACAAGCGATCCAATCTGGCTGACCACTACACTGCTGTACAAGAGGATGTTAATTTAACAAACTGTACCCTTTTAGTTCATGAGAAAAACTACAAAGTAAAACTGTACGTGGTCCTCGTGGGTTAAGGTTCATGCGTTCACAAATGGATGAGATTGAACCCTTTTTAACTTACCCCCCCCCCACCCCCCATTAAAAGTGGACGTATGACACTTAATTGCAACAAATTTCAATCCCCTTTAAGTAAGGATTCTTTGTGCAAAGTTTAATTTGGATCAGAAATTCTCGACAAGAAGTTTAAAATAAAAATTTTCCTAAACATTACATGGTCCCTGACTGAGGTGCAATGAATTCTACAATATAGAAGTAAAGGTCTATCAATACATCACAACAAAGTATTCATATCCTTCTCTGCTCCTCCTAAATATCAGGGTCAGTAAAATTCTTGATGTTTATTAAATGTAATGGACATCAACAAAACATGACCATACTGACCCCACCCCAGATTGGAATTCTACCACTGCATGGGGTTATGAAATTTACAATTTTGGTACTCCCGTTTCTGCTTTTCCTTGATACGCACTTAGTTTTTATATAGTGTCAGCATTTAATCACTATGAACATTTTGGCTTCACACTGGTACAATAAACCCTACATCTGGGATCAGAAAATTTACAATTTTGGTAACTTTCTTTTAAATAATTCAGTATCAATTGCAATAAAGATGTTACTTTAATGTTTTACACAAATACTATATGCCAAGTTCAGCCCCACTCTTGAACTGAACCTCTACACCAGAGATCATGAAATTTACAATTTTGGTAGAGGCCTTCCAGCTCTACCTGTCTATGCATTTACTTTTTCTAACAGAGATTTCTGAAAACTGGTCAATTTTTGCTCCACCCTTTCATGAACCTTTTGTCTCAAAGGTGCTTCACTTTTGTCAAAAAATGAAAGGGCAGTTATCAAGAAGTTGTTAACCCATGACAATGGATGCATACCAATACATGTAGCAATAGGTCACCCAAAAATGCAAGTAGTTTACAGGCAAAATACAATCAATCCATCAGAGCCAAGTCAAAAATCTTTCCTCACTTATTTCCTCTGAAATTGTGTGAAGTCTGTCTATGATGGTTAAGGCTCTACCCTTATAAGCACCGTTTTTTTCCCCCGACTCACAAGGTGCAAAGACTGACACTGAGCTATGAAAATGACTCGACACTTATTTATTATCCTCCTGTTTTAACCTGACAAATGGTCTAGTTTAGATGCAAAGCTTTGGTGGAATTTATCCATTGTAGTTATGTTCAATCTTGCATACTTGCCAAAATTGGTCATTAAACACACAGAGAGATCCTAAACAAACTTGTTTAAGCCAAACTATTGACTGTGCATCTACAAAGCTTATGTTCTTCAAACCTTACTGAAATTCAAAACAACACATTCTGATGAGGATGCTTGTTTAATTCCATTGTACCTTTTTAAAATTGAAATTCACAGTAAATGTCCCAAAACATTACATCAATATAGAAGTATTTCAATAAAATCCCAAATAAGGTTCACAGCAGAATAATCTCTACATAAATTTCAATGGTTTTGTATTAACTAATATTTAAATGGTTGTATATTTCATAGTGGAAGAAAACTATGGTATGTTTTTCTTAGAAAATCACTAATCGACAAATTTAGTTGGTTAAGACATGCTTACTTGCAATAAAGTTGCAGTCAAAAGAAGCATACTAAATGCAAAAATAAATACTTGACAAACATTTTTTGTTGTATTTTATCAATTCAATGAGATCATACACACCAACTTGTACACGCTTCGACTCACTGAATACATGCACAAAAAATGATCAAACACAAATTGAAAAAAAAAAGATAAATTTCTGAATACATGACAATCTAACATGATCTTACACCTATAGGCTGGTGGGAAAATATGTACATGGAACAAAATTACTTGATTGGAAGGAAAGTCCACAATTATGAAAAAAGCTGTTGAAATTCGAGCAAAAATCATGAAATGATAAAAATTATGACATTCAAATCCTGATAATGGTTAATAATAAATAACAATAACATATATATATCCATAATTGCATAAATATATGCACTCAGTGTCCATATTTCTTCGGAAATGTCACAAATCTTTTCCTTACTCAATGTTTACTGATTGAATCTGATGCATTTTGCAGCATTTGATTTTTCGCTAATGGGGTATTTGGAAGCACACATCCTGTTTAAATCTAGTTTACATAATAATTCCTGGTAAGAAAAATGTATGGACTTGGTGTCCTCGTTTCCTAAAAAAAGACCCATTAACTTGGAACAAGTATGACCAGTGCAATTAATAAAGTAATGAGATGAAATACTAGATGTATGAAAAACTTAGCAAAATGACTATTCACCATGTCTTATGACTGATCAAATCGGAAACCAGAGAAAAAGACTATCACCCTCTTAGTTTACAAGTCTTGTCATCCATGTATGTACATATACTTCCAACACTACATGATCTTGGGTTCAACAACTAGTGATATAGCTGCATTATCACAAGCAAGCAAATTTTGTGGATACTTTGGAAACAGGCACAATTAGTTTGGGGCTGGAACTTTCTTGATGAAGCTAGTCATTGCACTATTTTAATATTATACAGATGAGATGATAACATACAGGGTAACACGAAGTTGAATAGCGCTGGATATGATGTAAATAAATCCACATTACCTTTAACCTTTTATGCACTATTAAAAGCATTACATAGATACAACTACCAGAATTCACAACCTTACATGTCCCCTTTTTCTGTCTTATATTACTTTTATTTTCACAAATGAATGTCCTTCTAGTGCCTGTTGATGGTTATCTACTTTTATGTATTTGCCAGTATGTCCTTTAACAACCAAAATCACATTACTAAAACCAATGCCCTACAAAAGTCACTATTTTTAGTATTGTAGTAGAGAAAAAAAAAATCTTTTTTATCACTGACATCGGGTTACATTTGGGGATTTTCATGAACACAACATGGGGATGTAGATGCCATATACTTTCTTCGACAAGTGTCAAACATAAAATGGCACTATATATTATGAAAAGGTCAGCACCACTACACATCATGATACCCATCTGGGATTTAACATTCAGTTCCACTGCAACCCCTTCATCCAATGGCATGAAAGGACAGTGTCAAACCCTAGAGGGCGCTACACAATTATGGAACTTGCTATCCTACCGGCATCCCACAACACAGATAAAGCATGGGTCATAAAGCCACCCCAGTGGATGTGTATTAGAGCCTATAACTGAACAAAATACTAAACTATCCGATCCCACAGGACAACAGCCTGATATAGCAGTCCTGTACAATCTCAGCGGAATTCAAAGAGAAACAATGCAGCCTTAGAGCGAACAGTTTATCAGTATTCCCAATAACCTGTCGACCAGTAATCTCAGTAAACTTGAGAAAAGGAATGAAGTCTTTTATGGTTACGAAAATAAATCCATGCTCATTTAAAATGTTTGGATATAAGCTCAAATCTTGTATAATACCTTGCCATGATGACTTAGAAATCAATTGACCAAAAAAAACAAAAAAAAAACAATAAAAATTAAAGCACTGAGGTTAGAATGTAACTGGTGCAGCCATTAAAATACAAGTGTAAGAAAAATATAACAAATGAGTTCAGAACATCCATCCACACACTACATGTACATGTATGATACATTAACATTCAAACATTTCTGTCAACAGACACTCTCAAAATGAAATCCGTTCTAGTTTCATCATGTTACAATCTACACTCATGGATTTCATGTGCACAAAGGCATTACATATTTTATTCTTTGTGAGTCTTCTCTCCATACCCTACTAGTTCATTTACTACTTCTAATTTGTATACACAGACCACAATCAACAAGATACTGTCTGTAAATCAACAGAAAACTGCTTCATGCTATTTGCATTTTTGGATATTGTCTTCAAAATTTAGTAACATACAACATAAAATCCTGAAATTCATACATTGTCACATGTAAACATGATGAATTTAAAACAAACAAATTAAATCACACCCTCACTGATCCAATAAGTTTACAATCACCAATAAATGAAGAAAGGAAACAACAAACAAAACAAGACATTCTATTATACAGTTCAAGCTTCAAGCAGACAAAAAATATACAGCATAAGATTTCTGTGCACACCGCACAGCATCACTGTACATCGACTCACAGAGGGCACCTGTCAATTTTTATCTTGAATACACAAACATACATGTATGTAGCAATTACTCTAGACTAATGGATAAATCTTCCAGCCAAAAATCTAAAGAATATTAAACATTATTAATGCAACAGCACTGACAATAAATATTACATTAGACATGGCATCAAGGACTCCCATCAAATGAAACTTGGAAATTTTGCCATGAAATAGGGCAATTGGGAAGGGTTTTAAATTTGAGAGAAATTTAACATGCCCTCTGTCCAATACTATATACAACAACCCACAACTTTTAGCAACAAGAAACTTTCCACACATGTACACTCTTTACTAGGTAATGAAAAAATTGCATCATTTACAGTATGACAGAAACCTGCCATATACAACTCATTTCAACATATACAACTATCTAGTTACAAGATTTCAAAATATATAGATTTAATGATCCACTAATAATTTCTTGCAACAATATTTTACAATACCCTGCCCTTAATATTAGGATATGTACATCCCTTGTTAATGTGAAATTATGGTTATTTATAATTCTGACACAATTGGGTTGGGAGATCACTAGCAATTATAAAATCAAGCATTATAACAATATAGCAACATAATTACCAGCCAATCAACTGAAATAAATTACACATGGGCACCATTCTTGTGATATATATTTATGGAGGTTTTCACCTCAGGAATTTACATCTTTTTTAAAAAAGAGAAGAAAAAATTGAACATGTTGCAGGGTAATAAAAAAAATAATCCAACACCAAAAGAATGAATGAAATGCTGGTTAACACTTGGAGCAATAACGATCAACAGTAAAGTATCCACTCTTCATGAAATTTCACCAATAAAGTGTACTAAAAGTACTGTCAAGTCTACATGGGGATTCCCCATTAACATGCATTATAAATACTACAGTTCAAATTAAAATACCTTTCCTTAAAAAGGAAATACACTAATAGTCATCTGCTCTATCTATCAACTGCTCAACTTTCTATCAGCACTGAGTACTTTTCTATAAGGTGATATGACAAATGTATCAGCACATGAGCACAACTTTTTGTCTGAGGTAAACAATTTCTTGAGTTAGCAACAATGCATTCTCAAATATCCCAAACAAGTTTGTTACAGTAACATAATCAATTCATGCATTTATCTGTTTCACAAATAAATCTAAGTTATCCGGAAAACAAACTTTTATCTTTAAATTAATTACCTTAACAACTCTCATTAATAGCAAAAGAAAGATAGAAATAGAGTAGGCAGCATAGAAAAGCTGACAAGACAAGACAGGTCTGCATGTCTCGGTACTAATTCTAAAATCAATCCATGTGCAACTTCTGTACATAATCTGTGCATGATTTTCTCACAAATTTCCATCTAAAATCTTTTCCTGATGCATGAAACTTTGGCAATATCCAGTAAGCAGTTTCTAATAATCCAATTTTATCCCTCTTCAACTAGTGCCCAGTCCCTGAAACTTTCATTTTGTAGATGATCGGGAAGTCTCACGCTCACTTCTACGTCTGTCCCTTCTTTCACGGTTTTCCTTGGCTCGGCGACCACTGAAATGGCGCTGGTCTCTGGGGAGCTCCGAGTCTTTACGTGGGCCTGTTTGGTCTTTCTTGGCAGTGGATGTCTTGGCCTGTGATTGTTCTTTCAGTGTATTCTGTTGTACACTTTCTGAATCAGAGTCTGAATTATTTTTCGATTCTGCAGCCGAATCACTATCTCGACCACGTTGCACCATTTGAGCATAGGAAAGTTTGACGGGTGAGTTTTTATCAACAGATACCTGCTGAAAAATAAAGTATGAATGTCGATATTCCTCTTGTAGCACTCTTATGCAATGAATCACTATTAATTTTAATGTGAATGTAACTCAAAAAATCAAATACTATAAATAATGGCATTTCATGAGACTATACATACACCATTTTGCCTTCTGTTCTTATCAGTGAGATATCATGAAAATTCAATTTGTTTATCACAATGTGTACAATACAAAACTATTTAAAAGAAACTTATTTTCAAATCAGGGCAGCTTTGGGAATTTACTGAGAAATATAGTTCTCATGGGTAAATGAATCATTTACCGCACAATTTCATAATATACTAGACTGTAACCTCAAACATCAGCAATATCATGATCCACGATATTAATATTAGCTTACTGCTTTGACTTGGTTCACAGGAGCTGATTTGGAAACAGTTGTAGCATGTGTGTCAACATGATTTACAGCTGGTTCCTGTATACTGCTAGCTTTCTGTGGTCTACAGAAACAAAGAGACAACATCATATGATGAACAATGCTATAAACACTTCTACACAAACACAGTATGAAAAGTGTACATTTCCATTACTCTTGCTTAAAATGAGAGAGACAAGACCATGTTAGATAATCATTTTAAGCATATATCCATTCTGCTTTTGCTGCTACATGCAACATCGCTGCAAACCTTTATTTGACACTTGCATCCTCAGATTACACAGCACCAACTCCTTGTCATGTCGTAATTTAATGTTAACATGATTTAATAATTTCAACATCATTTTGACATTTGTCTAAACCACATTTAGAGCATGACTTACTTTTGAGGGGAGACAGCAGGAGGTGAGGGAATCCTTGGGGGCGGGGCACTATTGCTCCCACAATTACTACTTGAGGCAACAACTGTCGTCTGGGTGGGCACAGCACTTGCACCACTTAATGCACTATTATTAGTATTATTGCTAGAATTGTCTTTTGATGGTTGTGAAGGGGGTGTTGAGGGCCTGGGGGTGGCAGGAACTCCTACAGGCTCCGATTGTTGTGATTGGCTACTTTGTTGAACAGGTTGCGATACTTGTGCCTTTGTTACGGTTTCTCGCACGACGGGTTTTGCAGTACCTTTCACAACATCTGATAATTTGTTTTCAAACACCTCACTGTTAGAAGACGAGGAATTCTAAAATGAAATGGATGTTGTTTCATTATACCATAGAAGAATCTGTAGGTTATCAACCGAGTATATAAAAGAACAAGAGGCCCACAGGCTTTAAAGGTCACCGGAGTATCATAGCCCATACAGGGAGTCAGAAATTTCCATATAGGCCTCAACATGGAATCTCCTGTGCACATGTTTATGATCTTTCAAATTACATACAATTCCTATTTACAACGAAGAAGGGAAAATAGAAGTTTGAAGCACATAAATCATTTTAACAATTTGTAATTATTTTCATACATTTTCATCATGTGGCCATACTGGTCCTGCCCAAGGACACGAGTCCCTGACCCAGGAGCCATGAATTTCTGAATTTAGGTAGAAAGCTTCATGGACATCATAATCATGCACATAGTTTTTCTCAAATATATGGGAGTAGAAAAGATTTTCTGAGATTTAATACATTTTCACTATATGGCCATATTGGCCCCACCCTAAGGCCTACATCCTGGATTCAGTGGCCATGAATTTCACAATTTTCAAGGACATTATAACTATGCATTTAGTTTTTCTCCCACGAGTAGAGAAGATTTTTGAAAACAATTTTTTAAGCATATTTTTGGCACTGCTCACGAGACCCCTTTGGTGTTTAGATTATAAATTTCACAAAAAATATTCATCTTATCCTAGAGATGCTTCACACCAAAATAATAACAATAAGCCTTGTAGTTTTCAAGAAATTAAAACCACAAGACAAAAGACGAAGACGAACTGCAACAGGTCACCCGAGTCACTCAGGTGACCTAAAAATATGCATGTGTAATTTTAAGACACTAAATTTGCTTTAAATCATGTCATAAGTATAAATAAAACACTATCCCTGTAATAGTAGAAAAAAAGTAAACTGTGACTGTAACTTGATGTAGTTTATACATACTGCTGGCACTGGGCCTGGTAATGGAGGGAATGAGTTGATTTCAAGATCAAACTGAGTCTCAGCAGCTGGCTTCTCTTTGGAAGGCAGCTGTTTCTACAATAACAATGAGGAAGAATTTTAATCAACAGGAAAAAAAAATTCTAAGAGAACTATTTCAACTTTCATGCTCCAAAAATAATCAACAAGATAAACAAAATGGAAGGCAAAACACTCACTCTTGGACCTCCGTCTTCATCACGTCTACGTCGACTTCTGTAACCCCTGTAAAACAACACCCTTTACATTGTACATCAACTTTCAAAGCATCAGAAAAGCATTTGAGAGAATCATTACACTAATAAAGCATTTCTACTAAAATTAATACTTACACCTTCATTCTTCCTCTACAGGTAAAATTTTGCAAAATAAGGAAAGGATTTTTGTCCAGAAAAATCCACTGGTTGTGATCAACCAGCTTATGAAGTTTGATTATAATGTCCTAATGGCACTAATAACATCCCAAAGTGGTAAATAGTAAATTAGAATTTTTTATTATTAGTATCATTTTTTTTTCTTGGAATACTCATAACACCCCTCTAAAAAAAATTATTCATAACTTCCTTGAATGCTATAAAATCTCAATCAACAAGTGCACTACTTCATTACTCATGTAAGGTATACACAAAGTTTTAATCAAATATGTTCATTGGTGTTAAATATGTTCTCTGGACAAATTATGTCTAGAATGGACAGACAGGCAAGTAATTCCAGTATACTTCATTTGCAGGGGGTATAATAAGGATTCTTCAGTTATTGGTTAAACAACCACATTATGCACGTTAGCTAGTCTGTGACCTTTAACAAAGAACTTTGCATGCTTTAAAAGAGTCCCCACTTCAAATGCAAAGACTAATTCATCCTTGCTCCTAAACATTCAATGTCACAGTATTCCATTGGTCTATAATTTTACCACAGTTATTGCAGAAATCAAGGAAATGCAGAGATCAGGGAAATGTCTTGCCCATTATTCTCCAGTATATACCAAATGATCAACATATTACCAGTATATACCAGGTAATCAACATATTACCAGAATAGTGTTATATACTGACTGAAGGATATTTGACAGTCAACAAAAAAGTGATCGTCCATGTATAAATATCGATAAACATGTAAACAAACATGCATACACATGTTGACCCTCTTCTACACAAGTGTAGTTTTGTTGGACTGCATATTCAAAATAGCTCAGATAATTTATATTGCAATGATATAATCTTTCAACTAAATATTTATAATATCTTCCACAATAATAGAGCCTACCTATAATCTCATCTTTTGCAATGGCAAAAAACATTTATTTCATTTCGAATGCTGTCATGATGTCACCAAGTGAACTAATTCATAGCTGTATAGGAAAACAACTGCATGTACATTTCTCTGCTGCAGTAGGATAGAAATTATTTTCAAGGATAATGCAGAGTGACCTATATACACAGTCTTGAAATTTTGTTTGAAATGTAGAAGTTTTGGTTAATGCCTTGGCTTTTATACTTCAACACATTTCTCAACCTCTTGATTATCCTGCAATATCCATGAAAACGCGTACTTTATTCTCTAAATTACTAATAAACTTGACTCTGCACAACACCAACGTGCACTCACCTTTGAGCCGGTGGAAGTCCATCTGATTGTCGACTAGAGATACTGGAATTATTGGTGTCTAGGTTATTATGCCCTTGCTGTTGCACGCTTGAGCTATGTGAATGATTACTATTCTCGCCCCGATTCCGATTGGAGTAGGGAGCAGGAGACATCTGGGAGTTGTCTTGATGTCGTGGACTAGTTCTGTTGTGGTTGATAGTGCTACTTCTCTCATAGTTCATTCGGTTGTCCAACCTCTCTGGGTTACTTGAACGAGTTGGCCGACCACTGTTTCTACTGAAGCAAAATCACACTCTATCTCTCAAAAATTTTCTTAAATATCAAGAACTTGCCTCTTTGTGAATTAATTTTGTATCATCTGGAGAGATGGCATCTACTCAACTTCCAATTCACTAAAAATATCTACTATGTATTCTCATGTTGTGATCAAATGCATCAATCCTGAATTCAACTGATAGTTCAGTAAAATCCACTTGGCACCCAACACTTCCGAAAAATTGAGGATTTACTTTCATACTTTCATTAATCTGTTTCTACTACTTTGCTTCCTGAAAATAGCCTATGTTGCACGAACATTTCGAATTCAATAGAACACACCTGCACTTTTTACACATGTGA
Source organism: Ostrea denselamellosa (assembly GCA_024699665.1). NCBI lineage: Eukaryota > Metazoa > Mollusca > Bivalvia > Ostreida > Ostreidae > Ostrea > Ostrea denselamellosa. Next base: position 10,055,280 of record JAMZEH010000042.1, read on the forward strand.
ATGAGAGAGTTGCACCAACAGTCTGTCTATTTATTTGACATTAATACTATGGTTAGCCACCCAGCTACCTAATCACTGTTTTTCACCCAACTGCTTGTAAAACTCTAGCCTAAAAATTCCTTCTTTGTTCATGCACTGCAGTTATCATGACTTATTCAGAGCATGTAATCTCCTCATTTAGTGTGCACACACTGCTGAGCCTCAATCCACTTTTCATTCACTACAGCTTAGTGAGCTTCACAACCTATAATAATTCTATTTCATAACTCTATTAGTGCCTTTTTATGTCATCCTTCCACCTAATAATCATATGTATCATTTTTATGTCAACCTTCCATCTAATAACTAAACACATCATTTTTATGTCACCCTTCCATCTAGGTGCCTCCGTGGTTGAGTGGTTAGAGCATTGCACTCAAAATCACAAGGCCTCTCACCTCTAGTTGGCACGGGTTTGATTTTTGCTCGTGCCAATATATGTGAGAAAGTTTGCCAGTTTACTTTCGGAAGGTCAGTGGTCTCTTCTCGGGTAGATTGTATCAGGGTTCTCTCCTCCACCAATAAAAACTGGATGCCACCAGATAACTGCAAAATTGTTGAGTGTGGCAGAAAACTATAATCAATCAATCTAATAACCACACACATAATTTTTATGTTGCCCTTCCATCTAATAACCACATGTTATCATTTTTATGTTGCCCTTCCATCTAATAACCACATGTATCAATGTATCAATTTTTTTATGTATCACTATGCAGACTCTCCACATGAGTGAAAAATTTTCGAGTAAGATGTGTTAAGCTATGTTTGTTGCCAGCTACCCATTGTATCTATGTACCTTTTATTCTTTTATTTACTTTTTTTATTCATTTATTCATTTTTGTTATTTTTTTTTTTAAATGTGGATTACCTGTTTCTGTTCATGTTGCTGTACTGGTGTCTGGGGGCTGTAGTGTTCAGCTTAATGGAGGTGGGTTGATAACCATTCATGGCCAGCACCTGCAGTAGAGATTCATTCTGTGGGAATGTAGTAACACATAGTTCAACATACATGTACATGACAAAAGCATGGATATAAAGCAGAACAAGCAATACCACCACTGTCAAATTCACATCACCACTTACAAACATGCAAGAATTTCATTCAGGAGTCTATTCTAAGAAAATTTTACAATCTATACCGTACTTTTTAAAAATTCTTAAATATTTTACAATCTATACCGTTATCCCCCGCCCCAAATAAAATGTACCTAAGAAGAAAATCCTTAATGAAGCTGCAAAAGTATTATCACTAATAGAATATAGGAGCAAGTATTGCACCTAGGTCCATAAAATGAGACAATGCAAGGTACAGAATTTAAACCTATTCCCAGACCATACACCAAGTGAGTCTTTATAAGTACTACTATTGGTGTTAATGCAGTAGGAAGACTTGTTCTCTACACAGTCAGAGGATGAATAGTTACCATGCTGGGGTCCAGCAATGTTGGACTAGTTGGCCATTGAGAGAGGAGTGGATTTGGTGCAAAGAAGGGAAGCTGAAAAATAAAATATGTATGAACTACAATGGGAATTTTACTTTTTAATGATATTAATATTATATTATTTCCAATAATTTTCTTGTGAAGACTTTAATAAAAAAACTTTAGAAATTTTTTAAAAAATTAATAAAGAATGTTTTTCTTTTCCATTAACTAAATTAGTCTACACAGTGTGTTTTTGTTCTAATCTGTGGTTCAACCTTTACGTAAAAATCGTCACAAGAGTCCACATTACCATAAATTTGACTGCATTATTTATAGAGTATGGAAATAATGACCATACTATATTTTCATCCATATACATAAATAAAATGGCTATAACAGACTGACTTACAGGATGTCCGTTTATGTACTGGGGCACCCCTGACATGAGGGGAACAGAGGCCTGTTGGGAGGAAAACGGCTGACTGGTCATCGTGGCCACTGTAGCCTGAGACTCAGATGGACTTGTAGGCTGTACAACCTGCTGCATGGCCTGGGCATTCACCTACAAACAAAATTTCAACAGCTCCGTTATTTCCAGTTCATAAAAGTGAAGAATCACGCTTCAATTTCCATGAATGTTGTGCAAGACTATATCAAATATCATTATATGATTCAGATTGGTTGAGAGAAAAAATATATTTTTTAATTGAGGTGAAAATTATACAATTATTGATATCCTTGAGGTCAATACAATGCTTTAGTTACTGGAGAAGTTATTATACATATGTTTGAGAGATGCATGTACATCCAAGGAAAATCATACCCCCACCCCAACTAAAACATGTAAAACTTACCACACAATACCTGACTGGTCATACTTCAGTTTATAATAGAAGTCCTTCCTCTTTTTTTTTCCTTTTTTTTTTTTTAAAGTGCAAGATTGCCAAAAATGAGTAGAGATGTATGACCAAAAAATTAAAAAGTATTAATCACCTGTATCAGTTTTTGAAATTCCCAGCTTGTTTTGTCTAATGTTGGAAAACTAAAATGTTATATTCACACATACATGGTTATTATTTGTCAGGTAGCTAAAGCATCAAATATGTTAATAACTATATACCCCCCCCCCCCTTTTATTTTATTTTATTTATTTTTATTTTTTTTTTTACACAAATATTAACATTTATTGATCAATGTTTTGTTCAGTAATAAACTTAGATGTTTCATTGTATTTATTTCCCAATATACAAAAATGCACTTTAATAAACACTTTTAATATACACCTGACACGTGTGATCTTTTAACAATGGAAGCGTGGGTTGTGCTGCATAATTAACGAACAAATAAATTGTATACTACCTTCATAAACACCTGATTCCTACCTGAGCTTGTTGTTGTTGCTGTAACTGCTGGTGGTACCGGCTTTTGTACCCGTTACTGGAATATGTCATTCTAATCAATGGCTTAGCTTTTATTCTAGCCTGTAAAAATTTTATCAGTCCATGTATTACATCATAACAAGCAATTCCCTCAATCAATTCTGCCTTATCATTATGGTTTATACACAATGAAAACAACACTTTATCTACATGGGTACATATCTTTAAGCCAAAAAGAAGAAATTTCCAGTTTCACTTCAGATACTATACACCAAGCATCATCTTGACTTAATTAGGGAGACATGAACTTAGCAAATGTTCAATTTCTTTATTATTATGCACATACCTATCCAAAATCATGTATTGTCCTTCATTTCAAGATTTCATACATTGTGAAAAGAGCAGAAACAACAAACAAGACACTGACAAAATTATAAAAGTTGTCCAGTTGTAAGATCATATGAATAATCTTGTTGCAAACTGATCAACTGATTTAGTGACCTCAGAATCTGATTACCTTCCTTCAGCCTTCGACTACTTAAAAACTCATAAAATCACAACACATCGAAACTAATGTTGACAGACTGAGGCAGCAGATTGGACAATACATCACTTTAAGGTTCTACATCTCCAATGCAGCCATATAAAAAATTTAACACAGATGCCTACAGTTTTTTGGCTGATGAAGTAAAAATGACCCCTAAAAATGACAAAATCTCCTCTCTTTCCAAATACAGATTCAGATATATCCCTACCGCCTCTTTTCCCTAATGTCTATTCTGTTTCAAAAACACTTTCAATAATTGTGAAATATAATTACAACTTTATAACTGATTAACAGTATTACATTGCAATTCTGTTTCCTTCATTTCTAATTCATAAAAATATCAATTGATTTTTCTTTCCCGATTTCAGATCCACATTTATGGTAACAATCTTCCTTTTTATGAGACATTTCCTTTTACGAAATTAGCGACTGCAATTCAACACCAATGAAATTTACAGAATAAGAAAAAGAATCACTTTCTGTTGGCCTGGAAAGGAACACTCTAATCGATTTCAGGAAACAGATAGAGGCCATTCAATCTCTATACATCTTCTGGTAATAAATACCTTTGATGTTCATAAATAGATTCATTCCCCCATTAACCACAAACCAACAGGTTAGATGACCTCTAGCCCTGACCATATAAATACAATTAAGATCACAACTACAAAAGTGGCAGGTATTTGTTTCTTGTCACACAGTGCGAAACACATTACATCAGGGTGCTTTATTCATATACAGGTCTTAGTAGATGAACACTTAATCAATTTCTGCAGCTTTTCACCCAAAAGATCAAAAAACCAGAAATCATTGGTGTAAAGGTAAAGGTAAACTGCTTTAAACAAAACTTTGTATGCATGTCACATAAAATCATTCTCTCTACAACAATGCTCATATGAATTTCACAGGAAAAACAGCTAAGTATGGCTATAAAACACCTATTATATTGGTAATATTAAATGACAAATCCACAGTGTCTATAAAACTAAATATTACATGTGAAGGGTTACACCAAAAATGTTCAGACAGCGAATCTTGTCCCAGAGGTGGAATTTCTATATTTCACACAAATGAATAATGAAGGATTATTCTCACATTTCACCCATAGTTTAGTGCAATAAATCAGGAGCTTAGAGAAAATTCAGAATGATCGAAATCCTCATTTGAACTTAAACTAATTAAACAGTCCAAAGAGCATACCCAAAAATGGTTTACACTTTAATAAACTAAAAAAAAAACCAAACAATCCCCCCCCCTTCCCAAAATGTAGCTATATCAAATGCAAGAAAATACAATTTTTTTTACCATGTAATAATTCAGAGACAATGTAGGCTTAAAAAAATCTCATGAAGAGCAATATAGAAATCCAACACCTAAAGATTAGCTGTAGAGTAATTATGCACTTCCTGGCCTTCTCCAAATACAGAGCAAGACGGATGTGCCCTGAAATACCACATTTCAAACTAAATCAATCTCTCACCATGATGGGTTTTCCCTGAAAGTTTCGGACCTCTTCCCTCAAATACTGATAGGCTCGCTGAGCATCTGTGTCTGAGTCAAAAGTCACATACCAGTTGTTGTTGTGGGCAAACTCACAACTCACAAATTTGGGACAATTTTCTCCGGCAAATAATGCCTGAACTTCCTGCAATATACATTAATTCAAAATTTTGTTGCTTCTTTTTTTTCCCCCTTAAACTTAATAATAATCTTGAAGATTTATATTTATAAAACTGCTTTAACAAATCCTATGCTACTACCTTGTAAATATATTCAAGTCTCATTTTTAACTCTGTTTTCATTACATATTGGAAAACATATGGTATTAAAATTGACATTTACTTCAACTGGTGTGGTGTCTGGGATTTCCCGAAGAATGACAATACATCGATTATGGTTTGGACGCACTTTTTCTCCTTTTTCATCCACCTGAACACCTGCACATTCTGAAAGAGTCACAACCTTTACCATCATCTTACAGATAGGAAGCAATTTTCTCTTCTAAAAAGATGTAAAGGCTCTCAATGACGAAATCTTCAGATCATGTGAAGCAGATAGACTAAAACAAACCCTTTCGTATATAAATTCCAAACCTTTATTTGCATCAGTTGAGAAATACTGTTTTTATAAGAAATATTAAGATATTTCGAATATGTTAAACACTGTAATTGACTTGCTTAATTAAATAACAATTGTTATCATTTACTCTTGACCGAGAAAGAGGATTTTATTTGTCCTGGGCAATCAGACAACAGTTAATGTTTTATCTCTGTGAGAAATATTGTGTTCAGAACTCATTAGAACAATTTCCTTGGCTAAGGTCCACACACATCAGAGATGCACTTTTAAGAAATTTCAAGGGTTTGTGAATGCATTATTAATAAACTCGATTTTCCAATGTTTCAATCATATATCTATTCAAGATTTGCTTAGGCTGTCCAGTAGTAGGAGTTGAAAACAAAGCTATGGGGATCAATAACTATTCTGATTACTCATTATTGACTATTCAGTCCATAAACAATACGAGTCAAGGGTCTTCAATAGATTCTATTGGGGACTTGTCTTTCTGTCAGAAGAGCTTAAATGTCATCTGTGGGTCAGCTGAAAATGTCTACATCTCCGTCTGTCCTATCTATAAAAATGACATTAAAGATGAACCCAATTGGTGAGACTTATGGCGAGCAGCCATTTTTCTCACCTTGTCAGAATGAGGTCACTTGCTTTGAGAAAATACACCAAAGGTATGGTCCTATACACATACTGATGCAATACTGACAATTAGAAAGTTAAATAGGTATATCTTCTCCCCCCAGGCTAGCTCATACATGTTTTGTCTGTTACCCCAAATATGGAGGACACTTAGATTTCCAAGAAACAGAATTTTTTTCCCCCTTATTAAGCAATCTAGAATGTCTCTGAATTGCATTCAGTGTTTTCTATGTACGTAAATTTCTGTCATTAATAATGATAATTACAGTGGATGCCACAAACTCTAATTTCTAAAATTGTCCCTATATATAGATCTTTGTATTGGATCACGTAATACTACAACACACAGCAGAGACACTGTAAATTACTTGACCCTACGGGACTCTATTGATACCTTAACAAACATACATAGGCACTATCACGATTCAATGACACAGCATCTCTACTCCCCCACACAAGGCAGTAAATATCTCTTTCCTATCAGCTACACTGCATTTATACAAGGATTATTAAATGTACACACAGAGACCATTAAGATTTCTAACAAGAGCATTATTTCTCGCACAGCTTCACAATGCAAAGTATGCCGCCTTTTGCCCTTTTGTTTTTCTTTCAGAGAATTAATTTGCCTCCAAACCTAACAAAATACTCATTAATCATTTCATCCAAGCACAAGATTACTGTTTTCAAAGATGCCTACAAAGGGGTCCTCTTACAATGTAGCTTCATTTATCCTAACCCATTGGGTGCTTAGCTTTGATGCTTTGTGGGGGGAAATATAAGACACTTTCATAGCAAAATATTCCAACATTGCAGTTTCTTTCCTATTTAACCTTTGACAAATATCTCATTGAATATGCTGTATGAAGATTAGTGTTCAGTGGTTTTATAGCCAACCCAAGGGTTTCTAGTTTAATTCTTTCATCTTGTCACTGGATTCTTGAATAAATTGTCTTTCTCATACTTGGATCTATACTCTTAATTTATCCTACCTAGATAAATTATCATCAATCTTTGGTGATTGGTGATGGAAGGACATCTTTCCAATATGATGTTATTTATAAAAACCAAAAAAAACAAAACCCAAAAAAACCAACCCATACAAATCCTCAGCATTGGTCAAGATCTTAAACATTAGATATATTCTGCTTCAAATTCAAACACGTCATGCATAAACTAAAATTTCAAACTATGGAGAAAAAAAATCTATATCTGCAATCTTAATTTAGTTTCCTCAAGCACAGATCAATTGTTCTTTGACCATGATAAATTATTTTCCCCAAATCTCAGTAAAATCTCAACTTTTTCAAATATTTTACATAAGCAATGTAAATGGGCTCATTACCTTATGTACATTATATCAACTTTGTATAGGGGCCTCCGTGGCCAAATGGTTTGAGCATCGCGCTCAAAATCACAAGGCCTCTCACCTCTAGTCGGCACGGGTTCGAATCTCGCTTGTGCCGATATATGTGAGAAAGTTTGCCAGTTTACTTTCGGAAGGTTGGTGGTCTCTTCCCGGGTACATTGTATCAAGGTTCTCTCCTCCACCAATAAAAACTGGACGCCACCAGATAACTGAAAAATTGTTGAGTGTGGTGGAAAACAACAATCAATCAATCAACTTTGTATGGCAGTGCCATTTAAATCAATGGTCAATTCGAGAAAAAAAAATTCCTTAAAGATTTCCATATTGTGTCTTCCTCAATACACAAATCATAATTCTCCAAACCTATATCCCTGTGACTAAAAGACGTGCATCAATCAAAAGTCGTAGATTATAACACGTAAACTAACTCATGCAACTTGTCCATTTACCTCGAAGAAGTTGTACTATGAGTTGCAAGTCATTGGTGAGCTCCTGAATCTGCTCTAGATTAGCTATGGTGGTGATGGGGACATACTGATCAGAATCCATCTGTGACTGTAGGTACGTATCACTGGACAGGTTATCTCTGTAAACACACAGTCAGACAATGGCTAATTTATACTGCATTATAACAGCACAAATATTTCTGAGAATAAAGAATAGAGTTGAATTTAATCATGGGCAACAAAAATGTGTACAACTCTTGATGTCACTTTTATTTGACCTGACAATTTCACTTAGATACACACAAATAACTGATGAAGATTACTTAAATCACCTAAAAAGAAAAGAGGGATATGTGCCAACTTTCCATCATCTCCATTATATGTATACCTTGACTTTTCATTTCAAGGGTGCATGGGATATACATAGAAGTTATGACCTTTTGACTTGGAAATCAATAGGCATTGTCATCTATAGAGAAATTAAGACTGAAATAGTATGCTTTCTATGATGCCTACTGTAGAACATTCTGAACCTCCAGAACAGACTGGATGAATAAATAGAAAAACTTCTATGTATATTCCCTGCACTCTTGAAATGAAAAGGATAATTATATGGAAACACTTTCAAAGTTTCCCCCTTTCTTGACCAACTTAAAAAAAAAAATTTGCCTACTGAAATGTTTTGAATCCAAAATATCAGAAAATGACACACACTCTGTGATCCCTGATTTTGAAAAATAAAAAAATATGTTTTTTCTTTATGTGGTCAATATGTAGTCCTTCGTTATTTATTGCTGATAGGTACACATATTTTCTTTTCACAGCAGACACCTGGACAGCAAGGTGTGAAGTAGCTTTAAGGCAAATTAGTCTTGCAATGACACTATCTCTTGTTAACTGTTCTAATCATATAAAAAAAAAAAAATACCCTAATTTCTTTGAAGGTTTAATCAAAGTCATCCGGTAGATTAAAAAGTCTATCTTCTATTTACTACTTAAATATAAAACATATCAGAAGCAGAAAAAAAATATTACAGAAATTAGTAGACAATTCTAATAAGCTGATTTGCAGTCAGTATAGTATATCTAAATATGCATGGTCATACAATAATAGGAAACAAGCCCCTTGAAATGAGCATCTACAAGTTTTTGCTATGAATTCCCAGTGACCTTGACCTGTGACCCCAAAATCAATAGGATTCATCCCCACTTCATAACAAAGCTACATGTGAAGTATGGAATCAATGGAGCAAAAAATGTGCCTACCAGAGATTGATCAATTGTTTGTTTTATGTCCTGTCAAGAATTTCTCACTCGTATTCACCTGCCGTAGGTAAAGTACCACAAATTTATACCTATGTCCAGGGACATAGCAGTGAGGATTCTTTAATGTGCCAATGCCTGTCACAACTCTGGACCTGTTTTTAAGATCCTTTCCAAAAGACCCATGATTCTCACTTCTGAATGATGAGTGTTTTGGCAAAGGAGCAATCACTACCTATGTTTATGTCTTAGGTTTGACGTGGTCATCTCACAACCGTCTGGTTACAAAGGGAATGCTCTATCACTGAGCTACTGTGACAATTCAAAGTCAGTTTCAACCACACCTGTAAAGTGTCTACAAGCGGTTTTTAAACTTCCAAAGTAACCTTGACCTTTGACCTCAAAATCATTAGGATTCTTCCTCTCTTGATAACAAAGCTAACTGTTAAGTATGAAATCAATGGAGCAAAATATTTGGCCTGTGGAGTGTCTACAAGCTCAGTATTACACACTCAACCACACATGAACAGACTCATTACTATATCCCCTCTTGCAATGAATTGCAAGGGGGATAATAAATTTTCTAATAAATGATGTCTCAACAATGTACCATATGATAAGTATTCATAAATACTTTGTGTTTTTACATCTGAATTATCAATTCCTGTCTAAATTTGAATTTCACATTTAATCTGCATGCAAAATGTGCCATTTTCAGGGTTGGGAGTCCTGCCCTTTTCAAATCCTACCTTGAAAACTGATTTACTGAAGCTGAAATGTTCTTTAAAAATAAAGCATTTCAAATCAGCAGTAAACACAAACTCTCACCCACCCACACGCACCATCACGTTATCATATCCCTTCAAACCCTGTTGCAAAGGGTTAATCATGCTACTGAGAATTGAAAGTTGGGGATTGAATTTCAATGCTGACACCGACTCAGTACATGACATATGTATATCCATCATCAAGAATGTATAGCATGTTAATCTACAAAATTCTTCTTTAATGAACACATTATATGTTGACAAATGAAAAGATGAAAAACATGTGGTCAAACAAGAAAGAATAGGCTTTTTCCACAATAGGCTGTAGGGCTGGATACTGCTAGGAGAATGGCAGAGCAACGAATGTTTACATAAACATAACAGATTGTCAACAGACTACAAACCACCTCCAGCAAGAGAATTCACAACACAGTATGTGAGCAAGAAGGTAGCCTACCTGGAGAAACAGGTTTCCAGCTGTGTTTTAAGCAGTTGTCTGATGCTGTCCTCATCCATGCTACCATCAGTGATAATTCCCTCATCTTCAACAGCTGAAAAACAACACAGAGTTTAATACAATTACTTGCTGGCTTTGAAAATTATCCTGTTTTTTTAAGTACATACTTTTTACTCATATTCTCCTTGAGAGAGAACTTCTATATAGATATTGACATCTAAACAGTCCTAGTATTATGTGTAGTATTTCCCCTGCATTATACACTAGTATCTCTAGGCAGTTTTAGACATAAGATACATTTACCAATCACGTCACAATAAAATCAGAAAGCACTCACTGCTCTCAGCTTAATAACATAGCATATTATGTAACTGTACAGAAAAAGAAGCAGTTATTCTTCCAACATGTTACAGTGGATTGTTATACATATGAAACATTATCCCGATGCACACTTTTTGAAGACTACCATTCCTGTCAGTTCATTTCAATATGCCAGATGCACCCAGTCAAACAGTACATAACAAGAACTAGATAAACTTGCTTCATGAAGAAAATAGGTCTAGATGTTATCTAGACCCCTAACGGTTCTGTCATTGAGTTCAACTTACTTGATACCATGCTGTTGTCAGAGTTGGGGAACCCCACTGAGGAATCCCCTTCTTCTCCAATGGCACTATTATGGAGGGGCGAGTCTGGCTGCTGGTAGAGTCCTCCCAGCTCTTGGGGATTGTCATCTCCATTGACACACGCATAGCCTAAAAAGAATGTGCTTACCATGGTTCATTTCTAATCAAAATAGTCCCACCACATACATAATTACAGATTATATTGCTTCATATACTTAGAGAAAAAAATTTATTTTATTATCCTTCATTTTCTATATAAAATGACATTTATTATAATGATGATAATGTCATATATATAAAAATAATTTCCATTGATCTTTCCTTCATATCATTTTAGATTCAGTCTGATCAACAAGGAAAAAATGCTGATGCAACTGTCATAGAAGAACAGTAATTTCACATATCAAATTCAACTCTCCTGAAGCTTGCAAGTACAATTAACACATAAATCTTCTGGATTTTCTCTCCAAAACTCATCTGTATTTGCTAACAGTTCCTGCTCTCCCCTACATTGATTTATGTCCATAAGAGACACCTGACAAACCCAATACCAATTAATGATTTTGTATTCTTTCCAATGAACTACAATGGTCATTAAAATGCAAGTAGTGCCTGGTGAATTTATCACAGTAATATTTCAAATGCCACAGAGGACACTGAAGAGTCATCTTTATAGAGAATGTTACAAATCACAGTGTGTTGGTACCTACCATTAGCTGTTAAACCACCATCCCAATGTGTCGGATCTGTTGGACTACATCCTTTAGAGCTCTGAAACACAGACGCATTGGGATTCAATCCTGCTGTTTTGGGGGAGACCTGTGGGAAAGGAAAAGAAAAAAAATATCTGTAAGCATGCGTATCATCTCTTCGATATACCACAATGTGGAAATGTTTGCAATTACACTGCATAATTGAACCTTGACCCCTGATGAAGTTATGAGACCTTACTAAGGTCAAGTAAACTACCCTTCTATTCAGTAAATACATGGTTTTTATTGTAACCTTTCCATTCTATGACCCTTTATGCTAATGTTTGCTAATATGCAGATCATCAATGAAATTTAGGTACTATTTATTGAGCTCGCGATATCAGTTTACTTTTACCAATATAGACATTTAGATTTACATTTTAAAGATTCTTTGTAGGGCTTAATGTTCAGTGGTATAATTTTGATTTTAAACATTAGCGTGAAAGGGTCAACGACAAAAACCATGTGTTTTTAGGATAAAGTAGTGTGCTCAACCTTTTACACACACCCCTTTGTTACCAGTACTCCTCCTAAACAGTGAGAGAACACTGTAGAAGTTGGGCAAGTGAAAATTAATGCTACAGTAGTCCATTGGATTAACAAAAATAAAAGGATAGTATCCATTTCTTGCAAAATCCAAGGGTCCTGGGAAAATTGTTCACAATCCATGTAATAGGTGTGAAAATCTAAACAATTGTCATCAAGGTTAATCATTCACCAATAAACAAGAAGCTACCAAACAATTTTAATAATAAAAGATATTAAACTCATCAATGATTGCTTGTTTTATTTCAAGTCCATTTTTAGGTGTTTGTTATATTACTGTCAGTAGCCCATGAGCTAGTAACTGACAATCTTGAGCTAATAACTTTGTTACTGACTATGCTCCCCTGGCTAGTACCTATATATATTTTTTTCCTTTTAATTGTACTACCCTGTACTTATATGTGACAGAGTAAAAATAAATCCATGACCCCTCAGAGAGTTAATGCCCTTACATTTTATGGTAGTCATGGCCAGAGAATACTACAAAGTACATCATAGTTCCAATATTCTTTTCCTTCCAAATCAAACATCACTGAATGATTTATTGTCTTTTTAAAACACATTCTTTTTATTCCTGGGTATTTCTTCACTGGCAGTAGTCAATATTGGTACAATTACAAGATGACACTAGCTATAGCATTAGGCCTACAGAATAATCAATCTAGTTTAATCCCCATACACATCCCACACAAACAACTTTCTTGCACATCCAAACCTTTCTTATATGGTGAGGATGGTAAATATAACACGATACTTTCCAACCAAGATCTGTACATTGACGTCATCATAATGGAAATCATCATAAGTGGCAGTCACATATCATATTGCATCACCAATACGTCGTAAGATAATGAAAATTATCTTAGTAGGGTGGGATAGTACATATATTGGATTTCATCAATGTTGGACAAACATCCATGTGATCATGATTGTTTTAGTCATGCACAGCCTTTTGTTTACAAACAAATCAGAAAATGCAGTGTATCAATTTTCTCTTTACATCTAGTGAAATGAAGCCACCCATTGTAAAATGGGTTAACCAGTCAATTCAACTAAGAAGCATATTAGATTAAATCTGAATGCTGAATCTGATTTCCGCATTTCCTCTTTTAGAGACTTCTATTCAAAATGTTCAGCTGATTTACTATTGCTAACTGACAATGTGGAAGATGGCGATGTTCAACTGAAAGATAACAAGTAGCAATTAACAGCTCTATCTAAAGCTACCAAGTTTCCATGATTTCCATAAATAACATCTCTTTTCTCTACCCCTTTTATTCAACAAATGCTTTTAGACTAATCAATATTTATCTATTTCAGAAACACCTCCACAAAAACAAACCTTTAATAGGCTAAAATTATGTGTAGGTTTCTATAATGAAATGGTCTCTAATTAAATAGCTAATATTTTTCACCCTTAAAATGTATCTAGAAGAGTACACAAAACAGGGGCAGGCCTTCCTTGATAATGATGTAACATCGCAACAAAAGAACCACCACACCATCAGCTGTTTACTTTGATACTACTCAATCATTATAAAACCCAATTTATAAATCATTGTCGACTGGCACTGGCAAATACAAAAACGATAGAGAAGATGTTTCGTTTCTTCTCCATAAAAGAATTACAGGTCTCGCTTATCCTTTAATTACATTTTCAATAAAAGTTTGCCTTATATTTTAGCAGAGAAAAATACAATCAATATTAGTATTTCTTACTGTTCTCTCCCTTTTAACAGTTGTTCATGGACTTTTTCCTACAAGTTTTCAACTCCTGATAACCTTAACCATACATTCCTGAAGAATCCAAACCAATTTTGTTTGGATGACATAAAAAAAAAGTGCTTTTTCAGACCACGGATATCTTCCACATACAGAGAGAAATGCAGGTATTATTCATACAGATTACAATAATGTAAATGGGGAGAGCCTGCATTGTAAACACATACATATACACATTTTTGGGGATTCAGTACACACTTACAACTTTTCTTTTGCTTTTTGATGTTGGCATCTCCTGTCTTGTAAATCCTATTATATATTTTTCTTCCAGCATTTCAAAAAATTTTTGCACGTAGGTGAAAATTGAAAATGTATTGCATAATCTGTGATAAATACTTCTACTTAGGCGTATGCCAAATTTCTGTTGCATGGCAAAATTATTAGACTTCAAAGGAAGAAACTGCAGTCACAAGATTTGCTATATATTGATTGAATGAAGGTTTTAATCAAGATAGACCCAGATTTATAATTTACTAAGAGAGATAAATATATATATATATATATATATATATATATATATATATATATCTAACATTCTCTTTCATTTTTTTTCCCCAGAAATCAATCACCTTTTGTTCAACACAAAATACAGGTGAAATAATTCACAAGAAATATGTAGAAAAGGTCAGACTTGGGACAAACCAGGAAATACAACCCACAAGAGTAATTATCTCTGTGTATACACTGACTAATTGTTTAATCATGTAAATATTTCAAAGAGGTATGTAGAATACCTGGAGTGTCACATTACACAACTTTATTTCTTGTAAATCAAACCAAATATTAATGCCATTAGGAAGCCCCTAAATGACCCTGATAATTGATAGCTAGTCTACAAGCTGATAAAAGTTACCACTATAATACCCAAGATCTAACCTTATTCCATTATACTAGGTATTCTTAAACATTTAGTGAAAAAGACAGGGTAAAAAAAAAAATTTTTTTTTTCATTTGCTCCAATACGTGAAAATACCCATAAATGGAACCAAGACATATTTTTGATCCCCTGTTATGGAATAGTCAATTACCATTTCCTTCAGGGAAGATTCATATAGGCTCAGTCTACTGCTCAATCTCATCAATTTATTGAATAAATATTTTTTTAACTAATAACACTATTTCATTTTGATATATGTATCTATGAGAGCGTATCTAATGGAAATTAACCACCTAATTCATGACTACCATTATTTGAAAGGTACTTCATTCCAGAAGAAAAACGGCAGTATTGTTGGAAAATCCAAATATATTGCTAATCACAACCAAAGCTGCTGTTCTAATTAAATAAACCTAGACTGCATTAACAACATTCAATAACCTTTTAAACATTTATGACACTTCACAAAAAGTGATGAAGTCAATGTTTGAATTAAGGACATCAAGAGATCACGGCATGTCTATCCTTAATAAAGTGTTATCATTCTCTGTCAGGAGACTTGGGTTTTAAAATACTATTCACTTGCACTGTCAAACTCATGTTTGGTCTAACAATCTTTCCACTGGTCAAATCTGCCCAAGTGACAATAGCTATAAAACCCATGGTATTTTTCCTGATAAAAATTAAAACTTACAAAAGCATGTCATCACATTTTGGCTTTGACCACAGTGTACAGAAATAAGTTTAATGCAGGTATCTCTATCAATTAGTGTCTTCAGAAATATCTGTCACAATGTCAAAAAAAATAAAATAAATAAAAACGCAAGGAGAAACTCTTTTCAAAAAATCATTACAAATTCAATATTCATCTGGTGTATGGTGTCATTTCAATTGTAAGACTTTATACTTAATTTTTTTTTATCTGAGTGATTTTTTTCTCAAGACAAGGTTCTGCTATTGTGACAGCCTCTCTTACCTGGGGCTCAGGAATGTCCTCCTTCTCAAGGTTCTGCTGAACACACAAGACTAAAGAATTGGAAGAATAGTAATATACATCCCCTGGAAGCATTTAATTTTTTTGTAATTATGTCCACCGATGACAGCAAACAATGACACAATGGAGTCACACAGTTAATTCCATAATTTTAACCCCTACCCGCTTTTTTTCACTTTTTTAGTCCAAGTTCCTTTTTTCATAAAAGAATTCCACATGACAGTGCAGTTGGCTTTGTGGAATATAGATAGTGTAAAATAGTTTCCCCGATTATGTAATATCACAAATAAATGTATCCATAAGGGAAATTCCAAGTTTTATGCTTGGCAGTCAAATGCACTTACACAAATGAAATCAATGTTTTGTTAGTTTCTCTTTAGTTAAACCAAGAACAAATTTACGCAATTCACAAACTTTCTTCCCTGTCCATCAAATTTCCATATAAAATTCCCTTTGAAGAAATTTCTTGAATGAAAACACAGTTAATCACAATGGCGTAAAAGTCTGACAGTTCTTTTTATAGACCCCAAAATATCTACCAATGGCTAAAATAGGAAATATCAATTCCAGATCATGCAAAGTCCAATTTTCACAATAAAATACTGCCTAGTCCACTTGATTGTGTGATTACAACATACTGATAAAGTTTTGATCCACAGATAGAGTCACAGGTCCAGAAAATGTCCTCCCAAATGTGACCATATGGTATGAAATCGTGTTTGGCTGACAGACAAATGACTGTACGGACAGCCTAGTAACTGACGAATCTATCCTTGCTATCTAACACGGGCCTTCTCTCTCAACACGGAATCCCTCTTATGTAAATGAAGGCCTGATAATTAAGCCAAAAGCCCACAGAAAATAGAATATCTGAGCTTTCATTCAGACACCACATTTAAGTGAAGAGACAGGTATATCTGGCAATTTTTGCCCGTTTTTCCCTGTATTTCAACTACAGCAAGTTCCAGGTTAACAATCAATAATTTGCTAGGCTGTCACCAGTGAGCTGAATGCGACAACTAGAGAGGAGATACATAGACCAACACTTGGTGTTTGCCTGTTTATGTCTAATTTTCATAATCTCCCAATTGATGTGAATACAAGATGTTATCAAGCATAAAAATAATGGGCTTGGGTCAGCACATGACAAAATGATCTATCAAATCAAAGAACATAAAATGCACTACCTTAAGAAGCAACAGTATATATCTTTCACAACAAACACATCATGTCCTTTCATATCACCCAACTCCCATTTACTTTAAAAATTTCTCAGCAGAATATTAAAATTATATTGTACTTTCTATACAAGAATTTTTTTTTTAAATGGTTAGAGACTATGAATCTTATAAGTTTCTTTAGACATTACCACTAAACAAAATTTCAAAATGAACTTGGCTGCTGCAATCCACACTGCCTAAAGGCCAGAAACTGTACACCAATTTGTCCAGACTCCATTAAAAGCTTATGTAATTTGGCAATTAAAATCAATAAAACGATGAAAAGGTGATTATACATTCACACCAGTCCTTGATCAATTTTCCAGATCAGAGGACAATTACCTAAGTTACAAGCTACTGAGCTTAGTACAGGGATGGGGGGATTGATGAACTTGTACACTACTGTCCGGATTGTGAATTGTGACAAGACAATTAGAGCACAGTGGGATCAAGGAACTCATTTTGTGCTTGGTACTTCTGTAACTTCAAGTCGTATCAATATTTTTTTTCCACTACTTTTCACTGCTTCTTCACCATTTAAAGTTCACTTTAATAGATGTAATATGATACCAAATTATATCATAATTCATGAAGTTTATCATACATTCCTACTTGCAGTCAAAGTACTAACTTTTGAGACATTTTAGCATCATGAACTTGAACCACTGGGGAATACCATGCACTAAATTCCTGTAAATCACTTTTATTTCCCCAATACCTTATATTTGCATGGATACAATAACATATTTAATCATGAGACACAACTTTCACAAATCATTATTTATTGCCTAAGCCTTATATCTATAAGAGCTCAATTTTTGGGAAAGGCTAGTCTCATGAAATTACACTAAATAATGCTCTTGTAAATACAATGTGATTTGCAGTAGATCTTTTACAACAACTTCGAAAACAAGATGTGTCTGTGAAACATCATTACAAAAGCCTTGTGACAGGGATTACAGTCCCACAAAATAACGAAGTCCTCTCACTTACACAAGAAGTGTTAAAGCATTTGATAATTGGGTCAAAAGGTCATCCAACATGACCTTTTCATTGGGTTTCCATCCATGATTTCAAAATCTTTACACCTAGAGTTCAAAAGTTATGAACAGTTTTAAAATGATTTGCAGCTGACAGAGCTGAGCACAAAACAAAAGCTATATACGACCCTGATCTTCGATTTTGTGTGCATGACATGTGTGTATCCCTCCCCCTTCCCCTCTCTCTACTTGAAGTAAGTATAGTAAATGTAGCTGGTTTTGATTGTATCTTTCCACATAAATACCTGCATGTAACCAATGCATACAAATGCACTACTATGAAGACACACATAAAAAAAAATTAAAAAAAATAAAAAATAATATATATATATATATATATATATATAACACCATTGCTTTTTTTCTTAACTCCACCCAAATTTTGTTAGTACTTTCAACAAATAGAAAAGCAACGATACACCATAATTCTTTAAAAACCGTAACAATCTAGCAATATTGACTTTACAGCCTTACAGAGCTTTTCAAGCTCAGACTTACATAAATACATGCACTACCTTTAATCTGGTCACCACTTGTCTAAATACTCAAAATGACATAATCTGACAAGCTAACAAAACCAAAATTTTAAATCAAACTATATCACTTAGCCAGCACCAACATGTAGTGAATGAAAACATTGGATATAATTAATAATTCATTTACTAAACACCCAAGGTGATCAGCATATATATAACTTGTTACTTCAAATGTCAGTTTGTTTCAGGATGGCTTGTGTCCAGTATTGTTATTTACCATGAGACCAACCGATGACATTGTCAGCCCATACGGACCCATTCAGTCATAATTCTGCGAGTCCACCTGTGTGTATGTTGGAGGGCTGAAGGACAGACACTAATTTCGAACACTGGCTGGGTCATCTTTTAATATCAATATTATCACTAAAAAGCATACCTACTTGTACATATATTAAGTAATAAGTATTCAAATTTAAAAGAAAATGATTTTTGATTTTTTTTTTTTTTTATAGATCTTTGATTAAGAAATGAAAAGAAACAGATTTTATCTGACTAACTATCTTCAAGCTCATACATTTGTTCAAGTTAGCACATTTTATCTAAATTAAAACAAGGACAAACAAATACCTTTCTGGTATAAATACACAATCAGAGAGCCACAAATCCTGTCAATGAACCAGAGAGCCACAAATCCTGTCAATGAACCAGAGAGCTACAAATCCTGTCAATGAACCAGAGCACTACAAATCCTGCCAATAGACCACAGAGCTACAAATCCTGTCAATGAACCAGAGAACTACAAATCCTGCCAATGAACCAGAGCGCCACAAATCCTGCCAATGAACCAGAGTGCCACAAATCCTGCCAATGAACAGAGAGCTACGAATCCTGCCAATGAACCAGAGAGCTATAAATCCTGCCAATGAACCAGGGAGCTGTAGAAATGCCCTTTAATTTGTCTACACATGATTTGGGTTTTAAATCTCTGTATTTTTATTTTGTCATCATAAGATCTTTAATATCAAAGAATCCCCAACATATTTCCCCACAATACTTGTGTCAAGACATTTATCATAGCCCACTAACAGCTTCAATACAGATCACCTGTTTACATATTTGATTTTCTGTGCAAATTTTGGGTTTAAGATAATTTAATTGCCTAAAAGATGATGTATTTTTGTTATCATTTACTTGTGTCCTTACCCAACATATGGAGGTAGGGATGGGGAAGTTATAGTGATAACACACAATCACTAACAAATTATTTATCTACCATGATTCAGGTTGGATGAGAAGAAAATGCTTACAGGGAGATAACTCTGGTAACAACTACAAATACATCCATAGGGCATGAAAACCCCACCACACTTGCTAAAAAATGTTCTGCCTGCAAATCTGGATATGCGAGGTCAAAGGTCATACAGAAGATTAAGGCACAAATTTGAGGTTAGCTGTGATGCATCAAATATCACAATATGGTTAAGTTTGGTTAGAAAGCTGTACATGATGGTTGATGAAGACAATGTTTAATAGTTGGTCAGAAATATTCAGAAATGGGATGTTTTCCATAAATTGAGAGCAAAGTTGTCATGTTTTCACAAAGATGAGGCTGTGTATGAAGTATGATGAAGAAACCTTTATAATTAGACTGTCAGATATGAACTAACCACAAAATCTAGAAACATGATATCAAAGTCAAGAAAATTTAGCATCTCTGCCATGGTCTCACCAAAAAGTATTTATGTCTGTAACTTGATGAACTCATCATTTTCAATAGGGGTTAAACCCAACTCCATAATTGTTTGTAAGAATGTTTTCTGTCCCATTTAAGATTTGTTCACTCATACAGACATTACCAGATGAAATGCCATAAATTTTGACCTATGCATGGTGTCCACAGCAGTGAGGTTTCTTTATTGTGCCAAAGTCTGTGCAAAAGACCTTCATTTTCAAGGTCTCATCTGAGAGACCTGTGATTTTCCATTTTTACTTGTAATGCCATATATCTAGTGAAGGAACAGTCACAATCAATGTTAAATGCCTTAGGTTTGATGTGTTGATGGAGTCCAGACTCAAATCCAAAACATCCCAATGAAACGTAATAGATAAGGTAAAATAAAAAACTTCATAATGACTACAAAATGTGTTAGTGAATGAATTTCCATGAAGGTATCTTTCAATAACTCAGTCAAAAAATGAGTTAAACACAAAATCTGAAATTGTGATGTCAATGACATGTGAAAAGTCAAGGTAATATATATATATATATATATATATATATATATATATATATATATATATATATATATATATATATGGGGACATAATAGCCCCACTCTCACCAAAAACATATCTATGTATGAAGTTAACTACATTTTCTTTTGTTTATTCAGAAATGAAATACAAAAAGTGTGTGTGTGGGGGGGGGGGGGGGGGGGGGGGGGGGGGGGGGAGGGGGGGATAAAATGCAGCAAATGGAAGGCAAGATGAAAGAACAGATCACCGACATGATCAACATCACATGCCCCAGCAATGTATATAGTGGAGCATAATAATGACCAATTCAAATTTTTTTTTTTTCAATCACTAATTTTCAGTAATTATCCTGACTGTTTGATGTCTGTGTAGTTTCCTGGTCAGAGGCTATTCCTTACTGGTAAAGACAAAAGTATTCGGAGTTTGAAAATAAAAATATAAATGACATATTATCCCCCATCTGCATTCCTGCACACTGGTTACATAATAACAATAAACCATAAATCTTAAGATTTCATCTTTTCACAAAATTATCCAAATGGCTTATATCTTATCTAAATTTTTCCATCTATATTAATTCAAAACAAAGCAAAAATAAGAAGAAAAATAAAGAAGTAGGAACATCTGTCACTAGTAATTCTCCTAAGGGTGGAAGTAAATTATTGACAACTATTTCATATGAAAAAGAACAGGACCAATTGCCTTCAGCTTCTTTGCTTTTATGTAAATAAATGCTAATGCAAAATAAACCAGCTTTACGATAAGCACTGATGTAACATCTTTAAGTATTCACATCTTCCATACAATCTAAGACATTTTCACACACACACACACCCCCCTTTTTTAATCATATTAATAAACCGGTTTCGAGATGAGAGCTCTTCTGTAAAGGAGGTGCATTTAGTGGAATTTTGAATGCCAAAGTGGGACATATGGACTTACTAGTCAGTGGTGAAGATAATAAAATGTATTAAAGCGGATTCTCTTTAAACATGTAAAGTGTAGAAAATACAAAATACTATCAAAATAAATATTTTACTAAAGTGGAAATATTAAAACAATGTCATATTTGCAAGTAATATCCTGCATATGATATACAACAAAATACCTTGATATCATAAAATTTCATGTATTTAATTACTCCCTGAATATTTGTCATTTATTTAGTTTGTGCATCAGTCAAACTCACGTGATGAGACTGTATGAGAAACTTAATGAGCACATTCACTTATGCAGTGATGAATATTTGTCCCACTCCCGCAAGTAAACAAATTGTTTCCCACCTTACCATGTACAAGAGTTCTTCAAATGGAAACAACTCAGACATATCTCGAAACCGATGTATTCATTGTGCACTATAACATAAGGGAAATCCTCAAACTATATTTAGTGTTTCTAAATGTTGCAGATAATTTGGGGATTTTATTATTTGGAGGGGGAAAATTTCAAATCTTTTGGGTTTTTAGTTCCTTTTTTTAAAGAAAATACATATGAATGAAAAATTCAATCAATACTCAGACCAAAAATTTGGAACTGATAATAAATTCCACACATACTGTAGAATTTTCAACAGGGATTGTTTACATAAAAATAAAGAAAAGGTAAAGTATTTGTGGGTCATCTAAAATTTCTTCAAAATGTGCCTGACAAGAATTTACATTTTGATTCTGATTAGATCCAATATTTAACTTAATTTGAAAGTTTCCACATCTGGTCATGTAATCAGGCAACTTAAAGTCATCCCTCAAAATAGATCCTTCAAACTACATGACCTATAATGTATGACTGCAATTAAGTTAATCCATTGCAATCCATTTTGTCACCATTCAGATGGATAATTAGAAATTGGGAAGTTAATCTTAAATATCAACTACATTGCACATTAGGATACAAAATCATAGTATGTATCACCTACCCTTCCCCACACTGTGAACTTGTGTGAAGTTGATGGAATATTACTTCATATACATGAATAAACATTTTCAAAATACACCTAAAATTCCACACTGAAATCAATAATGACGCTTTGCACTGACCACCAAGAAATACTATATATTCAATTGACACATTATGCAACATGTAGACTTCACGCCCTGAAATTCTATACAGTGAAAATAACGCATCTTCACTAAGCACAAAGGAAAAAGCCTTAAAATATCCAAGTTATCAATTTCAAAACAAATCCTTACATTTTAAATAACACTCCCATGTCCAATACAGTGAATATCCTATGTACTTTTTCAAATTCAAATACCAAGAAAAAGACCTATGCAAAAACAATTAGGACTGAAAGAATAAACATGTCATCTTCAGTTCACCATCTCCACAGAAAGCAATAAAATGTTCATGCAACTTTAGGCTTTATTCGTATTTTTGATGTCAGTCACTTTGAATTAATGCCAAATTTATACAATAAAAAGACCTAGTCCTTTCGCCTAAATTGAAAATTTACTACAGGATACAGACTGCCCATCTATTGACATTTACTGCGCAATATCTTTCAGAACATTTGGAAAATGTCATTCCATGACTGCCATATTCTAAAACAGATATTATACTTAATGAGGAGAACAGGAAATATTTTTCTAGCATGCAATCTGTTGCATCATAATAAATCCAATTTCAAGCAAAGTTAGCCTGTAAGTTATGCTCTGTGTAAAACCATATGTACAATGGTGGTAAATATAAAGTAACAGTCACTTAACAATATTTAAACAATTTATTATGAAAAAAAAAAAAAAGTTACACAATCCTGGCCCTAAAATTTGAATATTGTGATGAAATGATTGAGAAGGTGATCATTCCAAAATAAAATTGTAATTTATTATTGCTTCATCAAATTTCCAGTGTCTGCAAATTATGAGTTTCATTTCAAAAGTAATGAAGCTCTTTCAGGAGATCGAAATTTTGACCTCAGTAAGAATTTGTTACAGGATCCCAGGGCTTGATTATGTTTAGCAGTTCTTCCACTATCGAGATTTCTTGTTATGATACACAACTGTGATTCCTTATAGGAAGGAGTTGTCTATATAACAACTGTGACCAAACAATAGCAAGGAGAGCTTATTGATTTATATCAGCACTGGTAGCTGTGACATCAGAGCATACGTCTGCTGCCATCACAAACTTGTGCTTGTATCAGGAAGGCCCCAAAGGGCCCAAGTCTCTCATTGAAAAACTCTGTATGCACAATCCAAATCTAACAGCATTATAAATGTGACAGAGATTTTAATACAATAGAGCGCTTCTTTGTGTAATGAATGGGATAATCTGCCGGATTCTTAAAAATTGTAATCGATCTTTTCATTCAGACTGGCTCCAGAAAGAACTGTGTCTGCAGATTGTCTACTACTGCAGTGAGGTGATTGAAATCTGTCACTTCATTCATAAAATACACTGTCTACACTACCATTTCAAATCAATAGTCACTCAAAAGTTTTCTAATTAACTTTCAAATTTAAGGTTTTCAGGATGTTGCTCAAATATTGGTATTAGATTTATTTATTTATGTATTCTTCCAGTGATTTGGAAAAACTTTTTGAGATCTTGAATTTTATAGGTTTGTCTGATGAATGATAATGCTTTATAAATACATTCATGTTAAAATCTTCAATTCCATTTTATTGCCTTCTGATCCATATAGTAGAACTCCTTTAACATTTCCTCCATTGTAAACAGCAACTAAACTTTGTAACATAGTTTGTAACATTATTATCAGACATAACAATTAATGTAGGAAATGCAAAGCAAAAGAACTAATTTCTTGGCTGAAATAATCCAATCGATGTAAAATTTAACATCCAAGTATATCCCAACCCTATATCATTTGCCCCAACGTAAACACACAATGGAAAATGAAGCTATCATGTTTAACTAGTTCAAGGGACCTTAATTGATAAAATAAATTCTCTCGAGATCAAGAGTTCAAAGGATAGACGGTTCTGGAAATCAAAGGTCTTAACTGTTATGATTCAGATTTTGATATCTTGAAATCTATATTTACAACACCCTGCATTTCTTTTGACATGTTTTCATTCATATTTTTTCATTGGCATGTCTCTATATTATCTTTAAAACAAAAAGAAAAAAATTTTCGTCAAGTTTGCCAAGTCAAAACAAAGTTTTTAAAATTTAATACATGGTGTAATATACCTTTCCAGCCATGGTTAAAATTGCATCATAGTTAAACAGCTAATTATCAATCCTAACCATGAAGCTTGGGTGTATGATACAAACTGACCAATTAACCAATTATCTACCCCCAAAAGAAGCACTGGCATTGTGTCATGGACACCTAAGTAACATAACCATGTTTGTGGCAGGCATTTACCTGTTATCCAAGTTAGGTCCAGATGGGAATATCTGATGTTATGTATACCAACATTTCAAGAACAGAAGCAATGCAGTATGTTTTATGGGACTAAAATTTCACTTCTGATATTAAAAACTTCTTGATATCACCATTTCAAAAGTTGTCATACTGAATCAATGTCTGAGTCAGCATGAAGAAACCACTGAATTCCAGATGATCTTTAAAGCACAGTTGAGAGCAAATTAATGCATTCCTAATGTTCAAAATTGTCATTATCATTTTGATTTTTATTATTTTATTGATATGCATTTTAAAAAGCACTAAATTAAAATGTGGAAAATGAGCTGTAGTGTCTCTTTAACAAATGTACAAAAATTATTATGACAGCATTCTGGACCAATGACACTTCTTATAAATTCATTTTCATGGTTCTGAAACCACATTTAAAAGAAATGTTGCAGAATCCATATCTTAAAAGTTTGGTATCGGTTTTCCTCATGGGTTTCGTGGACTGATGAACTGATGGACTAGTGATTGAAAAGGTTAAATTTCGAACCCTACTGTCTAAAAATGTATTTGCGGTAAAAAAGCCACTAGCCAAAATATAAATATTTCTAGTGAAAAATACTGTCAAAATTAGCATCAGAAAGAATCTTTTTGATTTGATGTATTTTATAATCAGTATTTTTTGCAACATGCTGAAGAACGATATTAAAAAAAAAGTTTTCTAGCACATATTTTATGATTTTTATAATATGAATTAATTTCTAATTTTCTCTACCTTATTTCTTTCATAGTTTCAATTGTTCATTGTGTGATATTGATATCTGGCATTTATAAGTGATTTTATGTATACTGTATAATTTTGATTTGCATTTTAGTATAGTGTAAAGCACTTTAGAGTATATTTAGATAAGGTGCTATATAAATGTATTATTATTATTATTATTAAAGTTAAGGTCATTACTAGTGCATACATAATAACATAATTTAGTCAGATTCATTAACAGCAGTATCTTACTTCAACTAAATCCAAACAGGAAAAATTACAATCAGAATTTTATGGTCATTACTTGGTGGATCATAATTTGGAAGCCCACATGGACTTTTTAGACACATTGGTGAGTAGGCAAGCAGTTAATGGCATCCCTGTATGGAACCTTGAAATTGTGGTAGACCATTTGTCTATAGTACACACTGCTGGGCAGCATGGGTGTCCAGATGATAGAGTACCTGAATGGTCTGGTCTGTTGCATATTTCCAAATACTTTACATTTTCAATACACTGCATGAACGTTGTAAAAACAGTTGCCTTGTTGAAACTTTCCTGGTTTATCTGATAATTATTGCATCATAACTTGGAAAGTTTAACATGTAGTAATCAATTAATTTTCATTTCAGAGCCATAAAACTTTTAATAGAAGAAAATAGTTGAATCCATACAATATTAACTGCCATGTTTACATGCAAAGAAAGATAACCAGTTCTCCAATTTCTGTTAAATGACCTCAGAAAAATTTCCATACACACATTGTTTTTATTGTGAAACGTATGGGACTTGTCAGCTAGCATTAATTATTAGCCAAAAAAATCAGATAATTTTCTCACTAATTTTACAGGCATGAATAAGATTTTTTTTTCAAATCAAGATAAAAAAAAAAAGTTGCATTGTGTTGTAAAGCAATTAAATGCTTAACTCTGTCTCATGCTTTACTAATACAAAAAAATCAAGGAAGTCCTAATAGCAAAAAGAAAAAAAACCCAGTTGTAATAATACATGATCACCTGTAAAAATCGTCACTCAGCAATCTAAAACATGGACAAGACCTTGCACCTTTCTCCTTCCTGTTGACAAGTGGTTTATATACAGTACAAGCATTCTAATCTGCTTCATATTGTAGTGAAAGAATTACAACATCCTATTTAACACCTGTATATCTATCAAATATAAACTCACCACATTTAATTTCTGTCATGAAAGCAATTGGAGCACCCAAATGGGAAAAATATCCATGCAATCCACCATACAGTCAATTCAAGATGGAAACAATTTCAAAATTGTCCTTGCATTACTCAAAATCCCTTAATTATTTAAATTAAATATGTGCTTCCCTCTGGGAAACTTTCAGTTAACCTTTTTTTAACATACTGAAAAACTTAATGTATATATCACTGTAAGTTCACCATTCATCTTTCTCATGAAATCAGTATCAAAACATTTGAAACAGAACAAGATGCCTATGGGTCTCAACAGTTGCCTGAGTCTCAAGCAATGAAAAGTTCCATCAGAAGTGTTGTATTTTTATGGTGCATTGCATGATATTGATTGACCAAAAGTCCAGTTACATTACACGGTCAGGTCATCAGCAACCTTCGTGCCAAATACTTTTGGGTCATGTGATGTTATCAAGAGAAACCAGTATCCATCAGACAGTATTGTTGTTATACTTAGTTTCTACAGTGTATGCAGATGAACCCTGAATATGAATGAAAAGTTACGAATTTATTAATGTACATGTATCTTGCTGTAAAGAAAAAAACAAAATCACCCCTTTTCAAAGTTGAGACAAAACAGATGACAGATTCAACATGTTTCACTTTACTGGGTTAAGAAAACGTAGTGTTGTTTTAATGATTGATTTATAGAAGACCATCAGTCAAAAAAATTCATCAATTTCCGACAATTGATTTGAGATTTAATAATTGATTATAATACTGCAATTGCCTTCAGTCTCTGTGGCTGAGTGGTTAGAGCATTATGCTCAAAATCACAAGGCCTCTCACCTCTAGTCAGCACAGGTTCGATTCTCACTCGCACAGATATGCGAGAAAGTTTGCCAGTTTATTTTCAGAAGGTCGGTGGTCTCTTTCTGGGTACATTGTACATGTATCTGGGTTCTCTCCTCTACCAATAAAAAACTGGATGCCACCAGATAACTGAAAAATTGTTAAGTGTGGTGGAAAACAACAATCAATCTTTTATTTTTCTCACATTTTATTTAAAAAAGAACTATTGATACCATCACATAACCTCTCATGGTTGTGTTCAGCCATTTTAACATGCTAAATGTCTGGGTTAATACAGTAAGCAGAGTTTGTTCTAAATCTGTTTAACATGAAAATTTCCACAAATATTTGAAGATGACGACACTTGTATTATTAAACTGAACAATGTGAACTGCTGAATTAATTAAGAGATTACAATTATTGGGCTTTTTTTTTTTTTTTGGAAGGGACTTGCATTTCATTTATTATGGAATTACACAAATTTATGCAACCAGGTTTTATTTCAATGATTAAATCAAAATGGTCAAGACAGAAAGCCACAGCGAAACAAAGTCAATCAACTGAATCTAGCAAATTTTGTTCACGATAAACTGTGTTTTCCTTTTGTAATCTATCAATGATAATGCAACTGAATGTTACATGTAAGATTTAATCTTTATTAGAATAGTAATGATATTGTTCTATATTTTAGTTATCTATTAAATTATTAGTCAATCATCAATAGGTTTGGGTCAACTGATGCTGCAAATTAATTATGACTTTCAACTGATTTGACATCACTACTGTTATGCTAATTGTATGGAAAAAAAATCCAGAAATAGACAAGATGTAATTTGATGAACAATATATATATAAAATGTGCAATAAGTAGGATGGAAATGGGGTGGTGGGGGGATGGAAGATAATTCAGTATCCAAATCCTATGCATCTGCAACTTATATACTAAATGTTCTGGAATAAAGAAGATTTTTACAAATATCCAAAGCATTTTCATTATGAGTCATTAAGACTTATACCCTAGTATCAAATCCCCAGACTCAGGACACCTGATTTCTAGACCTCCAGTTATTAATATGCACACCATTTGGCTGTCGAATGTCCATAAGTCAATTTTTTTTAAATAATGTGTTATTATTTGAGCTATAAATCCCCAATTCTTGTGGCATACTTCCAGATCTAGGGGAATTTCACAAATTCTGGTAGCCAGTGTCACCAGGCTAGTCGTTTATCACAAAGACTGACAATATGCAATGGTGGTGACTCGAACCACAACTTACAGGTACACACAGTCTTAAGGGATTCAAGCATCCAAGATTAATTAAAGAAAATTCAATTATTTGACTGTCATTGAGTTTCACCATTATACAAGACAAAAAATAAATACATAACAACTTTTCTGAATCATACAACACTTCTAAATACTGAGACATTTGAGGAAAAAAATATACGTATCAGTCTTTGTTGCACCCATAGGCTCTTTGAACACAAAAAACAGTTGGGCTTGTGTACATTTTGATTGAAATGGAATAAAATATTGCAAAAAATCAACATATTCTTCTAGAGAGCTTTTGAAAATTCCTAGAATAGCTATTACTTGTCAAAAACACAACCAGCCCCCAAAAATGTTTTCACTACTGCTATACAATTTCTGCCATTGTCCGGAATGGAGATTTCCAGTAACTAAAATTTGTGCATCTCCTTTTTTCTACACTTCACTGAAGGCACAGAAAATTTCTGTTGTATGCAAATTTTTTTTTAGTTTAGTCTATGGTTTTGATTTCAGCTTCACAAGGAATGCACACCATAAAGAGGAAGTATTAATTCTTCATAATAATGTCATTTGTTTGAAGATATCTTAAAACTTGACAGAATTAACCACTGTCCTCACTCAGTACCACATTCTGAAATTTATCTGGACAAAGTGGTTTTAGGATTTGAGAAAATATTACATAACTGATCATTTTGTAAACATTTTTCACTCACATTTTCCAACACAAACAATTATCTAAATATTATAAACATGCATCCATTCCCTGTTCATTATATTTTGTAAACTTACCGGGGAAGTGAGTGGTAACTCAGCGCCCCTCTCGTTTCCCCGATCCGACGTCATAAGGGCAGCTGAGTTCTCCTCTGGACTAACCTTCAGTTCCACCTGGAGAAAACAATTGTGACATGTTAATCTATAGCAATATATAAATACAATCTGCTTCAGTTTGTCAGCAATGCAATGCATGACTTTAGAAGAAGAAAATTCTCCACTTTCGTTATGATAAATTCATTTTTAAAGTATGAATTTGCTATCTTACATTTGTAAAATCTAAATTCAATGTGAGCCAAAGAGCTACCATAGTTCCCAACAAAAATGTAGTTTTGCTTCCAGCATACAGATAGCCATTCATATATATAAAAAAATAATAATAATAAATAAAAACTGCTACTACTACATATATATATATATATATATATATATATATATATATATATATATATATGGGATCAATCATCAGAATTATTCATGATGTAATTCCTTACATGCATCATTCATGCATGAACTAGACGGTGCTTCATTTCAAGTTATAGGGAAGTCCAAAGTAGACCTTGCAATGATTATTAACATACTAATTACTTAATTACCAAGGATGGTAAAACTGATTTGGAAAGGAACACATTAAATCTCTGCTTATCACCTTCAACAAACACTTTTAAAAAGTCTAAAATAATTACAAATTTTCAAGTCTAAAGGCAATAACTTTGATGAAAATAGGTTAATTGACATGAAACTATCTTGATTTGTAAGTCATCAATATGAAGAGACACACAATTTATCATAATCTACAAGCACAGTGAAAAAAAAAAAATCCAAAAACTAATTATGACAGAATGACACACAGAAATGGTGACACTACATGCCAAGACGATTTCATGGCGGGGACATACTTCTTATAATTTCTCTGAGAATATTTCTAGTTTGCACATGTATCTCCCATTCTGGAAATTTTTGTACTCTTCAGGAATTTCCAATGTCTCAATGACACATCAAATGGTCTACGAGGAAGGAAGCTTATGATGGTAACGATTGATATAGAAGAATGAGACGACCATGAAAAGGTGCCTTGAATAACTGTTTCACAGTGAACAAGAATATGTACAAGACATATCACTGAAGAATTAATTTCAATATGCCCATTTCTGTCTTGGGTCCTGCAGGAAGCAGACGAGTCCAGCAAATACATCCTCCGAGAAGGCCATTAGATGCTAAAAGTTTTAAGAATTTTCAATGGAACTGAGAAAAGTAATGATAATTTGTTCCAAGATTGGACGATCATATAAACTTAAGATAAATAACATAAAGAAAACATTCAGCAATTATTCAAGCAAATTTGTAGCAGTATTTCAAAAATTATTCTTGACATGATTTAGCAGTTAAAAATTCTTATGGAAATGTGGTCTTTTTCACATTGGAAATTAACCTTCTATCTGCCCTAGTTTAAGAAATCCAGAGGTCTGTAATACTATTCTAACATGCACTGGGTACAAATATCTTGACTTTATTCAAATAAATTTAGTCAACATGTTACATGCACCAGAACTGCTTTGTATCATTGCTCTAAAGGAGACATTAAAAAAAGACAACAGAAAGTCATTATGAACACAAGTCCTACTGCAGAACCATGCATGTCTAATTTTGTTCCAAGAAAATCACTTTGCTTTTAAACATCAGAATGTTCCTTATAAAGTTAACTCATATAGCCAATCATTCTTGTTAAGAATGTTGCAGGGGCATCTCCTGCATAAGAATACTTTCTAGTACATCATAACATTTAATGCATAAATCGTATTTATGTAAACATGTGCAGTAAAGCTTCAACATGAAGTATTAGTACAGAGTAAACATGCTTCATTCACACGGATGCAGCTTGCACATTTGCTCAATATGATACTTGGCCTGAAATACAGTGCTGTCGCAAAGCCAGGGGGATAAAAAATGACAAAGAGACAAACTCCTGAGCCTAGAGAACATAAAAAAGAATATGAAAAAAAAATGAGAGAAATAAAAAATCAGGTCCACTGGCAAAATGATAAACAATACATGTATTATGATTACATAAATTTCAACCTATATCTGTATCATTCTTTTATTTCAGGTATGTTAATTTTAGTTCGGGCAGGTGAAATTGATCGAAATACCATCCCAAAGGCTATGTATTCAATAAAGGTTTTGGTGAAGACTAGTTTGGCCAAGAAAGCTAACAAAAACGAGAATTTACTTATCTAATTCATAACTTCAATATTTCCTGCTCACCTAACGGCTTTAGCAGCTGTTGGCTTCAGAGAGGAAGGAGTCCAAACTATAATCTACCTTTCAAAGATAAATCGAAGTTGTCGTTAATTTCATTATCGTACGTATTGTTTATTCGACAACAGTTTTCTGTTTTCACACTTTTCAAATTTTTTGGTCGCGTCATTGACATTTTTGGTAGCACACTGTTGTTTCTCATGGAGGCCGCCATATTGGAAAATGGCTGACATTTCCGTCAGATTTTAACCCACTGTGATGTTTTGCATAATTTTCACGTGACAGCAATGCTTTTATCTTCTTACATTGAAATGGTATATTCAATAGAAAAATTATGCACTAAAAATGTACACAAACATGCTAAAAAAACTGTTTTTGTTCCAAAACTATTGGGATCGAACAACACAAGTTCAAAGGCGGGTCATGACGCGTTTTCTGACATATAGTTGAAATATTGCAGTTATTTTTCCATAACACTACATATACGGCACATTTCTACCTAGACTTACAGTAGTGACATACGTTTGCATGAATACTACATTAAAATTCTAAGTTTATTACGTGATGAAATACATGAAACGTATGTAACATGGCGTCGACCGTGTCACGGAAAACATGCTGTCGCAACACTGACATTCACATACACTTACTTTGGCTACGGATACCATCCAGTACTTAAAACTGTTAAAGAATCCGTCTTGAAGACCTTTCGGTGTATTTTATCCACCTTTATACCGAAAAGTTACAAAAATGCGTGCCTAAGTAACGAAATGTGGTACAAACTTGCACTATGCAGGTTGACTATCGCCACTAGTCACATGGGCCGCATACATCCAACATGGCAACCGCAATGTAAAAACACGTTACACTAGCTTTCTATCTGTGTTGCTAAAATATTGGTGGAAAATGTGTGAAATGTATATATTTGAATGTAAATATTTTTATATTGTATTTGTAATTAAAAATAATTTTGAGGGGTTATGCTTTGTGCTTTGGCGGGAGAGAGGAAGTCTTCTATGACGTAACATTTCATGGAGGCCCTTACAGGGGATTTTGCTGCATTGCGTTGTGTGCGTTATGCAATATTCTTGCCCTTTGGGCGATAATATTGCATCCGTGTATCCTCTGAACCATTTATGTTATTTGGCAAAGTACTTCAATTATTCTGCAGAATATTACAAAGTAGTTAAAAGAAACTGATATGTATTTTTTCGCTTACGATATATTAAATGAGAAAAACAAATAAGATAAACTAATTTAATATTTAGTTCTAATAAATAATATTGATATCAATGATATCTCACTGAGTATCAATTTGCAACTTGCTTCTGAACTAGGTTTCAAGAATTGCGTTCGGAATTTTTACCCCACAAGCCCCCGGTGTATTTCATGTCCTCCTTTTATGGCAACAGTACGCAATTGTCGTTCTTGACGATAGAACAGAGATGCATGTTGTATGGGAGCGGATCCTGTAATTTTTGGATATGGCTATATGACTCGTAGAGACTCGCGACTATATTTCATTAAACCAAACTTGCAGCAAATTATCGAAATCATTCTGTAAAGGTAAACCCATATTTATTCTTTTGTAAATATCTTAAAAATAAATAATGATTAAAAAAAAACAAAAACGCACCTTTTCATTAGCTTTACCATCAAAGTACTGATTACGTTTGCAAATAATTCAAACGCTGTAAAAATTATCTCTTACAGAATCAATTTGAAACGAGTTGCCAACCAAAAGTTTGAAGATAATTTTTAGGGTATGGACGAGGTATGGGGTTCCGACTAACAAACATGTCTGCAAATTTATGTGTGTTTTGAATGTTAGTTTTGATTAATTCAAAATTAATTTTCTTTTACGACATAATAAATGTTACTTTAAATTAAACGTATCATTTCCCGATAATTAAGCAAGCACGTAAAACAACCCGACGAAAATTTAGGCATACATTTTTGATAAACTTCTCGCGATTATGATTTTTTAATTATCCATTAAAAGAATAACACTTTTCTCTGATTTGAGAGTTTATTTTTCTTGTTGTCTTGCGCAAACCATGCAGCAAAATGGGTCCCTCTTAGTGTAGAATTTGTTATCTTTTTAATTAATATTACATTGTTTGTTGCCGGTACATTATGATTTATATATCATCCTGTGTCATACATTGATTTTAACCTAAACAAATCTACTACTACTAAACGCAAATTGTTTGGGCGTATTAATTAATGTTATATGGTGGCATATATTAGTATCTGCTCAGGGACTACCTGCAAGATAAATTATGCCAGTTTTGACATGCAAGAAAAAATATGTACATGATAATGTTAAACCGTCTCCAGCATCATGATTCGGGGAATTGGGTGCATGTTTATAACTTGCTTTCCCTTTTCTTCTATCTCAATATTTCACCGACAGTCCTGACATGTCACACATTGATGCCAACATGTTTCCTCGGCTTACATTTTACATTCATGTCCCGATTTCCATTCATTAAATTTATGATACCGCAACAGACCGTCTTTATCGTGAAGTTGACGTTAAAGTTGAATATCTAAAATTCACAAAGTTCAATAACTCGAAATTACATTCGATATACTTTGTGAAACGATAGACCATGTAGTATTACGTATATAGTCATAGATAACCCTCCATGAAGTACTTTAAATCACGCAAACCTACACGTTTCTTCAAGAAATACCAATCGATGGAATGTATTAAGAACATTGAGGGAAGGTAATTAATTTTGGTTTTATTCATTTTTAATTTCACATTATTTAGTACGCAGTAAACAAATTTTCACACAACTAAATGGCCTCAACCCAAAAGGTTATCATTGAAACTATAAACATATGTAGTGGGTTTAACGAGAATTTCTTCATGTCTCTTCGATTTAGTGTTATAGATAGATATGTGCGAATTATCAAACTCCTGTCCAAGATTAAAAAAAAAAATCACGGGTACTGACTATCGCAAAAACTTACTGGGTGTAATATCTAGTTGTTTTCCAGGGAGGATTTTACAGATACTTCTTATGATATATCTACTGCTGCGCATTTACAGTTAACTGTATTCAAATAGCAACTCCATAAAAAACAAAACAACAACACACAAACAAACAAAAACAAAACACACATACACACAAAACAAAAAAAACCCAAACAAACAAATATCTAAAAGTAAACCCAGCCGTATTTTCACAAAATTTCTTCTGTATGCATGTTGAAATAGTTTGTTTTTTTGTTTTTGTTTTATTTATTTATTTTTTGTTTTGTTTTGAATATTTGAAGGAAGAAATTCACAAACAGTTATTTTAACAACTAAAAAGCCTTGGTTGTAAGGTCTTTTGTAACATGGACTCCGGATTCTAAGGAAAGCAAAGCCGCAATGAGCACGGGAATCAACACGTTCGCTTCGTAACCGGGAGGTCGTGAGTTCGAGCCCCGCTAGTGGCATGGCCGAGTCAAACCTAAGACGTAAAAATAAGTAGCGATTGCTCCTTCGCCAAACGCTCGGCACTTAGAAGTGAGAATCACGGGTCTTTCGGAGATGACCTTAAAAACGGAGGTCCCGTGTCACGGTTGGCGTTGGCACGTTAAAGAACCCTCACTGCTACGGCCATGAGCGCTAAGCATAGGTCTAAATTTATGGTACTTCACCTACAGCTGGTGACGTCTCAATATGAGTGAAAAATTCTCGACGGGACGTAAAACAAACAAACAACACAAGAAATTGGACGTTAACGCTTCAGGTATATGAGAAAATGGGTAGTGTCCCGACTCCTCTAAACTTCGGATGAGTAGTAATTTTTGTATTCGTAGTTTCCTAATATTCATAGCTAGTAGTGCTCGCAGTACCAAAACGCTCTTTCAAATTACTTTCAATATATTGCAGTTTTTCGTGCAGTACCTCGTATAACAATCAATGTGACGTCTGCATCTGGGTGATTTGAAAGAAGGACAATGAAATTCTAATAATTTCAAGTTTTTGGGTAACTTGAAACTTAGCGTATTAAAAAATTTTGCACAGCAAAAGTATAAGATTGGCATTATATATACAAACAAGTGCTTAAAGATTAAACAATTTGTTGTTGTTATTTATTAATGTTATGATGTATAAAGTATAGTTAAATAACCCACAAAAGTAACCTAAAGACCTCCAAACCCTAGAGCCTCCAGCCTATCCTCGATCCGCCACTTGACATACTCTGTTCACAAACCTCGAGGTGAGATGTGCAACTATGGTCCGCCGAGTTAAATATAAAATATGATAAGTGCTCGAAACGTCTACAAAATGTGGACAGTAGCATGGAACAAACGATAAACTGTGACAGATTATGGATAGTGATGTCACGCGGGGATCCAAAGTTTGTCTGAAATCTCGGAGATAACAATGTCACCCAGTTTAGCGCTGTTGCACAAATATCAGTGGTCTGTGTTGGTTTTACATGTTGAGAAAGGAGTATGCATTGATTTAGTGTTCACAAAATCTGAACAGATTACATGTAAATACTCTCTACCATCTAGGACTTCCAATCATGTTTGGTATTGTGAAGTGGTCATCTGTGAAAACACTGTTAACAGTAGGGTTTTCACACGAAACTTCATTAAACATGGGTCTGATACATTAAGGATGGATAACACAGCTATAAATATTGTAATTAGGTATGATAATCTTAGGATAATATAAAATTTGATATTTATTTACTCAAATTAGCGGAAAACTGCAATTATCAGGCATGTAGCATCATTTTTCGAAATAAGGAAAGAAAAAAAAAAAAAGCAAGGAAAGGGGGGATATCACCTCAAGCCATGGTCCAGAGGCAGCACATATAGCTCTATCTTAGAATGGGAGAGGATCGTACATTTTCGCCATGGTTTGCAGCGATTGGAAAGGGGGGGGGGGGCAGCCAGTGGAAAAATTTAGAAAAACAAAAGGCCTATGGGCCACAATGCTTACCCACGTTACCTTGGCCCCCGTTGTTTACCTCTTTAATCCAGCGACAAGTTTTGACTCCATATTATGTCCCTAACTAGCCCCATGGGGCAATAATTTTATCAAACTTGAATCCACACAACATGGGGATGCTTCCATATCAATGACTAACATGGCCGCTCTGTTCTGGGGAAGAATTTCTTTAAAAAGACTCAAGATATTTTCCATTGTATTCAATGTAAAATTTGATCCCCTGAGTTTAACCCCATCCTAATCCAAGGGTCATGGGGGGGGGGGATAACCCTGAGAATTTCCCCAGACTTGGGAATGTTTGCAGATTGACATGATTTATTGTGGCCCTGATGCTCTTGAAATTTTTTTTTACCAATTTCCTTATATACTCAAATGTAAAACTCTGAATCCTATTGAGGCCTAACCTTGGTGAAATACATATCTACACTACATTGAAATTCTTATATATCAAGTAAAATTTTAATTCCCTATTGAAGCCATATCTACCCCCCCAACTATATCAAAGAAACTCCAATCTGCAGTACCTGAGGATGCTTGCATATTAATGATTAATCACAGACCTGCTGGACACAATATTTTAAAAACCATTCTCATATATATCGCCATGTAAAAAAATACCTGGTGAGGATGTTTGCACACACACACACATATATATAAATCCAGAAATAACTATAAAAAATCTAAAAGTAGTAGTATAATAAAAATATCACAAGGCCGATTGAGTATATTTTTGACTTTCAGGAGTAGACTGAATATTGCTTAGTTACACATATACATGTGTAAAGTAGCAATATTCAGTATACTCCTACAGAATTAAACACACATATATATATCTCAATCCATATGATTTGAACAAACTTGAAGCACTCCCAGTGGATGCTAGCATACTGATACAACTAATATTGTCCCTGCTGGTCTTGTTAAGAATTTTAAAGACAATTTCAATAAATCCCCATGCAAAACTATGATCCCCTATTGTAGTCCCACCCTACTTTAGGGGATGGGGTGTTCTATGATTTGAAAAATTTTAAGTCTCCATTCATTCAGGAAGTTCAGTGGTTCTTGAGAAGATTCTTCAAATTTTCACCATTCCTTAATTATTTTTGAAAAGGGTGCAACCCTTCATTTGAACAACTTTAAATCTCCTTCACCCCAAGATGCTTTATGGCAAGTTTGGTTGAAAATGGCTCTGGAGAAGATGTCAAATGTTATGTTTACTTGGACATACAGATTCTGCACAAAATGTGATCAGAATTTTCAGCTCAGCTGAGATAAAAAGCTTAACTTCAATTTAGCCAACTTGTTACTCATTCTCAAGACTTTCTCACTGACAATGGAATTTTCACACAAACTTGGCATTTGTTGAAACAAACATTGTTAAAAAAAAAATAATAAAAACACAATCTGTGCCATTGATATGTTTTAATAATATAGATCTATATATAGCTATGCATATATATATATTGTGAATACACATTTTTACAAGATTTGAAACATGTCAACATCCTCAGTTAAGTTATCAAACAAACTTCCCGTACCTAATTCAACATAACAGTAGCAGCTAATTAAATCCTGGACTAGTGACCAACATGTGAACATGGATTAGTGATAATTTACCCACATACATAACGAGGCAACAATGTGATGGTCTAAAAATAAAACAACCATTCTAGTATTGAAAAAGTTGAGAAAACACAGATCAAGCAAATGAAAACAAAACTAACAATTATTTTTCATTATATATATATATATATATATATATATATATATATATATATATATATATAATCCAAGCCTCCTTTTAAATGAACAGACATAGAAATAATATGAATAGCCATTAATTAATGTTCATGTAAAGAGGCAAATAATTACAACAAATAAGAGTCAATTCCTTTAAATTCCATTTTATTTTTATGTACACTGGTTCATACTGACATTCTCTATTTTCCAGAATTCTGTTTTCACTACCAAAAGCTACCAGACTGCTGATGCACACTGTACAAGATAATCTAATTATTGGTTCAACAGTCTTACAATACTAATGTACACAAACCAATGAATGTGGTTATATTAGCATTGCGTCCTTTCTTGATGAATATGAAGGAAATAATAAGAACTGTATTGTGTGAACTGCAACTGTAGAAGTCACATTCTGTGGAAACCAACTGCAACATCAATATATGTAGGCTAGTTTTAACCTATCCAAAACACTTTCAACTTTATATTTCAATTATTATATCAAAGAGTAATTCAAAGAAAGAAATACAATTTGCCCTTTTGGAAAAACAATTGTGACACTGAGGGTCAAGAATCAACAGATTTATCCTGATTTTTTTCTGTTTTATTGTTTGGCACTTAATTGAGTAGGACTTTTAAATTATGGGGGAAAAAGAGTGCACCAAAGTTCTTAAATGTAACAGTCTGTAAAATCTGAAATGGACAAAAAATTATGCCTGGTACATTTTCAGAAAAAGTACCTGTTGTCTAACCATACAGAGACAAATAATATCCAATATTCTAAAACAGAAAATACAATTTTTTTTTTTAAATATTACATGCATCTTTGAAAGCTCAAAGGCCTATAAATTGTTGCATAAATTAAAAAATACAGTTGATTAAAAATCTTGTGGCCATACAAAAATATAGAGTTGCTGTCATTCAACTCCAGCTCAAAGCAGAAGCATATTAAAAGTACGTCGATGTTTATCTACAATATACGATTTTTGCATGACATGCATAGATTCTGAGACAGAAAACATTTCCAAGTATATAGGTTACATGTCTTCATTTTGGTAAAAATATTACAAAATACCAAATACAAAGATATTTCTTCTTCTTCAGTCAAATTTTCAATCTTTTCATCATTACTTCAGACAGGGGTATAAAGTCACAAGATCGTATATGCAAGTGATGTAAATTTCTGAAACAATACAAAGGACAGCAACTTTTCTTTGTTTTGTATTTTTCACCTGGGTAAAAGGAAAAGAAATCAAAATGATCCATCACCTTTTAAGCTTTACAAAGAACCTGCTTATAATGAATTTTACTTATAATGAATGTTTGCTAATAATGAATGTTTGCTATAAGAAGACATACAATTTATATCCCAAGCATAAGTAACAACAGTTTTTTACTTCAGATTTTTACAAATTATTTACAACCCTACACATTTAATATATTCTGTTCTGGGGGGGATTTTTGTTTTTTGTGGGTTTTTTTGTTTTTGTTTTTGTTTTTTGGGTTTGTTTTTTTTTTTGGGCTTTTGTTTCTGTTTTTTCAAACCAAAACATTTAGGTCAATTTCCATTCTAAGACAATAACCAATATGTGTAGTGATACATGAACTAGTACATGGACACCCAAAGTACCAACTATGCAGGGTCAAGTAAACTAAACCTTAATTCAACTTTGTTACGATATTGTGACTCACTACACCACTATCAAACTTCTAATCAACTAATAGCCCCCCACTGCTTTCAAATTTACTGGTTCATTACTTTTTACTAGTAAATGTAGTCAAATGATATGAGTAATATTTGTAGAAATTTAAGCATCTGTGAATAAACATTACATTCCAGAGGTAATTATCCAAAAATATGTTTACTAAATATCACAGTTATTCGTATCATAATATTACAATAATGGTGATTGTCTGTTCCTACAGAAACCAGAGGTGCAAATCACAGATTTTCATTTACTTCTGACTGTCCACAATCACAGTGCAGGGTCAAATGAACTGATTTCAAGTACAAGATACATATTTATGGAGAATTTGGGAAATTCTGATACCAGCATGCCATGACAGTCCAAAGTATAGAGTGGACTGCAAAGAATATTGCAAAAAGATACCAAACATGTTTGTGACTATGCCCCTTGGCAGTGGGTAATTCCTATGAAGCCTCAATCTTGTAAAGTTCACATCTTAAGAAGACTTCATCTTGCAAAGGAAAAAGTTGTGACAAAATTGAAATTACAAAGAAAGATACAGGCCACAAACACTATTCCCTCCCATCTTCAATCTATGGGCAAAAAAGAATATTCCACATTGTGATTTTTTTTTTATACAGAGGTTTTGAAAATGGATGATATTTATGTGCAGAAACTTGCCAAACCTTCTACAGATGAAATGTTTGTGCATGATTTTCTTCATTTATCTAAGCACTAATTAGCAATAATTCAATACTGATGTGTAACAAGAAACAACCGAATCACTGACTTAAAAACTATAACTACTAACTACATTGTCAAAGCAGTTTAAGACTTCTTTAAACACTGACAACATTGAAAAAAAAAAAAAATAAAAAAAAAAAATGGTTGAGGTGAAATTTAAAACATTAAGTAACAAGGTTTTATCACAAATTGAATATACATATTACAATAACAATTTTCTATCTAAAAATTCAAAGAAAATAAATTATCCTGTGAATATTAGTGCATATCATTACTAGACATTCACATTACAATTTTTTTCATATGAAGCTATCATCATATACAATGCTGTATAATAACTTCCAGAAACAATACTTCTAACAATTATACAAGTAAATGATCTGATACTATGCAATGAATGCTAATTTTTGTTTTGGTTTTTTTTATCATTACGAAAACAACTTTTATCTTTTCAAAGGTACAGTATATAGACCACTTCTTTAACCATTCAAAATGGAGAACAATTCTAATAAGTAACAGAACATCACTTGAGCTGAAACAGAAAACAACAGTGAGACTAGATTAATGAAAACAAAGAGAAAGTTGATTTCATTCCTGAGGTTTATCATAAGAATCCTTTCCTCCTCTTGATGCTTTAACATCTTCCCTGGCAGTCCTCGGTCTCTCATTTTCCCCAGCTGTATTTAGCCTCTCATTACGAGAATTACTCTGTCTCTCTCCTCTTTGTGAAGCACTCTTTGGATAATCATCCCTTGGTCGATAATTTCTCCTGTCATTTTCTCGCCTGGCATTCTGATAATCCCCTCTTCTCCTATAACCACCCCGCTCATAACCCCCCTGATTTCTGTAGTAGAACTCACCCCCATCTTTCCTTGGACTTCTTGGACGGCCCCTATAACCACCTCCCCTGCCTCTGCCTCTTCCAGAGTACTGAGATCTCCTAGCAGCTTCGGACTCTAAACTAGGCTTTACAAGGCCATTTTCAGATGATTTCTCTCTAACACTACTTGTTTCACTGGGATTGGCTTCCATGTTGGCACTTTCTTCAATAGCAGTTTTCTTCTGTGATACATGAATACTTCTACTCGATTCATCTACAAGAAAAACCAATGGGATTTAGTAAATTTTTGGCTACATAATTATCTTTCAAAGTTTTGTCCACAAATATTTGATGGAGGTTGCACACAACTTACTGGTAATGTGATCACTGTTTGATGTTGGACTAGACTTTGTGGGTGAATGGGTTTGGTCTTTTCTTTGTCCCTCAAATTTCATATAACCCTAGTAAGAAATGGAAAAAAAACCCTTAAAACTTAAACTGTAGAGTACTTGTATCACACTTTAAATATAATTCTTAGTGTTTCATTCATTAAGTGAGAAATCAGAGGCTCATAGACTGCAACACTCACCTGAGTCACCTTGTTCATACCAAGATAGACTCTTTTTAGGATACTATGAATGTAAATCTTTTAAACCTTATTATGGACCCACCCTGGCTCCCTGGTCATGGATTGAATAGATATACACTTCACAACGACACTTTCACATTTTGAGTCTTCTGTTTGCAACAGGAAACCCTCTTATCATTCCATTGTCTCCTTTTCTTATTTTTGTTGTAATTTTTTCTCTCTCTGAATTTGTATGAATGATTTTGCAGAGATGATTGATAAAATTTCTTGAAGCTTTAAGGGGTGATAGACTATACAAATATCTCTATAGACATCATTAGTGTTTGTCATTGCTACTTCTGGTCTCAATTTGTCCAATATCTATTTTCAGGGAATCTTATTTTTTCCCCACATATAAACTCAGGGGGCAACTGAAAATTGAATCATGAACTTTCAGGCCACCATATACTGTTGTACTCAGCAGAAATGCTACATGGCAACTTCAGGGGGAAAAAAATAAAAAATAAGATGATTTCCTCATTTTCATTTTTTCACTATCGGATTAATGAATTTCCTTGAACATTTTAATAATGTTAGAGGGCATCAAAATTTTTTACAACTTTTGATTTGTTTTAGCACATATACACTTGTGGTTCTTCAGAAGAAGAGATTCAAAGATCTTTCCTATAAATATTTTTTGTAAAATGTAAAACTCCTGCTGGAATCCTGTCCCAACTCCAATGATATGATCACCTTTCATATGAA
This sequence comes from Ostrea denselamellosa, assembly GCA_024699665.1. Lineage (NCBI taxonomy): Eukaryota > Metazoa > Mollusca > Bivalvia > Ostreida > Ostreidae > Ostrea > Ostrea denselamellosa. The sequence continues at coordinate 10,098,939 of JAMZEH010000042.1, forward strand.
CTTGAATCCTCTTTACCTAAGGATACTTTGTACCTAGTTTGGTTGGAACTGGAATTGGTCAAACATTTCTGGAGAAGTTACTGTGAAAACTTAAAGACAGCAGATGATGATGGACAAATTTTGATCAGAAAAGCTTGCTTGGCTCAAGGACTGAAAATTCTGGTTAAAAATTGTTTTTTAAGTGATTTAATACCTGTATCTGTAATGAACCTTTCAGCCTCCTTTGGAGTTCTGCCATTTCATGAGCTTCATTGGCACCCATGTTTTCCTGTCCCACTTCATGTCCCAAATCTGCATAGCATAACAAGTCATCATAACATATATTTAGTTTAGTTTATAAAGAAGTTATTCAACACAAAAATGGAATAGACAGTGGACAGCACGTTATAAGAGAAAAAATGTCCTTTCTGTGTGAACTTACAAAGTTATCATACAACAAGAGTACGCATATAATTATATACTGTATCATGGAAAATTCTGAATAGTGAAAGGAATGCATTCTACGAAGCAAAAGAGGGGGGGAGGGGGGAGAGAGAGAGAGAGAGAGAGAGAGAGAGAGAGAGAGAGAGAGAGAGAGAGAGAGAGAGTTAGTTGGGATAAAATATCTAGACAATAAAAGATATAAATCATACAGATTTTATGTTGTATGTTTAAGAGATCTGAATACTAGTAATGAAATAGTCTATTCAAAGTGCTTGATTAGGTGCTTATGTACATATAGCATCAAAAATTGTTTTAATTAACATCTACTCACAAATAAATGAACTGATATTCATAAATGTATCTGTAGAGTTTCTTGGGTTACAATTTTGATTTGATAGTGTGTAAGGCTAAATAACCTCATATAATTGAAATTTTCATTTGACCAATGACAAAAAGATTGTCATGGATCAGTCCCCTTCCCCACCCCCCTCCCATCAAAAACTCCTAATACTCTGTAGAAGAATTTTTCATATTTTGAAAGATATGCCTCTGATTCAAATTTTCATAGTGTTACATTCTTAAATGTCTAGTGGGTATACACCTTGGAAGTCAAGATAAATTACCAACCAGAGATCAGTAATAACAGAATACTAACGTTATAGAATGGTTCAAATCATGTTGGAGACTTTTACATTAATTTTATCTTTTTACTTCACAAAATCTAAATTTTCAGACCTCTTCCCCTCCAAGACTAACATGGATGACCTATATTTACTTTGGGTGTATGAATTCATTATTTGAGTGACAAGTCGAGCAAGGGTTTATTACCTTAAAACATCTTTCAGCTTCTTAATCATTTGCTTCACAAATTTAAGAACACCATTTGTCATCATGCAGTAAAAACAATTTCAGAACTTACCACTCCAAACCAAACTCACTTGGGGATTTTTTAATATACAAGTGTATTCATAATAATGTTATTTTAAAGCAGTTATACTTCCTCCAGCAATTGACAGGGGCACTTTAATTTGCTTTAAATAGTGCCTATATGCACTTGCTGCTTTGTACTCATATTGTTCTCTCTCTCTCTCTCTCTCTCTCTCTCTCTCTCTTACTGACCAACAACTGGTGTTGGATTGTTGAGAGATGAAGTTAGACTATCCACCTCTTCTGGTCCACTACTGGCCACAGAACTGATAGATGGACGGCGAGCAGAGTATGAACATTTGACAGGTACAACTGAAAGGGAGAACTAATTGCCTTCATAAAATGCTGAAACTTGAAAATCTACAGATTATAAACGAAATATTATTCATATACATTGATAAGATTTTGCATGCCTTAGCATAATCTGATATTTCTTGAATCATTACTTCCTAACCAAGTTTTTAAAATCCTGCAAGTAATTGAAAATAATAACAGCAGACTGTAAAGTTCTTACCTTCTCCAAATTGACAAATTTCCTGTAATGAGATAAAAAACAAAGAAATCATCATTCAATACTAATACAAGTATTAAAGGGAAAATATATATGCACATAAATTTCTTACTTAGGTATATTTTTGAGGAACCTCTAAAAACATTGTTTGCATGCTCTATATCAACCCAGCATTTAAAATATGGATAGAAGGTAATTGGGATTTTTTTTTTTCAAAGAAATTTTTTTAACAATAATAAACTTTCAAACAAAATTTACTGATCACAGCACTGTTTTATGGCTTGTTGTTAACATCAGCCATATTCAATTTAATGTCAGTTATCAAGATGCTTCTCATTAGGTGGTCTTATATCAGACAATTTTGTAAATGATTAAGTAGTAGCAGATGTAAAATTAATACTGGTGTTGATGGGATGAGAAGATTCTGGAATGTAAAAAAAAAAGAAAAAAAAAAAGAAAAAGAAATTACTGTTTCTTGGAGGCTAAAAATAAGTTTTCAGTCGTGCTGTATTTGTCGGTTGGGAGAGGGCAAACAGATAATTTCTTAAAGGTGGCCTTAGTGATCTTGCTCTGTGAAAATGGAAAGCACATACTGATTTAAAGAATTCTATTCTAATGTTAAGTTTTATGTAACACTTTACCTCTTTAAGATGATCTGAATCATACAAAAATCTGGTTGTCCTACTTAAATCCTCATCAATTTTTCTTTCACCTATGAAATGCTACAAAATAAAATAGCCATTATTTCATGTATTATGAACACAGTTGCATTAAATTTCAGGTAAATCTTTCATTAATTTCATACAAACCTTAATTTCGGAACGAAGTTCAGATAATTCTTGTTCATTCATATTGTCTGATCTGTCTACTTTTGTTTTCAGTTCAATTGCTCTTTTCTGTCTCATTGCAAATATATCATCTGAAATTAACATATATATATATACACACACACATACACACACATTGATCCTAAGAGTCGGATCACATCAAGTTGACAGGTGTGGATCATCAGATAATATGAGACATGAAGCATTTTCAGGAGGAATAAAGCAGCTCTCTGAACATTTACTAGGACCCTCTCTGCCAACAACAAACCTTCTACTGATTTTAATGTCTGCCATTTACTTAAATATGCTACTTAGATTTCATACTGTTGTGTAGTACATTTGTACTTGAATGATACATGTGATTTAGACAAGATTGTAGACCTTCCATTAGAACAATGTTATGGAGAATTAAATAGAAAGGTGATGTAATACCTGTTTACTGACAACAGAATTCTCTAGAAGTTGTTTTGGTATAATATACTATAACATTTGTGGTAATATGCACTCTACCGAATTACATTGGATTTACATTACTGGGGACCAAACTGGACTTAATGGTTGATTTCTACATCTTATAATATTCTAATATGCAAATTCAACTTGGCTGTAATCAAACATGGAACACTAATTTGTGAATTTAATGTAAGTTAGGAATTTTTCATGAATATGTTTTTCTGTAATAATTCTAAATAAATTGTTAAATCTTTGAATTGTTTGTGATTGATTTCTTCTGGTCTCCGGTTAATTCTGATTCATAATAATACAGTCCCAAAAAAATAAATAATATATGAAAAAATAAAGCTTTGAAACCAACCAACAAACAAAACAACAGCAATAAAAACAAAAACAAAAAACAACCTAAATAACACAAATAATAATAAGAAAAGCAAACCGAACCATAATCTCACACTCTAGTATCAGTTTGTTTAAATGATTGCTGACTATGATGGGATTTAAAACTTCTGTTAAAGCATTTAACTTGGAAAATTTTATTTTCATTAAGACCACCAACATAACTTACTTGCTGCTAGTTTCACTTGATCCATCTCTAAAGATAAGTCTGCTTCTCTGCTGTTTAAACTACAAGAAATACAAATTCTAGAAAGATTCCACAAAAAAAATTATTTGTGTAAAGTAACAGATTTTTAAAACATTTAAGGCATGAAAAGTAGTTGAAATATAATCTTTGACACTGTCCCTTTAACTCCTTTGGAAACACTATATATACAAGAACAAATTGTGTACTGTGTACCATTTATCTACCCCAGATCATATGGAGCAGTTTATAAATCCTATATATCCACAAGTACATGTATATACATGACACATCATCCAGAGGTCAATTTGGGACTGTAAACCAACTTTTATTCGCATGTGAGAAATTTTGTTGCCACAAATATTTCTTGCCACAACCCTGTCCATTAATGTCTCTTGTATTTGTTTCAGACAATCTCAGTCATGAAATTTAGTCATTGAAGAAACCTACTTCATTTAAAGCACAAATAAAATCAAACCAAAAAAACCCCCAAAAAACCATGTTCAGTTATTCAGTCAATTTACTTGTTTGTTAGTTATTTTTTTTTTGGGGGGGGGGGGGGGGGTTGGGTTAAATAAGCTTTGTCAAAATGTAAAATTTATGGCAATGCAATGTGAAATGCACTCTTTACACCAATGCAAATCATATTTATCTCTTTGTGCAAACATAACAAAAAAAAGTTTAATACAAGAGGTCTTTATGCTTAAATGCTCACATAAGTAGTTGTTTAAAGCAATTTACAAATCATCTGATGATTTCTTAAAGGGATGGACAAAATTTCTTCCCCTGTCCCTCTTCAGCTGCATATAACACAAAACAATATATGGTTTACGGGTAGGAATTTTAATTGTTTTCAAAGTTTTGGACCATTTCCAACAGGGCAAAAATATATGCTTCTGGGATGACGACCTCAATAGCATCAGGATATTGGAACATCCTCCTCCCTTCCCCTAGCATGACAGATTAGACAAGTTTCACAAAATATGTAATTTCAGTTTCAACGGGCTTCATTCAAGATGCAGCTTGACAAGGTCAAAATTATGCAAATGCACAAAATATTGACAATGCAAAGATGTTCATAATATTGTTTGTTAATTTGTCAATGTTGAACACAAAATAAAACTGACATATGTAATATGTTTGAAACATGCAAGTACGATGTCAAGAGGTGACAATGCAGAGAATCTCACCTTGTCCTCATTTCATCAAACACTGACTTGATTCTTTTGTAGGTTTTATCAACTTCTTCATTTAGAATCATACGAAATCTTTCTAATGCAACAGTCTGCCTGTGCAAGTCCTTCACAGACTTTTCTAATCCTAAAAACAAATCATTAAGCAGTTTCATACAGAATGTTAAACTAACACCAGAAGAAATAAAATTCAATCCAGGCAAAAAAAAAATATCTTCTCTTTGCAAAGCATTTGCTTACATTATACATCTTTAATTTCAGTACTGTCAGAATCAATACCAACAAATTTCTCATGTCTCTATTAGTCCTGCTTCTAAAGTTATACAAATGATCAGTGAAAGTTCAAGGTCTTGGGAGTCACTTGATCTTGATCATAGTTTGTAAGTTCTAACATCCTCTCATCATTTCTGAAGAGATGATTCCTTGCCTCTATCACATCTGTTTCTGAAGTTATATCAGTTTTTATGTTCAAGGTAAGAAGTCATATTCACTAAGGTAAATTAACCCATTGTCACAAGCCACAGCTGAAATCAGTGTGAAAATTTTCTTGTTTCTCATAAATATGCATGATGAAAATGACGTAATTTGTTGATTAATAGAATTCATGCTTAGCCTAAAATTGAAAATCTGGTATAGCGCAGCTGTGTTTAACTTATAATGGTCGATGCCATGTAAACTTGTGTTTTATGCAAGAAAGCTAACATGAAATCATACACCTCAACACATCTGTTTGTGTCTTTTTTTTGTTAACTGTTCAATGTCTGTATACATATGGGTTCTACTTTGGTTAGTGAAGAAGTGGAAGAGCAAGAGTTCCATTGGTCAAGAGTAATTTGCTTGCATTCTGTAAACAGATCTCCAACTAACCTGTGCTTGGAAGCTCAGCAATTGGCCAAATTGAGTCATGAATATTTATGAGAAACAAGAAAATTTTCAGGCAGAGAGCCACAGGTAAAAAGGGAAAGGAGCATACACTTCAGCTGTGGCTTGCAATGATGCACTTGACCATGATACTAGTTTGTAGGTCACAACATCCCTTTATCACATCTATTTCATGTCTCTATCAGTCCCAGTTTGAAGTAAAACAAGTTGGGTTTTTTAAAATCAAGGTCAAAGGTCAAGATCCTGGAGATATTAGTTTGTAGGTCACAACATCCTTATAACATTTCTGAAAATTACATGTCTCTATCAGTCCTGGTTCTACATAATACAAGTTTTTATAATCAAGGTCACACAAATCATTTGACCTTGATATTTTTTATTTGTAGGTCTTATCATCCTCTCATCATTTCTGTAGATCCCATATTACTATCAGACCTGGTTTTGAAGTTACATCAGTTTTTATGTTCATGGTCAGAGGTAAAGGTCACTGAAGTCCCTTGACCTTGATACTAGTTTGTAGACCCTGTCATTCTCTTCTCATTTCTGAAGACACCAGGACTCTATCATATCTGTCATTTAGATACCCCCTAAAATGTACCCTAATCCCCTTCAATTTGAAAACAAAAACATTTTTGTATAACTAGATATATTGGCCTATCATATCCTTGAGTATCTAATACTTTCATCAACGGGTTACGGAGATGGCTGTGGTCATTTTAAGCGTAAGAATGAAGAAGATGAATAATAAGAACCAAGCAAAAACAGTAAGTCTCCAAACTTCTGAAGCAATAACAAATGAGAAATCATCTTTACAGAAGTCTAAGCTTACCTGCATGTGCTTTATAGTGTGTTGGTTTATGTTCAGATTGAGATGTATTACTTTTTTCACTGACAGTCCTCTGTCTATGGGAATGTGAACCTGGAATGATTATTAAGAAAATTGTGAACTTTTTGTTCTTGCATGTAAAAAAGATACATCATTCTTTTACTCCTAAAAGGGATAACTACATAGTTATGAACAAGACTGTAATTGTAATTCAGTAGATTTACATAGCGCTCTACTGACCTGCGTCTTCTAAAGCGCTTTACAGATAATCTAATAAAATATATGTGAACATACGTTATACCTATGAATAGAAGAAAATTTAAAATTTAGCGCCTTATGTAATGAAATGATTAACATGCATAATAACATATAAAACAATTTAAAACAACCCTTAGGAATAATTAAATACATATAAAGGATATGATCATAATACTAAACTACAGGTTTGTTTTGGGTTGGTTTTTTTAAGTAGTTCATTTGAGTAAAACAATCACAAATTAAAAGCTAATCTAAAAAGATACGTTTTGAGATTAACTTTAAAACTTGACAGTGAAGTACACTATCCGAGTTTAAAAGGCAAAGATTTGTGAAGAAAAATGTCAAAAACTGTGACAATGTTTACCTTCACTTTACACACAGCTCTGACCATGACCTCTAGGTTTTATCTTGCATAATTTACAAGCTCTAACCAAGATCTGGTAAAAACTGCAGATAGACCAAAAACAATACCCTCCCCCCTTTACTCTCACTGATCTAAATGTAATATAGATCTTCAATACATGAAAATGACAAATCAAGTGACCACTAAATTGTAAAAACACCACTGGTTAACAATTTGAAATTGATGGATTGTGTTTTGCTACAAAATTCATACACAACTTTATCAATTGCTGATTTAAAGGCAACATAATATTCTTTCCCTTCCTCACCAGATTGTGTTCGTTGTCGGCTATGAGGATGGCTGTGTGGCGGTCGCTGTGGCTGAGGGGTAGAAGTGGGTCTATGAGATTGTGACGATGATGCTGGGGGTGAGTTTCGAGATGAGGGTTGCTGCCTTTGAGGCTGGGGTGATTGCTGTTTTGATGGTGATGAATTCACAGATGATGCATTGTTGTTAGAGTTTGGTGAAGACCTGCTAGCTGCCTGTACACCTGGTACTGAAGCCTGCTCAACTCCAGTTGAGTCAGTGTCTCTGTTACATAATTTTGAGGACTCTGTTTCTATAAATAGGAATTATGGATTTACTCATCCTTCTTTAATCAGAATGACTGAATGGTTGAGTAGATAATCTTATTTACAGATATTATACAAATTCTGTCTTTAAATCCAAGAGATGTAAGATTTGAGGAAGATATCTGGAAGACAATTCAAGAACAGTGTATATACTTGCATATATGTTTTGGGAGTAAAAGATCTATTTCTGACTTATATGCACACATTACTGCCAGCAATTTTTTCTTGCTGCATAAGTTGCAACATTTGAATGTATCAAAGTGTTAATGTCAGTCTAATCAGAAACAAGTCAACAAGGGTAACAGTCTAAATAACAATACAGCACTGAGTACTTTTCACTGTGATGTTATTAATGAATATATATTTAATTGTGTTATTTGAAATCAATATACAGTATTTTTTGTACAAACATATTGTGAAGAATGAGTCCCATTTCTAATATAAAGTTGATGTATGTATATGTTTTTGTTGTTACTTTTATTTTTACAGTTACAAAAGTCATTTACTCAAATGAGAAATAGAAAGTCAAAGCACATCTAAAATGCAACCAGAAAGGGATTCAATATTACTATATACCACAAAACATCCCTTTGCAATTTAGAAAGATATCGAAGAAGCAAACAATGGATTGTTTTTTGTTGGGTTTTTTAAACTTGAAGGAGACTGTAATGTGGAGGTTCACCTTTATGCAATCCAGATACTGATTAATGACTCAAACTGTCAATTTATTCATAACAGAGTACATGAATGTCTTTAATGATTCCAACTAAATTAAAAATGCATGTCCATGTAATGTGTTCTTTACTTGAATGAAGTATGAAATCATTATTGGACAAGTAAAACCACTTTAGGGACAAGTGGTCACTATGTCTGACTTGTCCCAAGGAATGAGTTGTTGTCAAGTTTTTTTTTTCACACCCTGGAATCTGAAGGAAATCTAAATTAATTTGTTTACTATGAAGACCTTTAAATGTTTTAAGTTTTATAAACAAAATGAACTATTACCATTTACTTTAAATAAAGTGTAAAATTATGACTTGGAACATCACTGAAATAAAAAACACCCACAGCAAGGAGAAAATAAAATTATAGTTTGTTTGAAATTGCTGCCCACCTCATTAACATTATTCCCTCTGAAATTTTTTTATCTATCTATTCATAATGTTCCATCGGTTAGAAAGTTTGTAATTTTCGTCATTGACAAGCAGCAGCTGCCAAAATGTCGCACTGATGTGTAAAGTTCCATCCCTTTGTGTGTTGCATAGATATGTGGTGAAAGTCAGCAATAGAATTTACAGTTTTGATATTCAAAACATGTGGAAAGAGATCTTCACAATAGCGTGCAAATTATTGATAAGAACAGTCACCTTTGTCAAAGTTTGGAGTACTTAATCGTAAAATTTTGAACAGTCATTTTTATCACCTTTCTGTTGGATTGTTGGTTTCAAAAATGAAAGGGAAAAAATCTGAAAATATGTACACCATTTTATATTGTGATTTTTATTATTAATTTTAAACTTCAATGATGGTTCTACAGTGTTTAACAGCCCACCCAACTTCAATGAAAAATAAATAAATAAATAAATTCCCTCCTGAGTCTGACCTCCAACCCCACGGCAGCAATTCCAAACAAACATTTTTTTTAAAGGATGGCCCAAGTTGAAATCCAAGTGAATTTCTTTAATTTTCAGACCAAGTTTCCCGTTTTAGAAATAAATATTCCAGACCTTACAGTTAAAGGATAATTTTATCCTAATGCATGTATTGTGAATATAATTCAGTATCTCACCAGTAACTATGACACCATTCGGTATACTGTCCTTGACGGTGATACCATTAGTTAAGTGTAAGGAGCTGGAGGTCTCTTTCTTGGGGGACTGTGACTCCCCATCTTCACTTGCTGTTACAGATGAAGCCTTCTTTTTGTTCTTCTTCTTCTTGTTTGGGGTCTGGAGAGAAGACAATTGAAATACAGTTGAACTTCAGAATATTTAACACAGATATCCTGATTACATTGGACGTGTTGAAGTGAGTTGGAAGTCCTAACTATATTTTCTTTATGTATTTTAATCTCTCAAACCTTCAAACATCTTAAAAGATTTTTCTTGGCACCATAGAGTTGAGATAACAAGGTTTGACTGTTGATGCATCAAAATAAACACAACACATAAGTTACAACTAATCAAGTGTTTTCCCCATGTCACTATAGAGTGCATATTCACTGTATGGAAGCTATTCAATGTAAGGAAGCTATTCACTGTATGGAAGCTATTCATTGTATGGAAGCTTTGTATGGTCACTAAATCTCCACTTTTATGACAGTATTCATATGCTTCCTCAAGTTAAATCTTAAAGGAGCATAACCATGACCATGACTTAAGCTAAAAATTTTCAAATTTTAGTTTTCCATTTCTAATGTTTACAATGCTTAACTAAGGTATTTCTGATGGTCAGCAAAAGTTTGATTGATTGTTACGGTTTTATGTCATTTTGGCAATATTTCAACATGGCCCTCCAGTAAGCCCAACTCTTTTTCGAAAATCAGGAAAACAACCTTTTGTGTATCAAGGGAGTTGTGATCCTTGACACAGGGCACTCTTTAATGTCCCATCTGATGGTCATAAAAGTTAAAAATGTGTAAACAGGATAAAATACATATCATTTTGTAAATATAAACAGTTATATTATAAAAGTATTTAAATTTTCTGTAAAAATTGCATTCTTGTAAAGATTGCATAATAATATGACTGTCAATATTTGTAAAAAGTCCTTGCATTGATTGCACATTATTAAAAAGTCTATTTCATATGGGCATAAAATCACTATATTCTAAAAGAATGTGATGAATAGGTAATGGACAGTCACCAGATATATATTCAGGTTGAAGTTCCTGTTACACAGTTTGTTTACTTTGTTTTGAATAAAGTTTACTTGTGTCACAGAAATCCCAAAATATTTCCCAGAGAATTTACATATAGTTTTTTGATTTATTTTAAATATGTGTAAGGAATTTTAAAGTGTATAATATCATTCTGAAGTGTATTCTTTGCCACTTTGTCTGCTTTATTGTTGCCATGGATACCAATATGACTTGGAATCCAGCAGAACTCAACTATTTTATCTTGTTTAGTTTGAAGATAGTACTGGTTTCAATTGTCTGAAATGTATGGATGATCAATATTCATGTTGTTTATCGACAAGATAGGGTTGTTTGTTTGTTTTACGTCCCGTCAAGAATTTTTAACTCATATTGAGACGTCACCAGCTGTAGGTGAAGTAACACAAACTTAGACCTATGCTTAGCGCTCAGGGCCCTAGCAGTGAGGGTTCTTTAACGTGCCAATGCCTACTGTGACACGGGGCCTCCGTTTTTAAGGTCATATCCGAAAGACCTGTGATTCTCACTTCTAAATGCCAAGTGTTTGGCAAAGGAGCAATCACTACCTATTTTTCGTCTTAGGTTTGACGCGGCCATGGCACGAGCGGGGCTCGAACTCACGATCTCCCAGTTACAAAGCAAACGCTCTAACCACTGAGCTACCGCGACCGGTCTACAAGATAGGGAGTATGAGAATATAGTAAATGTTTGTCATTAGAGAGTTTAATGTACTCCAATAGAAGTTGGACAGCCTTTGCTTCAGCAGTATAAATTGTTGCTTCATTCAGGAGTTGTGGAGAGAAAACTTCATTTGTGATCACTGCAGCAGCAGCAACTTTATTTTGGTCTTTTAAACCATCTGTATAAATATCAATAAAAGAATGTTTGGATTGTTTTATTGGATAATTTGAAAATTTCTATTCAAATCATGACCATGCCCCTTTAATTTACATGTAATTAGGAAAGCTGATACAATAAAAATCAACTGTCATTAAAATTTGGGAAATAAATTATACAGACTTTATCAATTCCACAGCAAGAGTACTACAAACAGTACATAATATGCCAGTGAGAAGGTTATATAAGGTGTAATTATTATACGATATTTGTTTTGTGACATTCATTAGCAAACATGGCACTAGGTTTTCCCATTAAGTGATACTACAACCTTGACATTTGACCTTGAAGAACAACAGGTGTCCTTCACTTGGTATGAGGAGTGTGTGTATGATCCTTGCTCCAATAGTACAGTCTGTATCCTGCCTAAAGATTTTCCTATTAAATGAATGACTTCGACCTTGAAAAACAATAGGCATCTTCCTCTCATCATGGTGATCAAGTTGTAAAAAGTACCGGTGTACAATGATACCAAGTTGCTAGTTGTAAAATCTTGAAGCTTACTGTTCACTTTGCATTTTGTCTACAAGGTCCAGACCGACAGTCAATGCCACACTGTAATATGCCCCCGTCTTTGATGGGCATATTAAAACAAATAATGAGGTACACTTTCCATTGTATCCAGGCTAATTCCTCATATTTGTACTGAAATTCAATGCTGTAACAAGACACTTGAATCTCCCAAAACTTCCCTATATATTTTCAGGAATCACTAGTAGTTATTTTTGTGTATAGAGTTTTAAACCCCATGATATAGATTTTTTTCTCTCTCGAGATATTTTATGTATCCAATAATCTGAAGTGCTCTGATCAAATAATATGACACAACATATATACATGATGACTGATCCATATATATTATGTAGAGGAATATTGAAGAAACAGCAAGAAATATTTTTCTTCTTCTCCCACTTGTTTCCAATGGGAGTTTTTACCTTCATTATTTATATGCCAAGGTATATTGGTAACCGGATACACTAACTTGGTTTCCAAAATCAATAGAGTCTATCCAAGAAAGAATTCAATTATAACATCATGAATACAATAACGAATATACCATTCATCTTTCATTTATCATATATTCCATTGTACACTGATATGCAGCTAAATCTACTTGTAAGAGCATTGATCATACCTTATTTCCAGACCAGTGCCACTCTGTTAAAGCTTTCTTTGCTCCATCTGCAAAGCACATAAAACTATACCTTATAGCATCAACATCTCAACATTGGAGAGTATCTCTTGAGAATCTTACAGAAATTGGAAAACTGGGCAATGAAATATTACATAAGAATTTGCTATTTATTTGAATATGCTCATTTTTTAACAGTTTGTTACTTTAGCTTGTACTGAAAATACACTACATATATGCATGTATACACAGAAATCAATTTCAGACTCAACTAGGAAAGCCTGATAGCTGTTTCCAATTATATAATCAATATCAATGCACACAAGGAAACTTATCCAGGGTTCTTAAAAGATACTCAAATGTCATTTTTAAATGGCAAGATGGGGAAAGACTAGATGTATTATTATTGAGGGCAAAATAAAGGTTCTTCTTTTTCTTTTTACAAAACAATGTACAAAGTGGGTGTATCTGAAAGTTGTTAGACTTATAAACTTTAAGGCTGTAAAATAACACGACCTTTGATCATTTGCAAAACCCAATATTCAAGGCTAGGTTCTGATTATTTTCACATTTTCTGAAGCAAATTCACCATTGATTCATGAAATTTCATTGTAATCATGTTTTACTGTATTAAGGATTCCCCAACAATCTCTAAAAACAGTACCTAATTTCTTGAAGTTGATAGTTAAATTCAAAGTAAAGCAACAGGTATGCTTACTATCAGCAGAAATTAAATCAGAAATGTTTATTTTTATCAATCTTACACTTTGGTTATTTATTCTTCACCAACAATTGAAAAAAATAAAATCAAAGGCCTCCAGGGCATCAGAGCCGACTCATCCACAATTTTGTACATGATACCATCTTACGAGCTTTAATTCTGAATCTTGAGATTAAAGACCTTATCTGTGGAATGCCAAGGTCACAAACTAGGAACATGACAGACAGACAAATCCTGTGATAAACACAAATTGCTCATTGAACTAGTTCAAACACAGGAACTATGGTTCAAAGTTCCAACTACCAAGATCAAACAATCCATGGTACCCAACACATCGGCATTACTGATTAATTTCTGGTACATGCCAAATATCAAAAGTCTAATGCAAAAGATAAAAAAAAAGTAACAGCCCAGACACAATTTGTAGTTGGTATCAATACAATTCATTCTCTTGAAGTCTTCAAATAACTTGTTCCTTTGTCTTATTTACATGAAGTATTCCCACAGAAATGAACTACGTGCATATGTAATTGATGTTAAGTCGATCATTGAATATAAATGTATTTACAAAAAGCAGTATGAAAATTGTTAATTCAATTCAGATATATATCATCAGAAGTTTGTTAGAATATTAGTTCAAGAATCACCATAATATTCATTTTCATGGAAAGTTAAATGCAATATATTTCAAGGAATTTGAAGTCTGCAGTCCTCATCCTCAGTCCCTATCCTAACCCCCTATGTATATTAATGCACGATTAATATTATTTCGATCGATTGCATAGGTGTTTGGCTAAAAATTAAAAATACCATACAAAACTAAGTTCTTTACAAACAATGTGTTTATTCCATTGACATTACTTGGAAATTTTATGTGCAAGGCAATGAATTCATAAAAAATTAACTGCCAGTCAAACTATTTTCAGTTGCGTATGAGGAGAGTAGTGAAGAGGACAATCCACAATGCCAAGGACTCATCTCACTATTAGAGTTGACTCAAAAAACAAGCAAATTTCTTTGGAGTCAATCAGTTTGAAAATACAATATGTACAATCTACTTTTTTACACATGCATGTAATTTGCACCACTTGTCATTGACACCTAATGTATACATGAGCAAACAATTAAAGGCCTGAAGGGCCACAAAGGCATTGAGTATCATATACATTATAGGGTTCTCAATAAATTCAGAGGGCAGGTAAATTAGAGAAAGTAAGAGAAGAAATGTTTGAGTGCCACAGGAGACATTTTCTCATGTTTAAGTACATAAATAAAGCATTACAATCATTTGTAAAATGTCAGCAAACTGTTTCTATTTCCATACAAAGAAATAGAGTAGAGAGTTTGGGCTGAAGTTGCTTAAGTTCATACAAGTACCCTCGTCTTGTTAGATAATATTCCCTCAAGACTAGTTACTTTACAAAGGCTCTAATAAATTGAAATTGCAGACGAAAAATGCTGAAAAGAATATAACTGCTTCAGAGTGAGACTACTTGCTTATAGAAGTTGGATCTTCTGTTCATGTATGATGTAACAATTATATGGTATTAACTCTCTGTTTTCAATAATGTCTAGCAATTCAAAAGTTCAACATGATATGTAAAAAGGTTATTGGAATTATGAACAAGATTCAATTCCCAATGAATGCTACCTAGCCTGGGTTTCTTCGCAAAATAACCTTTTGTCAAGATGCACAAGCTACTTTCATTTTGTTTAATTGAGACTCGCGATCAGGATTACCGAAAACAAAACTGGAAATAGTCTTTGTGTTTTTGGAATAGGAACCGAACCGTGACAATGCTCAATCCAATTTAGTATATATCTGTTTCTACTGATCTGAAATAAGGATTCTTGGTGAAACTATGAGACTATAGATATAAATGAAAACCAAATTTGAGCAGGTTATTTTGTAAGTTCTTTGAAGTATAAAATGATATTGTGCGACACAAATTTCGCGGGAAAATCTGTTTCGTAGTAAATCCATCCACAAATAATGAACTTTTCTTGCCAAACAATCATTATTTAACTATAAACAAAGATACAATAATAAACAATGACATCAACAACGGAAATGGTATTGTGCCTTTCAAATAACAATTAAATTCAATGTTTCAAAGTCTTGAATCGTAAGAAACATTCAATACCAATAGGCACTATTTGATTTCACCCATTGAGATCAGAAAGGCGGTGTAGTGGCAAAATTTTGCACGGTCGTTAGAAGGCTCTCGAGCAAGCTTGACGTCTTAAAAAGCAACCACAGGTTTTAAACTCACTCGTCTTCTGAAATTAGCCTTGTTGTGATTGGCTAAAGTTGTCTCATGATTACTCACTATCTTGGATTATAAAAACGTGACCTCAAATCAATTCATTTAAATGTTAATGTAGAAAGTATACAAGTGGATTTAACATCCAATTTTAATTAAACTGAAAGACCATGCAAGTACACAATATATATAGTGAACTGAGAAAATATGCAATTGATAGTAATTACATATTGGAATATACTGGTGCTCCTGTTGAGAATTAGATACATTATTGTAAATTGTGATTGTATAATGCACCCTTACCCTCACAATAGGCCTGGATTGCCTTGGCAACATCATACTCATAGTACTGTAGGACTAATATTATTTCATTGTTGCTTTTCCCCAAGATCACTTCCCGCACTGCATTGACCTACATCACGAATCACAAATTAATTTCTACAAAAAGTGAATTTTCCTACTACATTAATAACATGATTACAGCAAATCTCCAGGGTCAACAAAAATGTTCTTCATAACCAAACTTCATTAAATATCCAATAACATTTCAGTTATTTTCCTCTCATAGGGAAATAAATATCGCTTTGCATTAAGCATGAATTCCTTATATGCATTATATTATTCATTATATGCATGTTCGTTGTAAGCATGAATTCATTATATGCATTATATTATTCATTATATGCATTATATTATTCATTATATGCATGTTCGTTGTAAGCATGAATTCATTATATGCATTATATTATTCACTATATGCATGTTCGTTGTAAGCATGTTTTACTGCATTATAGTAATGTCTATTTTGTACACATAATCAACTTGTTTTTGACGGTAATTAGTTGATAATTAGTAAAATTTCTTTATCACACACCTAATACTATCAATATGTGAAATGAAATGTACATCAAGTCTATCTCATCATGGTACTAGATTAAATATAAGTGGAATAAATTATAGATCTTTATTATCACTTGTACTTACCTTTTCCTTGATATTTTCTTGAGCTAGTGAAACTTCTGCCATTACTGCTTTAGTTCTTGTATCAAAGTGTATGGTTCCTGAGTTTTCTGAAAGAAAAAATATTAAAATCTTGTTTTATCAATTCTAGTCTTTTGAGCTTTATAAAATTTTCAATGATTGAATTTCGTTGGGGGGGGGGGGGGGGGGGTGTTGTGTTCAAAATCCTGTTTACCTGATAATTTTAATACATAAAAACAAAATGATGACATTTACTTCACATTATTACTAACCATACCTGAGGGTTAACATCCCTTACACTCCAACTTCTGAAATTGGCTAGTTACTGCATGTGAATACACTTGAGTACCACATGGGTTTATCATTACAATGCAATTTATTAAAATGACTACAATGTAAATATAAGAAATGCCCTTTAGTTTCTGAAACTAAAACACTTCATTCTGCATGCCAGTGTAACAGGCTAGAGGTATATTATTTCTATATATTTTTTCAATAATTGAAACTGGCCTTTCTTAAACCACTCCAAAACATGGGTTTATCATTTGTCATCACACACAAAAAATATGTTTATTTAAAACAAGAACAGAGATCTCCCTTCATTATCCCCAACAAAGTCATTACGAACATTTATGTGTTAAACAGTAATTAAACGGAGAGGTGTTACAGCCCAAAAATGACCACACTCATAATGCTGACTTACTGAGGTGGCAGTCACTCAAGGTCATATCAAACCTTTAGTTTGGAGTCACTCAACAAAGGTCAATTTCAGGTACGGTTTGCCATAGTATCAGTACCTTATGACCATAACCTTGTTGATGTGACCTTGTGATCACAGCACACTTTCATGATATTGGCATTAACATGCGACACTGATGTCTAAAGGCATTACATGCAAAGGGGATAAACCCCCTCTTTTATACACAAATTTAAAGATGTGCCTCACTCAAAAATTACTTCTTTGTAACTTAGTTAACATTACAGTGTAACCTGTTCCAATTAGAAATATTCATGTTTTACCAAACAAGGAATGACAAGTTCAATCTGTTATACCAGCTGTATTTCAACAGCAGCTTTATCTATATGTGAAGTTAACCTTCATTGATCTGCTCTTCATCATAAATCTTTGGTCTATAAGCATTGTATGGATCTTAAATGAGATGCAAAAAAAGAGAAATTCTGTACTTTCCAAGGTCAATGAACCACCTTATCATTAATCTGGTATATCATAGTAAATTGAAATCTATAAACTACCGAAGGATTAAGTTCAAAATAAAATTACCATAGAAAGTGAAACAATGTACATGCAGTTCTGTAAAGAACTATTCTCACATTACCATTAGTGCGAGACAAGCAATACCCATGTGAGAGTCCCAATCACAATACTAAATCATTCATATTTAAATGACATTACACTGTAAATTATCTATATTTTATGTTTCACATAAAAGCAAAATATTTCGCATCACATTCCTCCGATTTCAATTTGATGACGATTTTTTAGGGACAGACTCTTTGGATAATTAGTTTACTCAAAAGTGTAAACCAGGTATGATCACTCTCAGAGGCATTAACCATATACCCAGTAATATAAATCAGTGTATGCATGCTTCTAAATGATGTATAATTTTTCATGAAATTTCACATACAATTCACTTGCATTCTATCTCATTTCTACAGAAAACATTGGCGTATTTTACAAGTATGCTTTAGAGTAAGCATATTTTGATAGTTCCTGGCTGTTGCAAGTAATAATGTAAATTCAGTTCTACTGTATCAATGGGCATTATCATAGTAAAGATTATCATAGTAAAGGAGTAAAGGAGAAAAAAACCTTTGGAACAATGGGGTATCGAACCCCAATTACATTACAAATGAGGTAATCTAACCACTACACTACCCAGGCCAATTACATTACAAATGAGGTAATCTAACCACTACAATACCCAGGCCGATTACATTACAAATTAGGTAATCTAACCACTACAATACCCAGGCCGATTACATTACAAATTAGGTAATCTAACCACTACACTACCCAGGCCGATTACATTACAAATTAGGTAATCTAACCACTACACTACCCAGGCCGATTACATTACAAATTAGGTAATCTAACCACTACACTACCCAGGCTGATTACATTACAAATTAGGTAATCTAACCACTACACTACCCAGGCCGATGTAAAACATTTGGTAGTATTACTAGATTACAGAATCTAAACCTATTATACAAGAACAAGATGAAAAAATAATTACAAAGAAAATGTCAGAAATGCATGTGTCCTTAAATAGGCACAGTTGGTATATCCACCATGAATTTATTTTCTGGATCTGAAGATATCATATGCTATAGATAAAACTGAAAATCTAGAGATCTTTCTCTTCTTCATCCAAAGAAAATCTTCTCCAATAATCTCAAGTAACTGTGTGCCAAAGAAAGCGCTATTACAGCTAAACCTCGATTTTAAGTCCACAGTTTATTACATTAGACCTCTTATTATGTTGGAATACCAAAGCACAAAATGTCCCAAGATGCCACAATTCTGGATCACATAAAAATTCTGACAAAAACGTAATAAGCCCATACATATTCAATGCTGATCAAGATAAGATACACCCTATAATCAGTGGTGGACATGTGGATTGCCCCAGGCTGTCAGTGTGTATATTTCCTAGTCTGTTTGGAAATTAGTGACACTTTACTGAACATGCTTTGACAGATCTAATGAAGTCCCTCCTATTAATGCCACTGAGAAACAATAGTGTTTAAAAATTTTAACCTCTGTACCATTTACTTCAATGGGCAGCTTGGGTATCAAAAATAAGTATGACAAAATTTACACTTTGGTCACATTATCACGTCTTTGTTGACACCAGAAACAAACAATTTTATATTTCTGGTAAAGTTGTGTGATCAATGGGGGTTTCCTGCAAGTAAATATGTCAAAAGTTGAAGACAATAATCACAAATTAAAAATAATTATTTTATATCTACATGCACTTGCACAAAGCATCCAGCATTTACATAGCATCTCACATGTCTATCAGGCCACTGTTCCAAATCTGGTAAGGTGCACAAGGCATGGATCCTATTATTTAATAAGCACTACAATTGCATATTAAAGAGTATTATTTTAAAAATAGAGCCAAATAATGAGATAAAAACAATGCTTTATTGTTTACAATTTGCCGTACAAATGTTGAGTATCAACGAGTTCTTAAGTGAAATTTATACATACACATTAAGTAAGGAAGCAAAGTTAAAGAAAATGTGGAGACAGATGCAGACTGTATAGATAACCAAAGTTGAACTTGATCAAGGTACAAGCCTCCAACACTAGTAATAAAGGAAAGAAAGTATAAAGAATGAAGAAATATGGACATTTAAAATAAGCTGTAAATAAATTCAAGAGTCAAAGTCTCTAAAACAAGGAAATAGAATAAAGAAATATTTACACCCACCCCTTATTACAGAAGTTTTTATTGGATTTCACTGGCAACTTTTATTACATTGCCCCACTATTATGTTATTTTATTGTGAAATAATGCGAAACAAGAAACAAAATAACAGGGTTCCACTGTATCTTAACAATACTTAGAAATATTCAAAGTCCCATAACTCTGTAAGAACAAAGCTGATAAATCTGAACATCTACAGAGGTCTTCCTATGCCTAATCCTATTATTATGTATAAAACTTGTGAAAAACTTGAATTATCGCATGCCACAGAAAGTACTGACAGAGTGAGTACTATACGGCAACTGCCATATGGTGGATCCTAGTAATCTGTATTTGAGGTCTTTCTGAATTCATAAACATTTATTTTGTTAAGATTTTATGTTCTTTTACAATTTGTGCACTAATAAAGACTGCTCCTAGCAATGAAATATTTTATGGTCACCATTTATATCTCTTTATCTCATATATTGTTCAAGTATGTTCTATGTGCAAAAAGTTTACATAGACTTCCTGCACACAGAACATACTTTAACAACAAGTGAGATAAAAAGATAAATGATAACTATAAATATTGTATAAACCAATCACAGACCAATACAAATTGCTCCCACTGATTTTTTTTGTAAACAATCTGATCTACCAATCAAATCTACCATTGCCAGTGAAAAAGAACCTCAAAATTGCACTTGCTGCCACTGATGACTGTGCAATCCCAGACTGTATTTGCATGTGAACACATACTTACCATCTTGTGAAACATGCAGTTTTCCAAAAGAAATATCACGATTACATAGCACTAAAATATCCTTGCACTTTCACCATTGTCAAGATAAAACCATTGCTTGTAACTAGGTGAATTAAAGGAAAATTTAAATTTTAAAAATATACCATTTCCTCCCTCTGCAAACAAAAAAATCAAGTGTAGCAAGATGTTTGTCATTTGAGAATAGCAAGAAACAGCATTAAACATTCTTATCAATCAGCTAAGAGTGCAAGATTTTGCAGACCAAATCATGTAACATGCACAACATGGAATTCATTTCCCACAGACAATTTGCACATCAAGCATTTTACACATAAAAAGCGCTAGGCCCTGACCCCTATACATTTTATCATTAAAAATATGTTTTACTGGACTCTCTAACATATTTTTTTTAAAAAGAACCCAAGATTGACATACTAGTGGAATACCCTATCAAAATTTAAAGTTAGCGCAACATTATTAGACTCAAGTCCTTAATAACTACTTAGTACAAAGTCCTTACATATGTTATAAGTTCACAGTAAAGACTGCGAATATAGAAAGTAAACATTCAAATAAGTTTATCTTTTTACATATCATTAATCTGAATAATATCTTATGATGTACTTTGCTATGCTGAGAGGTACACCCACCCACCCAAAAAGAAAAGAAAAACACTCTCAACATTCAAACTCTAATTTTCCATGCTGTTTATCATCTTTAACAATTCAACTTTCATAAATCAACTAATTGCAATTTAAAATACAATGCAGTTTACTTCTCATCCAACTTCATCAAACTCCCATTTCAAACACTAAAATGCTAGTGCATCTGGTACGATTATACATATAAAATCATAAAAATTTATTTTTAATAATTGGTACACACCTCTGATTTAAGGTGATTAGAAGGCTGATTGCAATTAAACCCTGACAATTCAGTTTCAAAATCAATATCAAAACCACCTCTACACATACCAAATAAAACCTCCCTCATGATATTGTTTGTTCAACACACAATAACAGCTATGTTCTTTCTGTGCTTATATTGATCTACCTCAGCATTATTTGCGTCATCCAAAATCAGTATCCAAGCATGCACTTTTGAAAAAAAAATCTTTTATTCATTGGCATGTATAAAGTTTGCAAGTAGAATGCTACATTTGTTTTTCACTTGGGAAATAGCAACCCCCTCTGATCTTAACAAATGTGACAGTTTGACAGATAGTCTGCACAGAATACACGTCATCCAATTTGTTTGAAGTGTTACAGAATGTCTACATGTAAGAAAGCTATATGAGGCATACACACCTTTACCTACTGTACAGGTAGTACACTACACATGTATTATACTTGTGCATACCTATACAAGATGTTGGATCCAAAAATAGATATTCTTGAAAATCAGCTTGTATTATTTAAATATAGAAGTTACAAAAACTAAATTTGTGACAATGTGAAAATACCTAAAAATTTCCACTTTTATCAACTTACCATGTATATACCATATGCCATGTATACATTTCTGATGACAACACAGCCTAACTATGGTAGCCAATTTCTGTTATTGTATCACTGGAAAGGCCCTATCATGATGTTCCACCTCCTGGGTTGTATCAGTGCTCATAGAGCTCAAATGTTGTACTCAATGTTAAATGAAAGTTTTCAATGTGTTGATTTCAAGGTCACAGGGTTCTCAAATGTAATAGCATCTGAAAGGCCTTGCTACAGAGAGCATACACAGCTTTCTAACTTATAGTTCAAAACTTATGAGCAAGGATAGAAAATGTTACCAGATGGACAAGTGAAAATTTTTAAATCTTCCCACAAGTCTTCAATTCCAGGGACAAAATAACATTTCCTTGTGTTTGAGTGTTCTTAAAAACAAATTAATATCCATTAACATGATTAACATGGCATTTACATGTATATACGCATTCATCATATAGCAATCTTAATCTTCTCTGACCCTTTCCTGCTCAATAATTCCTTTAGATTCATTAATATAAATGGGAAGCTGAGATTTTCACACCAATTTTTTAAGTACCCTGGTACCCCATGCCCTACTGATTTCAGAAAACTCATCAACATTTTTAAATATTGGCGAATATTTAATGCTGAATTCTTCCATGAATGACAACATATATCACTACTCCATAACCTTTTCAATAAAACTGAATTGAAGTTACCCCCACCTCTGGTATATGCAGGGGTCCGTGTTTGCTCAACTCTTAATTCTGTACTCCTTATAGGATTTGTGAGATTGATCACTGTTTGTTATCTTCACCTTCTAATTACACAGGGTTCTGAGAACATCCTTCATCTCTCATCAGGACAATATTGATGTAACAGTAGGTAATACTTTAAAATATTTGTTACAAAAATTGTTTTATAAAGTTAATATAAAACTTTAAACACTTAATTTCCCTGGGAAATTTTGATACCATTTTAATTTTTTATGATGTTTGCAAGGGGATACTGTAAGTCGTAATTCTTATGCATGAAGAAACAGGGAAGACTGCAGAAAGGTCATGGTATACCCATACTGATGACGTAAAGCCAGTAACAACAGCTGATATCCACACTTAACAAATATTTAATGCATCTGGGTTCAATGGACCTATATATTGATTGTTTGAGGGCAAACATTACTTTTTACATAAATCACCATTAAAAGTTCTTAGAAAGACGATAAACTGCTTTAAAAATTCCGCCATAATTCCAAAGCCTGCATTACTGGAAAACAAAGATTGTGTACTTTCCAAATTATAACTTAAATTGGAATACTTGCAGGATTAAATCCTAGTTTGATTTTTTATCCTTAGTTCCAGTGGCCAATACTTCACTAATGGTTTCACAACAAAAATGTTGACTAGCAGAGATGCATTACCAATTTTGACTTCTCTTTTCAAAAAAAATAATTCCATCTTCCCTTTATGCAAAAGGAACATTTGAGATGCATTAACTTAACTTCAAAGTGTTTTGGGAGGTGACATAGAATTTTAACATTTCTGTGAAATAACCTCACTGGGCAATATATTTGAGTGAGCAAGAAAAACATGACAAAATGCAGCAACATAAAAATACACTGTAATTTTCATGCTTTGTACTTTCCTATTTCACATGATTGTGTCAATATTCATTTCTTCCACAAAAACTATCAGTGCCTTTTACTGATATGTTGTGTCAAAGAATTTAACCAATATATTATTATGTTGTTTGGACTGGTAAAAATTTCTAAAATTTTGTCATGCAAGAATAAGACTTCCAATTATCTGTGTATCAGACTAAATACCTTCTGAAATTGTCTAACATGCACCTATCATTTATTCAGTATTAGTTTCTCCTTTGCAACAAAATATTTGTAAGACTTCTAACGAAACTATCTGTAACCTAGTCCTAACGAAACTATCTGTAACCTAGACAATTATGACAACAAACTGACTACTGTGAAAGATATTGTTGCCTGTACCAAGTAATGTCTACTAGGTCAATCCAAATTCTAGCTCCTGTAAGAGTCAGAGGAAATTTAGGAAAAAACAAATTGACACTTTCCTAAAGGATGTTTCAAAACATAAATTTCATAAACATACCTATTTCTTTATGTTACCTGTCTGCTTATACAGTTTTTACAGGGTACATTGAAATTCTGGGGAACAGCTGATTATTTTCAATATAAATCAAAAATTAAAAATGACTTTCACTTTTTCCATCCATTTGAAAAAAATAAAACTTAATTTTAATTCAATCCTGATCTAATCAATCTATGCAAACCTGAACCAAAATACCAAGTTGTACATTTACCTTATCTTTTAAATGTAATGTACACAAAATGAAATGAACATAAAACAAATTCAACTTATTCAATATAAACAAGTACTTTGAGCCTAGGCAATAATCTACATGCACAGGTGATTTCAACAACCATGATGATGACCAGTGTTATGGACTTCAACATAACTGTTACAAACACAATTCATAGTTAGTTCAGCAATGTTTCAAAAAATAAGGATTTTAAAATAACCAACATTCTCATGCAAAGATAAAGAGAAAATGCTAGGAATTATGATTACTTCAAAATACCCAATTTCAATATAAGAGGAGTAAACTGTAGTGTATTTATTTTTTGTATAGGCAACATCAGTTTACATTCCATAAAATTTCCATTCACAATGGCAACCAATGATATTACAATATATTCTACATACTTGTATGAAAGGGGCATGGAGATGATTCGAGCTGAAAATCTTCAAATTTTATTTTTCCATTTCTAAGGTAAACAGAATGCTTAACTAAGGCATTTCTAATGGTCAGCAAAAATTTTAATATCAGTTGTTGAGCTACATGAGAAATACAGAGCTCACAATTCTTTGTTATGTAAACAAGGACTATGCCATGTTTTTGTTTACATAGGTTAAATACACTAGTAAAAGTTTTGTTTAAAGCACATTTTTCAATTTACAAGTTCAATCTGAACACTGTTAAATAGTTTCTAGTCTTTGTCACATTTCATTTTGTTTTAAACATATTTTCTATTAAGCAATCTATATGTAAACAAAAACAAAGAATGGTGAGTGCTGTAATTCAAATTTTAATACCTTAGTTAAGCATTGTAAACATTAAAAATGAAATATGAAAATTTTTAGCTCAAATTGTGTCCATGACCCTTGAAAATTGGGGGTGTTTCTTCAGTTGTTTTGATAACAGCTGAAACACTAGTCCAACATGTATACAAATCAATTATTCAAGGGTTCAGTATATATGCATCCTGCAATGTGGCTATGTAAGAAACATACATTTATCTGTTGCAAAATATCTTTCTTTTTTTTTCTTTCTTCTTCTTCTTATTTTACAAGCCCAGTGAGTATACTAAGAGTCCTTCACAGCACATCATACCTTTCGTAACATACAGACCTGAATATGAAACCGGTTTGTTTTCTTTTTTTTCTCCTAGTTTATAATACACAACACTAGGAAACCGAATCAATGAATTTTGAAAGATGCAAATCAAAATACAATAATAAAAGAAATCAAAAGTGGCTCAAATTACCAAAAATGAAACATTTGTTTGGCGAAACAGTGTGGGGAAAACGTATCGAATTCGCAGAACATATTATGAAAACCGATGTCAGATCAAATAAACAGATATTCGTTCTTGTAAACACAGAACAACGACGTTTTAAGTCACAGAAACTTAATGAATGGAGGTTACCTGATCTTATACCGTTTTTCCTTGCCATCTTTATCTGTTCTGCTTTAACAATATATTCTACAAAGTTGCAGAGTATTGCCACTTTTACCGGAAGTGCTGCCTATTTTATGCGAGAATCTTAGTGGATCCGGAACAGACGAGTTAGATTTCGCGCCAATATTTAAAGATCAACTTTGCAGTAGAAGACATATTATTTTGGGTAGTTTATCGAGAAATGTTAAAGTACTTTCTGCTGTTTTATTTTTGTTTTGTTTTGTTTTTTACTTGCTAAACAAGCCATTGTTATGCTCTCTCAGAAACAGCTATTGCAAACTATATAGACCCCTTCTGGCCTAATCCAACTTTATCCGTCCTTGTAAAATACTGCTCTTGTGTAGATTGCAGCATATATTAGTAATTGATTAGCTGCAAAATACACACAATGCATCCATGTCAATTTCTATCAAATACACAGTAAGACTGTTACTGCCATATATCTATGATCGAAATGGTGGGTGCTGAAAAATCCAAATGCACATTCAGTCTACTGATGAGCACTATGTTTCTGAAGCTCCTAAAGGGCAAACTTTTTCGATCAGACTATTCGTGCAAGAAATGAGGGATTCTGACTTTCTAAGATATCTATATTTCTGTGATTACAGTTTACTATATGGATATATATCAACAGAAAGTTGCAAATGTATTAACCATCCTGCACACGTATGCTTTACAAAATATTTCATTTGAACTCTAAACTTTTTATTTTTGTCGATTTTGATTACGTCACTTATTACAGTAGTAAGGTGTTGACGTTTTTCCGATTTTCAGCGGTCACTTTGTGTTCTCTAAAACTAATAAATCTATGAACTTAAAATTTTCAACGATTGCAGAGGAGACGTAGTAGATGTGACATATTGCAATTTATCTAACGCAAAAAGGCGAAGATGCTCGCCCGGGCTTGAAAATGCGCTACAAAATGTTTTGCGCAATTTTTGATACATTTTCGTAAATATCTTTTAATAATAACAATAATTAAATAATTTTAATAATAAGCAATATACAAAAACATAATACAACAAAAGTTGTAGATAATACCAAATTTGAAGGACCAGTCCTCCAAAATGGGGCCGAGAAGGTCAAAAGTATTTTTAAAATTTCTTCAAAACTAAAAAGAATATTTGTTAAACGTCATTTGAAGCAAAGTTGTTTGTTATAAGGATCTGCAACTGATGATTCAGAAAATTATCACTTATTACGTAATAAGGGGTTTCTAGAAGGGAATAATGTACAAAAGTTTGATGCTTTATATCGCTTAAGCTAAAAGTATTTTGTAAAGTATTATACAACACAAATTGGTCAGATTGTGATCTAAACAATATACACTCTTCAGATTTGGACTTACTTTCCACTTGTTAAGAAAGTCAAGGAATAGTCCCTAAAACTGAAAACTAGAAAACTAAAAACATTTTATTAAACATTATAGAACAGGTGTTGTCGACACTGTTGAGATCTATTCGACGACATCAAGTTTTTGGGGCCAGCCCCTTACCTTAAAAAAAGGTCCGAAAGAGGTCAAAGGTGTTTTCGAACTATCTCGAAAATTAAACAGAATTTGATAAGCATTATTGAAGCAAAAGTTGTTTCTCGTGACGACATTCACCTGATGATGTCAGCAAAATGATGATTTATTACGTAAAAGGGGATTTATCGGAGAATAATATACGGAATTTCTATAGTCTCTATCTCCTAAACGAACATAATTTGTAAAGCATTATTTAACATAAAGTGGTCAGAATGTGATTCTAAACAATATGCCATCTTCAATTTTTGTCTTACATTCCCCTTTAAGGAATTCAGGGAACGGCCCCTAAAACTGAATATCCTATAAATATTGAAAACTAAAATCATTTTGTTAAACGTCATAATTGTAGATGATGAGAAGGCCTTTTAGAGGATATCATGTTTTAGGGGTCACAACCTTCATTAATGGACCAAGAGGAATGAAAAGTTGTTTTTTTTTTTAAATATCTTGAAAACTAAAAAGAATTTGTTAAGCATTAGCAAAGCAAGTTGTGAAGCAGTTGATGTCCACAACTAGGTCAATGATTACGTGGCAATATGGAGGAATGAGGTAAGAAACTTTAATACTCTCTAACTCTTAAATGAAATATATTTTGTAAAACATTAAAAAACAGAAATCGGTCATAAGATGACTCTAAACAATATACCACCACCACCATCATCATCATCATCATCAAATTTTGTCTTTTTCTTTTCTCCTTTCTTTTCTAGGAATTCAGGGACCTACCTCTCTACCTCTCTCTCTCTCTCTATCTATCTATCTATATATATATATATATATATATATATATATATATATATATATATATATATATATATCACAAACTGAAAACATTACATTAAACGTTGTAAAACAAAATCTGTACATAATGAGGAAACCTATTCAACAATGTAATATAAAGTTTTAGGGGTCATGGGGTGGGGGTTAAAGAGTCTTCCCTCGTCATTTCAAAAACTGGAAATAATTCGTTGAGCATTTAAGCATTGTTGAAGCAAAAATTCTTTGTTTTGACGTTCTGCAAATACTATGTCAGCTAAACGATCATGGATTATGTAATTAATGAAATTTTCATCACATAATTTCAAGATTGGATGGAAGACTTATTCGTTATTCACAACGAGGTCGTGTCTAGTTATCATTTATATTATTCTCTTCAAAAAAAAGAAAAGCGATCTACTGGGTTCACATACACCATGTTTTTGAGTCGATCGATTCTACATAACGGAAAATAGTGAGCATATGACGTCAATTTGATTAAATTAACGAACGTTTGATATTATGCAAGAAGAAATATTATAAACCCGCGAAATTTCGATAAATACTTCGGAGGAGGAGGGGGGGGGGGGGGGCTACACTTTCTGGTTTTTCAACGTAAATAAATGGTATAGGAATTAAGTAGGTGAAAATTTGTCCAATAAAAGTTTTGGTGCCCTCCCCTTCCTATGGTTCTTATTGGGGGCGGGGGGGGGGGGGGGGGGGGGGGGGAGGAGAGGTTGTCACAATCCCAAGAATATATGAGTTCTAATGATCTCAATAATATGACTTTCCGGGTTCCCTTTACTAAATCCCTTTTATCTATAGGGTTAGAATGAAACGAATTTTGTTATGGGAACATGCCTCAATTATATGGCAAACCAGTATCGATTTAGTGTATCACTGTACCGTTTCAACAATCAATTAATTTCATACTATATCGATTTAGAACAATATGTCAATTGATATACTTAGTATTAGTTAATTACACCTCTTTCGTGATGGGATCCCGCCCAGGAATAGAATTCACTCATGTACTTATAGTTTCTTATACTTTAGCATGAGCTCAGTAAATATGCACGCACGCACGCACGCACGCACGCACGCACACACACACACACACACACACACACACACACACACACACACACACACATATATATATATATATATATATATATAACGAGTGCTGTATATATCTCTGACTACTAGGTGGGCTAATTCGTGACGATGGCGATATATACCGTAAATAAAGGCTCTTTGAAGTTGTGCTTCCTCGTAGACAGTATAGATAGAAGAGTGATATAAATGTACGCACACCCAGACAGGGTAAATACAAGTAAAATTAATGTTAGATCCGCTCGCAGACATAACGTGTATATGAGCGGATCTATCATCTAATTTCAATTAAATTGGATAAACACGAAGGAGTAAACTGCAAGCATTACTCCCATTTCTGGACACAACTTTGATTTTCAGCCCGCAGTGAGAAGAGGAGCGGCTCATAAACCATTGACTTGCGAATATAGCAGAAGTGCAGCTATTTGGACAAGAAGAAATTGAAACATACTGCATGCAATAACCGTATGATCTCATCCAATAAACTTTTTTGGAAGTCGTTATATTTTTTAGGGGGTGGGGGGGGTCTCACCCTTCAAATGTTTGGATCCGCTGTCTTACACTTCGAGGTGGTATTTAGTGCCATCGATCTACCTTCTAGAAATCGTCTATATTCTTGACATATTTTAACAACTAGTTAATCAACTTGTATGTGATAATTAATTATTGTGAACATATGACATGATGTACGTATACAAATTAATTTTTAATTAAGGGCGTAAATTCTGTATAGACTGGTTATAATGGTTATTTTTAGCTGTTTAAAATCCAAATATAAGATAAGTTGTATAGGTGTTTACAGTTTATATACAAACATTATTTCCCATATATTACAATAACAATGCAAACAAAATCTACAGCAGGACTGTAAAGCGAGAAATTGATACATCATTGAAACTTACGTCTTTAATTCGTGTTGTCTTCGCAAATCTCCGATGAGTGCTAGTTACGTACTATCAGTAAAGAGTGTTATCAAGTTCCTGATTCAAGGTAAATTAAAACGAAAATAGAACTTTCGAATTTGTACAGATAATGAGAAGTATAGAGGGAATCCTGGTATACTTAATCTAATTTAATCAGAACAGATTCGGGTTCCGAAAGACGAAGTACAACCCTACACATGTAGCTATAATCCTACAGGATTTCACAACGAACTGAAAAACGTAGAAAAGGACAATGTCAGCACCTTTAGTAAAAGTTGATCAACACATGTTATCGGTCTTATCAACAGTGCACCTTTAACATGATATACCTACATACACCTATTACTATTCCACTGCGTCTATGACGTAAAATCCCTTATGCAGCACTAAAATTCGCCTTCCATATAACGAAGTTTGTTTTTAATGCAAAAACTTATATCCCCTCTTCAGAATTAACGAGTCCTTGGATGACAAAAATTATTTATAAAGCAGAATCATTCAGAGGGGTGACAAAAATCTATATGTATAACTTATCACTGGACTTTACTCGACAGGCCGGGTTGAACAGCTGTGCCCTGCATTGATAAACGTACACCAGATATTGACTTGGGACTTAACTCAATACACAAAACATCAATCCTCTTTCGCTAATATGGGAGTTTCGTCTGCCGATTTAAAAAAAAAAAAACCAACATCATTTCGACCCCAGAAACAAATTATATAAAAACTTATGTCGATCTGAGGGAGACATCAAGTTTTTGTAGTCAGCAAAACTTATCCTGTTCTGTTATCAATTCTGACACAACAATTTTTTTTTCAAATTTGTGACATTGATAACTTAATCTACAACTTTATCATCAAGTACTTTTTCACCTTTTTTGAGTTGACTCTCCCTCTCCCTCCCCCCCTCTCTCTCTCTCTCTCTCTCTCTCTCTCTCTCTCTCTCTCCTCCTCCTCTCTCTCTCGTTCTCTCTCTCGTACACGCTTTCAGGGACACCTAGACATGATATGTGTGGGTCTATACATACACAGCTGTTATAAATGACGCTTAAATGAAAACAATACAAGAAAATACATTACTGCCTTGTACATGTAGATAGTTCACAATATACACCTATTAACATATATGGGTGGACAGGGGTTAACCTCTCTCACCCTTTCCTTCCCATTTTCTCTCTTTCCCTTGCCACTCTTCCCTCCTTCCTTCCATCCACTCCCCTCCCTTCTCCTTCTATACCTCCGTCTTTCCGTCTCCCACTTCTTTCTTCTTCCCTATTACCTACCTTACCTATTAAACAACCATTTCGCAATTTAAAAAAATCGAGGATAAAACTTTTATACACATACTTAAAAAAATATCAAAAATATATACGGCTGTATATATTGTTGACTTTTTTTTTATTTACAATTTGAACCTAAGATTGATCAGTTGCAATGCAGGAATTGACCTTCAACGTTGATCTACACAGTGTTTTCCCTATTTTAACAACTATTTTGGCATGTATAAAGTCATAATGGTATTTGGTAAGTTGCAGGCTTAAGAAAAATATATAAAAGTTTAATTAGTCTACTTAGTTCATATTCATATCCGCACCGTAGCTCAGTAAGCTATACCGCTAGCTGTCACTGTATGCAGAAGTTCCTTTTTGTCATGGTTCGAATCCACCTCGTGCCATACTTTTACATTTTATATTTGCCTTTTCAAAACTAACTTTACATTTTGTATAAAGATGTGTATATTTTCCTTCAATAATCTAGTTAAAATGTCAGTTCAATTTACATATAAGGGGGCAAATTAAATGAAAGCAAATTGTATATTCCCTGTACACAAACGCGATCACCATACACATGTATCTCGAGGTAGCAGACTTCGTTCTGAGGACAATAATTATTCATTCCGTGTTACTCGGCTGAAGTACATGTGCTACGTATTAAAGCATTTCAAGCAAAAATTTCTGTGTTTGCCAATCAAGAGTTATGTTATTGGGGTAATACTGAAAAACAGTTGTATATCATTGCTGTGGATAAATGTGTGTATTGGCGATGTTCTTTATCAAAACAAAACAAAACAAAAAAAACAAACAAAACAAAAAAAAAAAAAACAATAAAAAAAAACCCAAAACAAACAAACAAACAAACAACAACAACAACAAACAAACAAAAAAAAACAAAAACAAAAACAAACAAAAAGAAGACAACAACAACAAAAACAAAAACATTATTGACGTTTACAAAAATATGAAATATCACTTGGAAATTAAGAGCTTAAAATGCTTAAATAATATTTGCATCATGTTACATCGCAGTAAAAGATCAATCAAAGGTTTCCTCCTATATCTACATAACTGTATTACATTGTAATGTGTGCAAAACACCTTACTGCATTTGTTTGGCCTGATATCTGTGTAAAAACTAAACCCAAATCCGGTCCAATATTTTGATTCCCCATTTGTTACCCTGAATTTGTCCTTTTTCATCTAGAGTAAACCCAAGAAGAGCCAGATTAACATAAATGAAGATATAAGGAATTATTTGAAGATATCATCAAATTCGATTATTGCGCGCCTTAAATTATGTTCTCCTAAATTCAGTTGATGCGCGCATCATTTGAATTGACTGATTTCGTGCGCGCATTAACTGAATTCACCAAAGCAATATAACGGATTTGCTCACATCATCTCTATTGTTGCTCTCGTCGATACTGATACACGCATCAATGCTGTGGAATTATTGTTCACAGCAAGTAAGTTAGAGCTTGGTATGAGTGATTTGATGATCTCTTGTAATTAATTTTAATTCTTTAATCATTAATAATGACTTTATTAACTGAATACGCCGACTTCGAGATACACTCCCTTGACGGAACTCTTTACGGTAGGAGGCAAATTCTGGCGTATTAATTAATGCGCGCAATTTCAAAGAAAGCAACAGAACCTTAATTCAGTTGTGGATATGTTGAATCTCTAATCAAACAGTTGTTCGCTATAAGCACTACTGTAAATTCAGTCGAAGAGAATAGTCATTCATTTCTTGCGAGCATTATTTGAATTGTTGGAAGCATCAGTTGCTATTATCATTAATTCGTTTGAGCAGAACAATTCAATTATTGCGCGCAACAACTTAGCAGAATTAGCAATGCTATCAACCATTCGATTAATGTAGGCAATAATTCAGAGTTGGAGATATCATTAATTATTTGAAGAAATCTTTATACTGTGCACATCAAATGATTTGATAATATCTTCAATTAATTAAAAATATTCCTATTATTTTAGTTCATCATAATTTTACTCTCCATTAAACAGAAACAAAGTTCTTCGTTAACTTAGAAAAGTAGACGCCAAAATTTGAACACGACCTCTGGATCCAGTAGGTCACTGTTTATCGCATCTCTTGATATTTGATATATTATTAACATTATTAAATATTATATATATTAACTAAAATTTGCCACTAACCAAAATAATCTTTATTGTACGAAAGCCTATATTTCAAGTTTTGAAGGGAAAAAAATCATTATAACGGGAT
Organism: Ostrea denselamellosa; assembly: GCA_024699665.1. NCBI lineage: Eukaryota > Metazoa > Mollusca > Bivalvia > Ostreida > Ostreidae > Ostrea > Ostrea denselamellosa. The sequence goes on from JAMZEH010000042.1 coordinate 10,132,971, forward strand.
AGTTATCTCGTTATAACGAATTAGTATCTCGTAATAAAGAGTTATTATCTCGTAATAAAGAGTTAATAATCTCGTTATAACGAATTAACTATCTCGTTATAATGGGTTAATTATCTTGTTGTAACGAGTTGGTATCTCGTTATAACGCGTTAATTAACTCGCTATAACTAGTTAATTTCTTCCTTAAAACGAGCCCATCCGATTTGCGTACTAAGGAAAGTAAATACCAAGGCCTAATATTTAGAAGAAGAAAAAAAGACAGGTAAGTGTAAGCATTTTGCGTGCACTATACTAAAATAGAAGTCAAGGTTTTCATACATAGCACGCTCATGTGAACATGCACTCGACCATTGGACCTACATTTTTCCTGTTTATTTCACAAAGATATTTGTCCCCCCCCCCCTTGATTGTGTGTGTATATATATATATATATATATATATATATATATATATATATATGTATACACACACGTATATCTTTAAACACGAGAGTAAAGGGATATATCGAATCGACCTATGAATGAAAATGATCCTTGTTAGTAGATAAAACGTCGTCAATATATCTAAATGTCGAATTGAAGGACACAGAAAGAGATTTTTTCTTCTCGTGTAGAAGCTTTTGAATGAATTTTGCTTCATAAGAATATAGAAACAGGTTAGCTAACAAAAGAGCACAATTCGTACCCATGGGAATTCCAACGGACTGTTGGAAGACCCGATCACCAAAGACTACAAAGATATTGTCAATTAGAAACCCTGGCATCTTTTTGATATCAGCTTCAGAGTACTTGTGCGTGGAGTCAGGGTGGTGTTCAATAAAACAGTTCTTGGGATGACCAACCACTAGACTAGATATGAATATTTCCTTTTCCAGTTTTTGTTGACAGTTTTTGCTTCAACTGTCTATGATGTCAAAAAGTCTAGTCTTTAATTTATTGTGAGGTATGGTCGTGTAAAGTGATGTAATATCATATGTTTTAATGTTGATAATTTGAAAAAAGTTTGTGATTTCAAATTCATTATAAGTTCTTTAGAATTTTTAAGAATCCACAATTGATTTACACCACTTCTGGCATATGTAGTGGCATACGTTTGAAGTGTCTCCTTCACAGCAGTTAATATTTTCATGAGGAGCAAAAATAGGGGCTTGGTAGAATATTTACTGGATCCAGCAATGTATCTTTGTAAGGGTTTTTGTGGAGTTTGGGGATCCAGTATAGGTACGGTAACTCATATTCATCCGCTCCATTGTCCGGGATATTAAATGTATTTAAAACTGAAGCGTGATTTGAAGAATTTTATCTTTTGAAAGGCAGTTGATGAATAAGTTCGATTACTATATGTGGCATTAATGCCAAGTTCGTTAAGAATGCAGTTGTAATAATGAGCCTTACAAACAAATACAATGTTGTTCGCAAGCTTTGTCAGCTGGAACCAAAACATATTCCTCGTGTAACCTATCTAACTCTTTTATCACTTCTGGTTTACTAAACACAGAAGGATAGATGATACGAATTTTTGTTGACATGTCTCATACGGGATTTTAATATTCCTCTTGTACTTTTTATCCATTCTGACAAGGTGTTAAGTTCTTCTTTTTCAGATTTAGTTCATCGTCTGGCATAATCTTCGACAGAATTCATAATGGAGATGATGTTTTGCCGCCAGTTTAAAGACCTAGGCTCTCTGAATTTAGGACCTTTTAAAATAAGTGATTTTAGGTCTTCATATTTAACTATATCAATATTGCCAGTAATGACATGTCCAGCTGGACTATAGTTAAAAGAACACCAAGATCTAGAACTCGTAGATGGATTGAGTCTAATGGTCTATATCTAGGCACTGCAAAGCTTGTTTGTAGTTAAAAAGTTTGGATGCAATAGTGGAAGTATATCTTTAGGAAACACAGGTTGTAGACCTGAACTTGAAATACTCTAGAATACAAGACTGAACTTTTTTATGACGAAGAATGTTGCTTACGTTGACGGCATCAATTCCTTTGTTAGTAAATTGGAGTTTAAGGAACTGGCGGCTTGTTTCGGAAGAAATATCATCCAAAACCCGCGGTGGTTTAAAGAGCCTGTGATGGGCAACATCCATAATCATAGAATTCAGTCTATATTCTTGTGAGGAAAAATCTACTTATGGACTAGTTTTGGTTTCTTCAAAGAACGTATTCAAAACTCCGTTGGCGTGAGGTAAACGCTAGTCACGTGTGACTCGTGTATACTAGGTCTTTTATATGAACGATGACCAAGGTTGCGGTTACGTCTATGCGTACTAGGGAAAAAGTCCGATCACATTTACGTTATTTCCTAGTGGCCTAGTGAAATTTCCGACATTAGATATATTATCGTTGCATCCATATGGAAAAGCAGTGCCCAGAGTTTTAATCCAGTGATCTTCTCGTTGTCTTCGGAAAGGGGTACTTCAGGTAGGATTGTTTGTATGATGGTAAAGTTTTTCCAGAATCCTGACCTTCGTGGACAAGATGGAATGGTTTGGGGAATTAAAATGTTGGTAGAGAAGTTGATTACCTCCATTATTAATTTGAAACCTGTTAGCCGATATTCTTTTATTGAGTGACCCCTTAGTTTCCCGACATAAATTAACCCACCGAGGTTACACTCAATAGCGTAGACAACGTTAGAGGTTTTACAGATCAAATCAAATATGAATTTTTCATCCTTGAATTTCGTGTCAGTTACCCTGTGCTAAGTTCTTAAAATTATATATGTTAATTTATTTGTCAAAAACTACATGTAGCATTGTTCAATTTTTATTTGTGATCAATGCAAAACAATAACTGTGATAATAATCTTAAAACTGGTTCATTAAACTGTTGTAATAATGTTAAGTTATTACTGTATTTCTGTGACAAATATCAAAGTTTTCGTGTTTTTAATTTGTTTCAAATTATATATATATATATATATATATATATATATATATATATACACACACACACACACACACACACACACACACACACACACACACACATATATATATATATATATATATATATATATATATATATATATATATATTTATGTGTGTGTGTGTGTGTGTGTGTGTGCGCGCGCGTACGTGTGTGTGTTCTGTATTTCATTATTACATACCCATTTCCATGTCACATCCTGTATCAGCCCGAAACACCAATATCAGCGTGAGGGCTTTATTCATGCAAATAAGAAAATTTATCAAAGTAGAAGATTCAATTATTTTAAATTTCCCGCGCAAGCCACACTTGGTTGCTACGAGAGTTGTAGGACGTAGGTAGTACTCTCTAATATCAAAAATATTGTCAGATTGTGAAGAATGAGAAGCATATAGTCGTTTTCTTTAATGGACTACAGCTTTAGATTTATTACATGACTTCAATTCAAAGTATCTGACTGTGATAGCTTTCTAAAGTTTGTCCCACTGACCACACTCTTCCGTCAAACATAGCAACACGGCCATCTTTATTTTATTTACATCATGGCGGACGTTCAATAACAACAGAAAAAGGTAACCGATTTCAGTGTCGTTTCTTGATTTCATTTTAGTTCATAATATTGTCCATCTACTGCCCAATAAAATACACCCCTTCGCACTTTGCACAGTGTATTTAGAATGTCACAATTCCAAATATCCGATTATTTCATAAAATACTTTATAAAATAAGCATGTTTTATAGACCCATTTCAAAGTTACGAACCCCCAACAGAAAACATATAGAGCACCTTCACTCAGGGCATTATGCAGTGGTCTGTATCAAATTTCTTAATACTGTAAATACAACCTAGATTTAATGTTAACCAATTTTACCAGTGCTTCTTTGGGGATTTGTTTATGATGTGCTTTATACAAGTTTTACTCTTCATTTTCTTTGTATGTATGATAAAGCACCAACTACTATTGGTGTATACTCATTCCATGCCAAAGACTTTGGACTGATGAACTGATCGGCAAAATTTGATTTAGTCAAAGGTTAATGAAGTTCATAATATATTAGAAAATAAAAAAAAAAATAAAAAAAAAATGAAGTTGTCTAATGTGTCTATGTAAGCAGTTAATACACTACACTGCTAAAATTTATTGTATTGTCATTGGCTTTCTTTCTTTCAGACAATATGCCATCAGTGGTTGAAGTAAGTCAGCCAGTGGCTGTAGCAACAGCTCCACAGCCTGCAAAACAGTTTGTGCCTCAAATGCCACTATTTACAACAATGGAAAAGACAAATTATCATGGTATTGAAGTGATTAATGAAATTGTCTGGCAAGGATGGGAACCTGGGAGAGAGTATACAAAGAACATTGTTTTAAAGAATGTGAATGTGAAAACACAGAAAATAAAGTACAAGTAAGTTGCTGGTTGATTGATAATGCTAATTGATATATTCTTATCAACAGAAAGTATTCAAAAGTATTTAAAGACTATGCAGTTTCCAAGTTGCCCAATACTTGTCTCTCTTTGTTGACTCAAAAGGTGTTTGTGTACACACACACACAGTGGGTACAAATGTTATGTCAGAATTTCATACACTGCATAAAGAAAGATTATCAATCTCCTATATTCTCTCTTTAACTGCATGGAAACACAAATTTAGTAAGTTTACGAGTATTTAAAGATAAATATTAATCTTTCCAATATTCTTTCCTCCAATATCTTCACTAATTGTAACAATACTATTTCCTCATGAGTTCACTATAGTTATGAACAATCTACATATGAGTCTTGATAAATATAGTATGTCTATTTTAATGACAGAAATGAAAATGAAATGTAACTATGAAAAACAAATTCCACTTTGAAAATACATGAGAATATGAACTGCAACACTTCATGCCAGCATACTTTTCATGAAGTTCTAACATGCTTTGAAGAATGCTTGTGTGAAGCAATGCAGTTCATATCCAGATGAAAAATGAAATTTATTTTAAATTACCCCAGACAGAATATTACTTCACTGTTTTTCTTTTTTAGACATATCAATCACTTCATAGTAGAGACAAAGCATAATTGCACATGTATATGATTAAATAGTTTGATGCAAACAATTTATGTGTTTTGATATGTATTGGTGACTTCTATGTGCTGTTTCCATTTCAATGTGTACTGGTGGCCTGTATCAACAGAAACCACTTTTTCATAACTTACAGTCAAATCTTGTCATCTCAAACTCAATAGAGTTGAGAAAAAAATTGAGATATCAAGGTTAAATATATAAAGAAAATGTAGTTGGGACTTCCAACTCACTTCACTATATCCATAGTATTCGAGATATCAATGCTCGAGATATGTATTTCATAACATAAACAGTCTAGAATAGATATGTACCTTTTCACTCTTTACCCATCTAAGTATTTAAGCTTTTCTCCTTTACAGAGGTGTTGATATCCTGGAACTTGTGTATTGTGACTGTCCATGCCATATTTGGTATATTTATCAAATTTTTATTTGAAAAATAAATCTTTGCAGGGTACCAAGCACAAGATTTTTCTCAACATTATATCCTAAACCTCTTGTGCTTAGTGCTGGAACCAGTTTTTCACTGCCTGTTACATTCAGACCACTGGAAAGAGTAGTTTATACTGACAAAATAGAATTTCACTTAAAAGTAAGTATCTAGTTTTAATTCAACTGTACTTCTCAGTGAAATAAAAAACTGAGCATTGCTTTAGGATTTTACTATATATATATACATATATATATATATCTATATATATATACATATTGCGTATCATTACCCTATTTCAGTTCTAGCTATAACTTACTTTGTAAAATGTGTGCATTGAATAAGTTTTATTGGCACTTTTTTTATGGCAAAACTTCATTTAACATGTGTATCATTTGTATGAATAGAAATATAGGTGCTTTTTATTATTAGAGAATTTTCCTATTCTACCCAAAAATCCAACATTTCAAACACATCAGAATTACCCATGTTAAAGTAATCAGAAAAATCAACGATGATTGTTTTATTTCTGATTTCCCATGTAATTAATGATGTCAACAGGATGGATCATTTGAAGTGCCAATCAGAGCTGTCCTACCACAGGTGGATATTGCAGTGCCTGGGTTCTTGGATTTTAACATGTGTGCTGCCAAAGATGTGGTTCATACCACATTTGAAGTCAAGAATATAGGGTATATTTTTTTTCTCATTATAATTTTATTAAGAACTGAAATATGAGATAGTGTTTCACCAATCTGAAACTTGGTGTTTTATAATCCTATTTATGCTTCAGGGACCTGGAAACAAAGATTGAATGGGAAATGAAAGCACCATTTACTGTAGAGCCAAGTGCTGCCATCCTAAAGTCTGGATCAGTTAGACAATTTAAAGCAACATTTACTCCAATTGTAAGTTCACACAAATACAGCTCAAACCTTTGTGGTAGAACAGTCTTGAGTATTCCTTTTCACAATATATTTATTTTGATGCAGTGCGCTGAATTATTTGTTTTATTATTATACAGACTGCCTGTGTTTATCAAGGGGAGGCAGTGTGTAAATATGGACCAGATCTGATGTATGGAAAAATTACAAAACTGGAGGGCATAGGTACAAAACTTACAGAGGAATTTAACAGTGTTATCAATGATATTTATTGTTGTCTCATTTAATAGTGTTATAAATGATATATATTAGTATCTCATTTAACAATATTATAAATACTATTTATTTTGTCTCATTTAATAGTGTTACAAATGATACCTCATTTAACAATGTTATAAACAATATTTATTGTTGTCTCATTTAACAGTGTTATGAATAATAGCTAATTCAATTTCAAAAGAAACAAATTCATGCACAAAGAAATGTTATCATAATACATAAGGGTAAATGTTAAATTATGACTATTTATTGTTTATTCTTACAGGTAAATACCCTCACATCTTGGTCTCCTCCCCTGGGAGCCCTTCCAATAGTCTGAACTCCACAAATCATGAAGCAGAAATCAAGTTTTCTCAAACTCCTGTTGGTTCTACCATACAGAAATGGGTGGAGCTCCACAATCTTGCTCCTGTAAGATTTTCTCACCATCAAATTACACATTAACTTAGTGGTATATTTTGTATTTGTATAAGTATATCCAAAAATAACCCTGTACACCAAGTATATGTACTGTAAATTCCTAAATATATGTTAGGAATTTATTATCGCATAATTTTGCTAGAAACATCACTTGTGAAGTAAAATCACTTACTTTTTATGTTGCTAAAATACATGTAAAAAGTCTTGATCAACAGAGCTCTTGCAAATTTATGTTCTCATGATTTGACGTGTCTGGGACATTTTTCGATATTAAGTACTTGCGTAAAATTTGGAATCTGCAGTATATTATTAATTGGTATATCTTGGAATATCTGTGAATTTAAATCATTGAAAAGAATTCGCTTTCATATTTTTTTGTACAGGTTCGTGCTCCTTACAAGATACAGCACCCTTCGAAGATGAGTCGCATTGATACAGTGTTTGACTGCCCACAAAAAGAAGGAATTGTTCCACCACTGAGTTCAGTTCGAATTCCAGTAAGTAAATTTAAGTCTTTGTATTTCATTGCAACTCTCAATGGCTCGTTATTAGCAATTTTTACAAAAGTGAAATATCGGTTAAATGACGATGAAAACTATAGGTTTTGCTTTATTCATAGGTCACTTACTCTCCAAATACAGTAGATACCAAATCTACAGACTACTTCAATGTTGTTGCTATTGGAAATATCAGTAAAGCAGTCATTAAATGTGTTGGATCTTCTAAAGGTATGGAAAATGAATAAAAGGAATAAAATTTCACGGAAATCAAATTTCAGTCAGTATTCTCATTATGTAATATTTGTATATTAGGTCCTACTGTACATCTTGGAGCAAAGAGTGTCAACTTCATGCAGATAGATTTGGGAGCTGTGGCAACTAGGACAGTGGATATTATCAACAATTCAGAAGTAGAGGCCACCTTTCAGGTAATGTGAATGAATGGAATTGTTCATAATGGGAATGAAAAAAAATTTGTAAATCTTAGATGAATTAACTCTACTTCAGTGTAAAATAATGCATGTGTAAGCCCTTAATCTTGATCTTTCAAGCAAATTAAACCACATTTTGGACCACAGCAATTGTTTTGGACACAGAAAACATGAGTGAAACCTTTGTCATATGATTTAGTTTTTATACATGCATCTATTGGTATCATGTTTCAGAAATTTTACGGAATCTGAAGTTTCATATTTTGAAATATTTCAAACTACACATGTGTTAGCTGTGTTCAGTGGGAGTAAATTTCATTGCAGTTCATGCTGGATTGTAATGAGAGTGTGTTTAAGCTTGAGAAGACCTCAGGAGTGGTACGACCCAATACCACAATGACAGTAGTGATGAAATTTGTCCCTCAGCATCCCATCAACTATCACAGGAGAGTCACATGTATGATTCACAACCAGGTATGATTTTACTACCGCGTACACAGTTTTGCAATAACTGCAACAAATCTAGTTTGTGGGAATTAAAAAGTGTATGGCTGATATAACAATAACAGCAATTTAGGCAAATGTCTCTGACACCAAAGGGAAGGTTCTTTTATGCAGTTTTCACTTAAAATCATTATTAAACCCTAGTCATATGGCCTTAGACTCAATATGTGTGGTGTTATTTTGCTTGGTGGAATTATCTTAAGTACAGATTAAATTTAAAAAAAATAAAATAAGGTATCTGCCCATGGAATTTTGTTTTCTCTGGATGTTGATATCAATAAGAGTAATTCCACATTATATAAATCAAAATGATTTTTTTTTTATTCATAGGGTCCTTTGTTCTTGGATCTGCTTGGAACATGTCATTCAGAGCTGGTCAAACCAGCTGTTCTCCTGGCTAAACATCTAGACAAGTATAAATGTCATGTAGAGAGAGGGCTGTCTCTTTATCCACCAGAGGTAAGATATCTATATAAATACAGATGTCATATGGAAAGAGGGCTTTGTCCTTAATACAAATGTCATGTGGAGATAGGTCTTTGTCCTAGAATGCAAATGTCATGGGGAAAGAAAGTTTATTTTTATTTAATAGAGGTAAGACAAATGTTATGTAGAGAGAAGGTTGTTTATTTATCCACTAGAGATGATCATCAGGTAATAGGATAGTGGACTATTCACTGCAAGTAAGAAATATGGATAATGCAGATACCTGATATTGATTTTGGGGTGGGTGGGAGGCTTTTAACACCTTAATATTGACAAGAATTTATATAACGATCTTTCTTTGAAAATGAATAAAATAGTTCGCTTTTGGAGGTGAATGCTGTATTGATGTATTTATTTTGCTTGTAGCAACTGAATGAAAGTGTGAGGACAGGGAAGATTGAATTGGATGATGCTGGTTGCCTTATGATTCCTGATGTAAGTTTTAAGTAGTTAAAACCAAAGGAAGATCAATGTAAACAAAGCTAGCAAATGGACACTTAAACGCAAAACAAATATTTGACAATTTTCATCAACATGTTTGTGTTTACAGAAGTCTGAAACAGGAACAGATTCCAGTCTGCCTGTTATTCCTCCAATGGATGAATACTTCAATGATGGCTTCCACTGTGACATTAATGTAAGAATTGTCCCTTGTTACCCAATACCAGTCATTTCATAATGTGAAATATGATAACATGTTTAGATGGGGATAATATTTCCCACTGGACTGAGATTTTTTTGAAATACTGTGGTTTTATAAATTTTCTTGGGGGTGATGATAATCAAATTTCATGGATTTATTGAACCTCCCTCCCTTTTTTCCCCCCTATGTTATTGAATTAACAAAGATTGCACCCAACTGATCACTTGATTTCATGGTCTTGAACAAACACAAAAACTCCCAAAAAAATTTAGTGTTCACCAAACATGATGAAACCTCAGTATATGTACAGTAAACCATTATTAGAGCACAGCATCAGACTTTAATTTTAATATGGTATAAGCATAATTTGTTATACTCAGTTATTAATTTATTTGCTTACCAGGGAGGAAAAAAAAGATTACTTCATTGTACATGTGAATTCATTGAAAGAGTGTTCATTACAAGCATATTTGACTGTATTTGTAACTGATTCTGAATTCATTTTTTGGGGGAGACAGAATTCCATTCCACATGTCAGCATAGATACCAACATTGCAGACTTTGGGCATTGTTCTAATCTAAGAGTCATTGAAGACAAGGTTAGTTCAATTGTTTGACTGTTTATTTTTGAAGTGAAAATTAGTATTTTATATGGGAAAAAGTGTAATTTTGTTGGTAATTGGTAAACATAACAGTTGCCATTCAAATTTAGAGGAAAGTGTTCAGATCAAATGTTTGGGGGAAATTCTCTTTTGTCTTTTAATAGCACATAGTCTAATATAAAAGTGAAATATAAAGACCAGTATGCATAAAATGTTTTTTGTTTTTTGTTTTTGTACAGATTATCAATGTGACAAATCACACATATGGAAAGGTTACGATTCAGTGGAATTGTGGGAATGATAAAACTTTCTCCATTATGCCATCTACCATGGACATCCCTCCTCTGAAATCATGTGCTTTCCAAGTCACCTTCAAACCTGTAAGTGTAAAATACATTTTTGGAGCAATTAGAATATATCTGTTCAGTAGAAGATTTTTTATTTTAACCTATCATTAACTAGATTTCTAGTATATGTAACTAAAATCCAGATAAGAATTAGATTTTTCTGTGTTTTTGTTAATAGTCCTCTGGTGTGAAATAAATTTAAATTTTTTTTTTTTTAGACTGTCCCTAATCAGTTCTATGGAGCAGAATTAGAATGTTTTGCCTATTACAAGAGTTTGCGAGATTATCGACTTGTAGAGGACAATACTCACAGTCCCCCTTGGTGCCTCACACTCACCTGTACAGGTTAATAATCATTAACTATAGATTGATACAGGAACTTAATAGCCAGTTTAATCATAATATTATTTGTAAAGTGAAAAAAAAATGTACTTTTTCAAAAATGTATGTATATGTAGGAGGTATTCCAAATGCTTTAAAATGAGATTGACAGGTATGAGTTTTATCATGCAGGGATAAAAAATTTGTTATATCAAAGTCTTTCTGCTTAGAAAATATAGTGAAGGAATTTTGTCAGAGACTTTCAGATTGAAAAAAAAAATTTAAGAAATTTGTTGAGGTACATGCTCAAATGCTGATATCATATTTTGTATTTCATATGATTTTTATCTTTATGGTTTTTAAATGAACAGGTCAGACATTCCAAGCCAACAATGAGACCTTCCTGCCTCGTTTGTCCTTTGACACGTCACATCTTGTTTTCCCTGCTGTAAACACTAAGGAGTCAACCTACAGGACAATTCTATTGACTAATAATGGCACAACTCCCATAATGTTCGATGTCCAGAAAGACCCAACAAAGTATTGCCAAGCATTGTTTTGAATTCTATTAATACTGACATGCCTGCATTAGGAAATAGGCTGTGTTATTATTTGGATGTGAAAATAGCTTTGGATTGACAACTTTGATTCTCTTTTTCAGCACATTTACAGTAAAGCCATCCAAAGCTTTGCTGAAAGGTCAACAGCAGATCTTTGTGGTCAAGATAACTCCCAGTGAAGTGAAGCACTACAAACATGACCTGACCTTCAGACTCAATGACGATGAAAAGTACAACAGGGTATACCACTTCCTTAATTCTAGATAAAAATACTACTGCAGTATGTCGTAGTACTAAAGTATTGTTCATTTACTCTAAAATCACATATTTCATAGGTAAATTTTTGGTGATGATAGAATAATTTGCATGTTTACTGGGATGAATTTAGTTCATTTTCTTCCTGTTTTACTGGATAATTTAAATTTTTGAGTATATCAATAAAAATGAGACTTCCTCTGTTTAAAAAAAAGGAGAATTAAAAAAAAAATTGGTAATTTGACAGCAATAAAAGTGTATTCATTTTCAGTGTGTTGAGTTATGGGGCTCAGCAGAATCCCCTGAAGTTGTACTAGATACTGAGGGAGTGATGTACTTCAAACAGACCTGTATTGGTACTGCTACCACTAAAGACTACACCATAAAGAATGTCTCTAGGATACCACTCAGGTAATTAAGAAATGAAAACACAGCATACAGATATTACACTAACAGGCAAAATAAGTCACAAGTTAATTATAAATTCTCTCATTCTCTCATTTATTTTTCACCTCTAAAGTAAGTATAAGACGAGTTTGATATATCTCTTGCTACTGCAGATTTGAATGGAAAATGGTGTACAAGGATAAACAGCTGCTCTCTGTCACTCCATCTTCAGGCCTCATACAACCTAATGAGACACAGGTAACGAGGGCTGGCTTATAATAATAAAATTATATATACACAAATTATTATGTAATGTTATTATTAGGATCCCAGTGTAGCACTGTACACAGCTTTATAGAGCAAGGTTCACATACGACCTCATGTGGTGCTGTGAATTTTAAAGAAATCAAACTTGATGATTTTCACTTTTCAGCATTCAAAGTATTTAAAAATTGTATGTGTTTAAAAATTTATGATTATAACATAATTTTTCACTTTAGTTCATACATGGTGATGTTACAAAGTACATCCCCATAGCCATTTTGTAAAATTCTCCATCAAAACAGTCAGAATATTAAACTTCTCTATAATAACAGTCAGAATTTTAAAATTCTCTATCAAAACAGTCAGGATTTTAAAAGGTATTTTACAAAAGTGTGTGCAGAGCACAACCTGTGATCTAATTTTATATATGCTTATTGATAGAGCTGTTATTGATGTAAAGTACAATCATTTTATTTTTGGATTGAGAGCTATACTGATATTTAAATTTTCGGTAATAAATGTCAAATGCAGCAGTTTCCCATAAAAATAAAGTTTTCACGATATTAGGGCCCTGTCATATGGTGGATGAACTATATTAATTCACTGTCCTTCTGTCATCACTTTCTATAGCATGCAATAAGTTAAGTTTTCTTGGGAAGATTCTCATAAATGTTATACATAAATTTTGAAATTTATCATCTTTGTCTTTACAGAGATATGGGGCTTAGAAGTTTTTAATATTAATTATATAATAGCACTTTCTATAGCATGCAATAATTTGAAAGTACTTGAAAAGATTTTCACAGAATTTAAAGGTAATGCTTGAATTCCTATAGTAATCACTCTGTTTGTCTGACCGTCAGCACCTCAAAGTTTTCTTGATAATATTTTCGTACATATTATACATAATACTTGGATTAGGCAGAGGACGACTCCTTTCAGTTTTCAGATTTTATTGGATGGGGGGGGGGGGGGGGGGTGGCGCTCTCTGACTTATCAGTTTGTTAGTAGTCAAGCTGTATGTTCTAAAGTCTCCACTGTAAGTTGAAGATTAGAATCAGGTACTAGGAGAGATTTTTTCAGAATGGAAATTTTATTTTATACAACAAGTGAACCTAGTCATTTGCTCTTGTTATTTTTTTCCAAATTCTTGTTTAAATCTGTTTTATGACTTTATGTCCATTTAGTATGAATGTTAAGGCCAGGTCTTATGTATATTCACAACAGTTTTAAAATTTCATGGCTTTGTCTTACAGTGAAAATAACCATATATAAACTGCAACAAGAAGTAGGTCATATGCAGTATTACTGTTTTTTGTTTTACCTTGTGCAGGCCCACACTTGGTCATTTGTACCTGCTGCTGAAGAAAAGTATGTCATGAAGCCCTGTCTCATTGTCTGGGGTCAGGGATTCCACAGTTCATCATCAGGTGGCAAGAAGAAACAATTCACGGTCAGGGCCATCGGCGAGGGGTCCCTTGGAGACATTAAGGTACATAATTCTGTCATCACTGATATGGTATTTGTGGGATTTAGCATCATTTTGTAATATAGGAAAGCCATTTAAAATAATGTAAATGAAATGGAGAATAAGGTTTTTTGTATTCTGTGAGATTCTAACTTTAAAGATTTACAGTGTTAAGAGTATTTTTTTTGTTCTACTAATTTGAGACCTCTGTCTTATGATTTTCACATTATTTTCAAGGCTGATAACACATACCTGGACTTTGGTGATGTGGTGGTGGGTAGCTCAACCTCTAAAATAATCAGCATTGTCAATAACAGTACCTGTAGTTTGCACTATAGCTTGATAGTAGACCAGTCAATGGATGGGCCGTACCCAGAGGAAATCACAAGGGATGATAAACTAGGTAAACAATTGCATCTTCATTTTGTCCTCAGTGACAGAAAAGAACAATTTTTTTATCTTTGAAAAAGGTTTGCCACTTTTTAAAGTTTTTTTTTCTAAAATGTTGAATATGTTGGATAGCCTTTGAAATTCTGTTAATTGTTTGGAATTTTCCACAATTGTATGAAATGAATGCATGAAAGTTATTTGAGTGCCAACTGATTTTGTAGCCCTGATACTGGATAGAACAGAGGGAGTGCTGCCCGCCAGGTCTCGACACAAAATCCTGGCCACAGTCAAACCTATCCGGAGGGTTAATTATCAGTTTGCCATCTCCTACAAACTCATCACCCCCATGGGTAAAGAATCTAATCTTAATATTCATAATACTAATAATAAATGTATCTAGGAAATTGTGATAATTATCAAAAACAAAAATTGATTTAGTGTATGTATTTCACATTTTTAAGATTTCATTTGGCATTTGTTTGTTGTCAGCAATTGTTTTTGTCAAAGACATGGGCATGTATCATTTGTAAAAAATGTGTTTTGTTTTTGATGTAGGTCAAGACATCAGTTCCACGGCACAGGAGCCCCAACACTTGTGTCATGTGCTGACCACAGGTGTGTTCCCTGTAATGGCCGTCTCTGATGCTCGTTGCTATGGCAGTGCAGTTGGCATCAGCAAAAAGCAACTTTGGGCTCTCTTCTCACTTGATAAGTACGTATATGCAAGGAAATGTGCTCCAATTTGAATGTTTATGGTGGTGATCAATACAAAACCTGCTTCTTCCAGAAGAATTTTTTTTTTCATTGAGAAATTACATTCTGAATTACAGTATGAATTTGTGTCTGGATTCTGACCCGTCATCAGAAGAACTTCGATACAGTGTAGCAACTAGACATAGGTAAGTCATCTGGTTAAAAGATTATCTGTTGAAACATCTGTACAAAATCTGAAAACATTTCTAATTCTTTATTCATTTTTTGGGGAAATAAAATTCTTATTTACCAGTGAATATTTCTTTTGATTTCACGTCTGCAGCCATGCTAGAAGGCCCCCAGTGTACACAAGAGCCATCATGGACTTTAACTTCAGTGCTGCTCCACTAGACAGTGAACCTTGTATTGTGAACCTTATGTTCGAAAACACTGGAACAGTAGCCACAGAATGGTAACCAGACAATCTTTTAAAATGATGGCAGTTTAATAAATGTAATTCCTGGCTTTTGAGCTTATATTTTCAATTTATTCTCTGTTTAAAGGTCCTTTCTATTTCCCACGGACCTTCAGCTAGAGTTGGAATATTGGGCGGAAACTGGGGAATTTGATGAAGATGAATTACATGAGGTTAGGACAATTCTGTATAGAAAGATGAACACTGAATTTTCATTCTCTGTATACAATTAGTCATATAATTATTAGAACAGTTCTGACTTTGGTTTTTGTGTCTATGTTTATAGATGAAGGTGATGGACAACAAGCTGTTCTCCATTGAGCCTCAGCAAGGGAAGCTGGAACCGGGCGAGTGTAAGACAGTGAGCTTCACGTACAGACACACCATGGCAGGGACTGACCGACTGCCCGTTCTGCTGAAACTGGCGAGGGGCAGAGAAATCCTGGTAAGTCTTCTTCTGTGGAAAAAAAAAAAAATTCAAACGAATATAAGTTTAAACAAGGAGTAGAGACACCAAGTACAGGTAAAATTGAAAATGGCTTGTGTTTGAAGAATTCTGTAGTAAATATTGTAATATTATTCTGTTATATTCTCAGTTGAATTTCATTGGTGTGACTGTGGAACCTGAGAGGAAGTACATTCATTTCCCATCCAACAAACACATGTTTACACCTGTTGCTGTTGGTGAAAAAGTCAGTCCTAAACAGGTGTATGAGCTTTATAATGGTGGAGCCTCACCTGTGAAGTTCAACTTTGACCTTGCACCTCTAGAGCTCTTGCGTCAGGTAAAATTGAAATAAAATGGATTATGTTATAGTGCTGCTAAAATTTGTTTAATGAAGTGATGGATTTGATCAATCATTCTTTGTTATACTGAACTATTCAAGGTTTCCTGTTATTTTTTCCAGGAGAACTTTGACCAGCCAGTATTTGAGTGTTTAACACCTGTAGGGGAAATTCCACCTGGAAGATCCTTCTGTGTTGAATGGAGATTCTCTCCTATTGAAGCCAAAACATACATGGTATAATTCTAACTTCAGAAATGGAATTTTATTCATTAGATGTTACAGAAATGGGATGTATGTTTGACTGAATTTGATTTGTTGTAGATTGATGTTCCTGTTCATGTCCATAACGGGGACACAGCCATTGTGACATTTACTGGGGTTGGATTTGACAGAAGAGTTATGGGAGACACGATGCCCATTACAGACCAGCAGGATCTGACGGGGGTCCCAGGTGTCCAGAGTGTCTCTGTACCTGGACAGGTGAGGGGAAAATCTTTTCCTTAGTATTTTATTTATCAAATATGTTGTAAATCACTTTAATTAAACACATATGGTGTAATGATTCACAATATCCTGAAGGTATAATTAAAGATAAAATGAATCCCTTTGAAATTCAGAGAAAAAGTGTTCTATAAATATATTCATTAAAGAATCATGATATGTACACATACATATGGAACTGTAAGACCTTACTTGAATGGCTCTTCAGATGAAGTTTAGCATTTTGTCTGGTGTTGTCTGTGTACAGCTGATGTACTTGTCACAAGAGAGACTTTCCTTTGGAAATCTGCCATTGTTCAGTCGAGCCAGAAGAATGGTGTTTGTTACCAACAGAGCCAAGGATCGAGATGTCTCATTTGAATGGCATGTCACATCACAAGCTGATGCTCAGGTAAGTTACCATACTCAATCTTTTTTTTTTCAATTCTATGTCCAGAATTTGTGACAGAGCTATTTCTATGTTGTGCAATGTGTTTTATGCACACTTGTAATATTTTCAGTTCATTGAAGATGTAAGTGTTTTCACTGCAAGCATAATGTGAGGATTTAGAGGTCCACATCATAATACTGCTTTTTTTTAGCCTAGTTTTATTTCAACAGTAATGTTTAGATGACTGTTTAAATTTGATCACAAAATATTTCTGATCACTTGCATACATTAAATTACTGGTATTTTAACTAAGGCAAAACAAGATAAATTTTTATACTTAAATTATTACATGGGCATTCATTATTTGTTTAATTTACACATTTTTTTCGATGGTTTTGCTTTATTTAGAAGTGCTTACATTTCATTTTATTGATAAATTATTTGGTGGAAGTATAGTTGCATGGTATTGACATTAACTATAGAGTCTTCAACACTCTTATTGCTCAACAACAGCAGAGCTTGTAAGTAAATTGTAAAATTTCATTTATTTTCAAAACTTCTTCATACACTGAAGACATCTTTATTTTATACAGTATCTGTCAATATCTCCAATCCGTGGAAGATTGTCCCCAGGAGAGAGTCGAATGTGCCGTGTTGTGTTTAGTGCCTGTGGAGTACCATCCTTCTATGACCTGGATCTGGTTTGTGAAGTAAGTAATCTGGATCTGGTTTGTGAAGTAAGTAATCTGGATCTGGTTTGTGAAGTAAGTTATTTGGATCTAATTTGTGAAGTAAGTTATTTGCATCTGATTTGTGAAGTAAGTTATTTGGATCTGGTTTGTGAAGTAAGTTATTTGCATCTGGTTTGTGAAGTAAGCTATCAGAGACTGGTCATATCAATCATGAAAAATTATGCTAAAGTTATGACTTTACAATACAGTAAAAAAAAAAAAAAAATGACAGTTTCGTGTTATTTGCAATAAAGCAACTTTGAAATATTTGAAATTTGTTTTTTACTAACCTGGATGTAGTACAGCTGATGTATACCTTTGTGTCAGTGTCAACACTGGATTCCGGCTTGGGTTGGTGTTTGGAGTACATACATCGATGTACACTATATGCATCCCATTATGTTTCACTTTAATATCTCTAATATTGTGGAGTATACCCTGTACTAATATTCTATATAGTTTGTTCCTTCAACCATATAATGTATTTGTCCTAAAATTATTCCTGTATTGCATGTTTATGATCAGAGATTGGGGATGTTCTATAAAACATCATATATAGTTAAACTATCAATTCCAGTACTCATTATTATAATCAAGTCATTTTCACAATTTTTCATTGTAGACGGCTGTCATATCTTGTCATCTGTTTATTTGTCTCCTTTGATGGCACCATTAGTTACAAATATTTCCATCAGAGAGGTGTTATGTTAATGCATTATACATTGTAGGCTACAGATGAACTGGAGATGGATAAATACAAGGAGGAATTGGCTGCATGGGAGAAGGAAAAATACCGACAGAAATACGAGTTTTGTGTCACAGAGAATGACCTGGATGCTGACAAGAGGCTCACTGATGATGTGGAAATTGTGGCAAGTTCTATTAAAAATTTGTAGGAAAAATTAGATTTTAAATACAGTAAAACATGGTTATAGTGAACCTCAGAGGCCATTAAAAAAGTCCATTGTAACAAAACTTTGTTATATCACATACAATGAATTTACACTTACTGTGAAGTGATATTTATTCCCCTATGAGAGGAAAATAATAATTTTATTGGATGTTTTACTGTACACAGAAAAGCATAACAATTCATAAATGCAAAATTTTTGTTTGTTTTACACTAATAGTATCATGACATATATACTATTGATTTACTGATTAAAAGAATTGTTTGTGTATCACATCTAAAGAAAGGTGAAACAGTAGAGAAACAAAATTATTTGCGCGTTTGTTACTAAGAGACATATTTTTCTATAGGAACGCCCTTCAAGCCATCTCAGGTCACTGGAAGAGAAAAAGATTGAAGCAGAGGGAGAACTTACAAAATATAAGGTAAGTTTTGTACAATGTTGTGAACCCATCTTCCAATTTAGGATGGACAGATTTCCCCCCCCCCCCCACCACCACCACCAAAGTACTGTGTAAATGCAGTGGCAGTAAGTATCTGACTTTTTTTTTTTATTTCTCTGTGGTGTTTTGTAGACCCTTCCACCAATAAAGCAATTGTCCCCTGATGAAAGGAAAGCCCTGGACTCTAGGAAGAAAAAGAGGGAGAACGAGTTATGGGAGAAACCCTCTCCTCCAGTGCCCTTCCTTCTACATTTGGGACTGACTGCCAGAACTCATGACATCAGGGAATTCCAGGCCACATTCCCAGAAGAGTACAGAGACTTCTTCATTGACAGGTCATTAAACTTTGATTAATTTACCTTTGATTTTTGTTCATCTCTTTTGTTCTGTGTTTTTTTCTACATCTGTTACCTAATAAATAATATCCTTTATTTACCCAGGATGAGACAAATTTCCCGTGTTTTATAGTTACTTCCCTGTTGTCGTCAATATTTTCATCATGACATATTTTCAGGTCATTAAGTGAGAGAGTAAGCAGAAGTGCTGGTCGGAAGCAAGCCCTGGCTGCAAGCACTTCTAATATCATACCCTGTAGTACTGGGGAGGCTGATGTCATATCTGGGGTACTGGGTAATGTTCTGAGGTATGGAATTCTTTAACTTTTCAGAATTAAAGTATTAAAATGATACATTTGAAAAATCCTACCATCTTTTACATTTCTTGTTAATAGTTTAGTTTAGATAGAAAACCCTTAGTATTTAAAGAAATAAATTAATCATTCTTGTATTTATTTTTATTTTTCAGAGGTCTTTTAGATGACACATATTTCCATGAGGCAGTGAAAAAGGTTATTAATGATGAAGTTCCATATTATGCACAAATTGGAGAGAGATCTACCACTGCCCCACCCATAGAGATGAGGGCAGGGCCAAGCGGGAAGACTAAGTCTGTCCAGGAGGACTCCCCAAGGGAGGACTTCAGCAGAGTGTCATCTGCCACACTTCCTGTTTCTCCAGAAGCCACGCCTCCTTCATCTGCTGGCAGTAAGAAGAGTCAGAAAAGTGAAAAGAAGGTTAGTTAGTCTATGACATCATCTGAATTCTGTTCAGTAAATAATCTGTATTTCTTACACTCGGTTTGTTTTGGATAATAGTGGCAATTCCATAATACAGTAAAATCTGGTTATACTGAGGCACCATAGCTGCAAAACGTTCAGAAAAGAAAAATTGAGTAGATCTGTGTGGTATATCCCAATCCCCCCCTCCCCCCCCCCCCCCCCCCCCCCCTATTTTTTAGAGCTATAGTTTTGGAGCTAAAAGCACCAAGAACAGTAAAATTTTGTTGTAAGCATAATTCATTCTGTTCATTTATGTTTTCTAGATTTTGTAATCCATAGGCGATGAAAATCATTCTTTTACAAATTGGTTTTTATATCAAAATTCATTTTTGCATGATGTCATATGACCTTGAATTGATTACAAATATTAATCAATTTTTAAAAAAAAAAAAAAAAAGGTACA
Organism: Ostrea denselamellosa; assembly: GCA_024699665.1. Lineage (NCBI taxonomy): Eukaryota > Metazoa > Mollusca > Bivalvia > Ostreida > Ostreidae > Ostrea > Ostrea denselamellosa. Next base: position 10,153,587 of record JAMZEH010000042.1, read on the forward strand.
TCTTAAATTTTTTTCCAGAAGTTAAGAAAGACCAAGACACCCCCACGACACACAATGGAGGAGGTGGAGAGAGTGAAGAAAGAAGAATCCAGAATAAAGGAAAAACAAAACCTCAAAAAGTCAGTGTTTCATTAATGATATGAAATATAACCAGTGTAACTGTTTTATCTTGTGTACAGTTACGATTTATAGAATTGGAAAGCTTTTGGAGGAAACAAAAATCAATTTAATATTCAATAATAGATGACTATTTTGTGATAGGTAATGTGACTCTTATTTTCTCCTGCAGGATACCCGAGTTTGGCAATGCTGCAGAATCAATAATCGAGAACACGCTGCTTAATATTGTAACAGAGGCCCTGTCTGAAGAATTTAGTATTACTGCACGGCCCAGGTTTATTGCATTACCCAAGAGAACTGCATCAGCCAAAAGCAGACAGTCAATTCCAAATAATACAAAGAAAAACTGAGACATTCACTTGTTCAACAGGACCGTTTTCACTGTGGATAGACATAAGTTTGCACTGTTGATATATGATATTGTTTTAGTACTGTACATTGCTTGACTTTCTGATGAAGACAAAATGTTTTGGAGTGAAAGAAGAATATTAAATTATATACATGTATATTGTTTATCTGGAAGATTTTATCAAATATTTGTATAACATGTGAATGCAGACTCCTAATAATTTGTTAAGATTAGTTGAGCATTTCCATGAAGAATGTGATATTTTTTTATACTGAAAATTTGTTGTAAAGTTGTTGAAGTATTCTCTGTGTATCTCTGCTCCGTCCATTTGCAATTTTTACAATATTTCAATAAACATGTGATACCAATATTTTGGTTTCTCTCTAATGATTACATTTCAAATAATCATCTCTTTGTCAGGAAAAAAAAAAATCATACAATGCAAAGAGAAATTTATTGTCTACTGAAATTCAAATGTTAAAGATTACTGTTTGTAACAATTTATATACATACAATATGTAGTACACTATGAGAATAGGTTGGAAATATGTTTAGTTGATATGTGGCAAACAATGATGAAACAATTGAGCATCCCATACTTCTGTATAAAGACCTTCCTGTTCCAGCAGGCACACTTCAGTTCACATGTCAGAAAATAAAGTAAAATTAACAATTCAGCTCAACAGTACACTATCACAATATAATCAGGCATCATCTCAATATTATTTCTTTTCTGCTTGCAAGTTGTGCAACTCTTCAATGTTTTGTTCATCAGAAAGGTGGTATTTCCTGTCATCCCCCTTGCTAGTCTCACCTACTGCACCTTTACCCTCCATGACCTGTTTCTCTCCCCTTTTGGGTATTATGCTCCCACTTGGATTCCTATCTTGAACAGTCTTGTCCTGACCTCGAAGAGGTATAGTTAAATCTTCCTTCTCGACAGCATTCTCCATTTTCATGCGCTTCCGAGCCTCGGCAAGGTGCTTGGCTTCATCCATAATACTCAACAATTCTGTGCAAAAGAGCTGGATACTTACAAGTAAGAATGATTGAATTTTTCGAAATAGATATGCAACTTCAACAGAAAATTTTATTTTATCCTTGATGTAGGAGAATAATTCCCTGACGATTACTGATCATAGTAAGCATTAAAAAATATCTGGATCCAAAGAACCCACCAAAATTTGCATGTTCTTGCCTATTTCTAAGCAGTTTATAAAGGTTTAACCTTCATGGAAAAATTTACCAGGTATGAATCGCTCTAGAAACAATTTCTGGATCCGCGCATGATAGTAGCAGATAACGTACCTTTCAGGGACAGCTTCTCATCTTTGTTTTTGTCACCAAGGTCAATAAAACTCTGAGCAGTCTCTGAGGCCTTCTTCATGGGGAATTTGATGATGGCCAGATAAAAACGAAATAATTCATCGAAATTCAGCAACCCGTCCCTGTCTATATCACCGAACTCCAACATGGACGCCGTCAGATATTCATCGTCAAAGTCATTTGGATTCTAAAATATAGATTAAGAAATAAAACTTCCCTGAGAGAGAGAGAGAGAGAGAGAGAGAGAGAGAGAGAGAGAGAGAGAGAGAGAGAGAGAGAGAGAGAGATTTTCCATAGATTTATTTTGTCATCGATACATAAGCAATTTTCAGAGCAAAATGATATAAAAGAAATCTAATCGAATATATTTCTAACTATGCAGTTTTTAAAGATTCATTATTTGGCAAAATTAATCAAATAATATTAATTGTTAAGTGCAGAAAGATTGTGACGTTTTCTTGTCATGCGCTAAAAGTGTAGTATATCGAGTAAGATGGCGTGCTCCGCTCCTTAACTATAGAGCATGCTCTGTGTTTTATCCATTTTGGAGGAAAAGTCACTGCCAAAGTAGGTGGCATTGGAAGGAGAAACTGACATTGTCTATGTTGTGCGCTATACATCACTCAGATCTACTGAATTTTCCCCATCCTAAGTTACCTTGACTTTTATCTTTTCGATAATGGTAAAGTTCCATATTTATGCGGCTTATTGAATGCGCATCTGCTCGCGAAAAAAAAAAGAAGGAATTATGCTTATTTTACTTTCTGATATTAAAAATTGCTAAACTTCTTTTGTGGAGAGCCTTCTGTTTGTAACCCTGCCCTGTATACATTGGTTTTCTATTTGACAGAACGTTTTCTACCTTATCCAACAGGAAGACCTCATATATGAAGCGCCAAATTAACATAAACTCAAATAATTGAAGATATCTTTAATAATTTGAAGCTATCAATTTATTTTATGCTTGCAATAATTCAATTAAAAATCTCCTAAAATATTGATGATACCTTCAATTCTGAATTAATGCGTGCATTAATTGAATTGATGATAGCATGAATTATTCTGCTACATTGATGCGCGCTATAATTGAATTGTTTTTCTCTTCAAATGAATTGATGGTATCAACAATTGAATTGATGTGCGCTACATATCAGTTGAAGTGAGCAATAATTCAATCAATGCATGCAGTAATTGAATTATTGCTCCCTTTAACTGAATTAATTCATTTGATGCACGCAGTAATTCTTTTAGAGAGAGCAACTACATAATTACAAATATCTTCAATTCAACATATCTAAAATTTAATTGTTGCTCTTGTTAAAAGAATTGATGCGCGCATTGGTTCCTTATACAAAAACATTTTAAATTAAATAAAGATACCTTCAACTGAATTATAGATTATCAAATCATTTATACCGAGCTCTAAATTAATTTTTGCGAACAATGATTCCACCACATTGATGCTCTCGTCAATTGAATTGATCAGAACATTAATTGAATTGGTGCGCGCATTAAATCAATAATTGTTCTCATGAATTCAGTTGATGTGCACTTTAATTCAATTAATGAGAGCAATAATTGAATTGAAGTGCGCAATAATTCAATTGATGAGAGTAACAATTGAATTGATATCTTCAAGCAATTAACAATACCTTTAATTATTTGAATGTACGTTAATTTGGCGCTCCATACTCATGGGGACTTATAAGTTTACATAGACCAGTCTTGATGCAGTTGTAAAACTACGTGGATACGCAATTCGTTTACTTCCGTATTACGACGAGCAGCATTGTCACTGTGTGTAAAAATTTGTCACTGTGTCTGAAAATAATCCCGGTATATACTTAACATAACTCTGTTGTCGGAGTTGTTGATTGACACCTTGGTCAAACGTCATTTAGATACAATAATTCCTGTGCAACATACTGTCGTACTTTTTAACGCAGAGTACAGTCAACCCCTACGGCAATTTACTATGGACAGTGGAGAAGTCCGTGAGGAGGGATAAGAAAGTGGTTCATGTTTTTTTCTAAATAGGTTTTAACAACTATGTAACCTACACGAGACGCAGCAAATCCTCGTTCGAATGATATGTAACACTCGGTCAGGAAGAATGATATGTAACACTCGGTCAGGAAGAATGGTATTTAACACTCGGTCAGGAAGAACGATACGTAACACTCGGTCAGGAAGAATGATATGTAACACTCGGTCAGGAAGAATGATATGTAACACTCGGTCAGGAAGAATGATATGTAACACTCGGTCAGGAAGAATGATATGTAACACTCGGTCAGGAAGAATGGTATTTAACACTCGGTCAGGAAGAACGATACGTAACACTCGGTCAGGAAGAATGGTATTTAACACTCGGTCAGGAAGAACGATATGTAACACTCGGTCAGGAAGAATGATATGTAACAGGTTGTAAGAATAGATCCTCAGTACCCCTTGTTTGTCGTAAGAGGCGACTAAATGGGGCGGTCCTTCGGATGAGACCGCAAAAACCGAGGTCCCGTGTCACAGCAGGTGTGGCACGTAAAAGATCCCTCCCTGCTCAAAGGCCATAAGCGCCGAGCATAGGCCTAAATTTGCAGCCCTTCACCGGCAATGGTGACGTCTTCATATGAGTGAAAGATTCTCGAGCGGGACGTTAAACAATATCTAATCAATCAATCACCTCGTTAATTTCATGTATTTGATTGTATCTGTCAATGATGCTCAAACTTATTATTATTATTATTATTACAAACAACATTCAAAAGAATTCACCTTACCACTGTTTGGGTAACTTTCATAGAATCCTTTCCCGCTAATTCAGACTTGTCCAAGATTTTGATAGCTTCTGTTTTGACGGGCTTGTTGTGTAGAACTTCCTTTGCAGGTTTAGAAACTCCGAAAGGTGCCATTAAGATATGAATAAAGCACAACAATTGCAAAAAAGAACTGAACAAAGAAAATTGAGAGGCTTCCATAACAAGAGTATTTATATGACAGAACACGAATAAGTGAAATAACGTCCGATTTCAGGGACAAATGAAATTTATAACTGATTTCCTAACACCAAGACACCCGGGGACTCCGCCGGACACAATGAGCAATTACCAACATTTATAGAGACGCAGTATTCAACATACGGGATATACCAATTGTAGTTGAAATAATGTAATTGATAATTCATAGAATGCTGGAATTTCAATATTGATAAAAACCCCTGATTCAGAGAAGAGGAAATATCGGCAGAATCATGCCATCATTGGATCAATTTGTAAACGCTGAGGGATGCATCAATCCGACAATTAGAAAATTAAATTGAACAGCAAAACTAGTAAAAATCCCCCGAGACACTGTCTAGGGCAAATCTGCCATCGAAATGACCGTGCGTGTATCTGCGTCCTTTGTACTAAATTGCCATCTTGGTACCAGCAAATTTATGCTTCGTAATAACGAAAAGATTAGATACGCATTTTACCATAAATCTCGTGATTACTGTCTTCATAGAGTTTTTGTGGCATTTAATTTAATGTTGCACGGTATTTCGTGCTGTAATTAATTTTATCATAACATCTTTCGATTGCAGGGTTAAAATAAATGAATTGATTCAACCTATTTCAGGACTAGGGAATCTCGTTTCTACGCGATTCACCTTGGAAGGTGATGCGGTGATTTGATGATCCCATTAAGAAATAATGTATCAATATTTTGAGTGTTATATGACATGAAGTTGGTCATGTGATCAAATTCTGTAACGCCCAAAGGGCGTTATATCATAGATTTGTCCCAGTGACACTCAAAAAATGATATCTTATTTCTTATATTTATATTTCTGTTTCGATTTGTGTTACTCTTATCAAGCTTCCATACTTTTGTAGGTAGACGATCGTACAACTCAAGATTTAGTTCGTTAAATTTTTATCGAATAAATAATTGGGAATACAAAATATAAATATTTACGTTAGAAGGAATATAAAATATGAAACAAGTGTAAAATAAAGATAATTTAGAGCGTCAAGTCAACTCAATTGAAGACAATAAGAACGGAGTAAACTACATCCGGTCAATCGGTGACGGAGAAACAGTGCACTGGCTAAGCTTATTTGAAGTTGAAAATGCAACTGTTGAATACAGATTTCTACAGATATTCAGAGGATCTAAGAGAACCGACGGAGGATAAATGGATCAAGCTGACGTTAAGTTCTAGGTCAGCTTTTTGCAAGTTTTGGAAGGGAACAACGGCATGTTCATCGTTAGAACGCGTGGTTGTAGCAAAATACTGACAGATTTAGACGAAGTGCAGGTAGGTTTTCTTTACTTCCAGGGTGTGTAAGAGAAAATAAACACAAACTGAAAGAGATTTTTTGTTTACTCGAGATATTTCTGATCACTCGAGAGATTTTTGATCATTTGAAAGATTTATGTTGTAGGATTCAGTTGTTAGACTGATTCTGACTGCGGATTACTTCGTTTACCTGACCAAGATATAGGGCTCACGGCATGTGTCACCGGTTGACATGGGATGCTTACTCCTCCTAGGCACCTGATCCCACCTCCTACATGTATCTCTGATTTGTATTTTTTCTAGGAATAACGAGATTGAGTACTGTTTGTTATTTTATAGCCTTTTCATTCATACGCAAGGTAAAAAAGTCTGATCATATGATTGACTTCATGTTATGAAAAATTTAATGTCAATTTCGTTAGTAGTGTCATATTAGGTAAAACATCAATCAATATATCAAATTACAATGCATATTAAATTACGTAGTGTAGGAGTCCCGATAGCATTTGGATATGTTATATTTAAAAAGAAGTCAAGAAACATGATGTGTCGCATTAGTTTTGTCCTCAAAAGGTTTAAATGTGTCTGTTAACTACCAGCGTCTGAGAGAGAGAGAGAGAGAGAGAGAGAGAGAGAGAGAGAGAGAGAGAAGCAACATTTAATTTCCTTTAACAGCTATTTTTCATCCGTCAAGATCATTGTAGGGTATTCAACGGCTTGAACTGCATCGCCCTTATACCCCGAATGTCAATCAGAAAATAATATCCCCGTGTTTATTAACAAAATCAATTTTATTTTCAAAATTTGTTGATACATAATAAAACATTTGAATGCATATATCATTATTTTTCTGTATAAGCACCGTCAGCAACAGAGTCGCTGGTTGTTCTCAAAGTTTTTCAGACTCAGCAACAAGGCCGCTCCGATCACCAATAACTTTTCTGTGGCTTTCATCTTCTTCAAAACTGAAAAGACGTACGAAGTTGAATAGGGTGTCAATGAACGAAGGGAATGCGACATCCGAAGGAACATGAAAGTCGCTCAGTAGCGTAGCCCTAGCTTCACTCTGAAGCGAGAATTAATCCTAATACATAAGAAAACAACTGAAAATGTCATACGACGAGTAAAACAAATATATTACAGAAAAATATTATATACGCGAATTCATTAGCAGCGGTTATATCACAAGTAGTTGCTGTAAAGCTGTGTATCTTAAAGTATTGGAACTATTATTTTAGCTAACCCTTCGACCTCTCTGATTTCATGAGAAGAAAAACTTGAGATTTTTGGACTTTCCCTGCCATTGTCAAATTTCCATCGGGAAAATAAACGGATTACGTACATCAAGTACATAACTAATTTCTTCCTGTACTAAAGTTAACATAATCCATTATTATGGGGTATTAAAAGTTATATAAGTAAATAATCTTTAATTTAATCGTCATTTCATTATCCAGTGTAACTTCATTATGTTCTACAAATTAAAAACTTCTACCCTTATGAAATTTATGTTTAAATAGATGATCCCGCAACGTCAGTCAATTTCAGACCAGTTTCTTCCCGAGCTGTGTTAGCAAATGTATGGAAAGAATTGTTTTTAAACAAGTTTATAATTATATTCAAGAAATTATTAATGAATACTAAACATGTTTCTTTTGACGGTTACTCAATATTATATCTGATTTGAAATATAGCATTGTTAAAAATATTGACGAAAGTATGTTTTTGTTTTTACGATTTGTCCAAGACATGTGACCAATGTTAGCACTAAGGTTTACTTTTATGATATAAGAATTATTATCCCAAGTAGAAGCACCAATGCTGTGGTACGTCAGGGATCAGTTTTGGCCCCACTGCTATTATAATTTATGTTAACAATACATAAGAATGTATGATTTCAATGTGTAGATAGTTTGCCGATGTTAATTCATTAAAAGTGATATATTTTTTCCTACATTGAAATCAAATTATTATCTTCTGAAGCTGAAAATCCAACAATGTCGACGAGAATATTCTTCCTCTCACAGGCATTTAGGATTACACTTAATTAGGATCTTGATTTTGCTAGACCGAAATCATAAAAAAAATATTGTTAAGAACGCATATCATATAAGCTTAAATATAGCATTAGTTGAAATAAATTGCTGAAAATGTACAACACTTTTATCAGACTTAGCTGTTGTTTGGGATGTACTGTTCAAGATTTTGAAAAATCAGAGAAGTTCAATTTTAAGCAACAAGAAAAATTTCTGTCTTACTTATTAAATCTTCTAGAGAGTCACTTTATTTATAAACAGGATGGATTCCTCTTACAGAAAGACGTAAAATCGCAAAATCACATTATATATATATATATATATATATATATATATATATATAAAGTTCATGAGGCCTCCGTGGCCGAGTGGTTAGAGCATCGGGCTCAATATCACAATGCCTCTCACCTCAGTCGGCGCGTGTTCGAATCTCGGCCGTGGCGTTATGTGAGCAAGTTTGCCAGTTTACTTGCGAAAGGTCGGTGGTCTTTTCCCAGGTACATTGTATCTGGGTTCTCTCCTCCACCAAAAAAAAACTGGACGCCACCAGATACCTGAAAAATTGTTAAGTGTGGCGGAAAGCAATAAATAATCAATCAAATATAAAGTTCATCACAATTTAGTACCCGGTTACTTTTAAAAAAAATCCATTTCAACAAGGAGGAAAGAATCAAAATACAATACTCGCAATCAGGGAGACTACGTTCTTCCTAATGTAGACTTAATATCTTAATAAAATCTCTCGTTCGTGATATTCTAATGGAATGATTTAAGTCTATCTACAAGGAATAATTTATTCTATAAGTTTTAAAAATGGTATTCAACAATACAACACAAAATCTTCATCATTGTTTTGCTATAATCCTACAAATATGCAGCTTATTCAAATCCTATCTTTTGTAGAAAAAAATCAAACAAAAAGAATTTTTGAATAATCATTTTTAAAGGTAATTTTTTGAAGCCAAATTAAATCATTGGAATGAACTATTGCTACTTACTTGCTCTCTTTAAAAGAACTGATGTGTGCATCAAGTCCTTATACAAAATCGTTGTAAATACTTAAAGTTTGTTTGTTTGTTTTACGTCCCGTCGAGAATTTTTCACTCATATTGAGACGTCACCAGCTGTAGGTGAAGTTCCACAAATTTAGACCTATGCTTTGCGCTCAGGGCCGTAGCAGTGAGGGTTCTTTAACGTGCCAACGCCTACCGTGACACGGGACCTCCGTTTTTAAGGTCATATCCGAAAGACCCGTGATTCTCACTTCTAAATGCCGAGCGTTTGGCGAAGGAGCAATCACTACCTATTTTTCGTCTTAGGTTTGACGCGGCCATGGCACGAGTGGGGCTCGAACTCACGACCTCCCGGTTACGAAGTGAACGCTCTAACCACTGAGCTACCGCGACTCTTCAAGTGAATTAAGCCGCCCGCGTGGCGCAGTGGTTAGAGCGTCGGGCTCAAAGATCTGATGATCCTTGAGTCGGGGGTTCGAATCCCACTGTGGGACGTGGGTGCCGGTCTTTCGGATGAGACCGTATAAACCGAGGTCCCGTGTCGCAGTAGGTGTGGCACGATAAAGATCCCTCCCTGCTCAAAGGCCCTAAGTGCCGAGCATAGGCCTAAATTTGCAGCCCTGTCACCGGTAATGGTGACAGCCGCCGGATAGCTGAAAAATTGCTCAGGCGGCTATAAACAAACAAACAAACAAACAAAATCAAGTGAATTATAGAGATCATCAAATCATTTATACCGAACTCCAAATTAAACTTTGCGAGCAAAATTCCACCATATTGATGCGCTCATCAATTCAATTGATGAAAACAATAATTGAATTGCTGCCCGCATTAATTCAATTGCGCGCAATAACTGAATTGATGATATCTTCAAATAATCTCAGATATCTTCAATTATTTGAGTTTATGTTTAATTTGGCGCTCCATAAACAAGTGAAGTGACTCGCCCGGATCGTGCTTTGGCATCATGTCAAGTTTTCACTACCACATAGGTCCCACCATACTTCTTTTGTGTTATCTTTGTAGGAAACACATAAGGACTTTTCCCGGAAATTGGGACGAGTAGCGGTTTGGGTCGTTAAAGAACATTTCGCCATATTTTTTTGGTATGTGTCATTATCACAAAAATCTGAAGTTTGACAAGTAGTAGTAACATCGTAGTATTAAAATGAATTTGATGTCTTCATTTAATTAAGGTTTGTTGCTCACATTCTATATAGATTTTATTTTCAAATCCCAGCAACTCCTCCGGATTATGGAAAGATTTCTTGACAAGTTTAGCAACAGTTTCGCCCTCTACATCTTTGACCTGTAAAACAGTATAACAACTTAATGAGGAATAACACACCAGAGAAATTTTATATGGATGAAAAGTGGAGAATGTGTACAATAATATTTTGAAATTGAAAACTTTCAAAATTTACTTTACTTAGTCAAAAAAGTAATCTGAAAAAAAAATAAATTAAAACCCCTAGCTGCTGGACTCGAACCCGCGATCCGCAGTCAATATGTTATCTGACTCAGCTACCCAGCTAGGGAATATACAAATATTGCTGATATTTATATTTTCATTCATGTTTTAAAAGGAAGTCCGCCATTATGACGATGTAGTGTTTCTCCTTAAAGATTCAGGAAGAAGGAATGGCTGTTTTGAAAATAATTATTTTTACGAAAGCTAATGAAACTGAAAACTTACAATTACCGCTGCATCCATGAACCAACCACAGTACTGGGAATAGAAGCAGTCATTTGAAAAAGTAAATAGAGTATCCCCTTTGCTATTTACAATCTCAAAACTTGGTCTACAACATGAAATTCTGAAATATAGAATAACAAATATTTCTGGCTATATTAAAAACTAATTGGCGAGAAGCTTGGATAAGCACAGTGATCTTTAGACTGAGTAAAACTCCAAATAAAGATTCTTAGAGAAAACGGGTCGTAAAGAGGATAATATAGTAAATGTTGAAGAGCACCCTTACGTGATTCCTTGTTGAACTTTTAACAACTCTTGAATTTTAGAACTTTATTCAAAATTGCACGTTACAAACAGACATTGATCAAGCAATCACAAACTTAAAAAAGAAAACTGTATTTAAAAAATCTGAACACCATACCAAGTCCTTAACATGATCTATAAAAGTGAACCACCTTTCTCTTATTGATCCAACGCGCACATGCCGCGGACAGAAAATGAAGAGTTCGGGAGGATAACAGGAGCAGATGCAGCATCCCCTGAAGCTCATCTCTTTTCGAAATGATCCTACATCATCTCCGTTAGAGTCCCGCATAACGGAGGAGAAATCTCTTGCTGAGCCCAGGCAGGAACGAAATAAGCAGACGAAAGCTGTTTGAAAATAATACCGTTTCTTGAGAAATGAATTTCAATTTTGAAAATACATGAGCGTGTAAACTGCGACACTTTACGCTGGCATATTTCATGAAACGCGTTAATGTTTACATTCTGCCTTTTTTTTTTTTTTGGTCCCGTTGGCATCCAAGCTGTTGAATTAGACGGACTATATTTATCAAGATTCATACGCGCATTGTTCACAAATAAATTTCAATAATAAGGAAATGGCTGTTATTACAACTTGTAAAGATATCACAGGCAAAAACATTGGAAATGTGAATATATAAGTAAATTATATTAAAGAAATCCATATATTTGTAATATTATATATATAGGAACAGAGGGAAAATCTATGGCCGGACCAATTTTTTCTCCTTTCGTATACTACATATTTTTTTTTCCAGGAGAGGAGCTCTGAACATGTTTCTAAGCACTATATGCTTGGAAGAATTGATGAAATACATGTTTGTAGAATGTACCTTCTTTAATTTCAAACAAGGCCTCAGGGGACCCATTTCCGTCATGCACTGTGTAAGAACCTCGTCCAATACAACATGGAAACGCAACTACATGTAAAAGAGAAAGAAATTCATCAGTTGAGAAAGTATAACGTACAGTATTGCAAAATACCCTCATTATCAAGCATTCATCTGACCTAAGTCCTCTGAAAATACTTTTGATGTTAACATATTTTAGAGATTAACGTATTGCTGGTATTTTGACTTGAGTGAAGAATGAAACTTACGATCACAAGCTGAAATCACTTGACTCAGGACGATCTTTTCCAGCTCTTCTATTGCCTCCAGACCGGTGCCAAGTTCTGTAGTTTGCGGAAAAACGATGTTATTTCCATTTGGATCTGGGTTACATGTAGTAGACGGTTGTTGAGTAATGACACTGCCATCGTCGTGCACTCTAGCTCTGGACATGTCATACCATGACGGGAGGAAGACGAAGATTGGCCGGGATTCAGCTACGAAATTGTTTGTTTATAATTGTTGTTTGACAACAAACGGGAGATAATCCCTATCGGTAAATCCTGACATTTAAAATAAGTGCATATCAGTTATAAAGAAAAACGGGTAAATGTTGTAATCCTGTCATTAATATTACTAGAGAAAATAAATTTTGCTTCCATTGTATGACCAGTGTTGAAGATTAAAAAAAACACCCCATTTTTTTTTTACTTGATTGTCCTTTATACAAACATATAAGAAAAAAGTACTCAAAAATATCGTATGAACCCCGTATCTTGTGTACTGAATCCTCTCAATACTGTGTCAACAAAAGAAATTTGTTTATATATCAGACACTCGTTATACCAAAGAAACAAAGGATTGTTCAGCTATAATACCATGTAATACAGTATATATGTATTTTATTTTACATGGCTAACAACAGTTGCATGTGCTTTAGTGCTAATAAGAGAATTTAAATTAAAATCAATAAACTGATTAATCAGCGAAATAAAATTCATCCAAAAAACGATACGTAACACAGCTAACATATGAAGATGTTTTAAATATGCATAAATATACACAATTGATTGAATACGCATCACAATCGTACATTTTATGATTCGTTTTCGATCTATACCGGTGTCCTCGTTTCCCGCACTGAAATACACTCGTTTTGAAATATTCTACATTAAGTGAGACACTTTTGTTAGAGATTTTTGTTAACATATAAAGAAGGTACAAGTCAAGCTCTCTACAATCAATAGACGAGCTGCACAGATGGCGGTGTCTGTGCTAATCGCCGTCCAGTTACTGAGTATATTTATGCACAAAGGAAACTGTTTAGATCAGGTAAGAAATGTAAAAATAAGAAATTCATTGAAAATTTAGTTTTAAAGTATTATTAGTAACCCCCCTTTTTTTTCTTTAAAAAAAGGGGGGGGGGGGGGTTGGAGGTATGATATCAATTTAATTTACTACTTGGAGTGCGAGTTTCCAAGAATGATTATCGAAAGAAAAAGGAAATACATGTATCAATAATTATATTTTCACGAGAGAATCATTATATAAATAAATATACAGATCTTCACAATGTCAGAAATATATTTCCTTTTAATGGATTGTCAGATACAACAGCAATTTCCAATTCATGTAATCAAATATAGAAAGTGCAATTTGTGTAGAGAAAGAAAGAATTAAAATGGAACGCACATATAAATTACAAAATACTGATGTTGGTCAAAATAATTGTTTTTAAAAGAAAAAGTATCAACAAAGTTTTAAATCCCATCTTCGTATTGATTTTGGTCTCTTTTGTTGTGGACCACGTCACATGTTGTCAACGAAAAAATAAAATCAATTATCCGATGAATATGCAATCACATATACGTCAAACGATTTTTCATTATGAAAATCTGTACATAAGGATGATGAAATAAAATATTTAACTATGATAATGGTTTTCATTTGAGAGTTAAACAGTATTCAAAATTTAAACATTAATTCATGATCACCCCCCCCCCCCCCCCCCCCCCCCCCCCTGTAATATGAGTATCTGTAAACAACACATTTCACTTTTATTTTTACTCCAGAGCGAAGAGAGTAAGACGGAGACCCTATCTGTCATTGTCAACTCCGACACACGCAGACAAACAGACAATATACAGATACTAGAACCACCGAGTGTGTTACAAGATTCACAAAGACTGCGAATATCGTACCACTGCAATAACAACAAAGTGTTGGGGATAGAAGTCACCACGACTGGGACACTGGGAAGAGTAAGACTATTCCACAAAGCCTGGAAGTGTTCCAAAACAAATCAAACCAACAAGATAATAGCTGTAACTACACAATTTCCCAGCCGATACGCGTTTCAACCGGATATTTTTCAACGTAATTACGAATTTTTGTCGGACACCAAAATTCGCGTGTGGATTTTAGATGAGTGGCAGTGGCAAACAGCAAAGAGTCAACATGACGAGTTCATGCGATCGTTTGTGAAAGCTAGTTATGTTGTGGAATATCCGCCGCCATTTTCGAGACTAAGAAGAAAGTTTGAAAATGTGTGTGTGCCATGGAAAACGCAGTTACTTTTTAATATTTCCTTAAAGTTATTGCCAAAATGCCCATACGAAGAAGGTATAATTACACTTCCTTTGAAAAGTATGTTCTTTTTACAATACAAAGATTTTGTTATGAAATGTGTGTAATTTTTGTAGATACTGTTGACGTAATCAGGTTCCCCGCTATTATGACCGGGCTGTCATACGGAATTGTCCGAACCTTTCAGCCTTATATAGACAAGGAACTGGAAACTGGGAGGCAGGCAATGTTACATAACCCGAGGTAGTGTAGTCCAGCGACCGATAATATTGATGTTCCGGATACTGGGACTCTAATCCTTGTTGCCTCAAAAGAATATTATCACAATTTAACGGGAAAAAAGTAGAAAATCTAAATTCTCAAGGAACAAAGTCTTTGCTTTCTAATTTATGATAGGAAATTGAGATTTAAATTGAATTTATCAAAGGAAAAAAAAAGAATAAAAAAAAAAAAGGAAGACATAAAACGGTATTAATGCGGAAAATTTACAACTCATTAAGAATTCACACAGATAAGACGTGGAACTAGTTAATCGTTAGGCTTATTAACAAGTTTTGTTAAACGTAGCTCTGAACAAGCATTTCAAATACCAAAGAGTTGTATACAAACCACCCAAAGTTTCTGTCAGATATCTCCCCTCTAACTTCAGAATGACTCTCTCTGTGTGGCTGTATGTTTTGGAATACTGCCAGAAAGGACTATGCAGCATCATCATACGAATGAACAAGAACTCCAGTTATCTGACACCGTTGATTTTTCTTACCAAAGATGGTAATGAGTGACAGCATTATATCCATGCTTATCAGTCCCTTACCGGTTTTTAGTGAAGGGGGCTATTTAGTTTACCCTCGGCCTGTCTGTCATTCCGCTTGACATTTTCCTAACTTTTCTCCGCATTGGATATTCAACTGAAATTCTATATATGGCTTTGTCTTGGATAGTTACAGATCAAGTTTGAGTTCCGTTACACTTGACCTACTTTTGACTGAATTATCCTACCGGTAGGGGACTCTGTATTGCTTGCAATACATTCAGAGTGCTTGTTTAATCCAGAAACATTGGTGATTGATCTTCATTGTTCATGTTGCTTTAAAGGAAAATTTCACATACAAATGACACAGTCTGATGGGCGAGACGTTGCAGCCATTACTACGTTCAGTGTACCTCTGCATCAGTGGTTTAGATTTGTCTTCAGCCTTCATAACCAAATGGTAATATCTTTAATTCAAACTACACAGCAATATACTTAAATTACGGTAAATACACCACAATATCCACACACAGAAACACTATATAAATACACATAAACATATACAGACACCAAAATTTTTAACCGGTCGTGGTGGATCAGTGGTAGAGCGTTCGCTTCGTAAATCGGAGGTCATACGTTCGAGTCCTGTTCGTGCCATGACCGCGATTGCTCTACCACTGAGCTACCGGGACTGGTGCTAGATTAGCTGAAGTGGAGGAGATACAATAGAAAAGCTAGCTCAATTAAAGTGCTGTAGATACCAGAGAAAAGCTACATGTAGCTTAGTTAAAGTAGTGTAGATACAATAGAAAAGCTATCTTAGCTGAATGATCTAGAAGGCTTTAGAAAAGCTAGTCTTTGTTAAAATGGTGTAAATACTACAGAAAAGCTAGCATACATGTAGTTTAATTGATGTAGATACCAATAGAAAAGGTAGCTGAGTTGATATGGTATAGACATTATAGAAAGCTAGCTAAGTTGAAATGGTATAGATACTTTAGAAAAGCTAGCTCAGTTGAAATGGTATAGATACTATAGAAAACTTAGTTGAAATGATATAGATACTATAGAAAATCTAGCTCGGTTGAAATGGTATAGATACTTTAGAAAACCTAGCTCGGTTGAAATGGTATAGATACTTTAGAAAAGCTAGCTCGGTTGAAAGGGTATAAATACTATAGAAAAGCTAGCTCGTTGAAATAGTATAGATAATATATAAAACCTAGCTTGGATGAAGTGGTGTAGATGCTTTAGGAAAACTAGCTCGGTTGAAGTGGTGTGGATACTTTAGAAAAGCTAGCTCGGTTGATGTAGTATAAATACGAATAACAATGCTTGCTCAGTTGAAGTTGTGTAGATGCTAATATAAAAGCTAATACAGTTGAAGTGGAGTATAGCTATTTCTATTATTTACTACATTCCTACATTTTTTGTCTATAACAGTGTTGAAGAATGTTTAAAATATTGTCTTTTATGTGTATTCCAGTGGAAAATCACCTTTAATCACGGATTAAATTTCAACCAAACACATGAAACATCCTACCAGTAAGTTTTTAATAGATATTCAGATAACTTTATGAACAAAATGAGACAATGACAATTCAATATGGATGCTTTATCTTTATTTTTTCCTATAGATACATGTTTAAGTGAAAATATACTAATTAGATAGAATTATACATGTATAAATGAAAATATACTAATTAAATAGAAGTGTACATGTGAAAGTGAATATATACTAATTTGATTGAATTTTACATTTATAAGTGAAAATATGCCAATTCAATAGAATTATTATACACGTGAAAGTGAAAATATACTAATTAGATAGAATCAATGTGAATTAGAAGTCCCGGCCCGGTATTTATGGACGACACGGACGGGTTTCTGGTCATTGGTGGATTTGAAGGTGTACCTGCCTTCAAGGGATACGTTGGTGGGGCGACATATTACAGAAATCAAAACATATCGTCTGACAAGGTATATATGACTTATATTTTATATATATATATATATATATATATATATATATATGTGTGTGTGTGTGTGTGTGTGTAACGGGATGATTTCAATTTCTCCATCGTCTACTTCCCTTATACATGTTTGTTTGTTTGTTTGTTTGTTTATAGCCGCCTGAGCAATTTTTCAGCTATCCGGCGGCTGTCACCATTACCGGTGACAGGGCTGCAAATTTAGGCCTATGCTCGGCCTTTGAGCAGGGAGGGATCTTTATCGTGCCACACCTACTGCGACACGGGACCTCGGTTTATACGGTCTCATCCGAAAGACCGGCACCCACGTCCCACAGTGGGATTCGAACCCCCGACTCAAGGATCATCAGATCTTTGAGCCCGACGCTCTAACCACTGCGCCACGCGGGCGGCTTCCCTTATACATGTAGCAATGTTCCATTATCATCTGCATATGGTGTTTTTATCTCTCAACTGATTTGATATGCAAGAGGTTGTTCTGCATATGATCAATTTTTAAATCGAGGCAGGGTACTGACAAATAAGCTGATGTTACATGGGTTTGTACAGTCTAAAGTCAGCATTTTGTAAATTTTATGGTCGTTATAACGATCTAGTTTGCCAGTACAACCTTCCATTAGGTCAAATGCTGTCCAACATGTTTCATACCATTGTTAGTCCGTTCTTGGCACACTGATTCTGACTGCGGATTACTCCGTTTACCTGATCAAGATATAGGGTTTACGGTTGGTGTGACGGGTGAGGGGTCCACAGGGGATGCTTACTCCTCCTAGTCACCTGATCCCACCTCTAGTATATCTAGGGGTCGTGTTTGCCCATCTCTCTGATTTCTATAGGATTTGCGAGATTGGGTACTGTTTGTTACCTTAGCATTTTCATATAATAGAGGATATCAGAATAATTGATAGATAAAAAAAAAAATGTTTTTTTTTCTTACACAAGAGAAATAAATACTTAATCAAACAATGATCAATCTTCTTAACTCTTATAAAGAATACATAATTCCAAGTAGGGCAAACGCAGACCCCTAGACATACTAGAGGTGGGATCATGTGCATAGCATAGCTTCACTGCATAAGTAGTAGAATATTCTTTAACCAGTGTTGTAGCAGTCTGTTTGTTTATTGTACAGGTACCTTTACCTAGCCCCCTGCATCCAATGTTTGAACTACAGCTGAAGAGACGGGAAGATAAATGTCTCTCTTTCCTTCAGTGGACAAACGAGAGACTCAGCATCATCAGACTTAAAAGGAAGCGTGAACAATTCAAAAGTACAGTATTATTAGCATATACAGTAAAATAATTAGCATATACAGTAAAATAATTAGCATATACAGATATGCAAATGTTCTACAAATTCATTGATAACTTTATATTAGCATGCAAAGGTTTTGACTTGAAAAGTAGATTTGGTTTGTATGTTTTTTTTTTCAGGAATGTCTTTCCATTACTTTGCAAATATTAATCAGCAAAAAATAAAACAAAATTCAACAAACGGTTCCTGTTCATATTTGGATGCACCAGCTCCCAAAGCCTATAAGGTTCTGGATAAAGTGCTCCGAAGATTCAGTTTTCAAGATATCAGTGGCTTAAGCATGAAGCGAATTGGAACACAACTATTTAAAGACGTAGAAAAGAAAATAGTAGGTGTTATTAAATGCTAATTAATAAGTCAGATATAAAATATTGATATCGATTGCTTTTGAAGATATCGCGTTGTTTAGCCAATTTATAAAACAAAAGCTACTGTATATCCATATTTATATCCATATCATTTTCAAAGATGATTATTATAACTATGTTCCATTTAAAGGACGCTAGGGTGCATCGCATGAGGAGATTGCTACCTGGGTTGAAACAGAGCGCATGTCTGGGGAGCAACGATGCCATGTATATGGCGGCAGTCGTCCTGAACAATGGATTCCTCGTCAAAGCCGACGAAATGCAGGTTGGATTTGTTATGTTTTCCTCCAGAATAAATATTCCCGATTGATGCACACATTTCAGTTTTGATACGAACATTTTTTTCTTTCGGATTTCCTGACGTCAGGCTTTAGCATATTTGATGATGGCTGCACTAGACAACCATAGGCTGTCATTTCTTGCGATCGGAAATAAACACAAACACGGACTGGACACGTTACCTCTCGATTTGGATCAAGCATACAGCAAGTATCAAATCCTTTCTCTTTCTGTTTTGAATGATATTCATTACTGTGAAATACGATTTGCAGTGAATTAAAATTGAGAGAGAGAGAGAGAGAGAGAGAGAGAGAGAGAGAGAGAGGGAGAGAGAGAGAGAGAGAGAGAGTACTAAAAACCAACAACACTCAACATCCAAAGTGTTGGATCTGAATATAGATAAGAGGTCAAATAAATGTTCGGCAACGGGTTCTTTGACCCTTTAGGTTTTAATGGTAGATTAGTGGTTAATGATCTTCAACGTAGGTTCCCAGTTTCACGTACGTGTATTGTTGGTCACAGACCTTGTAGCTTATGAGGTACTGGTAGATGCAGTTGTCCGTGAATATATGTGTATATATATTTGCAGTGTACTTCAAGTTTGTAGCGGATACAACACGAGAGGATCGTGAACAACACAAAGAAACTGATGTAAGATCTCCATACATAAAGAACATGTAATGTCTTGGCTTTGTGTCCTATGAAATGGAATAAATTATGTTAGATTTCCTACAACAGGTCCTCACTGAATCAATACGTCTAACTGATGACGTTAATCTTCGAGAGCAGACAGATGAAGATGGAGATGTATTTCACTGGTGGATACACCAAGCAAAGAAGGGCGTATTTACAGCCCAAGTATGTCTGATCTACTGTAACTCAACCGTATTGCTGTTTTGTTGATGTAAATAGATGAATTTTTTTAATCAAAAAGAAAATTTATCATTTTCTTTAATATTGTTAGCAACATGTTGCTCGGATGTTGTTTTGGGGAACGCAAGGTTTAAAACGCAACATACAGGCAGCAGTCGAATACTACAAAATGGGTGTCGAGTCGGAAGACCCTGTAGCCATGTATGATTATGGTATAATATTAATGAGGGTACGTAAAATATTCCTATAATTGCAGTTTTCAGTGCATATGTTTTCAATCTTTTCACGATTTGTATTCTCTTGTAGGGACAGGGGATGAAGAAAAACGTAACCGAGGGTCTATCTCACATCAGGAAATCAGCAGAGCAGGTGGGAAATTGCCCCATGACATTCCTCATTGCTGATGAAACAAATACAAAATGTGACTTTTCATATCTACTACTGTTCATGTTAAAAAATTCTCATTTCATGCAGAAAAACCCTGCGGCTTTAAACGCCCTTGGATGGTATGCAATGACCCATGATAAGAATTTCTCACTAGCAGCTCAATACTTTGAAGAATCATATCGCCATGGTAATCCAGATGCTGCCCATCACCTTGGATTTCTACATCTCCAAGGAATCTACCCAAATAAATCCGCTGATCCCGTAAGGACATCGTTATTCCCACTTCCTTCAGTTATGCAACCGAAAGTCGTCATTATACAATTCTTTTAATTTATTTTAGGATTTAGCGTTGCAGTATTTTAGTTATGCGGCGGTACGAAATCAGTTTGATGCAGGGATAAACTTGGCCTATCTTCATCACAAGGGAACACTGCGGTCACCAAGGAGCATACAGATAGCTATAGAGTATGTCAACAAGTCCACTTGCCCTCTCACCAAATAAATTCAAGTTTGTTTTAACAATGAGAGAAATGTTTATTAAATCTCAGTCACAAGTCGTCAAGTCGTTTCCTTCGAATGTTTTCTTCATATTGCAGGTGGGCTAGATTCATCGCCGAGAAGAACCCACATTTGGGGATAGTATTACGGTCTGCCCTTCATGCTTACAGACATGGTGATCAGTAAGTCAACAGAAAATTATTGACTTTTTGTTCAGATTAATGTACGGATCATACTAACTAAAACAATGGGAAATTTATAACATAAAAATCTTCAGAGAGAAAAAAATTACGAATCATAGTTTAAATCGAGGCCGTCTCTTGACAATCAAGTGAATTGGTGGTACAGGGGTTTCTAAAATCTTTTCTAAAGTCAGCATTTCGTAAATTCTATGGTCGTTATAACGATCTAGTTTGCCTGTACAACCTTCCATTAGGTCAAATGCTGTCTGACGTGTTACATACCAATTGTTAGGCCGTTCTTGGCACACTGATTCTGACTGCGGATTACTCCGTTTACCTGATCAAGATATAGGGCTCACGGATGGTGTGACGGGTCCACAGGGGATGCTTACTCTTCCTAGGCACCCGATCCCACCTCTAGTATGTCCAGGGGTCGTGTTTGTCTATCTCTCTGATTTCTATTTTCTATGGGAATTACTAGATTGAGTACTATTTGTTATCTAAACCTTTCCATGTTATCTCTTATATATACTAACTATCACATGACACAAAAATATCAAAATGACAATCACGTGGCAATTCAATGGCGTCACAGTGTTTGTTTCATGACAGTACTTATGATGAAATAACAGTTCAAACTTGTAAATAAAGAATTTAGACTAATCGCATGCAATTGTATAAATACTTAAATGGATTTTTGGAAATTAATATCCATGTTTATTGCCAATGAAATTGCAGGATTTTATTCAGTTGTCTAAGGACAAACATCAACAACCACTGAACTAGATGCTACGTTTGATTGAATAAATCGGGAAATCAACTTCACATTTTTAAATACTCTTACACCGTATATCCTGTATTCTAAATCATTATAATTATTGAGTACAAAGAGAAACAGGCGCCTAGGCCATAAAACTTAGACGTACTCACTTTTGATCTCAGTCTCACTTTTTCATTATATTCTCCTTCTATGATTGATTGATTGATTATTTATTGCTTTCCGCCACACTCAACAATTTTTCAGTTATCTGGTGACGTCCAGTTTTTGTTGGTGGAGGAGAGAACCCAGATACAATGTACCTGGGAAGAGACCACCGACCTTCCGCAAGTAAACTGGCAAACTTGATCACATAACGCCGTGGCCGAGATTCGAACACACGCCGACAGAGGTGAGAGGCTTTGTGATTTTGAGCCCGATGCTCTAACCACTCGGCCACGGAGGCCCCTCTCCTTCTATGAAAATAAGACGTAGATAAAAAAGGCGAGCTTCAATGCCTACGTTTTATGGTTCCGGAGCCAGATTTCACTGCATGCTGTACCTATAGCGCTATAAGAATCGCACGTTAACACCAGGACCTTTATTTATCACTGAAGATAATGTGTATGTTTGGAAAATTCATAGATTCATCTTTTCTTTAGTTTTCTTGCTATGCTATACTACATGATGGCAGCTGAAGCTGGGGTAGAAGTTGGGACTTTCAATTTGGCGTGGTTGTGTGAAGAAAATAAGGTTATTAATTCATTTGTACTGTGAATGGCTGATGATTCATTTCTTACCTCATAACAAATAAACACTCTATTTGTGTTTCTTTATTCATGGTAAACGATACATAACAGAAAAGAAAAATTCTAAATAAAAACAATATTGATAGGACGGGACTTCCTCGTTCATTGAAAAAGATTGCCAGTGGAGGAATTATAATCTATCAACGCATAGAGAACACCATTTTGTGGATTCCTACGGTAAAAACGATTTAATACTCAGAAATAAGGTGGGTCTCTATTTCTAGTTGCCTGATTATGAACTAGTTAAATGCCATAAATAGGGGACGGAAACTACATGCCGCTATAAACGAAACCTGCCGGAAATACTTGAAAATTTACTTCGATTAAAAAAAATGTTATAGTCTATTATTATTTACATGAAAGTGATGAAATTTTCCAGCTTTCCTTAAAATGGGGGATTACTATTGGTATGGTTGCGAAGGGCACCGTGATGTTGAGAAATCCGTGGAATTTTACACCTTGGCTGCGTCCAAAGGAGACCCTCATGTACGGAATTTTAAAAATTTCACGTTCATTATAACACAATTTCATTACAAAGAAAAGTAGTTTAAAATGAATAGGCCATTATTCAATTTGATATATAATAATGCAATATTTATACAATCTATTAGTACAATTGTTGATAACATAGAATTAGAATGAATTGACATATGGAATAAATATATTAATGATATGGTATGTGGAACATGTACATATCACATCTAAGCATCTAATACAATGTATTTCTTACTGAATTTAGGGGATATTCAATCTGGCTTATATATTAGAAGAAGGTGTTAAAATTTCACCACACATTTGGAAGAAACTAAGAATTCCAGAATACCAACAAAGTTCTAGATACGAAATTCTGCACCATCTTTATTCAAGGTTTGCATTCACTTAAAAGAAACTTGAAAACAGATGTTGATGACTCTATGGAGATTTCTTTAAGAATTCATTACATTTAAAGGTGTTTTTCTGCGGTATTTTCCTGTTGTGACACCAAGTACTATTTTTAGATGTCGAGACTCTACCAAAACCGAGGCCTATGTACCATGTACAGTGTCTTTGTATAGAGTGGACCTGACACAAATCTGGGAGGAATACAAAACAACAATAAAGGTACTATATTTTGAAGACATATTTAACTTATTATCTCCAGTCTCTGAAGAGGAGATCCCGACACTCAATCACGAGAAAAAAATGTAAAGCCAACTTTAAAAAAAAATGAAAATGAAATTAATGGGACATTATATTTCGTTCACACACACACACGCGCGCGCGTTTGTTGAAGCTCCACAGTGTTAAAAAAAGTGAAAATAGTTTTTAATCCTGCGTATTTTTATTCATTTCAGATTGCTAGTTTTACAGTAGTTTTGTTCGCTACTCTGGGGAGTATATACTGCATTATATCTTACTTTTATAGAACAATAAGTGTAAACCAACAGAATTATGTTGAAGAAGATTATCTATAGAATAAAAGAATTAAATAACACCATGTTTATTATTATATGTTCACACACACACACACACACACACACACACACACACACACATAACAGGTAAATATGCAGTTCCAAAGTATATTCAAATTACTATTTAATACTCAATTTGTATTCACCTGAAAATTGATGTCAAATTCCAGAAAGCGTTGGCGATTTGAATATACTTTGGATCTGCATATTTTCCTGCTTTTTAAAAAAAATATTTTGACTATGTGACATCAACTCTTTCTTTTTGGATTATATATATATATATATATATATATATATATATATATAAAATAATAATAATAATAATGATAATATATAATAAAGAAAAATCAGAACGCCGGGTATTTTCGGCGTTCTGATCAACTACTTGTTTGGATATTCCCTTACATTTTGGATTATATTAATATTACTTAGAAACTCGCAGTAGAGTCATATTAGCGAGGCTGCATGATATAGATGAACAACATGGTCACAAATTGTCGTGGCTATAATAGCAGCACAGCATGGTCACCATTGTCGTGGCTATAATAGCAGCACAGCATGGTCACCATTGTCGTGGCTATAATGGCAGCATGATGCGATTGAATTTTGTTGTAGCAACTTGAAAGGGGCGAAGTAAAATAGCGAGACAAGATATCAATTGAAAGAGGTCTGTGTAAAAGTAGTCTCAGAACATTTAAAGGGTATGTGTAAAAGTAGTCTCAAAACATTTAAAGGGTCTGTGTAAAGTTGTCTCAGGACATTTAAAGGGTCTGTGTAAAGTTGTCTAAGGACATTTAAAGGGTCTGTGTAAAGTTGTCTCAGGACATTTAAAGGGTCTGTGTAAAGTTGTCTCAGGACATTTACAGGGTCTGTGTAAAGTTGTCTCAGGACATTTACAGGGTCTGTGTAAAGTTGTCTCAGGACATTTACAGGGATATTGTTTATTCTAAAGAATACATTTACGATTATATCACCACTTTCACAAAATAAAAACATCAATAATAATTTCTTCAAAGAAATTCAATTTAGTGTTTATTTTGCAAAATTCCAAAATCGTTTTAGATAATAGTTTTTAATAATAAAACCAAGTAAAATTGATTTAATGTCAGCTATCTGATCACAAGGATGTGGAATATATATATATATATATATATATGTGTGTGTGTGTGTGTGTGTGTGTGTGTGTGTGTAACACAGCAAGGCATTCGTTAAGTTTCAAGTCTTTATTAACTATGCTGATAAATTTTTGAATGATGGTGATGACAATTTCACAATGGATAGTTGCCAATATAGCAATATGTAAATGGTGGCGACCTACAAAACATATACAAATACATATAATTAATTTATCATGAAATTTTACATTATACTTTACAAATGTTCATATAATAAATTCAATACATCTTTTTATTGTCACAACCATTTTCTTACAAAAAAATTCATAATTACACAAATGGTTTTCCATAATCACTTTTAAAAATGTTATACATTTCACTTCTCAGTACATGTTAAAACAAAGATATTTTGTCCAACGATTGAACAAAATGAGTAGACCTGTACAATACATGAAGCATCATATCATAAACAATTGACAACTATACACATACCCTAAGTAAGGGAAAATGACAGTAGCTATCTCCCTATGATGTACCACGACACATGGAATAGATAACAGCCAAGGATTTCTGTGACTACTCTGACAGTCTGTACTAATAATATGTCATGTCGCTAACAACAACAATATGGCTTCCCGCACGAGAAAAATAATCTCCAAACTTGTACACTTGTAAACTCTCAAACGAATATGATTTCTTGAAAATTTATATAAATTTCTCAAACACAATTGCAAATCAAAAATAAAATATATCTGACTTTTATACACCTGAATGTTTTTAAAAAAAAAATATTTGCAAAATTGAATAATCCAACCAAATGAAAAATGACCATACATTATAATGTTATGTAATGAGATAACCTAGTGCATTGGACAGAACAGCGCCCCGCCAACCCAAAGGACCAAGGTTCAAATTCCAACAATGCCACAATTTTTTTTTCAATATAATTTTTTTTCAAAAATAAGTAAATTAAAACCTCACACACGTCACACACACACACACACACACACACACACACACACACACACACACACACACACACACACATATATATATATATATATATATATATATATATTATTGTTTTGTTCATCTATCAACACACATACACAGATTGAAAACATGTGCTAGCTGACAAAAAAAAAATCCAGTAAATTATTAATTGGTTTTTTATTTTAAAATATATTTTTATAGTTTTAAATAACATAAAAACTGTTCAACAAGATGTATAAACATGTGTTTTATATACATGTGTATATATATATATATATATATATATATATATATATATCATAAATTGCAATATTTAGTTTAATGCATATCATATAGTGTGCTTCACTTTCTAGAAGATTTAGCCACCATTTTCAGTAAATTAGTAATGCCAAAGATTAGCCATTAATGGTTCGTTGCCACTGGTACAGTTTGTTAGGATCTGACGAATTCCACTGAATGGATTGCTAATGCATTTAAAGTTCTGTTAAACTGTTTTGGATAGACGTTGTCGAATTTTGATCGTCAAAAATCTATAAACACTTTCTTTCACAAATTCATCTTCAAAATTTAGTCGAAGTTGTTTCATGCATTTTAAACCCATTGGAATTTTTAAATTTCCATCAAAATCATTCGGTAAAATAACAGGCACGATGGTACAAGGTGCTTTAGTATAAAGTGACTCCATGACAATTCGATTGCTTGAAAACACCGGCCAGTCACATTCGCAGAAATCTTTAGTCAGTAATACAAATGCAGCTGAACTCGTCTGAAGCGCCTCCTCCAAGGTCGAAATCTGAAGGTCATCAAACAACGCAGCCTGGAAATTTGTTTTCTCCCCGATGACGTCTTTCACTAAGTATGATAAAAATTCTTTGGCTTTGTCTCTGTCATTTTGATTATAGACAACTACAGCATCCCAAAGTTTTTCATGATGAAGCGATGCGTTTTGGGACAGCAATACCTAAAAAATCAAATGTATAATTCCTTTAGAAAGACACCCATGTACATTTTCCTTTGAATACGTTTAATTAAAAAAAAACTGATGGTAAATTTATTTTGAAATTTATGAACATATGAAATCTAATGATCAGATGCTGGCATTCTTTTTAAATCAATTGATTTGAATACAAAATTTATGAGTACTAATAGTATATTCAATAGAATATAGAAAATATATAGATGAAATATCCTTTTGCATATATCACCCTGTATCAGCCCGATACACCAATGATATCGACCGGAGGGCTGATACAGGGTGTGATATGGAAGAGGGTATGTATTATTATATTTATTACATAATAAATAATTATTTACAAAACACATGTTTTATTGAAGAAACAAACCAATTTATATGTTCTTAACATTCTGTCATACACCAAGTTATTATCATAGAATTTTGAATCACATCATTATTCTGTATTGTACCACTGTTACCAAGTGGTTTCATTTTCAGTATATTTGTAAACATGTTATCCAACATTTAACTGTATGACCTTGACTGTACTTTGTATGGAGAGGACTTATACAGCCAATGCCTGTTGCTCAATCCATTTATGTGTTCGCATATTAAAATATTGTTAAATCTGAAAACCATAGGAAAAAAAAAATTATTTAATTTCCATGAAACAACTACAATCAAACACCAAAACTTTGATATGAATTTGATATTTGATACAGAAATAGATCAATAACTCAACATTATAACAAGAAGGTAATGAAGGAAAGATTTAAGATTATTATCACAGTTGTTATTTTGCATTGATCACAAATAAAATTTAACAATAATACATGTAATAATGTGTGTTTGATAAATAAATGAATTTTGGTGCTGATACATTCTTTGTGGTCTGATACAAAGTTTAAGGGTGTTTACAGCTGATGTAAAGTGGGCTTTATTGCATATGCAAAAAATATTTTATCAATACGATATATATATATATATATATATATATATATATATATATATATATATTATATATATATATATATATATATATATATACATACATACACACACACACACACAAACAAAACTGAATCTTTAGTAACACTATACTTGCCATGTTGTGTTTCTCGTAGTCAGAAATTCTGTAACATATACTACGTGAAAAACGACCTGATTTTATCGGAAATATGTGGGAATTTTCGTCTTCCTGTTTTAATTTGATATCTGAAATTCCCCCATTCATACAAGTTGTTTAATTACAAGCCGAAATACACATGCGCAAAATGAAACTTATTTTTAGCTCTCTCTCTCTCTTTTTTTTTAATCCACGGACATGCCTTTAAGGAAACTGCGTCAGTGGATGTGAACAGTATATTACGGTAGCATTGTGTTTTGTTTAGACTAAAAGCATATATATATATATATATATATATATATATATATATATATATATATATATTTATGACGCGTTTAAAATTTCAATCGCCCACACGATATGTATCGAAGGGAAGGTTACTCTTGTCATGTTTAGTTTTTGCTTTCAGTTTTTACATGTTTGAAAATTTTAAGTCTTACTTGTTGTAATTTGTGAAAATGCCTGTGTTGCGCTTAGTTACCTTGAACTAGAAGGACGATTATCTTGTGAAAATTCTAGTACTGCGCTCGAGGAAATTTTCATTCCGATAAAAATAGATCTTGCATAACATGGGTCAGCAATTTCTATTTGAACATTTGCAGCCTTTGCCTTCTGATAACTATATCATATTGTAGATAAACTTTTATTACATCGTTTAAATGTAGTTAAGCAATATTTTATGGTGGATATTGCATCGTATAGATCTGTAGTTTTTCAAAGCTTTAAAAAAAATGAAATTTTTCAATTAATATTTTCATTTTAAAGTATTTTTACCCACAAACATTTGAATGGTTGTTAATGATAGCGCGTGATTCCTTTCAAGTGCATAAGATTATTAAAGATTTAATTGTTTAATTGTTTAATTGGAAAATTCAAAAGTATGTGAATTGGCAACATAGTATGTGCATGAAATATACATGAATAAGTATCAATAAAGCTTTCTAACGAAGCATTTTACAATAGAATTTTGTGTCGAGTTTTCGGTGTTCACCTATTCAATACGACTATATCCTGCGTCATCTTTGGTACATAGAAAAATCCTGAATTATACTGTTAAATATCATTAAGTACTTATTGATAAAATATGTATCACTGAAAGTTAATTTATAGAAAAAAGTGCAATATTCCAATCTATAGCTTATCACCTATTCAATACGACTATATCCCGCGTCGTCTTTGGTACATAGAAAAATCCTGAATTATACTGTTAAATATCATTAAGTACTTATTAATAAAATATGTATCACTGAAAGTTAATTTATAGAAAAAAGTGCAATATTCCAATCTATAGCTTATTTGAATAATACATGTATATAGTTTCCCTGAATAAATGTTTCTTATTCATTATAATTAATGCAGAATCTACAACAACTTAAGGTGGTGTTTAATTATAGGCATCAGAATGTATCAACTGTTCAGTAGATCAGACTATGTTACATTTGAATATTCCTGGCGATAAATATACTTCTATATTCAAGATTTGTGTTTAAAGTAGCATATAGGGCTGATGGGCAGGGCGTTTGATCTAGTCATATACCAAATGTTTATGATCATACTGTATACACATGTCACTATAAATAAATAAACTACTACCACACACACACACACACACACACACACACACACACACACACACACACACACAATATATATATATATATATATATATATATATATATATATATATCACAAATACTCGACTAGTTTCTTCAATTCTTCAGGTGTATAATGAATATTGCTTAAAGCAAGCAACTTTCATTATACTCCTTAGGAATTGAAGAAACTAGTTGTGTGTGTGTTTGTGTGTGTTATTTATATATCATGTAAATACAACAATACATGTAAAAGGTATGGTGGATTTTCTTAATTTCACACAGAAATAAAAGAAACTAACAATAATGAAGAAAATACAAATTATAGTTTTTAATTTTAAATGTACTTAGGAAAGATGGAGTTGTTGAATGATAATTTATGCATTTCGTGTACACTGATACACAATACAGCAGGTTAAGCTATTAGGTTCACTTATTATTAATCTCCACCGTCCTCAAGGTACAGTGTTGCTTTGGATTTATACTTTCGAAAGTCTTTCCAAGAATTATGATGATATAGTCGAGGTGTATTTTTTACCATATTTGGATTTTCTCACATCAAAAGGTATTGGACATTGTTAGTCTTCAGGTAAGCAAACCAATGAAATACCCCCCCCCCTCCTGTTATTTTTCTAACTAAACGAGTTTTGGAGAACATTTTCCTATCATTGCTCAGTCAAAGCCGGAAGAATTTTGTTTTCAAAATGTTGCCGAAGTCCATTGACGCCAGCGGGTTAGTTAGAACAAATTGGTGTTGACATTTTTGAAAGGTTCATTTAAACGTTGACAGTAAATGTACACGCATGGTATGGTTACCTTGTCAAGTTTCAGTTACCACGAAATATTTACATTTCCAATGTTTTTACCTTCGATATCTTTACCATGCAATTGAAATGATAGCCATTTCCTCATGAATGTGAACGATGTTTGTATGAATCTTGATAAATATAGTGCAACCATTTTAACGGCTGGCAATATTTCAACATACATGAAAGTAAAATGTAAACATAGAAAAGAATTTCATTTATTCAAATACAGGAGAGTATGAGCAGCAACACTTCACGCCAGTATACTTCTTCTCACGCCGCTATACTTCTTCTCGCCGGTATACTTCTTCTCGCCGGTATACTTCTTCTCGCCGGTATACTTCTTCTCACGCCGCTATACTTCTTCTCACGCCGGTATACTTCTTCTCGCCGGTATACTTCTTCTCACTCCGCTATACTTCTTCTCACGCCGGTATACTTCTTCTCACGCCGCTATAATTCTTATAAAGCGCTAGTTAACGAGCTTCATGAAGTATATACAAGCGTATGCCCTCATGTACATGTATTTAAAAAAACCCTGAAATTTACTTTAAATACATCACAAACGACCAAGAAAAGTAGATATACTAGTGAAATGCATTATATAGTGGAAAGCTGTTTAAACTTTTCCTAAATATAAAAAATTATTCAAACCATCTGTGAGGAAGCGCATCGAATAATTTGTTGTACATGTATATAATTTTATTTTCAAAGGAACAATGCTAATGAAAAAATTAAATGAATTTGCTTTTACATTCAGAAAAATAAATAAGAAACCTAGCGCATAGCAGCTTATTTCACGAAGTGTTTTTTTCCCCCCTTTCCTATTTAGAACAACGGATCAGTACTGTGGATTTTCTTGATTATTGTGATTACCAATCGGCGAAATTTTCATAATGCGCTACTTGTTTGTTTCTTTTGTTTAGCTGTTAATTTCTTTGGATTCCAGAGAAAAAATTTATTTCACATCTGTATTACAGAGAGATTAGGTACATTGATATGCGTCATCTTGGTGACAAACTAAAATACTTGCTTGCATACTGATGTAGTAAATTAATTTTAAATGTAAAGTGGAATTGAATTGGAAAATAAATGCCAGTCAACAAGGAATCGTTAATATGAATTCATTACAATATGTTAAAACGAGCTTTTAATAAAAGCAATTTCGTAATACCTGTAGTTTGAAGAGGACCTCACAAAATCAGTTCCATTGTTATATAACAAATTAGGCAATTTGATATAACGAATTTTAGAATTCCTTATTTCAAATGTTGAAATTCGTTATTACAAAGTTTACAAATTTGTTATTACGAATTTTAAAATTTAGAAAAACGAATTAAACTTAGAAATAACAAATTCTGAAAATTCGCTATTTTTAAATTAAAAATACATTTTGAGAGTTCCTAATGGGCTTCTGTATTCGTCCAACTTTGTGTATCAGAGTTTCTTGTATTAAATACGGTAATTCGTTTTAAGTTAATGAATTCAAAACTCTGTAATTTCAAACTTTTTAATCTATTTTTACTAATTCTGCAATTCATCATCACAAATTATATATACTAATTTGATATCAACAAACAGCAAACAATTTGATATAACCATTTCTAAAATTCGTGCTTTCAAATTTAATTCGTTAAAAACGAATTTTGAAATCTGCTATATCAAATTCAACAAATTCGTTATAAATATTTAATTCGTTATAACGATTGAAATAAAAAAAATTGTAAAACTTAATCGTATCGATTCAAGAATAGAGATGGCCGGGTTGCTTTAAAATATGTTGTCTATGATGGAGACAGTACAGTAGCATCACTCATTTGCTACCATGTTGAATTTTGAGGAATTTCTATTGGGAAAACTGTAAGAGGTGTTGAATACACAAAGGAGATACTATCTATACACAGTATGCAGAGAAAATGACAAAAGTTCAACTATTTGTAATTGGGTTGTTTTTTTTTTAAAGTCTGAGCAAATTCAAAAAGTTACTTACACATCTTCAATGTAGCTATAACAACTGGTCTGAAGGATGCCAAGTCAAAGCTGTAAGAGGAGTTTACACAAAGTAGTTACCGTCTATTTAATGAGACACTAAAACTCATTTTGCTCCAAAATCGTTTAAATGCAAAAATTAATAGTTTTTGAAGGCCCCTTTTTAACAACATTGAGACTTCCTCTTTTTCGGAAGGGGGTGGGGCCGAATGTTAGAGCATTGCGCTCAAAATCACAAGGCCTCTCACCTCTAGTCGGCGCGGGTTCGATTCTCGCTTGCGCCGATATATGTGAGAAAGTTTGCCAGTTTACTTTCGGAAGGCCGGTGGTCTTTCCATGGTACCTTCTATCTGGGTTCTCTCCTCCACCTACAAAAACCCAACCCAGTATTTGGTTATAGGGACATGAAAGGTTTTCTGTTATAATAATGATTTATAATTACTTGATTATAAGAAGCTGGAAATAATTCCATCCTCGAGAAGCGAGTGTGGGCCCTTTCAAGGGCTATTTTGATAAGTTTTTACACAACACGTGTGTTGTCATACTGAATCACGGGATGTAAAATGTCAGAGTCGGAGTGATGAAACCATTAAATTCCAGATGATTTTTAAAGCGCATTTGAAAGCATCCCTAATGTTCAAAATTGTCAATATTGTTATGATTATTATTTTATCGATACGCATTTTAAAAAGCACTGGATTAGAATGTGCAATTTGAGCTGTAATGCCTCTTTAAAAGATGCTGAAAAAATGACAAAGTTCAACTCCATGTAAATTTCTCGAAAAGTGTTCGAGCATTTCCAAAATGTCACATGCACATCTTCAATGTTTCCATATTTACTGTTTAGTTTTTAGGAACGAATTTTTATTTCGTGAGAACTAATTTTATTTTCGTGCGAGCAAAATTAAAATTTCGTGGGAACGATTTAAAAAAAAATAAAAATCTCATGCACTTGTCCTAAATCAGCCACCGTATATATCTAATTCGTTCGCGTCGTCTTTCCGTCAATTATTTAATGGACTTTAAGGCAGATTTTAAGTCACCCTTAAAGACTGGAGTATTTCCTTTCACATTAGCACTTGAGGAAAACGGTGATTTGAGTGATGTTAGAGATTTGAAGAAAATACCCAGATATGAGCCCGAGTAGCTGGTAACGGCGGGGCCCGATCAATCCGAGTCAGCAGGGAAAATCACGGGTATACATGAACTGAATAAATGAATGAAGTTTTCATAACAGTACATCATATGATTTACTGTCCAAGGTAAAAAGTTTGAACATTTAAATTTTCAACTAGTCGATTCCGAATATTTCATATTATTGTATGTACAGAGGAAATACTAAAAGATTTTAGACCATGATATGCGTTTCATCGATATGTTTTAAATTAAAGATTCAAAACTTCATAAAACCAAGAGTTTCGAAACAATTTGTATAAAAACTTAAGAGTGGTATCGAAGTGATGGCATTGTTTGAATTTGTATGTAGAGAAGTTTCTCTGTAAAATTACAAATTTCAGTCATCTTCTTTTGTCATGTTGATATACTGAATGTATTTGAACTATAATACGTAGGGGAAACATCATATGATGAATACCATATAATCTATTTGATATTTAAGTTTTTTAGAATTTTTTTTTTGTTTTTGTTTTGTTTCTTGTTTTTTCTTCTTTCATAAGTATGTCATTATCATCAAATGTTTTTGATATTTGATATTGTAAGGTTAAGAAAACCTCGCGTCTAAATTAAAAAGGGGGGTGTGTCTAAATCGACCTAATTTGGAAATCTGGTACTATAATATTTCAAACAGTCAATAGCTAAATCTCCAATAGGATTTATTAGAAATAGTTTTATGTGAAAAGCAATAATGGTGTGCTTAATGATTACAACTTTTTTTGGTGTGTGTGTGTGTGTGTATGTGTGTTTGTGTGTGTGTTTCGATTGGATTTGCATGTTTCAAGAAACTATTGATATAGTTTTTATATAAATTTGGAAATAATTAGTCTTACTTTTTTACTAATATACTTCTATTTCTCTATCTTACAAAAATGTTCTTCCTAATACAGATTAATATAAAATATAAATACTTTTTCGCCAAAAAATATCAAATAAAAATATCATTGTTAATAGAATATTTTTTGTAAATGAAAGAAAATTTACATCATATTTTGATATTGCTGTGGAGTATCTATTATCAAAAGAATACCATGGATAATACTGGAAGGTTGTGAATTACAATCCTGATGAAATATTGCTTCCTTCTTTGTAAGACTACAGCCAATCACAATTACATGTATACTATCCGTGTGAACAGGCTTTGTCGTGCACTTCCGTATACCGTGCGTAGTTTCTATAGGTCAGATAAACGGGACGCTGTATGTTCTCATTTACATGTAGTTTTGAAATCTCCAATAGCATTTTATCAGAAGTTTCATATTGTAAAAAAAAAAAAAAAAATTCCTGTAAATAACTTTTGGTAACTCCTTATTATATTTCATCAAAACCATCGTTTTTTCATAAACCGTCTGGAATTCACGAATGGCAATGTCATATGTATCATTTAGATAACAACAAAAAATTCAGCTGTATATAAAATACTTGTAAGTAGTTAGTCGAAGATAGATCAACTTAGGTGACCAAGGAATCATGAAAGGGGACACATGCAGCAAACTTGACGACTCCACAACGCAGTGTTCTGTACACGAGGTGGAATCCACTTTCGACATAGTGATCGTGTACACCCAAACCGACAAAGCTGAAGCAAATAAATTTAAAGAACATTTAGAGTGCAATATTTTGGACCACAAAAAGAAAGATATCCAGATAAGAATCAACATGTCGGATGATACACAGATAGAAAGTGTACACAAATATTTTGACAATTGTAGATATGCGTTTCTTTATCTGACTAAACTATTTTGTGAAGAATTCTGGGCCCGGTTCTCCGCAGAACAGTGTGTCGTCAATTCCTTGTATGAAAGGGACAGCCACTGCACCGTGGTGCCAATATTTACGGCAAGAAGGAAATCAATGGATTTCAAAATACCCTTAAGTCTAAATTGCCTAAAAGGACTCCAGTATTGGGATCGACACGAATGTTTCAAGGCGTCAGTTGAAAAACTACTGTTTGCTGGAATGGATTGACAAATATGAATCGGTTAGAAAATATTCTCTAATATTTTCAGCTAAAATCATTAATCAACTTGAAGATAAAACACATTAGGAAACAATCAAGGACAGTGCTGTTTTCATTTTTGAATACCATGTTCACAATATATTCAGTTGTCACGTCCTATTTTGAGTACTTGTATGAGCTTAATAATTGTAATTTAGAAAATATTAGACTATCTTTAAGCTGTTTTTGAGTTGACTAAAAGGTAACTTTCAACTCCATGTTGAACCGGTAGTTCAGTGGTCATCTTGGCTGACATTCGGTTCGGCTAGGTATTTGGATTGACACTTTCACCGAATCTTTGAGTAGTCCATTATAATTCATGTCTGGAAAATTATATGCAGCTTCGGCCTAATCTAGCAAGTAATGCGCACTCAAGTGACACTGCCGTTCGATTTAAGTATTAAACTAACTCTCTGTCACTATTGATTTTGCATTATTTACCGCCTAGGTTTGATTATTGATTGATTGTTGTTTTCCGCCACACTCAACAATTTTTCAGTTATCTGGTGGCGTCCAGTTTTTATTGGTGGAGGAGAGAACCCAGATACAATGTACCCGGGAAGAAACTACCGACCTTCCGAAAGTAAACTGGCAAACTTTCTCACATATATCGGCGCGAGCGAGATTTGAACCCGCGCCGACTAGAGGTGAGAGGCCTTGTGATTTTGAGCACGATGCTCTAACCACTCGGCCACGGAGGCCCCCCGTCTAGGTTTGAAAGTCCCAAAATAAAAAGTCACTAAATTTTCCGTTCAAATGAGGACTCCCATGAAGGAATTGTTTATCTCCCGATACTGACGAGTTCCTGTATAGTCTGTTTTTCTTTATTAGTAATACACGGTAGGTATAACAGTTACTATATACAAAATTTCAGCATGGTAATAGTGAAAGTAAATACGTCTTTTTATGCACTGTAACATTACTTAAGTTATCGACAGTATTTGCATATATCCAAATTACTTTGTGATGTTGATACACAACGAAATCATTTGCGTTGTCAACAACAAATAATTGTATTTATATCTGTCACAGGATCACATACGACACAATCCACTTGATCACTGACACACGAGATAATCCACTTGATCACTGACACACAAAACAATCCACTTGATCACTGACACACGAGATAACCCACTTGATCACTGACACACGAGACAATCCACTTTACAACTGACACATGACACAACCCACTTGATCACTGATACACGAGACAATCCTCTTGATCACTGACACACGAGATAACCCACTTGATCACTGACACACGAGACAATCCACTTGATCACTGTCACACGAGATAATCCACTTGATCACTGACACACGAGATAATCCACTTGATCACAAACTAGATAACCCACTTGGTCACATACGAAATAATCCATTTGATCACATACGAGGTAATCCTTTCATAACACACGAGATACGAGATAAAATCCATTGATAACATACGAGATAATCCATTGATAACATACATGATAAAATCCATTAATAACATACGAGATAAAATCCATTGATGACATACAAGATAATACATTGAGAACATACGAGATAATACATAGATAGCATACGAGATAATCTATTGATCACATACGAGATAATCCATTGATAACATACGAGATAATCCATTGATAACATACGAGATAATCCATTGATCACATACGCGATAATCCATTGATAACATAGGAAATAATTCACTTGTAATATGTGTGGTTTCCAGTGTCAAATGCTGTCTGGTGTATATTTCATATTGTTAGGCTGATCTTGGCAAACTGATTCTGAATGCAGATTACCCATTTACCTGCTTAAGATATTGGGCTCATGGCGGCACCGCAGGTATGACCGGTCGACAGGGTATGCTTACTCCTAGACACCTGATCACCCTCTCGTATGTCCAAAGGCCCGTGTTTGCCCATATCTCTGATTTGCATTTTCCATAGGAATTACGAGATTAAGTATTGTTAGTTATCTTAACCTTTTCATACGAGATAATCCATTGATCACATTTGAGTAGCCCATTTATTTTCATTTTGAATTAGAATGCGCTTACCAAAGTTGAAAAAAGTCACGCACGATAAATGAAAATGGCAGTTATATAATTAGTAAATATTTGTGTTTCCTTTTAGTATAGCATGTCAAACGTTGCAATATTTGATCTTTTCCATTTCAATTTTATAATTTTTCATTTGTATTTTATATTTTACATTTGTGTTGTATAATTTTTTTTTCATTTTTATTGTATAAATTTTCCATTTGTATTCCATATTTTTCATTTGTATTATATATGTTTTTTATTTGTATTCTATATTTTCCATTTGTATTATATAATTTTTCAATTGTATTCAACTTCCATTTGTATTGCAAAATTTTTCATATGTATTGTAAAATTTCTATTTGTATTGTAAAATTTTCATATGTATTGTAAAATTTTTCATTCGTATTGTAAACTTTTTCGCTTGCATTGCATCCGAGGGATTGATTATTTGGTTTGTTATGAGGGTTACAATAGTCAAAATTTTCGCTCATACTGGAGCGTCACCAGCTGTAGGTGAAGTACCATAAATTTAGACCTATGCTTAGCATAAGGCCGTAGCAGCGAGGTTCTTTAATGTGCCAACACCTGCCGCAACTCGGGATATCTGTTTTAAGGTCGTATGCAAAAGACCCGTGAATCTTACTTTTGAATGCCGAGCGCTTGGCGAAGGAATGTTTTAGGTTTGATGCGGGAATGGCACGAGAGGGGTTTGAAATCACGGTCGCCAGATCACTAACCAAACGATATATCACTGATCTACCGCGACCAGTTACGTGCAGAACTAGTTGAACACGTAGTTAGCAATGATGGATCTAGAGTCGGTGTAAGATTAATGACCCCCATAGAATAATGACTGGGGGTCATAATTCGCCGTCGAAAAATGACACACACCCCCTCCAGCCGTAGAAAAATTTTGTAGAAAAAGACCCAGGGCCCAGTTTTCTACATGTTATACCTGAAAATAAAATATGACTACCGCAAAAATTGACTGTCCTAGCAGAGTGATATGATATTTAAAAGGGGCTGATACGAGTTGTCAAGATATGGGTAATAAAATAGCATTTAAGGGGGAGGGGGGTGTCATGCACAAGTCAAGTATTCGTCAAAAATTTCATCCATTTTGGGTGCCAGATCTGGAGTTTTACTCGCATTATTTTGTAAACCTGTGGCGGAAAATTGGGGAGGCGGTCCCCTCTAAATCCGCCACTGGGTATAAATGACATGTCACATATCCACAATCATATTAACCAAGCAAGTTTGAGCGAGTCAACATCGGGAGAATCAAGATCAAGACTCCGTATCTGAAGCTAGCCTTATGCTATATATTTATAGCAACATTAACCATGCAAGTCTGATGTGAGATTTTCTTGTATGGTTTTGTTTGTATTTTCTAAGCATCCTGATAACCGAGATCAGACTCCTTATCTGAAGCTAGTTCTTTGTTACATATCCATACTTACATTAACCATGCAAGTCTGAATGGGTTAGCACCAATAGTTACTTTAATATATAATCAGTCTAAGTCTTTGTCCTGTTCTGAAGCTAGCTCTGTACTTCATATATATAATTACATCAACCATGCAAGTCTGAATTCTGAATAGGTTAGGACTAGTAGTTACTAGATAAGCGACCTGCTCCAAAACCTTGAACCTGCTAGGCAGATGTGACAGCTCTACAGGGGATGCTTACTCCTTCCAGGCATCTGATCCTACCTCTGGTATATTCAGGGGTCCGCGTTTGTCCAACTCTCTAATTTGTATTTCTTATCGGAGTTATGAGATTAATCATTGTTCATTAACTTTACCTTTTCATATGGGAACTGTGTCAAAAATGCCGACGCCGGGGCTGTTCGATATGTCATGTGTATTGTACCACAGCGCGATAACGCTTTGCACGATTTCGTGGATGATGATACTCTTGAATAGGTCTATTCAATACCTTTCCAATGGTATAAACACAAGCCTTCAGCTCCACAAAGTTTTAAACTTATAGTCATTTCAATAGAGCCAGTCGTTCACCACTGTTGTAAAATGGTTGGGAAACGGGTTGAGAATATTGAAGAAATTAGATCTTATATAAATGTTAGCACAAAACTCGGTCATTCGGTAATGCAGATTTTTACTGAATTGGATGAAGTTACTGGGTATGATAAGGTATGTTATGAAACAGTTCTTAGGTGAAGAAATATATTTCTGACTGACACAGAGTCCGTCAAAGATGCAGCAAAATCTGGCCGACCTGTAACTGTAACAGGCTAGGCAAATGTGTCTCAAAAGTCAGGGAAATAATTGATAGTGATGGCAGGTACACGATACGTGATGCTGCCAAAGCTGAAGCGGGTGCATTTCATTTTGAAGCGTATTTTGAAAACACGAAAGATTCCTGCCAGATGGATACCGCATATATTGACAAATGACCGAAAACGGGTACGAGTACAAACCACTAAGCAATTGCTCAGAATGTTTCCCAAATTCAATCAAAGACAATATGCAAACATTGTTACTGGTGACGAAACATGGGTTCACTATTTCGAACCAGTAAGAAAAATTGGAAACTAACTATGGCTAACTAAACACGGTAGAAAGCCAGTAGTTGTCAAAAGAACCATAAGCACGAAGAAGGTTCTTTATTGCATATTCTTCTCATGTGATGGCGTACAAATTCAGGTGCCGAAGGGCAAAAGTGTTACAGGTCGGTATTACCGAGATGTTATACTAAAATAACTCGTAAATATTACCATAAACGACGGTCTGTGTCAGGATTTAGGAATGTTCATCTAATTAATGATTATGCCCCATCACATACATCTAAGCTTGTGAGGCATTTTTTGAAGTCGGACAAGGTTACCGACTTGCCACATCCACCATAGTCCCATGCGACTTTTTCCTTTTTCCAAAACTTAAAAAGTTTTTATCTGGTCGTCCTTACAAGTCTCAACAAGCCCTTGGCTCAGCCATCAGTTAGTGTTTCAGAAGTGTTCATCAATCAGCCTACCGTGACGCATTTCAGAAATGGGTTCAGAGACTGAAATTATGTATTTCAAACCGCGGAGGTATGTAATGTTCATTTCACTATTTGAGTCGAATGCAATACACATTGTATATCGAGCAACCCTCGTATAAGCTCCCCGATTTCGTCTCGGGGAACTAAAAATGAGCTCAAAATGTGGAAATTGGTCAGTTAGTATAATATTGGGGGTGGGGTTGTAACGGTTATACTATTCTCTTAATTCAAAATCATGATCGAAAGTACAATTACCTTTTAAAGTATTAATTAACTTTCCATATATGATGAAAAGAACCCGCCCATATAATTCAGTTTTGTTACTCAGCCCCAACATGCACTCATTTTGTCTGCTAAATGTCCAGTAATCGAAAAGACTTTAAAAAAAAAATTAATGCATGTCAACTAGTACTATATGACCCATAGAGCCCCCTATAACACCAAAAATCCCAACACAGGGGCCAAGAATTTCACAGTTCTGGTAGAGGCTACACTGTTCACCTTAATGATGCACTCTGTTTGCATGTTCTATGCCCGGTAGTAGAGAATAAGATTTATAAATATCAATGCATGTTCACTATATGACCAATAGAGGCCATTCCAACGCCAGACCCAGAATCTCCTTATAACGAGACTGTTATCTCGATGTAACAATATACATGTATTCACTCGTAATAACGAGATAACTCGCTATGACTATATAATTATCTCGGTATAACGAGTCAGTATCTTTTTATAACAAGTAAATACTTATTTTCTTTAAAAAAAATACATTTCTTAATCACTTTTTAATTTTCAGTTGATTTAAACAGGAATGATAAATACAATTACTGTTTACTGTCATTTATGTGACAATATTGAACAGTCTCCATTACGCATTACCAGAGAAAAATCCTTAATAAAATTTACAAGGGGTCATTATTTTATGGGGGTTTTTCTTCATGCAGACTGGGTTGATTTTAATGAAATGACACTTTCTTCGGGCAAAAGAGTCATTTTCTACATCGAATAATGACCGGGGTCTAATTTTCTACGTCGAAAAGTGACCCCCCGGTTATTAATCTATGGGGGTCATTATTCTTCTTTACACCGACGCACGTCCTCACAAATATGATCTAATGTCCAAAAAGCAACTGTGTTTTATTTTGTCACAACTCAGTAGTTTCAGGATGCTTTCCCCCTTAATTGGTCCCCTACCAAGGTTTTACCCTGGATTCATTATACGGAATAGGGATCTCAAAACAGCCCACAAACGCCCAGCCGTTTACTGCATCCTCCCGTTCAGAAATTTCTAGATCCGTCACTGGTCGATAAGCAAGGGAAAGTATTCGCAAATCAAAAATTATATAAATTATTTTTTTTTTAAATATAAATAATAGATTATACAATACAAATGAAAGATATAAAATACAAATGAAAAAAACCCCAATACAAACTAAATTCAAAGGCCTAAAGGGCCACAAAGGCGTCAAGTGCAATATTATATTCATCAGGTTTCTCAATAGATTTAGAGGGTAGCAGGTGAAATTGAAGAAAGTTGTAGGAAAAATATTATAGTGCCGCTGTAGGCATTATCTTGTTTTTTAGGCACTTACGAGGGTTGTCCCAATAAGTCGTAGACAATGTTAATAATTTTTTTTATTTCGCGTCAAATTCAAGAGATTTTTTACATGACAAAACATTTACATTTTACATTTAAATATAATTTTGAAATCGAAAACAAAAGAGATGAATGAGCTATTACAGAATAAAATGTAATATATGTGCGTTGTTGGCGCACGTACAAAATTCCATTATATTTTCTTAGTGCCACTCACTGAGATGAAATAGTTTAATATTCAGTGTATCGTATTCAAATATACATGTATATCACTAGAATCAGTGATGTTTTCCGCATAATATACTGGTTTTACAACCCCACGACGTCATAAACAGCAGAGAAATGACGTAATTTTAAAACGCATCTGAAATAAGAGTTGCGCAAAATGACGACATTAACGACTTCGTCGGCGCACCGAAATATTATAAAATACTGTGTAGATCGTGGAATGACCCCCATTCAAACAAAACGAGAGATGGAAATGACACAAGATCACAGGAATATCAGTAGAGCCCTTGTTTTTAAATGGCACAAAAAAATATTTGGATGGAATAACATTAGAGCCGAAGTTGGGAAGGCCGAAAAAAGAAAATAACGACGGTGAAAGTCTGATGGTAAAGGCTGTCATTGATGAAGATCGTCGTCAGACCATCCGGTGCGTAGCAGAGAGACTGTAGATCAGTAAATCAGAGGTTCACAGAATTCTCTCAGACGATCTTGGTATGAAAAGAGTTTCAGCTAGATGGGTGCCACGTTTGCTTACCGATGAAGAAATGCACAGACGGGTAAGGTTATCCCAGTTATTTATTGCGAAACATTTTTCTCGATAGAATTATCACAATGGACGAAACCTGGCATCATTATTACGA
Organism: Ostrea denselamellosa; assembly: GCA_024699665.1. NCBI lineage: Eukaryota > Metazoa > Mollusca > Bivalvia > Ostreida > Ostreidae > Ostrea > Ostrea denselamellosa. Next base: position 10,197,041 of record JAMZEH010000042.1, read on the forward strand.
ACCAGAATCAAAAGCACAGTCCAGTGTATGGAAAACTTCCGGATTATCACCCCTTAAGAGGGCAAAGTCCGTCAAATCTATGAGAAAAATCATGTACATGATATTTATGGACAGAGAAAGGATCGTGCTAAGTCATACTGTGCAAGGAAGGACTGTGAACTCAAAATACTATTCCAAGGTGGTTCGCCATGATATGCTTCATGTGATAAGATAGAAACGACCAGATCGAAGGGATCACATTGAAAATATTATTTATCATCATGACAACGCCCCTGCTGAGACATCGGTTGAAACAGATTTAGAACTCGGAGTCATCGGGTTTCAGAGACTCCAACATCCACCCTACTCTCCAGACTTAGCACCACTTGATTTCGCCTATTTTCCACATTTGAAGGCCAGCTTGAGGGGACAAAAATTTGAATCGGAAGGAGAAATTCGAAGAGCAGTGAGGAATTTTAACTTGTCTCTAAATCAGGAGTGGTTTGAATGTGTGTTTGACAATTGGGTAATACGCCATGAAAAATGCATCGCGCACAGAGGCCAGTACTCTGAAAAAGAAAATTGATAATGTCTTGTGAAACGTTTTTGACGTTTGAATTCGTGCGCCGACACCTATGGGTATATGTTCTGTATTTATATCCTATATCATAATGAAGAGAGATATTTTGATGAAATTTTGTACATAGTTGCACAAAATGGTGATTTTAACTAACAAAAGAAAATATTTTTTTGCAACGAATAACTGAGTTATTAACATTGTCTACGACTTTTTGGGACAACTCTCGTAAATATTGCATTAAAATCATTGTAAACTGTCCGCAAAATGTGTTATTTACCAGAAAAGAAATAAAGAAAAGAGCTTGGTATGAAGTTGCTTATCCTAACAAGTTCACACCCTCCCCTTGCTAGACAGTATCCCCTCAAGCCTAGTTACCTTACGAAGGCTATAATCAATAATTTCAAAATGCAGACAAAAACTGCCGAAAAGAATATCGCTGCTTCAGAGTGAGACTACTAGTTTACAAAAGTTATATCTTCCATTTCATTATGATGTAACAATATCAGTATTAACACTCTATTTTCAGTATGATTGATTGATTGTTGTTTTGCCGCCACACTCAACATTTTTTCAGTTATCTGGTGGCGTCCGGTTTTTATTGGTGGAGGAGAGAACCCAGATACAACGTACCCGGGAAGAAACTGCCGACCTTCCGAAAGCAAACTGACAAACCTTCTCAAATATATTGGCGCGAGCGAGAATTGAACCCGCGCTGACTAGAGGTGAAAGGCCTTTGTGATATTAAGTGTGATGCTCTAATAACCACTTGGCCATGGAGTCCCCCCCCCCCCCCCCTCCTTACTTTCAGTAATAAATTTAATAATTCAAAAGTTCAACATAATATGAAGAAAGGTTATTGTAAATCTGAATAAGATTTAACTCCCACTGAACATTACCTAGCCTGGGTTTCTTCTTGAAATAATCTGTTATTTTCTTCGCAATGCATATGTTACTTTCGTTTTGCTTAATAGAAAATCGGGATTGGGATTACCGAAAACAAAGCCGGAAATATATTTTTTAGTTTAGTGTTTTCGTAAGAATGGCAACCGAGCCGCGACGTTGCGCAGAATTTATTTCACCACTTTTGTATTTATCTGTTCTGCTAATCTGAAATAAGGATTCTTGATGAAACCACGAGACTTTAGATAGAAATGAAAATTGAACAGGCTATTTTGTAAGTTTTTAATGATATTCATGAGCCACATATTCGCGGGAAAATTTTTCATTGATTATTCTGGTCCCCCTTCAAACAATATGCCATTCGCGCACTCTCTACATTACCGAATGGAATTGATTGATTATATGTTGTTTTACGTCCCGCTCTAGAATTTTTCACTCATATAAAGACCTCACCATTGCTAGTGAAGGGCTACAAAATTTAGGCCTATGCTCTGCGCTCAGGGCCTTTGAGCAGGGAGGGATCTTTATCGTGCCACATCTACTGTGACACGGGACCTCGGTTTTTGTGGTCTCATCCGAAGGACCACCCCCATTTAGTCGCCTCTTACCACAAGCAAAGGGTACTGGGGACCTAATCTAATCCGGATCCCTGTTTCAAAGTTTCGAATCGTAAGAAACTTTCAAAAACAGTAGGTATAATTTTGATTTCGCCCACTGAGATTAGCTGAAGGGTGGTGTAGCGGCAGAATCCTGCATGATCGCTAGAAGGATCTCGAGCAAGCTCGACGCCTTAAAATATAGAATAGAAATGAAAAATATAGAATACAAATTGAGTTTTATACATAACGAATGAAAAATTACACAATACAAATGGAAAATATCAAATATTGCAACGTTTGACATGCCATATTTTATTTACTGGTGTTTAATTGTTTTTCTATCGTCATTTTCCATAAACGGAAGTATTCTTAATTGGCAATAACTAAATGGCACATCGCCAATTTTTTTTTCTTGGTAAGAATGCAGTATATAAACTTCAATGAATTTTCTATTATTATCTGCTTTTATTTTCTATTCAACCAAGAAGCTGGTGCAGTAACCTACCAGTCAGTAACGAAGAAATGTAGACAAACAGTGCCGTACAATCTGATTAAAATTAGGTGTTTGATCCGCCCCGATTTTGACATCGGTCTACATGGGGAATGTTTAATTAGATTGCAGTGTTGTACTACTGTATACATGCTAGTTTTTCCATGTTATTATCGCAAGTTACGGCTGAAAAATACGCTCCTCTCCCCATTTCAGCCGTGGCTTGTGACGATGACCGTATGTATGTCAGATATGTTCATGAGTCATGAAAAAAAAATGCAGTGTATGTAAAACTGATTTATTCACTCAATTATTCTAATATTGTTATAATATTGTAGAAAATTACTTTATGGGACCGCAAAAACAAACTGTACACGTTAGCCATTTGACCATCTGACCTGAAATCAATGTGGGACAAATTGATAATTCAGATCCTGCGCTTTGCTGTCGAAATGCTGGTGACATCTCAACATTCATGAAAATGTTTGAGATACGTTGTATTTCAAAACATCTAGAAATTTTCAAACTTCAGATTTAGAGATGTGAATGTATTTGAAAATTTTCAGTCTCTATAGAGAAGGAATATTCTTGTCGAACGAAAACTAGTAAACGAATGATGTAAATCTGCTGAAAATTTTCAGCCAGAGTGAATATTAACACTTTCAAACTTGTTTTCTGAAAGATTCTTTTATACATGCATAGTGTTGGTCGTTTAATACGAATTAGAAGTTGGGAATATATTCAAAATTGTATGTAAGTTGTATAAATAGAAAAAAACCCACATTCTTTCATCCTTCATAGAATTTTGAAGTGCTATAAATAATAAGTTTTGCTTTTTTCCTCTAGGCTGTAATGCTAGTATTCTTTTATTTTTGTTTGAGTATAATTGTAAATTGTAAAAGAGAATCCTGTAGAAATTATCACCATATGCTTGTCTATTTTAGTGCATGGCTAACCGATGCATTTAATGATAGTCAATTCCAGGAAAACATCTTTAAGAAAATATGAGTCTAGCGTTTTAAAAAACTGTTAAAAACTTTTGCAGAAATTTTCAATATATATTCGGTACTTTTGTTTAGATAATATTAAATCTAAAATGATAAATGATACACAAGAGCACAAAATATTGATGAACAAATAAGTAGAAATATTAAAAACGATAGCTGAAAACCAACCAAACAAAAAATTGGAATAAATAAATAATAAAATAATATAAAATGAAATAAATAAAAACCATACTAAAAAGATTTATTTTCATCTCAGATCACCCTGCTAGAATATACCTTAAGTTATGCGTTATTTCTTAGTTGTGCCTTTCAAGAAGACATTATAGCTAAGTTATAAAATGTTATTATCAACCTTTGATGAATCCGAATCCCCCCCCCCTCCCCCAACTTTATCACTAGAGTATTACCGTCTGTGGATTTCGAATCAATAAGATTAGTGTTCAAATCATTATCATCATTATATCAATATACATCAAGGAAACGAAGGATGTGATTTCAATTCATTTGTGGTGAACCAAGTATTTTGATTGGGAAGCTACTATCCACTAAATAAAGTGAATTTAACGGTCAATATTTCAATTAATGTAAAAAGTATAAATCTTACGAAAACGTACAGGTAATGCAAGCACCACAGGTAACATCCCGTGTATTCAGGAATGTACACGCAATCTAGCATGCGTCCCCCGGGCCTTCACATCTACCAAAATTGCCCGACTTATCTCCGACCTGTTAAAATATCTACCACCATTTTTTTTTTTACCATCTCGTTGTGGAAAACTTTACTATACTGGTGAATTATCAGACTGATGGAAGTTGTCAACAAATTCTAAATGTTATATAAACAAGAACATTAATAATCTACTTCAACACGTCCCGAAATAAATGTCTGCAGTTCTCCAGAATATGCATGCAAGACTGAAGATAATCGCCGCACGGGCCACGCTGACCCCTCCCCCTCCCCCGTTTTAATTATAGAATACTTTTTTTTCCACCCCTAAATGAAAGAATTCCGAATTTCAAATGTTTCAGCAAAACAGAAACCCGTGATATGAATAAGAATTACAGGATACGGGTAACCCCATATCCAAATCATTCGATTTAATTTACATGAAATTTAGTAATAGTGTAAAGCTTTTATTTTGATTTTTATTCATGTCATTAATTAGATCACCTTCCTCATTTGAAGGTCATAACAATAAGAAATATTTTAAAGAGAAAAACTGAGCTAATGATGGCATGAGGATGAAGAAGCGAGCATATTGTGGATTATTGAAGACATTTTAGAATATTTTGAACGTGTTTATATTCAAAAGTTTATATATATATATATATATATATATATATATATATATATATATATATATATATTTGTTCTAGAATATACAACACTATACAGGCAAATAATATAAGAAAGTAATACTCTATTATATACGGAGGCTTTCATATTAATTTGGTGTCATAAGTTTACATTTTAAACATTTCCTTATACGCCATTGAAATTTATTTTAATCAATGCACAGCCTTGATCTGGAATGGTCATCATTTGTATAGACACAAATCTGCATTAAGCTGGTCAATTAGGATGTTAAATTTCATGCTTTTATGCAATTAAAGTAATCTACCTTTTGATTAAAAAAATTAAGAAAGAATTAACAAAAAATATTGACACATTTTGCCATTGTTAAACCATGATAGTGTGACGTACTGTACACCATTCATGAAGTGAAACTGACATCATGTTTATCAGTTGCTATGGTTTTCTTCGGGCTATGTTGAAAAGAAAGTTTACGTATGTATATTTTTGATAATTTTACATATATGCAAATTTCGCACCCCGGGGGTGTATTTTGGCGCATCTAGGTGTGCATTTACTCACAATGTATTTTTAGTTACGTGAATGAGTAGCGATTTACAGCAAAGTAGGATAATAGCAAGGACAAAGTTTGTTTCCAAAATGCATCCTAATTGCAAACTTAATCCTGCATAGTTTACTGATACATCTGAACGCATTGCAAAATGCTCTCCTCCATAGGCCTGTCCTTTTCAGCATTCGTCTTTTTCTCTTATTAACATTCTGCAGTCGCGTTGCAAATTAAAATATCTGTTATTTTCACCAATTTCTTTACTTTATTGATACCCGGAAACTTCTAATGGGAATGCTTTCATATTTTACACGATACCCTTCTGGAGTATTTCTTGCAAAACCGTCATAAAAAATCTTAAATTAATAGTATTTCTCGTATCAATTATAAACAAAATGAAAACGGCAATTAAAACTTTCATTGAAATATATTTTTAAAATAATTATTCACAATTTTTATACATTTTATTGGTAAGCTCGTGCAGCCGATAATAAGTGAGAAAAAGTTCAGTAGAATCTGCATGTAGGATGAAAAAGATTTACCCAATGGCTCGATAATCACAGCATGTTTTAAACTAATTCTAATTTGTAACCAACAAACATAAACAATAAAGTTATACAAGTGAAAAATTATGCAATACCACTGGAAAAGATCAAATATTTCAAACATACGCTAGACATGCCATAGATTCCCACTGATTTATCTACACATTAAGGGGGTATTGACAAGATCTGAACTGAAAATTTTAAACAAGGCTCGTGCTATGTTTTTGTTTACATATAGATTGCTTAAAAGAAAATATCATGTTTAAATTGTGAGTTCTGTATCTCTCTTGTAGCTCGACAATTGACATTCAAATATTTACTGACCATTAGAAATACCTTAATAAAGCGTTCTACACATTAGAAATGGAAATTAAAAATTTGAAAATTTTCAGCTTAAATCATAATCATGCCCCTTTAAATTCAATATCAATCTGTTCATGTTATTGTTTGAATATATTGTAGGTGACAAACTTTTCTATTCTTGATGAAACACATATCTAAATCCATACACCCAATACTAGTACATAAACCTCCCCCCCCCCCTCCCCCCCCCCCCCCCCCGGTAACTGACTTATTCTCGCCGTGCCTCTGAGGACACATGAGCCCACATAACAAATTTTGCCACTTACTCCTGTCGTTGTCCACAAGTTCAGGTTTTTCCCTTTTATGTTTTTAGAACGTCCGCGTTTTCACTTTCCATCAGGAGTCCTTGTTACAGTTTTTTTTAGGTTGTTGTTGTGACATTGGTCTGTCCTTTTCCGGCGTTGTACTGTGATAGCTGTTGATAGTGGGATTCTTTCAGCTTCTTATAATCTCAACATTGCCTACGAATAAGTGAAAATGCTCAAAATCTATAGCCAAGAAAATCGAAATTTCAAGCCATCTTTTCTATTCTTTGAGAAATTCATATTTAAATACATACACGCAATATTAGTACATATACTTTCCACTCACTAATTTGATCCAGTACATTCAATATTCAAATAATTAATAAATTGATAATTAGAGCATGTCCTAGCGAGAAATTGTACGTATGCCTGAGCAATCCTAGCCAAAAAAAAAAAAAAAGATATGCATGTCATTTGTACAAGAAATACCTATAATTTATCTATTTTTCATTATTTACTCGTCTTTTGGGGGGGGGGGGGGGGGGGGGGGGGGGGGGGGGGGGGGGGGGGGGAGTTGTCCATTTTCTTAAGATAATTCTTGAAAATTAATTATTGCCGGATATTAAAAAACACACTCAATTACCCACCACCATCACCACACACACACACACAAATTAAATGAATTGGTTTTTTTTTTTGGTTTTTTTGTTTTTTTTTAAAATGATCATTGGTGTTATATTTTATCATAAATTTGTGCATAACAAATTAGATCGTTAATGAATTCCATTGTTTGTGTAATTTTCAGGCCCGTGTGTATCTTTGTTTGGGGATATTCTTCTCAACAATGTAACAGTAAAAGAGAATTTTAAACTTACCGCATTGTTTTTGACATGCTTGACTAAGATATTAAACCGGGCCGAAGTGGCTAATATCATTATTGCATAAATGATATCTTAGAGACCCCCACTTTTTTATGACTTTATTGTGAATGTCATGTTATAGTTATTATTTTCTCCTAAGGATATATATTAAATTTTAAGAGAAAGTGAATTTTTTAAATTAATGATAATTTAAAAAATACCATGGTGCAGAGAGAGAGAGAGAGAGAGAGAGAGAGAGAGAGAGAGAGAGAGAGAGAGAGAATAACATTATGCAATTTATTTCACATGTCAATGACTCATTGCTCCAAAGCAATAATATCTCCAGTCTGATTAAAATACATATTTCAAATAGCGCAGCGCCCAGAGAGCGCTCTGCACTATTTTTAAATTAGATTGTAATATCTCGGTTATGAAATCTAGATAGTTTGTCAAAACGATTCCTGCAGTCTTACATACTAGATACGTGCCGACTTGCTTTCCACATGTACGATACTGATGATGTTTCGTCTATATATACATGTATAAATAACACTTTTATATTCTATGGTAGCTGATTTGTGCCATTGCTCAATGGTTAGAGCGTTCGCTTCGTAACCGGGAGGTCGTGAGTTCGAGCCCCGCTCGTGCCATGGCCGCGTCAAACCTAAGACGAAAAATAGGTAGTGATTGCTCCATCGCCAAACGCTCGGCATTTACAAGTGAGAATCACGGGTCTTTCGGATATGACCTTAAAAACGGAGATCCCGTGTCACGGTAGGCGTTGGCACGTTAAAGAACCACCACTGCTACGGCCCTGAGCGCTAAGCATAGGTCTAAATTTATGGTACTTCACATACAACTGGTGACGTCTCAATATGAGTGAAAAATTCTCGACGGGACGTAAAACAAAGAAACAATCTTTTCTTCTTTTCGAGGCGAAAAGATGATAACACGAAAAGACGACTTTTCATCCCGAAATAGCGAAAAAAAAAAAAACCCTAAAAAAAACCCCCGACAAAACGAAAAGTCAAAAAGACAACAAAAATAGGCGAAAAGACGATAAATTACCCTGCAAATTAGCGACCTTATTTGTCGTCTTTTCGCTTGGCGTTTTGTCGTCTTTTCGAGTCAAAAAGACGACAAATTGTAAACAAATCAGCCATCATGATACTGCGTTTATCAAATGATAAACGTGGATTGGTTCAAATTTAGGAAAAGAAAACAGGTTTGGTTACATTTTCTATAAAATAGAGATTGTTTCGTTTTATTCTATATGCTTAATAAATTCCATTTTCTAATCGTTTCGGGAACAAATGATGATATTTTAATCTGAGCGAGTGTTGTATCTATAAATATTTCTCCGGTTTTTATTTCTTCATTTATTTTGTGTGAATCATATCACATTAATATCAATAATATACTATAAACGTTTCCCGTTACGAATCGGTTTGCTGAATGGTTTTAAAATATTCTTTGTTATTTTTCAAAATATTTTTTCATGATTTTCAAAAATTCTAAAATCGTAGAAGGTAACACACGGAACTAACAGTTACAACACTCCTTCTATTCCGTTTTCCTGGTTTCGAATTCATTTTCCAGTTTCGAATCGATGCTGACTCGGCGGGTCGAAATAAATGTTAGATACGTCGTTTGGAAAATTCTATAAAGCATGGTCCAAACTTTTCGTTTAAGTGTAGAAAGAAATATAAAAACGCATACATGTGTTTTATAATTTCGTTTCCGTCGTTTAACCATGTTTTTTTTTTAAGCATTCACATATGACCTAGGTTTGTGGCATTAAACCAAGTAATAAAAATTAAATATAAAAGCAACAATAATATTTAGTAGAAAATAAATAAATCTCTACTTGGCTGTAAAGGCCATAGTGATATACTGTTGCGACACTAAAATCATTGCATCTTTTTCGAGATATCAATGCTTCACGAACTTAAATATGGTCAAAATTAAAATTTATATAGTACACAATTAGTCATATGGTATAACAAAATTACCACATTTCTCTTTCTGTGGAGAAAAACTTGGATATGGTATTGCATTTGACTCACAAAAAATGAAACATTCTTTCTCTAACAGTGAAATTTTATTCGTTGTACATTGACTTTTATGAATCGTACCGGAAAACAGCACATCTATCGTTTTCAAATGCTTTTTTCATTTAAATTCTATTATCATTAAATTTAATATTTGAACATCAAGCATATGTCCTGCATTTTAAATCCCTAATCAATCTGGGTCTCAATCTGCTTGAAATTCACATCACTCAAATAGACCCTCTGCGCTATTTGAGAGACATGCACTTGAATCAGATAGAAACGAATAAGGTCGATTATTTAACTAGGTCATCACTTCAAATTGTAAACTGTGGGAAATATTTGTGTTACAAACACTAATCACGGATAGAGTATTCATCGTTATTTTAGAATTACTCAATCAAATGTTTTTAAACATGTTCTTATCATTTTTTTCTAGAATATTTGAAATTAGAATTATTGGATACAGGCAAATATCCGTAACCGGTAAAACGACTGTATATAATCTAACCTAAACGTAAATAGGGTTTTCTGTGTTGAATGAAATGTTTATAAACTAAATATTCTAAGTACATATATAGATAGATATAGATTGATATAATCCCTGATTGGAGAAATTCTATTTTTAGATCAATATCTGAGACAAAATATATCATAAAAAACTAACAATGCTTTACAATGCCGATTAAATGTCTCATTAAATTTTATTTATAAGTATGTTCTCTTCCTTTTATTTCCCTGTTACAGTAGTTTTATTTTCCGAGACATAAGAGATAGGCACCTTTAACCTAGTTTTATTTTCTAGTATGTTGCAATCGAAAATGTGTTATCACCGATGGTTATTTATAAATAGCATTTAGTAAGAAGAAAATTATCACAAATTTTCTTATATACACTGTATATCTACCATAATTCTTATGTACATTTAAATTTTTATCAACAGCCTGGCGAATATGAAGACCGAATACGATCAATCCCATTCACAAAATACAGGTGGAAACGCAGAGAATACACCGGGCATTGTCATCATTTACGCAAAAGTAGACGAGAAAGAGGCTACAAAATTTAGTGAACATTTACAAAGCGAAGTACTGATATCAGAAAAATATAAATCAATCACGATGCTTGACGATACTCAAATGGCGAATTTAGAAGAGGTTTCCCAACATTCTACTTTCATATTTCTTTTCCTAACAAAATCGTTCTGTGAAGATTCCTGGCCGAAAGTTTCACAACAGGTCGTCATCCGAAATTCGTTGTACGGGAGTGATACTGTTTGTGTTCTGGTACCAGTTTTTACGAAGCAGAGGAGCACTGCCGATTACAAGATTCCTTTGGGACTAAACATCTTAAAAGGACTCCGATACTGTGACAGAGACGAGTTTTACAAAGCTTCTGTCCTTCAACTTTTATTCAAATGAGTACGTGAAACTTAGCTGAAATTGTGAAAATCAAGTATTTGGTCACGTACAATTGGCCAGAAAGACACCAAATAATAAGATGAATTATGATATACTTTACTATGACTAGTCATATATTTATATTTTGTGACAATCTTACACACAAAAACACATGTAATCACAGTAAATTCTGGGTTTTTTTTTTTGGTTTTTCTTCTTCTATAATCTGATATGCTTCATTACATTCTCGTAATTATTTTGGAATTATCCTTTCTTTATTAAAAGAGTCAGTGATTATTGTACACATACTACATTGAAGCTTCGCTAGTTTGATTAAGAAAAATGTCCTATTTTATCATTCTCATTTAGTACCCTTTCATGTACCATTATGATTTTTAGATGATTTTTATGTTTGGGTATACTGTATTTGATATTAAGTTAATTAACATGACTGTTTTCATGATATACTTACTGATTCTTCCTGGTAAACATTATGCATATATCACAGTTCATTTTCAATTGATTATTGTTCAGTTGTTATATTGTGTTCATGCCGTTTTAAATAGAATATGAGTTTCATACTAATTGTTCGTTACATACTAATTTTGACTACGGATTACTCAGTTACTCAGTTTACCTGATGAAGATAGAGGCCTCACGGCAGGGGTTACCGATCAACAGGGGATGCTTACTCCTCCTAGGAACCTGATCCCACCTCTGATGTGTCCAAAGGTCAAGGTGTTTGCCCTTCTCTCAATTTTGTAAAAAATATGACATTTATGAAATTGGCCACTGTTCGTTATCTTCACTTTTCATATGAGTACAAAGCATAATAGTAGCAAAACTATTCTTATTTGAACACCGGTCGCGGTAGCCTAGCTAATGGTGAGGGAGTTTGCCCGGGGGTGGGTGGGGGTGCGCGGGACCGATTTGTAAAGAAGAATAATGGCCCCAAAAGAATAATGACCGGGGGTCACTTTTCGACGTAGGAAATTGACCCCCGGTCATTATTCGACGTAGAAAAATGACTCTTTTGCCCGTAGAAAGCGTGCTGTTTCTTTAAAAATCAACACATTCTACATGAAGAAAAATGACCCCTATAGAATAATGACCCTTGTAAATTTTATTAAGATTTTTTTCTCTGGTAATGCCTAAGGAAGACTGTTCAATATTGTCACATTAATGACAGTAAACAGTAGGTGAATTTATCATTTCTGTTTAAATTAACTAAAAATTAAAAAGTGATTAAGAACTAAGAAGGTAATTTTTTGAAGGAAAATAAGTATTTACTTGTTATAAAAAGATACTGACTCGTTATACCGAGATAATTATACAGTCATAGCGAGTTATCTCGTTATTACGAGTGAATACATGTATATTGTTATATCGAGATAACAGTCTCGTTATAAGGAGATTCTGGGTCTGGCGTTGGAATGGCCTCTATTGGTCATATAGTGAACATGCATTGATATTTATAAATCTTATTCTCTACTACCGGGCATAGAACATGCAAACAGAGTGCATCATTAAGGTGAACAGTGTAGCCTCTACCAGAACTGTGAAATTCTTGGCCCCTGTGTTGGGATTTTTGGTGTTATAGAGGGTTCTATCGGTCATAAAATACAAGTCGACATGCATTATTTTTCTCTCTATTACTGGACATTTAGCAGACAAAATGAATGCATGTTTGGGATAAGGAAGGATTCTACTAACATAATTGTGGATTTTATGGGATCTGGTATTAGGGCGGCCTCTTTTTATCATATAGGGAAAGTGAATTTATACTTTAGAATATAGTGATACTTTTGATTATAATTATAAAGTAAGAGAAGAGTTTAACTATTACAACCCCACCCTCCACCCCTACCCACCTCCAAAATTACACTAATTGACCAATGTTCAGATTCTGAGCTCATTTTTAGCCCACCGAGTCGAAGTCGGGGGGGGGGGGGGAGGGCTTATGCTATACTACCGGCGTCATTTTGGAGCAGGTCCCATATGAAAAGGTAAAGACAACGTACAGTGATCAATCGCATAACTCCTATAAGAAATACAAAATAGAGAGTTGGGCAAACACGGATCCCTGGATGTACTAGAGGATCCCTGGATATACTAGAGGTGAGATCAGGTGCCTAGGAGGAGTAAGCACCCCTTGTCAACCGACCACACCCGTTATAAGCCCTATATGTTGATCAGGTATACGGAGTAATCCGCAGTCAGATTCAATGTGCCAAGAACGGCCTAACAATTGGTATGAAACACGTCAGACAGCATATTACCCACTGACAGGTTATACAGTGTATTGGCAAACTAGATCGTTATATCGACCATAAAATTTGCTAAATGGTGACTTTAAACTAGAGTTTTGAAACCAAACCCCTGTAGCATCAACTTCTTGTCAATAGCCTACCTCGATTTAAAAACTGATCATATGCAGAACAAACTCTTGCGTATTGAATCTGTTGAGAGATATAAACACAATATACATGTGATTGATTTATCATATGTTGTTTTCCGCCACACTCAACAATTTTTTTCAGTTATCTGGTGGCATCCAGTTTTTATTGGTGCATGAGAGAAACCCAGATACAATGTACCAGGGAAGAGACCACCTACATTCCGAAAGTAAAATGGCAAACTTTCTCATATATCGAATAGAATCCGCGCCGACTAGAGGGGAGAGGCCTTGTGACACGATGCTCTAACTACTCGGCAACGGAGGCTCCCTTTCATTGGTGAGGAGAGAACAGATGTAACCAGGAAGAGACCACCGACCTTCCGAAAGTAAACTGGCAACTGGCAAACGATCTCATCGAACCCGCGTCGACTAGAGGTGACAGGCCTTGCGAGCGCGATTATATATATATATATATATATATATATATATATATATATATATATATAAAATTTATATATTATATATTCAGTTAGAACTAACCCGGTAGTTCTTTATATATATATATATATATATATATATATATATATATAAGCGCGCTATATATTTTAAGCTGTTTAGCAAATACATCCTCATCACTCGGAAGGGTTTAGAAGTGGTTGCGATATATAAGCAAGTATTACGTTCTCTGTTCACTTGTCCTCGCGTATTGGAGCAAGAAACATTAGCAAAGGAGCTGAAGGCAGAGTCTAAAAATATAAGTATACACTGCTATGATGCGTGATTATGTTATAATGTACTTTGGAATATTCCATTTTATTACTCTGTTCTGTAATTATTATCCACCAAAATGGGTTGGGGCAGAGGAAGGGGGCTAGGAGGCAGGGAAGGTGGGTTGGGAGGCAGGGGAGGGACTCCCTTAATACTATAAATTAGCAAAAAATCTATCAAAATTGATAATTTTTCAAACAATCGATAAATATATTCTAAATTATCAAGTTTGATACTTGAAGGCAATTGATCTTACCTGAAAGTTCCACTGTTATATCATAGGGCTATAATGAAAGTTAATGACTTAATCTATGAAGAGTCCACAAAACTACATGGTCCTGGAATAAGTTACCGTCTAATGTACAAAATAATCCATAGTTATCGAGTTTCAAATTGTACAATTATATTTGATTTTTATAGTACCAAAATTACTAAATAAGTTTATGTCGATAGCAGGATTGGTCAGGTGGCTCGACTATAGTTCATCAAATCAATACTTGTAGTTCATCAAATCAATGTAGCAGAAATATGTGTAATTCTCCTTTTTGTTCGTGAGTAGCGACCAAAGGCCCAGAATATTACCAGTCCTTATTTTTGTTTGCCTCTAACACGTTCCTATAAAATACGGAGAATAAATTACCCTACTACTGTTGATTTACTTTTGTATGGATGAAATGAACTATCAGACATCGAAAATATAAATATTTTTCTTCTGTTACAAAACTTATCATAGAGAGTAAAAGATTCATGAATACTACATAATAATATACATGTATTCTCATGCAATGGCTATACTTCTTTTAAAGAGTAACATAACTGTATAAAAAATAAGAAAGAAAGAAAGAATAAGGAAAGGACCTCGTGGTATAGAAATACATTGTCATGTAATTTTAATTAAAATGACGTCACGGGGCCTCCGTGGCCGAGTGGTTAGAGTACTGCGCTCAAAATAACAAGGCCTCTCACCTCTAGTCGTCGCGGGTTCGATTCTCGCTCGCACCGATATATGTGAGAAAGTTTGCCAGTTTACTTTCGGAAGGTCGGTGGTCTCTTCCCTGGTACATTGTATCTGGGTTCTATCCTCCACCAACAAAAACTGGACGTCACCAGATAACTGAAAAATTGTTGAGTGTGGCGAAAAACAATAAACAATCACAATCAATCAATCAAAATGACGTCACAATCGAGTGATAACAAATATTTTTACACATTTCATCTTGGAATATGTTTCCTTTCTGCATAATTTATTGAACACTCTTTAAAAACATACAATTTATTTTAGAAAAAAACAACCCAAAATGACTGTAGGAAAGATCTTTCTTGGTGTATCTTTTCGCCATGTTGCTGTTCCTGACTAGTCCACAAACTAAGGGAGGTGTCATTGGGGACTACTGTGATACTTGGAGGAGGTCCACACGATGGAGATACTGGCTCAATTGGATTGACTGGCAAACTTGTCCTCAATGCCGTCGATGTCCCGGCTACGCTACCGGAAACTGCACATTTCACCGACAAGACATATCGATGTGATTGTACAGGGCAGCGAGGTGGACCCGAACCCTGGTGATGTGAATATTAAAACTCAGGAAACCATTCAAATTCTCACTATGTATGCAAAGGACATTGCTCTATTCAAAATACAAAGAGAAGACAATTTGCTTAAATCATTAACTGTTTTTCAGATACGACTACATTGACACAATTTTTCATGTCAGCATTGTGGTATATACTCGATTTTCAAAGAATAATTACAAAATTTTACTAATGCAGAATCAATATAAGTACATGTAGAATTTCATAAATAGATAATTTTGTTAATAAACACCTTACATTTTGCTCAGTTTTCTGTAGATCTTCTCGATTTCAGTTCTTTTATTTCTCAGTGCTGATTACGATGTAGTTGTAATACACACATGAAAAGGAATCGAAGAAAACGTGCGAAATACGTACATGTTGATCGACGACGGATGTATTTTTATGGCTTTGAATCATGACGTCATAAACGATTGAACCTGCGTTGTATATAAGCAAGATATTCTAACAAAATCTTAATCACTTGGAGAGTCCCAAACATCTTTTCCTTCGAAGAAGCGATGTACATATTGAAAGTAAAGGATATGCAAACGATTTATTAAGTCGGGACCGACAGAAAAACTTTCACAGAGATCCAAATCCGAATTTGCTTCAAAAAGAGTGTTCTATCTTTGCTGTTTCAAAATCATGCTTGTTAAATTACATTTCAGTGATTGCCTGTGTATGAGGTGTCCTTTCAGCAAGT
This sequence comes from Ostrea denselamellosa, assembly GCA_024699665.1. Lineage (NCBI taxonomy): Eukaryota > Metazoa > Mollusca > Bivalvia > Ostreida > Ostreidae > Ostrea > Ostrea denselamellosa. Next base: position 10,213,366 of record JAMZEH010000042.1, read on the forward strand.
AGAAATATGAAGAGGATGCTGCTGTAGCGTGTAAAACATCTGGACAGGATGCTACTGTGGATTGATTTATTATATGTTGTTTAACGACCCGCTCTGTAGAAAACCCTACACTAGATATTATATAGGTAAATGTTGATTGATTAACTATTGTTTAACCCCCGCTCGAGAATCTTTCACTCATATGGAGACGTCGCCATTGCTGGTGAAGGACTGCAAATTTAGGCCTATGCTCGGCGCTTATGGCCTTTGAGCAGGGAGGGATATTTTACGTGCCACACCTGCTGTGACAAGGGAACTTGGTTTTTGCGGTCTCATCCGAAGGACCGCCCCATTTAGTCGCCTCTTACGACAAGCAAGCGGTACTGAGGATCTATTCTAACAACCCGGACCCCCTCGGGGAAATGTAGCAGCGAACAATACATAGAGTGTTAAGGTGGACAATGAGCAGTGTGTTAAGGTGGACTATGGACAGTGTGTTAAGGTGGACCATGGGCAGTGTGTTCAGGTGGACTATGAGTAGTGTGTTAAGGTGGACTATGGGTAGTGTGTTAAGGTGGACCATGAGTAGTGTGTTAAGGTGGACCATGGGTAGTGTGTTAAGGTGGACTATGGGCAGTGTGTTAAGGTGGACTATGTGTAGTGTGTTAAGGTGGACTATGGGTAGTGTGTTAAGGTGGACTATGGACAGTGTGTTAAGGTGGACTATGTGTAGTGTGTTAAGGTGGACTATGTGTAGTGTGTTAAGGTATTATGGGCAGACACTTCTGAGAAGTATATAGCATGTGTAGAGCATATATAGTATGAATCAAATAGCAATTTTCAAAATAAAATTTTTAAATGTGTACTATGCATTCCCAAATGAATCAGGCATGTGTCATATAGACTACATAATTTACGTGTAACATGTCAATGAACATAGGTCACTTGTTTGATGACAGATATGCACATGATTTGCGAACAAATCAGTTTTGGAATGCTGCAATATGCGCTGGTATAAAAGTAAGAATCACGTGTATTGTGTTAGTTAGAGCACGCAACACTCGTCACATTGGACAATTTCAAAATAACGCTGCATAGTGAGTATATATCGTATTTTATTTTCAGTTTACGACTTTTATGCAAAAGTTGTTTTCATAATTGTTGTTTACAGTGGCATCTAAAGAATCGGGTGAAGGGGGGATCAATCATTTAGAGGAATTATTTCTTCGTTCCGACCAATTTATCTTTCAGATAAATTAGTTTTCGTTCGAACTAATTAATAATTTTTCCGTACAAACGAATTAGATACTCGATCTTACTACACGTATTATACTATTCAAAAAAGAGTAGGGAATATTGGATTTACAAGGACAATGAAATGCAGATCATGAGGTCAGGAAGGAAACAAATGACAAAAAAAAAACCATTAAGGAAACATTTGTCAATTTATTCGAAACCCTGTGTACAGTCAGAAAAGGCAGATTCTCCAGAATAAGGGTCGACACCAACACAGGGTCGCACAGAAAATTTACCACCATTGTGAAACAGAGTCAGGAGCCGGTAAAACCCCTTCGGCTGACCAGACAAACTCGGATTCGGCGTGGCATACTCATAACGAGACGCCCCAGGTCTTTTTGGGAAAGGGAAAGTTATTCAATTCCTGTTGCAATGCTGCAGCAAGTTCTTGGACATTGGCAGGAGGTTGTTGACGTTGGCGTAGTCGCTGTCCAAGCATGTCCCAGACATGCTCGATGGGGGAAAGGTCCGGACTGAGTGCGGGCCATGGTAATGTTGGAGATAATCTGCAACGATCCTGGCCCTATGACATCTGGTATTGTCATCTTGAAACGGCGGCCATAACGACGAGCAAACGACACAACATGGGGTGCCAAGATGTTGTCCTTATAGCACTGCCCTGTGACACGTCCAGCAACAACATGCAAGTCTGTTCTGCTCGCAACAGTGATGCTTCCCCACACCATTACAGATCCACTCCCATACTCCCGTACTCCCATACCGATCATGTCTAATGACGTTAACGTCATGGAAACGTTCGTTACATCGGCGCCAAACCCTCCAGCGTCTGTCCAGGAAGTCCACAGTGAACTGAGAACATTAAGATTTCTCAAGGCAATAGTGCAGATGAATCTGTCCTGGGCCTGAGTTGTTGCCCTTGGTCGACCGCATCGTGGTCTATCCTGAACAAACCCTGTAGCACAATGTCTGGACCATCATCTGCTGATAACAAACTGGGAAACATCCATTGCCCTTGCCACAGCGACTTGCCTTGTGCCAACCTGTAGTATGCCAAGGGCACGTAACCTCTCATCTTGTGTTAGACGGCGCATGGTATCTGTGTAATTAACGACTTCAACAACTGATAATCTGGTGCTTTCTCTTCAAAATCTTCCAATTCAGAGGCATGCAAATTTGTAGCATCCCGTACAGATCGTGAGAGTGTGATTGATCTATTTTGGTGATGAATTTCTTTGGAAATGCTTCCTCGTTAAGGAACAATACAACATGGTTTCATTTCCCTTTGTATATGTGAACATTTTTATTACAAAATACAGTATTCTCTACTTTTTTTGAATAGTATATATCTCTGCCTGGACGAATTACTTTTGCGTTCAAAATAATCAGTTTTAAAAGAAGGGAGTTTTGAAAGCAAATTTTACAGACCGACAAAGACAATCCAAAGCCTGGTTGCTGGTTGAGTAGATGAAGAAGGGGGGGGGGGGGGGAGAGTTATATTCTATGTCGTATCTAGGAGGCTGCCTCAGGCTTTATCGAACTATTTTTGTATTTTATTGTTTTTATTCAATTCATTTTAAAAATGAATAAAGGAATGGAGTGCAATACATATATAATCAAATTACTTTTGAGAGACAGGATCCGCACCGCGAAGTCCAGATTGCACAAAACTGTTGACAAATATACTGAAACGCAAAAGAAATACAACCTCCTTTTTTCTTTTTTTTTAGTAATATTTAATTTTTAGTCAGAACATCCAGACGCATATCTTTGGTTGCAAGGCATGAAATGAATTGTTACCGATATCCTTATCCATGTCGGCATAATTGTCTTTCATTTCTACGTCCTCGAGATTTATTTCCCTCGCCAACTCACATAATTTAATTAAATGTGTTTTCCTATGAATGGTTAATGTAGTGATCCCTTTCTTGGAAAGACAGCGTCTTCCAATCTTGTTTACGTTATAGTCTAAGATTTCCGGAAGTGACTTGCCCTACAATAGTCCATTTTCGAGTTACCGTATTCCGGTATGATTCTAACATTTACCCAAATTCGAGGGTGGGAGTGGGGTGGACGGTATCATTAAGTACGACTTCAATTCATCTGTTCATCTTGCATTTTCACTACCATTTATTACAACTATAAAAACTGAGCAGCTAATAAAATGGTGTTTGCATTTAAAAATAACACAAGAAAACCTAACAAACTGAGGAAATATTAACATGCCATACAGCAGAGGAAATACACCGTCGGCCGTCGATGCTGTGAGTACTGAATCGCCTTCCGCAATCAAACATCAGAAATTTAATCTAATAGCTTTGTTTTGGGTACTAGAATATTCGTTTGCTACATTTCTGAAAAATAATCTTTAAATCGGGTAGATATTTTTTGTATCAGAAAGGAATCGACTTTATCCATCACTTTTGTATATACAGGATTTGGCCAAGTGAAGCATAATTTTCGTAACTTCTTTTTTTGAAGAGTTCCAATTTTTCTTAGTTCTGATATCCCGTATTGCTATAGTAAGCAAAATTCGTTAGTGGAAACAATTTTACGGAGAAGGATAAGGACTTTAAAAGGAGTTTTCATGCACTTGTGTGGACTCAACTCCCCTTATCATCTCAAGACCACTTGGATATATTACTAGTTGTATAGTCTTGAATCCACAAAACAATAAACACATATTTTGTATTTTATATAAATGAAATAATTTGAATCCGAAACAAACGCAGTACAAATTGACAACAATAATGTCTATTGCATTTTAATGATTGATTGATTAGATATTGTTTAGCGTCTCGCTCGAGAATCTTTCACTCATATGGAGACGTCGCCATTGCCGGTGAAGGGCTGCAAATTTAGGCCTATGCTTGGCGCTTATGGCCTTTGAGCAGGGAGGGATCTTTTACGTGCCACACTTGCTGTGACACGGGACCTCGGTTTTTGCGGTCTTATCCGATGGACCGCCCCATTTAGTCGCCTCTTACGACAAGCAAGCGGTACTGAGGATCTATTCTAACAACCCAGATCCTCACGGGGATATTGCATTTTAAAGTTAACTTTAAATACGCTTGATTTATATCTAGAGATTATATAACTCGAACGCTAACATTAACAATGACTTCAATCCCCGATGAAGTAGTTATATTACATTAATTTTGGGGGAAATCATGAAAAATATACATTAAACGTTAATCCCGCAGAAACGCATGTACAGTTTGAAACAGGCCACGCTTTTGTGCCGCCTGTAATAATTTTTGCCAACATACACCACAAACAACTGAAGTATGGATAGCGTATATAGATCTTATGCACACATACCCTTTCTAGACTTAATAAAAAATGTAGAACCAATAATTTATTTCCAATTATTTATATGTGATTTCCCCGCCAATCACCCTCTGAATAGTTTGTCGTTACCTTCTCTAAGCACTTGTAAGATACTACATATATTAGTAGAATAGGTCACCAATTGAACTGGTGATAGAAATCTTGAATAGGTAATATTGATTCAGAATCTGAATATGTCAAGTCTGTGATGCATGCATTACCTACTAAATATGAGACATCACGTCTTCAGATAGGTGAGTTTTACTTGATGCTAATCCACGCGCCTCATACCAATCTACCAACAGATATGGTTTCACTTGGATCCAGATATACTAAGAATATTTTGTCGAGGCTATGTGGATGACATGGGGAGAGGGAATGCTTGTTATTTTTGTTTTTAGTTAAAATTTCATGAAATTAAGTGATTTCGTCAAACGAGTTACGCTTCAGATTAGCAAACTTTACAGCGCTAAAACTACTAACTCCAATCTCATTTTTTTTTTCAGTACACGAAGCATCATAAAGGGGCTATTGTGGTTTTGCTGTAATCAGACAACGGAATATTCATACACTGCAAACAATTCAAGACCAATACGTTTCTTATTACAGGGAAGCAGTATGACTGTGGGGAAGATACCTCTCGCTGGAGCCATTTTATTGGTCATGATGCTCTTATTAACATGTCGACAGGCAAACGGAAGTTTCGTCGGACACTGCTGGGCTAATGAAAACAAATGTAACACACAACGGAGCAACTGGCGAAGTACCAACGGCTGGCGTTGGCAGACCTGTAACCAACATTGTCGATGTCTCGGTGCCTATTCTGGAGAATGCTCTCAGCCAGGTCGTAATGAGTGCCCGTCAAACAAGATATACCGATGTTCGTGTTCGGGAAGGAGAAGAAATGGACCTCGACCGGCGATGTGTTGAAAAAAAAGTCAAATGTTGTTATCTCATCTGTCGATTATCATTAAGAATAAAAAAATCTTCTCAGCCTTTGTTATTTTCCTATAAAGGCATGCAGAGACAATACTAATACTCTGATTTATATGATGTGCCAAATTAACATTCCAATAGTTTAAGTAAAGGTGACGATAACTAACAGTATTCAATCTCGTAATTACTATAACAAATACAAATCAGAGAGATGGGCAAACACGGACTTACCAGAGGTGGGATCAGGTGCGTAGGAGGAGTAAGCATCCCCTGTCGATCCGCCACACCAGCCGTGACCCCTTCATCCCGATCCGGTAAACGGAGTAATCCGTAGTCAGAATCAGTGTGCCAAGAACGGCCTAGCAATTGGTATGAAACACGTCAGACAGCATTTGACCTAATGAAAAGTTGTACTGGCAAACTAGATCGTAATAACGACCATAAAATTTGCGGAATGCTGACTTTAGAGTTGATTGTACAAACCCCTGTAACATCAACTTCTTTGTCAGTAGCCTGCTTCGATTTTAAAAACTGATCATATGCAGAACAAGCTCTTGAGTATCAAATCAGTTGTGAGATATAAACACCAAGAGATTTTTAATTGTTTGAAGATATCATCAATTGATTTGAAGCGCGCATCAATTCTAGTATGCGCGCATTAATTGAGTTAATGAGAGCATTAATTATAGATATCTTCAATTCAACATATCCACAACTGTACGGAGCGCCAAAATCAACATAAAATCAAATAATTAAAGATATCTTTAATTATTTGAAGATGTCAATTTAATTACTGTTCTCATCAATTAGATTATTGCGCAAATCAAATCAATTATTGATCTCATCAATTGAATTAATTTATTGCTCGCATTAATTGAATTAATGGCCCCGCGGGGATCCGGGTTAGAATATATCCTCAGTACCCTTTGCGTGTCGTAAGAGGCGACTAAATGGGGCGGTCCTTCGGATGAGACCGCAAAAACCGAGGTCCCGTGTCACACCAGGTGTGGCACGATAAAGATCCCTTCTTGCTCAAAAGCCATACGCATTTTGCAGTCCTTCACCGGTCCTTCGGTGACGTCCCCATATAAGTGAAAAATTCTCAAGGGGGACATTAAACAATATACAATCAATCATTAATCAATTGAATTAATGCGCGTATCAATTGAATTGATGAGAGCAATTATTGATTTGAAGAGCGCATCAATTCAATTATTGCTCTCATCAATTCATTTGATGAGAGCATCAGTGTGGTGGAAATATTGCTCGTAAAAATTAATTACAGTATAAATGATTTGATGGTCTCTATAATTCAATTGAAGATATCCTAATTATTTACACCGCTTAAATTGCATACGGAATTAATGCGAGCATAATTTTTTTTGAAGAGAGTAATAATTCAATAAAAGAGATCAATAATTCGACTGTGTATATCTTGAATTGAAGATATCTTTAATTACATAGAACTGCTCTCTCTAAAAGAATTATTGCTCTATTCAAATGAATTAATCATACCATAATTCAATTGAAGAGAGCATTAATTCAATTATTGCTCTTTTCAATTGAATTGTAGCGCGCATCAATTCAATTGTTGATATCATCAATTCATTTAATGAAAGCAACAATTGAAATATTACAGAATAATTAATGCTATCATCAATTCAATTAATGCGCGCAATAATTCAGAATTGGAGATATCATTAATTTTATGAAATTTGTAATTGAATTGTTGCGCTCATCAAATGAATTGATGATATCGTCATATAATTAAAAATATCTTCAATTATTTGAATTTATGTTGATTTGGCGCTCCATAAAACTGAACTAATGATCTCTTTAATTGAATTGTTGTTCTCTTTAAAAGAATTGATTCCCGCATAAATTCCTGATACAAAAGCGCTGTAAATAGAAGATAACTTCAATTGAATTAAAAAGATCATCAAATCATTTATACCGAGCTCTAAAGTAAATTTAGCGAGCAATAATTCACTATATCGATGCCCGCAATCATTTGAATTCATTAGAGCAATAATATAAGTTTAATTAATGCGCGCATCAAATCAATTATTGCTCTGAACTGGCATCCCATTGACTGGTGTGTTTTCTCGTCCCTAGTTACATGAGATTTTTATGAACGTTGCACACTTTTCAGACCTAATGGAGTATTTCGGAGTGATACGAAACATTACTTTGGTTGTCCAGAAAATAGTTCTGATTGGTGTATGGAGGGTGCTTAATATATTTGGATATCATTTAGTCTAAAATTGTCAATTTGACTCAGGTGGGACCATTAACTTACAATTATTTTTTTTTCAATTACAAAAATAGCAACACTATTAATTCATTTACCGAATTTAAGACATTTTATTCATTTGTTGTTTTTTTTTTTTCCGCCACACTCAACAATTTTTCAGTTACCTGGTGGCGTCCAGTTTTTTATTGGTGGAGGAGAGAACCAAGATACGATGTACCCAGGAAGAGACCACCGACCTTCCGAAAATAAACTGGCAAACTTTCTCACATATACATGTATCGGCACGAGCGAGATTCGAACCCGCGCCGACTAGAGGTGAAAGACCTTGTGATTTTGAGCCCATATTTTAAGACATTAAACTCATTCTAGTCGATGAATTCTAATAATAGGTCCTATTCATTCATGACTGATTACAGAATTTACCAAGTACTTCCTTATTTAGTGAGATTTCCCGCTTCTTTTGTTTTGACCATGTATTCACCAATAAGGAAAAAAATTATTTACAGTAGGGTCACATAAAACGGAAGTATTTAATGTCAGGGAAAGTCCCTAGTAGAGAAATTTATCAGAGAATTGGATGGAATATTTTGTATTGTGTAGCACAATGACAGTATTCTACGTAAACCGTGAGGATTGATTCGCCAAAATTATTTATTTATTTTTTCTAACTATGGAAGTGCAAATTCACGACGTTTTGTTGTTGTCGGCAGAAAAGGACTACAAATCCTGTACAGAATTCATGAATAACTTACTTCATGACGTCATGAAAGGATTTCCAAACTTTCTAGTTTTATCAATCAATGAAAAATCTTTCACAGAGTTCTATCAGAGGAACAACCAATTAAACTTTGGATTTGTGTTCATCTATCTTACTAAATCATTTGTAAAGGATTTTTGGCCGTTATTGTCCAACAACGATCCTATCCACAGACACATCACTTCCGGTTCCTTAATTCCCGTATTTACCATGAAAAGGTCGAAGATTGACTTTCAAATCCCAATAGAGATTGGGACTATCGGAAGATTACAATATGGTGACCAGGAAGTCTATTATAAAAATAGAGTCAGAAATCTTTTATTGTGTAAGAAGTAGACAGCCTTTGTCACAGAAAATATTAGGTAATTCAATTAAAAATGTGAGAAACAAATACCCACTTTTTTAGTTTTATTTTCTTTGCGTGCATGTTTCATTCTCTACCCAGAGTTTCGTGCGTAACAAGCACTGAGTGCAAGAGAAGCTTGTGTAACGCGCCCCCTGGTGAGAGAACGCCCAATATTGAAGAAAATTATGTTGTGGTTTATTCTTTAAAAGAAATCTACCATTATTAGGCGGTACGACCTGAAGTGATAAAAGCAAAGAAACGAGAACCACGACAGATAACTGGCTAACCTCCGGCGTCCGACATCAAATTGCCAAAATGTAGTACAAGACTATGGAACATTAATTGACTGTCACCTGAGCTGTGTTGTCAAAATATATGACGTCACAAATGAAAAGTATTACAACAAATATAAATACTTGTAAAATTTGAATATCATGTGATTGTATGTTGCTTCACAAAGATAAAAAAAAATATACCAAAGATTCGTCAAATAGGTCATTAAAAATATTTGTGCATTAACTTTTCGTAGATGATTTGCTGACCAGGAATTTCATTAAATATTTATTTAATGATAACGAACCCTCGCTGTGAGCGTTACGCACATGGGTAAAATTTTGTGGTTCGAACAAACTTACTTTCTATTGTTTTTGACAAAAACAATTTTCAAACACCCAGACTTATTTCAATTTTAAATATTACTTAAATCTGGCGGAAATAATGTGGAATGGACGTGGGACTCTTAAATGAACTTAAATAACGTCAAAAACTATAAATCAACCCATACATCCATTTCTTCTGTTTGCATCAAGTGTATTAATATGTCCTTTGGATGAGACTGCAAAAACCAAGACCCATTGTCACAGCAGGTGTGGCACGATAAAGATCCCTCCCTGCTCAGAGGTCATAAGCGCTGAGCATAGGCCTAAATTTTGCAGCCCTTCACTGGCAATGTTGACATCTCCATATGAGTGAAAAATTCTTGAGCGGGGCTTTAAACAATATATAATCAATCAATGTCACATTTAGCTTTAGTGTACATCGTTTATATTATCATTTTGTTGTTTTTGATTTGTTGTTGTTGTTCTTGTACGAGTGTTGTATGTGTGTAGATGTTACTTGTGAATTAATAAAGTTAATTGCACAAACTCTTGTATTTCTTCAAAGTTCGGTTTGCAGCGAGGGATTATTTACATGTCATTATCACAAATTGTCAGTGATTTTATCAAGAAATAAAACACATTGAAAAGGAATAGATTTATTACAAAGAAATATTGGTAAATATAAAGAAATTCACTTCATTATATTGTTCTTAATATTACAAAGATTGCATAGTTATTTGAATATCATTGCTATTGGTAACAAAAATAATCCTCACAGATCTTCTGCCTTCTGGTATTGTAAAAATATTGTCAAACTCCCATTTCGATACGATTTAGTGTGGCCCTGCTACTCTTAAAAAGAATTTGTTTCAATTAATTTCTTGAATATTTCCATATAAAACTTTGATCTCCTATTGTGGCCCCACCCTATCCCTTGTGCCCCTGAATGAAACAAACTTGAATCTGAACTACCTGTATATGCATACATACTTATGTGACTAATCATGGCCCTGCTTTTGTTGAGATGAAGAGTTTCTTTTTTAAAGATACTTCCCTACAAATTCTTATGTAAAACCTTGATCTTCTAATGTGGCCCTAACCATAACTTGAATAAACTTGAATCTGCACTACCTGGGGGATGCTTGCATATTAATATGTTTAATGACGGCCATGTTGTTCTCGAGAAGGTTTTTCCTTATATATTTCCATGTAAAACTTTGATCCCATATTGTGGCCTCACGCACTTGTGGGAACCGCAATTAGAACAAACATGAATCTGCACTACCTAAGGATGCTTGCATATTAAGATCACTAACCATGATCCTAATGACTTTCAAAGATTTCCCCATGTAAAACTTTGATCTCCTATAATGGACTTTTCCAACTCCCTGGGGGCATGATTTGAACAAACTTGAATACATTTTATGTCACGAAATTTCAACTTTACTGGCCTAGCCGTTCTTGAGAAGATTTTAAATTATCCAACCCCTGTTTTTGCCTTTTCTTGATTATCTCCCCTTTGAAGGGAGGATGATCCTTTGTTTGAACTACTTTGAATCTCCTTTGTCCAAGGATGATTTGTGTCAAGTTTGATTGAAATTTATGCAGTGGTTCTTGAGAAAAGATTTTTGAAAGATACCACAAAATTTGCACTAATTCTTAATTATCTCCATTTCAAAAGGGTGTGCCACTTCAATTGAACAAATTTAAATCCTCTTTACCCAAGCAAGTTTCATGACAAGTTTGGCTGAAATTAACCCTGTGGTTCTACAGAAGAAGTTGAAAATGTTAAAGTTTACGGACACACATACACCAGACAAAAGATGATCAGAAAAGCTAACTTGAGTTTTCAGCTCAGGTGAGCTAAAAATACATATAAAATTTGTTACATATATAAAAATACACATATTTCTCATATCTAATGCTCTTAAAATGTATAAATTTGATTATAATACTTGAAAGTCTTCTGTATGCAGTGAAACTAATTAAATTTCTAGTCACAAAAATACCTGATTTACAGTGGACTCGTTAAATTTCTTGGGGGCTCAATTTTTGTGGGTACCTAATTTCTACAAATTTCAAACCATAATGAAATACATAACTTAATAAATGTTTTAATGTACAGAAATCATATTCACAATTTTACATTTCAACTAAACAGTAAAATATTGACAGTCCACAAAAATTTACCCCCATGATTTAAAAAAATTCAAAAACATATAAATTATTTTTCAAAACAAGAAAAAGTACAACATTTAGTTGCTGACTATCCAAAGGAACAGCTAACATCAACTTACAATAATTTGTCAAAGTAATGTTCAATGCATTCAAGACTACACTGTGAGTGATTTCATACTGTATTCAATATCTTTTTTTTATTTATATACACTGTCATTGCAGTAATGATTGTGATCTGATTAACTCAGTTTTGGCCTTTGTTATTCCTGATTCACTACTGAAAATTACCAACTGAAAACCAACAAATTTGAAAGATGAATAAAGAATTTTAACAAAACTGAATATAGAATGTTAACAAAACATTTAAGACTACACTTTTTGAAAATACTGAGGTCATAAAACAGCACCTTTTGACATAAGTTCCAATAAATCGTTAGAAAAATGACAGTCTAAACATCTAGAGACCACTAAACATTCCATTAATCTTGAAATCTTCAAACATAACATCATATATATTATGGTCATTTTTGTGGGAAAATCATTGTTGAAATTTTTTTTGGAATTTGATCCTCTTATCAAATTCTCTGCAAAAATTACGCAGCTTCAGAAAGGCACAGGTTAATTTTGTCTTTTTCCCAGATAAACTTCTTTGGTAAGAAGGGAGGTAACACAAGGTAATGTAATCTCGCTTATACCCATTTCATCATAACGTGAGCGAATAATGTGGTTCATCCTGACTAGAAGCTTCTGAATTTCCATGGTGGAATCTTCCCCATTCACATATTTTTCCAAACCTTCGATCCATGCTTCAATGGCTGTGTAAGACATTTTGCAAAATACATGAATTTATTTTCAGTTACACAAATACTACATTTGAATAATTACTCTTCAATTAATAATTATTGAGTTTATCAATTTATGTTTTTCTAAGTACTTTTAGAAAATGTTGGGACAAGAGAGTCAGCAGTAATATTAAAGAGGTCCATGAGTCGCAGTGCTCATCTCTTCAGCTGTGCTTTCTTCATTTGTATACATCCATGCCCATATTGATCTGTAGACATCTCTTTCTGATTTTGTAATGTTGTGAATCAACATCAGTGTGTATGCACATTAATTCAACCTTATAATTTTTTTTGAATATACAAAGTCAAACCCTTTAAAAATGTAAAATGACCTAACCTTACTCTGAAATTCATGATTTCAACAAATTTGACTCTGTGCTTCTGTGGCTATTTGCATATGTATAACCATGTGATTCTTCAAAAATAATCTTTCATCAATATTCATTACATGTACAATTCTCATCTCTATCATAGTTCTGTCTTGACAATTTGTGATTGTGTAATAGTTGAAAAAAAAAATAAATGAAAATGTACACTTTTAAATGCTCATGAAAATTCAAGCCAAAGTTTACTTTATTTATAAATACATAATAAATTGAACAATTTGTTTCAAATGACGTTGCTTACAATTATTGAAACAAATCTTTCTATATTGGATTAAGTATTGAATATAGGATTGTAAGTTTTAGTAGACATTTTCTATTATGTCTAAGTGCCTCAGTGGGCAAGTGGTTAGAGCATTGCACTACAAATCACAAGACCCCTCACCTCTATTCGGCAAGGGTATGATTCTTGCTTGCGCCAATATATGTGAGAAAGTTTGCCAGTTTACTTTCAGAAGGTCGGTGGTCTCTTCCCGGGTATACTTTATCTAGATTCTCTCTTCCACCAATAAAAAATTGGATGCCACCAGATAACTGAAAAATTGTGGAGTATCACAGAAAACAACAATCAATCTATCTGTTATGTCTGTTAAGTATCAAAGAATGGTGAAGCTGTGATGCAGTTTGGAATGATATGTTCCATCCCTTTAATACCAACATGAAATATGGAAATAATTTCATAGAGGCTATAAATGCCATTTGGTTTACTATTTTCCGTCCCCCATCTTCATATTTTTGAACAATGACCTCCTTTTTCACCCTATTTGTTTTATTATTTCATATAAGCAAGAGAAATATCTTTTCTAATTCCTTAAGGTAGAGTTCAGAAGGATTTGGGACTGACATTAAAATATGGTTTAGTAAATGTAAAACCAATATCTAATTAACTGAAATTTTCCCTATGGGTGTTAAGAACCTTTTCTCCTACTGTTTGATTATAGATTTAATCTGTACTAAATTTGGTTCATAATTTTATTGTGGTATCTTATCCATTCCACATCAAAATGTATTCCTAACGGAGTAAATCTGGTAGTACCTCATCTAAGCTTGTATTTGGCAGCAAACTTTCATTACTATACTTTTTGGAACCTAATCATATTACATGAGTTTCTTTATAATTAATATGAAGTCCAGATATTTCTGAAAAATTTTCCAGTGTTTTATTAAAAAAGTTTCTATGAGAGATTCTTCACTGCCATCAAAAATAAGTGAGATATCCTCTGCCAATTGTAAGAGCTTTTTTTTTTTCTACATTATTCACAATAATGCCTTTGATATTCTTATCCATTCTAATTTGGATTCTAATATTTCTGCACATATTAAGAATACAAAGGGTGATAATGGATCCCCATGTCTGCAACCTCTCTAAACATTGATTCAATCTCAGAGATTACCACCTTGGTTTATCAAAGATGTAATGTCTGTACTAAAAATTGATATCCAATTCCTATTGAGGGGCCAAAATTAAAAGGTTTCAGTGCTTTTATATATATAAATATCCATGAAAGAGTATCAAAGGCTTTTTCCAAATCAATAAGTAGTAACAAAGTAATTGGTCTCCAATTCTTTAAATACTGTCTTGGCTTGTCACCTTTTGGTAACAGTGTAATAATACCATGTTTCTGTTATTCTTGCAATTATAGCCATAATTAATCAATCTAACTACAAAAAGACCAATATATTTACTTACCATACTTTGTTTCACAATTATATATGAGGAAGTCTGCTTCTCTAGGAATCTTAATTGGTTTGGCACTTATATCTCCCTGCATGTCAATGTTATCCCTTCTGTCAGTTGGAACTTCCTCTAACTGAAAAAGATTTCTTAAATCTTGATCAATGAATCATTTCCTGTTGGATGATAAATCTTTTATTTCAACATAAAAGTATCTGTATCTAACTTGTTCTCCCTCTTGCAGATAATTTTTTTCTGCCAAAATGGAAATCAATGTCTTAAAGATTCACTCTTAGTAATAGAAAACTTTGTCAGCTGCATTTTTATCCAAAATATATGCCAGTAAAACCATCTTTGATACCCAAGGGTTTTCGGTCCACCCTGCTTCCCACTTGGCTAGTGAAGATGTAATAAATCAAGCAGCAATTTTGGATACATTACATTCACTTTCAAAATATATATCACAATCATCAGCAGATTCAACTGACCATACCATTTTATCTTATTTATATATCTATATGGAGTGTGTCTTTAGACAAGCCAAAACTTAACATGGCTGCTGTTGAAAACATTGGATTTTTTGCTTAATAAGGTAAACTCAATGTTTATGCATTGAATTTATGGTTGAATACCTAAACACTTTTTGGCATCAAAAGTCAAACTATAGTCAATTGTTTATACGGCTATTATCTGTAAACTAGGGAAATAAACCATTTTTAATTTCAAACCATGGTTAAAAAGATGGAATATGTTTGTTCGAATTATGTTAAATATCTTCACAATCAATTATTCAATTCCATACAATAATATTTCTACTACTTTTTATATAAACAAACCCCCCCCCCCCCCCAAAAAAAAACAACAAAACAACAAAAAAACAAAAAAATCACATCAAAATTACAACACAGGTTGCAAGATATGTAAGTTTCATTATTTATGTAAGTGGTAATTTCATAATTAGCAAATACAACTTTGGCAAGTAATGCCTATTTCTTTTTTATTAAATCCTTGTCATGGTCTCTGCAATACAAAATTCTTCTTTCAAATTGTTTTAGGATTGGGGGAGGGGGTATTTACTTATTACAATTTTGATTACACATATCACTGTGGAACTGACTTTCTGTCTTTAAGAAATTACAAACTGATCAACCAGGACAAGTGGTTGCACCCTGATAACTTGTCATCATAAAAATTATTTGCTTTGTCTTGTTCGATTTGCAGCATACATGTATATATACATACATTGTATAGATAACTTCACTCATTTTATTGCAGCAAATTTTTATCACATAACACCTTGAAGGACACACATCATGTTTTTGAATAATGTATTAAATTTTTTTTAGAGTTATTTTAGTAGTTCCTGGTTGTTACAAGTAAAAATGTGAAGTCCACTCTTATGTATTACAGAAGGTTACAAGTATTAATTTAGTGAGGCAAAGCAGTGAAGAAAAATCATTGGATCAATCAGAAATCAAACCTGAGACCTTTGTACATGTAATACTAACCAATGAACCAGCTAGGCCAATATATGAAATATAGTACACATAAAATTACTACAATATAATGTTTAAACCTAATTCAGAAAAAAAAAGTCATCCCCATGCAAAAGCAAAATTGGGTCAAATCAGTCTCGAATATGAATTGTTCAGTTATGAAGAAGACCACTTTAAATAGTTCAAGAGTGTACACATTTTTAAGTGTGAAAGTAAAAGATGACACACTTCCTTTCAATCAAGCAATATCATAATACTAGTACTCTTGAATATTTTACATATGTTTAATTTTATCCTAAGTTACAAATCAGAAAAATGTTACCAGCATTATTAATTTATCACTATAGACAGTGCCCTCAATATCATTAATTTATCACTATAGACAGTGCCCTCAGCATTATTAATTTATCACTATAGACAGTGCCCTCAATATCATTAATTTATCGCTATAGACAGTGCCTCTCCCACTGAAGGTCAGTGGCAGGGAGCTATAAGATGTACAAGTTTCAGTAGTTTCAGAAGTTTAAACAAAAAATTCTCAATATTATACAATTTTCTGTGACATTTCACATACAATGAACTTGCATCCAATCTTGTTTGTACAAACATTTGATTCAAGAATAAAAATGACTGGGTTGCTTTAAAATATGTTATTTATGATAGAGACAGTAGTATCACTAATTTGCTACCATGTTGAATTTTGAGGAATATCTATTGGGAAACCTGTGAGAGGTATTGAATACACAAAATTGGTACCATCTATCCACAGTAAGCAAAGAAAATGACAAAGTTCAACTATTAGTAAGTTTTCTTTTAAAACATCTGAACAAATTCAAAAAGTTACTTGCAAATCTTTGATGTGTCTATAACAACTGCACAAAGTCTGAAGGATGCCAAGTCAAAGCTGTAAGAGTAGTTGTTTACACAAAGTAGGTAGTGTCTATTTAAAAGATGCTGAAAAAAATGATGAAATTCAACTACAAGTAAATTTTTCAAAAAATATCCGAGCACTTTCAAATGGTCACATGTACATCTTCAATGTGTCCATAATAACTGTACAAAGTTTGGAGAATGTCAGCCTAAAGATGTGAGAGGAGTTGACTACACAAAGTAGGTACCATCTATTCAAAAGATGCTGAAAAAATGACAAAGTTCAACTAGATGTAAATTTTTCGAAAATGTTCAAGCACTTTCAAAAATTCACATGCACATCTTCAATGTGTCCATAACAATTGTGCAAAGTTTGGGGAATGTGAGACTAGAGTTGAGTGAGGAGTTGATTACACAAGTAGGTGCCCTATATGAGGATGCCTGCCTGGCATTCATCATATTATAAGCCGGATGCACATTCTGCAATCTCGCCAAAAATCTTCAGGTATATTACCATTTCTGTTTTAAAGTTAGCATATTTTGAAAGTTTCTGGTTGTTGTGAGTAAAAATGGCCACTACCACAGTAAAGAATGAAAGAAAAATCTTTGGAACAATCGGGTTTCAACCTGGTACCCTTGCATTACAAGTTATATGATCTTACCACTTAGCTAGCCAGATCAAAATACAAGGTTTGGAAATATTACAATTATAAAATTTAAACCTATTTCTGATATCATACAAGAACTCTTCATATCAAGGAGATGAAAAAAATAGTTTTAGAGAAAATGCCAGAAATGTTGCATATGTCCTTAAGTGATACCCTATGTAATTTCAAGCAGTTCAGCATGAAATCGTGAAAGCATTCATGTACATGTTTCCACTTTAAGTTTTGGTTGTTGTAAAAGTATACTTCATATCAAAGTGATAAAATGTCATTGGTTATTATTTGGTTGCAGCTGACGATCGAGTGTTTGTGATGTTTCCTACTTGATTTATCATTGTCATATGCTCTGATTTGACACATCTTAGATTTATTACAATTAGTAATGAAAGAAAATATCAGTTCAATTCACATGCAGGCAACATCTCATCTTCACTCTCTCTCTCTTTTGCAACATAGAATAAAGGTTTTGACAAACTCATTGAAACTTTATGTAAAACATATAAAAATGCTATCTAAGGAATCACCATCTAGTTTGTCTAAACTGTGAGGGGAGGAATGTCATGGAAGTAATTTATTAACTCATTCTTCCATAATTCAAATAAACTAGACAGTTATGACTCAATGTGGGAGCAGGCTATCTAAGTTTTGAACGTGTGCCTAATCTTTTTGATGTTTTAATGTCAATAAAATATGTTCAATTCGACTCAACTTGTATTCTACAAAAATAATTGGTGGAGAGAGTTCTCCTCTTGTGTGTCATTACACATGTATTGTAGCGTGAACATCATTGGACAGGTGATACTGAAGCAATAGAGGTTTCTTTAGACAAATATTAGCACAGAGAAGTAAAATGAAATGCATGCACGATATCACAAGCCCATTACATGCTACAGAATTACATCTTGTCAAGTAAAGATTATCATTTTAATGTACTTCAACACCTGTAAACCAAAAAACATTTACCTGTAACATGAATATTTTGGGCTTCATAAGAAGTTCTTTGCATTTGTCTCCCTTTAGATACTCCTGAAGCTCTGACACTGGGAGCTGAATGCTTGAGGCTGGGTTTTCGATGGACTGATTACCATCAGGTATGCAGGTGATCACCCCGTCTTTTCCAAAGGATAAAATCACACAGATGAAACAATAGTATTCCTTGAAGTCCTGTTGGGACACTTTAAAAAAAAAAAATGAAATTAACTTTGAGAAATACATCTCAGAGTCATTTTTGCTAATCAAAGGTTACGATCTGCTCCGCTTCTCTACAAGAGAAGTAGAGCAGATCATAGACCCTTGGTTAGCAAAGATAATCTCAAAATACGGCTATATGTGTATGGTAGAGCATAATTTTGGATTTGAATCTGGAATAGAGTTCAAGAAGTTTATTACTTTCATTTTAATGATAGATTGGTCTAGAATGATTTAAAATGCTGATTACTAATGCCTTATACAAAATAAACCAATATTTTATTTATATGAGGGTTGTTCAATATGTAATATGTATTGTATGACACCTCAAAAGCATTCGACTCAAATAGTGAAATGAACATTACATCTCTTCAAAGTATTCTCCGCAGTTTGAAATACAAAATTGCAATCTCTGAATCCATTTCTGAAATGCATCATGGTATGCTGATTTACGTAGATCTCTGAGGCACTGACTGATGGTTGAGCCAAGGGCTTGTCGGGACTTGTAACGATGACCAGGTAAGAACTTTTTAAGTTTTAGAAAAAGGAAAAAGTCACATGGGGCTAGATCTGGAGAGTATGGTTGGTGTGGCAAGATGGTAACCTTCTCTGAGTTCAAAAATTGCTTCACAAGCTCAGATGTATGAGATGGAGCATTATCATGAATTAGACGAACATGCCTAAATCCTGACACAGGGTGTCGTTTATGATAATATTTCTAGAGCTTTTTTAGTATAACATCTTGGTAATACAAATCTGTAACACTTTTGCCCTTTGACACCAGAATTTGCATGGCTATACCATCACATGAGAAGAATATGCTATAAAGAACCTTCTTCGTGCTTATGGTTCTTTTGACAACTACAGACCTTCTACCGTGTTTAGTTAGCCATAGTTAGTTTCCAATTTTTCTTACTGGTTCGAAATAGTGAACCCATGTTTCGTCACCAGTAACAATGTTTGCATATTGTCTTTGATTGAATTTGGGAAACATTTTGAGAAATTGCTTAGTGGTTTGTACTCGTATCTGTTTTTTGGTCATCTGTCAATATATGCGGTATCCATCTGGCAGAAATTTTTTTGTACTTTCAAAATGAAATGCACCAATGATAGCAACAACTTTGGCAATTTCATGTATCGTGTACCTGCCATCACTTTCAATTATTTCCCAGACTTTTAAGACATTTGACTAGCCTGTTACAGTCACAGGTCGGCCAGACTTTGCTCATCTTTGACGGACTCTGTGCCAGTCAGTAATTTCTTCCTCCACCTACGAACTGTCTCATAAGATACCTTATCAGACTAATAAAATTCCCTCAATTCAGTAAAATTCTGAATTAACGAATGACCAAGTTTTGTGCAAACTTTTATATATGTTCTAATTTGTTCAATATTCTCAACTCGTTTCACAACCATTTTTACAACAGTGGTCAACAACGGTTCTATTGAAATTACTGTAAGTTTTAAAACTATGTGGAGCTGAAGGTTCATGTTTATACCATTGGAAAGGTATTGAATAGAGCTATTCACGAGTATCATCATCCATGGAAATTTGCAAAGCGTTATTGTGCTGTAGTATAGTACACATTACATATTGAACAGGCCTCGCATGTACAAGAAAATTTTGTGAGCTCCACTAGCTTGAAATGTAGTCATATTATTACATAAAGTGCATAATAAAGCTTACTAAATGCGAATATAGCTTGATGCAAACAATAGCAACATTTTTGATTCCCTAATATATACTTAGTCATGATAAGAAGTTGATTAGCAGTAAATACTCTTAAACATGTACAAGATTACCTTCTTCCAGTAATTTGATAATTTCCTTCTTGGTTTTATCCTTTTGAACAAATCTATCTGTGCCACCATATATGTCTTTGAAACCTAAGTTTTCAAATTTGTTCACCAAACATTGTACATTTGCATCCTCCATTTTTATACTGTCCATAAAATTTGTCTCTAGTCCTCTGGTTTTTCTATCACATGCATCACAATCCTCATCTCGTTTACTTTCTTCGATGTGATCTTTGTGATAGACTTGATTTCTCACAATGAGAACTTTACCACTGAATTTCTTGAGTTCATATCTGTAAATTATCACATACAATTATAATTAATATTTAAAATCTCTTCTATGAAATTGTGCTTTTGTTTCAATTTGTCTGCATTTGCAAAACATTAGGCAAAATTACATGTATATACAAAAGATTAAATGTGGATTGGATTACAGTGTCTATATTGAAGTAATCTTCCTTTGCTAATTGCAAAGCTTCATCTTCACTTCACATTAATATCTTAAAATATCACTTCTCACAATGGGAAAAAATAAATAACAACAGTGTGTTATTACACTTACATTAGTGGCTGCATGAATCACAGGAACATATAATTTTGTCTGTAATGATAATTAACAGTAGGGGTTTATACTGTACCACCCCCTGATAAAAAACACAAGGAATGAAAAGAGTTGTTACTCAAAACTTCAATTCAAAACAACTCTAAATTTCTGCTTTTATCGTCACCCACCCCAAAGTTCTTTCTGATCCAGTAATTTCAATTTTAATTCCATTGATTCACCATAAAACTAATCTCTTTCTGACTGCATTGCTATTTCTTTCACTGAATTCGATGATTTTTTTAAAATTTGTTTATGTACATATAGCTATAATTTGTTTAAGAACTAACCTTAATTTTGGGAACAAGAGAAAACCCTGAAACGTTTCCATAGTAACTTATTCATCTTGTCAAAAAGAGTTAGTTATCTCATTATAACATGGTAATTATCTTGTTATAACATGGTAATTATCTCATTATAATGTGGTAATTATCCCGTTATAACATGGTAATTATATCATCATAACATGGTAATTATCTTGTTATAACATAGTAAATATCTTGTCATAATGTGGTAATTATCTTGTTATAATGTGGTAATTATCTTGATATAACAAGTAACTAACTTGTTATATTGAGATACTAACTCATTAAAACAAGGTAATTATTTCATAATAACAAGATACTAATTCTTAATAACAAAATACTAACTCATAATAACAAGACATTAACTTGTTATAACAAAATGTTTCATGAACTCTTTAAAATGAACAACGTAATGTTTTTGTCTTTCTCAAAATGACCCCATCTGGCTTTTGTAGGTATGGTATAGACTCACACTAACATCATTACAGACAGAATTACTGGTTCTTTAATCTTAATGAGATTCATCAAGGCTGGACATTTGGATCATATAACTCTTAAAATGATGTGAAAAATGGTTATATCAAGTTCTCATTTTGTAAACTAGGCCCTATATTTTCATCTTTTTAGAAGCTGAGAACAAGAAGTAAAATCAGTACTACTAGTAGAAGGTGGCATGGCAAAACTTTGAAATTGGAGATACCCTAACAATTGTTCATATTATATATTTAATGTCAACAAACCTTTTCCCTGCCATTTCCATTAATTCACAAATTTTCCTCTAATATTTATATTAAAATCCTTGCAATTTATGTCGATTTGTTGTTTTTTACTTTACGCGGTCCGGCCCTTGAAAGTGAACCTTGATATGAAAACTTCCCAGATTTCCCAGAGTTGTCATCTACTTTCGTTTTCCTGTTATACGAATTATTGAGGTTACGATTTATCAAAATAATTTTTTTTCATGGTGGTATTATTGAATAATATTTCTGAAATTATTTTTTTTTTATTGAAAAATATACCGTTACATGATATCAGGATTTAAAACCGGCAAATTGGCAAATATAATATGAATGATACTGATTTCTGAAAACAACCCGAATAAGAGCGACCTGACGTGCACTCGTCAGACCGGATAAGACAGAAATTACTTGTCCCTGATGCAGAGTTTTGGACAGTTGAGATGGATAAGCAGAAAGCTTTTCAATTTAAGAGCAACAGAAAAATGCATTTATATGGGGCTTCATAACTATATATTTAAATCTTTAAGTTACCGTCGCTGTCAATATCTTTTAAGCAGGTAAGAAGACTGAAGCTGGAGCAAAAATTGGCTACTAGCTTATATTCGCCTGTCTAGTTCTACTTAATGAATACCCACATTTGTTATAGCTGTATCTGTATGGTTACGCTGCAGGTCCAAATTTTGGTGATAACACAGTGGGCGAGAGAGCGCAGGTCTTAGTCGCACGATTCGAGGGATGACTTGAAGTCTCAAGTCACATAGCACTGTGTGATCACTGATAAAGAAGGAATTATTTTACTGATCAGCCCTGCTGGGTTATATTAACTAATTTTATTCTCAGTAAACATATATATATATATATATATATATATATATCCGCACAACAGGTATACTATTTCCATGTGCAAAAACTGTCTTTTTAATTTTCCAAACTATTGACCGCAACAAATATTTCAACCTTTTAATTGATTTCCTACAACAACTACATTTTTAAAAACCTTAATACCCCTTTATAACAGTATATAATAAAAAGTCCAGAAAATCCAATGTTCAAACTTTCTGGTTCACTGAAAACTTGATGTTGGACTGCCCAGTTTTGACATCACCCCATTAATTTTCACAGGATTTGGGTTATCTCTTAATTAGCAGTGACAGTTTGTTCATTCAAAACTTGTTCTATAATTTCAGTGATGTTTAGCAACTTTGTCATTATTCCATTCCCTCTTTGAATAATTGTTATAATGTTTAAATTTGCAACAAAACTGGCATCTAATATAAGAAGGTTCTCTGATTATTCAGATAGCAATATAAAAAACCACGTACAAGAATGATAACGACAGTAACAACACAGAAAATGTATTCACTGGGTGGCTGAGCAGATTTTGGTGCAATACATCAATTAAAAAGTATTGATCCACCATTGAGATGCTTTTTGATGGAAAATAAAATTCTTGTGGTAGATTTATAAGAGTATAATAAAACATTTATTGACTGGTCTTTGACAAAATTGTTGCCTTTGGCCTATAACCTTAGGCAACATTTTGATCCTTAGGTCCAACAAAACACATGTTGTCCTTGACCTCAGCAAAGAAAATTTATGTATATTATTGTGACATCATTTTTTTACACAGACATTGATATATTGTAAGTAATTTCATTATGGCACAATGTAATCAATATTTCTTTACATTCAAAAAGTTTTAAGATGGGAAGTTTACAATCATATAGACCAAAATTTATTAATTTATGGTTTATGGATCTAGGGAGTAGTTGAAATACATTTAATAGCATATATATATGCAATGATGAGGATATTTATCAACTACATGTCAGTCTGATAGCTCAGTTTGTAGAGTACCTGACTAGAAAAACAGGGGGCCTGGGTTCAAATCCTGGTCCTGTCTGTTACATTTTCTCCCTTCCTGTTGCATTTGGTGCCATAGAGTAACTCCTGGAATTAACGGGTGAAAATGCCTGACAGGGGATAAAGATCCTAGGTTGGTGTTTTCATGGTGTGAAAACATTTAAGAAGGGAAGATTGTGTTGGTCAGATGATGTGGTGGCCAGACGAGTTCAATTGCCGATGTGAGATAGTTCAATTGCCAGAGGACCTGACTAGAGATTCAGGTGACATAGGTATAAATCCTGGTCTGGTCCACTACATTGTTCCCCTCCTGTTACACTAGCAGTGGATTTAAAAGCAAGCAATTCATTATTGTTAAGAATTGTAATGTGAGATGAAATTCAATGCTTATTTTGTGGCCTCTATATAAATCTCATTTAAGATAGTGTACATCTAATTACAGGCCATCAATGCAGATATACAGGTATGACACATTGCTACATACATGTAGCAGGAAAAAAATCAAACCAAAAAATAAAACAAAACAACAACAAAAAAAAGAATTGGCTGAAAATAGATTGATTAAAGGTGGACTAATTTTTCTCTTAATTTATTTAGAAATTTTGCTGTCAGTAGAATGATGGCAGCAGGTGGGGAAACTAGTCAGAGCAACAAGAAAAGAAATCGATTGGCAACAGAGCTATCTCCATATCTGTTACAACATGCATCCAACCCAGTGGACTGGTATGATCAAATGATTGTATCTTCTTCTATGTAACAATCTGAAAATTTCAGTATCATGGGGCAAAATATGTGTTCAACATTAACGTGAGTTTAAAATTGAATTTTATTATGCAGTTTATGAAAGTCATAGCAGTATGATACTACATCAATTATTTCATGGTGATGTGCTTCCAAAAATGTGCAATGTTAATAGCTCAGTGAGCTTTGTTTAGGTTGAATAAATCATGGCAGTATATTTATTTTGTAAATTGACCTTTGGATAAAGGAAATGTTGATTTCAGTTACATGTATTTTTTTTCACATTTTTTCTAGCATTCAGACTTTCATGATTGAACATTATTTATGTCTGTGAGTCTTTCAAACTTTTGTTTGGTTTATTGCCATAATAATAAGGTATCCATGGGGTCAAGAAGCATTTGACAAGGCAAAACAAGAGAACAAGTTGATTTTTCTGTCTGTTGGGTACTCCACTTGTCATTGGTGTCATGTAATGGAACGAGAGTCATTTGAGGATGAGGAAATTGGTCGTATTCTAAATGATAACTTCGTCTCCATAAAAGTAGACAGAGAGGAGAGACCAGATGTGGACAGAGTCTATATGACATTTATTCAGGTAAGAAATCTGAATTCACAAGGTTTTTATAAGTACTTTATTTACCAAATAAGGCATTGTATTGACCTCAAAAATGTCATTAATTTTGTAATATTGACATTTTTTGGTCAATACCTTAGTAACCTGAGATGTACAACATTCACAGAGCCAAGAGGGCAAAGTGAATCTTGTATTTCGAGGGTAAACAAAGATATTTATTGACCTAGAAAATATCATCAATTGTTTTATTATATGATTTCATGATTTAAAAAATCAAAATTGGCTACCAGTGCTTATGAAATGATACCTAGTCAACAATCTTTGTTATAGCTAGACTGCACGACTTAGCTGATTACTGATTGATTATATATTGTTTAACGTCCTGCTTGAGAATCTTTCACTCATATGGAGATGTCACCATTGCCAGTGAAGGGCTGCAAAATTTAGACCTATGCTCGGCACTTATGGCCTTTGAGCAGGAAGAGATCTCTAATGTGCCACATCTACTGTCACACGGGACCTAGGTTTTTGGGGTCTCATCTGAAGGACCGCCCAATATAGTTGCCTCTTATGACAAGTAAGGGGTACTGAGGATCTATTCTAACCCGGATCCCCATGGAGTGACTTAGTTGAAAGTGATTAGAGATACAAGTTTTTGTTTATTATATCAGTAAAATAATTTAAAACATTAAAAACAGCTACTATAGCTAACCAAACAATTCCAGAGTTATCATATTTTTTTTTCTTATTTAGTGCAAGACCAAGTTAAAAGTGATATTAGCTATAGAAGTTTCTGTGGATGACCAAAAAAATGACAAATTGTATCAGTTTGGAAATATTTGGTACAATGTAAATATTATATTTACCTCAAAGGAACATGGTGAACATAACATTATATTTCTTATGGATTGTTGGATCTCAGCCAATCAGAAAATTTGGAACTATTTAATGATATTATAAACCTCATTACTACATATTGTATAAAAAGAACCACAAGGTCAAGATATTTTGTTGGAAAATAAAGTAAGAAAGGTTAAAGCTTTTAGCGTATGGAAAAATACATCACATTCAATAATAAAACCATAAAATTTGACTTACTTGTCTAAGGCCTAGGACGTTTAGTGTTTTACAGTTCATTAAACTGGACATACTTTTCTGTGGTAGAAAAGCACATGAACATATTGATGTTTAAGTAACTTGAATTACTACATGAACATATTGGTGTTTAGGTAACTTGAATTACTACATGAACATATTGATGTTTAAGTAACTTAAAGTACTACGTGAACATATTGATGTTTAGGTAATTTGAAGTACTACGTGAACATATTGATGTTTAGGTAATTTGAAGTACTACATGAACATATTGATGTTTAAGTAACTTGAAGTACTATGTGAACATATTTATGTTTGAGTAACTTGAATTACTACATGAACATATTGGTGTTTAGGTAACTTGAAGTACTACATGAACATATTGGTGTTTAGGTAACTTGAAGTACTACATGAACATATTGATGTTTAGGTAACTTGAAGTCCTACATGAAAATATTGATGTTTAGGTAATTTGAAGTACTACGTGAACATATTGATGACTTGTATTTGTAAGCAAGATTTAGCAGAATTTAAGATATAAAACCAGATTCATGTAAATTCAACACAAAAAGTGTCTGTAAACATTAGTAGTGAACATATATGTGATGGTAATATCAACACAAATGTCTGCTGAAAATATCTGAAAAATGAACTTAGTTTTATAAATATCTGTTGTTGATGTGAATCTGTTCATTTCAGGCCACTGTAGGAGGAGGAGGCTGGCCTATGAGTGTGTGGTTGACACCAGAGCTAAAACCATTATTTGGGGGAACATATTTTCCTCCAGATGATAGGTATTATGGACGTCCAGGATTTAAAACGGTGCTCAACACCATTACAGAACAAGTAAGATTTTAGATAAAACCAAAGCATGAAAAAAGTTTTGTTTTTGTTCTCAGTTGAAGTAATATGCTTTGTATATGAAGAATACATACAGTCAAGCACTGGCACTCCTTGAATCTCAAGTTAGAAGCAACTAAATGATTCAAGAAAATGTGAATTTACAAATAGTGATCACTGAAAAGTACTGATAGATAATATAGATAAATATGAATTTATGAATAGTGTTTACTGAAAAGTATTGATAGATAATATAGATAAATGTGAATTTACAAATAGTGTTTACTGAAAATTACTGATAGATAATATAGATGAATAAGGAAAAGAAAAACAAGAGAATTTTAGCAATAAATTTATTTCTGTTTTGCAGTGGAAAACAAAGAGAACTGTAATAGAGGAACAGTCCTCTGTTATATTGAGGACCCTTCAGGAGGGAACTAGTGCCTCTGAAGCCCCTGGTCAGTCCCTCCCAAACCTCAAGGCCTGCACAGAGAACCTCTATTATCAGCTTGAAAGGTCTTTTGATCAAGAGGAGGGTGGATTTTCCAAAGAACCAAAGTTTCCTCAACCAGGTTTTAAAATCATAAACAACAACTGTCAGATTTGCAGTTGAATATTTTTGACAGTCTGTGTATTTTTTGTAACAAATATTCAAATTGATGTTGATCTATAATAAAGTTTATATTTTTAAATCATATTTAAATGAAAAGTAAGGAAAGAACTACATAAGGTAAAATTCACGTATGACCCCATTAAATTAAAATTTTTAAAGCTGTAAAGAAAGACTTATCTTATTCTCTTTCATTAATTTAAAAGAAAATCGTATATATTTTAATGTAATTTTCTCAGATATGTACAGTC
Source organism: Ostrea denselamellosa (assembly GCA_024699665.1). NCBI lineage: Eukaryota > Metazoa > Mollusca > Bivalvia > Ostreida > Ostreidae > Ostrea > Ostrea denselamellosa. The sequence continues at coordinate 10,241,535 of JAMZEH010000042.1, forward strand.
ATTCAATGGAGTACACAACAGCAAAAGTGACACAGGTTTATAAAGTTTAGTTGAAATACTAATATTTGTAAATGCTCTTCTTGTAGGAATTGTAGAGCTCAGCTTTGGACACCCCCCTCCCAACAAAAAACAAACAAATAAAAACCAAAACAAAAAAAACCCCCAAAAAACCCCCCAAAACAACAACAAAAAACAAAAAAAAAATTCTGCCATTTAAAAGATAAATACATAAATGAACTTTGTTTAAACCCGTGTTAGATATTCTGTGAAAGAAAAAAGGTGTGCAAAATAGATATTTTAATTGAAATTACCATAATGATGGGGAAAACATCATCTTTGTGATGTCATATTTAAGAGTCAAGGTAATTTTAATCAAATTGAGCCTTCTAGTAACATCAGAGTTGGATAAGGATTCTTGCACAAAACATTTAACTGTCATAGCTGTTAAATTTATTTCAAACTCTTAGATCCTTTTTGCCGTTTTATTACTAAAAATATGTCATATTGAATCTGGATGTCTTCTTCAGTCAACTTCAATTTCCTTTTCCGAATGTATGCCAAATGTAAGGACACATATAGTGAAATGGCCAAGAGCAGTTTGGAGATGGCTACCTTTACACTGATGAAGATGGCTAAAGGAGGAATATTTGATCACATAGCTAAGGTTCATTTCTGGTTCTTAATCTTCAGTGGTGATAATTTGAATCACATGTAGTATTTAAAAGGATTTTTAAAAAGAGAAATTGTTCAAAGTATTCCTTAATTATACAAATTTTTTTTCATGCGGGTAATAATTTAGTGCATATAATATTCTTTTTTTATTTTAGCAATACACTGTTAGTTTTAATCATAGAGGTTAGTTAGTGCCACTGTTACAATGCATTTGAAATTTCTCTATCAGTATTCCAAAATCATATTTTACTTACACAAGAGGTGTTTAAGATTTGGTGGAAAGGAAAATTTTTTAATGATATGACTGATCTTTGCAGGGCTTTCACAGATACTCTACAGATGCAGCCTGGCATGTCCCTCATTTTGAGAAAATGTTGTATGATCAAGGTCAGCTGCTGTTTACTTACTCTGAGGCCTATCAGGTAATATTTACATTTCCAACATTTTTGCTTTTGAGATCTGTACAAATTATAATGATAGACATTGCTGCAGTTGTGAACAGTGTGAGAATACAGAACTGTTTGATGAATTTAGTATGTCTATTTTAACTGTTGGGAATTCCACAGAAAGGAAAGTAGAATGTAAGTATAAGAACTAAATTTCATTTTTGAAAATACATGAGGTTATGAACTGCATCTCTTCATGATGGGATACTTTTCATGAAGCGCTAATGTGTTTCATGAAGTATTCTGGCATGAAGCATCGTAATTCATATCCTCATGTATTTTAAAACTCTTTAATGGATGTGATATCATAGTCCGTAACATGTAAAATGTAAGGATGGTTTGTACCATTAATGATATCCAGTATTAATGCTTGTTCCAGATATGTTGTCAAGCATTTACTTTTATTAAGTTGTGTCACTTCAGATCACAAAACAGGATGAATTTGCAGTAGTCATTAGAGATATTGCAGAATACACCATGAGAGATTTGTTGAATCCTGTAAGTTGAAGAATAAATGATTTGATAAACATTGACTAAAAGTTAAGCTGTCTAAGAGCATTTATGCTTAATTTTAAAATGGGTACGATTCTGTGGTTTTGTCCCCAGGCTGGGGGGTTTTACAGTGCAGAGGATGCAGACTCGTTACCAACCCCTGAGAGTACTAAGAAGAAGGAGGGGGCATTCTGTGTGTGGACATTTGGTCAGATAGAAGAAATCTTAGGGGAGAAGGTCAATGACAGCCTCACTCTGGCACAGGTCTTCTGTCATCACTTCTGTGTCAGGGAGAAAGGGAATGTTAATCCAATGAAGGTAAGAAAGTCCTGAGGCATCACCCATATTATGTTGCATGTTTTCAGCCTCAGAGAGTTTTTAGCTCACCTGAGGTGAAAGCTCAAGTGAGCTTTTCTGATCAAAACTTTCTGTTGTCCATTGTCAGTGCTGTTGTTGTCAGTGTCATTGGTGTAAACTTTTCACATTTTCATCTTCTTCCCCAGAGCCACAGGGCCAATTTCAATCAAACTTGACAAAAAAGCATCCTTTGGTGAAGGGGATTCAAATTTTATCAATTGAAGGGCAGCTCCCTTCTCCAAGGGGAGATAAAAGCAATATAGTGAAAAAACTGGCAAAGTTTGAAAATCTTCTTCTCCAGAACCAGCAGGCCAATGTCAATCAAACTTGGTACAAATCATTCTTAAGTGAAGGGGATTCAAGTTTGTTCAAATGAAGGGCCATGCCCCCTTCAAAGGGAAGATAATCACAAAAATGCAAACATATGGTGGGATCATTTTAATATTTTCTTCTCAAGAACCACTGGGTTAGTAAAATTCAAATGTACTTGAAAGTTTTCTGACTTTAGTGCCAGGTTCAAGTATGGAAGTTTTCTGACATAGTGCAGAATCAAGTTGTTAAAATCATTGTCCCCAGGGATAGGGTGGCGCCACAATAGGGGATCAAAGTTTTGTATGTAAAATATAGGAAAACATCTTTTAAAATCCTCTTCTCCAGAACCACAGGGCAATTTCATTGAAATTTGGCACAAATCATCCTTGGGTGAAGGAGATTCAAGTTTGTTCAAATGAAGGGCCATGCCCCTTCAAAGGGGAGATAATCACAAAAATGCAAAAATAGTATGGGGGTAATTTCATTATCATCTTCTTACGAAGCACTGGGTTAGGAAAGTTCAAATTTACATGGAACCTTTCTGGCATAGTGCAGATCAGGGCTCCGGAAATGGTCATATTTGCCAGACATGACTGAAATTTTGGTCAAAATGACTGAAACAAATGTCCAAAATCCCACACACAAAAATTTGTAGAAAAAAAAAGACAGAACCCAGATCTAGGTAAAAGTTGGTTTGTTTGTTTTTACAGTAATAAAATCTGATTGTACACTAATAAAACAATCAACTGTGGCCAAGGATGTCAATTACTCTGATTATGACTTGTTATTGAATGATAGAACCCATAATGGTGAATGATTAGTGCACACCAGTACCACCTGTTGTCTGTTCACTGACCCTTTATTTGTGTGTACATAACAATGCCAATCAATATTGATCTTGGACATTTGACATCTATTCCAAGGATTATGCACAATATACACAATGTATTGAATGAAACAAATAAAAGAACAAAATTATTAAACTCCCAATTATTGAATCCATCTATAGTACACGTTTTCCTCTCAGTTCATTCAAACGATCTATAAATAACCACATTCATATTTTACAGAGTCTGCGCGTGGACTCTTATGGGATAAAAGTAAGAAATGTATCAATTTGAATTTTTGAGAATTGTATGAAAAATAATCTCAGTGTAAGAAAAAGTTGATCTTTTTAAATTTAGCTACGTGCACTATAAATATTCTTCTTACTGACAACTTTCTTTACTGCATAGAAAATATGTTCAGTTTAAAAAACGTGTGTATCATTGTGTGCGACTAAGAGAGAGATTAAAAAAACCCATTATGACTAAAAAAAAAGAAAAACGTATCAACAAAATATTTGTTATGTAATTTAGTTTCCATTTATTATTAGTTATTTAACTTTATTCCTGTTATGCTTTATTTAAAATATTTTAATAATTTGTCAGTTAATCGGAATTGAATAACTTTCAGTTTTTCCGAAGAGGACTTTACCAATTTTTTTCTCCGTTGAAGAATATGAAATCATTTCACCTAGAAAGTAACCACTGAAAACGATGGGCGTTCCTGTTCTTTTGTTTTGTAAGCACAATTTTTTTTTCTCTCACTTGCATTTTGTCTTATTTACCACTTTATTGGATGAACAAAAATATCCCTAATGCACCTCTCTCTATTCCTTATATAGATAACTATTATGAAATACACATCCTAGTCGTCCTTAAGGCAAATACATTATTTCATGTCATTCTGTTGTATATAATAATAATAATACTAATAATAAATTTATTTTGTAAAGCGTAAAGTCCATACTGCTCTAAACGCTATTTAAACAACAATGAAATAAGTGAAATGAGGTATATATATTCCCCTTCAGAACATATTACTAGTTTAGTATAGTAATCACTTTAAAACAAACGCTAACACACTGTTGTTTCAAACTGGTTTATTTCTTATTACCATGTATGTATTCATATACCCTAAAGGTACCCCATGTAATATGCAAATTAGAGGGAATACATGTTTCTGTGGTAAATACACAATGCATGGTAATGAAGGTTAGTCTCAACATTAGGGTATGGAGACATCAAAAGTAGGGATCAGTGGTCTTACATTATGACAAATCCTTCTCCATGCGTTGGTAGACTTTGTCAGTTTCCTGAATGGTCCAGCTGACATGCAATTTTGAGGGTTCATGAAAATGACCGAAATCTGGAGCCCTGATGCAGATACAAGTTGTTTGTTTTTTTTAAATCATGGCCCTCAGGGATAGGATGGGGCCACTATAGGGGATCAAAGTTTTATATGTGAAAATATAGGAAAATAATCTTTAAGAAATCTTCTTCTCAAGAACCACTAAGTAGAAAAGTTCAAATATACATGTCAGCTTTCTGACATAGTGCAGATTGAATTTGGTTGAAATCATGGCACCTGGGGTTAGGGTGGGGCCACAATAGGGGATCAAAATTTTACAGGCGAATATGTAGTGAAAACCTTTAATATGGGCCAAGGTGGCTCAGGTGAGCAATGTGGCCCATGGGTCTCTTGTTTATTATGTAGTTAATCTAGTGTGAATTCCCTATGTAAGTGCAAGGTTAAAGGTTAACAATGTATACAGCATTTGTTTCGACTACAATTCTTATACAGTAACAATTCTATGTAGACTTAAATTTCCTGTCATTGTGAAAGTATAATATGATCTCGTACTGCATGCCCCGTGGGGATTGGTTTGTTAGAATAGATCCTCAGTACCCCTTACTTGTCGTAAGAGGTGACTAAATGGGGCGGTTCTTCGGATGAGACCGCAAAAACTGAGGCCCCGTGTCACAGCAGGTGTGGCACGATAAAGATCCCTCCCTGCTCAGAGGCCATAAGCGCTGAGCATAGGCCTAAATTTTGCAACCCTTCATCAGCAATGGTGACATCTCCATATGAGTGAAAAATTTTTGAGCGGGACGTTAAACAATATGTAATCAATCTCATATTGCACTGTATTGTACTAGCTTGAAGTTTTTAAAAATACATGTTTACATACAAAATATCTAAGTGCCTATACATGTATTGTAGTTTTTATTTTACCAGTACTAAAATAATACTACATATTGTATTACATACACAATGTATTAAAGCATCATATGTAAGACAGGTAGGAGATGTAATTTGGCTAATGTTTAGTTCCAAGGTCAAACATAAGATTACTCATTCCTCTTTCTAATGTTCTAAAGGATCCTCATGATGAGCTGAAAAATCAGAATGTGCTGATTGTTGAAGGATCTATCGAAGATACAGCCAAGAAATTATCGCTAAGCCCTGTTGAAGTAAAAGGAATTCTGGAGAAGTGTCGAATTCTTTTGTACAAGGAAAGGCAGAAACGACCCAAACCACATCTTGATGACAAGATTGTAGCTGCTTGGAACGGTAAACTTGACTGGCGAATTCCTATCATTTTATAGAATCATACAATGTTTGGTACATGTACTTTTTATCAAAAGTTGTAACTTTTCTAGGGACGTTAGTTCACAATTTTCAATTTTGTAGTTACATGAGCCACTGATTTTTGAAATTTAGTACCTCTGTCATCATTAAACAGGGGCCCAGGTTTCACAGAGAAGTTTCATATCAATTCCCAAGTGGCAAGCCTCAAGTCACACAATACCAAAAGTCACTAAATTGTGTTTAAAATTTAGAATTTACATGAACAAAACTATTTTATTTGGTAAAAAAGGTAAGATGAAAAAAAATCAAAGTATTTATTGTTATTGAATACAAATTAAAAATGCATTCTTACTTTTATGTATTACAGAGCTATCAAAAATATTTTCTGATCATTGTGGGCCCCAAGTATAATTTCAACATCCTTGCTTTTCAAAACTTTTTTTCTTCAACATTTCCAGATTAATTTCTGCATCTCTCACAATTATTTTCCATTCAGTTTAGTCAGCATGACATTATAGACAATGGCACCTGTGTGTCATTTTATAAAGGATCTTATGATTTCTTGTAAAATTGTTACAGTATGTATGTGTATTTATGAAATAATGAAACATTACTGAGATTAAGGCTGTCACGTTTACAAAATTTTGTAAACGTTTAAACGAAGCATTGTAAACGAAACGTTACCGTTTAAACGAAGTGTTGTATAATTTAATAAAATAAAATACGCACAGAATTTTAAGACCCATCAATGACCATTATGTTTGTGTTTCAGTTTTCATCGTTCTATGGACGATGCAGAGATTGTCACCGGACGTTCCGGAGTATAAATATAAGACAGAAAAAAATACACGAACATAAATATCCGGATAGCATTTAAATTGAATTCAATTTTATTCACACTGTACAACATTTGCACAATACAGATCACAAATTCACAATAAACTTCATTTTTCAAAGTTTCATTTCAGTGATTTCACATTAGATTGTCCAGAGAGGGCAGAGCTGGTGCCGCGGCTTCTTCCGTCGGTTCGGTTTTAACATGGACTTCACGTGCAGCCGGTGCAGCGCAATTCACTTTATGTTTTAATCTTTTGTTCAAAAAGATCAGTTTGTCCACGTTCTCAGCGTCAAGGGAGGAGCGCAGTTTTGTAACAGTTCCACCCGCTGTGGAAAAGACGCGTTCAGAGGCAACGGACGTTGCCGGTGTGCATAGCCAATTGTTCACCGTTCCTATAGACTATAGTCAAACTTTTTTAAATTCATTACTTCCCCTCGCAATTTGTTTAATAAGTTTATTCACTTGAAATAATTATTCAAATAATTTAGATTGTAATTTGAACCCTGCAAGATTTGTGCCACATATATAAGACATCGTTTAAACGTTTAGGGATTTTGTAAACGTTTACAGCCCAAACACGAAACGTTACCGGTTACACGTGTACACGTGACAGCTTTAACTGAGATAGATTATTCCATATAGAAAACATAGCTTGGTACATATATACTTGTATGTAAACAGTTTGTGTGTCTAGTCTGGATCGTCTCGACGTTTGTGTATACTGCTACAAATGTCTGGATGTTTTCTGTAGAAAAAAAAATTTCCTTTTTAATTAGTATTATAGGAAACCTTATTGAAAGAAATTATGTTTGCGACTTATGGTACTTTATCTATATGACTTGTAAACAGGAATATTTTATCAGAATTACTGTAGTTTAAAATAATGTATTAAACCAGGGTCATCCCTGACATCACACTCAACTTACATAATATTTATGCTTGGAAGATTCCAAAAATGTCTTTTATGGAAGAAAGATGTTTTTCTTTCTTTGGAAAATTTATGCATTAGCTTTCAAAGAAGTTTCTATAGGTATAGGTTTCACCCATTTTGAACTAGCTAATCAATGTCTTTATCAAAATTTCAATAAGTCTCACTTTGATTTGTTTTTTTAATTGCAAAAGAAATCAAGACATTCCACTAAAATTTGGGTGATTCAGACTATTTTTATGCCAGGTTAATTTACATACATGTATCTACTAGTGGCTTAAAATTTTTAACTTATTTTTTAACATTTTTCTCAAACCCCTTGGATTTCAGGCTGTAAATTTTAGAGTGGTAATTTTTCTGAGCACAGTTTATAACATTTCCATGTAGTATATATTTTGGTCTGTGGATTACAGGTCTGATGATATCAGGACTGTCCAAGGCTGGCCAAGCCCTGAAAGAGTCTGCCTTTGTGGATCAGGCTATCAAGACGGCCACATTTCTGAAAACCCACATGTATGACAAAGACAGTGCCACACTGTACAGAACCAGCTATGTGGAGGAGAATAACATTACCATAGGGCAAGTCTGGAGCTATGCCGAAATACGGCCTACACTTTTCATTGTCCCAAATTAATTGTTTCAAATGCAGTCAGCTTTTGAAAAGTAGTATTTGTTCCCAAAATCATTATATTATACTGTAGAGATTAAGTATTATTCAAGAAAGGTACAACCTACTTGAAAGTACAATAATAAAGGGGATAGATACATGTTAATAATACCATATCCATTTAATACAGTGTAAACTTGGGATTTTACTTGTGATTACAGGTCTACCCCAATTGAGGGATTTGTTGACGATTATGCCTTTGTTATTCGAGGTCTCCTGGACCTGTATGAGGTTTGTCATGATGACACATGGGTTAAGTGGGCAGAACAGTTGCAGGAACAACAGAATACCTTGTTCTGGGACAATGAGGGAGGGGCCTACTACAGCAACAGTGGCAGGGATGCCTCCATTGTTCTCAAACTCAAGGATGGTTAGTATTACGCATTTTTTATTCATGGTCCAGTTTAGTACCATAATGCCATTGCAAAATGGCACAGCTTTTCGGTAATAGTACGCTTACATTTTCAAATCTGCATTATACATTTGTTTTCTTAAATTTTCATAGAAAGTAAAATTCTTTTTTGAAATTGTAGATCAAGATGGTGCTGAGCCATGCTCTAATTCTGTTGCTGTTAGCAACCTGGCCAGGCTAGGAACACTACTGAACAAACAGGATTATCATGAAAAAACTGTTACAATTCTGAAAGTGTTTTATGAGAGATTGACAAAGATTCCCATTGCTGTTCCAGACATGGTCTGTGGACAGATGCTAGTGCAAGACACTTTAAAACAGGTGATGTAAATTCTTGCTATTTGTGTTTATGATCTAGAACTCTCTTGTATTTTACACAATCAAAATATATTATTATGTATGACCATGAACACAGCATCTGTGAAAACATGAACACATAATTTTTGCTGTTGCTTTACTTGCCTAAAAATTTATTATTATGAAAACAAACATCAAGCTTGATCACATGTAAGTTAATGTCATATACAATTCTTTCTATGCAGATGAGAATTTAAAAAAACACAGAAACAATATTTTTTCACATGAAAATCAACAAATTCATATTCAACTCTAATAACACAAATGCAGAATGACTTAAGAGCAATACATCAGGTTATTCAATGATATCCCACAGACTGAGAATATCAAATTTACACTAAATCAATCTGTGCCCTTGGAATATTTTGGTGATTCTTTCATTAGGTAAGATGGAATTAAATATACTGGTATACCAATGTTATTGCAGTGCAAATTACATCCATCACCTTGCTTGATCACTATTTTAAGAAAATGATACCGGTCTGTACATTTTGTTGATGATTACACTTGAAATATTTGAATTGTTATTCATGCAATAAAATGATAACATTTGCACAGCTATAGGAATATTGTGGAGAGAATTCTACTTCTTCTCATACTAATATTGTCTCAGTTCATGTAGTGAATGCCCTTGCTTGGAAGCTGTTTTGTTGATGTTTGTTTTCCTCCATTGTAAGCAATACAAAATGTCATATGTGACATCACAGTCAAGCTATGCTGTGAATGTCAGATACAATCAACATGAACATGCTCAGGATGTGTATAAGGGAAGTTTAATGAATATTATGATTTTCAATTATGATTTTCAATCGTCTTATTTGCATAGAATTGCTTGAAATTAGACTTAACTCACATGCAATGTAGGAGGGATATAATGTAGAGAACTGTATGTAGCCGAATTTTTAGCAAGGATTTAATTTTGGCATAATTAGTGAGATTGATGAGATTATTAAAATTGAATATCGCTAACAATTTATTCCATATCAGAAGTAATAGTTATCTTTCCTGGAATTAAAAAGTCGCTAAAATCAGCTCTCGCTAAATATATATACCCGTTTTTATAGAAAATTCGCTGAATATGTATCTCACTGAAAACTCCACTTATACAGTATTTGTGTGTTGAATATGATTGAGGAGATAAAGAAACTCAGAACTACAGTCACATTTAAATAATTTCTTTTTTCAGATTGTGTTGGTGGGAGACCCAGACTCAGATGACCTGAATGCACTGAAGGACTGTGTTGACAAACATTATATACCTAACAAAGTTACAATTATTTCTGATGGCAAAAGTAACCAATTCTTGCTGGGAAAACTTGAATTTTTGAAAACCTTAACAAAAAAGGACAACAAGGCGACTGCCTTTGTATGCGAGAACTATGCTTGTGAACTGCCAGTGACAGCAGTGCCAGATTTAGAAAGGCTTTTTAATGTCAAGAAATGATTCAGCTTTATTGAACAGGTTTCGTATCACAAACTAGAACAGATTATTAGAGGAGGCCTGGATAGTAGGAGGAGGTGTGTTTGCTCCGTTTTTGTTGATATTTTCCTGATTGTTGAAATGCCTTACACTGACCCAACTGAAGAAATTTTGATAAACAATGAAGCAAGTAGCCTTTGTAGTTATAGAAGGAGTTTGACCTTCTTAAATATGTAATGTTGTGAACACTGTACACTGAGCAAATTAAACATACATTTTATATGCTGCAATATTATTTGTGAATCTGATTCATTGTGTGACAGTTAGTTCCTTGTATATACAATGTATCTCCTACTTTCAATGAATTTTGTTTTATTGATATTATTTTGGAGTGTAGTGCATGAAAATAATTCTGACAGTGATACTGAAAAAGAAAAGTAATTGTGTTTTGCTGTTGTCCATTTTTTTTAAAGGTCATCTGAGTCGGTCAGTTGACCTGTTACTGTCCATGCCTGTCTGTTGCTGACTTTTCAAAACTTTTGCTTCTTCTCAGAAACTGCAGAGCCAATTTTCACCAAAATAACTGTGAACAAAAATTGTTTAAATCTTATAGTTTCTGTGCTTTTGGAGCCCTTTAGGTAGCACAGAAACCTCTGAAAATAGAGCAGTATTGAAGAAAATTTCTCTGCTCATGGACATATGCTGTAAAACTGGGAATGCAGGTATAATGAGCATGGAAGCACCTACTAAAACTGAAATTCATGACCCATGGGTCATACTACTGGCTCTTTACAAAAATAGAGGCCTCTGCTAAAGTAATGAAATTCACAGCCAATTGGTCATGGGTTCAAACTTCAGGACAGGGTGAAAAGAATCATACAGTGAAAAAGCTTAAGTTTAAATCTTGGAAATTGTGGATATACATGGCATTGGGACACATTTTATGACTATTTTGACCAGACCTTTACTGATGATTATAAGGATGTGGCAAAACTGTGGGGTGCTTTTCATCATGCTACTAGGAAACAGAAACTTGAATATGGAATTATAAAATATTATATATATAATGTAAAAAGTGAAGAATAAAGGAAAGAGTTAAAATCCCACTTTGTAAAAATAGCACATTAAACAAACACATGTATGAGCATTGAGGGAAGGGGGGGGGGGGGGGGATAAATAAATTTTAAAAATCCGGAATCCGCTAAATCGTGGTTGTTTGATTTTAATTTTAGTTAGCGTGTATCATTTCCAGTTTGAAAGTATGGTAGAAGCCGGTGCACTTCTCTGTGTTTCAGAACCATTTGTGCACGTTTTGGCAAACAAAGAACACGAGTTTCGATGTGAATATTGCATGGAAAGGTAATTAATGTATATTACTGTAATTCAGGTCGGTTGTCATTCAAATGTCTTGATTCGTTTGGTCTATTTCATGGTGTTTAGTTGTTGACTCTTCTCTTTGACTCTTGCATGATTTGCTGAAGTTACATCTTCTGATGAGTAGAGGAAATTATCAAAAAGAGCGCCCATCAATACTCTCTCTCTCTCTCTCTCTCTCTCTCTCTCTCTCTTTCTCTCTCGCATAGTGAACATCGAGGTTATATATATTTCTGTAACTTTTTATGGTAATATTTATGGCTTGATATTTCTGTAAATGATTTCTTTTTAAATTTAACACTATGAATTATTCAGGTATATGAGTAAGACATTTATCCATATCTATAACTCGAATTATACTTATGTGTTTGGGATGACAGCTTACCAATGCTGTAAAAAATCATTGAATATGGATTTAAAATAAGCTGGCAATGAACAGAGAAATGAATTACTTTCAAAGGGTACAAAAGAGGTTGTCAATGTGTTTTGTTTTCACTTTCAGAGCTGATACTTTAAAAAGATGCAGTGCTTGTGGCACAATGAAATATTGTAGCATTACATGTCAGGTAATCATTTATTATATATTCATCCAATAAATTTTCAGCATGGAGTAAAAACTCCCATAATCTTGTTAACCATGAGCTTTTCAATGTTGAAAAGTCATGTCTTGTTGTTTTGTACAGTGCCAAAGAAAAAGAAACCCAAACTCCTGGTTTTTCTGCCTTTAGAAATAGCAACTGCTCATAGTGAGCTTAAAGGGGCATGGTCATGATTTGAAAATTTTCAAATTTTTAATATTTACAATGCTTGACTAACTAACCTATTTTTAATGGTCAACCAAAATTTGAATGTTAGTTGTTGAGTAACAAAGTGAGATACAGCATTCACAATTCTTTGTTATGTAAACGAGGCTTGTGCCATGTTTTTGTTTACATATAGATTGCTTAATAGAATATATTATGTTTAAAACAAATGACAAACAGTAGATACTATTTAATTGTGTTCAGAATATTAACTTGTAAATTGACAAAAATCTGCTGTAATTTGATACTGTTGATAGTACATTTAACCCATGTATACAAAAACATGACACAAGCCTTGTTTCCATATATAACAAAGAATAAAAGTAATAAATGTACAATAATAATAATTTTGAGTCCTGTATCTCTCTTGTAACTCAACAACTGACATTAAATTTTTTAAATACTTTAGTTCAGCATTGTAAACGTTAAAAATGGAAAAATGAAACTTGAAAATCTTGAGCCCAAGTGGTGACCATGATAGTTAAACACTCCACCACCACCACCACCAAAACTGTTCATTGACTTGAAGTTGGTTTAGCATGAATACACAAATTAAAATCAATCATGCCACTTTAATAACTATGACAGAGAAATTGTACTTTTATCTATGAAAATAAATGAATAAATAACTGAAAAATTTTAGATCTGATCATGCACATCTACCAGTGCTTGCAGGTTTTCAGGTATTCCATGTTTCAAAGTCAATCAGGTAATTTGATATCTCTTTATATAACTGTAGAAGGCAGACTGGTTTATCCACAAGAAGGAATGCCCCTGTCTCAAGAGAATACGGCCCAATATCCCCACAGATAGCTCCAGGCTGTTGTTGAGACTAGTCATCAGGTTTACTGTATGTATTTTCAAAGACAGTTTCACCACATAAAATGACAGACTGAATGTATCCATTGTGGCTGATCATCAGAGAAAATAATCATGCTGATATGATTATAAACTTTATACTATGCTGTCTTTTAAAAGTTTTTACAAAAGTTACTGGTTTCTTGTCCCTGAAGTGGTCCAATTTTTTCCCCCACAAACATAAATTATTTTTACATCCTTTTGAAAATACTATATTTTGCTGATACCATTCACTTGAAATCAGTAATTTTTTTTTTTAAGAAATATGGTGAAGGTGATATTGCAGATCAAAGTCCATTTCTGTGAAGTTTGAAATTGGAAGTGGAATATGTGTATGGCAATGGAATGTACTTGTAAAAGAATTGTAAAAATGAGTTTTACAAAAAATACAAAGGCCTGCAACAATCTTCACCAAGCATATACTTTTACATCCTAACTGAATACACAATATTCTAATACATACACATTTTACAGTGATGCATAAAGTAGGAGGGAATGCATGTCAATACATTAGGCTATTCTATGCAGCTACATATAACAGTAGATACAGATATATTTTTCACTTGCCATTGTTGTAGAACAATATATAAAGAAATTACATATTGATTAGATCATATTTTTATGGGCCACAAAGCCTGCATTATACTGTCAGACCCAGATATAGTCATGTTGATCAAGGCTCAAACTGGTTGGAATGAAGATGTATAAACAAACATAATCTGCCAAAAAATAAATAAATAAAATGAGGACCAACAATAAAGAAATTTACAAGTAATGAATGTCAAATTAACTGTAGTCTTCTTCATAACAGGACAGCTGTTTATCACAAGAATCTCGAGGTGTGCTGATGCTGAGGAGGTCCTTTAGTGACCTCATGTCACGTAAGTAGCTCGAGACAAGTTCCATAATCACTGGACTGTTAATTATGATTGTCATGAAATGCTTTACCATCTGTAAATGAAGTTCACCCATCCGATGACATTCATATGTTTATGAGTTCTCTTTATTTGTCTGTTTCGATAAGAGTTCTGGTTTTTTTTGAGTGGTTTTTTTTTTTCATAGCCAATCCAGCATCTTTGCAAATTGTGGGTTATGGGACTTTACAATTCTAAAAACTGTAATCCAGAAAAAGTGAGAAGTGATGTTACCCACCACTAATTGGAAAATTTCCATTTCACAAACCTTTCATGTGCAAATTATATTTTTTACTTCCTGTCATTCCTAGATGAAAAAGAAATTCAGAGCGATGGTAAACGTTGTGAGCAGCTTTCTCAGCATCTGTTTACCTTACAGAAAGTCACTAGTGGCATCCTGGACCTCCCTCGCTCTAGAGACCTTCTGCAGATCTTTGGAAAGGTTTGCAATATCCTGTTAACCTCACAAAAGTGTTATATATATATATATATATCACTATTACTGTTACTACAGCAGTTACTTGATCTGGAGAGTCTGATCACATCAAGTTCATTAGATCATGTCTCGTATGATTGGATGATCCACACCTGTCAGTGAGACATGATCCAACTTGCTTCAGTAATGATACATATATCATATTCCCCCTTATACATATATCATATTCCCCCTTACATATTTTTAAATCCACAGTTACGTAAATGTATTCCAAATTATCAATAAACAGAAGCATATATTGAAATTATTTTTTGTGTATGCAGTATTGTTTGTGATGTGGTCGAAATTTTCTGCAAAAAATATTGTGTTGATGCATTGTGATGTCACCAGTTTCAGAGGATACTGATACAGAATCAGAAAACCAGTGTGGTGATCCAGAAAACCGGATCACACTCTGTGAAATCAACAGTATCAAAAAGTGAAACATTTATGGGTATAAAATAAGTAAAATGAGTTAAATAGGGGTCAAACAAGAATGATAGAAAATATAGGGACATGAAAATGTCATTACACCCTTTTGTGATCTTGTGTCAACTGTGAATTAAACTAATTTTGTTTTTCTTTTGGCAACACCTTGTATCTACATGTACTCTGAGAATACCATACATTAATTATTTCAATATCAAAGTAGTATTACGAATTTGATATTTATTTACAGATGACAACCAATAGCTTCACAATCTGTGGAGAGGAAATGCAGTCTATTGGTGTTGGTATATACCTGGGGTTAGTAAAAGTGTCTTCAACAAAAATGTTCGTACTTATATTTTCAAATTCAAGATGGAAATTGTATTTCAATAAAGTTTTATACACACAAAAACTCAGAAGCATAAAATATTAAAAAGGCTACATTTTCTTTCAGACCTTCACTACTGGATCACAGATGTAAACCTAATGCAGTCGTTACATTCCAGGGAAAATTTCTACATATAAGAACTGTTGCACCTATATCTAATCCTTCTCCTTCTAACGTAAGTTTATAAAGATTCGGTTTTCATAAGCTGTATTTTAGCTTTGAATTTCTGTAAGTGTGCATGAGGTATCTACAGAAATACTTTGAAATTTTCATAAGATAAATATACATTACTGGTATATTCTCTAGATTTTCTCTCTTCCCTTTTTTTATTTTTGTGTGTGTTTTTTTGGTGGTTTTTTTTGTGTGGTTTTTTGCTATGACTGGATAGAGAAATGTTGGTGTGTTGAATCTTGACTAAGAGATGGAGACTGTCATATTTATTTTCACATATCCTGGAATACATGAATGTATAAGTATATATATTCACACCATGAAATGAACCCAAAATTACATCACCATGATAAAAATGAGTGAATTTACAGTATTGGATGTAAAGTAATTATTTCCAAGTCATCTTGTTGAATGCATGGTATTGTACTGTACTGACACCATATCGATACTGAGAAACTATACATGTTTTACATTGAAAAAGAATATACAAATCATCAGTATCTCTCTCCATTGATTAGAATGCTGGATCTTCTTATCATTAGATAAGATGATGTTTATGATTTGATATCAAAGAATGATAGTCACTGTATGTATCTTGTCATTGATATCAGTAATGAGATTAAGTCAAAATGGACATTCCTTCACGAAATGAAGGCGTCAAATGATGTGGATATCGTTGATGTCTTTGATATCAAAATTTCTATCAACAACACTGGTCTTTGTATGCATCTTTTTATTGCCGTTGATAACAAAAGCAATATCAAATCAATTAAGAACAATACTTGTACTCCTGAAATTAGGTGAACAGATGGTGCCGACATAGGAAAAGATTTCATTATAAATATTATATACACTGTGTGTGTATGTATATATATATATATATATATATATATATATATGGAGTTAATCATTCTTTTAAGAAGTATATTTCATTTTTGAAAATACATGAACTGGAAAGCTTCACTTGACTCAGCCATACTTCATAACATCCTTCATGAAAAGCATGAAACAAAGCAGTCTATAACTTCATATATTTTCAAAAATAAAATCTATTATATAATGCTTACATTTTATTTATTTTTGTCACAATTTCCAGCCGTTTCTGAATAAATGCACTATATCTATCAAGATTCATACATGCATTGTTCACAGTTGCAAAACATTTATGAGGAACATGCTATTTTTATTTAGATTTACAAGACATATTTACGTGTTTAAAACTAATGTACATTTTCCCTTTTGGTATGAAGAATGAAGACAATTGTAAAAGTGGTGTCTGTAACAGACCAACACAGAAGAAAATTATATCAACATTTCTTGAGATTGATATCATTGATATAAGCTGTATTGTATGTCAATATCATTACAATATCGATAGTATCCTCTTCAGTATTTCTCTTCATACATTACGATCTCATCAATATCAACACCAGTCAGTGTCTGTCTTGGACATGTATGGGAATTTAAGCATTCCTGCAATTTAAATTTGAATTTCTTACATGGTACTTATGTTAAATTGCTCTTTCTAAATAATTGTAGGTTTTTATTAGCTACATTGATCAACTAGATACTGCTGCTGAGAGAAGAAAGAGTCTGAGGGAACAGTATTATTTTGATTGTGACTGTTCTTGGTGTAAAGATCAAGAATTGGTAAGGCAATCCTTGAAACATCAGTATTTATATGCAATCTTTAAGTTGGAATATTGCTCATTTTTACTTGGAAAAAATCCCAGCTCAAAACCCCCCTTTTTTTTTCTATGCAGGAAATAACTTTTGTTTCTATTTTCAAGGTGTTTTACGAGTTCATCTGAGCCAAGACATGTGTTATGTCCATATATATTTTGGATTGTGGGCTAAATCTTGAAAATCCTGTGGCCAATTTTTATTAAGTTTGGTCCAAACTCCAAACTATCTTTTAATTACAGGTTAAACATTTGCTAAAATTAATGGGAATCATAGGGGGGGGGGGGGGGTGTAACCAAAATTCATCACTTTTGAAAAACTTGATATTATAAAAATTTCTTAAAGCCAGCATTTCTAGATCCGTGGGCTTGTTGCTTTGTTGTATGACTTGACTGAAATTTTTATCATTGTATTACATGCACTTATTAAGGCAAAACTTTTCCTTTTTTTCTTATTGTTTATCTTTCCATTTCATTGAGACAAGATCATGTTTATTATATGACTTTCCATGGGGATTCAAGTTAGAATATGTCTTCAGTACCCTTTGCTTGTAATAAGAGGTGAATAATTGGGGTAGCCCTTCAGATAAGACTGCAAAAACCAATGTCTTGTGTCACAGAACATGTGGCACGGTAGTTATCCCACCCTGCTTATAGACTGTAAGTGCCAAGCATAGGTCTAAATTTTGCACCCTTCACTAACAATGGTGATGTCTCCATGTGAGTGGAAAAATTCTTGAGCAGGACAATTAAACAATATACAACCAACCAACATTGTATAACATTATATAATTTTTCCATTATGATTTTCATATTATATTACTATGTAGCTTAAAGGAGAAGACTTATGTAGGCTGAGCTGCTTTTTATTCCTCATTTTAACATCTCTACTTACATTTTTGGTCAAACAGTTAAAATAAATGTTATATCTACCAACCCATTGGTCGAAGTGGTAGGTCACAATGGAAAAATAAACAGTGTTTTAATCCAGTCACGAATTACTGGGTATAGATGTAAAATAGGTGGTCATTTTGCTCCCAGTGGGGTACGTTGTTCACAATGCTGCACAAGTTATTTTCCCCTGTATACAGAGGGTGCCAGGACTCGATATTAACTCTTGTCTGCTTGTTCGGTACTAGTGGAAACAAATTTCGGATAAGTGAATATTACTGGGCACTTGTCCGATTGGACAAGTGCTTTTTTATGTAAAGAAGTGTTCAAATAATAAAGAGAACAATTGGTGAAAAGTTTAACGGTAGTTCATAGTCAGAAGCAATGCATGAAAAATGAACTTCGATTCTGATATCAATCGTTATGTAAAACTAATTGATTTACACTCAATCGGGATCGGTATTCACTTATTGCGTACTACTTTCAATTTTGTAAAGAGGCATGGATCTTATTAACTTTGGATTCTCTAGATCATCATCTAGCAAACACGGTCATTGATTCAAGACAGGAAGTCTCGATAAAATTTTGTTTTATGTGCTTGTTGTTTTTATCAGTCGAATAAGAAAAAAATCAATTAAGTAAGCATAAAATGGACTATATTTTAAGTAATACAGTTTTAAAGTGTACAATATTGCCAATATTATTGGATCTTCTTTGAAAATTTTTTGGATAAGTGAAATTGAACTTTGGACAAGCAAATATCTTTGTCCCTTATCTGAATGGACAAGTAGGAAAACAAGTTAATGTAGAGCCCAGGGTGCACAACACAGTCTTAAACTGATTGCATCATATAGGGAATAGACCTATAGAATATTGACTATTTCTGATTGTAATCAATTGTCAGATAAGGAAGTCTTCTATAAATTAAGTGTCATGATTGAAAAATAGTATCACTGAACAATGATATTTTAGCTAATTATTACATTTAGTGAGTCCCTTGTGCAATTTTTTTGCAAGCAATGTAGGGTCATGATGTACTGAACGAAGTATTTATATTAACTAGTCCGCAACTTCTTTAGATCAGGATCATGATATCTTTAGTATCTCAGCAATTCTTCATCATTAATTTTTATCAATATTTTCGAAAACCAAAACATATGACTGAAATTATGTGAGCAAACCAACGCATCATCGTGATGAGTAGAAGACGAGATCACCTGGGGTATCCAATGATGACCAATGCATGTTCATTATTTTAAAACGTATCATTTCACTCTGGACAAAACCATTAGTTACTAAATGTACATCAGATGAAGCAGTACAAGTTAATTATCTTGAGCATTGGTATCTTTAGAGTAATATTTCTGTTGAAATATGTTTTTTCGCGTATGATGCAATTTTTTAAAAATCAAATTTAATGTAAATCAACTAACAGTTCCTCTTACACTGAAATGTGCACAGAATTAATAATCAGACACGTAGCAATAATGGGTCTGCCCCCTTTTATCATTACATGCAAATTAGTTATTTTTAGGTGCAGAGATCAATCTATTGAAGATATGCTAGCTGCCAACTCCCCACTTTGCTTGTCAAGAATTTCAGTCAATAATGTTGTGAAATCAGTTCTTTTGCGCCTCCCCCTTTTTAAAATGATGCTATATGCATGATTATATCACATGGTTTCATTGTGTTTTTAATTCCAGGTGTCCGATTACTCTTGAAATTCTCAGTATTAATTGTATTATGACTTGGAAAGAAGTAAACGACAAATGTGACTGTAACATCGCCCCCTCCCCTGTCCCCCCCCCCCCCCCTCCTTTCCTTTACCCTTTGAAGTGCATTTTTTTAAAAATAAAGTTTTCTCCATAAAATTGAAGAAACTAAACTTAGGACTGCATTAGTAAGCGCCGGTGTAAGGGGAGTAACTGCAAAAATTGTAAGTCATTGGAGTAACATTATAGATTTTGTTTCATTTATGATGGAGTGAAAACAACTAGTGATAGCAGACAGCTTATAGTATGGAGGTCCTATGAAGTTCAAGGACATAATTGGTTTCTGAATCACAGATTTTTTGGTTGTGTACAGTAACACATGTCTATTACAGATGTTGTACAATCTATGATACTGTATATCGGGCAATTTTGGCTTCAGAAATATTCAGTGGATTATTCTACCAAAAAATATCATAGTTTGAAATCTTAGCGCTTCATTCTTCAAAAAGTGTTACTATTTATATGAATGGAAATTTTGGCACTTTCATTTTTGGCAATTATTTATCATCCACCAAAATAGCCAACATTTCCAATGCATCAAAATTATCTGATATACAGTATTGTGTAAACTGTACACATTGTTTTTGGCACCAAAACTTGAACTGTATTATGAATTATACTGTGTATTCCATATGTTATATATTCTGATGTTTTACTTCTGTACAAAGCATGCACAGATTAAAGAAGTTTCACTGTACATATAGTATGTTTTGCTTCAGAAAACAAAGATTGCTGTCTGTGAAATTTATTGGTTTTTTTTAAAGCACTAGTATCAGTTGCATTTTAGAAAATCCCAAGCTCTGACTTAATTGTTTATAGTTAGTATTTAAAATCCCAAGCTCTGACTTAATTGTTTATAGTTAGTATTTAAAATCCCAAGCTCTGACTTAATTGTTTATAGTTAGTATTTAAAATCCCAAGCTCTGACGTAATTGCTTATAGTTAGTATTTAAAATTTCATAAAAATTTATGTAAGAATGAGGACATTGTTCAAATTGACAACCTTAACATCCATATATGATATGGTATCTAATGCATGTAAATTCAGAACTAGCTTCATAAGATGTAATAACAGCTGTCCAACTGCAAACTTTTACAATTATCAGCATGTTTTGATTTTCAGATTGGGAGTTAGATTAGGTCTTTGCCAATATACCTGGTATTTGTAAGAAATTGAATGGCGAAGTAGAATTTTTTCAGTAAAATTTATTTGATGTGTCATGAAAACACAACACTACCATTAAACATATAAATATTTCTGAATTAAAGATGTAATAAAAGTTGGAAATCTCAAATGATTGTAAATTCATAAATATTTTGCTATAAAACTCTTCATCTGGAAGACAAATATGCTGTGCCAACACCAAAAACAATGAAATGTGTATCAGTTTATAAAAAATTTGAAATAATTCATTCAACAACTAAGAAATGACTTGACCAGGGATCAAGTTTTGGAGCTTATAAACAAATATTTCATGTTTGTCTGGCATGGAAACTGCCAGTAGTCCACTACGACTGTAGGCAAGCCCTGTAGGTCTTTCAATCCCATCATTCCTATCTGCCAGGACCATCAGGAAGAAACCTAACCTTGAGTAGATGACCACTCTGTCATTTCCAGCATCTGCTACAAATATGAGCCCGTTTTTATCCACAGCAATCCCTTTTGGATACCTCAACTGTCCCTCTTTGATCCCATCATCACCGAATTGGAAGAGAAATCTTCCATGTTTATCGTACACTTTGATTTTATGGTGACCAGAGTCAGCAATGAAGATGTTATCCTCGTAATCTGTTGCTAGGTAGGATGGGTTGTCATAGACATCACCATGGTCATCTGCTCCAAGTTGTGTTTCTTTCACACCAGCAGAGGATGTGATGCTGACTGTCTCATAAATCATATCAGAGATCACTAATCTCTTGTCTGAGAGAGTAGCAACTCCAAAAGGAAATGAAACTGTGCTCTCTGTGTACCTTGTTGTAATGGATGACACATATGAGGTTTCAAGTTCGACTTTCTTGAGACACTTTTCATTTTCATCAGTGAAAACAATGCTTTGGTCTGTTAGTGAACAGAGTGATCTTGGGCAGCAGTCTGGAAGAGGAATAACTTTCAGAAGTTTTCCATCTTTGGTAAAAATTTGAATTCTTTCATTGTTGTTTTCACCAACCACAAGTTTCTCATCTTCTGTGAATGTTATTCCATAAGGAAGACGAATCTGTGAGTATGTTGTCCCATTACCACCGATTTTGCACAGCAATGTTACATGTACAACTGGGAGATTTTTCAATGGATTTATTGTACTTTGTGGTGGACTAACCTTTCCATCGGCATCAACAATCAGTTTTTTTGTGCCAGTTTCTGTTTGTCTGTCATTGGTATTGTGGTCAGAGAGCTTAAGATGGCTGTATTTCTGATGAAGATCACTGCAGTTTTGCATGCAGGTATGTGTACCTCTTTCTCTAGGTATGATATGACCAATTTTTCCCACTGTGGTTGACACAAATTTTGCACATTCGGGGAGTTCCACTAACTCTTTGCTGTATTTCCCCACAATTTCAATACCTTTGATGTCTTTCACAATGGACATATACTTGTCTGATACAGTGTTAACATCCTGAATTCTGAGAACAGACTCCAGCCTACTCTGTAGATTTGTAAACTGGTGGATAAACATTTTGCATTTTTCTCTTCTTGTACTTAGATCTTCGTACTTTTGTTGATAGTTTAAATCTGTCTCATTCAACAGTCTGCTTTGTTCACGATAGATGTTATTTATCACCTTGTGCGAGTGCTTCCTAATTTGGAGTTTGGTTTGCTCATGTTCACTTTTGATCTGACCTTCAATGCTGGTTAAATTAAACATGGCTTCATTCAGGTGAGATAACTGATTCTTAAGTTTATACATGCAGTTTCTCAGTTCCACTCTTTTAATATTACAGCTGTAATAAGTATCCAAGATATTATGATCTTTGTGCTCTCCCATGATGCACTTGACACAGATTCCCATGTTACAAGTTTCACACTGGTATTTGATTGGTTCATTTGAATGAACAGAACATTTGGAATTTTCACTTTCTTCAGGTTCAGATGACACTGTTAGTATAACATGACTTGATAAAACTTGGGTGGTGGTATGTTCAGTATAACAAACAGTACACAGATATTTATGACAATCTGCACAATAATTTTCTATAGGGTTGTTAAAGTCCTTTTCACACATACCACAGATAAGACTGCTCCTGGTGCTCCCTGTACCCTTCCAATCTTCTAAAGCATCCCTCAATTTGACCACCCTGAAATCTCTAGGGAAGTCACAGATCCCAGCTACAGGGGAGTTAACCCACACTCGGCAGGTGGGGCAGGGGAATCTCTTTAGCCTCAAAGATTTAGAAACCTTCTTCTGAGATGTTGCAATGTGGTTTTGTAGACAGAGAGCACAAAAGGAGTGAAGACAGGGAAGTGCATGTGCATTCTCTAGATTCCCCAGACAGATGGCACATTGTAATAGTTCAGAGGTCAGCGATTCCATGGTAACCTTAAACTATAGTCCTTGAATGTATTATTGGAATTGTTTATCCCTGTTACACTTTTAAAGTTTTCTTCATCAGTATTACTGTTCAAGCAATAACAGTCAAATTAAGAAATGTTTGCCTTTTTTAAAATATGAGATGAGGAAAAAGTCCAGAAGGTAAGCTAGCTGAATCCAGAGGTCAAAGGTGAATTTGTTCCATAATGAAAAAAAAGTTGCTCATCCTTTCGCAGGTTTTGGCCTCCTCTCCCTTGGACATCACATGCTGTGTGTCAAGCATTTCCTGTTTTATACCTTTATCTCTACACACTGTAAAATGACATGATATTTAACAAGGTGCATCCTCCATGTTTGTCCTTATAAACAGAAACAGCCCTGAATCTCTTAAGGATGTGAACAGTTATAGCTGCTCATGACGATGTGGCAGTGAGGAAATATCCTGTATTGTGTTAGACACAGATGTTGTTTTAATGAAACTTCACAATCAGGCTGGATCAATGACAATGTATTATAGGATTTAGGGTGGGGAGGGCCATATTGATGATATTTTTGCATGGTCTGGGTTATATCTTTGTACTTTATTACATTAGTGTAATTAGAACTGATGTATTGGGAATTTAGTACCAAATTAAATTGAGTGGAGTTATTAGGGCCATTTGGAGTCAGTTCATTGTGTTTATTGTGTATATCAGTCATTTTGGACGAAGGACTGACTGGTTATTCATTTGATTAATGAAATTAACCAATGAAAAGTAACTTTTGTAGAGTACATAAACAACATACACAGAAATAATTTGCTTCTTACTTTTGTCACTCCATTCTTGGAACTTATCATTGTAAACAAAATCTGTGTTTTCACTGGAAGTACAAATGAACCCTAATATTTCCCTTCATCTAAAGGATGTTCAGAATTGAAATTAAATATATTTTATAGGAATTTAAAAAAAAATTCATACCTTTAAATTTGAAGAAGAAATGTATTAATTATTGTGAGATGATGATATACATTTTTACCATAGTGTACCCATATTGATTATTTGATAATCTGAGTTTCGAGTCACAGACAGAGCATCTGTTTTGTCAACATCTGTGTCTAACATTTATTGACAGTCCATCTAAATCAATATTACTTACAATTTCTCATGTGGAAAGAAGAAAAATCATGTACTTTTATCACTTTGGTCCTGTAATTTGCTCTTACTGCATGTAAGGTGTTAGAAAAGGTTGCAATGGTACAGTGATAGATTTGTATGTCAGATATTGAATATTGTGTAACTGTATTGATTTCCCAGGTCTTCTTATGACAGCTAGATTAGTACTGTCATCAGAAGTTGTATGGGTGGTGAGAGTGGAGTATTACACATTGTGCTGAAATTATTCATAAATATGTATTTCATTTTCTCTGTGATAACCCCTTGAAGCTCCATTGTGTTAATTTCCCATACAACTTACAACTGGATGTAAATTTCTCAGTTCATGCAAAATGAAAAGTCAGAGGGTGAGAACTGTGGAATTTAACATGGATTACTATGTGTATTTTTATTTTGATATGTTGATTTTATATATCAATTTTAATCTTACATATAAATATAATACATCACTATTTTGTTGGGTAGGTGAAGTGATTTCACCTCACAACCTCCTAAATCTAAGTTTTCCATCATTCACCTCATATCCTCACAAATCTAAGTTTTCCATCATTCACTTCGTAACCTCACAAATCATAGTCTTCCATCATTCACCTCATAACCTCACAAATCATAGTCTTCCATGCATATATGATTGATCTTTAGTTCTGAAGAATTGATCATTGCAGTACTGAGGTGCCAACAGTTGACAGAACTAGAGATTTTAAGTTATAAAATGTTTGACATATAGCAGGTTTCAGTTACATCTAGTACATTTCATTCTCATTAAAATTACAGAAAACTACTAGTGAATTTTTACCTTTCTTACAAAATGACAGGAAAAAGCAATGCAGGCAATCAAGTGTCCAGAAAAGAGTTGCAAAGAGGGCTATGTCACAGTCACAGAGGGTAAGTTATTTCCCCTAAAACAGGGCGAGGAGGGCAGTGTCAGTGACAAAGGGTAAAAACAGGGAAAGGAGGGCAATGTCAGTGACAAAGGGTAAAAACAGGGCAAGGAGGGCTACATCATAGCGTTAGAGGGTAAATTAATGTCTTTAATGTCTTAAATGCCCTGTTCACACGAATGCACATTAAATTTACTTCAGTAAACTTATGCACATTAAATTAATTCAAATTGAATAGTGTTGACATGGGGTAATGCGAAGTAAACTAATGCATTTTGAATTCTTTTGCATTTCCAAATTAACAGGAAATAAAAGAAAAAAAATAAGACTACATAAATAATTTTTTTTTTTTTTCAAATATGACCCGCGAGTCCTTTGATTTTCATTCAACATGACTTCCAAGATAGCCCAATATGAAATATGTTACATAAAACACTGAAAATAAATGTAAACACATACTATAGCAGTTATCAGAACCTGATATATATGTGTTTATTCTATAAATTCTCAAGAAATCACTTGCTGTTTTCTCTGACAACCAGCATTCAATCCTTACATTTGTTTCTTCAAGGGCCTAGTTAACATTATGTCTTCTAATGTTATGAAATGATTTTTACAGATTGTGTATTATGAGTCTACTATGACAGTCATGTGGAACAAAATTCATCCAATGAGTGGCATATTGTTAAAATTTTAATAATTCACACCGTCATGATTTTAAGTTAATATTTTTATCTTCTTTAAAAGCAGTTTCTTTTTCTTCCAGATGTATTCCTTAATATGCCTATATAGAGACAGGATACTTGTGTGGTTTTTTTTTAGTGATTAATATCATTTTAATTAATTTTTCACTCAAAAATAACATATTCATAGCTAACCCTGAATATGATGCATATGCCCACATTTAAATCTGCATTAGCTTGCTTTGTGGAGCTAGTGTGAAGTAAATTTGTTGTGCATTAATGATGAAATGTAAACTACAGTGATTAAAATGTCCATGTGAACATGGCTCAGATAATGCACATTAACTTACGTTTAATGTGAATTAAATTATTCGTATGAACAGGGCAAGGAGGGCCATGTCAAAGGTAGAGAGCAAGTTCACTTTCCCTAAAAGAGGGCAAGGAATGCTACATGGCTGTGTTAGAGATAAAGTTCACTGTCTCCAAAACAGGGCAAGAATGTCAGAGTTAACTGTCCCTAAACCAGTGTTAGTACTTAACTGTCCCCAAAACAGGGCAGGCAGGGCTTTATTAAAGTGTTAAAGGGAAAGCCAGCAGTTTCTTAAACATGGCAAGAAGTCTACATTATGATGTAATTTAACTATCCCCAAAACAATGTTAGTTATCTGTCCCCAAAACAGGGCAAGAAGGGTTAAATCATGGTGTTAGAGGGCAAGGTGACTGTCTCTAAAACAGGAAGAATATGTCATGTAATTTCAGTTCATAGTTCTGAAAACATGACAAGGAGGACTATGTCGCGATGTTTTAGGGCAAGTTTGTTTTCTCTAATTTGAACTCAGAATAGTCACACACACACAAACACACAGACAGACACAGATATATATCTATATATATATTATATATAATTACTGGAGGGATTTTAATTGATTTAATTGTTCTAAACAAAATGATTTTTGATATTCAGTTTGATAAGTAGTAAAAAACCAACTAACATTCTATCACTATACAAGCTGTACTTTATTTCTGGTTTAGAAGATTGAGCTATTTATAATGTAATAATTATTATAGATGATGCTACAGTTATTTACTGTTCAGCATGTGGTTTGCCTGTCAGTGATGAAGACTTCATTCAGAAGGCCTTGGGTCTGGAGGAAGACTGCAAAAGATGTCTGGAGAGAGCCAAAGCAAGCAAACAGTCCAGTGGTCAGTACATGGGGTTTGTCTGATAGTGGCTTCAGCATAATTACATGTATATACTTGCGAAGATAAATATTTCACAATACCCTCTCCCATACAACCACTGTCGATCCTGAGGATTGAACTCGGGTCGCAGCGGGTAGAAGTGAGTGTTAACCACTATGCTACCTGGACACCTTCTATAAATTATATCATACAGTGTTATTATGAAACTCCGATTTTTTTTTTTCCAGATCCAGAACAAGTTTTGAATGTTTGTGAAGAATGTTTGAAATGCTATGTGGAATTTTATCATCCGCTGAATTTAAGTTTTGTGAAGATTCTGGACTATGCATTCGATGCCACTGTTGATCTTCAGTTGTGGGAGAAGGCTGTTGAGTATGGGAGTAAAACTCTGCCAGCCTACAGGTGAGTTCACAAATTCCATTGTATACACAAGAGTACTATAATATACTGCTAATTTATTGACTGTTACTAGTCTTTGAATATGAGTTATTATCAGAGATTTATTTTTGAGAAGTAATACTGGTCATAAGTAAAATGAATATATACTTTGAAGAACAACTGCAGCCATTTGGTAAAATTTTTATTAAACATTTCTCTTGCTCTGCTTTCATTTAGTAGGAGTACATCTTAAAAATGCATATGGAGTGAATGCTCTTTGCACTCACAAGGACAGGAGACTTTAGATTGAATCTATTGTATAATTGGAATATTGAATTGTTTCAGGAGTAAAAGATAGGAGCAGAATAAAAAAGTATTCCATTAGTGTTATAATGAAAATTACCATGAAAAAGAAACCCTGAAATGTTTCGATATTGTCAGTGGGAAATATCGACACTTTTAATGTGAAATCATGGTAGAAATTTTGACCATGGAGAAATTTGACCCTGGATTGATACATGCAGGACTGCGTAACTGTCTGGATGGACAATGAAATTTAAAGGGAGAAAAAAAAACAAAAAACAAAGATGACAGGAATGTCTGTCTGTGTTTTATACTTCCTGTTATGACCATATGTAATAATTTTACCCAACTTGAATTACTGCAGTCATGCACAAGATGAATATTATGTGTTATCTTCTCATTTGCAGGAAATACTATCCACCTTACAGTCCAAATGTTGGAATTCAGCTACTGAAGCTTGGAAAAATTCAGCTTTATCTGCAAAATCTGAAAGAGGCACTCCGATTCTTACAACAGGTTGTTACATTCCTTTGTTACACTCTTTTTATACATGAAGTGGATACAGAGTGAAAATGATGGAAGGGGGGGGGGGGGAGGGAATTGCATGAAATAATGTACTTAATTGTCCTGAAATATTGTCTGGATTGTAACTTTGCAGTACAGAGGTATTTGAAATTTAGCACAATCTTGGCTGATACACTGTTTTGTATCATAATGAATTGGTGTGACCAGTCCTACAATAATGGAAAAATAGGGCATTTCACATTTTAGTACGACCAATGAATTAGTACTTTTGCTTCAGTGTCGCAAGTGCTGAAATTTATTATTAATTAAGTACACATTCCGTATTCTATTACTTTATGAAATTAGTTATAGACTGTGCATTGCTCTGTTATATGATATGCAGTGTTATTGAATCTCTGAATAATTTTAGGCCAATGATATTCTCTCTGTCACCCACGGAGAAGATCACATGCTCCATAAACAGCTGAAAGAGCTGCTGGATCAGACACAGGAAGAGATGAGATCGAGGCTGGAAAATGGCAGCTAGTGTACATTGACCTTGTGATAAAGGATAGCAGGTCGCGAAATGCGAGAGACTTCTTATGGGAGAATCTTTTCAGACAAACATTGTTTCAATGGTGTTTCTGAAACCAGCTAGAAATCTTCAGAACTGTACTTACATTGATAAGAACTATGGATGTCTAGATAATTTGTGGAATGGGATGCTTATTGAAATATATGATGAAATGACTATGAAAGAGCAGGGGAGATAAGTTTTTATTTTGGAGAAACTGGTAATTGCTGATTTATTGTTGTAAAGTTGCAACATGCAATTCATAGTATAGATACCTTATATCATTTCAGTTTGTAAAATCATTCAAAATGCCAAACAATGATTATAATTGGGTACTAATTTGGTTGAATGAGTCAAAGTAGGTCACAGGGATATTCATTGGTAAATACACTGAAAGTAATTGGAAATAACGGCAGAATCAGAATGTTTTAGAACACCATAATAACAAGAATTTATGGAATCGCTACACCAATCGGAATTGTTTCATTTGTGTGTGATGTTTTCGACATTCCATTAGCAGGTTTAAGCTGCAGAGATCCATGGATAAACAACATCTACCCGTTAGCTTTGTGATATAAAGCATAAAACTAAAATCTGCAATGAAAATTTATTTAATACTGGATCACTGATTCTTAAAATACAACATAAAGCATTTCATATTGAAACAAAAATATAACATTAGATTTCCAAGACAAATGAGAAAAAGAAGTGTTTATAATTCGAAACTAAAACCTGTCATTCATTGTTCACAAGTAGTTTTGATAATTATTTAACATGATATGTGCTATAAAAGAGTTGTAGATGTATTTGTATATTTCTTACCTGTAAACTGTCACTGCAGCACATGCAGTGAGGCTGATAAAAACTGACAAGAGTAGCATTATTGTCTAAAAATATATTGGCAAGATTCCTCAAAGGCAAGATCAACATTAACAAATCTAAGATAGTGCACAGTGAAGATTTTCTACTTAAATCTAGTTATCTCTGTAGAAATTCCCATAATTTCAGGATGAAAGCAAATCATGAATGTAATTAATTTAATTATTATAAGGATATTTTGGCATTCCTTTGCTATTGTGAGCTATTTTAAGTTTATGCAAATTAAATTGCATGATTTATGAATCAAAAGGTACAAAAATGTATTAAAAATATTTGTGGATTTCATCTATAACTCTGTGAAAGACTTACAAAACATATATTACTTACTGATGTTTTTGTAACATTAACATTAATTATAGTAATTGAAATATAAATTTAATCTATGGAATCAAAAAAAAAAAAATCAAAAAAAAAATCCAAATAATTATAATGTATACATGAGACAAACAGCCAAATATGCTTGCTTGTAACAGCACAGAAATTCAACAATTAACAGTAACAAACTATGGGGTAAATATATATTTGTTTTATGGTCACAAAATAAAAACTGCCTGGATTTCTTGATCATCTTATGAAGAGTCGTGTCATAAATATCACAGACATTAAAATTCCTTCTTTTCACTAGGTGCGATCACGTTCTTCTTTCCTAATATTTTGCGTAGGTCTTTGCTCATGTAGTAAGGTTTATCTGCAGAACCATCATTTCTTTCCAAATCTTCCACTGATAAATAAAATTTTAGGAATGATTTAATTATCAGTCAGTTTTATTACACCCCAAATACAAAAGACTTGTCAAAGAGTCTCGCCCATTAAAAAAAAAAAACAACACCCAAAATAAATCTTTTCAAAACAATATGACTTTGCTTTGATCAATGTTTAGTAAAACAAGGGCCAAAAGTAAATTATATATCCTGTTGTATTAGAAAAACAGGCAAAAACATAAAATGGTTATTTTAGTGGGGGAATTTACAAAAAGCAGAAATACTAACTTTAATGAAAGTTCACTTACAGAAGCAGAGAAATAGTGTGTCAACAGCCATCTCATACACACTGAAGAAACAGCTCGCTATGACATAGGAACCCAGTGTGACCAGCTGGAAGAAAACATTTGCCCAATACATGTATTGTAATCAAATATTTTATCAGACTTCATTTCTGCATTATTGCCTGTTGGATTTATCAGTGAGAAATATGTGATTGCATATGCTTAATTTATTCATTACTTGAGTATGTATATCATCTTCACCAGTCTAATGTTCCATGAGAGTATGCAAACTGGACACTTACAAAAATGTATATACAAATACAGAACCTTATTTTTTCATCAAGAAAACCTCATCTTAAGCAAAATTAAAGTTTTCACAAATAAGTGTTTTACAGTATTTGTCACTTTGTCAACCATGTTGGAGCTTATTACATGGTTATTACAGAATTTCTTGTAGCTCTATAATCAGATAGATATAAAAATGATGATATTCTGAAATACCTACCACAATAGGCACTACATAGAAATTGAGGGACGGAGTGAAAGAGGCAAGGAACTCAATACGGCCATCAAAGAAAAAGTAGGATGTTGCCGCTGAAACAGGATAAAAATGGTAGGCATTCATGTAATCATGACAATCGCATTTGACAGCATTGAATTCTCAACTTTTTTACATGGATGGATCAGAACATCAACTATGAGGGTGAGTCAATAAGTAACCTGCCTAACTTATATCCAGTTGAGATCCACCTCATTTATTTCAATGTAATTTCCCTCTAGTGCGATGCACTTAGACCAAGTGTTCAAGTGGCATAAGTCCAGAACTGAAAAAGTCAGGGTCCTTTCCATTGACCCACTCTTCAACTGCCGTCACAACTTCTTTGTCAGTCCAGAAATGACATCCATGGATATCCTCTTTCTAGGAAGAAGTCGCTAGGATCTAGGGCAGGTGAATAGACAGGATCTAGTATTAATTCATACCCTTTTTGTTCTACAGCATGCACTGAAACTGTGCAAGTATGGACTCTTGCATGGTCCTGTTGCAACAAAACACCTTTAGAGAGTTTACCTTGGCGTTTTTCATGGATGATGGTTCTCAGCTGGTCTAGCAAGTTTGCATAGTACACTCCAGTTTTTGTATCTCTTTTGGGTAAAAAGTCCAACATAATAGTGCCAAAATTCTGTGCCATCACCTTGCCAGCAGATGGTTGCGTCTGAACGTCTTTGGCCTTGAGATCCCGGCCCTAGCACTGACAACTCTAAGCTTTATTCTAAGACTCATAATAATGAACCCAAGTCTCACCTACAGTCACCAGACACAAAAGAAAATCATCTTTTGACCTTGTATGCTTCAACAAAGTGCTGCATACTGATTCTCTGGTTGCCATTTGCTCATTGCTAAGGGATTTGGGGACCCAACGAACTATTAGCTTCCGCATACCTAAATGATCATGTAAGATTGTTGAAATGCTTCCATGTGAAATGCCTTATGCCTGCACTATTTCTTCAACCTGAATTTGTTATCAGAGTATACCAGATTCTGAACTGTTACACGTTTCTTCGTCGGTGGTATCCAAACCTGGCTTCATCTTCTGAAGACGTTCTACTGTGTTTGCATTTCCCTACCAAGAATTTAAGCTGAAAAGATGTTGCTGAAAACCCATAAATACTGGCTAACTTGTCATGTATTTCCTTACCTGTTTTACCTTTGCAATACAAGTACCAAATTACAACATGGTACTCAACTTAGATGAAAAGCATGCCTTTGCATCACTATCCATGTTTGACATTCAATATCTTATTAAAGAATGAGTTGATATGTGTGCAATTTTGTACCCAGGGTATAAAACACATATTAAAACAAGGCATGAAAATCGTGACTGTCTCAGTCAGCCGGAAATAAGTTAGGCTGGTTACTTATTAACTTTCCCTCTTATTGAATAGGAGAAGACTCAATGATTTTCACTACACATGTATCTAAACCTATTTGAATCATACCTGCAAAGGCTACCACCACTAGTTTACTGATGAATAACAGGAAATCTGTTACTTTGTCTATTACCACCACCCTGTACATCACAAGGAAAACAGTCATTTAAATAGTTTAGATGTAAGGCAGATTGCAAATGAACAAGAATGAAATGCAATATACTCTGCTGAAAGAGAGACAATTTACCTGACAATATTTCTCATGATCAACATGAATGCATTCTTTGCTGATGTACAGAAATTTTTCCCATGAGCAGCAATCTGTAAGAGACCATGAAGGAGTGAAGGCATATTTTCTAACTTGATCAAAATTTGATTTGGTTTTAAGCTTTCAATAAAGTTTTGTCAGTGAGTGCTAAAGTGAAGAATTGTTGATGAATTCTGAAGGAATTAGTCAGTCATGCTTTAACAAAACATTACTACATGTTTATAAATTTTGTGTATTGGGTGTGCTGATATTCTTAATTAATGTGGCTTGGCCACAAACGGTGAAGTTTTACAGCATACAGTTATTGACTGGGTCAGTATACAGTTATTGACTGGGTAAGAGGACAACAGTTGTTTTGTTTCACCTGAGAATGAACCTGTTGCCAGAAACAGTGGGCAATAGATCTGTTTGAGGATCAACAAACAGCTGTTGTCTGAGGACACATTCTATCACTTTTCAAACCTGCAGTCTTTATTCATTGCTCTCAAAAGGCAAAAATACACATCCCCAGCTGAATATTTGCATGTCCCTTTGCAAAGCAATTATTTTGTGCCCAGAAATGCATTTCTTATAAAATGTGTAATCTTCTTGATGAAATATACTTATTTGTATTTTTCCATGATGAAAACTAACATTCCGAAACATTAGTTAATAATACAGTTATGAAATGTCTGATCAGTCAATGGATCAAAACATTTTTTCACTGCTGGGAAGAGCTCAATGTGTCCACAGTCACTAGCTATGGGCAATAGAGTAAATTTAGATTTAAATTTCAGGGGTAGATACTCTGGTCTTTTGATTGATCAGACATACATAAGTGTATAATATAACTCACAAAACTAAAATAAATGATATGCGACTCACAAGAATGTAAGCATTTTTGTTCAGGAATTTCAAGAAC
The DNA here is from genome assembly GCA_024699665.1 of Ostrea denselamellosa. Lineage (NCBI taxonomy): Eukaryota > Metazoa > Mollusca > Bivalvia > Ostreida > Ostreidae > Ostrea > Ostrea denselamellosa. The sequence goes on from JAMZEH010000042.1 coordinate 10,275,776, forward strand.
TTTTCAAGGCACCAAAAACAGCATTTGAGGCATCTGAAATGCAAAATTGATAAAAATACCCATATTATTTTTGGATTAGTATGGAAAATGGACTATGCTAAATTTCATAGAGAAAAAAAAAACTAATAAAGTTGCTTTATTCATATAAATAACATTGCTGCAAACTTTAAATATACCAAGTTACTCACTTCACAAAGAATTTAGCTACAGGGTTCTCCTTTCCCTTTAGTTTGGCATCCACGTACTCTAACAAGACCCGGATCATTTGTACTATAGCTATAATCAGGGATCCAAAAGCAAGAGATCCTAAGTGATACCTGTCAAAGGGAAGACATCCAGGAATTAAACAGCTTGGAAGCATTGGGAATATTCCTCAAACCACTCTATCTGTCTAGCAAAGATGTATAATAAAACTTTCCTCCAAACAATCACATAGAGATTTGATTACAATGGAGAAGGGCATATTGCTTTGAACCTGTTAAATAGTTGGTAGATCAGTGGATAATAATTATACAACCCTTTATGTTATAGCTGTCAAACTTCAAAGGCATTTGGTCATGTCTTGTAGAATACACATATTAATTTAATTAAGGTCAAAGGTCATGTGGCTTTGTACACTTACTATGCACACACCAGATGTTGTCGAACTGATAACTTTAAAGGCTGAAATTTTAAGCCCCATCCTAAACTTTACTTTTGTCAAAGTTCAAAGAATTGCCACTTGTCAGAAAAACATCACAATTACTTGGGTTATGAATTTTTTCTGCAATGCTAGCTGCCTTTAACACTCAATAAAACAACAAAGAGAGCATTGTATTGTTTAAGTAACTGACATTATAAGAAAGTACACCTTCCTTTTAGAGTCGTGACTAGATGTTGATATATTTTTTCTTTCGTTGGATTTTTTTTCTTATGCATACCTGAAGCACCTCCAAAGTGAAGCAAGAAGAGGGAATGCAGGAATGTCATTTGGTTTCTGAAATGCCCAGTAGTAAGAGGCAAAGGCGCCTGCCAAGGTCATTTGACCAAGTGCAACAACAAAATTCACCAGCCAAAACATCATAAAGAGGTTGAAGATTTGCGAGTAGAAGGCAAAACTAAAATGGACAAATAACTCATAGAATTAATATATCAGTAATACTAAATTATTAGAAATTGATATTGATCATGTTGAAGAACGATCTAATATATATTCCAGATAACATACTTCAGATCATTGGTTTTCTTAAATCTATCTGTAGTCCGTAATAATTGATATCAAAGACTGACTTACTTCTCCTCTTGATTCTTTAAAAAGGTGCAAAATTCACTGCTTGATAAAGTGTCCTGAAATGTAATGACCAATCTGTAAAGATCTTTAAAAGAAGTTAAACAGAATGGTATGAAGTACAAAAATCTGAACATAAATTAAAAATATATAAACACGTATATCTTTATTTAGATTAGATGGTAAATTACACGATAATCCACGAATGCTTGAGAATTTAGTTTCAATGAAGTCCTTATAATCTGACTCTGCTGAATTGATGGTGGTGAGAGCAGGTCACTGTTGGTGGTAATCAGAGCAAGTACTTGTAGAAAAATGAGCAACCACCACGTGATAATGTTCAAATCCATGTCACACCAGTGAGAAAAAAATGCACTACCATGATGCTCTTAATTCTAATCATATCTAATTCATGTGGCTCTATACTTACATTGTTGTCACATGCTTCTCCAAAAAACTGTGATGAGGCTGACTTTATTTTGTCATAATCGTAGGATCCGTTCACTTTGTATTCTGAGCTGTTGTTAAATTCAAAAGATTGGTTCCTCCCAGTGGATGCTAAAAATCTAGGCAAGTTAAGTCAAACTAGTAGAGCAGTAAAGCATCTTGTATTTTGAAGTGCAAACATGTTTCTTTCAGTTACAGCACATTTCTGTGGATCAAGTGTGCATTATCTGTTGGTTTAAGGTAAGCTTTATTCTTCTGTCATTCCTTACAATGGGAAATTTAAACTTGACTTCATTCACTGTTTCAAATTTTTATCAATGTCAAAAGGCAACAAGAAACTATTGATATAAGTGTCAAATAATGGCCACAAATAATTTGTTTCATTTCACTGACCATATGAAATTCTAATGTAAAGTGGATCAACAATGCAGATTAATTTCTTTATATATTGCGGTGTATAAATTGGATCTTCATATTATGGCTTCACCTTACCCTCCAGGGTTATAAATAGAATGAATTGGAATCTACATTACCTGATGGTGCTTCCAAATTAATATGACTAATCATAGCACTGTTGCTCTTCAAAGAAAAAGATTTTTTCCTAATGTACATTCTAATATAAAAATTTCTTCCCCAATTGTAAACCAACCTACCTCTACAGCCATTATTTTAAAACTTGAATCTACACGACGTGAGGATGCTTGCAAATCAATATGACCCTTTTGTCCTTGTAATAATTTTTAAGGATATTTCTAATATATCTCTTGACATAATGTAAAACATGACTTCTGCATGTTTTCTGAAAGTTTTATCTCATAATATTTTGTGTTTCAAGTAAATAGAATTAAACACATTTTTTTTTTTTATAAAGAGTTTACCTAAGAAATGGTAAACATACACAGTTTCATGAGAATTTAAAATAAATGTTTATGAAAATAAAGATTTATTTGAACCTGCCCTTGTTTTAGATGAACACATTTGGTACAATGCAACATCCTGGACAAAAAAACCCAAAATACTCTATTTGATTAGGATGGGATGAAACAATGCTTTAAAATTTGTTTTCATTGGAAATAATAAATAAACAAAATACATTTTTGTTAAGAATCATTAATACTATACTATTAAAATACTTTTAAAAGAAATGTTTCTGCTATTTTTTAATATAGATGTAATAACATTAATCCTACTCAACCTCATAGCCTGTTCAAACTTTCATGCCATATGACTGACCATCTCCTGGCAGCTGGTAAAAAGTAATAGTAGTGATAAGACTTTTTGACTGACAGATTTATCGGTGCATATTTACCAAACTATTTTGGTTAATCATAAGGATACACTGCCACTGTGAGCCAGAAGCCTATGACCGCAATCTGTAGGAAAAACGGAAATATGGGACACAGGAGGGTAAACATCATGGAGCCAACAGCTCTGAAAGACAAAACCAAACAATATAAAAAAAATGTTCTTGTTTGAAATCATGAATTCCTGTACATTTGTTATATACACTGCAGGTAAATCTTACTTGCTGCCCTCTTTGATGAGTGAAATAGCAATTCTGATTCTTGAGCACAAAAACAGCAGAATTAGAAGAGAAATGAGCAGGATAACTCCAGATATGATACCTACAAACAGAGTTAAAGTTGAACTACTTCAATCAAATGCTTTTGTCATAAAAAAATAAACTGATACAAAGGTACAGCATTATGTGAAAGACTATGCTGGAATGTGGGAGACAATATCCGAACATTTTGGGTATGCCAAGATCAAAATTTTAACTTCAGCCCTGCTGATAGGAACTTCATAGTCATTCAAGAGAATAGGCAAGGTCAAAATTTTTTTATACCCAGACAGGCAAGTTTGTGGGGGTAAATTTGTTTCACTGTCAAACTGTCCATCCATCCATACAGACACATTTTATCTGGAGATTTTCTTGAAGGTTCTTCATTTACTTTTAATCAAAATATGTGGAAATTTCGTATACTTTGTAAACCTGTGCATTTGGTATTTTCAGATTGATTTGTTTATTTTTGAAAAAGTTATGGCCATTTGTTGTTATTTTTCAAACTATTTTGTACATCCTGCCAGTATACCCCACCACAATCAACCTTTGGGGGTTTACTGGTTTCACTATGCTTTTCATCTAACATACTGTGTGACAGTTAATTGATTTCACCTTGTTGATTAAGTGTAGATTTGAGTTGGTGACCAAAGAACTATACTGTTTTACTCATATTCGTATTTCCTCCTTTGTACACCATGAATATTCATAAAAATGAAGGTTAAAGGAATTTCTTAAAGCTTGCAATTTGTATTCAGGTAAAGCATGAATGTTGAAACCAATGGTTTTCTAGTCTTTACATAAAAAATACAATTGATCTTTGGTATCTCGAATACCATAAATATGTCGAAGTGATTCGGAGGTCCCAACAACTTATTCTTTAAGTATTTTACCCTCGGATATGTCAAAGTTTTTTCTGGGTCCCATTGAGTTTAAGATAATGAGGCTTGACTGTATTGTCACATACCCCAATATGGATGAGCCTCACAGGGGTATTAGTTCTATTATAACAGGTCTGCTCAATGCAGTTTGACTTATCTGTTCTTTATGAAAACATACCAAATGCCAAGAACAGCTTAGGTTTGGACATGTCCATCTGAATAACAGAGAACTGTATGTGAAAGCTTTGATTTGAATCCTTCAGTTGATAGTACTGATACAGTGTCCAGGCAGTGGCTGAAATAAATAGATGACACTTTTCAGAGTTTTCCCCAGAAGTGAAATATTCTGAAGGTAAAATATTGGTGTTTTCAAATGTTTCAAATGAATTCATTTTAGAAGTGCAAAAATTTATATTTACAAAATCCAAACAGTCCAATGAAGACCAATATTGTGGTCCAGACCATGAATCCAGCTATCCATCTCATGATGATGATCCAGATAAGGGCAAAGATCATGGATAGTAGCAGGCCTCTGAAATACAATTTGTAAGGAATGAGTCACTGGAATTATCGGTAAGATAAATGTCTAGGTTGTTTGTCTTAATGAAATATACAAACAACGGAAGCATCACTTGTTTAATCATGGTAGTAAAATCCCACATAACAAACTAGACATTAATTTACATTTGTAGTGAAACAAGAAGGGTTTATTACAGGCAAACCATTGGTGAATGTAAATATATATACATACAGTACAGAGGGGTAGGCAATCCATGATGTAAAATACTTTTCTTGATAAGTAAATCATTGTTAATTCTGTCAAGGCTGTCTTGTTTTCAAGTTCTCTTTTATGTATGTTTCTTTGTTTGATGGTAGGTTTATGCAAAAGTATTCATTGGATTTTCATGAAATTTTTACTATATATAGGTCAAACGACTGACAATAAGTTTGACATTTCAGGATAGGATCTAACAATGGATTCAGGATTGGATTCAGAAGGGGAGGATTCAGGATTTGTAGTGGTGGATTCAGAATTTGTATGGGTGAAATGGATTTTGTCTCTGTGTGCTCTCTTTTGTAAGTGAAACTAGTACTTGCTATAATACTACTAAATGTGTGAAAGAGGAATTGATAATTTTACATGTCTTACATGAGAATCATCCACCAGGCTGTGACAACATCTTCTATAATCTTCTCTCCATATTCTTTGGCTTTTAGAAATACTCCATACACCCTATGAAATTTTGAGTAACATAAAATTACTGAATTTGAAAGGAGATACAGTAAAACATGCTTAAAATGAAGTCATGCTCATTATGAGGGGAAAATAACAAAATTTTATTAGATATAGCAAAGTTTGCTAATGATTAACTGTTTTTCAAAAGCCCTGGAGGTTCATTATTACAATGTTTTACTGTACTGTAAATCAGATATATTTCTTGAGACTTTATTTCCATGATCTTGCCTTGTCAGACTTAGCATCAATATATGTACTGTAATTTTTGGGAACATAAACTGTCTTATCAGTATTAATTTATATATCTACAAATCTGTTCCAAGAACCTAATCATTTTCATGTCTGTTAAAGCAACCACAGAAATTTATGCAAAATAATCAGTAATTTCTCAAATAAAAACTGAATAAATTTTTTTTAAAAAATTGAATTTTTGTTTTATTCATTGGTTTGCTGTTTTTGCTTTGCCAGCTTTCAAAAAAACTAAATGATCACTTGTTGTAAAACATGATTCCTAATGATAAAGAAAGGAAAGACAAATTACTCAAGCCCTGCATTCATAGCTGTGCTGTCATATGAATTTCCACCAGCATCCGAGGCACTTGCATTTGAACTGGAAATTTCATCAGCTAAATTGGCACCATTCTCAAGAACTTCGATCAGAAATGAAGGCACACATCTGTTTATTACTGAAAATAGAAACATTGCATTAGTTTTTGTTTGCAGTATTTAGCATGAACATGATTTGAGATTACATGTATGTGCATTTAATATAATGATGTGATTCAATATGAAAGAGTATAACCTTTGGGCACTTTACAAATTGAAAGTAACTCCACCTTCATGTAACTTTGCATTATTATGGGTTCAAAATAGAAAAACTGAATCAATTTCCATATAATATAGTTTAATTTAATCAATAACCAAAGCAAATGTATATGTTAGTTACCATGTTTTAGAGATGTCAGACAAGCATAAACAGAACTATATATCATCAGAAAAGTGCACATTTTTGTAAAATAGCATAATAAATCATATATGAAAAAATGACAAACAGTTTTAAAAAAAATGCTGCTTTATAATACATAAATTAAATCATGGATATCAGGGAAATCATTGTATAACAGACAAACAGTAGAAAAAAGACCAGAATAGGAATTTTTTACCTTGACAATATTTATTAAAATAAACAGAATTGATTAGTCATTGAAAGTATAATCTTTCACAATTTCAAATAATGTACCAAATTTTTTGTTGTACAGAGTGAATTCAACTCCTACAAAAGATATATTTTATCATGCACAGAGTTTAATTGATTAAAGATTTTACAAAAACCTGGGATCACATAAGGATAATGCTACCCTAAGCATTCACATTAAACCTATCACAACACATTGTTTTTAAGTCTTACAAGTTAGAAATAATTAAGTTAGAACTTGTTGTTCTGTATGACAGCTATACAGGTTCTGTTTCATAGTAATCTAATAATATGAATCAGGTGTAAGATGACCTACATGGTTTGCTCCTGAACCAGTATCTGGCACAGTCTTCATCAGTCAACAACTCCTGTACTGACTGCAAACAGAAGAAAATATATTATGTTAATTATAAATTAACTAACAACAAACATTCAGAGTATCAATACCAGACACCCTTTTGAAAATCTTTATTGCAAGTAATTGATAAAACAAAATGAGATATTTCATTTACTTGTACAAATTACTGTACCTTGCATCTCTGTATTTTAAATTTCTAATTAAGCAGAGTAATGAATAATCATGTTAATAAATCTGTTTATCACCTTAACTTATATGAATTACAGTCCTTTGGAGTATAGAATTAAGTCTACATTCTTGTGAATTTCTGATGAATGGTAATTTCACCAAATTATAAGTACTAATATAAAGTAAGGCATCTACAATAATTACCTTTGAAGATGTTGTAACATCAACTCCATCTTTGCAGTACACCAGATCTGTCTTTGAACTTGTTGGTAACAAAAGGTTATTTTCTGTTGGACATGACGATACACAAATCTGTAAGAAGCAATATTGATAAAACTCAATGTTTCTCATAATTCAGAAAGCTTATAAAGGAGAAAATATGGAGAAGCAGTTCTGATATTCTGATCAACTGAACAATTGGATGGAAAACATGTACACGGACACACTACTTGCATTGATAGAGTTTATTTTCCTTCAACATTTTCAGTTGATCATCTGAAAAATTATTTGAGTCATTTCTTATACTTAATATCACCAATGAACAACATGGGACAATGTAGAAAACATCCATGAAATTTAATCCCCACAAAATCATTTAGGAGTAAAAAAAATCCAAGAAATTTTACCCACAAAAATTTCTGCTTCTACAAAATATGCCCTGGATCAAAATATACCCATGAATCACATAAAAAATCAGGACTGTGATTTCACTTTAAGAGATCATGAACTTTGAAAGATTGAAGTTCGAGCCATCAAGAATCACCTGCATCACTTTACAATAACCATTAATTCATTATATGCATGTTCATTATAAGCGTGTTTTACTTAAACAATAAAATGTTTTCTTTTTTGTTTCATCAGGTGATGAAGGTTAGTATTGCAGAAAAGTTTCAGAACTGCGTAAAAGTTTTTCTGCAATAATTGCTACCTTCATCACTCATCACAAAAAAGGACATCTTTGTATTTTGTGAAAGTGCAAACTAGATTTAAACAGGTTCACACCTGAGTTTTGTAGTATTGTTTTTGGGAAGCGTGTTTTTGATTTCTACTTTGAAGGGGAAGTAGGAAATTAAAAAGAAAATCTGGGATCATTGTTGTTATTGATCTACAGTGTTTTAAACTTTGCCTTTTTGCATTTAAATTTATTCAAGATTTATTCATTTAAACTTGATTAGTCTGTTGGTGTTAACAGAACATAAGCAACACAAATCAATCATTACATAAAGTAGATATATAAACAGCTTCCTAACAATACAGTTAATACTAGTAGATTGAAAATAAATAATGGCCTTTTTGCACTCAATGTACAGAAAAAATTCATGATGTAGAATTTGAGAGTTTAAAAGAACATACTAGGAGTAATGTTAATTTCTAAATTGTACCTAAATTACAGACTATTGTCTTAGAATTTAGAATGGAACTTTTGTGATGTATTATTTTAGAGTGGTTTTAAACTTAAAATAATCTAAAATAAAGTTTTAATATACCAATTAGATACTTGTAAATAATTCAAGCAAATTAAATACTTAAATAAAATAAAATACATATTACTAACCAGAACTGCATGTTTCTGCTACTGACATATAACAAGAGTTATCTTTCTTTAGAATAAGAGTTGTCCTTATTGTTTTATTCATTAAGACCATTATAGTCAGTGGACTAGTTTAGAGGTCAGTGGTATTTGATTGGTCACTGTAAGTATCCCGGTAATTTAATAGGAATGTCTTTGGGGTCAAAGTTTTGAAGAGTTTTATTTTGAAAACTTACAAATCACTCTGAAGTCAGCAATCATAGAGATTGCCAGTGCAACATAGTTCATTACTTTAATATTGACTACAGTTGAACAGTTTTGAAGACCTTGGAAGTAAGTTCCTTCTTTAATAATTTCCATTAACAAAATCTTGAGTATGAATAGAGGTATGAGAATGAATGAGTTTTACTTATATATGTTTGTAAGAGAAAATTTAAGAGAGAGTGAGCAGTAATCAAATAAATGTATCAATAGTTTTAAGTCAATTAACTGAATGATATAGAATGAATGCTGTATTTCTGTAGATATGATAATATCAGCCTTGGTTTAAAGACTGAATTATACACACACACACACACACACACACACACAGTGTGAATGTGTGTATTACTATATACTGGTCTGATGTGCTGTAAATGCACCATAAACTTAGTCCTGTTGCTTAATCCACAATTCGGTAACTATTAAAACTGTTGTAAATATTCTACATTAGTATTGTATACGAATATGATCGAGATTTATTATATTCAATCTATTCTTATCTATTTTACTTGAGTAAAATGAGCTATTTCTATTACATCAGTACATAGTAAAGATTCAGTGTAATGTAGTACATTTTATTCTCTAGCAATGATAAATGTTCATAAGAAATTTAGATTTTATCATAGTAATGTGATAATTAATCAATGTTAATATTGTATATTGATTTGTTGTTGTACATTTTGTAAAAAAAAAAAAATAAAAAAAAAAAAAAATTAATTAATATTATATATATTCATCTTTGGGATATTACAAAATAATAGAACCCAACAGAAACTTATCAACCTTGTTTGTATTACTTTGACAATCACAGTTACACTTTAAAAAAAAAAAAAAAAAACCTAAAAAAAACTAGATTGAACTAGTTTGTAAAAACATGTATTCATTGTCTTTGATTAAAGTAATATCAATTTTAAATTCTTGGCACGGATCCAACATTTTTCATCAGGGGGGTCCAAAAGGCTGGGGATCAATTGAGAAGGTTAATGGAACAATATTAAATGTGATGCTAGTGTGAAAGATTACTATATTTTCCTTCAGTTGGAAATTCCAGAGGGAGGTCCAGACCCCCCCCCCCCCCCCCCCCCCCCCCAGATCTGCACTTGAATTCAATGAAATGTAATTATTGTAATTTAAAAGTTACAATCAAACTAGATTAAAGACTTGTTGATAGACAAATCATTGAAATACGATATGGTCCAAGATGAAAGATAAAATCCAAGATCTGTTTATGAAACAATAACATGGTCACATTCAAATTTGCCAATTTTCACCTTCATGAAGACTTATCTTACAAAGCTTTGATTTTGACCCCTAAGTTCACTGAGGATGAAGTCTCTGTCTTGCAGACTGACAAATAGACAATTGGAAAAACAGATAAACAATCTGGTTGTAATACTGATAAAATTTCCAACACTTACTTGTGGGGTTGGGCACCCCGACACAAACACCCCAACACCCATCCGACCACAGGCCACCAAGTCAAAGAAGAGAAGGTTTGGCTTACCCCTGTCAGAAAAGAATTCATACAGATAATGTAATGCAAGATGTATGCACTGCTTTACCAACTGAAAACAAATACAACTAGTTGATGGTTCAAAACCTGTAAAATTTTAGTCTAGATTAATCATAATTTTAAATAAAACTGTGCCATTTTACAATTCATGAATCAATGAATAGAATATATTGCCATTTTATTATACAGGTATATTGATTTTTTTTTTTTTTTTTTGCACCTTCTGATGTGAAACCTTGTACTGACTTACAGCTGTTTGCCATAGCCACAAATCTCATTGTTGGAGTTCACAGGATATATCAGGAGACGTGGATCACCATATTTGAATGCTGAAATCAATCTCTTAAAAATAAGACATCTTTTTTCACACATTACAGGTTTCTTCTGCAGATACCTTAAAGTGTTGGGTTAATGTTGTGTCAGGTTAGCTTTTAGAATTAAATATCTTTTTTTTTTAAACAAACAACACGGCAGGGCATTTTGTGTAGTCTGGCTTATAATTTTGTTAACAAACTACTGTGATAAAATTCCTTAAATAAAATTTTATGTACGTGACCTACTAAAATTGCATGATATTCATACCCAAAGCTAACCAACAAAGCTGAGTGACAAGTAAGCTATGTATCATTTTCAGTCACACTATGAGTAGTAATTAATGGATTAGAGGAAGTATAGAGCTTGTAGTATCTGAACAATGCTTCATGCTGTCTTTGATATGCCTGCCAAATGCTGATCAGGACATAATGGTATCAATGCAATGAAATTTGTAAAGAATTAGACAACATCCAGTATACAGAACATTTTTTAAACTTGAAAACTGAAGTCTGGTATCAAAATGCTTGTATATAACTATGTTAATAATACTCTGTTGTGTACTCTATTTCTTAACTCATTTGATGACTCATCTGAGTTATCATTGTTTGAATATCTGATAAAATTATATGATAGATCATAATTGGGTCATTCCTCCACTCACCAAAGAAAGCTACCACAACAAGTCCTGCTATGAATATTATAAACAGCAGGCAGCATATTATGTCTGTACAGGATCTGAAAAGGAGTAAAATATGAAGTTATTCATTAATCCCCATCAAATAGAATGTTACAGTTATCTCCCTTTAAGTTGGCAGTGCTTACCTGTCTTTAATTGGACCTTTGAAATTCTTGTCATATGTCAGTGGTTTACCTAAAATCAAAAGAAATAAATGTAAATTTAAATTATCTTCTGATGATTCCACCCGATTTTCTGATGACACTTGAACAACTTCATTGTAAATAATTCACTCAAGACTAAGTCATTGAACGGGCAGAGTAGATTGTCGATTTTCATTTGGGTGTTTTGCTAATTTTCTACAGAAGCATGTAGATTTTTATTTGGTTGTTTTACTAACTTTCAACAGAAATCATGTATATTTTCATTGGATGTTTTACTCACTTTCCACAAAAGCATGTAGATTATCATTTGGAATTTCTACTCACTTTTCCCAAAAAGTGATAAGAATTTCTTCTTCTTAATACCTAACAATGTCAGTCTAACATTATATATTTAAATACCTATAAGGAATTTCTGAAAGTACAAATTGTATTGACAGCAAGTATCTTAAATAATTTGAAATAAATAGCTGGAGGAAATCAGTTTTGAAAAGTGGTAGATATGCTTATAACATTATTCGAAATACTGAAAACATCTGTCCCCATCTCATTTTACTTGTCAAAATATAATTATCCGATTGAAGTTACAGACAATTAACACAACTTTTCAGCTCTAAGTCCATGAAAATTTGATTCAGTATATCAAACCATTTTGAAACTGAAGGTAAAATATGCACTACTTTCACATGTAACATAGCATTTATTGACAGAAAATGACAGCATTCAACAAATCAACAATTCATCAGATCTAATTTCTCTAATTTCAGTTTGGATTAAAGTACCAATTTCAGTGATCAAGAACAATATGATTAATATGATAAGTAAAATCTGCTGTAAATATGTAATTGATGTAAATGCACACTAAAAAAACATAATAATTATTTTCTACAGACATGAAAGTAAGTATAAATATGCAACTTTAATTATACTCATTGTCAGAAAATTTACTTTGAATCATCTGCAACATAGCATAGTCACAGTGGAACTCATACATTGCTAGTCATGCTATTACATATATGCATGTGTTGTGAGCATGTGCATTTACCTAGCTGCAATAATGTCCCCCATCCCCAATTTTCAATATTTGGGAGAACTAAATCATTACAGCCAGGATTCATCAATTGACTTTCCACTCTCCTGTAATAATGCACACACGTTACACTGAAATTTTCATTTATAATCAGTAATAATCCACATAAGCCAATGGTTATCTTTCATAAAAGGGAAGTAACTTCATTTAGAGATATCATTTGTCATTCTCTTTTGCAATTTGGACTCCTCCAGGTTTAGAGAAAGTTCCAAATAACTCCATCCTATTGAGCAATATAGTAATTAGATAACGCAAGCAGTTGCTTTACAATTAAAAACTGTCAAGGTAACAATACCATATTGAGAAGCCTGAGTGTTTTACACATTGAGTTGACACTTCTTCCAATAGCATTTCCTGTTACAATACTAGTATATTGTCTATGCATTTGTTGATGTCTACCCTTGCACCAAATTTAAGTCCTATCTTAGGCAATGATCTGGGTTCTTATTGCATTTTGAAGGACTTATGAAACAATGCAACATTTCTCAACAATGTATAATTTTCATGACAAGACAAAATAATTTTATATGAGCAAAAGAGTATTCATTGGCAATATCTGTAAAAAAAAATTCTATAGTAAATGTTATAAATATTGTATATGTTCTTTAAAAGTCACATGTAAAGGACAGAAGAGTATCACAATGTGTCAGAATCTGACTACACAGTATCACACAGAATCTGTCTACACTGTATCACAGAGAATCTGTTTACACTGTATCACACAGAATCTGTCTACACTGTATCACAAAGAATCTGTCTACACAGTACTACACAGAATCTGTTTACACTGTATCACACAGAATCTGTTTACACAGTACTACACAGAATCTGTTTACACAGTACTACACAGAATCTGTTTACACTGTATCACACAGAATCTGTTTACACTGTATCACACAGAATCTGTTTACACAGTACTACACAGAATCTGTTTACACAGTACTACACAGAATCTGTTTACACAGTACTACACAGAATCTGTTTATACTGTATCACACAGAATCTGTCTACACTGCATCACACAGAATCTGTTTACACAGTACTACACAGAATCTGTTTACACAGTACTACACAGAATCTGTTTACACTGTATCACACAGAATCTGTTTACACTGTATCACACAGAATCTGTTTACACTGTATCACACAGAATCTGTTTACACAGTACTACACAGAATCTGTTTACACAGTACTACACAGAATCTGTTTACACTGTATCACACAGAATCTGTTTACACAGTACTACACAGAATCTGTTTACATTGTATCACACAGAATCTGTTTACACAGTACTACACAGAATCTGTTTACACAGTACTACACAGAATCTGTTTACACTGTATCACACAGAATCTGTTTACACTGTATCACACAGAATCTGTTTACACTGTATCACACAGAATCTGTCTACACTGTATCACACAGAATCTGTTTACACTGTATCACACAGAATCTGTTTACACTGTATCACACAGAATCTGTTTACACTGTATCACACAGAATCTGTTTACACTGTATCACACAGAATCTGTTTACACAGTGCTACACAGAATCTGTTTACATTGTATCACACAGAATCTGTTTACATTGTATCACACAGAATCTGTTTACACTGTATCACACAGAATCTGTTTACATTGTGTGAACACACTTATTTTTCTTTTTGATTACCTAGTTATAGAATCTCTTAAGTAAGAGTAACTGATTTTTGTTGAAGGTCATCTCCAAAAGAGAGACTATTTCATTCAAAATCAGTAACTAAGATATTTGTGTAATGTTATATGGCAATAGGAATTCCACAACCTTGTAACTTGGTAAAGGAAGAGTCAGTACCTGATTTATCATATCTCTATTCCATCCAGAGCATGCTAGATCTATGTAATTTGTTCTTCTCAGAGAATAAATTCATTTGATATTCACTTTAAAATTTGTTTATATTACAATAATTAATAAACAAGTTCTACAACTTAAATTAATGCTTCTCATCAGATATATGAGCAAAAGGGTATTCATTGGCAATATCTGTAAAAAAAAAAAATCTAATACATGGTATATCTAGCCAGCATCTTTTAAAGTTTCAAACAGGAAGTGTCATCTTGAGATAGGACCTATTCAAATGCCAGTGTTATAAAGATACATCTAGCTCCTCAACGTTTAAAACATATATCTAGTTAAGGAAGCAGCTCAGTGAACAGTAGACTGTATGTGTAAAATTCCTGTGCATAAAACACTGCATCACACCTTCAGTCTCCATTTTCTCTCAAGTTCATTGCAACTGGGTATATTGTGGCATTGTGCTATCTCACAAGGATATCAAAGTCCCATGATGGCCTCCAGAATCCTGAGTTTTATTGAAGAAAATGATGATCGAAAGTAATTGTATGGTATTGAAAACTATCACCTGTACATGTACCTAGTTCTAGACATTGCATGCCATCCAGCTGGTTACCTACCCATTTTTTTTATCAATACAAGAGCCAAGTGAAATTACTCAGTACAACAAATTTATAAATGCAGGATTTAACATGTGTAAAGTTAACTATAAACAGTTCAGTTAGCAGCTTGTCAATCAAAACCCAGTGTGTCATTGCAGGAATAATTCTGAATATCAATTAACATAATCACCCTAAAGCCAAAAGCAACAAGGACAATAAAATGATCATTTTAATATTAAATACTCTAAGATATAATTGTTATCATTTCAATTCTGATTCACCCACCATATTTTTCCTCATCATAAACAGCTTCTCCAAAATCAAACTCATCCTCATCCTCCTCAGCCCCTACTTGCTTACTGGGGGGTGGATCTTCCTGTGGTGGGGAGATATCTTTATTTATCTCCAAATGAATATTTTCAGATTCCATTAAAGTATAGTTACACTACATCACAATACATATTGTACATCCGATGGAAGTTTTTCCCACTAGGTGCAATATGACACTGTTATTATTCATTCACATACTGATTATAGACTAGTCATGTACTCCAACTCTGATTCAGATTTAACTTCCTTTCATAATTCATATTTGCATAGACTGATAGAGTCAGTTTCAATACCACGTAAGCACAATTAAGGTGTAACAACTCTGCATTGAGATAAATTTCCCTCAAAAATTCTCCTTTGATAAGGACACTTAGCAATGGCAGCAGCTTCAGTCTCCACTACTTGTTAATCAGAATTCTTAGGATCTCTGGGTGTGTATGTCACAATCTGTTGCTATAGCAATAATTGTTATCAAATGATATAGATCCTGGATATGGAATCTAGGTAGCAATTCTTTTTTCACTTCTCATATTTCCAATACTAGGTAATTTGAACAAGATTTCAAATTTCTTGTTCCGATAGGTCAACCAACAGGCAGAGCAGCCAGCATGCCAAATATAATTTGAAATATGATCCACTATATCATATTCCACTTTCAAGCATCACATCCTGTTTCCTTAAAATAATATACCATATAATTTTCATCTTTAGCTATTAGATGAACATTGTATTCAGCTTTAAAATGATTAAAGTTTTCCTCCATGATATATTCTACCTACTCTGTCAATACATGGAGTTTTAAGCACTTAGTATACTACTGTACACAGTACAAGCCCAGATGTTTGTATTTCATACCTTAATGTTGTAATATTAACTGTGCATGACAAATCAATCTATATTATTGACACACCTAATTAAGTAGCTTATTTGTAAAGGAAGCATGCATGGTTTCCAAGGTCAGACACTTTTTCTCACATCATGGAGGTTGATTTTCATACACTTTTTCTCACATCATGGAGGTTGATTTTCCAGCAACATATGTTATGGTAAGGTGAATCAACATAACTAGAAATAATGTGCAGGCCCCTAGGGAAGCCAGGTGGATAATTTTCTTACATTTGATGTAGAAAATCCTCAAATATTGTCCAAGAATTTGTTTGAGACCCCCACATATCATTGGAAACAACAACCAACCAACAACCCCAATCCGACAAACTTTGAAACTGTAGTTTAAATTTTTCTACGTAAAATATTTGTAGCTCTATGCATGACTGCAGAATATTCTTCCATAATTTTGTACTTCTTTATAATTCACCTTGTACAATGACAATCTCTACTACCTATCGGTTTCATTTACAAACCTTCCTTGGTTTATTCACATAACAATCACATAGCTGAGTTTCCTTATCCTCCATTGTTGGCAAAATAGATTTATTTTCACAGCTTCAGTTTCCCTATTTGGATTTCCAGTATCAAAACTACCCATTTAATGAACATACTATCTATGAATTAATTAGAATCTTTTCATGCTCATGCAGAATTAGGAGGTGCATGTGTATATTGAGCATAAAAATTGCCATTTGTACCTTTCAAACCCTTTAACAAAGGAGATATAATGGTATAATATACTTAGATATTCCTATTGTGGCTGTGCTTGTATATATCCTTAAATTTTCATCAATATTTTGTTGGCTGTTTTATTATTTTTACTCCTAGGTATTCAAGACATTGTTTCGTGCAAAGTGAAATAAAAAAACCCAGATTTTTACAGGATAAAAAAAGCATTATCACAAAATAAAAAAGTGGGACTTTTATGAGCTGCTAGTATCCAATGACTGCATTATCATAATAAAATTAAGCCTGCATTATCATCTTGCTGATTCTTGTACTGTACAGTGTAGTTGAATCATATATTTAAATCTCAAGAGTTCAGTATTAGTTTATCAAGTCTGATAAATGCACACATGTAATTTATATCTCCTAGAGGAATAAACATTTTGCACCAGATGTTCTCCAGGATATTTATCTTGCATATTAGACCAGACAAATTCTCATGATCAAGGGACCAGTGTGCTACAAATATACATAATCAATTTATACATTATGAATACTTCAAAACCTCTTATTGCCAAGTACTTGCCTTATAAATCATTCCATCAAATGAATCATAAATTCACTGAATACTTTTTGAAATAAACCTCAAAATTTACAGAGGTGAAATTTTATTTAACCTGGAGATATAATTCATAGTTAGACTATGATTATCTCCCTTGTTGGGATTTTGGAAAAAGCTACCAACATAATAAAAATAATAATTTGATGAATAAATGAAGAATATTCTATATAGACTTAAAGAATTAAATATTCAAATGTTCTGTAGTGAGTCCACTGCAGAAATTGTAATATTTCAAATTTTAATTATTTTGCAAAATATTAAGAAACTTGTATAACAACCGTATTTTTCGTTCTCTTTGACAGCTTTCTTCTCTGTTGCCCTAAAATACTTTTCCTCTGGAAAAACAGACATGTGCACTGAAGAAATGATCTGCTTCAAATCATATCAGGTGAGGTGAACTTACAGGTTGACACCAGTGACTTAGCTACTACCCTGGAGCACTAATGTAACAACTACTCGCTCAAGACCATGATGACACTGGTATCATTTGGATGTTTAGGTATATATTTTTGTAGTGACATATTGTTCATTGTAGATTGGATAAAGTTTATAAATTCACAAGCTGTTTCAGTTCTCCATGGCTTGATTCTAAAATTCAAATGGGATGAGTTTGAAGAATACATGAAATGTGTGAGAGAGAATTGTAGGTGAAGACCCAACACATTGGGTTGATTTTTTTTAGAAGGAAGGAAAATGTGTCAAACCTGGAACTCTTGATAACCAATGAGGGTGTTCATCTGCAGGATTAATGAACATTACAACTCCCATTACAATTCCATCAATATGTATT
Organism: Ostrea denselamellosa; assembly: GCA_024699665.1. Taxonomy (NCBI): domain Eukaryota; kingdom Metazoa; phylum Mollusca; class Bivalvia; order Ostreida; family Ostreidae; genus Ostrea; species Ostrea denselamellosa. The sequence goes on from JAMZEH010000042.1 coordinate 10,294,168, forward strand.
TTACCTGTCCTACATTGGACTTCATTATCAAACAAAAAATGAATTATATCTAAGCTGTACATAACTAGTCATTTATTATAGGACTTAAGGAGGAAAGCTTCAGAGTATGCATACAAGAAACTACACGCACCTGTTTGTAAAAGTGGGTCTTTTTTCTCAATCTGAACATTTGCAAATCATGATTTACAATGGGGGGAGGGGGTGTTCATTGGTGAAGAGTGCTGGTCAATCAAAACCACAGCTACCATGGCAATTTTGTGTACTTGTAACTATAATATAGGAAAGGAGAAAATTTATGGCTGGACCAGAAATTGAACTCAGGACCCTGCATTACTCAAGTCATGCGTTTTAACCGCTGAACTATCCTGGCTGCAGATATTCATAGTCCATATAGCTCTATATCTTCTACATTATGGTAGTTTTGAGGCTCTTCGTACAATGAATACAAATGGTACATTTTATATGCGAGTTAGCTTTTTGTCATTGAATGTTGTTAACATTGAACATTTTCACAAACATAAGAAAACTTAAATATAAATAAACTAGTTTTAGGTGTAGATGAGGATGACCAGTTGATTGAAAGCTGAATCACATGGTAATTTTTGTACATACACATGGATTTCCAGAGTGCTTGTGTCAACTGATCACCCATGCCCTGTCTCAAATCCAAGACAATAATCACTTCAAAACTCTAAAGTTAGTGAAAATAGTGACAAAAAGGTGTGTCCTTTGCAGCCTGGTGAATTCTCCACTTCAAGATTGCAGATATCATGATCAATTTGCAACCACTGCACCAAATTATATAATTCCAATCACATTATGAATTTATCAACACAGTATTTTAATATGGATCCTTTATCAATAAAATTTGACTGTAAATTAATGTTTGCATAAAATAGGTTTAACCTTACTTTCATCAACAGTTTCCAGTTTTTCCATTATGAAGATAAAGCCCAAGTCCTATCTTATCTATAGACTCCCCGCATCATTGAGACCTGACACAGGTGTGAAGTATAAGATGTGTATTGCTCTGCATTTTACATTGGTGGTACATTCAGGGCGAGGAAAATTATCAATATACATGTAAAACCAACACCATATGTGACAAAATTGTTGCTTCTGTGTGATATTTACGAAATGCTTTCCCACTAGATTCTGTATGCAAATAATAAAAATTGCAAATAAAATAATTTGAAGCCATATGTTGCAAATATATTTTTTTTGTCATCACCTACAAATATTATTGACCTTGAGGTCAACTAAGCTTAAAAGATTTGTTTTAGTATTGTATAATTTTATAGAAAGAATCATTTGTTTTGATTCAAAATAAAACTTCACATTTGAAACCAAGTTTGTAAGTAAATAGCCCTGTGTTGATGCTTTGGATACACTTCTAAAGTACATTTGCTCCATTAAATGTTTCAACTTAAGTACTTTGCATGAAGGGAAATGACTCTTATCCACCAATTTATTTAAATATCTGCAAGAACACTTAATTCAATTCTATAATTTGTAGCTTTAAAGTAATACATAGAAAAATATTGTAATGTCTGTTATTCAAAAAATGTGCAAAGATATGTGATCTGTCTGTACATCAACACTATGTATCATTTTTGTTCGATATCAAGAAATATTACAGAAGCAACCAATGGCTAACTTATTCTACCTGAAATTCTACTAGATTGAAATTATTTAAATATTACCAATTTATTATCAGTTTAACATTCAACGCTGACATTATCATAAGGAATGAGAGTGTCAAACCACCAGATGTGTGACTTGGACACGGTTTACAGTTATGTGACAAAATTTAGTTCCCAGAGAAAAATATTTCTTGTAAAACCATCTTTTTTAAAAAAAAACTTCTCTTGGAGCCATTGTTTTTGTCAATTTTGATGAAATAAATACCACTGAGTTTAGAAATATCAGAAGCTGTTATGATAATTTTTCAAAAAATTCTTATGATGACAGATAGATCGGTCACAGCAGCTTAGAGGTTGAGAATTCACTTGTGAGTTCGTGCCCCACTCGTGCCATGGTCGCATCAATCCCAAGATGTTAACATAGGTAGAGATTGCTCCTTCTCTAAACACTTGGCATTTAGAAGTGACAATCACAGGTCTTTCGGATATGACCTTTAGAATGGAGGTCCCGTGCTGTGGCAGGCATTGGATGTTAAAGAACCCTCACTGCTACAGCCCTAGGTGCTAAGCATAGGTCTAAATTTGTGGTACTTCACCTACAGCTGGTGACGTTTCATATGAGTGAAAAATTCTCAATAGGACATAAAACAAGCAATCAATCAATATTATGACAGAAAACATTTATTCACAATGTATAAATTTCAATCTAAAAATTACATATATTCATATAAAGAATAGCGACTCTTAAATTAAAGTTTGTGTTAAACTTGCAGATCTCTTCAATAGGTAATTATAAAATTATTCTGAAATCATTATCATAAAAGCAAATCACAAGAATGTATTTCATTTCCTCATCGGATCACATACCTATGTCAGAAAAATATCATATAATGATGCCTCCATGTAATTGACATAAACTAATGATTTAAACAAACTTCAATTTACACTGTATGCCACATTGCTTTCAAACAAGTTTCATCTGGTTCTTGAAAAGATTTTTAAATAACCCCACTCTATTTTTGCTTTTTTCTTGATTACCTCCCCTTGGAAGGGGCATGGCCTTTCATCTGAACAAATTTGAATAGCCCTTCACCCAAGGGTGCTTTGTGACAAGTTTCATTGAAATTTGCTCAGTGGTTTCTGGAGAAGAAGCATATCATTAAGTGAAAAGTTCATACATGGTGCAAGATGGACGATGACGGAAAAAACAGAAAGCAATAGGTCACCTGAGTGACTCAGATGACCTAAAAAAGGAAGTAGATTGTTTCCAAACACTGGAAATGGATAAAAGAATTTTTACATACACATACATGTATATGCATTCTGCATTGTTCAACTGTCAAATATGGATCTGGAAAGTGGTTGCAGCCAGTTTGTTTTGTTTGTTTGTTTTTTGTTTATAGCCGCCTGAGCAATTTTTCAGCTATCCGGCGGCTGTCACCATTATCGGTGACAGGGCTGCAAATTTAGGCCTATGCTCGGCACTCAGGGCCTTTGAGCAGGGAGGGATCTTTATTGTGCCACACCTACTGCGACACGGGACCTCGGTTTATACGGTCTCATCCAAAAGACAGGCACCCACGTCCCACAGTGGGATTCGAACCCCCGACTCAAGGATCATCAGATCTTTGAGCCCGACGCTCTAACCACTGCGTCACGCGGGTGGCGGTTGCAGCCAGTACTTTTTCACTTGGATAAGTTTAAGTAATAAATATATGGTATGTCTGGACCAGTGATATAAATATTGTACCAGTATCCAACAGTTTGAGCATCCTGCATGGCTGTGCTTAAAACAGAAGAGCTTCATTATGAAAAAAAAACTGTTTACACAGATAACCAGAAAGTTTAAATATATATATCTCATTTACTCAGAATTCATAACAATTTCAATTTAGTATGAAAAAAAACTTTTAGTCATTTGACAGGCTTTTTTTTTAAACAAACTTAATTAAGGTGATTTTCTTTATTTATTTATTGTGTTTCAATATTTATAAAACAATAATATATCACTTATCTTTGCACTTTTAAATATATATAAGAGTCTCATTTTAGAAGAAAGAGACACACAAATTATTAAATAAAATATGATAAATGATATACCATGATGCATACCATGATACTGTCTCAGTGTATCATGATATATCACAATAAACTTATTGTTACAGCCATATTAATTGTCAATGCATATGGCTAGTAAGCAAAATATTGCACTTTTTCACAACTGTCAAGTTGGCAAATGCATTTGAGGATGGAATAACTTGAAATATGTGGAGAACAAATTATTTGTGTAAACCAAATGTTTGTTCTCATAGCTATTACAGTATAGTTCTCAAGAACTAATAACCATGCCACTTCATAGCCCTAGACTGGACACCAAAACCTGAAGGAAACATGGAGGAAAACTGGAAAGAGAAAAGAAACAACTGGGATTCAGGTCATGGGATAAAGCTACCAGAAAAGCAAAGACAGAGTGGAGAGGAATTATCCATCACCCATTTCTCCACATGGAGAGATGGAACTGATGATGATGCTTTAATAATCTGTCTACCAATAGTCACCAGTCGTGGTAGCTCAATGGTCAGAGCGTTTGTTTCGTAACAGGGAGGTTGTGAGTTCGAGCCCTGCTTGTGCCATGGCCGTGTCAACCTAAGACGATAAATAGGTAGTTATTGTTCCTTTGCCAAATGCTCGGCATTTAGAAGTGAGAATCACAGGTCTTTCGAATATGACCTTAAAAATGGAGGTCCCGTGTCAAGATAGACATTGGCACATCAAAGAACCCTCACTGCTACGGCCCTGAGCGCTAAGCATAGGTCTAAATTTGTGGTACTTTACCTACAGCTGGTGACGTTTCAATATGAGTGAAAAATTCTCGATGGAACGTAAAACAAACGAATAAAAAACACTTTTAACTTTTCCTTCGAGGGAATGTTTAAAAGTAATGTTTGACAATTTATCATTAGTTAGACCAAGGAGACTCAGGTGAGCATTGTTACCCATGAACCATTTGCTACCACTAGTCTCATAAAGACATGATTTTAATTAGTTTTATAACAAATGTTTTTTAATCTAAAACTATTAACCTATCTTTGAAATAATGTGGTTTCTTTTGGTGAATTACAAGCAAGTATTGCACATTTCTTTCATTCGACATGTATGTTGGAAAACAGTTCACATATTTATGTGTATAATGGTAATAATAAATTATTCCCACCCATACACAAAGAGAAATATAAAATGGACGCAATCTGCACCAGGAAGTATATTTTACACATATCGATTAGGGAGCTCCTGATTTGAATAGCATACATTACTAAAATAAGGTAAAATTCAAAAGACGATAGACTCCTCCTACCATAATTTGTATCTTCAATCACTGGGTCCGACTCCTTTGCTGATTCTCTGTACCTTGGATCTTTTTTATCCTTTTTGCCCATTATAGACGATTACAAATATATGATCTGCATTTCTCATAGCAATTCTTTATGCTTGAACAGGACATTTGCTCCTGACAACATTTATCTTATCGAACTGAGGACATGTGAGGGTCTGATAAGAGATACCAGGTAAAAATATGTACTGAAACTCTTTTCATCTACCTGGTAACAAAGTATGCACAAGTAAGAATCAATTCCAGAGATTCTTATTAGGATTTCCTTCTCCATCGCTGACAATATAGGCATATGAGATTAACCATTTTCAGCTTGCTACACTTTCAATTTTATTATAATATTCTCATAATACTAGTACTTGTATAAGGTATATATATCAACATGAATACAAGAAACAATGGTCTTAAAATGCTGCAAGAACTCTCTCTAACAAACTCCCTCTCTCAAACTGTGAAATAATTGTGTCATCACTTTTATGCTGACCATATAAACCATAGCCATGCACCCCAACTAACTTACCACTGAAATGTCAAGGTCATTGTGTTATGTTTGTTTGTATGTTGTTTTGCATATCATTTGAGCATTTTTCACTCATGCACTAGCTTTAAGTAGAGTACCACATATTTAACCCATGCATGGCACTTACGACTGTAGCACTATGTCAATGCATACTACAACATGGGACCTCCGTTTTTAAGGTCATATCAGAAAGACCCAGGACTTTGACTTCTTATGCCAGGTGTATGGCAAAGGAACAGTCACTACCTATGTTGAACACATTAGGTTTGACATGTCACCAGGATTGAGATTTGAACCTGGGCCTTACTTTGAGTGTCCTAAGAAACCACATGAACTGGCATTTATTATATTTCAGTTTGAATGAATCAGTTGTTTTAAACATAGGACTAGGTAGAACATATGAACATAAAGGTACATCAAATACATGTTTGCACATCAACCCAAAGGGAAAAATGTTGACTGACCTAGGACTCTAAATTTTAACTGTGATCTCCAATTTATAAGCCATGCAGGTGCTCTACAACTGAGCTACTGATAAAGCCAACATACCCAATGTTAGATAGTGGTATTTGTAAACAAAAGACTGTCAGTTTCAGACTTTCATAAATTATACTAGAATTAAGTCTGTTTTGGCATCTATCCTCAATATTTACCAAATGTTAATAACATGCAGGTTGGGCATGGAAGGGAGAGCCTTAGGGTCCCATTATAAAGAAATCACTTAATCATACACACATGTACATTTAGTTTGCTATCAACATTTCTATAGCTCTTCCAAGAAAATTGTACCCAATGATCAATACTAATTACTTATGATTTACAGAATGTATATGTACTTGATTCCTTCTTGAATAAATACTGAAATATTTATAGTTTTCAGCCTTCCTCACGGAGCCAATACTCCCATTGTCATAGTAATAACGTAAATATTTACATTAGGTCAGATACCATAATATCATGCACGCCTGCATTATACAGGTATCACATTGTTTCTGAACGTAATCTTGATAAAATTGTCACAGTTAGGTCATTTAAATCTACTAACAGTATTCTGTGTTAACAATTTGGATGGATATCAATGGTTCTTTCTGGTTATAAACACAGTATACCTAGTGTTTTATTCAATCATAAATGTGAATTTCATTCTTGCATGTTTTGTTGTACATTGATTTGTATACCTAAAATAACTGTCCATTTTGGGGTTATATGAAGTGATACCACAAATGAGCATGTTGTACAAGTAATTTGAATTGCTTGACATGAATAAATTCTAATCAATACATCTTTACTTTCATATTGTGCAAAACACAACAAAATTAATGTTTTGGGAGGTATACCCCTTTTAAGCAACACATAAGGCACATCCTTCATGTCAAATGAGATTGTCTTTTTTTAAAATCTGTTTGAAAGACATGCTCTACACAAAAATTTTACACATTTTCTTTAAATGACCTTAAACTAGAATCAGGACACAACACCATGTCATAAGAAACATTTTTCTCCAGTATAACATCTAATCTTTTTCTGTTGCAAAAATACATGTTGGTTAAAATATTCCATATTTGTCACAATAATAGCTCATAAACCTAAAAAATCCCTGTACATTAATTTCAATCTAAAATATGTTCAAACATTTGGTTGATTGATTGATTGATTATTTATTGCTTTCCGCCACACTCAACAATTTTTCAGTTATCTGGTGGTGTCCAGTTTTTGTTGGTGGAGGAGAGAACCCAGATACAATGTACCTGGGAAGAGACTACCGACCTTCCGCAAGTAAACTGGCAAACTTGCTCACATAACGCCGCGGCCGAGATTCGAACACGCGCCGACAGAGGTGAGAGGCTTTATGATTTTGAGCCCGATGCTCTAACCACTCGGCCACAGAGGCAAAATTTGTTTGACTAAACCATCAATACTATACTATAAGATTGCTTTAGGATTTGTACCAAAATTAAATCATAAATCTGAAAATTACATGGAAACTTCACTTCTAATCTTGCACTGTATTCCAACATCACCTCCATAACACTTGCAGCTCCTTGCAAAGCTCATACCTCTCACACTGATCTCAGATTGATCAGATCAGATTTGTCACCATATTGGGTTTTTACATTCACATGATCAAAACAAAAGAGTTCTCAAAATGGAAAGCATGGACGCAGTTTAAGGAATATATAGTGTCTGTGTTTGTTTGTCTTTTATTTGAAAGTGTATGCCAAGGCAATCCTTTGCAAACTGCACTGCAGTTGAAAAGTCACCTAAAAATTAGTCATCATTAAACTTTACATGGTGAAGAAATGTAACAAAACGGTGTACGTCTGTTAGACCAATCACATCTGAGGTTTGTGTGAGAGCTCATTGGAATCATCCAAGGATTGCCAATTGATATAATGATGCAACTGATCTACAAGGTATTGTATGCCCTTGTATTCAAGTGAGTATGTGTATAGCATATATTACCAGTAAACAACTTGAATAGTACTTATACAAAACAGTATTGAGAAGACTACTAAATATTCACTAAAACCTGTAGTTTTTGTAAAATACAGAAATATTTCCCTCATGTTTTCACGGCCATATGTACAAGACCTTTCAGATTTAAGAATGAAAATATTTGGTAAATCCATGTGCATGATCAATATTGCTTCCTGAAATGCTTGTCCTTAGTAAAACAATGGTAGTGATAAAATATCTTCAATAATGAAATAAATAAAATAAAGCTAATAATATAGATCAAGATGAACAATATTTCAGATAAGTCAGAGAAATTATAGTAGGAATTAAAGACAAAAAACATATCATAATAACATTTTCACTATTCATGCACTTATGAAGAGTGATGTAAACATCGGTCCACTATGTGGGACTTTGATACTATCAACACAACCATCAAAGGTAATTGTACAGAAGCAACTGGTGATTTATGCTGGGTATTAAGTAAGAAAAGACAGATAAACAGACAGCTCAGAAGCAATTTTAAAAATACTGAACTTATCTTTGATCTTGGGGACTAAATATCATATTCTAAAGGATAAAAGAAAAATATTAGCTGCAAAAAAATCAGGTTTTTCCCTAGAATTTGTGTTTAATACAAAAACACTCTTGCACAATGATATGTACTCTTTCATTTGTCAGAACCCCAGAAAGTTTATTTTATTAGTTACTAATAGTTCTGATCAAATTTTTATCTATAAATCAATAAAATACCATTAACACTTACAGTCTACTACTAATCTCCATTATCTTCACTACCTTGCAATGCAAATTTGGGATCAATAGTAACTTGTATACCAACAAATCCCTGTAAGTCCACTGTCAATGTTTTAACATGTGCCTGATCTTGGTTGAGATTCAGCTCGGTTGGATATTTGGACCTGTGAAGGCATCAGTTCAAATATCCAGCTGAGGCCCACAACATCCTGCAGTCTACTGTCAGTGTTTTAGGCAGGACAATATTTTATGACACAGTACTGTATAAATATGGGGAAACAGTTTTGCTTTTCAAGTGCTGGGATAAATTTATTGCACTCAAATTTGGAAAATGAACTGCTGGTTGTTTATGGTTGCTTTTCATTTTTAATTTCTAAAAATATATCATATATCAATCTTTGCACTTTAAAAGCTCAACATGACAAAATTTTGGAGTGTCTTTTGTTTGTCTAGAAACTAATCCTATCCCAAGTGTCCTTGTTGTCTGGAGAACTAATGTCCCAGTGCCCTTGTTGTCTGGAGAACTAATGTCCCAGTGCCCTTGTTGTCTGGAGAACTAATGTCCCAGTATCCTTGTTGTCTGGAGAACTAATGTCCTTGTTGTCCGGAGAGCTAATGTCCTAGTGTCCTTGTTGTCTGAAGAGCTAATGTCCTAGTGTCCTTGTTGTCTAGAGAGCTAATGTCCTATTGTCCTTTTTGTTTGGAGAGCTAATGTCCTAATGTCCTTGTTGTCTGGAGAGCTAATGTCCTAGTGTCCTTGTTGTCTGGAGAGCTAATGTCCTAGTGTCCTTGTTGTCTGGAGAGCTAATGTCCTAGTGTCCTTGTTGTCTAGAGAGCTAATGTCCTACCCCCAGTGTCCTTGTTGTCTGAAGAGCTAATGTCTTAGTGTCCTTGTTGTCTAGAGAGCTAATGTCCTATTGTCCTTGTTGTTTGGAGAGCTAATGTCCTAATGTCCTTGTTGTCTGAAGAGCTAATGTCCTAGTGTCCTTGTTGTCTGGAGAGCTAATGTCCCTGTGTCCTTGTTGTCTGAAGAGCTAATGTCCTAGTGTCCTTGTCTGGAGAGCTAATGTCCTAGTGTCCTTGTTGTCTGGAGAGCTAATGTCCTAGTGTCCTTGTTGTCTGGAGAGCTAATGTCCTAGTGTCCTTGTTGTCTGGAGAGCTAATGTCCTAGTGTCCTTGTTGTCTGGAGAACTAATGTCCCTGTGTCCTTGTTGTCTGAAGAGCTAATGTCCTTGTGTCCTTGTTGTCTAGAGAGCTAATGTCCTAGTGTCCTTGTTGTCTAGAGAGCTAATGTCCCAGTGTCCTTGTTGCCTGGAGAGCTAATGTCCCTGTGTCCTTGTTGTCTGAAGAGCTAATGTCCTAGTGTCCTTGTCTGGAGAGCTAATGTCCTAGTGTCCTTGTTGTCTGAAGAGCTAATGTCCTAGTGTCCTTGTTGTTTGGAGAGCTAATGTCCTAATGTCCTTGTTGTCTGGAGAGCTAATGTCCTAATGTCCTTGTTGTCTGGAGAGCTAATGTCCTAGTGTCCTTGTTGTCTGGAGAGCTAATGTCCTAGTGTCCTTGTTGTCTGGAGAGCTAATGTCCTAGTGTCCTTGTTGTCTGGAGAGCTAATGTCCTAGTGTCCTTGTTGTCTGGAGAACTAATGTCCCTGTGTCCTTGTTGTCTGAAGAGCTAATGTCCTAATGTCCTTGTTGTCTAGAGAGCTAATGTCCTAGTGTCCTTGTTGTCTAGAGAGCTAATGTCCTTGTGTCCTTGTTGTCTAGAGAGCTAATGTCCTAGTGTCCTTGTTGTCTAGAGAGCTAATGTCCTAGTGTCCTTGTTGTCTAGAGAGCTAATGTCCTAGTGTACTTGTTGTCTAGAGAGCTAATGTCCTAGTGTACTTGTTGTCTGGAGAACTAATGTCCTAGTGTCCTTGTTGTCTAGAGAGCTAATGTCCTAGTGTACTTGTTGTCTAGAGAGCTAATGTCCTAGTGTACTTGTTGTCTAGAGAGCTAATGTCCTAGTGTACTTGTTGTCTGGAGAACTAATGTCCTAGTGTCATTTTTGTCTGGAAAGCTAATGTTCTACCCCCAGTGTCCTTGTTGCCTGGAGAGCTAATGTTTTACCCCTTGCATCCTTGTTAACAGATGCTTTAGACAACTATATCAAAGTTTTCCAAATGGTTAAACTGACCCTATATGATTCAAACATTTATGTATAATGCACACAATCATCCAAGATTTTGATGCTGCTTTAGGCCTATTTTTGGGAAATGAGGGAGCGGATCACAGTTTTGTTTTTGTTTTTGTAGCAGTCCATTTCTGAGCTACTGCAGTACTCTAACTTCTCTATGGTTCAAATTTGTATGGGTGATAGTGTATCTTATGGAAAGACTTATGATTTGGTTGCTGCAGCTGACTGATATATTTTGAATGAGTGCCCAGGCAATACATGTAGTTTTCAATTCTTCATTGAAGTAGTCTCTCAGTATTTCAAATTTTCATGCTTGAATCTCATTACAATTTCAACAAATAAAATGTATGCTTCTGTTCTGATCTGCATAAACCTATTCAGATAGTGTTGATTCAGGAAGACATCCACTCCTTACATTAATCCAATTCATACTGTACTCTTCTTCATAAATTTTAACCAATCTTCTGTTGCCTTTCAATAACTCTGCTATTCAGACTACAGCAAAGCAAATCTAAATGAAAGGCAAAGATATTTAAATCTGCATTTCAGTTTCTGAAGTCTCGAATTTGAACATCTGGTGAAGGAACAGTCACTGCCTACTAAAGTATCTTGTTTGATGCACAAAACATTGGACTTCACAACCTCCTGCATAAGAAGCAGCTGAAAACCAACACAGCAGAGGTATACAATGCTTCTAAACAAATAAGAGGTTACAGTACAACCAATTTAACACAAGTTTGTAGTGAAACTGACTTAACAGCTAGTTCAAAATGTAGCAAACTTTATAGGAGTTCAGTCACAAAGCAATGCACAATTCATTTAATGGGAGATCACTTTCAAAAGGGGAGGGGATGGACAGAGAGACCCTCTACACCCATACCCTGATTCTCCCTTCCCTCCTCTTTTCAATTCTTTCCACTTCTCTTTCTTCCCTCCTTTCACCTTCTCTCCTGCCTTCTTCCCTCCCTTCACCTCTCCTGCCCTCTTCCCTCCTTTCACCTTCCCGCCTGCCTTTTTCCCTCCCTTCATCTTCTCTCCAGCCTTCTTCCCTCCCTTCACCTTCTCTCCTGCCTTCTTCCCTCCCTTCACCATCTCTCCTGCCTTCTTCCCTCCCTTCACCTTCTCTCCTGCCTTCTTCCCTCTTTTCACCTTCTCTCCTGCCTTCTTCTTTCCCTTCACCTTCTCTCCTGCCCTCTTCCTCAACCTATTTCCTCTTCTCTCCTGCTTCCTTTCCCCCAATTTTACCCTGTCTGCCCCCTCCTTCACAAAGCAAACACACAAAAGTAAATAGACAGAATAGGGTTGAACAGTGGTTTTTATTTTTAAATTACTTCCCTGTTTCTTCAAATATCTTTTTGATTATTAACTGTACATGTCATTGTGAATTTAAAGTATTCAATGTATACTGACAGGAGATTGAACAACTTTGAACAATTTAAAATCAAAATAAATGTTTATTGTTAATGAGTGAAATAGTTCAAATTCACATGACTAGTAAATGATTAAATTATATTTTTGAACTTGGAAACTTTTTGGAAGAGTTATCCACCCTTGATAAAAATCTTAATTTTCTAAACATATCTGAGGTAAATTTTATTTCATATTTTTCTAACGAGAAGGTTAATGTAACTTTTTACCAAGAGTTGCATGAAAATACATTTCCTTATATAAATAGTTTTATAAAACATGCTTTTCCCATAGACTTCAATGTAAAATTCAAGGTGAAATGCAGAAATTAGAATTTGTAAATTTCTTTGATGGGTTATTCTATTTGATAACCCTTCAAACTGATCTCATGATTACAAAAATCATACCATGGATTTATTAGAAATGAAATATGTCCATTATACATTTAAAACCTATATTAAGAAAAGTTAGCACAAGCAATTAATACAAGGAACTCTTCTATGTTAAATTGTTACTGTACTTCCTCTGAAAAACACCCAGACATGCAGACGCTACCCACTTCCTCACTTAAAGACATCAATGGCACAGGCAGCTTAATTCACATCAACATTTATCCTCTCTTTGTATTATGATAATTTCATGTTGAACCCATTCTTTCTCAAACCATTTTAGTTTTGGTAATCACCAAAACAAGGAGATAACCTTACTTGACTCTATTTATAGACATGTCAAACCTGAGTATACATAACAGGAGTATAAACAAGCTTTCAAAATTCCTCCTATTTCTTTTCTCTCCCCCCCCCCCCTTTTTATTTATACTTTTATTTTCACTATACTTTCACAAAATGCTAGGTTAGTTTACGTACCATATCGGCTTTCTTCTTCTTCTTCTTCAAAATCTGACATTTTCATCATTTAAAATTCAGGGTGATCAAAATATTCGTGTACATGTTTGACCATCAAGGATAGAGACACCCTTCTGATTGACAGTAGCCATAAAACTACAGTCCTTTATAAATATGTCACAGGATAAGCGCAGTGAAGAAGACTCACACTGCTAAAGAAACAACTACAAAGGAACAACTATAATATTATAAACTTGTGTATTTTGTAACACTCGACTTGCCAGTGAAAGATATTTGAACTATGAATATATGTAGTCAGAAAAATTAATGTCAGCAAGAAAAGGCTTAAGTTGTTGTCCAACTTTTCTTTAACCTTCAGCCACATGAACGTGATTAACTAGAAATTTAGTCCATAAAAATCTTTGGTGTAATAAAAATGTAAGAAAGAATAATGATGTAAATATAGAATATAGTTAGGTCTAGCACTCAACGGGTGTGTGTGTGTGTGTGTGTGTGTGTGTGTGTGTGTATATATATATATAAGGGGGGAAGGAGGAGGGGAGTGTGGATACCGTGTACTTAGATCATATACACTTACTCCTTCCCCCTTCTACCCTATAAAAAAAATAAAATACAGAATTAATGATCTATCCTTAATATGTGATTTCTCCGCCGATCACCTTCATAAATCATTCTGACAAACCAGTTTCTACTTTCTGTAAGCACTTATGAGTTACTAATATATGAGTATCTCACAAGCGGTCGTCTCAAGAGCTTACAGAGAGTAGAAACTGACTATTCAGAACGACCTATGACATATTTTGGATAAATCATTGGTTCTCTATGTTTTCATTGTGTCTAAAAGGAGGGTGGTGGTAGGTGGTACTAGTATGTACAGGCTGCCCATACTTCAGGTGCCTGTGATAGTAGCACTTGTACCATGCACAGCATATCATTAAATAATCATCGTTAACTTGGATAAAATAGTATTTTTCTGTAATCAGTATACATGTATACTAAATGGTATACTTGATTTGGGTTAGGCATCTAAGAATGTCGGAATAGGGGGAGGGGGGCGCTAAAAGTTTCAGAGTACACTCTAGCATAGACCGAAAAAAAAAACCCCCAAAAACAAACTTGCGTGCAATCTCATTTGATCCCTCAGTACTATGTTGATTTGGTAAAATTATCATCAAATTTCATATTCAGTATAATATTCATTTAATTTTCAATTTACCCAGATCTTGAGCAATTTAACATACATAGGCTCGTTCATGAAATGAATAAAGATGATTAATCATATTTTCACAAACACGAAATTCACAATGCTTTTGGCATCGTCAGATACCCACGGGTGATCTCGTCTTTCGGATACCCACGGGTGTTCTCGTCATTCATGAGTAGAAGAGATCACCCGTGGGTATCCAACGATGTACAATTGGCGACTTCTGCAAAGCAATTTACGGATTTAAGAAAATAAAAAATCAAAAATCAACATGATAGTTAGAAATAGTACTTATCTTAGACTGAACCTTTTTTTTTTTCATTTAGCTGAGAGAGAGAGAGAGAGAGAGAGAGAGAGAGAGAGAGAATTACGGATAACACCTATCCCACCCTAGTAGTACATTAAAATCTCACCATATGATTTTTCCTTTACGTGTTCGGCGTCTGCTACCTTGTTGCTCATTTTCCTCACAAATTTAATCAGTTTTATTATGATCCACTTAAAACAGACGAAAGACAGCCCATAGTTCAATATTGAAAAGATTGTAAAATCACATCCTGGACTGAATACTTGTCTTTGACATCACCGAACAACAAAATGGAGATATTTTATCAGGTACGATAGTAGTTACCGACATGACGGCAGGTGCGCATAGACCTGTCAAAGTTGTAATCAATTCTAAAAGCACATGCAGTATCCAAGGTAACCAATGTAAACAATATCCTTGTTATTTGTTTCTAAAAATAATATCACAATGTCACATTACTACCTATCAAAATTCCGAGGACATTGTGTTATGAGGTCCTTATCACGTATAAATCGATGATAATGAAATACTTGATGGCGGACCACACATTAACAAGATATAAAGCGTGTTTCACTGCATCCACAAAAACTTTACACCTGAGAACCACCTGTAGATCGATCACCTGTATATTTCAGGATTCTTATTGATTGATGTATTGAAACTGTGCACAACTACAAGTAGTTACAAATAGATACTGAAACTTTAAAGAAACGTGCGTTGTACACTATCTTACAATTATGTACAACCTTGAATATTTAGAAGGGACGTGTAACAAGTTTCGTTAGATCAAAATCCCATTCATTAACAAGAAAGAAAACTACTCACTTTTGGTATCTGCATCTTTTTTCTCTTTCGCTGTGTCCAAATCCTCTACTTTTGATTTTCCCGAACCCATCACGAAAAAATAATGTACATCCAAAATACCATTCAACAAATCGTGCAGAAGGCACAGAGGCCTTTTAAAAATTAATTAATCTGGACTCTGTATCTGCGTTTAAATGTGTCTTCACTGTTTCATAGCCCTGTTTAATGAAGCAAAACAAATTAAAAATGCGCGAATGACGTAGAAGGCTATTGTTATGAAAAATTCATGTTGAAGCATTCAGGACTTTAACATATTGAGCAGCATAAAACAGAACATGTAGAAGAAGCGTTTGGTCTGAAACATTGATTTAAAACTTCTCTGATTCGCATTGCAGTAAAAAAAAAATATTGAGACATTACTACTTTCTATACACTAATGAGAAATATTTTTGAACAGTCTGAATAATGTGTTCTTTAAAGTTATCTATAAATCAGTCTTCTATTGCAGCATTTTTTATCAGAGTTTATCAGCCTCTTCTGCCAATATAAAAATCCTAAAATACAAATAAATAAAATGAAGGTGAAGGTGAAAGAAAAACCCAACAAAAAACAGCATCGAATTTGAAAGGCGTAAGTTTTATAAACCAAAAGGTTGTGTGATTATTGGGGGGGTACTTTATTTGCTGTAATATTGCTGTATTAAAATCATAATATAGGCCTTGTTGGCAAATTAATCAACAGCAAACTTGGAGAGAGAGAGAGAGAGAGAGAGAGAGAGAGAGTCCTTTTGTGTTATTCAAGGGCAGATCACTCGAGTCACAACAATAAGTACCCTCTGATTATTTTTTAATTTGTCACGATGAATGCTAAATGCCTCCTTTAGTAGTCATACTGTTCAGTATTTTTTCCCATTAAAGCACTGGCATCTTTTGATCATCTTATAGTGAAAAATAACTTTTTCGTGCGTTGTGTAAAACGATTCCTTAATAAAGATATACATATGTACATATATATACTGAATTAAAAGTATCTTGGGTTTCGTCTAATGATAGATATAATTTATTAAAAGGGTTGTTCATCATTAACTACGCGCTATACTTCCGGTAGTAGATAATCCCTGGATGTACTGAGATACAGGAAGTCCAGAACAATATTCAGTTTTCCCAACAGGAAACAGGTACTACTGCTCGGTTACTATTTTCTTTATACGAAACATTACATTAAGGAAAAACTTTACGGTAATGAAAAAGTTTTTAATATTTAAACCTACCGGGTAATTCCAAATTTTATTCGTAACATCAATACAACTATCAAATTCTAAACCTCTTCATTACATGTCTAAACTTTTCATAGAATTATATTTCAAATTTTAGAGATATCTCTATTTGTTAATGAGATATCTCTCTTAGTTAAAGATGTATCTTTCCTCGTTAACGAAGATATTTTTCTAGCAAATATTTAAGAAATGACTTTAATTCTGAGCTATATTATACGAGTATAACCTGATTTGGATCAGTTTACGCTTTATAATTTGCGACATTGGCCATGTAATGCTTATAAGTTAGTGAAAATTAGATGTACTCAACAGGTAGATGTCAATTTTTCAGTTTACAAGTGTAACTTTATCCGATAAACTGACAGATGATCAATGGGGAAAACAAACTGGCCGCATTACAAGCGATCACTTTAATCGCAAATTGGACACCTTCAACATGTCATCTTTTCTGCGGTACCTACCTATTGGCGGTTAAATTTTTTTGTATGTTATTTTTCTGAATTTCTTTCTATCTTGACCTGCACAACCCTGAAAGTAATTTGACAGCTCTCTCTCTCTCTCTGGCTATCAGTGCGCTATATCGCTCCACCATCGTTCTTTGTGAAATGCATACGTAATCGTTAACTAAAGTAACCACTATTTGGCGCCGTATCACCATAGTATTATAGGAAGGGGGTAACCCCCCCCCCCCCCCCCCCCCTTTTTGTTTTTCTTCATGCAGATGAAATGTCCTTATGTTAGATGTAAAGTTAGTGAAAATGTAAGCTTCAAACGATGAATTAAACCACCTCAGCAGCAATCCCTTACGATCTTTATTTATTGAGTTGGGCCTGAGGTGCGTGTTAGGGTAGATTTTATCATTGTTATTTTTTTTTTAAATTCTGTTTATTTATTATCATATCTTGGTGTTTTCTTCATTTTTTGCGTTTTATTTGTTATTTACGTTTTTTATTTGCTTTTCGAGAATTTTCAGGCACCCGAGAATGATTTATGAATAGCTACGCTCTCTGTGTTACCAATGTTGCAAACTGCTCTTGTACTAATGACTACTGTTTACAATGATCACGACAGAGTCTCAGTTTTACAGTGTTTACCATTCAAATGAGGCAGGAACTATAAACACACAACTCATCCCTGACACCCCCCCCCCTTTTTTCTAAATTGTTGAAATCTTTCATTCAGTAATCCAAGAGATTGTACAAGGAATTCAAAACACGGAAGGTTATGGTGACACACTGGCCAAATTTTTATAATGTATACTGTGAATAAAAAGTTACTGAAATGTGGGTTTGGAATCCATCCTCAAATTAAAGTCTAAAACATATATAACAGACTGATTTTATCTAGCGGTTTTCTTACTACACTGTTAGATTTATGTGTTCAAGATGTCCCAACTACACCCTAAATAACATTGTTGAATAACTCACATTTGTAATGACCCCCCCCCCCCCCGTAAATAACATTGTTGAATAACTCACATTTGTAATGACCCCCCCCCCCCCCCCTAAATAACATTGTTGAATAACTCACATTTGTAATGACCCCCCCCCCCCCCCGCCCCCTCCCTCCTTTCCTTCAACCCAACGAAGACAGTAACTACGGGATTTTGCTGACTTGGGGAGGAAAATGGAATTACTCATGACACTGCGAAAAGGTTTAGTAATATGAAATTTTATCAACTAAAAATCACAAATTCTGCATGGACATACCCTACAGGGAAGTTTGAAAACGGGGCTTCAAGAGGCAGATGTTTAAGGGTCAATTTTTCATCTTTGAAGTGACAGAAAAGGAAATCTATCCCCCCTTTTTTAAAACTGATTTTAAACCACAGTTGTTACCTTCTATTTTTTATTTATTTTTTCAAAGTTCTTAGGTCTTTCATGATTTACAAATAATATGATACCAGAATAGGTTGTTGTAGGTGTCCCCGGGAAGGTCTAAAGTTTAGTTTCATAATAGATTCAGGGGTGTGGGTTAGATGGAAGACATATTCAGTATGACTGTAAACAAGGTGCAGTTCAAGTATTATATTCTTTCAAAATTAATGGATTTATGAAGCTAGATAAACAAAAGATTGATTGATTGATTATATAGTTTAACGTCCGCTCGAGAATATTTCACTCATATGGAGACGTCACCATTTTTTCATAAAATACTGATGAAAACATATAACAGGTAGGACAAAATACATAGAAATGTTTTATTGGTTTTTTGGTGTTTTTTTGTTTATAGATAATTAACATAAATTTTTACCCAGAAACAATAATTGTTCTTTGATATTCTTTGTAAAAGTAATTTATTTTGAATTACTCAGTATTCTGTTATTACATTTAGTACATATTAAATAGATTTCATATCATTTTTCTACGTATGGCTAACGCTCAAGTACGGTGGACTTTCTAATTAATCACAGGGTAGGATTTTTCCTTCTTCCTGGTGAGTTTATGGTGTTTTCTGTCCGGAACAGGTATAATGACAGATGCGTTGACAGACCGTGTACAACAACCCTTACAACAACTGACAGCATCTAGCTGAAACCAGTCACTTGTAGAGATTTTAGCTAAGTGGAAAGACATCAAGGGGAGTGGGAAGACACTCAGGGGAGTGGGAAGACACGTAGGGGGGTGGGGAGACACGTAGGGGAGTGGGGAGACACGTAGGGGAGTGGGAAGACAATAAGAGAGTGGGGAGACACTATAGGAATGGGAAGATGCCTAGAGGAGTGGGAAGACACTTTGGGGAGTGGGAAGACACTTAGGGGAGTGGGAAGACACTAAGAGAGTGGAGAGATAGTTATAGGAGTGGGAAGACACGTAGGGAAGTGGGAAGACACTAAGAGAGTGGGGAGATAGTTATAG
This sequence comes from Ostrea denselamellosa, assembly GCA_024699665.1. NCBI lineage: Eukaryota > Metazoa > Mollusca > Bivalvia > Ostreida > Ostreidae > Ostrea > Ostrea denselamellosa. Next base: position 10,313,826 of record JAMZEH010000042.1, read on the forward strand.
GAGTGGGAAGACACGTAGGGGAGTGGGAAGACACTAAGAGAGTGGGGAGATAGTTATAGGAGTGGGAAGACACGTAGGGAAGTGGGAAGACGCCTATGGGAGGTAATGGACCCAACAAATGGAAACAAAGTGAAAGATCTATTAGAGGACGATCGCATGATGATTGATATTATCTTGCTCTCCAGTATAATCTTCTCCACTAAGGAAAAACGAGGATTGTGTGTGTGTGTGTGTGGGGGGGGGGTAGTCATGTACCCTCTGGATATACCCTTGTTTTATTAGGTAAATCCCTACTTTCACTCGTGTAGTTCTCCTTAATCACCCAAGGTTTATGTGGAAAGTGACGTATCAGAAAATATTGAACTTTCAAAGATGGTACACCTTTAGAAAGTTTCCATCCTAGAAATGTTATGCAAGTGTTATCAATACGTTGACCTAAGCTGAGCCCGGCAAGCCCCCCTCCCCTTTAATTACAGAAAACTTTTTTTGATAATCTTTTTGGTTTTACGTTAAATTTATTATTTCAATATCACGAATCCTTTGTTATATTATCCTACAGGCTCTATCCACCGCTATACAACTATGTTTATGGTAAACTGTGGAGGAAATTCCGGTAATGTTGAACGTGTGAGAGAGTCTATAAATATGCACATTTTCATTACACATCCGCCTGTCACATATGTGGGAGGAGGCCTACATGCACTGGAAAAATGCGTTTAACTAGAGGATACAAGTGGAGATGTTTTATTTAGTTCCATGTTTGTTCTTGACATGTCAGATAACAAGTTCGGCGCAGGCCCCACACACGATCGTTCAGATAATCACTAGCCCTCCTTATTTAGTTATACCATAGTGATTAAAAATGTGTTGTGATGATATATACAAATCCGACACTAATTTACTTACATTTCTTCTATTAAATGTCACTGATGTTATGTCCACAAAAATAAATAATCCTATAGATTGTGTGACCTCATTCTGTGACGTCATCAATATAGTGCACGAAGCACAATAATCTAAAGAACACCAAGAGAAATTGAGTTCAGGGGACTACTCATAAAAGTAAAGTAAGCAATTCTTTTGTAATACTAGGCTTATAATAGGTATTGAATTTAATGTCATAATTTTTTTCTTCTTGATACTGAGGCAAGCTTTGAAGGGGAAAAAATTGGCCTATTTAGCCCGCATGTCAAGTGAAAGTGAGCCATTATCAGCTAATTGTGTAGACTACAGCAGGACCTATGGTCACCTCTGGCAACCTGCCTTGCATAATCTCCGATGCATTAAAGGTGAAGATAACGAACAGTGATCAATCTCATAAATCCTATAAAGAATACAAAGTTAAGAGTAAGGATACACCAGAGGTGAAATCAATTAAATGCCTAGGAGGAGAAAAGCATCACCTATTGCCCAGTCACACCTGCCGTATCTGCTCAGTCCTTTATCCTGACCAGGTGTAACCGGAACCAGTATATCAGGGGGAGTAACTCAGGTGATCGTATAAGTACATCGGTCTTTACTATGAGTACCGTGGTCTTTACTGCAAGTCCTCGGTTGATTGATTAATTGATTGTTGATTTCCGCCACACTCAACAATTTTTTCAGTTAAATGGAGGCATCCAGTCTTTATTAGTGGAGGAGAGAACCCAGATACAATGTACCCTGGAAGAGACCGCCGACCTTCCGAAAGTAAACTGGCAAACTTTCTCACATATATCGGCGCGAGCGAAATTCGTATCAGGGTTCTCTCCTCCACCAATAAAAACTAGACGCCACCAGATAACTGAAAAAATTGTTGAGTGTGGCGGAAAACAACAATCAATCAATCAGGTGATTGAATGCCCAAAGTATCTGTACACGCATTCTAGTAAAATTTCAACCCAGGTAAGGTTATTCCTGAATTATGGTCAACACATCGGAAGGGAAACACCAGTAAAGAGTTTAGATTATATATCAGCTGAGTAAATTTAACAAAAAGGCCTCAATAATATCAGAATAATCTGTAAGGAATGGTAAGAAAATGTGTCAGAGTCAAAAATGAAAAGTATCTAAATATGTCCTTACTGAGCCTCCATAACACTATAAACTGCCAAAAATAGAAAGGGAACGAGATGCATCGTCACCTACATAGTGTTTGCTTTTTAAAGACGCACTATATAAAAACGATTTAAACCTGAAAAATATAGTAAGTATAAACCTTCTACTGCTATCTACAACACCGTGAAACAGGACTTGGTAAGGAGAACCTAGTAAACTGATAACCTGCATAATATAATATCCCAGCCAAATAAATACTACAAGTCTGCTGTTTACCTCGAGGTTTTTAGCAGCCCTTAACTTCTTTCGTAACAAAAATCATGCATATTTCATGCTAGTCACTATTCAGAGCATTAAAACCTTGAGGTTTACTCGCTCAGAATATTAGAAGAGACAACTAATTGTGAGGTGAGTGCCTAACCAAGCGAGTAAAATTGATCAAACACAGCCTTATATACCCTGAATTCTATTTCCTAACTTAAGCCAATCAAAACCAAAGAAACTATCCTGACTTATCCAATCAGGCAATCAATAGCTTATTCACTTAGGAAAGCTTGACAAAGATGACACTTCCTGTTTGATATAAAAACATGATGATGTGGAATGTATCAACCATATCTAAATATGAAAAGCACTCAAAATATATAACTGGAAGTAAATAAAAGAACTTCAAATGTAATAAGAAGCTAATTTAACAATCAAGGTTTGAATTAAATGCAATTATAAATATTAAACAAAAAGCAGATCCGCCACACAGGAAAACATTTTTTGGATGTGCAATATGCACTTGTAAAAACTGATGTTGCTGTGGTTATTTCTGCAGAAAGGTGGCTCCACTGCCTTACTGTTCTAAGGACGGAGTATATATTCATTCTTGGTTGTTTTGAATGTTCTCAACCAGTGAACTCGCCTGGTCCAAAGGTTCGATACTGTGATATACAGGCTGGAGGGAATGCCAATATTACTATGGGATCTTGTACATCGTGTATGGTTTCTTCTGGTCAGTATGCAGGGTCTCTTAATTTAAATGTTGAAGGATGGTGGATAATGGTCCAGGGGAGTAATCATGTTTGTTGCGGGCCATTAATCTTGTAACCATCTCTGCACCATCGTAATGGAGTTGATGTACTGACTGATGTGTGGGTCCCAGACCATCATGCACTGCATGTTCTAGAGATGTAGCTGACCTTACTATGGCTATATATGCCATATCTTTGGTTTGGGGTTTGTAGTCTTGCATATTCCACCAGATGAATCCATAGGCTGGATTTGTTTGATTTGGTTGCTAGTAATGTTATTTACACAAGTTTCATTTCATGCTGATTGTAACACTGAAGTACTTGCAGGTTTGCTCCTTCATGAGTCTATGCCTGTGTAGAGTGTATGGTGTTATCAATGGGTTCTTTATGGTCATGTGGATTACTGTTCACTTTTCAGGGTTAAATGATATCCGCCAGTTGGCTCTCTCACTTCTTTTGAGTGCTGTCAAGTTTTTTTGTGTTTTTTTTTACAGTGCGATGGTATCTTGGCAGGATTTTATTCATCCTGTAGAGGGAATGATAAGAAAAACAAGTCGAATATCAGGTCTTGTGCATTCTGGCATGTTGTTGATGAGGCTTAGAAATAAAAGTGGACCAGGACTGTACCTTGAGGGACACCAGAGAATACGTCTGCTGTTAATGGTGCTTTCTCCTCTATGATGATCAGTTAATTCCAGCATGATAGAAAACTCTCAATCCAGTTGATGGTGGGTCCTCTTATTCTATAATACTTCAGTTTCTCCAGAAGTCTTCTGTGAGGCACTTTATCAAATGCCTTTGAAAATTCAGAAGAACTATTCCACCAATTTCTCGACTGGCATGCTTCTAAACTGGTAATCCTGAATGGTAACAATGAGCTGTTTCACAGGACCTCTTGGATTGCTTTTAGAGAAACTATTCAAAAACATAATTCTATGACTTATGATTAGTTTCCTTTTAAGATTATGGAGCATCATTATTAATTCTTAACTGCTATGAATGTGTGTGTGTGTGTGTGTGTGTGAGAGAGAGAGAGAGAGAGAGAGAGAGAGAGAGAGAGAGAGAGATCAGTGTTATATCACTCAGAGAGCTGTTTGAGAAAGAGAAATCTCAAAAAACTAAATAGAGGGACAAAATGAATTAAACAGCAAAATATTACTTAAATTAGGAATTCAGTATGTAAACCAATCATTATCTGAACATGCTGTGATTATACTTGGCAACCTAGAATTCAATCAAATGCATTTTCTTGTCCGACTTGTCATCAGAAATGAACTGTTCTTATGTGTATCAGTTAGTTTTACAGTGTTCAGTTATTTTTCACCAACTAATGAAACCCTTGATTTTTGCGTTTGAGAAAATCAATGCAAATTTGCAGGAACTCAATGGTAATGTGACACCTAACACTAAATACATCACAAGAGTTTTCAAATAGTAAAAATAGTTGTTGAAAGTTGTGTGGAGTTCTAATATTTGATGTACATCATGCTTTACTCAATTCATCTGAAGAATGGAGAGTAAATGACCAAACACAAAATCATTACTCAGTAGTGGTCGTGAATAATTACAGTTTATAGTGTATGCATCACATATTCAAAGTCAAGATTGTATAAAAATTGACCCAGATACCAGTATTTAATTTGTTATTTGACAAGAAAATCACTTATTTTCTTCAAAAACCTGCAGTCTGTACCTAGAATTTGGCATTGACAAACTCTTGCACAATATCAACATTCACTGACAAAACACGCCTTTAAAGTCATCCATATTTCTCAAAATCAGAAAGAATCAATTTGACAATTGATACAGATAATTTGATATATTAATGAAACATCATTGAAAGAATTTAAAGTGAGCTTAAAATAATTTACAATAATCCATGTGTGATAAACTGTATTTTTTTGTACCTCGGGCAAATTTGCTATATAGAAATCGTTAAAATAATGATAAATTGATTTTTTTCCCCCCAACTCTCCTTGCATTCATATCTGATCATTTTACATCCCACTGAAAGCTTTAAAATACTCTCTCACAGCACACTATCATTTTTCCATGTCTCTTTATAAACAGTATGCAGGCAGTATGAGGGCATCGATTGCACTGCCTGCAAAACAAAGTTTGGAGTGTATATAATAATCACTTTAATCTTGTTTTTTATCAATTTCTTTGTGCTATGCATTGTGTTTGGGACATTACTCTGAATTAAAGAGACATTAGATGTAATATTGCTTATACTTTATGCAGGACTGCTTACTGTCTTAAGGTTTGTAATAGCCCTTGCACAAGGTATTTGCCGAGGTCAAGGTCATTGGGTCCAAAGATAGAAAATTCATGTCCACCTTCAACCATAACTTTGTAATAAATGACACAATGCATATGACCTGAGGGTGTGTGTCATTACCCTGGTTTAAGGTCATTTAGACAAAGTAAAAGGGGGAAAAGGTCAAAAGCAGTTATCAGACTGTATCTATTTTGATAAAACTAACAAGTTCAAACAAAGATGGAGGTTGCTTATAACTGATGGATTCAATGTCAATTTCACTGTGAAATTACAACACTTTTGTCAAGGACATGTACCAGTACTTGTATTAGAGAAACCTTATATATGTATTCTTATACTTATCCCGATCACATCCAACATTTTTGAGTAATTTTGAAAGTGAAAACATGCAGGAAAGAAACAGCATATAAAGAACTGTACTTTGTCCTAAATTTCAACAAGAGTACCAGAAATGATACACTATACCCCCCCCCCCCCCCCCCTTCCTCATGTTGGGGTTTTTTCTTAAGAACATAGTATCCACCATCAAGCTGCAACATACTTGTATTGTATGAATAAAATGTCCTACTTTAAAAACTTTGACAGATGGAAATAGAAAAACCAAGAGATATTTCCACAAAATTGACCAAATTCAACAACTTGTAATCTTTCCAAACATCAAGGAATATTAGAAAGTTGTTGGGGATCAAAATCCTTGCAACAGTCACATCTTCAATGTGTTTACAAAGGATTTGGTTTGAAAACTAAGAGGAGTTAAATGGACAAACAATACTGTACTAACTTTGCGACACTTCCTCACAACTGACTAATATCAACCTGTAATTTTCTCCAAAAATTCCCCCCCAAAAATAAATAATATCAAAGTACTTCCCACATGCACATCTTCAATACCTAAATTAACACTCTGTAAAAAAGGTCCTCACTTGAACACTGTGGGAAGACTCATGCACCCAATATATAACATCAAATATTTCATACAAAGGGGCAAAAAAAGAAGAAGAAGGTTAAAACGAATTCAAACTGCAACATGATCTAGAGTGACTGACACAATTTTTAAAAGAAGCTATATCACAGGTTTTGGTTCTTCAGCTTGTTATGTGACAGGTTGTATGTATATGTATATTGTTTTACATCCTGCTGGAGAATTTTTCACTCATATGGAGACGTCACCATTGCCGGTGAATGTGACAGAGAAACGGAAACAGAAAACCATGAACAGACACACAATACTTTTCCATAATACATCTAGTCAAAAGATGGCATATAAAAAAAATTATGTCACTAAGAGAACAGCAGTACATTTCACTCATTTTAAAACCATCTGATATTCTCTCAAATTATGTTCACTTACCATTAAAAAAGTAGATAGAGCTAAAGGTAATATTTTAAGCCCAAGGGGGAAAGATTATCAAATGCTAGCAACACACACACCTAACTAAATATTCTCACAGTCCTTGAAAAATCATCACACTGAATGTACTGAATCAAACAAAGAAATGACTAAAGGATACAATGCTTTGCATGATGTCGGGATGAACTTTATTGTCAGAGGGGAAATAACTGATATACAACTACATGTATGATTTGTATTTTATGAGTAAAAATATACAGCAGTAAAAAATATGTCAATAAAAAGACATAGTATATCTAGAGTTGATTTCTTTATACCCAGGGTTACAAGAGATGATAGTAAGGTATTTATCATACCAGGCCTGGATTTCTCAAAAGAAACTCAAATCAAAACTTGGACTTAAAGTCTGAGATTTTGCTCAAATTTTGACTGATGAAATAAAAAAAACTAACCTATGTTTGAGATTTTTTTTTTTTGAGAAATCCAACCCTGTACATTTTTTTTTTTTTTTTTACAAAACAGCTGATGGTACATGCAATTTCACACTCTCTACATAGTAAATCACTTTCTTCAAAAAGGGCAGTTTTCTCAGAGTTACATTCTCTATAACAGTATCATATTGCAGTGATGTCAATGAAATGATGATTTGTACAATTTGATTACTACCGAGAACAAAAGTAGAAAAAAAAAGTTGAACATGAAAAATACTATGCTGCTCGTTGCAAAATTAAAACATCATGAACAGAAATGAAAACAGTTATTAAATTTATCATGCTGATGTAATCCTAGAATAACACTTAAACCATCTGGGGTAAATTAATATCTATTAGCAAATTATTAAAATGCACAATAACTCAACAGCTTAAATATTGCATGCGCTACACAGACATAATGTACAATACAGGATAACAACAGAACCTGTGGCTTGGACCAGCCAAGACCACTTGTTCAGGAAAATGTGGTCAACATATATACAAATAATAGACTGTTTAACAGTCAGACTTCAATAATTTTTAAATTACTGTATACCAGAAAAATTTGCCCCAGTTTCATTTTTGCTTTCATTCTGATAAGCAAATTAAAACATTGGCAAATTCATTTTAACCATTATAGTAGAGTAGTAAAATTGGCTGGGGCAAATAAAGAAAAAAAAAAAAATAAATAATAAAAAAAAATAAAAAAAAAATAAAAAATGGATATGTGGGTTGATACTTATTTTTTGGCTTAGTTTGCTTGTAATATAAATAAGTACAAATATAAAATTTTCTATGAAGTTCAAAAGTTGAGAAATATATTATTCCCTCCTATATAATGCTATACAAATTTCCCCCACTGTTTTAGGACGTAACTAAGAAATCATGGAAATAAATTACATTCCATACAGTAAATTGTATATTTTTTACTTTTAGTTTTTATTTTCATAATTTTTGAAAAAGGTTTGTTGGGACAAAATTGTTTTTTCAAATAACATGGAGTGAAAATACCCGAGTATACAGTTCTTACATAACAATACCAAAGTAACAAAAACTAAATAAAATATACAAGTAGTACACACTATACCATGTTAATTTCAGATTTATTTATAAAAGACTTGATCAGTAGATATGATGCACATCTTTAGTCAGCAGTAAATATAGACCTTTTTTTTTTTCACATATACAACTGTCTTAATACAAATACCATACAAAAGCTTTCACTAAGCTGCTAATTCTTACTCTCTTTAACGTGCAAGATTATTAATCATTGTACTGATTTGACTAGATCTTGCCACTACTCTCAATACTTCATAATAATTATGCATTTTTAGAGTTTCCTAATTTAAATTCTATATTTCTATGCATTGACTTTCTAATTTTTTCTGAGTTAAACAGTATGTATAATGTTTGCAAACTAGCCTCTCATATCAAACAGTGACTATTATTATCAATGTAAAATATACAAAAATAAAGTACAATTAAAAAAAAAGTATATATATATAGGACAAGTAGAATATAACTTCTAGAATAACTCTGGGTATGTGGTAGAAATTTTCATTCAAATTCATACATACATGGACTGTAAAGAGGAAAATTAAGGTAAATAAACAATAAAAATGATGGATTCCATTTAAAACAATTACATTTTGTGTCCTTTGTTTCAGAAAGGTTTTAAAATGATTGGAAATGGTTGAATATTAAATGTGTATTATACATATTGTTGAAATCAAAAAATTGTTACTTTTTTTTTTACAGTTTTGTGTCAAAAATACATGTATATAATTGGCAAAATAAACAACTAAATGTGTTGAAATTATATGACCCTACTGATTGTTAAGTATATGCAAGAATAGTTGGTAAATTATCATGCCATAAAGGAACATTTACTAAAGTTCAATCTGAAGTTTGTCACCACTACATATTAAAATCGGGTAAATATTTGCAGGCAAGTCTTTAAGGTCTGAAAACTAAATTTCAAAATCCAAGAGCCAAATATAATGATAATTACAGAAAATTCTTTTGAATATCTGGAACAAACTCAGCAATAGGCAAACATACAACATGAACATCTGTATCTGTAGGCTTAATAATGTAGAATCATCCCTTAACCAACAACGCATGATGGATGGGCAGGGCAACAACAAATCATCCCTTCCAATGGCAGGGCGATGGTGGTAAAAATGATGAGAATTAAAATACATATATATCACAGATAATAAAAGAACACCTACTCCAAGTAATTTGTATTAACATGTAATAACATGTAATATAACACTATATTAATTTCTCTGTGGCACACTCTATAAAATCATACAGTGGGAAATTTATCTTTAGTAACAACATGTATTCATTTATAAGTCAGACCTGCTTATACAAATACAAACTAATCTGTATAGCTAATTGTACAATCCTGTATAAATAAAGGATATTATTATTACCTGCCAATATTTCCTTAAAAAATAAATGATGAACTTTTACTATGATTGTCCAATATCCTCCCTGAAATTAAGTCACAACTCCGTCTTTTAACTTTGATATACAAATATTACTTTAGATGTCTGAATAAATATCCAATAACATTAAAGTAATCTCAAATAACCAAAAACAATAACCAGAAATAACACTGTTATATTGTTATAACACTCCTTTCTATATGGAGTCCACTGATGTTTGTGTGATTACAATTCAGGTCTTAGCAGCAACCACAGCATTTTTTCTTCTCTCCTGGCTTGAGGTTCTTCTTACCCAGAATATTCATCAGTCCCTTACTCATAAAGTATGGCTTCTCTGCTGTCCCATCATTCATTTCCAGGTCCTCCACTGTAAAATGACCAATACAAAAGGTTTTAACATGGCACCATTGTAGAGACTCTCTACTGCAGAGCAATATCTAAAGCTGTAGGGACCAGCCCTTATTTGAACACACACACACACACACACACACACACACACACACACACACACACACACACACACACACACACACACACACACACACACACACACCTCGTATTCACTCACGAATAAATATGTCCTAATAAGTGTTCTTATTCACTTATTCATAACATAAACCATGCATGACAAGGATGAGATCATTAACAATTATTCATGACAACTAATTCATGGTGTTTAAAGTCCTATTCAGAATGTTTCACTCCTTCAAGACTACAATCATGTTTGATGTTGTGACAAATCCTTTCAGCACATCCCCAGGTGGTTTGTGACAAAACACTTGTTTATCCTGTTGGGGTACATACCACAAGGACAGTTTTTATCCTACCCAAATTTATCATGTGAAAAAACACAAACATTTTCCTACTTACAGAAACAAAGGAAGAGGGTATCCACAGCCATTTCATAGACACTGAAGAAACAACAGCATATCAGGTAGGTTCCTAAGATTACAATCTGCAATAAACAGGCAAATGCAGGTCAGTTAACAAGAATATCATTAAAACTGATCAAACTGCATTCAACCAATGAACTACTTCATCTGACATATGACTTGCACAGTGATCAATAGCTGTTGAAATGAAGAGTGTATATATATATATATATATATATATATATATATATATATATATATATACACACACACACACACACACAAGGTATGCGTTGAGTGACCTTGACCTTGAGTGACCTTTGCCTGCTAGTCATTTGCCTATTACTTATTTGTGTGATGTATGATCAATACTTGTTCAAAAATTGTTAAAGTAAGGAACTTTTTCTACATACTAGGTATAAGTTCTGATTGATCGATTGATTATTTGTTTTGCATCCAACTGAGAATTTTTCTCTCATATTGAGACATCACCAGCTGTAGATGAAATATCACATATTTAGACCTCTGCTTAGTACTCAGGGCTGTAGTAGTGAGGATTCTTTGACATGTCAATGTGTTTGGCAAAGGAGCAATCACTACCTATGTTTACATCTTAGGTTTAACACGGTCATGGCACAAGCAAGGCTTAAACTTACAACCTCCTGGTTATGAAGCGAATTGCTATACCACTGAGCTACCACAACCAATTTCTGATTAACTTTGACCATTCAAAAATGACCTTGAAAAACCTTCATCCAAAAGATCAATAAATGTTGAAATATTGTTGAAATGAAGGTTTTTGTGTATACAAAGTATATGTTTTAAGTGTCCTTGACCTTCACTTAATGACCTTTGCCTGAAAGCCATATGTCTGATCAAAAACAGTTGAAATAAGTAACTTTTTCCTTCTCTAAGGTATATGTTCTGAGTGACCATGACCTTTCTAAAATGACCATGGTCCCCATCAAAGAAATATTTGTGATCAGTTATAATCAATTTCTGATGAAAGGTTTTGGAGATGAGAACTTTTACACTAATCAAAGGCCTGAAGGGCCACAAATGCAATATCATATACATCAGGGTTCTCAATAAATTTAGCGGGTAGCAGGTGATATTGGAGAAAGTAGGAGAGGAAATATTTGAGTGCTGCAGGAGGCATTTCCTTTTTTTTTTTAGCTACTTTCATTTTGCTAATAGAAAATTGGGTGTGGATTAATGAAAACAAAACCGAAAATAATCTTTGTGTTTTTGAAATAGCAACCAAACCGTGACATTGCACAATTTCAATTCTTTAGTATTTATCTGTTTCTACTAATCTGAAATAAGGATTCTTGATGAAACTACGATATTATAGATATAAATAAACACCAAATTTGAGCAAATTATTTTGTAAGTATTTAATGATATCATGTGGCAAAATTTGGTGGGAAAATCCATTTCATAGTAAATCCATCCACAAATAATGAACTTCTCTTACCAAACAATTGTTATTTAACTATTGGACGATAGTATAATAATACACAATGGCATCAAAAATGGAAATGGTATTATGCCTTTCCAATATCAATTAAATTCAATGTTTAAAGTCTTAAATCGTAAGAAACATTCAAAACCAATAGGCATTATTTTGATTTTGCCCATTGAGATTGGCTGCATTGTGGTGTAGTGGCAAAATCTTACATGATCACTAGAAGGCTCTCAAGCAAGCTCAACGCCTAAAAAATTATTGATATAAAGAACTTTTGTAAGTTATGAGTGACCTTGACTTTTTCAAAATGACCTTGAGATACCTTGGTCCATAATTTCTTGTCTCAAGGAACACTTGTAATTAATTATATCAATTTCTGTTGAAAAGTTTAGGAGATGTGAGCTCACATGGACACACAGACACAATGGAAGCTAGACGTATATGCTCCCATGAAATTTTTTGGGAAACATGAAAATGGTAAAGATGATGAGATCTCAAAATGATCTGGTGTTTAATTACAATGGTGATGATTATGATGATAACAAAGAGGAGGAATACTGTCACAGTAGCAATAATTGTAAAATGTTTGGTGATGACAATTATGATAATAATGATGTTGAAGAGAAGGAGTCTGCCATAGTGGCATTACCGAAGAAACAAGCAATGCCTTAAAGAAATGCAAGTTTGTATACTCACAATTACAGGTGTGATGTAATAATTCAAATCATTGGGAACATAGTCAGCAAAGAAATGCACTTTTCCTTGAAACCAAAAGTAGGCAGCCACACCTGTGCAGTAATTATAAATTGCTCTTGCTTTACAGATAACAACATATACATTTAATTCCTAGTAGAAGTCACACTACAGATAACATGTACAGTAGAACCCTAACTACACACTACAGATAACATGTACAGTAGAACCCTAACAGAACTCGCACTACAGTAGAATCCTAACAGAAGTCACACTACAAATAACATGTACAGTAGAACCCTTACAGAACGTGCACTACAAATAACATGTACAGTAGAACCCTAACTACACACTACAGATAACATGTACAGTAGAACCCTAACAGAACTCGCACTACAAATAACACGTACAGTAGAATCCTAACAGAAGTCACACTACAAATAACATGTACAGTAGAACCCTAACTACACACTACAGATAACATGTACAGTAGAATCCTAACAGAACTCGCACTACAAATAACATGTACAGTAAAACCCTAACAGAAGTTATACTACAAATAACATGTACAATACAACCCTAAGTACACACTACAGATAACATGTACAGTAGAACCCTAAAAGAACTCGCACTACAGATAACATGTAAAATAGAACTATATCAGAACTTCAGTCATTGCACTCTGTATCTCTGAACATTTCATCATTTTAAAAAAAATTATACTTGCCCCTTACTCTTTTAGAAGTGTCAATGTATTGACTGAATCCAGTTATTCAATTCTCAGAATGTTTTCAAAATTTAATGCAATTATCTATCTTAAAAAGTAAAATGATAATTTTATTATTTTTAAAAGTATAAAATATTAGACAAGTATGTCTCAACTCACCCACTGATGCTGTTACAAGTAATTTACTGAGGAACAAAACATAGTCTGTAATTTTGTCCAATACCACTACCCTGAAAAGTATAGTAAAATGTTAGAGTTATTTCCCTTACATGTTTCACTGAAGATCATTGAATCTGGCAATACCTTACCTACCTTACTATATTTCTTAGAATAAGGAAAAAGGCATCTTTGGCAGCAGTGCAGAAATTTTTGCCATAAACAGCTATCTGTAAACCAAAAGAACTTACTTTCAAAATTAAAATAGAGACAATTAATACAAATATTGAAAGAAAATAATATTGGCATTGATAAACAATAATAAGATTATCAATTATATATATTTTGTCAGTGTGGTCATGTATACCAATATGTATGCGTTTCTGTTCAAAAATCTCATGAATTTCTCTAGACACCAGAAGCAGCATTTCAGACACCTGCAAATTAAAAAAAAAAACTGTTGGTATGTCCATCATTCAAACAAAGGGTTGGCACTCTTCTACAAAGTTTTGATGAACCATCAAACTTTCATGGATCTGTAGATAGTAATCTCTGAGTTGTTTTGTTTCCAAAATAAGTTTCAGAAAAGTAACTTACGCTAAAAAGAATTTGGCCACTTTATTTTCGGAGCCTTTGAGCTTATGGTCCAAATACTCTAAAGCCACTCTTATCATCTGTATTATGGCAATGATTAGAGATCCAAATGCTAAAGATCCAAAATGGTATCTGTAAAAAAACATATATAAACACTGTATATATACTCTGAAATTACTAGAATCAAGTACCCAAAATACAGAATGTACATAATTTACATGTTGTAAAGGGCAGATAACTCTCAGTATTGGCTAATAAATGCACCACAGTTCAAAAGTGTGCACTATATTAAAATTGTTAAGATGCTTAGGGCACACATCTTATTAAAAAAAACCATACAATTTGAAATCAAGACAAGTGGCTTTAATGTTCACCTGAGTATCATAGCCCACACAGGGAGTCTGATCATATTTCCATATAAGCCTCAATATGGAGTCTTCAGTGCACATGTTTATGATCTTTCAAAATACATACATTTCCTATTCGATTACACAAAAAGGAAAATTGGAAGTTTGAAGCATATAAATCATTTCAACACTCCCTAATTATTTTCATACAATTTCATTATATGGCCATATTGGTCCTGCTCAAGGACCCTGGAGCCACCAATTTCACAATTTACGTAGAAAGCTTCATGGACATCATAATCATGCATTTAGTTTTACTCAAGTGTATATTGGAGTAGAGAAGCTGATTTTCTAAAATTTAATATGTATTTTCATTATATGGCTATATTGGCCCCACCCTAGGGCCTGAAGCCCTGACCCAGAAGTCATGAATTTCACAATTTTGATAGAGAACTCCATGAACATCATGACCATGCACTTAGTTTTTCTCCCACATGTGTGGGAGTAGAGAAGAAGCTTTTTGAAAATATAGACTTTTTAAAGCATATTTGACCCTGCCCATGAGGCCCCAGGGGTGGCAAGGTCATAAATTTCACAATTTATATTCCTCTTACCCTAGAAATGCTTCACATCAAAAATGTAATAATTGTCCTTGTAGGTTTCATAGCTTTCAAGAAGTTAAAAATGTAAAATTGTTAATGAACAACACACAACGACGGATGAAAACCAAAGGCAGTAGCCCACCTAAGTGACTCGAGTGACCTAATAATCATTCAAGCTATATGCATGTACACTGTAGTGCATTTTTGTATTTAATTCGAATTCTTCAACACAATTCAATTGGAAATTTGCTCAGTATGTTACTAACCTGAATGTTCTGTACAGTGATGCGGACAGAGGGAATGCTGGGATATCTTTTGGTTTCTCAAATGCCCAGTAATATGAAGCGAAGGCACCTGCCAATACCATCTGCCCCATAGCAACCACGAAGTTCATTGTCCAGAAAAACATGAACAACATGAAAACCATCATCGCTGTAATGTACCTGAACGAAGATGCAATCTTGTTCTTCAATATGTTCAATGGTTAGCACAATGTACTATCGTGTTTATAAGAAATATAGCAAATAGCATCCTGCAGTGACCCTGTAAAGCATGCCTACATTATTACATCCCTATGAAAATGATTTTATGATGTGTTGAAGTTAAACATCCATATACATCTTTTGTATCACAGCAGAGTTATACTTACTCTGTTCCTCCATATTTCACAAAATCACAATAGGAGCCTTGTGTAGTTCCCTGCAACAGATTTATGAATATCCAATGAATCGTTTCTTAGTCTCTGTACAGCTGAAAATTCTCAGAGAGAGAGAGAGAGAGAGAGAGAGAGAGAGAGAGAGAGAGAGAGAGAGAGAGAGAGAGAGAGAGAGAGAGAGAGAGAGAGAGAGAGAGAGAGAGAGAGACCTACATCAGGTTCACAAGGAATTCTGGAGAGATAGTAGTTGATTCCATCATCGGTAGTGTTGGTTCCATTTGTGTAGTACTTCTGGTCCCCAATTGAAGCAATGTAACTTGAGGAGTTAAGAAATTGAGCTATTCTCATTGCATCACATTACCTGAGATACATATATTACAAAATGATGATATTGGTCCAACATCAGATCTGAGATATACAGTGAATTGCATCCATGCATACAATGGTTATCATGGAAATCAATGAGTGATTATAATTTGATTTAACAATTCTTTTGGGAGAAAAAACTTCAATATAAATAGTCCATATATCAGTTTCTCTAATGTGCATTTTTCACAAAATATTTTGATGTAGCAGAAATATCATCTATGCATATGTCTTATCAAATGAATCTTTGTGATCATAATTTGGATTTTTTTTTTTTTCAGTTATTCATCCTTCAGCAATGTTGACAACTGAACAAGGATACACTGAGCTCAATCCAAAATACCCCACAATTACTAGCTGGAAGAGGAAGGGAAAGATTGGCCATATTAAAGTGAAGATCATGTTTCCAATGGCTCTGAAAATGATAAAAATAATTAAATAATTAATTAATAATCATAAAGAATAAGTAAGCTGTAAAATTACCTAGTGTTAAATGCATGTATTTCCTATTACAATAGAATCTTTGAAACAAACTGTTGATCATTAATCACATTTGTAAATGCTACATATCTCACCGGCTTCCTTCTTTGATCAGCTCAATAGCAATACAAATTCTGTTAAGCAGGAAGATCAGCAACAGGACAAATATGGCCAAAAATGTGGCAGTTCCACAGGCTAGAAATTAAAATATGAATCAAATTTCCCTCTGAAATTATTTCAAATATACTATATTAAACATTGAAAAGTTAATTCCTAAGCATAGATAATTCACCTCAGAGAACTATAAAGATTTTGAAGTGGAAAAGTATGTAGAAATTTGTTTAAAGAAGTGATGAAAAGTTGTATTTTTTTCCAGGCTCAGCTTAGGAAAAATTCTGTAGCTTTACCAAATGCTAGCCATGTTTCTTTGAGCTGTAGGTAGTAGCTGAAGTTGAGGGCGAAAGCCTCCGAGTATCCCCATTCTCCTGTGACATTCTTAGTCTTCAGATCATAGTACTGAACATAACTGTAGTAGCAGGCTACAATTCAGAGAAAACAAATTCAACCAGATTCTGTGATAATTTGTGGACGAAAATAAAATACTATGGTACATTCTACTAGGGTTATTGCAGAGATCAAAGAAACGCTGCTGCCATTATTTTGCAATATATACCAATTACATCATCAAAAGATTGTTAAAACAGTAATACACATATCAAACTTTCAAAAGAAAAATAAATATAAGGGTTTAAATGTAATACTTAGTGAGACCATATCAGTTTCATGTCTTGACCTGATAGATGTTTGTACATCCTTACAACAGCTGTTAAATGTCTAATTTATGATTGTTCTGTTACCCTCACTACCTGTTTCTACACTTTGTTTCTCAATGCTAATGAACCAATGAAGTCGATAACTGATAGTTTTATTTCACCATCATAAAATTTATTCAATATAATGTACTAGCAAATTTATAAATGACATTAACAAAAAAAATCAATTGATTCTGAGATTGATAAACATGTACTAAACAGATGACAATGAATAGACATGCATGATGCAATCGGAGAGTTGTATGTTCTTGCACAAATCAGGGCAGGTCCAAATCACTGATTATTATTCACTTGTTTTTAATAAGCCAATATCATGCTAAACAACATTAGAGTGCATTCAGTACAAACAAAACATATTGTTTATGTGTGTGTTGTTTTGTTGAATTTTGCATGGGAATCAGCATTCAGAGCAGATCAAACAACCCATCATCGACATAAAACTAAATACTAGAAATAACGAATAGTAGACCCTACCACTACATCATGTATTTATCATTTCAGAATGAAGCTGCCATAACAGTTATTCCTTGGAGTAACAAGGAATAGTCATCACGAAGTCACCTAATTCATAGCTGTATGGCCCAAAACAATGAGATGTCCATTTCTGGACTATAATAGAATAGAAATGAAATTTTTCGTTTTTGCTGATACAGGATAACCTCCTTGATCTTGAAATGTTGTTTTCAGACATACAAAAGCTTTAGCTTTTATATTTCAAAATAACGATTCTTGACCTCTGTGCAAGTTTAATTGATTTCTGATCCTGTGTTTCTTCTTCAGAAGAATTTTTTAATTATCCCACCCTATTTTTCTTGTTTTTTATTTATCTCTCCATGAAAGGATATGTGGTCCTCCATTTGAAAAGAGTTCACTTAATTGAGCTTTCAGAACTGGTAAGAAATTGGGAGCTTATATTTCAAGACTGGATTGTTAAGGGCAGTTTATTTAAGGATTTTAGGGTGTAGTTTTTATTTTTGTTCACTTAGATATTTCAAAAACAATTTTACAGTTATGCTGTCTAATTTTAGAAAGGTACAGCAATCATTCCTCTCTGTTATACCTGTATTATAACAGTAATACAATTATTATTAACACTATAACTATGAGTCAAACAATCATATACAGAACATAGGGAAAAAAAATTGTTCATTACTTTCATTGCAAACGGATTTCAGAAATGGAACTAAACCACCTACCATAGGACAAAACAGCTAATACTGCAAAAATACTGAACCACACAATGATTCCAGTCAGCCATCGCATCAGGACAATCCAAATAAAGCATGTCACCATGGCAGCACCCATAAACCTGTGTTAAATAGGTACACTCATGACAATTTTTACCATGAAGCATTTCTTTACTGCTCGTAAAATGAGAGTTTCAGGATTCATTATAACACAATTTATGTATGAATGAAGTGAGAGTTTAGGATTCAGTTTCACTATTACACAAGTTATGTAGAAATGAATGAAGTGGGAATTTAGAATTCAATATAACACAGTTTATGTATGTATGTATGAATGAAGTTACTATTTTTTCTACTGTGTGTTTGTTTTTACTGTAATGTATTACTTACACAAGCAGTAGATACCATGAAGCAACAATGTCCTTGAAGATCATCTCTACGACCTCACTGACCGACATGAATTTAGCTAGCCAACTGTAAGGTCAGAATAATTTGCTTATTATTATGATATTGAGAACAATTTGAGCTGTTATATAAAAATGGCCATATTTTGATATCAACTGTATTGAGTAAATCACAATGGCTCAAAGATATCAATGAAAATCAACAGTAAACTCAATATACTGATTAGGTAGTTTATAGATTGTGCAGGTTTCCTCAAATAAACAGAACACCTATACTCTGTTACAAATAGTTCTGCATAATAATGCAGATTATTAGTATAAGTCTGAAGCTGAGATTTCTAATGTATACAAATATCAGCTACAATTGCAGTTTAATATATATATGTGCAAGTATATTTCCACAAAATGTCAAAGGTAATTTTTGCATATATGTCAAGGTCAAATTGTCACAATGTCATTGACCTTGGTATCATTTGAAATATGATTCATTTGTACAGTAAGTCCAACTCTCTCACATACTAGAATGTGTATTGTAGTTCAACAGGTATAGCCAAGGTTTGAAATAGACAGGTAAACCCTACAATTCAATCTAAGGGCATATAATTGATATTCTCTGTCCACATACTCACTAGCTAGCCTCGTTCATTCTGTCCACAAACTCACTAGCTAGCCTCGTTCATTCTGTCCACGTTACTCACTAGCTAGCCTCATTCATTCTGTCCATATACTCACTAGCTAGCCTCATTCATTCTGTCCATATACTCACTAGCTAGCCTCATTCATTCTGTCCATATACTCACTAGCTAGCCTCATTCATTCTGTCCACGTTACTCACTAGCTAGCCTCATTCATTCTGTCCACGTTACTCACTAGCTAGCCTCGTTCATTCTGTCCATATACTCACTAGCTAGCCTCATTCATTCTGTCCACGTTACTCACTAGCTAGCCTCGTTCATTCTGTCCACATACTCACTAGCTAGCCTCGTTCATTCTGTCCATATACTCACTAGCTAGCCTCATTCATTCTGTCCACGTTACTCACTAGCTAGCCTCGTTCATTCTGTCCACAAACTCACTAGCTAGCCTCGTTCATTCTGTCCACGTTACTCACTAGCTAGCCTCATTCATTCTGTCCATATACTCACTAGCTAGCCTCGTTCATAGCATTTCCTGTGATTCCTTCACCAGCAGAGTTAGTGAGATTGTAGTCAGTACCACCACTGGAAACATACAGGTTCTGAGCCCAGTCTGTTATCTCCAGAAAAAAGGAGGGGATGCAACGGCCAACCACTGTTTAAAAATCAGAGATCATCTCATTTATGTAAAGACCCATTTTTTTCTTTCTTACAAAAACAGAAAGTTGAAAAAAAAGTGTTGTGCCAGTAGAGATAGGATCAGTCTCATGATTATTCATCATCCTGGGTCACCAGAATGTGACTCTACATGTGATGATGTCATTAGATGTTAGTGTAGCAAATTGGAAACAAAAGACATGATACTTATAAAGACATCATATTGCATGACCTCGCATATCAATTCAGTTTATTTAATATAAATAATGTTGATAAAGTCACTGGAACCATTCATATAACATTTCACATGTGAAATCTAATTATTACAGTATAATTCCAGGAAATAGCCAACAGGAATGGTCAAGCCTATCCACTACATAAAGGTATACTAGCAATGCCAACTTTATTTAGGTGTATTGGGAAATATTCATACGCACTCCTCCTGTGAACGCTTGATAACTTCACTGATGAAATTGATTAATACATGAAACTCAAATGAGATTCAGGAAAGCTTATTGACTACAGACAAGGGACATGTATATGCTATTGATTTTTTTTTTTTTTTTTTAGAATGGTGAACCTTTCTTCAAAATTTAAACTTGATACATGATAGAGTAAGCAAGCTTTGATGAATAAAAATGTTTTTTTATTTTCAGAATAACAAATGTATCTATTATAGATTACTATTATCATGATAAAATGTGTCTAAGTAGAATATATCTTAATTCAATATCTTTAAATATTTTTCAATAGCATTGTCATTGACAATTTTATTTCGGTACATGTACAGTAAAAAAAACTGCCTAATCTGACACCTGTACCATCCATTTCACTGGACATTCCAACCCTAATTTTCATTTTCAGTTACATATTTTTATTGTTTTTTTTACATTGTTTATTCTAACATATTGTGTATTCTGATAAAAAAACTTGTCTCCCAGTGCATGTCGGAATAGACAGCTTTCGCTGTATATAAGAAAATATATCAATTTAAAACTTTCGTAGGTTTTGCCAGTAAGTATATTTCATAGTATTTTATATCAAAATGTAATAGAAATCCTATGAAAATTGGTAGCATGTTGGAAATGTATAATCCCTGTATACACAAAATTTGTTCATGAGTGAGAGTTTCTGCACAGTACTTAAATTTGTAATTAAAGACAAGCATGACGTTTCTGACATTTTCTCTCACATTATTTTTTCATTTCCTCGATATGAAGAGTTGTTGCATAAGAGGTGTAGATTTTGTAATGTAGTAATATTACCAAAAGATTCAAATGGGACTGGGTGGTTCAATCAATGGTTAGATTACCTAACTTGTAATGTAAGGGTCCTGGGTTTGATCCCCAATTGTTCCAAATATTTTTCTCTCCTTCTTTACTACGGTAATGCCCATTGATACAGTAGAGCTGAATTTACATTTTTACTGGCAACAACCAGAAACTATCAAAATGAATGATCTGCATGATAACCTGCAATCAGTCTACAAGTGTAGTACCAGCACTGAGACAGCCATCCTATGAATAAAAACAGACATAGAAGCAGTACTGGATGAAGGTGACGCCATGCTCTTAGTCCTTCTTGATCTAAGTGCAGCATTCGACACCATCGATCATACCCTTTTGCTTGAAAGACTAAAGAAAAAAGCTGGTTTGATGGGCACAGCACTCTGTTGGATATGGTCTTACCTAAATGGTCACACCCAACTGGTAAAGATCAACACTAGCATATCCTCAGATGTGCCATTGTCTACAGGAGTGCCACAAGGGTCTGTTCTAGGCCCTCTCCTCTTCCTGGTATACCTTCTCCCACTCAAAAGAGTCATAAACCAGTATGCCATAAGCCGCCATGGGATTGCAGACGATACTCAACTTTACAGCTGGTTGAGCGTAAAAGACACAGCCAAGCGCAACTCTCAAGTCAACACCATGGAGAGAAAGTCTCCGAAACTGGATGACTGTAAACAAACTTAAACTGAATGATTCCAAAACCGAGATAATATTGATTGCTAGCACCCACAACCCGTGCCATCTAAATGATATCCGACTTAGATAGGCGAGGCAATAGTGACACCTAGGTCTGATGTAAAAAAAACCACGGCACTGTCCTAGACACCACCTTATCAATGGAGAAACAAGTCAGACCTGTGGTGAGAAAGATGTACTACAACATCAGAAGAATCTCGAAAGTCAAACACCATCTGACTAGAAAAGCTTGTGCAAATGCCATCAATGCAACAGTCATCTCTCATCTTGACTTCCACAATGCCCTTCTCCTTGGCGTAACAGACCAACCCATACATCAGTTACAAGTGGCTCAGAACAATGCAGCATGATGTCTCAAAGGAACAAGCTACAGACAACATATTACGCCAGTGCTTCAACAGCTGCACTGGCTGCCTGTGAGACAATGTGTTGTATTTAAAGTGTTGGCAACCATACACAAGTCACTTCACTCCTCCTCCTCATCACTAGCTTACATGAGTTATTTCCTTTATACCAGCTACGCAGGACATTGAGATCATCAGCGGACCAGTGGAAACTGGTAGTGGAAAAATCTTTGAACATATACGGTGCAAGAGCCATAAAAAATTTAGGTGTACAATTATGGAATAATCTACCATTGGAACTTAGCAATCTTGAATCATACAGAACGTTCTGCAAGAAAGTCAAAACACCGCTGTTCAAACATGAATATATTTTAACACAAATCAATATCACATCATACGTATGTATTTCTTGTCCTCTCAACATCTGATTGCCATACTTTTACACAGCATTTTGGTGTCTTATCGCTCTTTTACTAATAATTTTTCAATTTTATTCTTAACAGTTAAGTGAATATAATAATAATAATAATAATAATAAAATATGCTAACTCTGAAACGGATATGGTAACATACCCTAATTTTTTCAGTAGAAATGAGACAGAATGCAAGTGAATTATATGTGAAATTTGACAAAAAATGACATATTATTGAAGAATGTCACATATGTCCTTAATCAGTTCCTTGTCATTTTAAATGCTGTACTTGACAAACAATTTATACTGCTGCTTGAAAGTAAGAATAGTACGAGCATATTTCTTGAAGTAGAAAATGTATTCACTGCTGCACATGAAAATTCAACTACTTCTCACCTGGAGTTGACTTTACATAATAACTGGCACATGCATCTGTGTCGACCAGATTTTGTATAGTACCCTGAAATATGAAGAAGATTTAATTCTACTATTTTTCTATCTGAATAGGAATTTGTTTAAATTATTGTAAATCACATTTCATTTGTGAGAACACCATTTGCGTGTTCCTGCTTTGTAATGTAATGTAATGTACCACTAAAGTGTCAGTTCCTGTTTTGTAATGTAATGCAATTTACCCTTAAGCTATCAGTTCCTGTTTTGTAATGTAATGCAATTTACCTCTAAGCTATCAGTTCCTGCTTTGTAATGTAATGCAATTTACCCCTAAGCTATCAGTTCCTGCTTTGTAATGTAATGCAACTTACCACTAAGCTATCAGTTCCTGCTTTGTAATGTAATGCAACTTACCACTAAGCTATCAGTTCCTGTTTTGTAATGTAATGCAATTTACCCCTAAGCTATCAGTTCCTGTTTTGTAATGTAATGTAACATACCACTAAAGTGTCAGTTCCTGCTTTGTAATGTAATGCAACTTACCACTAAGCTATCAGTTCCTATTTTGTAATGTAATGCAATTTACCACTAAGCTATCAGTTCCTGCTTTGTAATGTAATGCTACTTACCACTGAAGTGTCAGTTCCTGCTTTACAGAGCATGTCAGTAGCTCGGTCAACTACTGTTTTTGTAGTAGCAGTCTCCAGGGCCACTTGATAAGCATAGTGCCAGTAAGTTGCTGGACAACTACTCACACAAACCTGTAATGGAGCAATACTGAACAGATTACACACACAGTAAAAATCTAATAAGAAATGTTCAATAAACAGCAGTTTATGTACCAATTTTGACTATAACAATAGCACTATATATTTAAATAAATCTAAATATTTCTGTTTTATATGAATGCTATATCTGGGGATCAACCATGTAAAAGAACTTATACATACAGCACACGTCGATAAAATATACTGATGATCACTTATTTCGAAGCTTGATTATACAGTAAAATTTTCTAAGATTGTGTATTTTGTCAATAAAATATGTTTAGTTCAATAATATTATCTTGGATCTTGTGACTGCTAATATCTCCTGTGAAAGTAATAAGTATTTTAATGACATAAAGCACTTCTAACAATTTCTACTGAAAATCCTACCCACAAATGAAATGTTTTTTTTTAAAAATCAAAGGTATCAATGTGACACAAAATTTTTTTTTTTCAGAGTTACTGAAAAGTGTTGGTCCTGTGGGTAAGGCCAGTAAAAAATTCTCTGGACCGATAACTTGCTAGAAAACATTGATCTAAATGAATGATTGAAAATATTGGTCTTGACCCGATTAGCATTGGGGTGCACAGGTGAAGGTGACTCAAATGACATAGCTGCATGGCCAATTAATTTAGATCTACCCAATAAGAAACAACCAGTTGTGGTAGCTTAGTGGTAGAGCATTTGCTTTGTAGTGGGAAGGTCATGAGTTTGAGCTCTGTCAGTGCCATGGCCATGTTGAATCACAGGTCTTTTAGATATGACCTTAAAAACGAAAGTCCCAGTCATGGCATGCACTGACACACAAAAGAACTCACACTACTATGTACCTTCAGTACAAAGCATAGGTTTTGATTTGTCTATTGGTGATGTCTCAGTATGAGGGGAAAATTCCTAGTGGGGCATAAAAGAAACAAACAAACAACCTGATAAGAAAAAAAAAATATTGTTGAATCTGAACTACTTCAAAAATTATGAAGACATCTCTGGTGTTCATGAATCCCAAGTTGGTTGGAAAACTGACTGTGTTTGGCTGGATACAGGTGGGAGATGCATTACTAAGAGACATTTTGGTGCAGTTTTTTTCTTAGTATGCAATAGGTACAAAACTGTGACAAAACTTTTACCGATCTGACAGAACCTTCAACTCTCTGACAGTGATTTGAAAATTTCAACAACTCTGATTTTGCATTACATTTCAATCACATAAAAAATGTTCATGTGAGGTAGAAGTATTCTGGGGCACAATTTTTCTATTTTATTGTCTAAATTCTAAATAACAACTTTTTTTGGAACAAAAATCAACAAAGACTAAAAACCCTCATTTATAGAATCCCAACCTCCTCCCTGCCCTCTATTAGATGTCCTTCGAGAAATTAATTTTAACTGTCCAGATGGGATTTAAAACCAGTCACTGAGCCAGCACTGAGTAACCATATTGCAACTTGTGACTTTGACCTAGTTCACATGAAATTGTGTCACTGGTCATGAGGATCTGATGTATAGCCCAAACTCAGTGGGATGAACAGACCAACATCTAACACAGTGATTCTAATTATACCCCAACATTTCAGTGTGAAAAGAGGACGATAATTAAGATAGCAAACCTGGGGTGTGGGACAGCCAGTAACAATGACTCTACATTTCATTTTGCAAAGATAAAGGGGAAGAGCATAGATATTCTTCATTTCAATTTCTATAACAAGGTAATTATGACTGAAATCCTACAATAGAAAGTTTCATGCTCCAGTGACTATGAGTTTGACAATATCAGATGATAAAGGAAACAAACCTGGGGTGTGGGACATCCAGTAATAACAACTGCTGAGCCTGTCTTGGCACACTGTAGCATGTCAAAGTACACAACATAGGGCTTCCCACTGGAATTTAAAAAAAATTTCTAAGACTTCTTCATTCCTAAATCACAGCCACTGATACAGGTATTTTAATGCACTCTGCATTATAGATCCCCTTAAACTATTATCAAAAATTAAAATTTTATAATAATCATTAGCACATATTTATTGTAACTCAACCCCACAGTGATTTCCTTCATGACTGTTACTAATTCAGAATTTCTATCCAAATATTTAAAAGTTGTATTCATTCCTTCAACAATCAAGAAACATGAATTCATATTTAATTTCATATATCCATAATCTGAACTTGAATATCTGTAACCTGTCACAACCCTTAATCACTCCTATCCACAACTACCTGATGCAAAATGTCATCACTCCTATCCACAACTATTTGATGCAAAATGTCATCACTCACATCCACAACTATCTGATGCAAAGTGTCATCACTCATATCCACAACTATCTGATGCAAAATATCATCACTCACATCCACAACTATTTGATGCAAAATATCATCACTCATATCCACAACTATCTGATGCAAAATATCATCACTCACATCCACAACTATCTAATGCAAAATGTCATCACTCATATCCACAACTATCTGATGCAAAATATCATCACTCCTATCCACAACTATCTGATGCAAAATGTCATCACTCATATCCACAACTATCTGATGCAAAATATCATCACTCATATCCACAACTATCTGATGCAAAATGTCATCACTCATATCCACAATTATCTAATGCAAAATGTTATCACTCATATCCACAACTATTTGATGCAAAATATCATCACTCATATCCACAACTATCTAATGCAAAATATCATCACTCATATCCACAACTATCTGATGCAAAATGTCATCACTCATATCCACAATTATCTAATGCAAAATGTTATCACTCATATCCACAACTATTTGATGCAAAATATCATCACTCATATCTACAACTATCTGATGCAAAATGTCATCACTCATATCCCCATCCTGAAAAAAAGTATAGTCATCTGACACAACCCATGATCATTCACATCCACAATCATTCAATACACTGATACAAAATGTAATCATTCATATCCCTAACCTGACACAGAACATACCCATTCATATCCACAATCTGACACAGAACATACCCATTCATATCCACAATCTGACACAGAACATACCCATTCATATCCACAATCTAAAACAAAATGTACCTGCTTGTTCCACATCCAGGATCTTTCACAAAACATATCCACTCATATCCACAGTCCACCATAAAATATACCCACTTTTATCCAATCCAACAGAAATTAATGTATCACAAAATATACCCACTTTTATCCAATCCAACAGAAATTAATGCATTGCTTGTATATATAAACTGTACACTGGAATTCCTTCAGTTAAAAATAATTGTTTTCTAAATCATATCCTTCATCACAAATCATACTCACGTGTATCCTGTATCATATCCACAGATATTTCCCGAGGAGTCTGTAGGATATAGGAGTTTGTATGGATTTCCTCTGGCATATCCTACAAAATGTTCAAAATGTACATCATTTATTTCACATAGTAAAAGGTGCATCAAGTTGGTTGATTGATTATATATTGTTTTACATCCCGCTCGAGAATTTTTCACTCATATGGAGATGTCACCATTGCCGGTGAAGGGCTGCAAAATTTAGGCCTATGCTCAGCGCTTATGGCCTTTGAGCAGGGAGGGATCTTTAACGTGCCACACCTGCTGTGACACGGGACCTAGGTTTTTGCGGTCTCATCCGAAGGACTGCCCCATTCAGTCGCCTCTTACGACAAGCTAGGGGTGCTAAGGATCTATTCTACAACCCGGATCCTCACGGGGGCTGCATCAAATTGGAAAAGAAATAACACTGTCTAGTGATCTTCCATGTACACTACATGTAGCTAGCAGAGGTCGAAGTGTGTACAGAGGCTCTTTATGTCCAAATAAGATACAGACATTATCAAAATGAATATTCCGACACATTTCATGTTAACCTGTATTTGTTCTGGAAGATTCTTACCTATTGCAGAACACACTACCATTCCAGCAAGGAATATCAGAAATAACAAACAGCAAATGACATCTGTGCATGATCTGTGAAGAGATATAAAACATTACATGTATTTAGTAAGAGTTGTTTTCTTTGAAACAGCATCTTTTGTTACAGTTTCAGTAAAATATAATCTGCTAATTCAAAATCTAAATGTTTAAAGCATTTAAAAAATGCAAGTTAAACTAAAGAAGGTGATTTCTTATCCACACACTCTTTCAATCCATTCTCTCTGAGATCCAATTTAAAATGCAGTCCATAATTCCTTATCAAATCAAATTAAAGAGTTTCACAGGGCTCAACAATTCCAAAATCACGTCAGAGCAAAATTACAATCAAAATGAAATATCAACTTCAAACAAGAGCTACCAGAGACCAGAAACTTCTGTCAAAGTTTATAAATCTCTCCCATTCCCCACACCCAGTTGACAAATGGATGGGAATAAAAGCAAGCAGATAAATCTAAAAGTTACATTACTTTGACATTCATTTATTTTATAAGTACTAAAGATGACCATTCAAATGATTATTTTGATATTCAAATTGACTGTACAACATTATATGAATTTCTAATCATACACTCATTCCTTCAAACACAAAATAAGTACTTGGTCATCTATTATAAACCCCCCAATTTTTTTTTTTTATTTAGTTGAGCATCACAGATCAACAAATGTCCGATACAAAGATGTGTGGCAAATGAGTTGTTTATTCACACTGGAAATTCAGATTTACTGTGCTTTATGATAACAGCTTGATAATAAGGTACATTTAGCTGCCTCATGCTATTTAATAAAGATCTGCTTCAGTAATTTCATTTAAAGGAAAAGACTGATGGTTGATAATTTTCACAATATTTTTAAGAAGGGTGAATTCTGCACCCCACATCAGTTTTAAATGCCATGAGAATCATTTTTTAAATTTGAACAAGTCAGAAGTTTACTTTCATAATCTTTGAATGGTATACTTTTAAAATTTGTTGTTTAATCTCTGACCTAATTCTAAAGCTTAGGTTAATTTGTATTACATTCTCCTTTGTTATTTAAATAAGTTATAAATGCATGCTTGATATTAATTTACAAAAGGTATACAAGTGCGTAGGTGTACATTCATATTTTTAAAAATCATAAATGATTCTAAATTAAGCACTACAAGTCCAGAAAGTTATATTGCCAGTCACAAAATAAAAATAAACAGTGATTTATGTCCTCTGTTACTGCAAAGTTTAACTCTCTCTGTTCCATGGCCTTAAAAGCTAACATCCTATACATTTCGTACCTATCAAAACCATGGGTAACTTTTCACTTCATAAAATATTCCAATGAAAAATTGTCTCTGCTGTTGAAGGATTTAATCCACTCTTTATATGGTAAGATTAAAACCCATGTTCCCGAAAGTTTACCTTGATAATTATACTCATACAAGTGCAATGCAACGAACAGGAAGTTTCAAATTTACCTAGTACTCTCAAAGTAAATATATCTCATCCTCAAGAGGAGACATATAAGAAAAGGCACATAATGCAAGTGTGTTTTCAGTTGATTGCAGCGACTAGCTGGCATTATTCAAAACATACTAAAATAAAATCTCCTAAAAAATACTGTAGTTAGACCACATCATCACTTCACAAAACATGTTTTTCCTTTGGGAGGGGGGTGGGGTGGGGTGGGGTTACATCTTGTTAGACATATTAGCACTTTATGTATTTCTTGTTGGGATTTAATTACTTTTAAATATGACATAAACAGATGTATTGCATTTTTTAATTTCAACTTTTTTTAAAGGGACATGGATACTATTTGAGCTGAAAATTTTTCAAATTTTATTTTTCCATATTTATAGTTTGTAATGCTTAACTAAGGTATTTCTAATGATCACACAATATTTGAATATCAGTCACCGAGTTACAAGTGAGAGAGAGCACTCACAATTCTTCGTTATGTAAACAAGGCTCGTGCCATGTTTTTGTTTACATATAGATTGCTTAATAGAAAATACCATGTTTAAATCAAAATGAGATGTGAATAGCATGAGAGACTA
This sequence comes from Ostrea denselamellosa, assembly GCA_024699665.1. Taxonomy (NCBI): domain Eukaryota; kingdom Metazoa; phylum Mollusca; class Bivalvia; order Ostreida; family Ostreidae; genus Ostrea; species Ostrea denselamellosa. The sequence continues at coordinate 10,343,997 of JAMZEH010000042.1, forward strand.
TTTAATTGTCTTCAGAATTAACTTGAACCTTTAATAGTATAATTTAACATATGTGAACAAAAACATGGCATAAGCTTTGTTTACATAACAATTGGAAAGAATTGCGATGTCTGCATTTCTCATGTAACTTGACAACTGACATTCAAAATTTTGATGACCATTAGAAATACCTTAGTTATAAGCATTTTAAACATTAAAAATGGAAAAATAAAATTGGAAATTTTCAGCTTGAATCATGTCCCTTTAAGGTGACTCACTATACTCCTTGAAAGTATTCCGAAATGAATTAATTATGTAAGATCTCATAATATACAATAAGTATATATGTCAAAAAGGTAGAAGATATGCAATTTTGGATTTAAAAAACATCATTTTTCATAAATTTATTTCAGTAAATATGAACAAAAGCCTCTGGAGGATTTGAACTTGAGATCTGTGGTTCACCAGTCTGCTGCTTTTACCACTGAGGTATGATGATGATAGACATGCAACACGATCAACACAAACAATTTCTCAAAACATTAAAATCACCATCTTGTGACATGTCATAAAGAGTGCAAGTCTTGGTGTAGTGAGCTACCTTAATATGTGTTTTGTGTACTATGTCATTCATATGCATTTTATTGAATATTTCTGCAAATTTTTACAATATTTTCTTAAGTCATTTAGAATTATTTTCTATTCTACATAAAGCTATAAAAGTTCTGTACTATATCAATAATAATAATACATATGTATTGCCCTAAGACATAGTATTCATGCATTGTCACCAAATGCTTTCTTTTTCTGTTGTAATTTTATAGTTAGCATATGTACATCACCAATGAGATCCATTCTGTAAGCCTACCTGTTTTTAATAGGACCATTAAAGTTTGGATCATATTTCCGAACTTCACCTGCAATAAAGAAATCAAATAAACAAAATAGCCCCATGATTTGAACACATCTCTTTTAATACAGTGATTCAATAACAGACTGCAAAATTACAAAACTTTACCATCAAACATCCAGTACACCTTTGACTATTAATCAAATTAAGAACAAAAACAAATGCCTTTCTCATTAGTGTTGTTTGTTTTTTAAATGAACTAACAACTTTAAAAAAAATCTATTTGTAAGAGAGCAAAGAAATTGAAATATCACAATAAATGCTTTTATAATCATAATTTTGAGACTAAGGTCGCAGGTGAATAATGAAATTGACAGGTGGATAGGCAGAATGAAACAGTATTTCCATGACCTTTTATGACCTTGGGTTATATCATGAGCAAGTGATTACTATGTGTGTATGAAGTATAGGGTATACATGCTATAAATATAGGAACTCTTACACTTTATGTCATGCCAATTTAAAATATTCAATAATGTAGAGGAGTTCGAAATTTTATCAATAACTACTGTGGATAATGTAGGATATATATATATATATATATATATATATATATATATATATATATTCGATTTTTAATGCATCAAAATTCCTGAACAACAGTGAATAATACATACAATTATACACAACATAAGACACAGACTGAACTTAAGCATTGAATATTTAAGATCACATTATGTGATACCATTGTACTCATCGTTGCTGGTAGGTTTGTCTGTTTCAGATTGTTCTGTCACCTGCTCTTCAAGCTCAACCTGTTCAGCTTTTGTGAGTGTAAAAAAACTTTTTTAAAAATAATCTTAAAGTTGACACCCCCCCCCCCCCCCCAAAAAAAAACCCACCCCAACTTTATACATGATTTAGATTAACCTTTTCAATTCCACAATAATATCGAATTCATGTACATGTACAAATGTGTACAGAATTTACACCCACGGATTCACTCCACTAAAATTTTACTGACACCACACAATGACAGTATAACATACCACTTATTTTTAGACAACGTGTACAAAGTAGTAAAATCAATAGGTTAGTCTAGCTCCCAATTGAATGCAACGCGAAGATTTAAAGAAATGACGACAGCAGTATCAAGTTTCTAAATAATACGTCTACAGAGAAACCATTTTTCCTGAAACTGACCAGGAAGAGACGCATAGAACAAGTATCGAATGCAGATTTTTTTTTTCCAATGGGCGTCGAGTCTGTGCAAGATTCAGTGAAACGGGTTTATGAAAATCACCGGGGTGTGTAAAAACTACCCTACAGAAATCCAACCGTAAATTGAGCGCATCAATAATTTTTAACCGACATCGATTTATTTCTACCAAGTTATTTACAGGCCGTGTTTTACCTGGCTGTAGGCCCACAACTGACATTAATTTTCCTTCCCCGAAACAGTATTTTGTAATTTAAATCCATTGAACTTTCGCGTCATGCAAATTCCAAACAATAGGTGTTAAAAACTCTTACCCATGTACTCTTTCTTCTCGTCTGAAGATTTTTCGTCGGATTTTTCATCGGCAACTTTCGTCATTTTGTACACTACACAGTATCTCCCCAAAAAATGTGAATTATTTAAAACACTCTCTTGTAGTTTAGATTTGTAGGAAGTATCAGGGTAGATCAAACTGAACAATGCTTATCCCTCTTTAAACTCAAAACGTCGATATTGCACTCTACACCTGGTCACGTGTTATTAGTTCCTTATTCATTGGCAACAACGTCAACAAAAGGTGTGTTTGTCACGATCCATTCCGTCTGTATTCCATTTCTCCTGCAGACTTTTAATTTAATTTAAAGAATTAAATAAATATAGCTAAAATCTAGTAATTATCAATGTCGAAGTGGTCATTGATTTGTAAACATTCGTCATTTGTTAAAAGTACACTACGGTCAGTCAGTGGTGTATAAACGTATACGGATGCGCAAGATCACAAATAGGATTAGGTGATGTATAGATTTCCTGTTGAAGCGAGTAGATATACCGATGAAACTTATCCCTGATTGATAGATATATTGTAATGTACAATTGTTTTTATCAGATTTGAAAAAAAAATCTTAATTTACACGTTATTTGATTTTGCACGTGCCGCACACATACCATTCAACTGCAATAGCTTGTTTATTTCCAATATCGGGTCTATATGAGCATACTAAGAAGACGAAGAAGAAAACTTACTATCTATACATAAGTACTGAAACAACAGCTGTAACAAATTATTATAATGCTGACTGAGAGAAAGAAATTCAAATAGATAAAGATATATTGCACACGCTATGATATTATGAACGCATATATATATATATATATATATATATATATATATATATAGGCCTATGATATCACGAAAGCATGTGCTTAGATTTGATCATTAAGAGTAATAAAACATTTGAATATATATTCTAAACATTTAAAAAAATTGTCACTATCTGATAATTTACTAAGATTGATACATTTAATATACAGTTTATCAGATTATCTGTTTGTAGAAGAAGGAAATTTCGGAGCTCTCGGATCATATGCACAAAGTTTGCGTGGAGGTGCTGGCGTCATCACAAACCTTGACATTGTGATGATGTCAGAAAATGGACATTCAAATTCATTTTGAACATACATCTACCGATGCGACTTTTTCTATTGAGGAAAGGAAAATTTTTGACTACTTCAAATCTGGTTTACTGATTACGGAACTTTTAAAAGGAGTATAAATTCTTGGTTTACTAGTTTGCGTTCTTGTACGTTCCATGATAATTTTTCTCGTTAACATTTTAGCATTTGACAAGAGCCATATTGATATAATTTATAGCAAGGTAAGGTACAACTGCGTACTTAATTATGCTTTATGCAGACGAAACACTAAATTGATGTAGTGGAAAACAGGAAAATGTATACCAAGACTCTGTACAAAAAATACTTCAGTGCTCTAAACAATATTTTCAACCATTTATTTAGGCTTGATTCAAATCTAGGGCTACACAACTTATATATATATATATATATATATATATATATATATATATATATATATATATATAAACCACAATACTTTAGCTGCTGTACACATATATGTAGAAAAATATTTAGACTGAAAAAAATTGTATAATTTTCACTTGTGCAACACTTACTTTATTTAATTTTGAAATTAGAGAAATTGGGGCAAGTGGGACATTTTAGATTATTTCTAATATTCCATACTAATAGAGATATATTCATAAAAGTTTAATGTCATGCAATAAATGATAGATAGGTTATATTTTATTCCTCAGGTATGCTAGCACTACTCCAAACGAAGGGAGACAAATCGTATATCTGTTGAGTGTCCCAGTTGCCCTTTTGTAATGGGGTAACTGGGAAAATAATGGAGTTACATAAAGTTAGTGGGGAGAGAGGCAAGCAAGGTGTAACACGTTAAAGATCCCTCCCTGCTCAAAGGCCATAAGCGCCGAACATAGGCCTAAATTTACAGTCCTTCACTGGCAATGGTGACGTCTCCATATGGGTGAAAGATTCTCGAGCGGGACGTTAAACAATATATAATCAATCAGATCAATCTTGACATTGAACATCGATAACACAGACAAAGTGCTTCAGATTCTAATAGTAATCAAATACTCAGTCATTAATGTTCCTAATTTCATCAAACAATCAAATGAATCCTTAAAAGTTTCAATAACATAGATAATTCATTAATCTGAAAGCAATTCAATAACACTTTAACAATTAGCAACTGTACATGTTTGTATTACGAAATCTGAAAAGAGGTATTTAGATCACACACTCTTATGGTTGTCACACTTGAAAGTATCAAGTCTTCTGCCATAAGACCCAGTGCATGTTTCGTGGAACCATATTTGCGATCCTTTCCTGAACATCCAGTCTTCATTATCAGAGTCATCGTCAAAGTAATATCCACCGCAATGATTACAAAAGTTTTCACTTGAATTTTCTTTATCTGCCTTTTCCATTGTAGCCATACTTCTTTTAGATGTACCCTTTTTTGACATCTGAGAATTTTTTTTATTGCCTCTTCTTTTCATTCTTTTTAGCTTCTCGCAACTGTTTCCTTTTTTTTTTCCAATTCTTTTCCGTTCCTTCTCATTCTCTTTTTCTTCTATCATATTTATTACTTAATTTGATGTGAGACAACGTGCAGTTGTTATCCGTCTGCTCCTTTTGTTTGAGACTGTCTTTTCTTCCTTGTAGAACTTTGGAACTTTCAGCAAGTTTGTCAGGACATTGTTGTTGCTGGAATTGCTGTTGTACTGGTGGACGGCTCAGATTCTGTATATGGTTCCAATTCTGTGTGCGACCTTGGCATTGTACATGTATTGCTTCCATTCTGAACCGTGGTATCACTTTTCGGCTGTATCTTTGTTGGTGTGATGATCTCCTCTAGGATAGGGCAGTTGTGACACAGTAGATGGTGCAAATACGCCTTCTGAGATAGCCGATGGGTTAAACGGGAAAATTTCCAGTTGAACGGAAGGCGCTGACAGCATTGATCAAGGTGCAAACTTTACGGTACGCAGATGAAAACAGACCACAGAAGTCGCATCTTGTGATGACCTGCCCTGGATTTTCTTTCATGAACTGCATGCACGCTTTGTTGTAGTCTGTTTTCAAAGGTTTGGACAAACATTTGTCAAGAGGCTGTAGTTCACTGGTAGTGTGAGAAGGAAGGAAAAGAATCTCGATTTCGTTTTCTTTGGTCAACTTGAGTATTTCTAAGCTGATATGGGAAGTGTGTCCATCCATGATCAATAACACTGGTCGAAGTGAAGGTAGGTACTTCATAAAATGATGCTTAAACCACTGCCCAAATAGCTCTCTGTCGATGAATGACGACTTACTGATTGCAAAGAGTGTGCCTGATGGAGCATTAGCTACTAATCCCTTCTTTAATCGCTGCCCCTTGAATATAATTATTGGTGGAATGTACGTACCAGAGGCACTGGCACCGACTACTGCAGTAACACTTTCCCCTCTGTCTCCACTGGTTTTGCTGTGAACAGCTCGTTTGCCTCTCTGTCCTATAATTTTACCTGGTGTGTGTACAGTGTTTATTCCACTCTCGTCAACATTGTAGATCTGGGATCCCTTGTCAAACAGTTTGAGTCTCTCCATAGTGTCTCCTATCAACTGGAAGCAAGATGTTACCACAATCTTGTTTAACATACCTCTTGCTGTTGAGAGTCCATCTGGTTTCCTGATGGCTAGCTGCCTTAGCTTTACTTGTGTTATATGGATGTTTAATTTTCAAACTAAGAGCCATAGAGTAAGCAGTTCTACACACGTCATCAATTGTCAACCCAAATCCACAGTTAGCCATCTCTAAAATATGACCAACACACTGATTCTCTTGATCCTATGTAAACACGTTGGTCGTGAGGCTGCTGCTGCCGCTCTGCGAAAACTTTAATAATTTCTACTGCCTCTACTGCTTTTTTCATAGACAAGATAGTCCACTTCTTTTGGGCCTTGGATTTTCTTTCGTCTTGCCATTAAACCTATATATTAAAACACTTCTTCAAACATGTATATATATATATATATATATATAAACGATCTTTATTATATATAATTATTGATTGAATTGAATACGCTATATTAAAAAATAAATAGTTTAAAATTTATTATTTATCCTTCAGATATTAAAAACTATCCAAAAATCTGCACCATTTGTCAGTTCTAAGGATTTCATTTATGTGAAGTGCATAAAATCTGAAACTAAAATATAACTTGAACGACTGTTCCGCAAACCCCAGTTCAAAGAGAAAATAAAGCATGTGGAGAATAATATACATTTAAATAAGTGTTATTATGATTAAAATAACGGCATTACTATTCTCAACTTCAATAAATGACGAAGTTTTGAAACAGAATTGATTTGAAGAGAAATGACTTGCGTTTGTTTTATAATGTAATGGTTTTTTTTTTTATCATATGTATTTATTTGTGACGTCACGGTATATCAGACCACAGCTCCCTCATTATACTCAATTTTCGTAAATACTCTCATAAATTTTAATGTAATAAGATATAAATACTTTGTGAAAAATGTTTATAACAATATTAACATCGAAATTTCCGTCACTAAACATAAAATAAGGTGCATGTTTGTATTGTATAAACGCCGACATGAAAATAAATGATGATTTTATCCCAAAGAAATTTTTTATTCTAAAATTTAGATCATCATTGATTAATTGCTCGGTACTCAATATTTTTACCACTATTCGTTACGTTTTCATTTGTTCAAAAATTTACATTAGATTATATTCTTTTTGACAAATATGTTCTGGAAAATCTGTAAAGCTTTAAAATCATTCCTGAAGGTCGTTCTCCACAAGTTCTGATCATTTACCCATCATTGTAACTGTAGACTTCAATATGCCTACACAGTATCTTAGATACACCCAAACACGATTACCGGCGTGGCACAAGGCTGCACCTGAGTCTGTTGTAGAATACAGAGTGTTGATAACTCCCTAGAACACTTATTAGAATCTAACTTAAATAATGAAACAGACCTCTAGTCGAGTATATCCGTATTATCTCGAAGACTCTTCACAGATGTGCCAGGGAAAAATCCCTTTTACTTCATTCAGTTCCTTCACTCGTCCGGAATGGACAAAAGTTGATAAAGAACTTCATACAGCTGAACGTTTTAAACGTCGAATATGGATATCTGAAGGACGTCCTCGCGGTATGAACTGTATGTCATATCGAGAAAAAAGCAAAACGAATTTTTCGTAACGCTCTAAACGAAGAGCATGAAAAATACATGTGCCAAGCTTACTGTGACCGCGACCGTGCAGCAGAATGTGACATACATCTGTTTTGGAAGCTAGTTAAGCGTAGAAAACCCCGAACCTCGAGAATTTACCCCGAGATAGAAGACAACATTGGTCAGATACAAAATGACCCAAACAGTGTTGCAGAATCTTTGCTTCTTATTTGAAAAGAATTTATAGTCCTCTAAAGGATGAACATTTTGACTTGAACTTTGAAAATGGAGTTGAAATTAATATTAGTAGCATTATATAAGAACGCAAGCTTGATATTGGTGACATACCAGGTGGCAAAATAAAATTGGAAGAACTCGTATCCATTATAAATAGTTTAAAGTTACGAAAAGCACCTGGTTATGATTCATTAGCAAATAAGCATATTGTTCACGGTAGTAACATTCTTATCCTATGCCTTCTGAAAATGTTCAATGCAGTCATAGTCTGCGGTACTATCTCCCATGAATGGAAGCGAGGTTTAATAGTTCCACTATACAAAGGCGGTGATATATTGAAATCCCTGTGCAACAGTTACAGGCTGATATCCCATTTGCCCTGCTTTTTCAAACTTTTTGAAAAGCTAATTCTCTCTCGTATTTCTGAGTCATGTCTAGTATTAAAACACTTTCCAAATGATCAACAACAAGGCTTTCAAAAGTATCTAGGTTGTTTGACTGCATCATTCAATCTCCAAGAGACAATTTTTCATAATATAGAACAGGGTAACAATGTTTATATCAGGTTTTTGGATAGCATTAAGGCTTTTGATACCGCTTGGAGGAATGACCTCATGTTAAAGTTATACAATATTGGAATAAAAGGTCAAATTTGGATACTGATCAACGATTGTCATCTAGGAATATCCAGTTCTACTATTGTTAATCAAGCTCAATCCAGATGTTTCTCTGTTGATCAAGGTGTAAGACAGGGTGGTGTTTTGTGTACATTTTTATATATTGTATCTTATTAATAAATTAGAGCTAAGTAGTCCTAATACAGGCGTCCTTAATGTTATGAGCAGCTGTCCCTCATTGGCAGATGATATATCTTGCATTAGATTATCTCCAGTTGCCCTCCAAAATTTGTTAGATATTGCATACTCCTGATCATATTCGAATAAGTGGCGATTTTCCTTTAATGCGTCAAAATCGTGCATAATGAAATTCCGTGGTAGGAGAAACATCGAGGATAGCAACTTTGTTTGGCATCTTGGACATGAAATTATTCTGTGTGGAATAACATGTCCTGTTCTGACCACCAAAAATTATGTACCTTTCAACATTCTGTATGTAAGAAGTCGCTAAATCTGCCAAAATTATGCAGATCAGATATATTTGAGTCACTTTTTGATGCACTTCCCATCAGCGCGGAAATAGATACAAGAAAAGTACCGTTTCTAGGAAGGTTATGTGGAATGGATATCAATACACTGCCGACGAAAATATTCTTGACTGGATTATTTTCTTACTTTCAAAACTTTTCATAGGTACAATATGGTTTATTCCAGATATTATCAAAATATTACAAACATACAATCTTGCAATTGCCATTATATAAGTATATGGCTTGAAAATGGATTCTTTCCCAACAAGCTATCCTGGAAAAGAATAAACAGAAAAACCGCTGCAATACATCACCGAGATCAGCGGCAACTCAGGATGAACAGTCCCGACTTTCATTTATTTAGACAGATAACCTACAACTATATGGAACACAGATTACATTGAACTTTGCAAATTCATATGCAAAATATACATAGGCATGCATGTAAATGACCTTGTTCATTTGTGCCATTTATGTGGTAATTCCTTCACGGATGTTTTCTGTCACTCACCATGTTCATGTCCAAGTACCGTCAACATACGAGAACAGTGGTGGAATGCCATCGTCAATAGATTCAGTGTCGATCAGTTTCCAGAACTCTATGGGCTGTCGGAATCTGAGTCATATCTTGACCTTCTTGGTGGCCAAATATCGACTCCTTTGAATCAGGTGGATGCCTCATCATTCCGTCTGTTGAACTTTAAATTGGTGTGCAGTGCTTCAGCCCTATAACACAGATATTCAACGCAGTAATTATATAATAATCATATTTTTGGCAACAAAGGGGACAGCTGCTACTGTATGTATTCATTTGTTGAAGAGTACAACTCGGAGTATCTATTCCTTCTATTTTTGGTATATTGTGTACATAGTTTTTCTCATTTTCACTAACTTAACACTAGCCAACTGCATTATATATTTCTGTTTGTATGTATTTGTAATTGTATTTTGTTTATAATCTCCAATGGGGAGGAAATAAAGTATGAATGAATGAATGAAAATAAATGATGTTTTTATCCCAAAGGAATTTTTATTCTGAAATTTAGATTGATTGATTGTTGTTTTCCGCCACACTCAACAATTTTTTCAGTTATATGGTGGCGTCCAGTTTTTATTGGTGGAGGAGAGAACCCAGATAAAATGTACCTGGGAAGAGACCACCGACCTTCCGAAAGTAAACTGATAAACTTTCTCACATACCCGCGCGAGCGAGATTCGAGCCCTCGCCGACTAGAGATGAGAGGCCTTGTGGTTTTGAGTGCGATGCTTTAAACACTCGGCCACGGAGGCCCCCTGAAATTTAGATCATCATTGATTAATTGCTCGGTACTCAACATTTTTGCCACTATTCGTTACGCGAATTACGTTTTCATATTCGAGGTATTGAATAGTGATAAACACACTTATCCATATCATCTGAATAATTCAAATTGTTAAACAATGATTGATTGATTGTATATTGTTTAACGTCTCGCTCGAGAATTTTTCACTCATATGGTTACGTCACCATTGCCAGTGAAGAGCTGCAAAATTAAGGCCTTTGCTCGGCGCTTACGGCCTTTGAGCAGGGAGGGATTTTTATCGTGCTACACCTGCTGTGACACGGGGCCTCGGTTTTTACGGTCTCATCTGATGGACCGCCCCATTTAGTCGCCTCTTACGACAAGCAAAAGGTAATGAGGACCTATTCTAATCCGGATCCCCATGGGATATTAAACAATGTGTATAATAACAGTTATGATATCTACTTACAACAGCCCCCTTCTTAAATTAAATAATATGCACAAAATTGTGTTTACCTTTCGGATCTCAGACTTTATAATTGTCCTGTTTATGTCCTCTTCAGCTGAACACTTTCACTTTTTACCAGACGACAGTGACGTAATGATTTCAACACAAGAGTTTCATCCTAGGTCTATAACTGACTTTTTAGCTACAGATGAAAAATGTTGCAGTGTCCCAGTTACCCCAAAGTCCCAGTTACCCCATTCCCTCTATATCCTTGAATGGTAATTAAGGAGAGATCAGAATTTGTTTTAATCCTTTTCATTGTATATCAATAAAATATATTTAAAATTCTAATTATCATTAAGTCTATGAATAAAATCTACATCTCCTATATGCTGTTGAGGGAAGATTGGATACATCATAAAACTTTTCAGATGTTTTAAAAGGAAATCATTGCAGGCAACCTACTTACCTTTGCTCTTTTCAGATGGTAGTTTGTTGTCTTGAAATTTTGGAAACAAAGAATTAATGGGAAGATCAATGTTGAGGGGATATAGACTCAATCGTCAACGCCAAATTTAATTTGATAATAATATTTACATTTCTAATGTTTTTACTTTTGATATTTCTTCATGAATGTGAACAATAGGCATATGAATCTTGATAAATATAGTACGACTATTCTAACGCTTGGGAAAATTTCGACAGAAATAAAAGTGAAAAATAAATTTTCGCGCCAGTATACGAGGGAGATTGATAGGTTGTGGTGAGCGTGAGCTTTGTATTGAAGGAGGTTAGCATCGATGTCCCTTTTCAGCTCTACTATTTCCTGACTATTTAAGGCCGCGTACCCGAAGACTGGTGTCATTTGGTCAGTTTGTATCAACAGGAGGCACTCTAAAGTAAATAAGGCAAGTGACGTTTGCAAAATGGACAAAATCGGTGAAAGAGAAGTGATCTAATATTTGCATAAGAAAGGTTTAGCACCAAAGGATATCCATACTGATATGGTAGCAACACTAGGGAAAGATGCCCTTTCATATGCTACAGTGAAAAGGTGGGTAAAGACCGACAGGCGAGTTACAGAAAGATATATAACCACAGGACAGAGTACGTTACATTCTGACAGAGGATCCTGCGATGAGAAAATTTTCAGCCTGTTGGGTAACAAGTCGTCTGACAATTGATCAGAAGCACACCAGGTGCACTTTGTCGTGTGCTAATCTAAATCTTGTAGAGGTAGATCTTGCTAATTTTCTTCAGAGATTTGTTACTATGGGTGAAACGTGCGTTCATCTTTTCACCCCAGAGGCCAAACAACAGTCTAAACAATGAAAAAACCCTGGTTCACACCGCCAAAGAAGGCAAAGACTGTTCCATCAGCTGGAAAGGTTATGGCTTCGGTTGTCTGGGATGCTGATGGTATTTTGATGGCAGATTATCTCTGAAAGGGACAAACAATACTATGCATCACTTCGGAGGCAGTTACGGGAAAATATTAAACTCAAGCGCCGCCGAAAACTCAGTAAAGGTATGTTATTCCATTAGGACAATGCCCCTGTTCACAAATCTGTCATTGTCATGACTGCCTTTAACGATTGTGGTTTTAAATCAGACTTTCATTTTCATTTATTTCCAAAATTGAAAAAGGCCATTTCTTGTACTTACGTTCAGTCAGATGATGACGACATACATGCAGTCTTTCGGATATGATCTTTAAAAAACGGATCCCCGTGTCGCGGCAGGCGTTGACATGTTAAGGAACCCTCACTGCTTTAAATTATCTGACTTATTTTGATATTTTGTGTTGTTTATATGTATATAAATGGATAGTATATATTTTATCCTAAAATTTGTCAATACTAGATAGGCAATGTGAATCTATATCGTGGGTAGAGATGGTTACAAATAGACTAATTTATGGCTATACAGAAATTTTATATCATATTATCAAATCAGAAAGAGAATGTTCAATAGTGATTAGTCTCGAAAGTTTGACTGAATTAATATTTGGAGCTAGCTGATGAAAGCGTTTGGGCCAGCTGGGCAAACAATTGCTACCATTTCTTATTGCGATATAGCAGTCTATGCTTCTAATGTTGGGGCGAGATTTCCAAAAGATCGAACATTTGGGGCGAGAAGAGTTCCTCTCCCAATTGTGCGTACACCAACTGCAATTGTTATATGACTAATCATGTTGTAGTGTTGTATATAAATAGCATATATAATGAAAGTAGGCGTGCTATTAATTGTATGAGAAGATGAAAGTTTTCATCATGGGATTTCCATAGCAGATATATGTGTCTCATCCAATCTGAACAAGAAAATTGCTTCATACATGAGGACATCTTTAGCATGCAAAGACAAATCTGATAGGCATTGATAGAAAGCAATGATGATATCATAAGTGGACATTTGTGAAATTACGAATATGTCTAAATTCCATGTGAATCATAAATGTCAAGGTTGTTTGTATTATAGGAGTAAATAAACAATGCAAATTGCTTGTAACTTTATACATACGTTCATATTTGAATATTTTTGTTTTTGTTTTTGCCTTGATATCTTTACCAATTGAAATGATACCGGAAGCCATTTCTTCATGAATGTGAACAATGTGCTTATGAATCTTGATTAATATAGTACAGCTGTTCTAACGGCTGGGAATATGCCGACATAAATGAAAGTGAAATGTTAAATATAATTATAAAAAAAATAATAATTTTCATTTTTGAAAGTAAATGAGGCTTTTCGTGAAGCTTTAATGCTTTTCACGAAGTATGCTGGTGTAATGCGTCGCAGGTCACACCCTCATGTATTTTCAAAATGGAAATTATTTCTTTAACAACTGCTTTCTTTTTTTTCCACGATATTGTAACACAGCAGAAATAAAATCAAGCTGTAGTGGACTTGGTCGGTCCGCAATTTAAATTCACGCGCGAATTGAAAACGAAGTACATGTACATATGGTAATAATTCTCTATGTCAGATAGATATCTACTTGCTACCTGGTATAATATTCATTAATGATTTTATCATTTACTGGTGGATTGATATTAAGTAGCATAAATACATGTACTGAATATGTATCTATATATTTATTTTTTCTTCATTCAGGCAATAACAACATACCGGTAGTATATATTACAACAATATGTATCAGAGATGGCATCACATGGTTTATCACTGTTTTGTATCAGAGATGGCATCACATCATTTATCACTATTTTGTATCAGAGATGGCATCACATCATTTATCACTATTTTGTATCAGAGATGGCATCACATGGTTTATCACTGTTTTGTATCAGAGATGGCATCACATCATTTATCACTATTTTATATCAGAGATGGCATCACATCATTTATCACTGTTTTGTATCAGAGATGGCATCACATGGTTTATCACTGTTTTGTATCAGAGATGGCATCACATGGTTTATCACTATTTTGTATCAGAGATGGCATCACATGGTTTATCACTATTTTATATCAGAGATGGCATCACATCATTTATCACTGTTTTGTATCAGAGATGGCATCACATGGTTTATCACTGTTTTGTATCAAGGATGGCATCACATCATTTATCACTGTTTTGTATCAGAGATGGAATCACATCATTTATCACTGTTTTGTATCAGAGATGGCATCACATGGTTTATCACTGTTTTGTATCAGAGATGGCATCACATCATTTATCACTGTTTTGTATCAGAGATGGCATCACATCATTTATCACTGTTTTGTATCAGAGATGGCATCACATGGTTTATCACTGTTTTGTATCAGAGATGGCATCACATCATTTATCACTGTTTTGTATCAGAGATGGCATCACATCATTTATCACTGTTTTGTATCAGAGATGGCATCACATCATTTATCACTATTTTGTATCAGAGATGGCATCACATCATTTATCACTGTTTTGTATCAGAGATGGCATCACATGGTTTATCACTGTTTTGTATCAAGGATGGCATCACATCATTTATCACTGTTTTGTATCAGAGATGGCATCACATGGTTTATCACTGTTTTGTATCAGAGATGGCATCACATCATTTATCACTATTTTGTATCAGAGATGGCATCACATCATTTATCACTGTTTTGTATCAGAGATGGCATCACATCATTTATCACTGTTTTGTATCAGAGATGGCATCACATCATTTATCACTGTTTTGTATCAGAGATGGCATCACATGGTTTATCACTGTTTTGTATCAAGGATGGCATCACATCATTTATCACTGTTTTGTATCAGAGATGGCATCACATCATTTATCACTGTTTTGTATCAGAGATGGCATCACATCATTTATCACTATTTTGTATCGGAGATGACATCACATGATTTATCACTATTTTGTATCAGAGATGGCATCACATGATTTATCACTATTTTGATTCACCGGTGATTTGAACATATTTTATTGTCAAGATGTTAATAACAAAAGGATCAGGTACAAGTTCTTAAAACTTAGAACACCTTCTCCTAATTCACCGGTGGCATCAAATGATTCATCACTACTTTGTATCACAGGTGGTATTACATAATTTATCATTATTTTGTATCACAGGTGGCATCACATCATTTATCACTATTTTGTATCACAGATGGTATTGTATTTTATCACATTTCTAATTTGGTTGATTTTTCAAATATCAATTTAGCTGTAAAATTTGGAGAACCGTTTTTATACAAATCAACTAGTTTTTAAAGCGATAAATAAAAAATGCATAAATTCTTGACAATGGAAACAAGTCTTGTTGTTATCAAGAAAACATATCATCAAGACATGAACATCGTTATAACTAACAGTCTAATATAATAGTCGTCGTGAAATAATCACCTATATGCCAGATATTTTATTGAGTTCATTATTGGCAATTTGAATAAGTTTTTAGGAGAAAAGTCTTAGAGGTCCTTTTAACATGTTTATGGAGTGAATTCGTTATAACGAGATAAGAACTTGTTACAAAGCGATACTAATTCGTTATAAGAAAATTAATTTGTTACAAAGAGATAATCCGTGTTGCCGTTTCTTAGATTAATATAATGTAAAATTACATTACATACAAAAACTTATCGTGTATACAAAAAGACTGAATAAGTAGTTTCCATTTATTAGCTGTATTGACAATACAAGCCTATTATGTCACACGAGAATGGAGATGCCTTAAAAGATTTAAGTAGAAACAACAATAAGCTGTAATATTAGAAACTGGTGAAGGATATATTTAATATGACGTCATTAAATAAAATAGACCCTTTGTTAATTTCCAATAACAAAAGTGAAATAAAATTGTTTTCGTTCAATCTCGAGAAGACTGAATAAGTGCTTTTCCATTTATTTGCTGTATTGAATACAAGTTAAATACTACCCAGCGTGTATTCCTGATGAAATAACTAAGTTTGAGGCGGCCATGGCAGGAATGGGGTTCGAATTCACGACCTCCTGGTTACGAAGCGAACGCTCTTCCGCGACCGGTGTGAGGGAATGGTTTTCATTACCACTTGTAAAAATTTAACAAAATAAAATAATTTAAAAAAAAATGGAAATGTGAATATTAAGTTGTGTTCATAACATTGCATGTTTACAATTAAAAACTTATTTATCATGCCGTTATAAATTTTTTTTTTGGCCGGTAATTCTACAGTTGATTGTTAGAAACTTGTCACAGCACCTCACCGGACGCTGGCAAAATATGCCAAGAGATGATAGAATTTGTACCTTGTGCAAATGTAAGATAAGTGACGAGTATTATTTATTTAATCATATGTAAAGATACATCAATTACTAATTGTAGGAAAAGACTGATCCACATTTACTATCGTCAAAACCCAAAGGCACTTAAAATTCAGCATGTTGTTTGATTTACAAAAGAGAAAAATTTTATGTAATGTATATAAATTCCTGGAAGTCATAACAGAGAGAGTCAGTTCTCCAGGTTGTAAATTCCTGGAAGTCATGAGAGAGAGAGAGAGAGAGAGAGAGAGAGAGAGAGAGAGAGAGAGAGAGAGAGTCAGTTCTCCAGTTTATAAATTCCTGGAAGTCAGTTCTCCAGTTTGTAAATTCCAGGAAGTCATAACAGAGAGAGTGAGTTCTCCAGGTTGTAAATTCCTGGAAGTCATAACAGAGAGAGTGAGTTCTCCAGGTTGTAAATTCCAGGAAGTCATAACAGAGAGAGTCAGTTCTCCAGGTTGTAAATTCCTGGAAGTCATAACAGAGAGAGAGAGAGAGAGCGAGTCAGTTCTCCAGGTTGTAAATTCCTGGAAGTCATAACAGAGCGAGTCAGTTCTCCGGGTTGATAAGGTGTAGACTACTCTGTACTTGTATTATTTATGGTACATTTGATAATATGTCTATAGTTCTCTGTACTCTGTATATGCAAAGTTTGTGAGAATAAATTGATTGGTTTAAAGTATTGATGAAAGTATATCTTGTATGTTTTTGAGATCTTTCCAAATCTTTTGACAGAGTATGGCATGATGGTCTTATTTTTAAATTGCAAACATAGTTTATCATATATAAGTTATTTGAGTGAAGAATTTCAAAAATGATGCATTAAATATTTCTTATCACCTAGTCTAAAATACCCTTGCAGATATAGCTTAAGGTTCTGTTTAAGGGTCTGGACCTTTTTGGTACATGTTAAGGATGTGTAGATTGTACGCTGATGACAGTTCACCAAGCATCCTGATATAATCTATCGGATATTTGAACATAGGTTAAATCATGACTTCAGCGTTTCAGAAAAAAGGTCTACTGTAAATTCCTAATTATAGGCGAGAAATTTATTATCGCGTAATTTCGCGAGGAGCGTCATTTACGAAATAAAATTATTCGCCTTTATTTTTATGTTCTTAAAGTACATTTAAAAACTTTTGATCAACACAGTACTCGTGAATTTATGTTGTCGCGATTTGGCGTGTACAAGTTATATCATGATATTAAGTACTTGCGTATAAGGAATCTACAGTATTAAATGGCTACTGAAACTCAATTCACCCAAAACAAAGGTAGTATTTTTCATTTCAAGCAAATTTGATCTTCCAAAATTACTATTTCAGAATGGAATATGTATCAGACCATCGCCATTTAGGCCTGTCATTTTCACAGAACCTTAACTAGTCTGAGTATATCGATAGTATTGTACGAAGTGCACACAGAAACTTGGATGTCTTTAAAAGCTTTTCAATGGGTGAAAAAATTATTTAAATTGTATTCCATTTATAAGTTATATGCTATTAATTGCCGCTAGAATCGTGACTGCTCATCTAATTTTGGCTTCTTAGGAGTATTCGAAACAGGATAGGATCCTTTAAAGACACCAACGCTTTGTAACAAAAATCAATGCTATATTCAAAATTCATACGGGCGAGGTACCTCATCAGAAATCATCTCAAGCAAACGAGAAAACATTTTAAAATATAATACTCGTAAAAAAAGAACAATACATTACTCCAAAAAGCAGATCAGTTGTACTCAGCAAGTCATTCGTTATCACTAGAATTCACTGAAGTTGATTTAAAAAAGATGCCGGTGTTCCTAACTGACAATATTTACGTACGTTGTCTTTCCAGAATATTTCGACCGGTAGAATTCCCAGGGGTATAAATTGTACTCATTTTTAGCTTCCTTGTGTGTATATCTTTATGAGGCAGAGTTTATTCAAAACTTCCACATGAGAAGAAAACTTTCATCATCTTCAACTCGACATTATAATAACCCGAAGACGTTTTATTCATTTACATTTATATATGATTTTGATATATCCTAGTGAATTCGAAATAAAATACATCACATAGTCTCCCACATCTGCTTCATATTTGGATGTTTTAGATATAAATAGATTTTTTAAATTGCAAACTAACAACTCAATTTTATGACTTCAGTTTCTGAATCGTCAACATCACATATTTATGTAGCAATTTTCCATTATCAACTGCATGTGGTGTTTATGTCTCTCAACTGATTCGATACTTGAGAGCATGTTCTGCGTATGATAAATGATTAACCTAAGCAGGCTACTGACAAATACGATGATCCTAGTTTCAGTTTCGATTGAAGTCAGCATTTCGCACATTTTATGGTTGTTAAATGATCTTATCTGCAAACACAACCTATCATGAAGTCCAATGCTGTCTGATTTTAAAAGTGAACTCCCTGTTTACCTGATCACGAAAGAGATCTCACAGTGGGTGTGACTGTTGAAAATCTCACTTCTGTTGTTTCCGAGGGTCCCTGGTTTCCCTCAATATGTATTTTTATAGGATTTGTGAGATTGAGCATTATTGGTTTAACGACATCTCGACAATCTTTCACGCATACGTAGACGTCACTGTTGCCAGTAAAGGGCTGCAAAATTTAGGCCTATGTTCGACGCTTTAGGCCTTTTATGTAAAAAGTATTTTAATGCTCAAAGTAATATTTTTACAGTCTGTTTAGACTTGACGAGAATATCATACACACTTTTTAATTTTAGGTGTTATTGGAACTGAACTACAAAATTATATATATATATATATATATATATATATATATATATATATATAGCTTTGTAATACCTTCTTTGAATAAATCTTACATTTTCACATGTGGTCTGCCTATGAACCTTAAAACATTCATAGTTAAAACTAAAAAGAAGTCAAGTATATTGTCTTATGGAAGTTATTTATAGGAATGTGAGTAAAATACTTCCTCCCCCTAAACTCAAGTATACTTAATATACAAATAACGCTTGGCTTGTCACCGATTTTGAATGCGTTCATAGCGGTTTGTAGAAGACCAGAAATGGCATTACAACATGTAGACACTCGTTTACTTTCTCTTTGCCAAGACATGCTTTTTCCATTTTAAAACACCAACCAAAGACTGAAATCTGTCTGAATTGTATTTATATTAGCCATGGAAGTATGGCGCTGTTGAACACTGTCCGATTATGGGGCCATTCATTGTGCTCCACTCCAGAAATAGCGTACGTCTTGATCTTCCTCTGGTTGAATAATGTCTGTAAACCGAACGAATCATCCAGAAAGTACTGCAAATATAATGAAAGTAGATTTTCTATATCTTTGATATCTGCATTGATTTTTTTAGTGAATACTTGGAAGGAACATACAGAACATCTTCACAAGCAAAGTGTCTCGTTCATATTCCCTTAGCATGTTTTTATCCAATATTCATATCCCCAATCTGCCCTCCTCTGTACTCTGTCCTCTGAGTTATCGTTCTTTCACAATAAAAATCAGAACAAACGTAACACAATTGTGAATACTTACAATAAACACGTGTTAAACGAAAATAAATGAATTCGAACTAATGGAAATGATAGAGTGACTTAACGTTGAATATTAAGATAGAGATGATTACCAACAGTGCACAGGAGGCGATGTGTTCGTCAGCGCTAAAACAGGTAGCAGTAAATTAATAATTTATGAAGGTGTACCATTCGTTTTCCTGACTCATTTGTCGTTATTGCACCACTTGAATTTATCACGAGAAAACAAACAGGTCAACCATAAACTTTTCACGAAATATGAGATGGAAGACATACAAGTCAATCATGGATGCCGTCATTATAGTACATGATCGATAACAAGCAAGAGTGAAAGACGCACTTTGGTTGGATGTTCTGGAAAATTTCAATGTTTAGAAATGGGACTGAATCTCCCAATGGGGGAGATGAAAGGAAGCAAATCGGACACCTGACTAGCGAAGATTGATTCAACTGAGCCATAAATTGTACTTGTACATTTCTTAGGTATTCAACCCTCAACAGAACTAAAATCAACATTTTTATTTAAACAGTGCCATTAGACCAAACTATATACAATATCAATTATTTATCTACTTAGTTAAGATATATTCCGTAAATATTATGTATATATCATTATTATGTATGGAAACCGTACAACTATCATGTAGTGATCTTTTTATACCATTATAAATGTTGGTTGTTATATTCCATGTGTATGCACGCTGTTTTACGTCCGTTTTAAGAATTGTTCACTCATATAGAGATGTTGCCAACTCCTAAGTAAAGTGTTACAGATTCTAACCTTTCAATTCTGCGCAGGGTCCTAGCAGTAAGGATCCGTTATTGTGACAACGCCTACGTTTACCGGACGTTGTTTTAAACCGGTCGCGGTCGCTCATTGGTAGGGCGTTCGCTTCGTAACCGGGAGGTCGTGAGTTCGAGCTCCGTTCGTGCCATGACCGCGTTAAACCTAAGGCATAAACATAGGTATCGAGTTCTCCTTCTCCAAACGCTCGGCATTTAGAAGTGAGAATCACGGGTCTTTCGGATATGACCTTAAAAACGGAGGTCCCGCGTCCCGGCAGGCGTTGGCACGTTAAAGAACTCTCACAGCTACGGCCCTGAGCGCTAAACATAGGTATAAATTTGTGGTACTTCACCTAAAACAGTTGAATAGAAAAATAGAAAAAAAGAAACGAACAACCAACCTTTGTTTTAAACGTCATATCGGAAAAGCTCGTGGATTTTACTTCTAAATGCCGAATAGGCACATAGGAGCACATCCCATAATGTCACAATATGTTAGTACTGCAATCTTGTAACAAGGACAATGCACCGGAAGCCAGTACAAGGATGATGTTGTTGATTGTTTTACATCTCGTCAATAATTCATTCACTCATATTGAGACGTCACCAGCTGTAGGTCAAGTACCACAAATTTAGACCTATGCTTAGCGCTCAGGGCCGTAGCAGTAAGGGTAGAGGGCAGGAAACTGCACTACCATTCACCACATACATAAAAACTCTCCTTGGACCGAATGAAGATGATTCAAATCCTAACGAGTATATCATCGTGTATTTTTGTTTTCAAAGAATCACAAATCCTAAGTGTACATTCATTTCGAACACGGGAATGATGGAAGTTATGTGTGCACTTGGTCAGTTTATGTAATGAGAACATTTAACTACGGTGAATTTTAGAACTCGGGCCTAGGGCTTTTGGAATATAGAAAAAAATATATATGGAACTAAATGAATGAAAAGAGCTTGTGGTAACAGAAACATTTTAGGAATTTATGAACAATTGATTGAATTTGATCCAGAAGGAAAGTTGTCAATTGATGAACGTTTAAAATATTGTTTGTACAAGAAGATTTTTGTGTTGATATATAATATACGAACACATAAGACGAAGTGTTTGAACAAATATTTTAAATATCCTGGTATACATTTTGTATGATTATCAAATTCTACCCTGAAATTTTATTCAAAAATCTTTTTAAATAATTCTTTCTTGTATTCATTGTGAAATTTTCATAATATCAGATACATGGGGGGGGAAAGGATTTGTAGTTCCAACCTAAAAAGGAAACGATGAAAAATAACTTTTGAAGAAATTGTGTATTCAGATGAAAGTTGGAAATTTTTATTTACAAAATACAGAAAGGAAACAAAATAATTGATTTTTAGTTCTAATTACAAAAGTCCTTTATTGGTAGATTTTGTTTGTTTGTTTGTTTTATTTATAGTCGCCTGAGCAATTTTTCAGCTATCCGGCGACTGTCACTATTACCGGTGACGGGGCTGCAAATTTAGACCTATGCTTAGCACTAATGGCTTTTAGCAGTGAGGGTTCTTTTACGTGCCACACCTGCTGCGACACGGGACCTCCGTTTATAAGACCCGTGACTCTCACTTCGTAATGCCGAGCTCTTGGCGAAGGAGCAATCACTACCTATTTTAACGTCTTAGGTTTGACGCGGCCGGCCCGAGCGGGGCTCGAACTCACGACCTTCCGTTCACGAGGCGAGAGCTCTACCACTGAGGCACCGTGATCAGTTTTATTGGTAGATAGAAATTGTAGAAAATGTGTGATTTTGTAAGAAAACGGTTCCTCATATATTTATGACTATTCATGTATATGAAATGTTTTTCGGAGTTTGTGAAATGGTTTAATGATATTGGTATTAGTACTCTACAAATGGAAGATAACTTATATGGAAATATTTTAGAAGAAAGTCTAATTTACAAAAGTAAATCCTATTGTACACTATGTGTGTAGATGTTTGTAGAAAACAAAACATTATTACATGTATATATAAAACACATACATCCAAACACACTTTATCAAGTACTGTAAAGATTTCATAACTCAATATGGTAACTGAAACGATCATCTTATTACAACCTCTATGATTTTTAACACTTCCAGTGAATCCGACAACAGTGGCGGATCTAAAGGGGGCTTACCCCCACCTTTGTATAAATGTTCTTAACAAAATGGTATTTTTTTTTTGCCTTGGGGAAGGGGGGTGTCTTCACCTTCCCGCTTTTAGGCGCAAAAGGTAATACTTGGGTTGCAACTCTACCCCTCCCCACCTGAAATTTTCTGGGTCCGCCACTGGACAAGTATACTGGGGACAGCTACACGATAGCACACATGACTAAAAGATCGCCTATGGCATATTTATTGTAAAATAGAAATTATAATAACAACCTACCCTTTGTTGTTCCAGTTCAACAATTTTCTCTTGAGAGTCGTAAAATGCAAAATGGCTGCAAAGGAGAGAATCATAATCGTGATTCGAAAAAGCAAAACATATTCCTGATCAAATCCTGCTTTGCAAAACATACTCGGCTTACACAAAAAACTATTATTTGATTATCATTTAAATCCGTCCAGAATGGAATAGGCAATTATTATGACAAATACCTATTACTATTTCAGTAGTAAGTAACAGTAGTAAAACACTGCTGGGCATCGTCAACCCAGACAAATACATGTACCTTGATTCCCACGGGGTGATGACGCCATCGTCTGGTCCACCAATCAGAATTAGTCTATTGAGTCTCAAGAAATTTTGCTTGTATTCTGAAAGCAGATGACCAAATATTTGCACTCTTTTTTTCAAAATGTAACTGAATCATTTTCAGATCATTACTGAGATACCGTTCAAGAACTCATTTTACCGTTCATTTTGGACGTATTTGTATCGTTGTTTAAGGATGCCAGGAAATTACAATACTTTGTGTACCTCTCCAGCTGGTGAGGATCTAAAATGAATAAATTGTGAGGATCTAAAATGAATAAATTGTTGAGGATCTAAAATGAATAAATTGTTGAGGATCTAAAATGAATAAATTGTTGAGGATCTAAATTGACTTAAATTCGAAAAACCTCGATACTCGCCAACTTTAAAAAAAACAAAAACAAATATCGCTTCATATGATACTTTTGATATTTCAATATGTAAAAATCCTGCAAGCTATCCCCATGAGTTTCTTGGTATCCCTATAATTACCTTTCCAGTAGTTTCCTATCGACAGATCTTGGCCTTCTTTTGTATAAAACACTCTACAAAAAATCCAAAAGTTAACCGCGACTGCTCTGTAATTTGTCTCTGTGATAATGATACATGTACTCAAAAACAGGAAAGGGATGACAGTCCACACAAAACAGTTTGGTGCTTTACTCGCGATTTTGTCGTGGATATTTACAAACGTTTCAAAGATTGATTGATTGGTTATTTATTGCTTTCCGCCACACTCAACAATTTTTCAGTTATCTGGTGGCGTCCAGTTTTTGTTGGTGGAGGAGAGAACCCAGATACAATGTACCTGCGAAGAGACCACCGACCTTCCGCAAGTAAACTGGCAAACTTGCTCACATGACGCTGAGACGTTTCAAAGACTGCAATAGTAGATATGATCCATATCATTAAAAACATTATAATCGAAATGTGGGGATTTGTTCGATGTGTCTAGTTGTATCTCCAAGATTTCTCTCGTGCCATATACCTGGTCTTTGATCAAATGTCGTTACACGTGAAAAAGGATATAGACAACTGGGTCTACACTTCAAAAAACATCATTATTTCCCCCTGCCCTATACTAAGTGAAGGGGCCTGTGTTTGCTTGTTCTTTATAGATTCATTGTAATTCCTTATCATTTCCCCCAATCGAATTTTTCTCTTCGCCTCTGTTTCAGGACTTTGGTATCAACTTTTAATGACATTGTAATAGAATGTGAAGCTACTGAATTTTAAACTCTAAAATAGATGGTACTTCAACAGGTGGCCATGTATGGTCAATTCGAGTTGTTGATAGCTTGGCAGCTGCAATGTCTGAAGGTTGGGTGTGCTCATCGAAACTGTCGATTTATGGAAACCGTTAATGATAAATGTTAATTAGAACAATCAGTTTAATTTTAAGAATAAATTTGATTAAAAACAATGACGATACCGTCTTTAATGTGCACTGTGGGTAGCATCGTCACTAGGTTTAGAAATCAAACAATCTGTGGAAATTTGAGTATACCCTTACATTGAATTATTGCTTAGATACCAAACTTACTTTTATTGTCACACCCAAAAAATGCTCACCTGTACGCTTCCGATTTCAAAAGAGTTGGAAAAACGTACTTCATATACTTTGTATCTGTAACAGAGAGAAGTTGCGTAAGACGTAGCTAGAACGTAAATATAAGTGTGCCATAATTGAAGCCAGCACATGGGCAAAGATACTACTTATATAATTACCTCCGTACTGTCCGGCTAGTGGAGAACTCAGGGAGATGAAAGTGTCAACGTTATGCTGGGTTGTCGACAAAATTCCTCGACAGATTAGGCCTCCTATCATAAGAATATTCTTTGATTCAGATAAAAGAAAAACATTTAGTACTACCAAATCTTTTGTTTTTCAAAGAAAAGATGTTTGGTACAGTTCAAACAAGTGGTGTATTTCAGTATACTTGATCACATCGCTGAAACGATTTTTTTGTGGATGAGACTCATAATTACAGGTGCTATAGATGAACAAACTATTTTTTGACCGGGAAAATATATTGAAGTAGGGAAAGAGAAATTGTATGACTTGGCTGGGAATCGAACCTGGAACGTCTGTGTTACTAGTCAGATGATCTAGCCACTGAGCTGTTCAGGCCGATATTCACGGCCCATTCTCTCCTTCCTTATATAGTACTCGATCCCAAAGACAACAGCACAAGTTCAACCTTGCCAGGACTAACTATAATGCTTAAATAGGGTTGGTTACAGTCGTCCCTTCCTGTGGGGATCCGGGTTGTTAGAATAGATCCTCAGTACCCCTTGCTTGTCGTAAGAGGCGACTAAATGGGGCGGTCCTTCGGAAGAGACCGCAAAAACCGAGGTCCCGTGTCACAGCAGGTGTGGCACGTAAAAAATCCCTCCCTGCTCAAAGGACATAAGTGCCGAGCATAGGCCTAAATTTGCAGCCCTTCATCGGCAATGGTGACGTCTCCATATGAGTGAAAGATTCTTGAGCGGGACGTTAAGCAATATTTAATCAATTACAGTCGTCCGTAATAGGAAATGGGACATTCTATGACTGGACCGGAAGTCGAACCCGGAACTCCCGCATTATTAGTCAGGTGCTCTGATCACTGAATTATCCAAGGTTCACACACAGATTGGAAAAAATGTAATCCATTGAAGCAGCAAAAGCGTCGTCTAATGGTATGAAATCAAAATCACCAAGTCACCCAGATGTCACGCTGTATGTAATGCATTCTGGAAGATTTGTACCATTTCTGGTTCTAAGTGACAAGTGGTGAGAAAATGAAGTAAAATATTTTGTATTATAGAAAGATTTAACACAGAAACGTTCTGAAGCTGATATGTTCCATTCAAAGAAGTTTATCACAAAATGATCATGAAGTTTCCAGTCCGTATGCCCTTTCGTTAATTAATGTCTAATAGGCAGATTTAACACGGGCATTCCATCTTCGAAATCCGTTCCAATCATTTACTTTGACTGCGAGTACCACCTCTTGACATCACAGAACTAGTCCAAGAAGTGTTATGAAAGAAAGTCTGTAACGTCAACATACGTCTGCGAAGTCCCGACAACCACCCTGTTTTGCTACAACGTCATCATGATCAAGTTGTTCAGTTAGCATGGTGCAGGATACTTTCTGCGGTTCACAACTAGTGACTGGTTGGCTGGTTTCATATTGATAGCTCTGACGGTCGTGCCCGAAAATACCGTTGACCCAGAGAACACTACACTGACGTCTGTGTTACTCAGCGCCGTCGACTTGAAGAGTTGTGGTTTTGGGAGGGATAGCTACTCACGGAAGAACAGTCATGTCATCGAAGGGAAGCGTGTCTTTAATTCCGTTTGTTTTTGTAAATGTTTTTATTTTTATTGGTTTAATATTTTCTTTTATTCATTCTTGGTACACAATAAAGAGGGAATCTCACCGAGTACTAGTTAACTTTTGCACTGTAGTTAACAGTTTTGTTTTTGTTTTGTTTTCTTTTTTTTTGTTTTGGTTGCGCTTTGGAGTCATGGAGGTCATCATTTGAACGGAAACTTTATTGATAGTTTTTATTATGAAATTTACATACCTAGACGGTAAGTAATGCTGCATTGATAGTGACACAGAGTCAATGCAGCATTGATAGTGATACAGAGTCAATGCTGCATTATTCCCGCGTTATTGTGCACCAAGAATAAATAAAAGAAAATACCAAAATAATAAATAAATACATTTTATACAAAAATAAAAAATAGTAATCAGTTTGGACCAATTCCAATGTTACAGAGTATTAGCAGTCAAGAAAGACAAATAATTATAAGGTATTCCCAAATTGATCATGTCTATGGTAGGAGGGTAAAAATAATATGATAAACTCACAGAAAATTCATAAAAGAGGTTTGGTTTTTGTCAGATAAATGGCCAGAGTCAGATAGTGGATAATTGTAAGGATGCACGTAAAGCTCAGTACGCAGTCCTGTAAATCAGAATGTAGTCTAATAAATTAGCAAACAGGATTTAAGCTAGAAGTAAAATGGAATATCTACTGTAATATTAGGGACAGGATCAAACAAAGGATGATAGTCTGGTAAAAGGTTTAGTCTGTATTTATCCTGGAGAAAGTCAGTTGGTTTGTTGATACCTTGAGGGTTGAATGGCTTCAATATATATATATATATGGGTGGGTGGGTGAGGGTATGTGTGGATAGAGAAACCGAATGTCTCTAACAGTTTCAAATTTTTTTTTATATTTATCTATTCAATATTTTATATTTAATGTATTTATTCACCTTATTCACATATAACCATTCAATAGTCATCATATACATGTATAGAGAAGAGTGGCATCAAACCATCGACTCAGAATTCTTAAGATTCAATGTCGAGAAAGATCCCTGTTCGGCAATATTTAGAAACCTTTCAGACTGATATGTTTACAGACCCTGAGAGTAACAGATAAGATGGATGCCGTTGGTGTGATTGTTCATGATGCTGACCACCTCCTTACTGATGACGTCAACTTGTTTCCATAGAGGGGCCAGACTGGACAATCCTTCGTACAAAGCTATGGAGTAGAACGGCGTATCCGGATGGATCTGGAAGAGTCATTTCAAAATACATGTATAGTAAGAAAGACCAAGGGGGTTTATATGAAGCATCTGGGTAAGATACAATTATTCATAGACAGTGGTCGAATACCAGCTGTGTCACTGTAAGTAGGTTTGGTTTGTTGACTTTGATCTCTCATTGCAAACTGATATATTAGATCCATTGACACTGATAAAGAGAGCTTAGATATATAAACTAATTTGGCTTATCATGCATTATGAATGCATTTATACAAACAGTACACATTGTTATCATGAAACACTCCTTACCACGTCTTACATAGTTTTGATTACGACACCCAAAGAAATTTTTACATCAAATATAAATATTGATGATAATTTTCAAACTGAAACGATAACTTTTGATAAAATATGACACCGGTATATACATGTATTTCATTTAAAAAAAATTCCATCGGTGCAATTAAATATATACGATATCTTCACGAAATTAATTTTTATTCAAGTTATATTCAATATTACGGTGGATTAGTTGTTGAAATATTTTCCTACTAAATCCTTGCCAGTAAATTAATTAGCACTATGAAATATATTTGACAATACTGATCTGAATGTATATATTTCACAATATGGATCTGAATGTATAATAATAGCGTATTATTGTATATAACTGTGTGTTGCATATTTATATCTCAACATGATTATGACCCCGTGGGGATCCGGATTCGAAGAATAGATCCCCAGAACCCCCTGCTTGTCGTAAGAGGCGTCTAAATGGGGCGGTCCTTCGGATGGGACCGCAAAAACCAAGGCCCCCTGTCACAGCAGGTGTGACACGATAAAGATCCCTCCCTGCTCAAGGGCCGTAAGCGCCGAGCATAGGCCTAAATTTTGCAGCCCTTCACCGGCAATGACGACGTCTCTATATGAGTGAAAGATTCTCGAGCGGGACGTTAAACAATATACACCCAATCTAAAATTAAGATGATTATGCTTTGTAAAAAGTGTGTTACAGGACATCGTCATCATCGAGATATCACAAATCCGAAATAACACTTGCGTAGATTTCACAAACGTTGCATCAAAATGACATCTGAGCAATCATGTTGAAAAAAGGCTATTCCATGTACTTGAGACACACGGATAGTTGTTGGAAATGAAATGTGGCAATGACGTTTAAATTGTTACAGATAAAGTTAATGTAAATGCGTTAATTCTTGAGATGTTACTTCATCGTCGAGGGCTGCGAAATTTAAGCTATGCTCGGCGCCTGAGCAGGGAGGGATCTTTAAATTGAAACACCTGCTGTGACACGGGGCCTCGGTTTTTGTGGTCTCATCCGAAGGACCGCCCCATTTAGTCGCCTTTTACGACAAGCTAAGGGTGCTGAGGATCTATTCTAACAACCCGAATCTCTACGGGGTAAACATTAAAAGTGGGAAAATATTTGAAAAGATGTTCAGCTCGAATCGTCTCTATGTCCATGTAACATTAACTTACCTGTTCAACCCATTGTTGAATTTCCATGCCATTTTTATGATTTCCAAATATTCCGTGGATAAAAACTACAGCTTTGGGACCATTTGAAATATTACTAGCACCCGTTATAAAAGCTAAAATGGAAAATTTTAAAACTGCAACCGGCAACATCTTGTCGCTTCACTTCAAATTTCCCGACACCTATCTTGAGAAACTTTGAACCATAGACAAACCTTAGCAGTACCTCAGGTAGATTAAAATTTCGTTTGTTTGTAAATAAAGCTGACGAGATAGGTGTGAGGAACCACGTATGTCACAGTGGATTACTGAGGAAAAGTATCATAGCATATGCGATTCGTTCCTTCCTAAATTATACCGAGTTTTTCATACTAAAGTTTGTTTTAGAAATGAGACCAGTTCATTTACTTCATCTGTAAGCCGGACGCGGTAGCTCAATGGTTAGAGCGTTCGCTTCGTAACCGGGAAGTCGTGAATTTGAGCCCCGCCCGTGCTATGCCGCGAAAATCCTAAGACGTTAACATAAGTTGTGATAGCTCTTTCACCAAACGCTCGACATTTAGAAATGACTCATTGATTGTATTTCTAGCGTCCCGTCGGTAATTTTTTTTACCTACAGTTTGCTGGTGACGTTTCGGTATGAGTGAAAAATTCTCGACGGGACATAAAACAAACGATCAATCAAACTTAATCTGTAAAGAAATCGCCACCTAGTACAAGATATCTGAAAGGGAAATATTTAAAATGTTTGCGATTTCAATATCTTAACAACACTTTCTCGAGATGATTCATTTTATTATTATTATTGATGATAAATTAAAGTTTAGTTGTGATGAGAGTTATTTGAGGTAAAATGTTAATTGGGTAGTTGATGTATCAGCAACTCTGAGTTTTCTCATCCTTACAATACCAGAGATTCTAGGTCCTCCTGTGAATCACATGCAGGACCCCTGACATTGTAAGGATGTATATTTCTCTCATCATTTATCATGATCATGACATTGCAATGTCTTTTTATTGACCTTGACAATCAATATCAAATCGGTTAGCTGTCCAATTTGGTCTTAAGTACATGATGTCTCTTTAAACTTTTAGAAAATATTTTCATTTATTGCAATTTAATAGATATTATCATACACATTAAGATGGAATCATCATGAGGATAAAAAAAAAGTTCTACCCTAATTTTACCCTAACCCTGACAATAAATTTAACTTACCGGACTAACAGAAGTGGTTTTTATCTGTGAAGTATATTGATTGATTGTTTGTTGCTTTCCGCGACACTGAACAATTTTTCAGTTATCTGGTAGCGTACAGTTTTTATTGGTGGAAGAGAGAACCCAGATACAATGTTCCCGGGAAGAGACCACCGACCTTCCGAAAGTAAACCGGCAAACTTTCTTACATATAGCGTGAAGTATAGGTGGAATCAGTATATAGGTCATAAACGTCCGTAACGGATCATAATAGGTGCTTTTTCCTTCACATGGCCAAAAATTGCCATCATACTATTGTTTGTTTGTTTATAGCCGCCTGAGCAATTTTTCAGCTATCCGGCATATTAAGCACTCCAGAAAGAATGAACCGCATACGTCCACCATAATCCCATTCTACAGCATTTTTATATCCCAGTGTTGCATATTATATATTAGAATGTATGTTTATAGAAATACGTGTGATTTGCACATTTTATTCGAAATAAAAGCTTGAAATGTAACGTCACCAACTTTGTAAATCAGTGTGATGGAACAATAAATTTTCATTCCCGGTTTACTGTTAATGTATTTGAACATGGAAATCGAAATCAAAAACTGTTTAAATTTCAAAACCAGCTTTTCGGGTTTTTTGTTTGTTTGTTTGTTTTTATTTTCTTTTGTTTTTATTTGGGGGGGGGGGGGGGGGGTTGAATAGGTAGTGATTGCTCCTTCGCCAAACGCTCGGCATTTAGAAGTAAGTATCACGGGTGTTTCGGATATGGCCTTAAAAAATGAGGTCCCGTATCACAGTAGACGTTGACATGTTAAAGAACCCTCACTGCTACGGCCCTGAGCGCTAAACATAGGTCTAAATTTGTGGTACTTCACCTACAGTTGGTAACGTCTCAATATGAGTGAAAAATTCTCGACGGAACGTAAAACAAACAATCAATCATTATATATATATATATATATATATATATATATATATATATAGAACACCTAAAGTGCACCTTGACAATATTATTCGATTCTAGAATTTTTCCCAATATACCCGCTTTCAGCAGGTCTTTATTGTGTTGAATGTCGAACAAGTTGTTTAGGTGTGATTTTAAAGAAAGAACGGGATAATACTAAGGAAAATAAAGGTTAATTTTACGTTGACATTTCACCAGAATTTTTTATTTTTTGCAAGATATCATTAATATACGAGTACATGTACCACCATAATTTCTTGAAGATAAAAAGGGGAGACGCTATTTACGTCTAACATTTTTATAATTTACTTTGTGTTTGCTTTAATGCCTATAATATATGATACCTCATAAATATGAAATAATTATGAACTCAAGAATAAATAGTTGTTTTATACGTCCGTCTTTAGACGGGGTGTATTATGGTACAGTGATTCAAGCCCGTCCTTCCTTCTATTTGGGGTTTCCTGTATCTATTCACATAACATGCTAAAACTTGCTGTGTAGCGTCTTTTTGGCCACTCTATATCGTGATGGAATTTTGATTAATTTCCACCTCACTCACAGGAGTTTTGACCCTTTATTTCAAATTGAATGTTGTATGGAGAGTACATAATTTGTCTGGCTAACTCCTCCCACAGTTTTCAAGCGAGGACCTTATTTTACAGAGTGTTTGTATGAGTATTAAAGACGTGCATAGTAGCACGGAGTTTGAATTTCTTAAAAATTTTGAGAGAATTACAGGTTGTACTTATTTAGCTTGAGGAAATATTACATAGTTAATTTTTTTGTCCGTTTAACTTCTTCCACAGGTTTTAAATGAGGATCTTTTCATTTTACAGAGTGTTATATAGGTATTGAAGATATGCATGTGGCAAGGAACTTCGTTTTCCTTTATGTTTTAAGAAACTTACAGGTTGTCGAGGTTAGTCAGTCTTGAAGAAGTACTTGATTTGTCCTTTTAACTCTTGCACGGTTTTCAAGCTAACGCCTCTGAAACAACTTGAAGATTTGCATGTTTTAAATAGTTTGTTATCAAAAATTTTCTACGTTTGAAAAAAAAATACAGTTTGTAGAACTTTGTCAAGTTTGGGAAAATAT
This sequence comes from Ostrea denselamellosa, assembly GCA_024699665.1. NCBI lineage: Eukaryota > Metazoa > Mollusca > Bivalvia > Ostreida > Ostreidae > Ostrea > Ostrea denselamellosa. The sequence goes on from JAMZEH010000042.1 coordinate 10,376,857, forward strand.
TTTACACACAAAGCTCTTGGTTGTCTATTTACCTATGTCTCAGTTTTTAAGCTAGGGCCTATTATTCATACAATGCAAAAGCAGGCATGTCGTAACGTAATTATGATTCTGATACTTCTACCACTAATGGCTTTATAAACACACCCTACATAAAGTTGTGACGGGCGTATTATGTACTATTTTCGATTAAACTGGTACTCTTGTTATATCCACGATCTTTTGTAAAATCAGATTACACAAGAATATATTCAGAAAACTGTTTGTAATGTAGTTTCGTCACAGTTTAGCACGAAAATTTTATTTCTATTTTCGTTTTATTTTCCAGGCAGTGTAGAATAACCAGGTAACTTTCACTTCAAGAAACACGAATTGCGCCATACAGTCGTTCCAGCGTCGTCACCCCCACGGAATTAACAAACGAATAATTGTTTATTGAAAGCTAAAGGTCAAAAGAGTTAAAACTTCATTTATTTTACATGTAATAAATCTTTTATTGCCGTTAAGGGTCATAATAAATGCGGGAAGATATATTGTCGCTTTGAGAGTTTCATTTGGTATATACGAATGTGGTATCTGATTCATGTTTTCCAGTATCATCATTCTCCTCTGGAGCAGTATGTACTATTTTTGTTGTATTATTTCCATAGTCTTGGCAACCTTCGTGTACCGCACTCGCCCTGTTATGCGTATCCTTCGTTGAATGGATCTTTCTTTTATGAGGCATGATGCTGTCCCTGTATAAAATATATTGTTATAGATCCTGTTTGGAGAGGAGGAGGTTGATTAACTCCGTTTTTACCAGACAGGTATTTGATGACATACAGAGCTAATGTGCAAACGTCCGTGCATTGACTGTTATCAACCGCCAGGTAAGAAGGCTTACATTTACTGGTAAGCGTTTGGATCAAGATCTCTTTAATTTATCTTCCTTATTGTATTTTTAACTCGGCCTCATAATGTAAAAACGTTATGCTTTGCTAGTCAAACATTTTTCTGAACCTGTGTTTTGGCATAATACTGTCCCTAGTCTATATTTTGTGACTGTATATATGTTTGATTTGAATAAATGACGATTCTTATTCCTTCAAGATGGTTGTATAGCAGGACAATGAAACGTACAAGCCTTGTCATATCGTTATCATTAAATACATATTCAACCTCATACTCCAAACATTATAACTATCCCATCCCCCCCCCCTCCATTTTGCTTGTACACTGTATAATGAATTGTGTTAAAATTATAATATCTCGCCATCATGTGCGATTTTGTAAAAGTGGAGTATGAAGAAGCCTTTTCTATGGAAATCTCAGATCATCATAAATGATGAGTTTCTTTTGGTTTGTACATAACCTAGTTCCCTGTCCTTCATGTGATCGGTGTTTACTATCTTCAGTTAGGGAACCAGGCTAGTATGTACACCCTTTAACCACAATACATTGTTTTTTAAATTCAGAGGCTGAATGTATTTTATGGAAAGTAGCTTTACCTACAATGTTACGACCCATACCAATTTTGTCGTTTGAAATCATTATATTTTTTTTCTAGTCTCTTCAATCACAGGAATCTGAAATTGAAATAAAAATCCGAAAAAAAAAATCAAATCCGGAAAAAAATTATCCACGTCTTCTATAAAATACAGTATTTTTAAGAACGACGGTGGATATTTTTTTTTCTCCGGATTTGAATTTTTTCCGGAATTTTATTTCAATTGATAAAACTTCAGACTTCTGTGTCTCAATGAACTAGTTCCAATTACTTTTGGCAAAACACAAATTTTTACATATTATACATGTCTATAATTTGGTTTTTGTAGTGCTTTTATGCAGCATGGTTGCATGCTTTTTTTCGAAAATTCATATTATATGGTTTTAATGCAACAGGCAATTTAATATGTTATTTTGTTCCATGGGCGGTTAGCCTGGTTGCACACTTTTTATTTGCATTCTGTATGTTTTTTTATGCAACAGACAATAGTGTGTTATTTTGTTCGCTTTCATTAGTAATTATTTTAATAAATGACCTATCTATCTTTATGAAGGAATTATTCTATTTATTGGGTAGGGTGGTGCAGACTGACATAGAATATGTATAGTTTTGGAACACATTTATTGGACCACAATTTTCAATTTTATTTTCAAAATTCCTTTATACAAAAGAAAAGCATGCTGCACTTTGTAAACGTTTCCAACAATGTTCAGTAATAAAAAAATCTATTAATAGAATGAAAAAAATTCTTCTGCCATCTGCAAGTCCGTCTAATACCGGCGACTCTTATTTTTCATATCGTAACTGCTTCTTTACATTCCTTAATAGAGTCCCAAAAATAGTTTTTAGTTTACAATTTATTCTTTTCTATAAGAACTGCTTGGTTGTAACAAAGTAATTAGTGTCACGTATAGTTTCGTATACATTACATACACCATTTAATAGATATGTATAATGTTTACATTGTTTGCATGCATGAAAAGGTGAAGACAACGAACGGTGATCAATCTCATAACTCCTATAAAGAATACAAATTAAGAGCTGGAAAACAGGGACCCCTGGATATACCAGAGGTGGAATAAAGTATCTAGGAGGAGTAAGAACCCCCTGTCAACCGGTCACACCCGCCGTGAGCCAAATACCTTGATATATAAATGGAGCAATCCGTACTCTGAATCAGTGTGAAAAAAAACCCCACGGCCAAACAATTATTATGAAACACATCAGACAGCATTTGACTCAAAGACAGGCCGTATTGTTATAACGAGCATAGAATTTGCAAAATGCTGACTTTAAACGAGACTGTTGAAACCCTGTCTGTAACATCATCTTGTATGTCAGCAGTCTGCCTCAATTTAAAAACTGATCACATGCAAAACAAGTTCTTCAGTATCGAATCAGTTGTGAGATATAAACACCACATGCAGGTGATAATGGGCTATTGCTATATAGATATGAGAAGTTTACGATGGAGATGCTGATATCATCCGTTTGTCATAAAGTTGAGTTGTTAGTTCAGTAAGGGAAATATATAACAATAATCGCAAAAGCTACCATAATTACGGCAGAATGAACAAAAGATATAGAACAGTGTACTGGTTTGATAGACAATCAAAGATACATGAAAAGTCTCGTAACACAGCAGGTGTAGAAAAACAAAATCAGATGGTATAAACGAACTGTCTACAACAAGACAGACGGTTTGTATATTTACACAATTCCTAGTAGGTTCCCACTTTAGGTAGGAATGACATCACGTCCGAATGTAAGATCTAATTCATTTTTCAACATACTTGCTTTTCTCTTGATTGTGTGAGGGACACTGGTTCTTCTCGCGATGTAATACTTCATCTTTTTATAGTAACCTTCGGTCATCTTAAATTCTCTCCTTTTTGTTTGGAATTCGGTAATTTTTTTGTCCAAATCGTCTTCCATCAAAAGCCAATACAGACGCAGTGGAACTGGGTGGATGCTTGGGTCGCTGATGCCATTCGGACGAAGTGAGCGCAGGCTTTCTTTCTCCATCGGACGAACATGAGTTAGCTTTGTGTTTATGTTATATTTCGTACATACGTCCTTTAATGCTATATCATCCATCTTTTTGACGATTCTTTTCGCATCTTCTCTGATAGAATAATCAGGATGTCTTTCATAGTCTATAAATCTACCTTTTGATCTCAAAATCAAAACAAAACTGTCTCCCTCACTGTCAAACTTTTCTAAAAGTTCACTCAGCTCTTTTCGAATGATTTCTGTTTTTAAGCGATTTACGAGCGGAGACATGGCAGAAGCATCTCTGTAGTGTATTCTTTTCAGTGCACGAATTTCATCTCCGTCATCTTCAAAGTCAATTATGCTAATATTTGTGGAGTAAGTAGAATTTATGTTAGCACAAATGCCTTTAGCAATAGCTTCCACTCTTTCTCTTCTCTGTGTTTTCATGTGTTGGTCAATGAAGTAAAAGATTTCTTCGTGAACCCTGTCCTTGAACTTCTTTTGTAATCTGTTCTCTTGTATGTACCTTCAAATTATTCAATTAAAATTTATTTTTAAGATTTACAAACAATGAAAACATAAACACCCAATTTATAACGTAGAATATAGTTATTTCTAACTTGAAATGTGATATGCTGTTAGACAGATGTCTAAATGGATACTTTTTCTGGGTTTCGTAGACTTCTGGTACAATTGCTGTGACGTCACCAGCCGCATACAGTATCATTTCTTCTGTCATTGGCCGCTTTGCCCAAAGATCGCCAGTCATTTTCATCCATTCTCTCTTCAATAGGGACAATGTTTAATTTTTAAAAAGGCATACATTTAACAAAGCATCTTTTCATGTGTAGCCGTTTCGTACTAAGATGCCATGCCATGAAATATGCATATTGTAATGCTCTGAATTATCAATAAAAGAAATACCATATTGATACAGATTGTATACATTTTATACCTGTACATCTTCTTTGTGTTCCGACACGCCTTTCTTTCCTGAATATTTCTCACAAATGGCATCCAATTTAAGGAGAGGCGCTAATTTACGTCCTTGGTGTTCTTGGATCACAAGATTTGCTACCTGTTCGAAAAGTGACATAATTTTTCGAAATATTACATGCAGCGGAGAAGTCATGGTTGGATACGGTCGCCAATATGGCCTATTTTATGTTATGCATATTTTAAAATATGTATTTATATTGTTCTTTACTGCACGTCAGTATACAGCATAGTGCCATAAATGAGTCAACTTTCTTGTTTTACGGTATATATTTCATCGAAATTTAAAAATTATTCGGAAGTAGGTTTTGCTGTAATTATAGTGATATATAAAACATTTATTACAAAACATCTGAACATAAATTCTATTAATGAATTTTAAAACCAACAAATGCAGAAATAGAAATACAACATTCATTCATATCGACGGTTCTTTATCATGTGGCATCTGCGACCTAAATGATCTAATTTATTAAAGTATTTAAAGAGGCAGATTTCATACAAGTGCATACACCTGCAAGTATAAAATTTAAACTTTTTATTGAAAGTTTTCGTCCATATATCATCAATGCCGATCCAAATACAATATGAAACAAGAATATTTCAAACTTTCCTATATTTCCCCCCTAATTCGCTGTTCCCAACATAGAAGGCGGGTATCTTTAAGAGGAGAGAGTGATAAGGTGTACAAAGGAGATACGTAGAGTGTAATGTACCTGTGTATCGAAAACATTTTGAAGGGTCACATTGAACTGATAGTACAACGCCGCACTGTCATTTCCACACGACTGGATCACCTGAATAAAAAATAATATAAGCTTCAATAAATCATTTGTTTACCTATTTTAAAAGTCATGAATACAGGTATTAAAAAGTAATAAATCAGTTTTGCACTTTGTATGAAGAAAAGACAAAACATGCTTGAATTTCCTGAATTTGGATGATTAAGGTCAGTCGATACACAATATTGTACAGGTCGATACACAATATTCTACAGGTCGATACACAGTATTCTACAGGTCGATACACAATATTCTACAGAAAGAAATATCATTATGTCTTGGAATGTTTACACATAATGCATCTAATATACCTGTAACGTGTAAATTATGTGAAAATTTTTAGAGTTGTCTAAGTTCACGATATCAATAGAAATATGAAATATTCAGCTTAGGATGGGATGCAAGAATAAGGGTGAATGAACCATGATAAACGTTTTAGCAATAATAAAACATGTACATACCATCATCTATGATGTATCAATATGGAGTATTCGCTCTTAAGGTACGTAACAATTATTGCAGTCATTATAAAAATTCAAAATCAAGTGTTGTATAATACATTGTACTTGATTGACACATTTGACCTAGATAGGAATCTGAACGTTCTATTTTTAGATCGATGGTTGTCAGATGACACAACAGAGTCCTCCACATCTGCTTCGTTCTTAGATGTTTTATTGAAAATAGATGTTAATGATAAACTAATAAATCAACTTCATGACGTATGATCTCCATCATCAACTTCCCAATTTTATCTTTATATTCCATTATCACCTGCATGTGGTGTTTATATCTCTCAAATGATTCGATACGCAAGATCTTGTTCTGCGTATGATCAGAATTTAAATCGAAGCAGGCAACTGACAAACAAGTTGATATCACAGGGGTTTCAACAGTCTCGTTTGAAATCAGCATTTTGCAAATTCTATGGTCATTATAACGATCTAGTTTGCCAGTACAATTTTGCATTAGGTTAAATGCTGTCTGACGTGTTTCATACCAATTGTTAGGCCGTTCTTAACACAGATTTTGACTTCGGATTACTCCGTTTACCTGATCAAGATACAAGACTCACGGCGGGTGTGACCGGTCGACAGATGATGCTTACTCCTCCTAGGCACTTGACCCCACCTCTGGTATATCCAGGGGTCCGTGTTTGCCCAACTCCCTAATTTGTATTCCATACAGGATTGATGAGATTTATCACTGTTTGTTATCTTCGTCTTTTTAAAGCATTTGTTTTGCCACTGTATATTGTAGAAGGAAAGGCTCTGAAAACTTTATTTTAGTATAAGCAGGTTGCAAATTTTGTGGTAATTAGCACTCATTAAGCATTCTATACGCACTTTACGGAATTACATTTGGACTTTCACTTCTGAGGATTGGATTGGACTTAAAAGCCGATTTGCGACAGTTTATATTCTCTTGTGTGAATTCAGCTCGACCTTGAACCAGCATTGGACACTGTTTTCTGTGAACTTTAATTAGATGTACTGTAAGTTAGTAAATTTTTCATATTTTTCTGTAAATAGCTATAAATAAATTGTTAAATCTTGTTTGTGGTTGATTTTACTGGCATTCTATGATTCTGACCCATAACACAAGTGAGAAATAAAATTACCTTCACAACATTATTCGACTCCAGAAGTTGACCCAGTTTCCCCCCTTTCAGCAGATCTTTATTAAGTTGAATGTCGAACAAATAGACCTCCCCGGAATAAGTACCCACTTGTACCAGTGTCAGCGGACCGTCAACACCCAGCGATATCCCCTCGCAGTCCACGGCCAGAACCTCTTCACGTGACAAGATGTCAATTACCTGACAGCAACGATTGGTTTCCTCAATCACTTCTGGTAAATTCTTTGCCATCTTTTCTGCTTTAGGACATTAGTAAATAACAACGTATATATAAATGCAAAAATCATTTGTTCAATAAACCATACTAGCAAATGCAAGTAAATGATCAAAATAATATTCTTCCCCTCGTCTTTCGTAAGCTTGCACCGCAAGTTTTGCGAGTTTTGTACCTTGTAGGAAATCATATTTAAAAAGTATCCGGTAGTTAAAATATAACAAATATATGTACTATTAATTCACTTTTATGATTTCAAGTTATTTTAAAAAACAATTGTAACACACTGGCGACCAACGGGATTCAGTCACCGGTGGCCATATAGTTCCGTTAGTAGAACATCTGACTGGATTATATTTCATATAATTATTTGGTTATTACCGGGATATAGGGGAGAAAAAGAAATGTTTAATTAAAGTCTTACGTTGAAATCTTTTGTAAAAGAAAGAGAGGGGATATTAATGTTCATTATTCAAATATAAGTTGTTTTGAATATTATTATAATTGATGATGCCTAAACATATCAAAGAACAGTAGATATAAAGAGCGTACAAGTAGAGAATTCAGGGGCCTCGGGTTCGAATCATGGTTTGGGTTGACGCAGTTTCTTCATTCCTGTTACATTTCATGTCATAGATATGTCCTTGAAATTAGCAGATGATGGAGGCCTTCTAGAGCAAATACATTAAAGAAGGAAGGAATACAGCGGTCAGCTGGGTTCGGTCAGCGGAGACCACACAGCTCAGTTAGTAAAGCAGTTGAATATAAAATGCAGAGGACCGGTGTTCGAATCCCAGTTTGGTCCACTGGATTTTACCCCATCCAAATTCGCAGTTAGACATTTATCAAATAAAAGAAAAAGTGAGCTAGTTCACATTACCTAAACCTCCACAATAAATGACAATGAATGAGAATGCTATGCACAAAACAACAAATTACTTTTAAATCCTAATGTTTATTTGAATGGCAGCATGTAGGGTATATGGAACTGGGTTTACTCTAATATCATATATCTATTTAAAGATACGCACAGTATGTATTTGTGGTCAGTACAGGAGCTCCATGTCTGTATTCAAAAGGGACATAACTTCCGAAAGAAATATCAAATTACAATTTTTATGTACATCTACACAGTAAGTCCTTATTAACAACAAAATGTCATGAAGTTCTGTTGAGCGGTTTCGGAACAAATTGCGCTGACATGAACAGGGCTGACGGACGGGTCAAATACACTAAACTTTTCACAACTCATTGCGTGAGGGGGAAGGGAGAGGGGTTATAAATACAATGTACTTTGCATCTATGGGTAGATTTGAAATTTAATCGTGCAATGTACTGACAACTGAATTATATATACTATTCAAAGTTGCCGTTATTATGATGTTGCTCCGTTTTACATTGAATCCAGGCAATATGGACTAGATCTGATTTGCCATATTTATATGATATAACTTTGATAGTAACAGGTTACTCCTTAATGTATATGACTTCATTTCTTAAATAACGAATTTTATGATAGAACATACTTTCCTTTATGGCAATTATAGTACAGAACACTAGAGTCTGAAATACTCAATTCACTATCAAATCGAAACAAGTGTTAAACATATTTACCTTGCTCCATGTTGAATCAATCAGATTTATTTTTAGGGCCAGGTCAGAATTTTTTCAGATTATATTCTGAAAAGGTTATTTTCATAAGAGTTAAATGACTAATTATAATGCGAAGAAAAATATGACATGAACAACTTAACATTATAATAATCGTATAATAATAATAATCAGTTTGGGTATATCAGTTTTCTAACAATTGATTACACACGAAAGATAAAGTCATTTTCAATCTTACTTTCTCTTTATTTACCAAGAATTTTGATATATCGGTACGAGATATTTTTAGACACCGGAAATAATCAGGTGTAAGGGTGAATGGGGATTTACTCCGGGTTGTATTCTGGGTAATGCAATTATAAACATGTATGAAAAAATATCACAATAACATATTTTTTCTGTTAGCCAAAGTATGGTGATTAATTTCATATTATAAGATAATAAACATTTTTGGTACAATAAATTGTATTGTGTACAAATTTTGTAAGTGGACACGTGACTGTCACTTGATCTGTCTTCTCAGTGACAATTGTTTGTAAACACCGATTTAAAACCAAATGTTTCTGGTTAAAGGGGCATGGACAGGATTTGGGTTGATTGATTGATTATGTATTGCTTTCCACCACACTTAACAATATTTCAGTTATCTGGTGGCGTCCAGTTTTTGTTGGTGGACGAGAGAACCCAGATGTACTGGACAAAAAAAGTTAAGGATCATGATTTCAGAATTATTTTATTCATAACAAAACCAAATAAATTATGTTAAATATATACTTAAAATGTTCAACGACAATCGAACAATACATTTTAAACCTGTTTTTATAAATTCATCAATACGTTAAGCAGCCAGAGCAACCATTGTCAGGTAACCCCCCAAAACAGTTTGAAAATCGGTATGAGCAACAATAACAAATTTCATTACAAATGATTGAATCTTTATAAAGGCAATATCAATAGGGTGTATGTCCACCCTGAGCCTGTATAACGGCACGACAACGCCTCTGGATACTTCTGATGAGCCTGTGGAACGCAATTTGTGGCAACCTTGCCCATTCCTGCTGTAAAGCTAACGTAAGCTCCTGGCGGTTTGTCAGAAGTACAGGGCGTCTGGAAAAAGCTTGCTGCAACATGTCCCAGGCATGTTCTATTGGATTTAAATCCGGAGAACAACTCGGCCAATCCATACGTTCAATTGTCTCTGTAGCAAGGTAGTCTGTCACTATACGTGCTCTGTGGGGACGAGCATTATCATCCATTAACACAAAGTCGTTGCCTATAGCTCCCGCATAAGGTCTCACAATTGGATGCAGTATCTCGTCCCTGTAAATTGCACCGGTAAGATTGCCATTAATCACGTGCAAGTCAGTACATCCACCAATACTGATTCCGGCCCAAATCATCACAGAGCCACCTCCAAGACGATCATGCTCTGCTACACAGCAATCAGCGTACCGCTCTCCACGCATGTGCCATACACACCTACGACCGTCGTGAAAGTCCACGCAGAACCGTGACTCGTCTGTGAAAAGAACAGGCGTCCAATGATGCAGTTGCCAGTTTATGTGATTTTGAGCCCAATTGAGTCGTGCTACACGATGTCTTCTCCTCAAAATGGGACGAACAGCAGGTCGATGAGCCCGAAGGTTAGCGGCATGAAGTCTCTGTCTGAGAGTTTGTGGTGTTATGCGTACCCCACTTGCTGCATGAAAGTCAGTATTGAGTTGGACAGCACTCTGAAACCTGTGTCTACGAGCCATAAGTGACATATAGCGATCCTGGCGAGCGGTTGTGGACCTTGGACGACCTGATCTTGGTCTCTCTGAAACATTACCTGTCTGCCTAAAACGATTCCAAACCTTGAAATCACACTTTGGGACACATTAAAATGTCTAGAGACAATTCTCTGGACTTGGCCAGCTTGAAGCATACCTACTGCCTGACCAGCTTCCAGAGCAGTTAAATGGCGCCTCATGGCTTTTAATGTCAATAATTGTTCACCTAAGAGTCGATTAGAGCAATAAATACCCACAATAAAATGAAAATCACAATTTTTCAATTTCAATATACACGTTGGCACACTTTGATTTTTACCCCTTGCTTGTGTTTGGGCGAAAAAATCGTGCACTTATGACGTTAATATGAAACCAGGTAAATTTATTGTGTTAGGGACACATTGGAGAAACTATACATGTTAAAATTTGTCAAAATAATTATTTGGTTAATAAAATTTTTTGAGGTCAAAATTATGACTTTTTTAGTATACAATGTAGCTGGGAAGAGACCACCGACCTTCCGCAAGTAAACTGGCAAACTTGCTCACATAACGCCACGGCCGAGATTCGAACACGCGCCGACAGAGGTGAGAGGCTTTGTGATTTTGAGCCCGATGCTCTAACCACGGAGGCCCCACGATTTGGGTTGAAATTTTTCAAATTTTACTTTTCCATTTTTATATTTTACAATCCTTAATCAAGGTATTTGTAATAATCAACCAAAATATGAATGTCATTTGTTGAGTTACAAGTGAGATACAACACTCACAATTCTTTGTTTTGTAAACAAGGCTCGTGTCTTTATTTGTTTACATAAAGATTGATTAATAGAATATAACGTGTTTAAAACAAAATGAGATGTGACAAACACTAGAAACTGTTTAACTGTGTTCCGAATTAACTTCTGAATTATAAAAAAATCTGCTTTAAATTTTACTAGTATATTTACATATGTAAACAAAAATACGACACGGGCCTTGTTTACATAACAAAGAATAGTGAGTTATGAATCTCTCGTGTAACTCGCCAACTGACATCAAATTTTTTAGTAATTAGTAGCACCGGTCAAAATGGTTGTGATAAGTGAAAGTGCAGACGGTTTTACAATTTTCAGCCACTTGGAGCTGTTACAGTTGAGGAATGGAGTAAAACAACTTGCCGGCGTCGAGTTTAGATCTTCATGAATTCACGACTTTTATAAATTTCTGTGATGAAAATTAATAAATTGCGGTCTACCATCTTAACTTACCAAGAGTTTCTAATATACTACTCTCGTCTTTAGCGAAAATGGGGACCTCTTTAATAAAACTAAGATGGATGTTCACCCTCTTTGTGAGTAGAAAATAACATAATATTGAAAGAGGATATGAGTCGCTAGATCCATCAGTTTCCGAGTTATTCACCCCCCCCCCCCCCCCATCCATCATAGGATTCTGTCTTTGTTATTTTTTTTTTACGTCCCATTGGACAATTTTTCATTCATGCAGAGATGTCACCAGTTGTAAGTGATGTGCCACAAATTTTAACTTATGCACTGTACTTAAGACCGTAACAGTGAGGGTTCTTTATCGTAGTAACGCCTACCGTGATATGGCACCTCCGTTTCTAAGGACATATGGGCAGTGATAAATACAAAATATATCTATCATAATTCTTTCATATCGTAGGAAAAGTATTCTAATTTAGTAATTCTGAATTTTTATCTATTTGTTAAATTTAAAGTTTTAACCCGTGAATGAAAAAATACGTTTTAAAAATGGTTTAAGCAATCTTAATACGCATTACTTCCATTAGTGGAATGCTTCAAATCAAAGGCTCGTAAAGTCGTGCTGCCGGGACAATGTGAACATTCAGCATACGTAATGTGGTATCGAATACAAATTATAATAATCAACTATAAACTATTACACTAATAAAAATTCTACAGTCAAAAGGAATCAATTATTCTAAAAAAAACAAACAAACAAAAAAACAAAAAAAAACAAAAACAAAAACCAAAAAAAAAAACACCAACCAAAAAACAAAAAAAACTACGAACTTATTAAACTGTGTGAGGGAGCACAGGTACTAAAATAGCCAAATTTAACTTATATGAATCAATAACAAGAACTGTGATGGGAAAAACATATAGGCCTATGCACATCCAACATAGGAGCTTTTCTTGGAAATACTGAGATTCATATGCTTTTAAAAATATTCTGTCAGATTATGAAGATATTTTACTTTATTATACAGTCAGCAAGGTTCATATAGCATGGACTTTGTAAGGGTAATGTACCCCCCCCCCCCCCAATCTTTTTCAATATTTGAAATAAATTATCCATCAGACAAATTGCATTTGCGTTCTGGTTTTATAACACTAATTAACATAACTAATGCGTTTCCGAACCTCATCTAGTGTCACGTTATCAAAGTTCCGGGGTTCATGTTTCGGTAATTTCGCACTTGCTCGCGAGACTTGCACATTTTCTTACCAGTGACATACAAGAGTCATCAAGCACAATAACTCTAACGGGCTGGTAATAAGAAGTTTTACGCTAGAATATAAACAACATAAAGATATTTGCATGCTCTTTTGACATATTTTTTTGTCTTCGTGGACTCTTATTTTTGCCCGTAAATGTTATTCCTTCCATAAATGTTGTACTTTTATTTTGTGGTTGTATCCTAACCCTGGGGATACATCTACACTGCAATAAACAACTGACAGAATTAACAATTTTCCCTACAATTCGGGGGCCTCCATGGCCTAGAGGTTAGAACATCGCGCTCAAAATCACAAGGCCTCTCACCTCTAGTAGGCGCGGGTTCAATTCCCGCTCGCGCCGATATATATATGAGAAAGTTTGTCAGTTTTCTTTCGGAAGGTCGGTGGTCTCTTCCCGTGTACATTGTATCTGGGTTCTCTCCTCCAACACTAAATCCTGGACGCCACCAGATAACTGAAAAATTGTTGAGTGTGGCGGAAAACAACAAAATATCAATCAATCCCTATAATTCTTTATGTAAAACGAGCATACTTATAAATAGTGACCCCATCCTGATCAAAACAATTAAATCTGTCCTACCTGGTGATATTGCGTATTGTTCAGATAAATCACAGTCTTGTCCTTGTGAAAATTTATAAACAATTTGTACTGTTTTTCTAACAGTTTTAAACAATTGTGAACACATTCAAACAGTGAAATAAAATGTCCAGATTATATTGCGTTTAGATTTTCTTACTCCTGGTTACGTTTGATAATTTAATTCTTTTAACAAAAAAATTAAGTATTATTTGTAACCATACATTGTATTAATGATGTCATGTCCGTTAACTTTATTACGGTTTTAAAGGTAACGTATCTGATAATGGAAAATAAATTCATCATGATCTACTTGAAAACCAGGAATATTTTGGGCAAAAATTGCTACCTTATTTTCCCCTCTCATTTGAATTTAAAGGTATTGAAGTCAGCTTGAGTACTTCATTTTGCCATGACACATTAAGTACATAGATAACTTATTTGATCCCATAGGAATCTGGGTTAGAATAAGTCTTCAATACCCCTTGCTTGTCGTAAGAAGCGACTAAATGGGGCGATCCATCGGATGAGACCATAGTCACGTGTCACGGCGGGTGTGGCAAGATAAAGATCCCCCTCTGCTCAAAGGCCGTAAGCGCCGAGCATAGATCTAAATTTTGCGGCCCTTCAACAGCAATGGTGAAAACTCCATATGTCGCGCGGGACGTTAAACAATATACAATCAATGAATCAATCAATCTTATTTCATGTTTTTTAAAAACCAAACCATTAGCACAATTACACGTGTGTGTTTTGTTTGTATTTTTTGTTTGTTTGTTTTGTTTTTGTTTTGTTTGTTTTTTAAAATAGATTTAGTAACAGGAGTGAAAATATAGTTTTGTGTAGATTTTTCATGTATTATTGACTTGAGACGAAATCTCAAGTACTGGGTAAGTATTGAAAATGTATCCATTCCTTTAATATTGTCTGTATGATCTTTAGATGGAAATAATTAAGGGAAAGTTTAACGGTAACATTTTTACTCTGGTTTTCAGGGAAGATAACTCTCCCATGTCATACATATATACTTATGAATTTTTTTTTTGTTTTTTGTTTTTTTGTTTTTTGTTTTTTTTTGACGTAGGTTCTTTCAAATCAGATTTCGCTAAGTATGAGAAATAAGTTCGTGGTACTGTATTCCTTAAGCACGGGTAGAATAATTTTGTTAGCGAGAGGAAAGTATTTACTCCAGCTGTGAATCATCAATAATTACCTGGGCGATTCTCTCATTTTATTCACATACTAATAAAATATTGTCCCATGTTATTTTTCTCAATTCATTACGATTTGACTTAAATCTTTTAATTGATTTTATATCTAAACAATAAAAGGAAACCAGAAAAATATATAAATCCTTATCGTCCAGTGATACAAGCTAAAATAAATCAATATTAATTGCCTAATTACCTTGTTACCGTTACGTGACGGTAATGTCCTATGTGTGGTTAGTGCGGATATTTTAAGTCTATTTCTTAAAAATGTTTGAATAAATTCTAATAAAACCAATACATTAATTACCTAGAGAAATTATAATAAAATGCAATAAATAAAATGTAAGGAATAATGTCCGAAGATTTATTTTTTAAAGAAAATATTTTGTCCATTAAAACCTGTTCCATACCGTAACACTTCCATTTTCTGCACTAATAATAGAACAGTGAACTTGATTTATATATTTCCCGCCACTGAAACATTTTATGACGTCATAATTCATTCACATGTAATACTTTCTGAATGGTGAATGCCAGTGAAAGCGAGAAAAGAGCATGTAAGTACCCTTTTTTCAGTTGTAGTCAAATAACGTTATCTGTACCGTACATTGATTTTTTGTAGAAATTTGATATTATTTTCTTTAGCAGTCAACAGTGCAGATTCATTAATTAAATTAGTTTCTAACGTAAAAAGAATTGCTAACCTAAGATATGATATGAAAACTATATTAGGGATGATGTCAGAAAATTTCCATACCGTCACACTCCATACCGTCACATCATTCACCATAACGGTACGGATCTTTCTATCAATAAAGTTATCAGAATCAATTAATTACAATAATTAATGTAAAGATAAAGTTATTAAAAATAATATATTATTTCCAATTATTAAAGAAAGCACTCTTTTGTACAGAATCACATGGATTTGCTGAAAAGGGAAATTCTAAGAACTGAAAAAACTGTATTATCGTTTGAAAGAGGCTTTGAAGCAAACTTAAATCTGGTCCAGTGGCATATGTCAGAGTTTTATGAAAGGCGACTGAGAACAAATTGGATGAACTCACAGGGCTCTGACTACTTTCTGTATAAAGATAAACTATTACTCCTTCAGAAAACGGCAAAAGTATATAGCAATGGCGAAAACAGCAGCAGAGAGGGCAAAGGAATACAGAGCGCGGTTAAAATCGAACCCCTTTAAGCACGCTGAGTACCTAGAAAAAGAGAGGAAGAGATACAAAAAACGAAAAGAAAATGGAGAACGGCCGTCTATTAACTCTCTTTCTGAAAGGGATGCTAGAAAAATCCGCAGACAATGGCGCGAAGAAAAAAGACGACAGAAAAAGAACAAAGCTGCCGCTCAGTCCCAAATTCCTCCCACCCCACCCCTGTCCCCGGTACAGGAAGAGAGCAACCGAATTCGAGGAAGGAGAAGAATGAAACGGGAGCGGATGAAAAATTACAGAAAAAATAAAAAACTAGAAGAAGAATTGAAAAAAGCAAAGAAACAAGCCGCTAAATATAGAAAAAGATGGCAACGGTTGTCAAAGAAATCAAAGTCAAATCAGGGTCAAACAGATTCTGAGCTACATAGTCCTAAAACAGAACTAATGAAAGATCTATAGAACGTAACAATCCCAGAAAAAATCAGAAAGAAATTATTGTTCAATACTACAGTTGTTTCTGAAATAAAGAGAAGAATGGTGGGTGAAAAATCAAACAAAGCAAAGCGAATCTGGTCAAATATTGTCTCAGGAAAAGTTCTGAAGAAATACAGAGTAATGTCTGCTTCCGAAACAAGATTAGGCGTGTCCACATGGAGGCTAAGAAGAAATGCTCACCCAGCGAATAAGCTCAGAAAAGGGGCAATACTAGCATCAGAGGAAGCCAAACAGAAAGTTGCAGCATTTCTTGAAGAAGACATCAACAGTAAATTAATGCCTGGAAAGAGGGACACCATAACAAGATCGAAAGAAAAGATGCAGAAAAGATTACTATGTGACTCTCTTCTTAACTTGCACAAAAAATTTCTTACTAGTAATCCAGCATTGAAAATGTCATATCAATCATTTTGTAGATTAAGACCCTTTTACATTGTACAACCAAAATGCTCTGGTCGTGACACATGTTCTTGTAAATTGCATGAAAACATGAAATTTATGTCCATGGCTTTGGCAGAGAATGATATAGTTGAGTCTTGTGACTTGATCAAGTTGTGTGCTGGTGTATGTTGTAGCATCAATGAAAAGAAATGTATGTATGGTGAGTGTTTGGTGTGTAAGGAGAGAGAGATTGAGTACCCAGCAGATATGGAAGGAAAGGCAAATTCCCAGACAACTTTTCCAAAATGGTTGAACAAAACAGAAGAGAGAAAAGTAGAGAAACTAAACGGGGAAGTTCAAACTATTACTGTCCAGGTAACAGTTAAGGAAAAGGAAGTACTGACATTACATCAGTTACTCCAAGAAGCAAACACGCTACTGAAAGGCAAATTTTGTAGACACATATTCAATATCACTCACCAATACACAGCAGTGAAAGAAATGAAATCAGCAATGTCGGGCACAGATTGCATGGTGCATGTAGATTTCTCAGAAAACTACGCCTGCAAGCTTGCAGATGAGGTTCAAGGTATGCACTTTGGGGCATCAAGGCATCAAGTTTCTCTGCACACAGGTATGGTTTACACACAACAGGAGGCGAAGGCATTCTGTACGTTTTCATCCAGCACGCGTCACGATGCTGCAGCAATATGGACTCATCTTGATCCAATCCTTACTCATATCAAACAAGAACATCCAGAGATGACAACAATTCACTTTTTAAGTGATGGCCCTACTACGCAATATCGATGTAAAAAGAATTTTTTCTTGTTCAAAAAATTGATCCATGGAAAATACGGCTTCCAGCATGCTACTTGGAACTTTTCAGAGTCTGGCCATGGTAAAGGAGCACCAGATGGTGTTGGGGCGACGATCAAAAGGACAGCAGATAGGTTAGTTAGCTATGGGAAGGATATTTCTAATTGTAATGACCTCTACAAAGAGATTAGCAAAGAAGAAATCAACATCTTGATGTACCAAATTCAACCCAATGCAGTTCATGAAGTAGACTTGTTGTTGCCCACCAATATCAAAACCGTACCTGGTACAATGACATTGCATCAGTTGAAGTCAAATGTCGATGAAGCAAGCATTGTTACACAATGTTTATCTTGTTTCTGGCCAGCCAAATGTACCTGTTTCAATCCATCAGAACACATTTTTCGTGAAATAATGGAAGAATGCAATCAACCAAAACCGTCTGCAGAAAATGACACAAGTGTCAATGGAAAGATGACATCTGGACCAGACTCTCAAAGCAGTAAAATAATCAAAGTCACAGATGGCGATGCAGACCTTATAGGCAAGTGGTGTGTCGTACGATATGATCAAAAACCTTACCCAGGCATTATTTTAGACGTAGATCACGATTCGGTAGAAGTTAAAACCATGCACAGCGTTGGTAAAAATCGTTATTTCTGGCCGCTTTGTGAGGATGTTATATGGTACAAGTTTGAGAGTGTTATTTCTCTGACAAGTGAGCCAAAAAATGTAACAAAACGACATGTTGAAATTGAACAGGAACTTTGGCAAGAGATTGTAAAATTATTGAATCTTTATTGATCACTAGTTTGATCGTACTTGTTGACCGGACTAATTTGATGGGAACAATCAGGTTGATATGAACTAAAAATGTTCTAAATTCCGTTATTGTGTTGAGTTTGAATTTGATTATGTTTAATGTTCATTGTTGTAGTACTTGACAATTTCTTTCAAAGTAAATTCATTTTTTATATTATAGTATCTGAGTTTGTCTATTGTTATGTTACTAACGGTAATATTCCGTACCGTAACATTGGCGTCTTACCGTCACAACGCATATTTATCTAATTATCTCTCTAACGCAATGGTCAGCTGGCATTGGAATTTCTCAGAGGAACAACAATTTTATGGAAATTTCTGTATTATATAATGCAGTCATGATCTCGTGTAGGTTTTAGCCCAAATTGAAGTTTTTATTTTAAAAAAATGAGAAAAATTGCAACTTCCGTACCATCACTGAATTTCATCCTAAAAGTTATATGAATTCAATAATTTTCAATAAGGTAATTGTATGACAATGGTGAATCTTATCATTTTATACCAATTTCAGAGTTAAACGTCCAATATATAATGATTTAAAAAGGCAAAACGTAAATGTTACGGTATGGAATTTTTTAAACAGGTAACGTTGAAAATGACGTCATTACGTCATATCCATACGTCAGAGTGCGTGGCCAAACCATATTTGAGACTTTTATACCTCATTATGGTAATTATAAGCTCAATTTCGGAAATAATCAACCTCAAATTAAAATTAAAACTCAGTTTGAAAAGTTAACCCAATGAGAGAATCGCCCACCTACCAAAATTATTAAGAAATTAAAATGAAAGTGAATGTGACACGTGAGATGTAATGATGAAAGTCTACACCATAGAAACACACAATCTAGGCTTGATAGTCTCATTACATATACTTGTGTTATCCACCATATTTACCCAGTATTTAATCACCAATGTTTATTGTGCGTTTTGTTTTACATATATTAATTGTAATTAATAATTCGATGTCGGGAATAAACTTAACTTTTTCTGTGGAGATCTGTCATCAACATTTACTTTATCAGTCATGTTTAAATTTGTTATTAATGTTTAAGGCATTTTCCAGAATTGTGTTCTCTGTGTTCACGCTATTCCTCCTACGTATATTTTAAATGGATAAGGCAGGGGGTAGCTTTTCAGTTACTAAGCTTGATGAAGCAAAAACGAGGTCATATTTAGTAGGTAAACAAAGGGGCAACCCTGATATGAGGATTTTCGAAAATGTATACCTGTATGGTTTGATATAATAGCAATGTCGTTAAAATGGGAAATCAATGTACCTAGAATAACCTATGTTTTAAAATAGAAATTACGATCAACTTTTATTTTTCTGCGAAACAATTACGCGTTGGTATATAAGTATGTAGTAATCAGATTGTATATACGTGTAGTGACAGAGAGTCAAGCAACAGTAAGTTGACAGAAATATTTTATAAAAAAAAAATATTCCGTTCAAAAACTTAAAATTTGTAATTGAAAATATGCAAATACACATTACTTTAAAAGTTGTAAGATTTCTTTAACGCACACAAATAAACTAAAATCGTAATAAGATTAATTAATTGATTATTTATTGCTTTTCGCCACACTCAACAACCACTCGGCCACGGAGGCCCCCTCGTAATAAGAAAATAAATTTATTATTTTTTTATTTTATTTTTTTTTAAATCTGAGTTACAATTACCGAGGAGTTCACTTCAATCGAAATTTAAAAGAAAAAATAAAAAAAAAAATCTATCATGTTAACATTCTGGATGCCAAACTCTCATACATACAACATTTCATTCATCTACCAATTGTTCACTTTTTAATTATTTGATAGTTTTATTTTCGGGGGATTTAAATTAAATCCATCACTCAAAAATAAAAAATTAAAGGTGATATATTGAAAATGGTAATGTGAATGAAATTCTTCGATCAAATCTATTCTTTTCTTTTCTACTATCCCCCCAAACTCGTTGATTTCTAAACAGTATTTTACCTGTATTTAAAAGATTTAAGTTTCTTAAACTGAAAAATAAAATGGCAGAGCTGACAACCCCTTCCCGATCAACGAAATTGGCTTTGAATTATTTGTAATGGTATTTACCCGCGATTGCCTTCGTAAGGCATTTAAATATTTGAAAAAATGTAAATATTATTATTATACGCCCTAATAAATATCATATGTTGAGTAAATAGATTCAAATCTATCTTGTAGAGTTTTTTTTTTCTCTCGTTAATAAATCCAACAAGCTGTGCTCACAACTCAAAATAGCTTTAATTTTTCAAAATGCATACATTCAAATAGGTAATATATCTCTAACATAGATCCGTGGTCGTGCCATAAACCCTTATCAACGTACCTTAATTCTTGTCCCCCATTTTGAATTTTCACCGTCACACGAAAACAATTTTGTTGAAAAATTCATTTTCTTAACCAGTCAAATTTCGCTTTATAATTGAAAGAAATAAAGTTCCCAGGAATTTCATAAAAGCCATTTTCGTTGTAGTAGTCAGTGAAATTAATTATGAAATATCTAAAAACAATATATCATTATTTATATTTTCATAATCTCAAATAAGGTAGGACTTGATTAATAAAATCTTTCATGTAAATATAACTCATCCTAGATGGCAGAAACAAAGACAGAAATTGTGGTACAAACCAGCCACTGTCGTCAAGTTGTTACCACCTTGTCACGTGAGAATGTCATAGCGGTGGATTGCGAGGGGATACAATTGGGCGCGGAGGGTCCTTTGACTCTCTTGCAAGTGGGAACCTACAGTGGAGATGTATACCTTTTCGATATACATGAAAACAAAAAGCTCCTAACAGATGGTTGCCTAAATAAGATATTGGAATCAAGAGAAATTGTAAAGGTAGTGTGTGTGTGTGTGTGTGTGTGTGTGTGTGTGTGTGTGTGTGTGTATGTATGTGTGTATGTGTGTGTGTATGTGTGTGTGTATGTGTGTGTGTATGTATGTGTGTGTGTGTGTGTGTGTGTGTGTGTGTGTGTATGTGTGTGTGTATATATGTGTGTGTGTGTGTGTATGTGTGTGTGTGTGTGTGTGTGTGTGGAAACTTGTCATACTGAAGAATTGTACATCACTTTTCCAGGTGATGCACGCCTGTACCAGCGACAGCGCCGCATTGATTCATCAATTTAATGTGACTTTACAGAATGTGTTTGATACTCAGGTATACAATAAAATTGTGTATTACAGGTATTTGTAACATTAGTTAGTAGTTCTTTTTGATACAGTAGATAATTGTAGATTTGTGCATAACACATATTCACAAGATGTTATACAGAGTAGTTATAACGACCTAATTTAGAAATACAACTTGTCATTAAGTTGAATGCTGTCTGATGTGATTCATACCTATTGTTAGGCCGTTTTTGCGTATTATCTTTGACTACGGATTACTCCGTTTACCTGATTAGGATATAGATGTGACCGGTCAATAAGGGATGCTTACTCCTCCTAGACACCTGACCCCACCTCTTTTATATTCATGGGTCCATGTTTGCCCAACTGATAATTTTGTATTCTTTTAAGAATGGAGAGATTGATTACTGTTCGCTATTTTCATTTTTCATGTACCCATTAGAACAAGTACTTGTACAAATCACATCACTAGTAATGAATGGTTCACAGTCTTTGATTATCAACTCTATATGTACATATTAGGTTGCAGATATTATCTTAGAAGAACACAAAGGACGTCTTTTAGCTCCAGTCTTGAAATTACAGACCTTGTGTGAAAAATATTCGTCTGGAGACAAAGTGTCAGAAAATAAAGAAGAACTAAAGGTATATATACATATGCATATCCCGGCAGGTAACACGGGCCGATAAAAACTGTGTGTGTTTGTAAACTCCCCCGAGCCGGAGACTCACGGTAACAGTTAATATTTTTTCTTCAAAATTCAATACAGAATAAAGAAAAATCACAGTAACAATTATTTTCGTCAACACTGTGACAATTAAGTTGTTAGTTGTAATATTCAGAGAATAGTACAATTGCTGAAATAAGGTAGAGAAACATTTGAGCAGATCTATATTTGAGAGTTGAGAGTGTTACAAAGAGCAGGATGTAAAGATGACGAATCTGGAGGTGTAACGGCACGAGTCTGTGCTGCCGTAGGCGAGAGTCATGTATATTTGCAGTTTTTTTTTATCTGACACCCGCTGATAAACTGAGAACACACTTTTCTCTGTCTAACATCTGCTGATAAACAGAAACAGATGACACTTTTTGTCCTGTTACAGCCATAATTTTTGACGCCGCAAAAAAAAAAAAAAAAAATGGTTGCACCTGACACTCGATGTGATTAGTATACATACTTTTCTGACAGTTCTGTCATAAATTGACAAAGCAAATATCTTCCTACTGGCTTATTTGCAAACCATTCCTCCTCATCACAACAGTAATTGCCATAGACAACCCGTCTTCTTGTTACATTTTGACAAATTTTCTCGTACGAATACGGGGCGGGGGGATTAGGAGGAGGTGGGATTATTCAAACATAAACCCAGAACAATTTTCTTTATTATTTCTATGGAAAAGAAATCTTGAAGAGTGTAGTGAAAATGATGCATTAAAAAAAAACCCTGTACTTGCAGCTTTTAGCTCTTTCACAACAGTTACAAACTTTCGTTGGCCTCCAGGAATTCAGAATTCTTCAAACTGTCTAACATCTTAGAAATGGGGGTTCAGGATTAGGTAGCGATTAATGCCGTGACGGAGCGACTCCAAGGAGTTCACCCCCACCCCCACCCCCTTACTACGAACTTCAACATAAAAATGTACGAAGAATTCATTCAGTCTTTCTTTTGAAAATTCTTCAAAACCACAATCTTGTTCAATTTCTTTCAGGTACTCCTTTAAAACCTTTGCCACTCCAGTGTTTGCATTTTTCATAGTCTCCGGAGTCACATTTACTTTTTTTTAAGTTTCAATTTCACTGTCTATGTAACTAGCAAATGTCTTGGTTACCATATTTGTTTAAATCAGACGAAAGTTATTCCGCCTTAAAAATAATCACTCTGTGTACCGGAAATCGACGTTAAACGTTTTCTCGCTTTTGTCTTGCATTGGTGCGTATTCTGTATTACCTGCCTGCAAAAGAACGTATTATGAACTATTCATATTATCAGAAATTTCCGTGCAGTGTAACAAACACATGTAATAAACACATGTACATATCCAACTCAGCATGCTGCTCAGTTCTGCTTAATTTATTTCTAATTTTCTCAGACAATATGGACGAAAAAACAAAGCGACTTTTGGGCGTTGCGACCTTTAACAGATGAAATGCTTTCATACGCAGCTGGTGATGTGAGATCGCTGATACCGGAAGTTTACGAAGAACTAAACCAGTAAGAGAAACCAGACATATGTTCCCTATAAGTATCTTAATTTTCCTATAAGTACTTTAATATCATGTTATATGTTCTCTGTAAGTACTTTCATTTCATATCAGGTTAAGTGGTCCCTGTAAATACTCTCATTTCATATCAGGTTAAGTGTTCGCCGTAAATACTTTCATTTCATATCAGGTTAAGTGTTCGCCGTAAATACTTTCATTTCATATCAGGTTAAGTGTTCGCCGTAAATACTTTCATTTCATATCAGGTTAAGTGTTCCGCATATGTACTTTCATTTCATATCAGGTTAAGTGTTCGCCGTAAATATTATCATTTCATATCAGGTTAAGTGTTCCGCATATGTACTTTCATTTCATATCAGGTTAAGTACTCTCATTTCAATAAGTTTAAATGTAGTATTGTTTTTTTTTAGTATGATCAAACAGAACAGACTATTGGAAACTTTTCGAGAGCGAGTAGTAGAAAACATCAATATTGCCACAGACAAAGAAGCAAAGAAACAGAGACAAGAACGAGTAAAGAACTATACAAAGCAAATCATTGACTCCATCATTGAAAAATTTGACCCAAGCACTAAACTCGAGGACTTACCTGAGGATGGTGACGAGGTACGCGCACTGAAAAGGATAGACAATAGAGATGCTCGCAAAAAGTCAGAATTTATTGACCGGTTAAAAACGGAAATTATACAAAATGATCTGAGAGAACTGGATGATGAACTTACTTCTGAGGGAAACGAGCATGTCGTAAAAAGGTATACACTTCTATTTCTTTCAAAAACTGCAAACCATCCAGACAAAGGAATAGCAAAACAAGCAAGACAATTAAAAGAAAAAATACAGCAAATCATTCTGAATGACATTGAGTCAAAATACACCAAAGAAACTAGGCTTAGCCATTTAACAAATGGCGAGAGGGACGTGTTGAGAACCTTGAAACCAGCCAGCACGAACGACAACGACTTTCCCGAGGTCGTTCTCCGTTTGTACTGGATTTTAATGGAAGAGGATTTGGATAGAAAGTATGACTTGTTGAAGGACAAAAGGAAAGACTTCAAAATGAATGATAGGGATTACAAAAAAATTAAATTCTTTGTTGCCAGAGGGACAGATGTACCAATGGTTTTGAAAGAAAAAGCCCGAAAATTAAAACGAAGACTTGATTCAATATTTGGACGCGACGTAGTACCGCACTGAAAATATTTTTAGAGTATTTCATCTTATTTTGATATGCAAAACATCGTATTCCTTTTAGTTAATGTATATCAAAATGACTATTAGATTGAAGCAGGACAGTGGCATGGAAAAACCCAAATATTTGCTAGTGAAAAAAAATCATGAAAACCAGACTCTCTTTACAAGCACGTCCAACTCATGTGAGGGTTCTTTTCAGGACATACATGGCCGAGTTACTTTCCTGAATCCTAATTATCATTAACTCATAGCCATGTTCAACTTTCTGCAATTTCTGCCTGAAATTCACAAAGCGTTTTCAAAAAATAGAATTTATTTACTACATAATAACGTCCAAATTTACTACGCAAAAGGTGATTTTATGAAAAACAAAACGTGTTAATGATTTTTTTAAAGCGTTAAATCCTATATTTTGATGGACTTAATACGTCATGGGAATATGAAGTTCTGAAGCTTACCGCAATGTTACACTACAGCGATATATAACTTTGCGCTCTCACACTACTATAGCTGAATTTTATTGCCAATACAACCTGCCATTGGGTCAAATGCTGTCTGACGTGTCAAATGCTGTCTGACGTGTTTTATACCCATTGTTAAACCGTTCTTGGCAAATTAATTCTGACTACGGATTATTCCGTTTACCTTATCAAGATATAGGGCTCACGGCGAGTGTGACCCATCGACAGGGGATGCTTACTCCTCCTATGTACCTAATCCAACCTCTGATATATCCAGGAGTCCGTGTTTGACCAACTCTCAATTTCGCATTCCTTGTAGGAGTTATGAGATTGATCACTGTTCGTTATCTCCACTTTTTCATTATTATATAAAATATCTTCAATATTTCATCTTCAATGTTTATTAATATTCAGTATTCCAGAGCACTATACAAAATAAATTTCTGAATGAATTTTTGAATTCGAATGAGAATTTGAAAAATAGGGAAAATGATCCCCCAAAAATCACGTTCTGCAATTTCTCATTCGCTCAGTTTTAAGAGTCTTGCAACTGTGAGACCACAATGTACCAAGACCTAAAATACTACACTCTATAAACTACAACGAGACGTGATGTAATTTAGTAGGCTATGATATCATAGCTAGCAAAGCGAAAACAGCGCTATTATGACGTTGAGTTTCTGATATAAACATATTTAGTCACGTGAGCAGTGTTCTTCCCATTTTTAAATATTTTATGCAACGAACCGTTGTACCCGCAACGTGATTTTTAACATTTCAATCATGTTCCATAGTACGTGTATTTTATCGCATCCTGCGTGTATTCTGTCGTATCACACCTCATGTTTATAGCCGTACATGTACAAGTATACACGGTTCATAAATATAGTCGTACATGTACAAGTGTACACTGAACATGCCTATAGTCGTATGTGTACAAATAGACACTACATGTCTATAGTCGTATGTATACAATTAGACACTACATGCCTATAGTCGTATATATACAAGTAGACACTACATGCCTATAGTCGTATATGTACAAGTAGACACTGTACATGCCTATAGTTGTACATTTACTAGTAGACACTGTACATGCCTATAGTTGTACATTTACTAATAGTCACCGGAACTTGACTCATATCACGGCTTTGATGATTATCTAAATGTTTTACACAGTTTACACGAAAAAAAAAATGAACCATTTCAAGAACGCGAATTAAGTAAAAAGCTGCTGATATATATATATATATGCATGCAAACACTAGTTTTTTGTTTGTTTGTTTTTTTAAAGTTTAGATTGATCTACTTTTTAATTTGATTTAAAAACACATTCAACATCCATGTTTCACTAAAGAGGTTGTTTAATATCTTTATCTCTTCAAAATCAAATGTGTGGCGTTTATGTCATGTCAAACGTTGCAATATTATATCGTTTCCATTTGTATTGTATTATTTGTCATTCGTATTATATAATTCACAAGACATAGTTGTATTCTATATTTTTTATTTGAATTGTATAATCTTTAATTTGTATTCTATATCTTATTTGCATTGTAAAAAATCATTTGTATTGTATAATTCTTCATTTGTATTGTATCCGAGGGATTATTTATCTTGGTTTGTTACATAAGATTTCATTGTTTTTATCTTTGGTTATCGTTTATCGAATTTGCTAATGCGGTCCACGATGGTTAACACGAGCCGTATTTCCTGAATGTAATGCTCAAAAAATTAAATTTATCACTTATTGCGAATACGCAACCTCGTGTTTAACCAATGGCGGATCGAGAAATTCATGAATGGAAGGGTGCAGTAAACGGCTGGGTGTCTGGAGAGTTGTCTTGAGATCCTTACAGAGCCCAGAGCAAAGCCTTGGTGTAGGCCCAGGGGGCGAAGTCCCCTGAAATTACTGAGTTACACAAAATGAAACAAGCATGCTTTTTGGACATTTCTATATATATAAAAATAGATCATATTTGTGAGGGGGTGCACACGGTGCTGGATCCATCATTGTTAGGTACGTGTTCCAACTAGTCCTACACGGAACCGGTCTCAGTAGCTCAGTGATATATCGTTTGGTTCTTGACCGGAAGGCCGTGATTTCGAGCCCCTCTCGTGCCACTGCCGCATCAAACCTGCGATGCTCCTTCGCCAAACGCTTGGCATTTAAAATTGAAAATCATAGGTGTTTTGGATATGAACCAATCTGATTAAAACAAAATCCTAAGATCACTACACTCGGATCTGCCATAACCCCGTAGAGGGTCACGTCAGCATGATCTTTATCTTAGACAATCAATGCGTCGCCTTGGAAACCGTAAGTACTTACAGCGCAAGGATAATGGCTGCAATTGTTTGGTTTGCAAAACAAAGTAGCCCATGGGCCTTAATGGTCACCTGAGTATCCATAGCCCATACATAGCCCATACAGGGAATCTCATATTTCCATATACGCCTCAATATGGAGTCTTCTGTGCACATGTTTATGATCTTTCAAAATATATACAATTCCTATTCAGTTACAGAAGAATGAAAAATGAAAGTTTGAAGCACATACATAATGTAAATCATTTTAACTAATTATTTTTATACATCTTCGTAGTGTGGCCATATTGAACTTGCACAAGGGCCTTAACCCCTGACCCAGGACCCACGAATTTCACAATTTAGGTTGAGAACTTCATGGACATCATCATCATGCATATAGATTTTCTTGAATATATATGAAAGTAGAGAAGAAGCTTTTCTAATGCATTTCACTATATGGCCATATTGGCCACACTCTAGGGCCTGAACACCTGACCCAGTGACCATGAATTTCACAATTTGATAGCGGTCTTGATAGACATAATAACCATGATTTAGTGTGGGAGTAGAGAATTAGATTTTTAAAAATATGGCCCTTTTTAGCATATTTGGCCTTGCCCCGGAGGCTCCAGGGGTGGTAAGGTCATTAATTTCACAATTTATATTCCTCCTACCCTACTCGCACCAAAAATGGTAACAATTAACTGACCTTGTAGTTTTCAAGAAATTAAACATGTAAAATTGGTAACGGACGACGATGGACGAAGATTAACGAGTGACTGAGGTGACCTAAAAAAGCACATCGCAGCTAGATATGACGTCACTGCACTATTTATCTTGGCTGGCATTATATTCCCCGCGTTAAATAAATAACTACTCAAATCGTGCCTATCCTTATTCAATTCAAGGTACAACTAATTTAATTTGGGTGTATTTTATATCGTACGTTTTGTTGTTTGTATGAATAGATTAGGCATTACTACGAAGTTTAAATTTCCTTATGTGAGAACACAATTTTATAGAGTAGAATACACTTCGTGGGAAAGAGGTTACTGCAACTTGTTTACAAATTGCCGGGAACCGGATAAATAGCCATCCTTGTCTGTATGGCGCAATCTGATTGGCTGATAGTTCTCATGACTGTTTAGACTAATGGATACTCCAAGTACAAGGCTATGCTGACCTGACTCTCTATGGTGTTATGTCAGATACAAGTGCAGCGATCAACGTGAGCGGATCTTAAGATCTGATTTTAATCAGATAGGGATATGACTTTAATAACAAAGATCCCGTGTTTAATTGCGACAATTAAAGAACCCCCACTACTACGGCTCTGTTCTTTATATAGAACATAGGTATAAATTTGTGGTACTTCACCTACAGCTGGAGACGTCTCAATATGAGAGAAAAATTCTCGAAGGGATATTGACTAATGAAGTTCTTCCTAACAAACCAAAATAACAATCCCTCGGATTTCATAATAAATGAAATATTTTACAATACAAATGGAAATTATGGAGTACATACATACATACATACATACACACACACACACACACACACACATACACACACACACACACACACACACACACACACACACACACACACACACACACACACACACACACACATATATATATATATATATATATATATATATATATAATTCAAATAGGAAATATAAAATACAAATGTAAAACTAAACAATATGAATAGAAAATATGGAATACAAATACAAATGAAAACTTTTATAATGCAAATGAAAATATACAACACAAATGGAAAACTATACAATGCAAATGAAAAGTTATACAAATGAAAAATATGCAACAGAAACGGAAAATTATGCAATGCACACAAAAAAGATCAAACATTGCAACGCTTGACACGCAATGGTTCCCTAACAGTGTAGATCCGCCAAATGAGCAAATACCTAATTATTTTACACGGGCAAGGAAAAGACAGCGAAATAGGCATTCATTGGCTGATTAACGTAAATATTTTGCGGACTGAAAAAGGGGAAGGGGACTTAACTAGAGTAGGGTAGGCAGCTTCAAATCGTTGATAAATGTACGCTTTACAAAAAGGGTAGAGGACTTAGTCACACACAGCACGGTTCCAACATCTACCTTTACGCAGTCAACAAAACTCAAAGTCCAGAAAGAATGTAATATTCTAAAACTAATAGAGATTGTCGTTTCAGTTTTTAATTTCAGTGATTGCTGTTCGGATGTTTTGTCTGAAGTTGAAAACTTCATGTTTAAATCCCTAAAATTCACCAGCTCCAATTCGATTTCCTGCGCTTGCGCGAATCTTCATCTAATGAATGCGTAAATAAATATACATGCATTTCCGACATTTGGCATTTCCAATGGCAAAACGTTTATTTGCTTATGCTCAAATGCTTACGTGTACGATGAATAATCAGCTATAGGCTTTTGATTCTACTGGTGACGAAAGTTTCATGTTAAAGTTAGTCAATGATTATATCTAATAAAACTTCTCCGTGGCGACAGAAGAAACAATTATTGATCTATGAAAAACAGCAACGGTTTTATTCAGCAATTGCAGAAAAAAAATATTACCATTATTTATGTACATAGATGGATTGCCCTGGTATGTTCCAATTAGAATTTCTTTTGGATATATGCAACTCTAATTATCTATCCAGATCTTGGTGTTCATTGTTGTAAAAACAATGATTTGTCTTTTTCTTTCTCTTTTAAATACGGTCACCTGTAATCAATTACTCGTTGCGAAGTTATTACATGTATCTATTCGACAAGTTAAGCTTTTGGAAAAAGCTTAGAAAGTCAGCCATTGGCATTTCCATAATTAGAAAGATATCATAAAGTACACCAACATATTATATGCTGTGTAACTATATGCAGACACACACACACGCACACACACACACACTCTCTCTCTCTCTCTCTCTCTCTCTCTCTCTCTCCCTATATATATCTAATTATCTATCCAGATCTTGGTGTTCATTGTTGTAAAAACAATGATTTGTCTTTTTCTTTCTCTTTTAAATACGGTCACCTGTAATCAATTACTCGTTGCGAAGTTATTACATGTATCTATTCGACAAGTTAAGCTTTTGGAAAAAGCTTAGAAAGTCAGCCATTGGCATTTCCATAATTAGAAAGATATCATAAAGTACACCAACATATTATATGCTGTGTAACTATATGCAGACACACACACACGCACACACACACACTCTCTCTCTCTCTCTCTCTCTCTCTCTCTCTCTCTCTCTCTCTCTCTCCCTATATATATATATATATATATATATATATATATATATATAATTATTATTATATGTTCCAAGCAGGGAGAAAGTATCGGTTTCCATGAATCTTCGTAACCTATGTTGCTCCTGTTAAAAAACTGAAGGGACCGTGATTAAAACTACATTTTTTCATACAAAAAAAAAAAAAACAAACAAAAAAACAAAAACAAAAAACAAAAAAAAAAACAAGCGGCCTCCCTTCCTTCATCCTTTGTACGATCGGTAATATTATATACCTGTCATTGTTATGAAATATTTCTGTTTAAAATAAAGTAAAAAAAAAAAGATTAGAAACGTAATATTTGTTTCATATAAGTTGCATGTTGTAGACCGCAAACCGTTTTACAATCGTGCTTGAAACAAAAACAACAACAATGTTTGTGAGGTTTTTCCATTCAGTGATGACGGCAATACTATTATTTGCGATATACTACAAAAACGTGCTAGAAAACAGCGTGTTCTGTATGACAATTTATAGTTAGGATGATGCAGTCCGACCTCTCCTTACCTCAAGAGAGGGAGAGAACGTTACAGAGAGAAAAATAATGATGAAAGTAAGGACTATATCATATACTAGTAAACCTGATCCGAAATTATGAACGCAGAGAAAATCCACTTTGATTTACTTGCAAAATATAATTAAAACACTTTTCTAAATCCTCATCCGTGTCATGTGCTCCCACTGACGGGGCATCTAATTATAGAATGCACAACTTATCGATTTTCTTGACCTCTAACTGCTACCATAATCACCATTCTATGCGAAAGTTTCAGTGTACAGATTCTTACCGATTTTCTTAAATCGTATTTTAAAGGGTTTGCACAAATGAACTTCATAAATAAAAACTTTATAACAAAGTCTATTTCTAAAGAATTACTTCCTTCTTGAGTCTCTTTTTCTTTCCAGAATTCCAATCCACGCAAGCGCATTTGAAGTTTTAACCCACTACAATTAGTCAACCTGCGGGCTGACTAATAACTGTACACTAGACTCTCGCGTGTTTTGATGTGATTGATGGATTATATATTGTGTTACGTCCCGCTCGAGAATTTTTCACTCATATGGAGGCGTCACCATTGCCGGTTAAGGGCTGTAAAATTTAGGCCTATGCTCGGCGCTAATGGCCTTTGAGCAGGGAGGGATCTTTAACGTGTCACGCCTGCTGCGACACGAGGCCTCGGGTTTTGTGGTCTCATCCTAAGGACCGCCCCATTTAGTCGCCTCTTACGACAAGCTAGGGGTGCTGAGGATCTATTCTAACAACCCGGATCCTCACGGGTGTGTTTTGATGTGTGTTGAAATACTTCTGTCTTGCCGAAGGAAGAAAATTTCCATATTAGTCATGTAGGTTTAATATTATTGACAAAATATTTATACAGTTTGAGTAATATTGTGTAACATGTAGGGACCAGACCGAGATCCAAACCCAGGTCCCCTGAATCTCTAATCAGGTTAACATTCAAAAAACAAAAGTTTCTATATTCCGTAAAGGAGGGAAAATAAACGCCACCAGCAAATTGTTTTACATTGGTAGCTAGCTAGAGGTTCTTAATGGTTTTAACACCCTTGGTCTTACACCAGATCTGCATACAATTGGTCCCGTGCTTCTATGTGATGTCAATTCAAAATAGAAAACAACTCCGTAAATTTGGGTACATTTGTGAAAAGTGCTTTAATCTTACGATCTAGTCAAACTATCATTCAAATTACGTGTATCTGTTATGTACCTCTAACGCTCATCATGTATGGCCATCCTCTAATATTCACGCCACTGTTTCTATGGTATACAGTTTTTTTTGTTTACATTTTGTAATTTGCTATGCATTATGCTGACGAGTCGTAAGGCTTAAAACCAATATGCAATCACAATTACAGGTGCTACCAACTGAGTTAATTAACGACCGCCACATCTTATGGACATCAACGCAGGACCTTTATCCATATGCATTGCCAGTTCAAGGGGCTGAATAATTAGGTGGTTTATTTTACATTCAAAATATCTTCATCCATGTTTCAAGAGTGTTTTAGTTTTAAGTTAAGAACTTACTAATATTATTCTTTTGGACATTTTCTGCCCTGATAGAAAAGACCTTCCATGCGTTTTCTAGATAGATATCATTTCTGAAAATGAACTTTAAAACAGAGAATATGTGGATGACCAACAGAAATACATCAGACTTGCTGATAGAGTAATGTAAAACTGTCCATGTCTTTTAAATCTGTGTCAAATGACCAGTTATATTGCTACATGTAGATGTTACGCTTGGTTACCGAAACCCGCAAACAGGATGAGGAATACTTACCTCATACTATTTAAATGAAGTGTTAGTATTCAGGCATGACGGAACGTCAGAGAGAGAGAGAGAGAGAGAGAGAGAGAGAGAGAGAGAGAGAGAGAGAGAGAGAGAGAGAGAGAGTAACCCAGATATTTACAAGCCACCCAAACATTTCTGTTTTTTTCAAAAAAATATTCAATGGCCCATACCAATTCTGTTCACTTGAATACCGAGTTCAGAAAGCATTGTTCCCTGTCCTTAATTGATACCAATCATTGGTTACTTAAATTCTGGGGGTGTAACAAGAGATTTGGTATAGGCAAAAATCTTTTGTTCGAAGTGTGAAACATGTACTAATGACAAATTGCTAAATTAAATTCAATCCAGTACCAGATATAATTGCTGATCAAGGGCTTAAGGAGTTTCGTCATTAAGAAAAAGATATGATTGTAATCTGCCCATTAAAAGTCTTCCAAACCAAGCACAGACTTTATTTACATAATCTTTACAATGCATGTAACAGTTTTATTGACGGTGACACAAAAAATGACAAGGAAAAAGTGAACAAAAAGACACAAGAAGCTAACGACGTGTTAGCTAAAGCTATTACCTCATTTCCCCTTTATGAAACCGTAACGAAACAAATAAAAGTATATGAAAGATCAAGGTTAAGGTCATTGGATTAAATTGACCTTGAAATTATTTAATTAGCTCCATCATGCAATCATAATTGTAGATGATTCCACGTCTCTATCAATAAACATTCCGAAGTTATGCAAGTTTTCTTACCAAGGTTATTGGAGTCACTTGACCTTGAATCTCATGTGTATGCATCATCATTGATACGCACTGTCGTGTCAAGGAAGTCACTTTACCTCGAAACCCATGTATACACCTCATCATCCAATCCTCATTGTTGAAGCTCCCATGACTCATTAGATTGATTGATTGATTGTGTGTTTGTTTTAAGTCCCATGTCTCTATTAGATTATACCAGTTTATATGATCAAAGGTCACTGGAGTTAGCTAACTTTAAATACGTAGTTGCTATCACCCCTTTGTCAGTGCTGAACATTGTGAGACTATATGGTAGTTTTCAAGGTATATCTGTTTAAATGTGTTATGAAATTTTCTCCATAGATTTCCCTGTTACATCCCATCACATCTGATTCCCTCAAAAGGTGCCTAAGCCCCTTTCAGTCTGAAAACAAAGACATTCCCGTATAACTAGATAGCGTAAGTGTCAGGTAGTTATTTTCATTAACTACAAGTTGTTACGGAGAACAGCTGAAAAAGAAGCGCAAGAATAATAAGGTCCGAGTAAAACCACGTCTTCAAACTTCGTTGGGGAGACTTGGACAATTAAATCATGACGTTGCAGATGGTGTTGCATTCAATGTCTAATTCGCCGAGTTGAAATTTGTATTTTGATATGGATAGATATATACATTGTACATATATATAAGTTTTAATTTTAGTAGTGTCAATATTGTATTGTGCAGTGGTGTATGTAATACTGTTTGCTGTTTTGATTTAAAATCGTTTATTTCATTTGAACAATATGTAGTAATACAAATTTACGTTAAGTATTTGAAATACTATAAAACATATCAATACATAATTCAACAGTAAGCCCAAGTCCAAGGTAACTTGGTCAAAAGTTTTGGTACCATATGAAAGGCTTGGTCATGAGGAATCTATATGTGAAATATCAAAACCATATCCTCCTTCGTTCAAAAGATATAGCCAACGCTAAAGTTAAAGAAAAGTAGGTCAAGGTCCAAGTCACTTTGTGTCAAAAGTCTTGTTCTAGACGAAAAGTCTTTACATGAGGCAAATGAAATATCAAATCCCTATTGGTTCAAAAGCAATAGCCAATTTTAATATATTTGAAAAGTAGGTAAAAGTCCAAGATAAAGAGTCTTGATACCAAACGATATAGCCATAGTTGAAGTTCAAAGTCCAAGGTCTATAGTTTAGGTACCAAAATAAATGTCTCATCACGAGACAAAAATGTGTAAAATATCAAAGCCCTATTCATCTTGGTTCAAAAGATATAGACAAGGTTAAAGTTTTGAACAGTAGTTCAAAGGTCAAGGTCAATAATTTTCATTCTCGTCATAAGGCATCTATGTCGAACATCAAAGTCCTATCACTCCTTGGTTAAAAAGACAGTGTCGAAGTTTTTCCCTGGAAGTGTGGTCGTCACCGGGCTCATGACAATAGTTCTCCGGACACGATCCTGCGAGTTAATAAAAGAATTCTAAATACTGCCACTGAATAAAGGTTATTTTCTTTCAGACACCGCAATTCCACCTACATTAGCTGTAATAATACATTTATTCTACTAATGTTACGTCATCGAGTCAGTATTTCCGGGTTTGGCGGAATCAAATTGATCATCCGATAAAACACGGAAAGAAATCACACTCTTCCATTATTAAAAGCTAATACTCCCCAGTCCGTAGAAAGCCTACGCCCAAAGCTCCATAGAATCTAATTATCAGATCTCATTTACGTGGGCCAGATATCTTTCCTTTTCAGTTCACATGATCAACAGATTCAAGTGAGCTTTTCTGATCAATATTTACCGGTCGTCTGTGGTCATTTTGTGGCAGAGTGGATTTAAAGTAAAAAAAAAATACAGTAATGATAATTAAAAAAAGATTATCGTCTTTTTGTTTTATATATATATATATATATATATATATATATATATATATATATATATATTATACTCTTCATTGCAGTTTTACATATTTCACAGTGCATGTTCTGGTTGACTGACATATTGACCTTTGACATAAGTTGCAAAATTTTCAATTGTTAACACATTTAATCAATGACATTTTGGCTCCACTCTCATACCAAAACCCTTATCCCCAATATCAAGAAATATACAATTTTGGTAAAGAGCTACTTGCTCTATTTGAATATCCATTTAGTTTCAATCTGATGTCAATAGCGTAAAAGAAGGTGCTTTTTAAATGTTTTGCCCATAAATACCATATAGTTTGGTCCCACTTGGGGTAAGAAACGCTACCCCGGGGATCATCAAATTTACAATATTGGTAGAGGTCTTCCAGCTTTACATTACCGTGCATTTAGTTTTTCTTACAAATGTCCAGTACTAGAGAAGAAGATTTTTCAAAAATTGGTCACTTTTTGGCAGTTTTGGCCCCACCCCTAAGGCCCCAGGTGGGCAGGAGTCCTGAAATTTACAATTTATGTCCGCTTTGTCCCAAAGATGCTTCATACCAAATATCAAAAGGATTGGAATGACGGTTATCAAGAAGTTTAAAATGTTCATTGTTAACGCATGTAAGCAATGACCACTTTGGCCCCACCCTCATACCAAAACCCCTTTCCCCAGGATCATGAAATTTACAACTTTGGTAAAGGGCTACCTGCTCTATTGAAGTACCTATTCAGTTTCAATCTGGTATCAATAGCATTTAAGATGTTTTTAAATGTTTTACACATAAATACAATATACCAAGTTTCGCCCCACCCTGGGATCAGAACGTCTACCCCGGAGATTATGAAATCTACAATTTCGGTAGAGGTCGTTCTACACTACACTACAATGCATTTAGTTTTTCTTACAAATATGCATTTCTAGAGAAGAAGATTTTGAAAATTGGTCACTTTTTGGCCCCACCCCTACTGCTCCAGGAGTCCCGAAATTTACAATGATGTCCGCTTTGTCCCAAAGATACTTCATACTAAATTTGAAAAGAATTGGAATGGTAGTTATCAAGAAGAAGTTAAAAATGTTCCATTGTTAACGTACAACGGGCGATGCACGACGACGGACAACGCACGACGACGGACAACGCACAGCGACGGACGAAGACCAATTGCGATAGGTCACCCGAGTTTTTACCTAAATTATGTAAACAGGTTATAAGCAACGTATAGTAAAAATATTCAGATTTTTTTGTTGTAAATATCACATTATAGTAAAAAACGTATAATGATAACATTGTCATTTTTTGTAAAATATTCTTGCTGTTAAAAAAGTCTATTTCGAGTGGGCTTAAAATCCTTACATTCTAATGTGATGTATAATTAATGGACAGTCACAAGATATACATTCAGGCTGAAGTTCTCTGTTAACTCTATGTAAGAATGTGTCAATTTGAATGACCGATGTGCACTCTTGAAGTAATCATTTCGTCCTGGCGTTTACTTTGTTTTGAATAGAATAAATTTACTTGTGTTACAGAATTCTAATATATTAGCTAGAGAGAATTTATATATAGTTTTATGAAGTATTTTGAACGAGTGTAAGGAATTTTAAAGTTTACAATATCATATTGAAGTGCATGTATTGCCGCTTTGATGTTGCCATAGATACCAATCTAAATTCGAATCCAACAAAACTCTACAATTTTACTTTTTTTTAATTGCAAGATAGTGCCATTTTCAAATATCTAAAATGTATGGAGGATCAATATTTATGTTGACTGTAGAAAAGATAGAGAGGCAGTCCGAGAATATAGTAAAATGTTTGTCATTAGGAATTTTAATATATTCAAAAGCAATTCGAATTGCCTCTGCTAATCTTCGGCAGCATAAATTGTTGCATCATTTAGAAGTCGTGTAGAGAAAATGTCGTTTGTGATTACGGCAGCAGCAGCGACACTATTTGGTCTTTCGAAGCATCTGTATAAATATCAATTTTAGAATGCTTTGACAGTTTTATTTTCCTTAAAAACAACGGAATTGTTTTAGATTTCTTGTATTCAGAAATAAATGTCTACTTTAGTAATTTCCTTGGCGGTATTTCAGAACGTGTTGATTGATTGACGGATTTTAATAACCTCTCTTTGAGAATTTTTCACTCATATTGAGACGCCACTTGTTGTAGGTGAAGCACTTCTGCTTAGCGCTCAGGGTCGTAGCAGTGAGGGTTCTTTAATGTGTCAACACCTGCCGTGACACAGGACATCCGTTTTAAGGTCATATCCGAAAGACCTGTGATTCTCGCTTCTGAATGCCGAGCGTTTGACGAAGGAACAATCACTACCTATGTTTACGTCTTAGGTTTGACATGGCACGAGCTGGTCTCGAACTTCCGACCTCCAGGTTATCATCAGGTGTTGAGAGTTCTACAATGTCCAATGGTAAGTTAGATTCCTGTATATGTTTTTGAACTCGTAGACCAATTGATTTTATACATAACTTGTTTTTCAAACTGCGGGTGGAAAACGCATTCAAATGCAGGATTATCAGTATTAGCCTTTAACTATGTATTGTAAGATTAGTTTATTCTATACGTAGATCGAGATTGATTTATTAATTGTAAACTGGCAAATTTTCTCACATATATTGGCGCGAGCGAGAATTGAACCTGCGCCGACTAGAGGTGAGAGGCCTTGTGATTTTGAGCGCGATGCTCTAACCACTCGGTCACCGTTCTTCGTGTTGTGGTTCGTTTGCCTCAACATACAAACTATATACAGGAGAGATTTGAAAAGCTGTGCACAGTCGAAGTCCTTGATGGTGTATTGAATCAAGAGTTTTAACATAAGATGTTCTTGTCAGTCCATATATTATTTTTGACCGGATTAGAGAGCTAAAAGATGTAGAATCTCCCCATTTCGTGTTTGAAACAATTCTTATTATATCAAGAACTTTTGTGCATTTCTCTTTGAGCATGAATAAAAGAAAGTTTATTATGAAAACTTAACCTCTTATACAATTTTAATTAAGATACCATTTAATTGCAATTGCGGTTCATCTGTTTAGAACAGAAATGTAGGAATGAAAAGGCTAAGATAACGAACAGTATTTAATATCGTAATTCCTATAGAATGCATACGGCTTTATTTCTGGAAAATTAAAAACCATTGACATCATCCCAATATACTCATAATAAGTAAATGATTCTTTATATTTTGTTTAGACATAATTAGTTTTCGTTCAATGGTATTCATAACAAAGAACAAAGTCATCGACATATAGCTTCCTT
Organism: Ostrea denselamellosa; assembly: GCA_024699665.1. Taxonomy (NCBI): domain Eukaryota; kingdom Metazoa; phylum Mollusca; class Bivalvia; order Ostreida; family Ostreidae; genus Ostrea; species Ostrea denselamellosa. The sequence continues at coordinate 10,416,206 of JAMZEH010000042.1, forward strand.
GAAAGTCGTTTTAAGTACCTAGCTATCGATTAAATACTTCCTTGTGGAAGGCCTTCTGGAACGCCTATTTCTTGTTCGAAATTATCTGAAAATGAAGATCCTAAGAGAACATTGAAATGTCTATTACCGTTCGCGGTAGCTCAGTGGTTAGAGCGTTTGGTAACTGGGAGTTCATGAGTTCGAGCCTCGCTTGTGCCACGACCGCGTCAAACCTAAGACGTAAAAATAGATAGTGGTTGCTCCTTTGCCAAACGCTCGGCATTTAGAAGTGAGAATCACTTGTCTTTCGGATATGACCTTATAAACGGAGGTCCCGTGTTACGGTAGGCGTTGGCACATTAAAGAACCCTCAATGCTACGGCCCTGAGCACTAAGCATAGGTCTAAATTTGTGGTACTTCAGCTACAGGTGATGACGTCTTAATATGAGTGAAAAATTATTGATTGTATATTGTTTAACGCCCCTTTCGAAAATATTTCACTCATATGGAGACGTCACCATTGCCGGTGAAGGACTGCAAAATCTAGGCCTTTGAGCAGGGAGGGATCTTTAACGTGCCACACCTGCTGCAACACGGGACCTCGGTTTTTGTCGAAGGACCTCCCCATTTAGTCGCTTTTTACGACAAGCAAGGGGGTATTGAAAATCTATTCTAACCCGGATCCCCAAAGGGATCGACGAGACGTAAAACAATCAAACAATCAAACTTAAAATATACTTAAAGAAGTTTGGTAAATGTCTTTTAAGACCAATTTTATAAAGATCTTTCAAGACACTGATTTCTGTATTTACTTGTATTTATAGTCCTGTGAGCCTTTGCTTGATATATACGAAAATTATTCAGATTTAAAGACTTAGGTGATCTATTGAATTGTCTCTCTGCATATTTGCGAGCTTTAATTGCTTTATGACATTCTTCTGTAAACCATTTTTTTTTTAAATTAGTAGAATTTGACGAGGTTCATTTGCTATCTGTAATAAAATTTCGGTAAATTTTTGAATGGGGTCTGGGTGGTTTTCAGCAGAAATATCTTTCAGAAACAGATCTTCGAAACATGGCTTTGTCGAGTTTCCACTTTTCAAGAGGGTTGTTTTCTGGGGGGTATTTACTTTAACAATAATAGGGAAATGATCACTTCCGCATAAATCAACATGTACAGACCAACTTAAGGTGACTCTGTCCTTGATGCTTTCATTGCTAAATCTATGTCATTTTTGTTTAAATCCAACGATAAATGTCTTGAGAATCAAAATAAAATAAAATATCAATATATTACAAGCATTTTATTAATGTTGTGGCAGGTATCCTAATTACACTATATAAAATACTCTAGTGAGGATTGCGTCAACATTAACTTCACAATATAATTTCATTTTTTTTTTTGCATGAATTAAGCGTACACAAAATGCATCACAAAAGATTATTTGTTTGTTTGTTTGTTTATAGCCGCCTGAGCAATTTTTCAGCTATCCGGCGGCTGTCACCATTACCGGTGACAGGGCTGCAAATTTAGGCCTATGCTCGGCGCTCAGGGCCTTTGAGCAGGGAGGGATCTTTATCGTGCCACACCTACTGCGACACGGGACCTCGGTTTATACGGTCTCATCCGAAAGACCGGCACCCACGTCCCACAGTGGGATACGAACCCCCGACTCAAGGATCATCAGATCTTTGAGCCCGACGCTCTAACCACTGCGCCACGCGGGCGGCCACAAAAGATTACTATTCCTTTAGAGCATGCATGTCACAAATATAATCATCTGAACTTGTCAGAATAAATATATTGGCATTAAAAATGTCTTCATTGTGGCTGTATACTTCTATCTTATACATGGGAAAGATTCGCAGCTATACCCAAAGATATTCATTATTATTTAAATAATGGTTAAATCTCCATCAAAATCGTGTATTTGTAATTAACAAATATCTAAAATTATGAAGAAATATCTATGTTGCAGAGGTTTGAACAGTCTCGTGTAAAGTCAGCATTTCGCAAATTCTATGGTCATTATAACAATTTAGTCTGCCAATACAACTTTCCATTAGGTCAAATGCTGTCTGACGTGTTTCATACCAATTGTTGGCCGTTCTTGGCACACTGATTCTGACTGCGGATTACTTCGTTTTCCTGATTAAGATAATGGGCTCACGGCGGGTTTGACCGGTTGACAGGGGATGCTTATTCTTCCTGGGCACCTGATCCCACCTCATTTAGTTTGATTACTATCACAGCGCTTGGCGATGTTCTTGTCTACTGTCGATTGTGGTACTGTCATTGTCCATCGCCAGTGTGGATACCTATGAAATAAGATAATCATGGTATATTGCTTACTCGGTCATATCAAATCAATAAGCAAAGACAAACTCTGTTGATTAATATATTTTACTTTTTCTCCATGGTCTAAAAAACTGCAGCATTTCGATTGCTATTATGAGACTGAATACTGTTCGTTATCTTAGCCTTTTTATTGCAGGTGCCACTGCCTTCGTCGACTCACTCCAGTTCTTTTTGCAGTGGTGTTTCCTTGTACGCTATGTTTTTCACCTTGGAAGCACTGCAAATACGACATTTCTTGCTCTACACATTGTTCAGTTTTCTGACCAATGAAAGTAGCATGACCCGAAGAAGTTCTAAGTTATTAAGTTATTAATGCTCTATTCAGTTGCACAAAAATCATGGATTGTTATTTATGTAAAATAATGAAAAAGTGAAATCACAGTAAGATTGTTGTAAACCCGCGCCGACTAGAGGTGAGAGGCCTTGTGATTTTGAGCGCGATGCTCTAACCAGTAGACCACGGAGACCAACACACACACACACACACACACACACACACACACACACACACACACACACACACACACACACACACACACACACACACCTCTACACTGGAGCGTTATGAAGCTGTATACAGAGGACTAACTTCTTGTCGCCGAGGGGCAAATATTACATGTATGTATAGTCTGAGAAATCATGTGATATACAGTAATTTACATTAATATAGGGGCCTCCGTGGCCGAGCGGTTAGAGCATCGGCCTCAAAATTACAAAGCCTTTCACCTCTGTCGGCGCGTGTTCGAATCTCAGCCTCGGTGTTATGTGAGCAAGTTTGCCAGTTTACTTGGTCTCTTCCCAGGTACATTGTATCTGGGTTCTCTCTTCCACCAACAAAAACTGGACGCCACCAGATTACTGAAAAATTGTTGAGTGTGGCGGAAAGCAATAAATAATCAATAATAATACATCAATATACATATTATGCAAGAAACATAAACTGACAAATATTTATTTTCTAAATGCAGAAATGTATGTAATTGATCTCAAACAATTAAGGCATTTGGAAAAAAATCATGTTCTCATGATTTGACATCTACTCATCATTTCGTGGCATCATTTCGTAATATCAAATGTACCCACAAAAATAAGGAATCTACTGTAGTAGGTATCCAGACAAACAAACAAAATCTGACATTTTACATGTTTACGTTTGCTTAGCAGCCGACGTCTTTGAATATTAATCTCAAGCTTATTATCCATGCAGATTATATTGCACGGCTAGTTGTATTCGGCACGCCTGCGCGTCAATCGTGGTCAATGTTTCAAAAAGTAGAATTTTTCTGTGATAATATACATTCAAATGAGCTTGATTTTCTTAGCTTTTTAACTTTATCCTTGTTTATTTACGGAGAATGCTTACGCGAATATCAAACCCAGTCGATGATTCAGGAGACTCCTTGTCTTTCAGAAATCGACATTAGTCAAACAAGTTTTTTCTCGTACCAGTAGAGCTACAATCTCCGCAGTGACAATACCAATGGCACTAATACCACAGTCACCAATCTTTTATACAATTATCAATTACCTTTCTCTTCATTATTAGCATACTGTGTTAAAGCCGGTGCCCGAATAGATTGAAAAGAAATATGTAAATTTAGTTCTTCCTTGTCAGTATCAAATACATTTCCTGTTTAACTGCTACAAAAACGAGGACATCCTCTTTTGAGGACAGTCTGGTTTTAACATTTATATGGACTCCGGTAAGAAATTTCTCTATATTCGCATGTCTCATATATCGACTGTTCCATATCATTAAGTAATATTACACATGTACCAAAAATGTTTTATACATTAAATCCAGTATTACTTATGTCATAAACTTTGAGTAGAATTTTTAAATTGAACTTTACATGGTCATTTCTGTTGTAATTAAATTTAATAGTGAGATTTCCCCTATAAAAACGCTTATTCAATAGCGCAAAAAATGTTGCTATAAATGATCACATATTCAGAACTAGAGTTAGAGAAATGCATGAATCAAACTTACGAAAAAGAATGTTTCAAAACTGACTAAATTAATAATGATTTTAAAAAGGGACGCATGGGCCACATTGCTCACCCGAGTCACCTTGGCCCATATTAAAGATTTTCCCTATACGCATGTAAAACTTTGATCCCCTAATGTGCCCCACCCTACTCCTGGGGACCATGATTTTAACAAACTTGAATCTGCACTATATCAGATTTTTAAATAACCCCACCCTTCTTTACGTTTTTGTAATTGTATTTATCTCCCCTTTGAAGGGGCATGACCCTTCATTTGAACAAACTTGAATCCCATTCACTCAAGAATAATCTGTTACAGTACCAAGTTTCATTGAAATTGGCCCTGTGGTTCTGGAAAAGATTTTTAAAAAAGTTTTTTGCTATTTGTTGTTATCTTCCCTTTGATAAAGGCGTTGGCCTTCGTTTGATAAACTTAAATCCCCTTTAAGGATGCTTTTTGCCAAGTTTTTGTTGAAATTGGCTAGTGGTTATGGAGAAGAAGTCGAAAATGTGAGAAGTTTACAGACAGACGGACGGACAGATGGACGACGGGTGATCAGAAAAGCTCACTTGAGCTATCAGCTCAGGTGAGCTAAAAAAACCGGAAAAAATTGACTGTCATTTGATTTTTAATTTTTTTTGTAATGCTAATTACGGCTTTAGTAAATAATTTTCGTGAAATCATAATATACTCCATTAGTCACTTGTGTATTAATAGGAAATGTAAAAATACCTAGTAACTAGTATTTCGCCGACATCTTGAAAATGTCCGCATGGTTAAGAAACAATCCTTATATCCCGTTTAACAGCGTGTATGGCAAAACTCCCTTTGAGATAATGCAGTTAATTTAAGGGGAAATACTAAAGCCCTATTACCCTTGTTTGAAAGGATATAGCCAAGGTTAAATGTTTTTCTTTTTAAAGTACAACACCGGGGTCATGCCAATAGCTCTACGGATATTCGTCCCAGCTAGTAAAAAATGACAGCCATTTCTCTTTCGCCAAATACTCGGCATTTATATGAGTAGTCGATCACAGCAAGCGTTGTCTCTATATGAGTGAAATCATGCGAATCAGGCAAAGGGAAGTTTTGTTTTTAAAATAAATTATGGGTTAATTATTGCGAATCAGGCGAATCAGGCAAAGGGAAGTTTTGTTTTTTAAAATAAAATAGGGGTTAATTATTGCGATCTCGGAAATCCCGTTTCAAAAAAGAAAATATGAAACTTAAGAGATTCAATACAGGAAGCACTGACCTGAATATTTTATTTTCACTTCAGGAATATAATGACTATTTTCGGAATTTTCCTCCTTCTGTTTATTCGGGAAGGTACTGGTAAGTGTTATTATATCAATATTTACTTCCGGTTACCTTCGTCTACGAAGGTGACAGCAAATCTATTAGCCGCTCCATTTCGTCCTGGCATACATTACACTTATTCGTACATACTTTGTGGAATCTGTTAACTCAAAAAGTATCCAGCCAATATTATTCAAACTTTGCACAGTGTTAGATGTGCACCTTCTATTATGAGCAAATTTGACAATTCTTTTATTGCGATTTTTACCATCATGTTTGACTTAGCCTGGTGCATACTTTGTGTGATCTGTTAACTCAAAAAGTACCCAACTAATATTATCAAAACCTTGCACAGTGTTGGTATATATATATATATATATCGAAGACGTGCACCTCCTATTATGAAAATTTGACAAATTTTTATCGCGACTTTTACCATTTTCAGGCTTAGCCTTCTTTTTGCAATTCTATATTCTATATACTCTGTAACTCAAAACGTTTTCCATCAATATCATTCAAACTTTGTACAGTACATATATACATATTAAAGCTATGCACGTCCCATTATGGTAAAAGTTGACAATTTTTCCTGTGATTTTAAGCATGCTCAACTTGGCCAATTTTTTGCAGTATATAATAATAATAAAATGCATGTTTCTTTGGCATATTCAACTTTTTATGAAATATGGAATCAAAAGTGAATATACTTTGTGTGCTTTTATCTGAAATGTCTACATCTGAAAAGATATACTTTGTGTGCTTTTATTTAGAATAAGATGTCTACATCTGAAAACGGTGTTGAACAATAGGTAGTGTTAATTAATACGAGTATATGACGGTGACGCAGGTCCAGAAAGTTTATATGAGTAACAATCGGAACATCACTCGGTCTTTTCCGTCAAGTCGGCAAAACATCCTCGGATGCAGTCTGAGTAAAGCCAGCCCCTACTAATTCACTTCGTTGTAGGGCCTGAAGAACCCTCGTAAAGGTCAATATCTCCGAGTGACCTTTGAGATAACAAATTAGCTTATTACTTACAATTATATATCTATATATATATATATATATATATATATATATATATATATATATATATATGGCTGTCTCCATGAGATCCCGCGTGTTTATACCAAGAAGGACGTATGTTTTAAGCATTATGTGAGTTTTCTTTTGTTGTGAATGAAAAAGAAAGTGACGGAACTGTTAAAATCACTAAACATCTCAACAGAAAGCTAAGACTTTCCCAGGAAAGAACACACAACGCAGCATATCTAGTAGATTTATGTAATTCAAACGGCGTGTGAAATGTTACCAGACAGTGGACTGGAAAATGAAGTTAAAAAATAAAAAGATAATCTTTTTTTGCACATTGTGCCAAATTCTTTTCCTTCAATCTTTATTTTATTACTCAGGGGTGGGGTGGGGTGGGAGGCTTTTAATACTATTTCAGGACTTGAAATCTTACGTTCTTCTCATTCTCTACTATGTTAAAATAGGGGATGGTAGGCTGGTAGTGAAATTTATAATCTGATTTGAAATTAAAAGAACCTCGTGGGAAAAATTGAAGTAGTAGGGACCGGCCTTTCACCCTCTAGTTTAATTCTGAGTACCTCTTTTTCTGTTATTATTATTATTAGCATCATTATTATTACATTGAATTGTTTTGGAATTCATAACACCGTGATAATTCAGTAGTAAAAGAAAGATTGCCAGTGCAGAGAATAAATAAATTACTGTGCTGTTGTTGAATTGTTTTGGAATTCATAACACCGTGATAATTCAGTAGTAAAAGAAAGATTGCCAGTGCAGAGAATAAATAAATTACTGTGCTGTTGTTGAAAAGTCGATCTCCTTACAGCGCCAATAAATATTTGTTTACTCTCAATATCCTCTGGGGTTTACATAGTCCTCGCTTCGGAACTCGATGCCATTTCGGGTGCCCCTTATTCCGTTTCGGGTTTACTACAGTTATTATTGTTAACGCAACTACCAACAGGAAAAAAAAATCTGTAATGGACAGCTATTAGAGGATTTTAATCATTAAAATAGAATTACCGGGAGTGAAGGGAACTTGAAAACCAGATGGTAACAGAGAAGTACCTTATAAATGTAAAATATCTCTCCTGGGGCACGGAAAGGAGTAGATTGACTTGCAAGCCTTGTTATATATTATGAATCATATTTCTTAAAACGTGGATAAATTAGTATTCTGTGATAATGATACGTGCAGTTAAATTTCTTGAAACATACAAAAAATGTAAACATAGACAACATACATCGGAGAGAAATAGTTATTCATGGTCCATTGTTTACATATAGGTTATAGTGCAATATCCTGATCCAGGCGCTTTCATTTAAAATGAAATGTACCGAATAAACGAAAATATGAGAATGTAAGATAGAAACCTTGTTCAGTGAAAAGTCATATCCATTAGTTTACTGTGACAGGTTTGAAGAGTGTGCGACATAACATATAAACTGCAGGCAATGATAATGTGTCTTTGTCTTTATCACGATGTCGTTTGCTAGTCATGTGACCCAAAGTATGTGCACATAGTGACGTATTAGTGACGTGAGGTTTATTTCATTTGATGGAAAAGGCCGAGCGTTGTTCCAACTAAGAATGAAAGGCCATTTACGTTTCGATCCAGGCACGTAGGATTATTATTTGTCAATTGTTAAAGGACATCTGTTCAAATCTGTTGCTGCCTGAACTTAGTTTTTCCAAGGTAATGCTTATATACATACGACTGTCACATCAGTCAGTGGTGTAGTTAGCCTTGAAGTGAAATGTACGCACAGTGACAAATCCAGAATAGGCTGGGGGCCATCTTAAAGCCCCCAGTGGATCCAGGGCAAGGCCCTGGTGGGGGCCAGGGGGCATAGCCCCCAGAAGCTCATGGGTTTTGAGGCTTTTTTAAGTAACATTTATGGGTTGTTCTACCTATAAAATTATGGATAATAAAATGAAAAATTAACAGTCATCATTTGTTGTTGTCAATTGATGTGTAAGACCGGGCGTTTTGGCGTCAATGGCAGCTACGCCACTGTCAGTGAACGCATTTTCCTTGGAACCACCATTCATGTATAACGTACAATACAAAAATTGAATCGAGCAGCTTAGTACAGTCTCGCTAGAAGAAATTCTTACCGTCATTATTCAATTGTAGAGTGTACAGTCCTTATTCAGCCATCACCGATTGCTAACGTGACTTATGGGAAGCCTCTGTACTTCAATTGTACATTTCCACCATCATGGGAGTTTGCCACCCTTAATATTCCCGGAGAAACCGGCTACAAATTTGTCATATTCAAAGAAGGATCTTGTGATGTTCCAAATTATAAACAGGCCGATTACAGCATTGCTTGTCATGGAGACACACTAACGTATGGTATTATGAAGCCACAAGACAAAACAACATGGCGATGTACATGCACTCTCAGCAACTCGAGTGCTGAGGAACACGGCAACACCACCGTTAGTTTACAAGCAGGTATGGATGGTCAAGAGGCTAATGTATCATACAGTGTATATTCACACTACGGTATATGGGGCATAGCAAATATAATAGTAGTTTGAAATACATTTGAATTTGAAATGTTTTTGATATTACTGTTATGATGGGCTTTAATTTGACGAATATTTTTGTAACATTTCTATTATTTTACAAAAGGTTTCTATATGAAAACTGTGTGAAATGTCACTTTTGGCTTCTGAGTTTGTAATGTACTTTGCAAATTCAGAATTGGAAATGCATAGTTTGTCATGCACAAAATTTTCTGTTCCAAACTAGAAGGATCACGAACCAAACCGAAATCGCCATCTTACCTATTAAAGTATCTTTGAGTAATTTTCAAAAAACATATTTCCCCGTGGTTTGTTTGACATTGTTTGTTTACGCCCGTCGAGAATTTTTCACTCATACCGAGATGCCACCAGCTGCAGGTGAAGTACCACAAATTTATATCTATGCATAGCGCTTAGGGACGTCATAGCAGTGAGGGTTCTTTAAGATGGTAACGTCGTTCGCAACATAGAACCTCCGTTTTTAGGGTCATATTCGAATGACTCGTGATTCTCACTTCTAAAGGCCGAGCGTTTGGTGAAGGAGCAACTGCTACCTATATTATACGCGGCTATGTTACGTGTGCGGTTCGAACTCACGAACTCCTGGTTACGAAGCGAATACTTCACCACTGAGCTACCGCGATCGATCCTTGTGGTTATTGATGCTATCGTGCAAATCATATTACGTAGTATGCGAAATCAAAATGAATATCATTATTAAACAACCTAGACTTGTCTTTTAATGATTCCGTTATGATTAAGTACTCCCGTTGGGATCCAGGTTAGAATAGATTCTCAGTACAATCAACTTTCACTCTATCATCGCAAGCCACTGCTGAAATGCACGCTCCTCTCCCGTTTCCCCCGTGGCTCTCTGCGCAAAAATTATCTCATTTCTCATGAATATGCATATGAATTCGGCCACCCGCTAAGCTTCGGAACACAGGTTAGTCGGAGATTTAATATGTTTATAGCATGCGAGCAAATTACTCTTGTTTTTCTACGTCTTCGATAAACTAACCAAAACAGAACCTATATGTTTATAGATAGGTTATGACTAGATTGTACCCGTGAAAAGCAGGTTACCCACGAGTTATTTGCCCCTGATGAGAATAAACAATATGAGATATAGCGATTTCAACATTGAATGTATTGTCGCTGCATTGAGCATTTAACACCTAAACAAACAGATGTGTTGAGGTATTTGATTTCTTGTCAAAGATAGTGTCGTTGCATAAAGCACAAGTTTTCATGACCACAGCCATTACTGAGTTAAACGCAGCTACACTAAACAAGATCTTCAATTTTAGGCTAAGCGTGAATTCTATTGGTCAATGAATTAAATCACTCTTGTCATGAGAAACGAGAAAATGTTCACGCATAGAGCCACTGGTGAAAAGGAGAGGAGCGTACATTTCAGCCGTGGTTTGCGAAGACACTTTCAATAGCTAGGCCATTTCGAATGCCTATTAGATAGCAAGTCAAGTGACAAGTCACGTGTTCAGTTCAGACTTCAAAATTGATTGCCTTATATATCTGCGCAAAGTACCGTGCCATAAGTTTAACTGTTTAAGAGAAATAAATATATCGAATATCTCTTGTAATTCGTTGTTTTACGCTCTTTCAAACCAAACCTAGACAGTGCTAAGTTAAATACATTGTGTTGGAATTTCCCTTACCGCGTGCGACTGTTTATAGGTTGTTCGATATACAGTCCCTGAAACGTTCTGCTTTCCCACTTAAACGGTGAACGAACGCTAAACGAACGCTGAACGAACCCTAAACGGAAAGTGAACGGAGAACGAAAAACGGTGAACGATAAACGGAGAACGGAAAACGGTAAACGATAAACGGAAAACGATGAACGATAAACGCAGAACGGTGAACGATAAACGGAGAACGGTGAACGATAAACAGAGAACGGAAAACGATAATAGCAAAATGATCTGTTTACTCAGAATATTTCTAATAAGTTCCTTGGATGGAAAGCTGGTAAGATTGTAACGACTAAGCAAGAAACAGTAAATGCCAAAAGAAAATGCAGTTCCGAGAGATGGGCAAACACGGACCCCTGGATATAAGTGTTTTGTGTTACATAAACAGAGTACTCTGGAAAATGCATTTTCTGCAGGTAATCATGAATATAGCATTAATTATTTTAGTTTCAGCAAAGCAAACATTGTGATACGTTGTTGTGTAAATGTACAAAACATTTAAATGTGGTATGCAATAGAAATGTAGAAAATATAATGTAATTACAAATCTTAATTGCACAATAAATGCACGTAGAATTCACAAACTGTTGTCTGATTAAACGGAGATCCACCCCCTCCCCCTTTCACCACAGCTTATCAAAACAAAAAACAAAAAAGTGAAGTGAAACTCCCGATTTGGCACCCAAAATGACTCCTTATGTATTTATAGATCGTGACAATCAGAATTGGGTGTTTGCGTACCCACGTGGCTTCAACATCTCCTCTTGAATGAAGCCGTTTGGGATACCTGTAATTAATAAAAGCCACCGAAAGGTGTCAAGATAGAGGCATTAAACAACACAGACGATACATGTATAGATATAAATATTGAAATGTGAAAATATAATGTAATTACAAACTTAACATAGTGATACATATATATAAACATAGCGATTTATGAAATTTCGAATTCCTTGTCTCGATGTGACAAATTGATGAGAGTCCTGTAATTTTCTTTAAATTTTCACTGTTGAAAATGATAAACGTTTGTATTTCAGAATTAAATTCCTGATATGATAGGACAGTTTTCTGCCGCCTTTTCGCTTCATATCTCACAATAATGCGTGTCCTTTCTCATTGATGTTTCGAAAGAAAATGAGGAAATATGAACGGAAAACGGAGAACGGTGAGCGATAAATGGAGAACGGAAAACTGAAAACGGTGAACGATAAACGGAGAACGGAAAACGATAAACGGAAAACGATAAACGGAGAACGATAAACGGAGAACGCTTTGTGAACGGAAAACGGTGAACGAACGCTAAACGAACGGTGAACGAACCCTGAACAAACGGGAAAATGGGAAAGTAGAACGTTTCAGGGACTGTAACAGCAATACTTTCATGTTTGTAAGTGTGAAAAGTTAAATAACATGACTTCAAACGGAATGCTGTCAGGTCTTTCTCCAGTGTAACGATTAGAGAAGATCTGGTTTTAATTCGATTGGTCCTCAGTACCCCTTGTTATCGTAAGAGGCGACTGAATGTGGCGGTCCTTTGGATGAGACCGTAAAATCCGAGGTCCCGTGCCACAGCAGGTGTGACATGATAATGATCCTTACATGCTCAAAGGCCTTAAGCACCAAGCATAGACCTAATTTTACAGTCTTTCACCGGCAAGCGGGACGTTAAACATTATTCCAACAACAACTATGTATGCGTAAATAATTTAAGGAAATGTTCGTGTTATTGCGCTTTAGATTTTGGAACGAAACAAAATGAGGCTTTAAACTACGAGAGAAATTGTTAAATGAAATTATTATTTGCTGCAGATAAACCTGTCATAATTCCACAAAGAAGTACCTTTACCATCACAGAGGGTTTCAACATTTCCATTCCGTGTACATTCACTGGTGCACCGATACATAACACTACCTGGGAACACAGCAATATTGTTATGCGATGGTCAGTTCAAACTCAGCCCTTGATTCTGAGTTTCCAGAATGTCTCCAGATCAGCTACAGGAAAGTACACCTGTAACGTAACCGTTACCTTTAAGGGAACCTACACCGCTTCAAATACAGTAGATTTGATCGTTGAATGTAAGTTAAACGAACAAGGTCTATTCTTCCAAGCAATTTTGCGTCTCTTTACAAATATAGCTGAAATTTTGGCTTCAGAAAATGACATTCCTATGGGCATGTTTTATTGTTTCACTACGATACTGTATTTTATTAAATTTCTTCCAAGATCCGCCTACACTTAAAGCAGGTAATGACACTTCCGTCAAGGAAGGAACCGGAGCTGTGTCCCTTGCCTGTGAAATTTTAGTAGATGGGTATCCCAGAAATTACAGCGACCTCTACTGGCAGCACTGGATAGGCAACCAGTTGATAAGAGAACTAGCTTCCGACACCCATCCTATTATTCCTACTGTCAAAAAATATTCTCTGACCTTGAAATCGGTTAGTAATTTACATAATATTGGAGGTTATTGTGCCCTGTTGGTTGACGATTACTAACTGAAATTCTATTTTCAAACAGGCGTTTTATAATGACACCGGACGTTACGTGTGTTTAATGGGAAATGGAATTTCGAATTTGGATGGGAAGACAGAACAAATTGCTCAAGTTGAACTGGTCGTGGAAGGTAATGATATCAGAGTCAAATTATCGATATGTTACAACAGCTTGAGACTTTTATAAAGCTGAAATACAATTCATTACTAAATGATTACATTTCTTATTTGGAAACTTCAGCTATTCCAAGGATTTTACGATCAAACCATGAGTATCACGGTCAAGTTGCAAAACCATTAAAAATACAGTTTAAAAGCGTGGGGTATCCAGAGGTACATTATCGTATCAACCCCTCAGCTGGAGAAATCACTATTCAGTTCAATAAAACGGAGACCTCAGGCCCAGTAGATGTAGACATCCACGATAAAGTAGTTAAAATGGATGGAACTACCTTGGAAATGGATTTTGGCAAGATAGGTCACAGGTTTAGCACACGTTACCAGTTGATAGCAGAAAATTCCATGGGAACAGTAACCCATAGCTTCTTGGTTCAGGGGCACGGTAAGAAAACATTTCCCAAGAGGATATACTGGCAATTAACATTTATTATGGATATTTCTTCATGATGTAATATCTGTATGTTTTTTGTAGATTCTCCGAGTGAACCTTTCCATATTCATGTCAAAGAATATGAGGACTCCGCTTTCCTTGAATGGGAAGCTGCGACTCCAGATTTGGACATGACATATGAAGTTATTCTTAAGAATTATACTGGAGACGACATAACCAACACACTTCCTGGATCAAATGCAAAAGTGTACGAATATTGGTTGACTAATCTTACATTGAACAAAGATATCATCCTTCAGCTGTGTATGACAAATGTTGTGGGTAGAAATTGCAGTTCCACATTCAAAATTAAAACGGACAAATTAAAATTTTTGCAAGGTATGTTGTATCTTGAATGATGTCATCTGTGGACATTGCAGAAACATATCTAATAGCAAGCATAAGTTCATCCTTTCTTAATTCAAATCCTATTAAAAAGAAACAAGGTTTTAGACAGAAAAGTCTGTGGATATCAAAGCGGCTATTTTATCTCGCACAGTCAGAAATACTTTCATAAAAATAATGACCTATAATAAACCATCAACAACAGAGGAAAATATGACGACCTGCTGGAATTTGCTCGTTAAATAGGTTTTCGTCTTCACCATGTTCGCATAATAAAATTTCATATCTGACCAGTTTCAGCCAATCAGATGCCGATCTCCGAAACGACTTTAATTACTATTGTTATTGGCTGTGTGGGACTTCTGAACATCCTTGTGTTTATTTTGATTGCCAGGAATCAACGAAAGAATTCTAAAAGTAATAATTGTTTTTGTATGTTGTATTTTAATGTGTTCAACCCAGAAAAAAAGTTTTAGAATTTCTTTTGAAGTCCAGTGCATGAATTGATTTACGTACTATGCTGTAACACTGATTTGTTTTGTTGTTATACAGGTAAAAGTATCTTGTCGCTAGAAAGGTAACACAGTTTGAAGATTTATTATTACGGTTTAATTGAAAGTATATTGATTTCTTTAACTTTTTTTGATAGCAAACGCAAAACTGGGAAGAACATAAGGCACTTAACGTAAATGTATGATATAAAGTTCATCATTTATAGATGAAATAATTCCGAAACTTGCACAAAGAATACTAGTATACAAAATGATGAAGCGTTGGGGAATTCAACTCGACACATTTCATCTGAATATCATGACCGCTCACAGTAGCTCGGTGGTTGGAGCGATTGTTTCGTAACCGAGAGGTCGTGAGATCGAGCCCCGCTCGTGTCATGGCCGCGTCAAACCCAAGACGTAAAATAGGTTGTGATTGCTTGTTCGCAAAACGCTCGGCATTTAAAAGTGATAATCACGGGTCTTTCATATATGACCTTTAAAAAAGATTTTCCGCGTCGCAGCAGGCGTTGGCACGGTAACGACCCTCCCTGCTATCTCCCTGAGTGCTAAGCATTAGTCTTATTTGTGGTAGTTCACCTAAACTAGTGACTTCTCAATATGATTGAAAAATTCTCGACGGGACATGATTTGCATACATTCTTTCATGATAAGTATCGGTTGCTTTTTACAGACAAAAAGTTCACTTAAGAAGGAATAGTTATTCGATGGAAAGACTGACCAATGGTAACGTGCTGAATTACGTCAACATTTTATTATATGCACTATTGTTGATAACCTTATCATTTGAATTAATTTATTTGTGGAATTTCAGATTTACAGTCCTCAGGAAATAACTGTGAAAGGTAATATTGTTTATTAAGGAAGTAAAAGTAAAATTTAAGGTTTTTTTTCTTTTATTAAAGATTATATCAACATTATAGGTGTAATTAATATGCATGAAAAATGATTGTAAGTTTAACAGAGTGCATGGGTGAATTCGTATGTTATAAAGGCTACGCCCATAGGAACCTCAATGTGTTCTTTTTCTTATTTTAGAACATTGAACCTCTCCACTGACACTTACCTGACACCACAATGCATGACCTCACCGCAAACAGAATCACGTAACTAATTTGAAATATGATCAAGTATCTATCTATCTATCTATCTATATATAACTTTTTAAAAAATATGAATTTTATTTCATACAAATGTGTCTGATCTTAAGGAAATAGATATAGCAATATCAAGTGTCCTCTGCAAACATAAATTCAGGACGTTACCTAAAACATAATGTAGTATATAGATATGATTATGAAAGTAACATCCTATTATTTAATAAAGAAACATTTTTCTTGAAATCAGTATCTATGGTTATGCTGTTGAATTTTGTAGCCTCGTGTCAATCAAAGTAAGTGATCATTTACTTTCATGTGTATTCCACTTCTCATTTGAATATTTCTATTCTGTTGAATTTCAATGGTAAAGTTAGATTTTGTTACGAACAAACAGGTATCAACAGTACACCTTCTATTCTGCTTAACTGTACAATATTCTTTTGTTTCTTTCTACAATCAAATCGTCATGACATATTGCCTGTAAAATTTTTGATATAATCGTGTAGGACATCAAGTCTAATCGTCCGGCATTGCAATTCTCAAATCTCTTCATTAACAAATACCTATTACAAGTAGTGAGTAAATTAGAGGTTTGTGTAGTGTTGATGGTGCAGATTAAATGACTAAAGGATTTCTCATGTACATGTGCAAAATGACAAAAAATACTTATTAGGTAATCCCCAAATTCGAAAAAAGTCCATCCTGACTTCAAACCTGAGAAGTTTAACACGCGTAGTAGCAGTTCTTCTGTTAGCGCGCGGCATTAACAGTGCGAGTTGTCGGTTATGTGTGTCGGTAGGCGTTTGCACAATAAAGATTCTTCACTGCTATGATTTCTTCACCTAACGCTAGTGGCGTTGCTATACGAATGAAAATTCTCCAAACAAGACTTAAGATACAAACAAGGCGAAATTCGCGTTCTTGTATGATGTTTAGCCACCGATTTTAGGGTCAAAGGAACATCTTTTGGGTTTGGCAGATTTGGGTAAGCGGGGGCTCATAGTACCTCTTGTTCTATCACTCTTTTTTTTACCCTATTCTTTCTCCGAGATTTCGTTGTCGCTTTATTTAATTCATAGGTTATAATGAACGATAGGAATGTGTCCGTAGTGTGCCCTTGTTGAAAACTGTTCATTTTTTCAACTTCTTCCTACGCACTGGAATATTTTCAATGTTCCACACAAATTCTCCGTTAAGGGCATTCGAGTTTGTGACCACCAAGTGACATAAATCTATGATTGATTGATTGATTATATAGCGTTTAAAGCCTCGCTCGGGAATTTTTCACTCACATGGAGACCTCACCATTGTCGGTGAAGGACTGCAAACTTTAAGCATATGCTCCGCGCTTTAGCCTTTGAACAGGGAGGGATCTTTATCGTGCCACATCTGCTGTGACACGGGATCTCGATTTTTACGGTCTCATCCGAAGGACCGCCCCATTCAGTCATCTTTTACGACAAGGAAGGGGTACTAAGGATATATTCTAACAACCCGGATCCCCACGGGGTCATAAACCTATGAATGGGAGATGACTGGTAGTAAAATGATATATTTTGAAATATTTTGTTTTTATTACAATTATTTTTCTTCACATACGTCCAAAACATTGAAAAAAAAATTCCTGAAGTGATAAAAGAATTATATAGGTTACATGGGGAATATGTTTTGGTTCCAAGTGACAAAGCTTGTACCGTTATTTTTTTAAGGATCATTATTAGGACTGTATTTTAAACGAATTTGACATTAATTCCACATTTGGTAGTCGTACTTATACTCCAACTGCCCTTTAAAAAGACGAAATTCTCCAATACCATGCTTCAGATTCAAACATATCTTAGTCATGATGAATATGAGTTGCCGTACCTATACTGGTTTTCTAATCTTTACAAAAACCCTTGCAAACAAAGATACATTGCTGGATCGAGTAAATGTTTAATCAAGTCCCTTCTCTTCGTTCCCCGCGAATACATTTTAATAAACGCGTTGAAGGAGAAACTTCAAACGCATTGTGCCACAACGTATGCTAGAAGTGGTGTAAATGAAAAGTGGATTTTAAAAAAAAAATCTAAAGAATTTTGATGAATTTGATATCACGAAACTTTTCTTAAATCAACATCAAAGCGTATAACTTGACCTCTTTTTACACAACCATTTCTCACGATAAATTAAAGACTAGATTTCAAGACATCACAGACATCTGCTTCTTCAACAAAAATGGAAAAAGAAAGAGAATATGCATACCAAGTGATCAGTCTTTCATGAAATTCCGTTGTTAAATACCATCTAATTCCACACAAAAGTACTCTGAAATTGATATTAAAAAGATACAGGAGTTCCTCGTTGATATTATCTTTATAGTCTTTGGTATCAGGTCTTCCAAAAATCTGCTTGATTGATTGTTGTTTTCCGCCACACTCAACATTTTTTCAGTTATCTGGTGGCCTCCAGTTTTTCATTGGTGGAAGAGAGAACCCAGACACAATGTACCCAGGAAGAGACCACTGATCTTCCGAAAGTAGCCCCATGGGGATCCGTGTTGTTAGAATAGATCCTCAGTACCCCCTGCTTGTCGTAAGAGGCGACTAAATGGGGTGGTCGTTCGGATGAGATCGTAAAAACCGAGGTTCCGTGTCACAGCAGGTGTGGCACGAAAAAGACCCCTCCCTGCTCAAAGGCCATGAGCGCCGAGCTTAGGGCTAAATTTTGCAGTCCTTCACCGACAATGGTGACGTCTCCATATGAGTGAAAAATTCTCAAGGGGGACGTTAAACAATATTTAATCAATCAATCAATCCGAAAGTAAACTGGCCAAAAAATATGTTGGAATCCGTGGGCACAAATTATACTCCTTTGTTCGCTGACCATTGAGGCAGAATTTATTTAAAAGCTTCTATATTCGAAGAAAAAATCACTTACTGTGTCCTTCAACTCGACATTTCGATATATTGACGACGTTCTATCTATTAATAACAATCATTTTAATAACAGTCAATTCCAGTGAACTCGAAATGAAAGACACCACAGAGTTTTCTACATGTGCTTCGTACATGGAAATTTTATTGAATATAGATGTTAACGGCAAACCAACATTTCAATCTTATGACAAACGGGATGATTTCAGCTTCTCCATCGTCAACTTACCCTATTTATGTAGCAACATTCCATTATCACCTGTATATGCTGTTTATGTCTTTCAACTGATTCGATACGCAAGAGCTTGTTCTGTGTATGATCAGTTTTTAGGTCGAGGCAGGCTACTATCAAACAAATTAATGTTACAGGAGTTTCAACAGTCTCGTTTAAAATCTGCATTTCGCAAATTCTATGGTCCTTATCACGATGTAGTTTGCCAATACAATTTACCATTGGTTCAGATGCTGTCTGACATGTTTCATACCAATTGTTAAACCGCTCTTTACACACTGATTTTGACTACGGATGACTCCGTATACCTGATAAAGATATAGGGTTCAGGGCGGGTGTGACTGGTCGACAGGGATGTTTACTTCCCCCTAGATGCTTGATCCCGCCTCTGATATGACCAGGGATTCGTGTTTTCGAAACTCGTTATTTTGTATTCTTAGCACGAGTAACGAGATTGATCACTGTTCGTTATGTTCATCTTTTCACTGTTTCTAAACTAATGTGGTTAATATATCTATAATGACAATGTAAAGGTGAAGAGAAAAACAGTGATTAATCTCATAATTCCTATAAAGAATACAAAATTAGAGTAAATCACCACAAATTAGACCTGTGATTAGCAATCAGGGCCGTAGTAGTGAGGGTTCTTTAACGCGTCAAAGCTACGCAACCTCTGTTTTATATATTGTTTAACTAACGTCTTGTTCAAAAATTTTTCGCTCATATGGAGACGACAGCATGTGAAGGGGTACATTTAGGCCTATATTCAGCGCTTACGGTCTTTGAGCAGGGAGGGATATTTATCGTGCCACGGGACCTGAAAAATTCTCCGTAGGGACGTTAAACAATATAAAATCAATCAACCAAATCATGCTCTGGCCATTTTCTCTCAATAGCAGGACTAATATTATCTATATTTACTGTAAGAAAAATGGGAGTATCGTCTGCAAATTGTACAAGTTTATGACTGTAAGGAATGCTATAATACTCTTTCACTCGTAGAATAATATCCTTAATGTAAAACGTTTTGTGTTCCGTGGGAGAGACATCTTTTTTTCCGAGTTCAATTTCACCAATTTTATTTGCCAATATTCGTCTGCATCCTAAAGTGGAGCACTTATGATATGATTTTATAGTCATTTTGATGTTATGTTTTGTAATGTTTATACAGTTTGGATGGGAATGAATATGCAAGTGTAGACGATCCTACCCTCATGAAAACGGTTGTCCAACTAAATTACAGTAAGTTGTATGGTCTGCAGTTATGTATTCTCAGATATAGATCTGCCTTGTGGTTGTTTATAAATTCCAAAACTTATATTATTATTAAAAGAAATTATGTCCTATTTAATATACCAATTTATGCAAATTTTCTTTATTTCAGATGTTGGAACATTCCGATTAAATGGGTACTTATTTTTGTACATGCACAACAAAACTTTTGTTATAGTAAATTCCCAGAATTCCGTGAATGGCTTATGCTAATCGTAATGCTCGTGTAACTACTAGTAGTTTTATTTACAAATTATAACAAATTCGGCATAAAAAGAGTTCCATAGACGTAAAGAAAAACGTTCTCAGATTTACATCAGAATGGCTAATATATAAATAATAATTGCATAGTGGTAATCCAGTGAACACTGGCAATGTGCCAAAACTTCCATCCCGAGCAACTTCTAACGCTAATCCAACCGTGGAAACTCCTAACGCTTGTCCAATAAATGAGTACATGAAGATGGGAAAGACAGAAGGTAAAGTTTCTTTGACGAATGAAATAAGATTTCCAGATAAAGTGCATCTCAAAACCGACAAAAGTCAAAACATACTTCTACTATCGATCTTTGTACGTCATTACGTTTACATACTGGAGAACTTTAAAAATGCAACAGTGCGTAATTTTTTCTCTTATTATTTTTTGTAAATGACACATTTGAAACATTTATACAATCTTTGAAAAATAAAGTCTTATGTGCATTAATTTAAAACGTCTTTACTATTCCCTGAAAGACGGCAAATGATGTCAAAGGCGGTAGGGCACGCAGAAATTCTGGTTTGGTTCACTAATATGGGATGTGTCCACCATTAGCCTTTATAACTGTGCGTGAGCGAGGTTCCGTTAACTGACAAATGTTCCGAATGGTTTTTTGAGGAATATTCTGCCACTATTCCAACAGAGCCCTTGCCAGTTCCTGTGGATTCTGCGGCTGAGGCTGGCGGCTGCGCACATGTCTACCAAGCTTGTCCGAAACATGTACAATCGGATTAAGGTCTGGGGACATGGCGGGCCAATCGAGGATACTGATGCCATTTCTTTGAAGAAAATTCAGTATCAATCAATCTCGCAGTATGTGAGCTAGCGTTTTCCTCCCGAAAAACTAATCTGTTGTCTTGTTTATGGTACTGTATCAATAGAGCCACACAGGTTACAGATTGTCGTCTACATACCACTAAGCAGTTAAATTTTCGTGCAAAATGAACAATTGGAAGCAAAACTTTATGTTCATCGCACCCCAAACCATGACGCTACCTTCGACAAATCTGCCTCGTTCAAGCACGCATTTGACTGTGGAGTGTCTATGCATACATTGGTAAACTTGTATTCTGCCTTCGGTATTTCTGACATTGAAACTTATTCGTCAAATAAAAGGTATTGAGTTTTTAAAGTATGACTATATATATATATATATATATATATATATATATATATATATATACAAAGCAAGTAAAAAATTAAATCAGTACTCAAACTTATATATATATATATTCTACAGGTATACCGAAGTCAAATATGTCTCCAAGGTAAAGATTTTAAACATTGATTTTCTGTAAATTGTTTTAAGTACTGGTTTACATCAGAGAGAGAGAGAGAGAGAGAGAGAGAGAGAGAGAGAGAGAGAGAGAGAGAGAGAGTATAATTATACATTTTGTCAATCCAGGTTGCTGCATACAATTCAAAACCAAACTGCCAGCGAAAACTGTGAATTCACTCACTACGTCTCTATGGATGATGAAGATGGTACGTTGAATCCTGAATGATTTCATAAACCAATATTCATTATATTTTAGATGTTTTCATGATAATTTTATTTGCTTTTGACAAGAACTGGGGAAGCATAAATTCTAGCAGACGAGTCTCAACATGAAACTTGATGTTAGAAAACTTCGTCTGAAATATTAGACCTATCTTTTCTATCTTAATGCTTACTATTTTCATATTCTCTAAAGGTAAGAAAAGTCCTGAAGTTCAGAATGGTGGCTACAGTCAAATATGAAGATACGAAAATTCCGGAAGTTCAGATTGTTCACTACAGTGAAGTTGACCATCACAAAAAGGAAGTGACGTCTTGTTTCCGTTGGTTTATCAGTTGGGGAAAATGTTTTGTGTTTATAATGATTTATTTACCAGCTGTAAATCTTCTGCAAATCTTTCCATTTCACTATTTCGATCAAGTTCAGCCATAAGCAATTCATACATCATAGGGGCAAGTGTTGAGTATTCTGGTTTACGTTTAGCTTTATATAATTTGATTAAAATAATTGTATACAGTTGCAAAAAATACAAAAGGAGAAAATCAATAAAATCTGAATTAGTTCTTAATCTTCTCATAAAATATTATTATATATACCTATTTTCTTTTAAGATATTATCTGTTGACATGAAATACAATATTGTTACAAACTTTGTCAGCTAGAACCAAAACATATTTCTCATGTATTGGGGGCCTCCGTGGCCGAGTGGTGAGAGCATCGGGCTCAAAATCACAAAGCCTCTCACCTCTGTCGGCGCGTGTTCGAATCTCGGCCGCGGCGTTATGTGAGCAAGTTTGCCAGTTTACTTGCGGAAGGTCGGTGGTTTCTTCCCAGCTACATTGTATCTGGGTTCTCTCCTCCACCAACAAAAACTGGACGCCACCAGATAACTGAAAATTGTTGAGTGTGGCGGAAAGCAATAAATAATCGATCAATCTCATGTATTACTTCTGGTTTACTAAACACAGAAGGGTAGATGGTACACATTTTTGTTTTGACTTGTCTGATATGGAATTTTAATATTGCTCTTATAATTTTTATCCATTCTGACAAGGTATCAAGTTCTTCTATTTCTGATTTAGTCTGTCGTCTGGCATAATCTTCCACAAAATTCATAATAGAGATGAAGTTCAGTCGCCATTTGAAAGACTGATGTTCACTGAATTTTGGACGTTTTAAGATAAGTCAGTTTAGGTCTTCATTTTAACTATATCAACATTGCCAGTAATGACATGTCCAGCTGGACTATAACTAAAAGAAGACGAAGAACAAGAACACGTGGGTGGATTGAGTAGACGATGGTCTGTATCCAGGCACTGCAGTTTGTTTGTAGTTTAAAAAGTTTGATGCAATGTAGTGGAACTGTATTTGTAGAAAATACAAGGTGTAGACTTGAATTTGAAATATTTTGAAATACAAGACTGAACTTTTGTATGACAAAGAATGTTGCTTATGTTGATGGCATGAATTCCTTTGTTAGTAAATTTGAGCTTAAGGAACTGGCTGATTGATTCAAAACTCGCGGTTGTTTTTTAAAAGAGCTTATGATGGACAACACCCATAATCATAGAATTCAGTCCATATCCTGGTGTGGAATAATCCACGTGTGGACAAGTTTTGGTTTCTTCAAATAAAGTATTAAAAACTCTAAGTTTTGTGCGACTATGATGTGGACCTGATTGTCTATTGACGTAAGGCGAAAGTGAATCAAGTGTGACATTGTGAATACACGATATACTTTTATATGAAAGATGTTCATGGCTGCGTTTACGTCTACGTGACTATTGATTATGTATTGTTTAACGTCCTGCTCGAGAATTTTTAACTCATATGGAGACCATTGCCGGTGAATTAGGAAAAGGTCCCATCACATTCACGTTATTTTCTTGTGGACTAGTTACATTTCCTACATTTGATATATCATCGTTGTATCCATATGAAAATGCAGTCCCTAGAGTTTTAATCTAGTGACCCTCTCGTTGTCTACGGAACGGGTACTTAAAGTTGGATTGCTTGTATGACAGTAATTTTTTTCCAGAATCCTGACCCTCATGGAGATGATGGAATGGTATGGGGAATTAAAATGTTAAAACAAACCTGTCGCCGCTGTGAATTTTTTGAGTTAAGATGGAACAACGGAAAATCATGAAATTCTGTATAGAGTTTTAACAACTGCTCAAACAATCAAAGTTCGAAAATAAAAGAAAAAAAAATAGTGGTGTGTCTATGTAGTAGCTTAAAAATGGCATGGGTATGTCTAACGAAAAAGGAAGGCTGACAATAAGTACGGAATGTATTCATATGATGTACGTACGGCTGCAAATGAACGACATTGGCGACAGTGCGCAAAGTACTGTTGAAAAAATAATGATCATACCAGTACCGCCCACCGGAACTAGGTCACTTATTCTGACAAAAGATTATTTCAAAAATTAGGCTGCAAATGCTTTGAAACGTAATATATTTGCACTACTCTTTATTTTTCCATTAATCAGGCTTAACACGAATATTAATTAAGCCCTCCCCCGTTATCTATATAAAGAAAAGCATGGTCCAGGAAAGATAACTCATATCTTATATATATATATATATGTGTGTGTGTGTGTGTGTGTGTGTGTGTGTGTGTGTGTGTGTGTGTGCAAAGTCTTACCAATACAATTCTTACTAGCAGAATTTATTCAAAAGCTTTCATATGAGAGGAAAAGATATCATCAGAAAAGACACCCCAGAGTCTTCCACGTCTACTTGGTATTTAGATACTTTAATGAAAATAAATGCTGACCGCAATCTAACAACTCAAATTTATGACAAACAGGTTGATTTCAATTTCTCCATATTCAACTTCCCTTATCTATGTGGCAATTTTCAATCATCACCTGCATATGGTGTTTATATCTCCCAACTGATTCGATACACAAGAGCTTGTTTTACATATGATCAGTTTTTAAATCGAGGCAGGCTACTGACAAAGAAGTTGATGTTACAGGGGTTTGTACAGTCTCGTCTAAAGTCAGCATTTCGCAAATGTTATGGTCGTTATAACGACTTTCCATTAGGTCAAATGCTACCTGACGTGTTTCATACCAATTGTTAGGCCGATCTTAGCACACTGATTCTGACTACGTTTTGCTCCGTTTACATGATCGGGATATAGGGCTCACGGCGGGTGTGACTGGTCGACAGGAAATGCTTACTCCTTCTAGGCACCTGATCCCACCTCTGGTATGACCAGGGGTCCGTGTTTGTCCATCTCTCTGATTTGTATTTTCTATGGGAATTACGAGATTGAATACTGTTAGTTATCTTAGCCTTTTCATTTTGTTGTGGCTTTCATCTCGACATTTAGGTATATCGACTACGTTTTATCTATTAAACATAACATTTTTCATTCGTATGTCAATTCGATATATCCCAGTGAACTAGTAATAAAAGACACCACAATTTTGTATACGTATGGTTCATATTTAGATATTTCATTGGAAATATACGTGAACTAACAACTCAACTTTATACCAAACGGGATGATTTCAGCTCTCCATATTTATGTAGCAACATTCCAATATCACCTGCCTATGGTGTTTATGTCTATCCACTGATTCAATACGCAAGAGCTTGTTCTGCTTATGGTATTTTTAAATCGAGACAGGTAAACTTATATTTTGAAATGTGATAAAGTAATACTTTACTAGGGTGAAATCTTTCTCCCACTAAATTACATCTACATATGGCAGTATAACTGTATAATTGATGTGTTTAATTCAGAGATATTCGTCGAAATTTCCGATCCCCTAAGAAATGGTATATAAAAGCATATTTCTGTACCCTTGCATTACAACTGCATGTGGTACAGTGGTCATTGCGGTAATTTACAACGGTATTTATAACGGAAGTTTGACAGATCCTGTCAACGTTTAGATCTCATTGACGTCATAATCAGTAAGATAACCCGGGGAGCTCTTGTGTTCGTTTTACGATCCTTCGAAAAATCTTCACTAGTACTGAGACGTCGCCAGTTATGTGAGAATTATCATTCATTTAGACCTATGCTTAGTGCTCAGGGCCTAAGCCATGAGGGCTCTTTAGCATGTCAACGCCTGTCGTCACACGGGGCCTCGATTTTTAAGGTTATGTCCGAAAGACCCACGATTCTCGCTTCTAAATGTCAAGCGTTTGGCGAAGGAGCAAACACTGCCTATAATTACATGAATTTGGTGCGGCATTGGCAAGAGCGGGCCTTGAACTCACGACCTTCCGGTCAGAAAGCGGTTGCTCAACCACTGGGCAACCATGACCGCCTCGGGAAGCTCTAAATCTTTAAAAGCGAGCACTTTTAAAGGTATGTGTACGTACTAATAGTTTCTAAACTAACGTAGTCAATGTATCTAAAAAGTGATGTTTGATAACTTGTGCAACGTAAACTATTTAATTTCAGCCCAGATGAAAGGAGTAGATCGAAATTTGGTTGTACTCTCACTAAATATGCACCTTTAATCGGTTGTACTCTTGTATAGATACTTAAAAAACGCGTTTATTGTTTTATTTATGTTTTATATATACATATATAAACCGACCTCCCTGCATAAACACACAAATAATTTTAGTTATTATTTCCTAAGGAAGACTTTATTTGCATTGTATGTTTTGTCATCAGTGAATTGGTTTATTAAGAATATGAATATTTAAATGAAATACAATAATCCATATAAAGTCTGGGGATGTATATAACATAAAACAGGATTGAAAATAGAGGCATCTGGACAAAGATAAGTTTGTTTTTATTTGTTTGTTTTACGTCCCGTTGAAAATTTTTCATTCATATTGAGACGTCAACAGCTATAGATGAAGTACCACAAATTTAATTGTATGCTTAGCGCTCAGAGCTCGAACTCACGACCTCCCAGTTACGAAGCGAACGTTGTACCACTGAGCTATCGCGACCGGAAGTTTATTTCGGTAACGGATGTTTGCAATGCGCTGTAAATTTGTGTAGGACCTTGCATGTACATATGTGCCATCCAACATGTTGACAGTGAACCCGTACTGCACAGTTTAATTAAGTGAAATTAAAGAAAATTTAAAGATTTTGCATAAGAATGTACATTGTATAACGTTTTATCCCGTATGTGACAAATTTGCATTTTTTACTTTTCTTCCTTTTCCAAGATTGGTGAAATAGTTTATATTATTAACTTTCTATTTTTCTGGTATGTGACAAATTTACATACTTACTTTTCTTCTCCTTGAGTCGTATACTGGTGAAATAGATTCTTTGAGCATTTCAACCTATCTACGATTTAGCGTTATATCATTGCTTGAAAATACATGGGAATTTTGTAAATTGTCTCGTCTGTGTGATGTTTAATTTTCTTCAAAAGGTACAAATTCAAAGACATCATATGTATTAAAATTCAGTCAGAAAAAAATGGTAGGAAAAAAGAAAATGGGAGTAAAATAATATAGTAGATAAGACTTTTGACTAAATTAACAGTTTTTCTCCGTTATTTTTCCTCTATATCCTTAATATAAAAATTTAGAATATCGCAATGTATTCATGAAAGCATCATAGGAAGCAGTCTCACCAGAATTGATTCGTAGCTGGATATCAGGATTTTAATTGTAGGTTTTTAAATGAATTTTGAAACATTTATACGGGTTCGTCATGTGATTAAATCCAATGATTTATGGTAAATCTGATCACGTACGAACCGTACCTATGTCGTGTAAATGTTTAAAAAAAACCAACTTTTTCGTACACTGTACATATACATTAGAAACCGATACGGAACATCTAGTCTGAGATGCAGAAATATGTTTTTAAAAAGAACGTCAATTGTGAAGAGTTAATGCTTGTCTTGCATGAAATAAACTGCCCAACCCTGAATATTAAATGTAATTACACTCTGTAAGTATTCGAATTATTGATAATGGTAGTTTGACCGTTTGGGGAAGCATGCCTAAGAATACGCAATGACTTCCACATCAGTTTACAAAGAAAAATTGGAAAGGAATATCGGTGGAAAATTAATTAAAGCATGTTTAAAAAGCATTAAAATGTATAAGTAAAAGTGTGATATACAAGTATTGATCGTAAAATGTCGATCTGTATCAGTTACATCAATTGGTTCTGTTATTTAAAACTATTAATTTTCACAATAAAATATGTTGAAAAGAAGTGTTTCAATTAAGCAGAACACCGTAGAGATTTGTTTGACGGTAAATGGTCACAACAACCATCAAAATATACAGAGGAGACTAATTTGTCTTCAAGATGCCGACTATTTAACCATTTTCAGTGAAAGATAACGATTTCCATTA
Source organism: Ostrea denselamellosa (assembly GCA_024699665.1). Classification (NCBI taxonomy): domain Eukaryota; kingdom Metazoa; phylum Mollusca; class Bivalvia; order Ostreida; family Ostreidae; genus Ostrea; species Ostrea denselamellosa. The sequence continues at coordinate 10,444,673 of JAMZEH010000042.1, forward strand.
TTAAGGATATCTTTGATATTCTATATTTTAAATGAAATTAGGATGAAGATGGATATTTTAGAGCAAGTGTGTGTGTGTGTGTGTGTGTGTGTGTGTGTGTGTGTGTGTGTGTTATTCATATTTTATTTCATTTTATTTTTCCAATATTTTTTATTTATATATATATTTTAGTAATTTATCACATGTTTTAAATGCTGAAATTTAGCTTCGAGAAATGCTAAAATTCACCAGCTTATTGGGGCAAAGCTTCATCTTGGACTCCACTTCAATTCGCGTGCACGCATTCTGGGCCAAATTATATTCGAATCGGGATCGGAGTTAGTAAAAATATGTCAATAAACACATCGGGCAAGGTTACGAAGGAAAGTAATTTATGCAATGAGCTGAGAAGAATGTTATTAAGCATCCCAGTTGTGCATTGGGGATTTTAATTTTATTTATTGATTGATGCAATTCGGGAAACTCGAAGCAGGTAATTCAATAAATCACTAAAAGACGGGATGTGAAAATGTGCATCTAAGGGTATTTTAATTATTAAAGGTATTTATAGTTACAAACCATTTCGTCTGAACGTCATGCACTCAAAATAATACTGTAATTTAAAATTTTATAACATCTGTTGAAAACTTAGCGTCTTGTTCATTCGACCCATAATACTGTAATGTAAAATTTGATAAATTTGTTTAAAAATTAGCGTCTTGTTCTTTCGACCTATATGGATATCGGAATAAGTCAAGCCTGTTATTGTATATGCAATGTTTACGGGAGTTCCGGATCATACCTTGCAGGTGAAAATAATAACGGGATTCATCCGAATATCCACCTACTAATCGAAACGTAATTTTCATAGCCTCCATTTGAAATAGGAATTTTTAATTTACTACTCTGCTAATGAGATTACTTGAGGTATAATTAATGGCGACAATTCCGTCTGTTTCTGATCACTTACGACGGTTGCGGATCACCCTAATTACCCGCATAAAACGAATGGGGGAAAACGTCAAAGGATATTTTATCATCAAGTAAACATTGATATCTTATCAAAATATTGTAAACAAAAACAATGTATTATTTTTCGTTCTTTGACAGTCTTCCACCTTCACAATGAAACTGTTGTATCACTCACTCCATATGCAGCTTTCTGTCTATCTATGTGGATATTTTCCCACTTTTGATGATATATAAAGCATTGCAAGTTTTATTCTTTCATAGCAAACACTGATATATTTATAAGCAGAAGTATGAAACAATGATCTGAATGAGTGAATTTTTTTTTTTTTAGAAACTATAGATATTTAGAGTTTCAAAGATTTTTTTTATAACCATTAGCACATTCATCTGTACACAATATGCATCATTATATGGAATGAAATTTGCAGGGAACCAAAATTATTAAATAGAAAAAAAATTTCATAGGTTTATAGATAAATAAATAAGAAATAAATAAAAACACACTTTAGTATTCAACATTTTTATTGCATCTTGTGATTCAGGTAAACGCAACAAAATGTTTTAATCATATTATGTATTCGTAAATAACAGAATCATGTAACAGACCAAGGAGAAATCAAAAGAGAAACAAACAAAAATTTATTCGAAGTGCGATATATTCACTACTTGAAATTGAACAAGGTTTTGACATGTCACAGTACTCTGTTACAGGAGTAATTGAAATCATCCCTTTTGTCAAAAATTTGAGTTGTTAGTTTGCAGCCAGCATCTATTTTCAATGAAATATTTAAGTACGAAGCAGATGTGGAAGACTGTGGTGTCTTATTTCAAGCTCACCGGGATATATCAAATCAGCATATGTATGAAAATGGTCATTGTTAATATATAAAACGTCGTCGATATATCTAAAGGGTGTTAAGAAACTTCGTTCCGTTTGTAAATTTGAAAAATTAAATAGAAAAACGACATGTTTTTGTTTCAAATTTTTACTGGTAACTCTATAGACTTTTTTTTTCATTATATCAGCAGTTATCCTTCTCTATGTGCTCTCTCTTGTGTTACTATAGTGTGATGTAAACAAAGTGTCTATTACGTCATGAAATAAATAAGCCGAGTTCAGTGAAAAAGCAGACGTCCTGTACACGTATTGATACAATTAATGAACGAGCTCAAGCTTTGGCTTTATTAGATGCAGGATTAAGTGTGAAGGATGTGGCTAAGCAGCTATGTAAAAGTGAGCGATGGGTAACGAAGTGGAGGCGAAGGCGAGAGCAAAATAAACAACTATCCGATCAACCGAGATCCGACCGGCCTTCGAAGATAGTGGGGGTAGTGAAGAGAAAAGTGGAAAACAAAATACAAACGAGGAAAATCAACAAGGAAATGCAGCAAGGAACTTAAGAACTCAGGCTTTAATGTGAGTCATGTAACTGTTTTTAATTATTTGCGAAAAGTTAAAAAATGGAAGGCATTTAAAAGACCGAGAAATCAACTATTGACGAAAACACAGAGGCAAAAGAGATTGAAATTTGCTCGTGATCAGAAGCATTTGACGACTGAAGACTGGGAAAACTACATCTTTAGTGATGAATCTACGAAATATTTGTTTCATGTTCCGAACCGACAGGACGATGTTGTATGGGAGTCCCAGTCAGATGAGGTTCCAGATGTAAGCTGCGTCAAGTCGAGCGCTAAAGTCATGGTATGGGGTGCGATGGGAGTACAGGGATTATCCAAACTTCACATTGTTCCAGCCGGCAAAACTATTAATGCTGATTATTATGTGAACAATATCCTTCAAAAAGAACTAAAACCTGCTCTAAATCGACACAAAAATAGCGGTAGGATCGACGAACGAAAGTTACTTCAATATCCAGGACACGCCACATTTGTTCAAGATGGAGCGACCCCTCACACTGCCCTGCTAACACAGAATTGGTGTGAAAATAATCTACCAAACTTTATTACCAAAGTAGAATGGCCAGGCAATTCCCCAGACCTAAATTGCATCGAAAATCTATGGAGTATTCTGGACAGCGACGCCTACAAGGATCCGCGCCCAACGACAATGTGCCAATTACGACGCCGACTTCACCGTGCATGGAGGGAGATACCTCAGAAACATTTGATTTCTTTGATTCATTCAATGCCAAATAGAATTAAAAATGTATTGAAAAACAAAGGTGGACTGTCTGGTTATTAAAAACATATAAATTTGTATATGAGTTGTTTATAAATAATTTTAGGCATGCTGTAAATCATGGAACGAACTTTCTTAACACCCTTTAAAGCAATATAAGCTGTCAAAATTGTTATTTTGGGGTCCCTAAAATTTAATCGAAATTTTGTAACATCTACCTTCTAATACCTGATTTTATCGATTAAACTTTTGACATGTTGTATTTTTTGCATTAAATGTAAAAATTGTTCGACAGTTGAAATTAAGTCTTCCCGTACCTTAATTTTTCCGACATTATTTCCGTATGCAATGACCTAAAGTTGAACTCATTCGGTAAAATCAAATGCGCAAGCGCAATATTTCCGGTAAGCACGAAAGATGTCTGACATGAAAGGTTCGAAGCGAGGGAGAAAGCCGACTTTGACTAATTCGGGACGAAAAAGATATAAAAACATATAACATCGTTAACAATGCCAAAATAATGATGGTAACTAGAATTTTATCTCACCTCGCCGTCCATATTTTAATGACCCGGATACAACCCGATCCACCCCGATCAGCGTCAGAATCATTCGTGTCAATATCGGTTATCTTCGGGATTGTCGCCGACGATTGATCAACTGCCGTTGTTAGGGTCAAACGGAATGTCGAGGAATATATTTTTCATCACGTAAAGGTGTGCAAACGATGCATAAGAGAGGAAATTCGATGCAGTTCTTTTTTTCAATCATATCAACGTTCATTTAACCTCTTTTAATGCCACTATAAAAAATTGCAATTTTGGCAGCTTATATTGCTTTAAATGTCGAATTGAAAGCCACAGCAAGAGATTTTTTTCTTTTCATGTAGAAGCTTTTGAATGTATTCTAAATATATTATCAATGAGAAACTCTAGCATTTTTTACTATCAACTTCAGAGTACTTTTGCGTTAAGTCGGAGTGGTGTTTAACAAAATAATTTTTTGGGATAACCGACCACAAGATATGTATCTTTCCTTTTACAATTTTTGTGGACAAAGCAACTGTCTATGATGCCAAAAAGTCTACTTTTTAATTTATCGTGAGGTATGGTCGTGAAATGTGTTGTAAAATCATACGTTTCAAGTTCACTGGGATATATCGAATCGATATATGAATGAAAGTGATCATTGTTAATGTATAAAACGTCGTCGATATATCTTAATGTCGAATTGAAGGCCACAGCAAGATTTTTTCTCTGTACAAGCTTTTGAATGAATTCTGCTTCATAAGAATATAAAAACAGTTCAGCTGACAAAGCTATACAATTCTTGTTTATGAAAATTCCAACAGACTGTTGGAATACCTGATCACCAAAGATTACGAAGTCATTGTCATCGAGGAATTCTAAAAGCTTTATAATATCAACAAAAAGAGGCGACTAAATGGGGCGGTCCTTCGGATGAGACCGCAAAAACCGAGGTCTCGCGTCACAGCAGGTGTGGCACGATGAAGACCCCTCCCTGCTCAAAGACCCTGAGCACCAAGCATAGGCCTAAATTTTGCAGCCCTTCACTGGCTATAGTGATGCCTGATGACTGGAGATCAACAGTTAAAGCAAAACACGACTTATCATATACTGGCGGACTTTTAAAAAGCAACACTTGATAATTTTATATGTTATAAATTTGTTCATACATCTAATAAACAAATTCATAATGGTATATTATAAACCGTGTTAACTGAACACTATTCTTTGATTTTGAACATCATTATATTCACAAAGAGGCTACCGTTGAAATGAATGCCCAATGAGGGGTCCGTCCAAAATGTGGTTTTGTTCACTAGTACCGGGTATGACTTCCATTAGCAGTGATGACGGCGCGAAGGCGACGTGACATTGATTGGCAAATATTCGGATGGTCCTCAGAGGAATATTCTGCCATTCCTCCAACAAAGCTTTCCCTAATTCTTGCGGATTCTGAGGCTTGCCGCTGCGCACACGTCTCCCCAGCTCGTCCCTCAAATGCTCGATTGGATTCAAGTCTGGGGACATAGCGGGCCGATCAAGGACGTCAATGGCGTTCGTATGAAAAATATTTTGTGTCAATCTTGTCGTATGTGCGCGCTCATTGTCCTGTTAGAAAATTAACCCATTTCCATGCACAGTCGCCGGATAGCTGAAAAATTGCTCAGGCGACTATAAATAAAACAAACAAACAAACAAACAAAACCATTTCCATGCCTATGCTGCTGCATTACTGGTGCTAAAACAGGCTGCAGAATTTCGTCCACATACTTCCAAGCAGTGAGGTTTCCATTTAAAACGACCAGTTGTCATCGAAAATTGTGGTTAATTGCTGCACCCCAGACCATGACGCCCCCCCCCCCCCCCCCACCTCCAAACCTGTCGCGCTCGAGGACACAATTGTCTGCAAAACGTTCATGTAAACGACGGTAAACTCGACATCTGCCGTCTGCGTTGCTAACGTTAAATCTGGACTCATCTGAGAACACAACATGTGACCAATTTTGACGTTGAGTCAGATGCTGCCTTGTCCATTGCAATCTGTACCGTCGGTGATGCGGTTTGAACTGTAGCCCCTTATAACGTCTTCTGCAACGGATCCCATGACGCTTCAAAATTCTGGAAATGGTTCTAGGATGAATAGGCCTTCCATGACGTCCAATGATTTCTCTCACCGTGGTCGCAGCGGCCATAAACCTATTGCGCAGATGACGTTACCGTCTGAACAATTGTTGCCGTGGCGTTGTCACAAACGGTTGACCAGGTCTTTCATTGCTTAAGCGCGGCATAGTCTTGGTTTTGAACTTTTTTTCTGTTAGTGGTGTCTATGCTTTCACCAACAAAGTTGTTTTATCGCGAAAAACTCCTCTATTACCTTTCCACGTGTTTGACACTTCTGACAATTTCGCGCGATGCTACTCACAATGCGCAAGAAAGGAACACAGGTGAATCGAGAGATGGGTTTTAAAAATCAATATGATATATGCTGGGTAAATTTTGCAATAAAAGTTTTATATGTAATGTTTTCGTTGAGTAAATTAAAACACGTGTGTTGCGTTTTTAAAGTCCGTCAGTATATTAGCTAAGTCAATTTTTAGGTCACCTAAGTTATTGAAAATCGCATTGCATTAGTGAAAATAATATGCAAGCGTCATCACATTGTTTAAATGCAAGTTTGTTTACATCAAGACCCCTAGGGTCACAGTAGGGGAGTTTACACTGCATTTACTTTGTTTTAGAGGAGCGATATCAGGTGAAAAAAAATCCATTACTAACTTATTTTGCCAAAACTGTTATAATTTAAAAATTATGATCACTCGAGCTTGTATCAATAAAGGGGACATAACACTAAATTAAAGGGCTCATTTTGTATGAAGTGAAAAAAAAGTTGACAGTATATTAATAACGTAAAATTAGTTATTACATGTTAACCAAATTCAAATGTTATATATACATGTAAGGGAACCCTGATGCTACAAAATACAATTAGCCTTCAACACTTAGGTCTTAGATAGGGATTCCTTCAATATCAAACATTTTCCCTTCTCCCTATCAATACCATTTAAATATTCCTTTTCCAAAGATTGGAATTGTTCCATCCTTTTGTTAACTTTTAAGGCTTTTTTTTCAGATGGCAGATGTGAGAGAAAATGTTTGCTCTATTCACAAGATGCGTCTCGATAGAGAATGCGCGACACACAAGATGGAAATTTGTTCAGGCTGTGATATTGCGGATCACAAAAACTGTCAGACTCTTGGGCCCCAGATTCCACTCGAAAGTTTTGTTCTCTGTATTTCCACAGTTTGTGAGCTGATAGAATGTCAGTTGTACATGTTAGGAAAAGATAAAGAGACAGCTAGTAACGTTGTGAAAGAGAGATGTCGACTTTATAAAGACATTATAGAAAAACTGGAACGGCGTTCTTTGCAAGATATAGAAACTGGCTTTCACAAGCAGGCAACGCATTTGTGGGAGTTGAAAAGTAAGTTTGTAAGTTCTTTAAATATGAAATCAGATGTCGAAGAGACTAAGAATACAACAGATGATGTTTTAAAATCTTGTTTAATATCGAAGTTAACCGCTATAGAGAAAGAACCACAGATAACATTGCTCAGTGAAATGGCAGATAATTTTCTTAAGAGAGAACCGCCCTCTTATTTCCTGAAATTTGAAGTTTCCGAGAGCTTTGAAAACGCCATCTCCGAGAAGGAAAGTATTGGAGAGGTTTCGTTACCCGATTTGATTGGAAACACCTACATATCAAACAAACAACAGTTGCGAGAGAGCGATTTTGAAGGAAATCTACCCAGAAACCCCTCAGCACCACAGGATTATCTGCCTTCATACGAGGAAATAATTGAAGGTCAAGACACAAAGGAAGCAGTTGAAGGAAATCCTCATTATAATGTTACTACAAATGTCTTGACACAAGGTACTGTGAATCCAACAAGTCTAGCCACTGGATACCGTGTGTCTCAACTTTCCATGCAAGCTTCACATCTGGGTATCGGGGTGTCTGACAAAAACATGGCAATTCATCCACAGACACACAATCAACCTTATGAAAATCTCTACATGGGTTGTCAAGAATATAATCATCCTTTTCGAGAAAGTGACGCAAAACAAAGCACAACACCATGCATCTTATCATCCTTTGAATCAGCTCCAAGCGGGCCACCAAAACAACTCAGATTTCTTTCTAACATTCATCCTAGATATATTGACGAAAGCGAAGCAGCTGAAATCTCTGGAGTAACTTTTCTGGAAAATGAGCATCTTGTTATGTCTGATAAAGCGAACCAAACAGTAAAGTTGTACGACGATATGAATGTTCTGCTCGCACACAGAAAGCTTGAACATAAACCTTATGACGTCACACAAAGCCCAATGGGCGATATAGCTGTTGCAGTTCCAAAAGATCACAGGGTGATATTTTTGAGATCACATGACCTTTCAACGGTTCCAAATCAATGGATCGTTAATTATAAAGCCAAATGTTACGGTTTGGCATCAAGTGATTTTTACACTTTTGTCATTTGGAAAGAAAATGATGCATCGGACAGTATACGCATTTATAATGAAAATCACTCCGAGATCAGAAAAATCAAATTATCTGTGGAACGATCTTTGGTGGTAAACCCAACTACTCAAGATCTTTTCTATCGGGTTCTCAATTTTGGAAACGACCAAATCAAGTGTACCAATGCCTTCAGCGACGAAAAGACGAAATGGAAAGTAAAAGTCCAAGCACCAACAATAGAAGGGTTAGCACTTCTAAAATCAGGCATAGTTGTGTCGTCAAAAATTTCGGTACAATTCGTAGATGTGGATGGTCAACATTTCACGCCTCTTTTGGATCTGAGAAATGGAAAACATATAACGGTTAACAGAAACAGGTCCAAAATAGCACTGGTTGTTAACGAGGCGAATCCATTTAATGATAAGGACGATGTCGTTCAAATTTATGATATCATTTACTGACTTGGAAGAACAGTCTTTTGCATTGTTATATATTTCACATTTTGACGTTGTATAATTCTCCTCATGGCAAACGTAAGGCTTTTTATCAACATTGTGTTGAGTATTCTAAATAACTATATTTTCACAGAAGATTACAATTGTTGGTGATAATTAATTATGCATATGATGGTATAATATAAGCTTCGACACATATATGCTGCCAAGATCTTATGCGTAGACTAGTAATTCATAAATGTCTCGTTATTGTTAATCTGTGTATATTTCTGTTATTGAAGATTTTCAAGTGTTCACAGAAGTACTAGACTCGACTCCCCTTATCATCTCAAGATCACTTGAAATATTAGTCGTGTATGAATCTTTTGAATCCAAGAAACACTTCCCCCCTGTTTTATGGCGTCGAGCAGTAGCTCGATCGCCATATGCAATCACACGGCCTCTCCTTCCAATTCTTTTACGCAACAACAGTTGACTTCCTGTCAATGTTTTCGCCAAAAAGTACTTGATTTTTGCAGAAGAAATAAAAATGCATGACACAACAATATTGATAAAAACTTGATACAAACCACAAAGAATTCTTATCTGCATATCTTTTAAAAGTATGAGTACTTGCAATTCACTGTTCCCAAAGGTGCAATGCATTTATATCACTTGGAAAACAAATGGTGGGAATTTCATTTAATATTTTATATTGTGTATTTATCACAACAACAACACACTCACAGATATTGATTCATTTTTTTATCTTTGCGAGCTGTGTACCATAATAATTATATATAATATAATAATTTTTTTGTTTAAATAAACTTCCTCCATAATGGTTGTGATTTTGGAATTTTATTTACCCTTTGAACTTCGAAATGAAATGTTAAAATTATGTTAACATCGTAAAACAAATGTAAACGTTAACTATTTGCTGACATTGATTTTCTTATTTAAATAGGGAAATATCCTTTCTGCGTTAGTTTGGACCAATTGATTTTTTTGCGGACTGTTCAGGCGTGAAGTGACTCCCCTTTCACACCACTCTGCATATGCACTAAATAAACTAGTTAGTAATTTTGGATAAATTTTACATGCTTCTTTTCCAAGCATTTTTCCATCTCGAATGAAATTGCTGTGTCATTCGAGGACACATAAAACTTTGCAAGAAAATAATTATCCGTAACAGTCAAAACATTTGACGTCATAATGCACAACTGGGAGCATTCTATAGAATTACTAGTGCTATAGCGAACCAATATAACGATTATTTATTAAGTTGTAATGCAATATGAAATAATATTGGGCGACTGCCCCCCAGCCCCCACCACCACTATTTAGCGATGTATGAGCATAAATACTTTTTAAAAAATCACGGGAGGTAACCAAAGCAGAATAGAAGACTCCTCCCTCCCCCCAAATTAGGATTTTGAAAATGGGAGAAAAACATGCATAGTCAGATAATTATACGTGTTATAGTACCATCACGAGAATCTTTTTGTATTCAGTATAAGTTTCTTAACAGCATTGAAAAATTCATTTTTAAAGGAAATACACTAGGCAAACTAGTAAACTTACTGTCCATGGGATTACAAGTCTAAAAGAAGTTTACTAGGCTGCCTGGTAGAGTTACTAGCGTTTCATAGTAGAAATAATACTCCTTTCTAGTAATTGTACTAGTTATCTAGTCGAGTTACTATCTGTTCTTAGTAAAAACACTATATATCTTTAGTACCTTTACTAGTCGTCAAGTAGAGTTACTCGTTGTTCTTAGCAAAAATACTAATTTTGTCTAGTAATTTTACTTGTTGCTTAGTTGGCACAGATTTATATGGAATGGTTTCCCAACCATGGTTTGGGGTATTCTAGTGTGTGATTTATAACAGAGTAAAGATTATGTTCAGAAATTATTGCATGGCGTTTTTTTTTTTAATATTAAAAATTACGTAACTTGCTATAATCAAACGTTTTTAATTCTTGAATAACTTATTTTAACTTTCACATTTTTTTTATATTGCAAAAATAAAGAGAGTGCTTTAGATAAAAACTGAAAGTAGCAATATGAGCTGGTCAAAATAATTTCAGAATTTGCAATAAAAATACAAACAAAAATAATATATAACATTTAAAATATCATTTATTTACAATATGCATTTGTTTATACTTCTACTTTGAGAGAGAGAAAAAAATAAATAAATGACAGAAAAAACAGTAAACACCTTTTCAAAAACATGAAAAATATTTTTTCCTACAAAAATAGAAGAATTGATCTATAATGAATATTATCATGATTGTGTACAACATTGCCTCCAAGGTTCATCTGTCCACGCGTTTCAGAATTTGCCATATTTTGGTAAATACAGGTGCAAAGGCTTAAGTTGTTTTCATTACAAGTATATACATAGGTACACTATAAGCAAGTAAAAATGAGGTGACAATGACACTCGAATTCAGTGTTACCCCTAAAAACATCTCATTTTTGAAAAACAGAGAATGGAAATGGGGAATGTGCCCTGAAAAAGGCCATCCAACAGGCAGCTGCACTTGGCCCCTATCGAGGATGTAAACTTTATAAAAAGATTGATGTCAGAATAAACTTTGCAATACATCTATATGTAATAATGAGTAAAGGAAAATTAAGTCTACTTTGAAAACAGTGCAAATCCCAAATATACTGGACAAAAAAAGTTAAGGATCATGATTTTTATTTTATTTTATTCATAACAAAACCAAATAAATTACGTTAAATATATACTTAAAATGTTCAACGACAATCGAACAATACATTTTAAACCTGTTTTTACAAATTCATCAATATGTTAAGCAGCCAGAGCAACCATTGTCAGGTAACCCCCCAAAACAGTTTGAAAATCGGTATGAGCAACAATAACAAATTTCATTACAAATGATTGAATCTTTATAAAGGCAATATCAATAGGGTGTATGTCCACCCTGAGCCTGTATAACGGCACGACAACGCCTCTGCATACTTTTGATGAGCCTGCGGAATGCAATTTGTGGCAACCTTGCCCATTCCTGCTGTAAAGCTAACGTAAGCTCCTGGCGGTTTGTCGGAAGTACAGGGCGTCTGGAAACAGCTTGCTGCAACATGTCCCAGGCATGTTCTATTGGATTTAAATCCGGAGAACAACTCGGCCAATCCATACGTTCAATTGTCTCTGTAGCAAGGTAGTCTGTCACTATACGTGCTCTGTGGGGACGAGCATCATCATCCATTAACACAAAGTCGTTGCCTATAGCTCCCGCATAAGGTCTCACAATTGGATGCAGTATCTCGTCCCTGTAAATTGAACCGGTAAGATTGCTATTAATCACGTGCAAGTCAGTACATCCACCAATACTGATTCCGGCCCAAATCATCACAGAGTCACCTCCAAAACGATCATGATCTGCTATACAGCAATCAGCGTACCGCTCTCCACGCATGCGCCATACACGCCTACGACCGTCATTGTAATGATATCTATTATAATCCGTTTGTATCTAATCCGTTTTTATCCGTTTGTTTATATTTAAACTTGTAAATGACTAGGGATTTCTGGGTAATAAAAAACAAGCAGCATGACTTGAATGTTGTGGTTTTGGGACTGAAGTCCAAATTATGAATTAGGATTTTACATGGTGTCAGAATGGAGCATATTCGACCACCGCCAGAGTTCGATTTCTCCACAGCAGACGTCAGTAAACCTGAAAGATGGAGAAAATGGGAACAGACGATGAAACTATATCTGACCATAGCAGTGGCGGAGCGAGACGAAAAAGACCAGTGTAGTGCTTTTCTGTATATTATTGGACAGGAAGGAAGAGAAATATTTAATACGATGACGATCCCGGAAGGGGATGTAAACAAAATTGAGGTACTTTTTCAAAAATTCAAAGATTATTGTGCGCCTAGTGAAAATATTACGGTTTGGAGACATAGATTCCATACTAGAATTCAGGGGAAGACTGAAACAATTGACCAATACGTAACAGACTTGAGGATAATTTCCAAGAACTGTAAGTTTGGTACTTTAGAAGAAGAAATGTTAAGAGACAGAATAGTGTGTGGTGTTTATTCAGAAAAGGTGAAGGAGAGGTTATTGAGAGACAATGAACTAACTTTTCAAAAAGCAATTAGTGTGTGTCGTGCAAATGAAGAATCTCAAAGCCGACTCAACGATTTGCAACATGAGGAACATGTAAATGCTGTGAAAGTTAAACAAACTGTGAAGCCGTTTTCAGGAAACAAACATACAGCTCATCCTAAAAGCCAAACTGGAAAACAGAGTACGCCAAAACCAAGTAACAAAACCGACGCATACACATGTCACAAATGCGGGAACAAACATGGTAGAGGAAACTGTCCTGCGTTCGGGAAGAAGTGTAACCGATGTCACAAAATAGGACACTTTGCATCAAAATGCAAAACCAAATCTGTGTTTACATGTTACAAGGAGAATGAGGATCCATCTTTGGACTATGAGACAAATCAAGCTGAAACTAGTGAGAAATTCTTCATTGGAGCAGTAAATGGTGGAAATCGCAAAGATGAAATCTACAAAATACTTGAAATCAACAACACACAGATCAAGTTCAAACTCGATACTGGTTCACAAGTGAATATCATCAGTGAGAAAATATGCAACAAGTTGAAAATTCGCAAATTGTCCAAAACTAGTGCTGAACTTACCAGCTACTCAGGTGATAACATTCCTTTATTAGGAAAGTGCATTGTTCCATACAAGAATCATCGACTGGAATTTTTTGTTACTTCAGCCGACAAACCATCTATATTGGGTTATGAATCCTGCTGTGAACTTGGATTAATCAAAGTAACACTCGCTGTAGAGAATAGAAGTCAGGATTTTTCACCATTGAAAGAGTTTCCTAGTGTATTCGAAGGATTGGGATGCTTGGAAGATCCTTACACTATACATGTAGACAGTACTGTGACTCCTGTTATCCACAATCCAAGACAAGTACCTGTCGCATTTCGTGAGGAACTGAAAAAAACACTCACAGAGATGGAGAAAGAAGGAGTAATCAGAAAAGTGGATCAACCAACAGACTGGGTGAATTCGCTGGTAATTGCCGAGAAACCAAAAACTGGAAAACTTCGTATCTGTTTGGATCCCCGTGATTTAAACAAAGCGATAAAACGTGAACATTTTCAGTTACCAACCATTGAGGATATTACGACAAGACTTTCAGGAGCTACAGTGTTCAGCAAACAAGATGCGAATAGTGGTTACTGGCATATCACTTTGGATCAAAGCAGTCAATTGCTAACGACCTTTCAAACAGCGTTTGGGAGATACTGTTTTTGTCGTATGCCCTTTGGTATAAAGAGCGCCCAGGAAGTATTCCAGAAGAAAATTGCGCAACATTTTGACAATATGGCAGGTGTAGAGGTTGACATCGATGATATTCTCGTCTGGGGAAAAATCAGGAAGAACACAATGAAAGACTTAGATCTGTTCTTCAGAAGTGCAAGGAAATTAACCTCACTCTTAACCAAGAAAAATGTTTGTTCAACAAATCAGAAATTGTTTACATTGGACATGTTATCTCAAGGGATGGAGTGAAGCCAGATAGAGAGAAAGTAGAAGCGATCATGAACATGCCACCCCCAACAGACAAAAAAGGTGTAGAACGTTTGTTAGGAACTGTGAATTATTTGGCAAAGTTTATACCTAATATGTCTGTGATCAATGAACCGATCAGATGTCTACTAAGAAGTGATGCAGTGTTCACATGGGACAAACCGCAGGAGGATGCATTCACGGCAGTGAAGGAAATTCTGTCCAAAAAACCTGTTCTTAGGTTCTTTGATGTGATAAAACCAGTGTGTGGTAGTGTAGATGCTTCTAAATGTGGTATAGGTGCAGTGCTCACTCAGGACAAAAAACCAATAGCATATGCGTCGAGAGCGTTAACCGAGACTGAGAAGCATTATGCACAAATAGAAAAAGAACTATTAGCCGTTACTTTCGGTCTGGAGCGATTTCATAAATACATTTTTGGAATGGATGAAGTCACAGTGGAAAATGATCACAAACCTCTGGAGAGCATCTTGAAAAAACCATTATTTCAGTCGCCGCCTTGACTACAGAGACTCTTATTGCGTCTTCAGAAATATACATTTGAATTCAAGTATGTTCCCGGAAAGGATCTCATAATTGTCTCGTGCGTATTTGCCAAACACAAAAAAGCAAAACAAAGAAATCTGTGAGGAACTTGAAACATATGTACATGCAGTATTTCTTCAGGGATTACCCATTGCAAAAGACATTTTGAGTGACATTAAGCAGAAAACTGCTAATGATTCAGTTCTGAGTGAAGTGGTAGAACTTGTGAGAAATGGTTGGCCGGGAAACAAGAACCAGTTACGTAAACCGTTACAGGATTACTGGAAAATGAAGTCCCAACTCACTTGCATTGATGACATTCTTATGATGGATGAAAGAATCATCATTCCAGAAACACTGCAACCAGAGATTCTAGCGAACTTGCATTCAGGACATTTTGGTGTGGAGAAAACCAAAGCTCGCGCTAGAACAGTTGTGTATTGGATCGGGATGAACAGGGACATTACAGATATGATATCGAGATGCAATACATGCATGGATTTCAGGAACAAGAATCCTAATGAACCGCTCAGACCAACACCTACACCAGATGGACCTTGGCAAACAGTGGGTTCAGACCTGTTCATGTGGAACAAGGATGATTATCTTGTGATTGTGGACTATTATTCAAAATTTTTTGAAGTAGCCAAATTAGAAAACACCAGGAGCAAAACGATTATCATGCACATGAAATCTGCATTTGCTCGACATGGGATACCTTATGAGGTGAAATCGGATAATGGACCTCAATATACATCTAAGGAATTCAGTGAATTCGCAAGGAATTGGTGTTTCAAACATTCTACTTCAAGTCCTTACAACCCACAAGGAAATGGACTCGCTGAAAAAACAGTCCAGACTGTGAAACGTATACTTGAAAAGTCTCAGATTGACGGGAAGGATCCGTATATCGGTCTACTGGAATATCGCAATACTCCAACAGATGTAGACTCACCCGCACAATTGTTGATGAGCAGACAACTACGATCCATTCTACCTGTCATGAAGAAACAACTTGAGCCGAAAGTTGTATCATCATCGAAAAGTAAGGAAAAACGAAAATTGACTCAGAGTAGACAGAAGTATTACTACAAGAGCAAACAAGGAGACTTATCACATTTAACTTCAGGACAAAAAGTGCGTTTCCAACACAGAGGACAGTGGACACCCGGATTTGTTAGAAGTCAAATCCACGATAGATCATACAACATTGGAAATCTTCATGGTGATCTGTACCGTAGGAACCGGAAAGACATTATTAAATCCGCTGAGGAAAACTTCCGAAAACCAGAAACAGAAACTGATGACATTGAAGAGGATTTCATTCCTGATAGTGTCGCGAATGAAAATAACACGCATATTGATCCGCAAACAGCAGATGTTAGCAACACATGAGCAGAAATCGTACCTTATAGAACTAGGTCAGGTCGTGAAGTACGTCCACCCAAACGTTATTCGGATATGTGATAGTGATGGGGCATAATAATCCCCCAAAACAAGTGAAATGTGTAAACCGGTATTGATGATTGATGAACATTTATAATTGATGTAAATGTGTTTTTCACCTATCTTCTTTATAATTGGTTAAATTTCTCTCTTTAAATTGTAAACATTTATTGTATAAAGTTAATTTTGAAAGGGGAAAGATGTAATGATATCTCTTATAATCCGTTTGTATCTAATCCGTTTTTATCCGTTTGTTTATATTTAAACTTGTAAATGACTAGGGATTTCTGGGTAATAAAAAACATGCAGCACGACTTGAATGTTGTGGTTTTGGGACTGAAGTCCAAATTATGAATTAGGATTTTACAGTCATGAAAGTCCACGCAGAACCGTGACTCGTCTGTGAAAAGAACAGGCGTCCAATGACGCAGTTGCCAGTTTATGTAATTTTGAGCCCAATTGAGTCGTGCTACACGATGTCTTCTCCTCAAAATGGGACGAACAGCAGGTCGATGAGCCCGAAGGTTAGCAGCATGAAGTCTCTGAGTGTTTGTGGTGTTATGCGCACCCCACCTGCTGCATGAAAGTCAGTATTGAGTTGGACAGCACTCTGAAACCTGTGTCTACGAGCCATAAGTGACATATAGCGATCCTGGCGAGCGGAGTGGACCTTGGACGACCTGATCTCGGTCTCTCAGAAACATTACCTGTCTGCCTAATACGATTCCACAACCTTGAAATCACACTTTGGGACACATTAAAATGTCTAGAGACAATTCTCTGGACTTGGCCAGCTTGAAGCATACCTACTGCCTGACCAGCTTCCAGAGCAGTTAAATGGCGCCTCGTGGCTTTTAATGTCAATAATTGTTCACCTAAGAGTCGATTAGAGCAATAAATACCCACAATAAAATGAAAAACACAATTTTTCAATTTCAGTATACACGTTGGCACACTTTGATTTTGACCCCTTGTTTGTGTTTGGGCGAAAAAATCGTGCACTTATGACGTCAATATGAAACCAGGTAAATCTATTGTGTTAAGGACACATTGGAGAAACTATACATGTTAAAATTTGTCAAAATAATTATTTGGTTAATACAAATTTTTGAGGTCAAAATTATGATCCTTAGCATTTTTTGTCCAGTATACTATTGAATAAGAACTGCAGTCTCTATAATGTTTTTTGAAATATGATACAGGAAAAATGAAAGTGCAACACAAGCTACATACATGTACCACCCTGGAATACTTCCATTAATACACAAAATCTATGTATGAAGAGTTAGACAGAATGTTGATGTAAACCATTAGAATACTAAATAAGGTCTTCTGAGTTCCGCATTAAGCAGATATAGCACATTTACAATTCCCTTGTCAAAGGTAATTCCGATGTGGTATAATATATTCTAAACAAACAGAAAGCGTTTCTCCAGACTGTAAGGATATGACAAGTTCATGGTGTAAAAGTAGGCAAGGAGTCCTGTGTATGCTTCAAAAATTGCCACCTTTGAAATCTAAGAATGAGTCATTTTTGGCTCATGTCCTTTTAACACGCATCGGTTTTCTCCTTGAACAGAAATGACAATCCGGCTCTAGACAGACAATCATCAGCATTTGTAAAATAAATAAATAAATAAATAAATAAAAATCATGGACATAAACCATACAGAAAAAAGCAAAACTTTCAAATCCTCAAAATTTGCTACGTTTAAAGCTCACTCATTCAAAACTAGGTCAACAAAGCCCAAACTCAAACTTGATCTGTATAACCATTGATATAAGTGTATGTATAAATTTTCAGTTCAATATCTGCAGGGAGAGACAAAACCGCCCAATGTACGGACGGATGAACAGACAGATAGACACGTAGGCTGATTACCATATAGCGCTCCCGCCTATATTCAGGACCCATATTAGCGCATTTTTATAAATCAAAACAGAGAAAATAATAGAAAACTGCCCAAAGCACGAGTAGTAAATTTAAATAACAACAATTCCTCTTATTCTCTGTTCTGTACTGTGCTTTCACATCAGGGATTTTTTTTTAGGAAACATGGCAGCTTCTTTTGTTTGAGAAGACCAACTATTTTCGACAACCTTCATTCAACAACTCCAATACATCTTTTAATTTGGGCGTTTGGCTGCAAGCGTTAAAGATGAACAACTATCTAAATAATGGGGAAAATACGTATTAAATACAGTATTTTATTAATTTCAAAATGGCATAATACAACTATGGTACTAAGAAACAGATTTGATGCTGGTAAGAGTAGCATAGCGCATTGCCAAATTCTAAACATTATGCTACCATGATCAAGATCTGGATTCATCATGTATTTACCATTATTTTTTATTATCTAATGTTACTATTACAAAATGATATAAATTTCCCCTAAAGATAAGATACTAAAACATACTTACCGTATTACCCCGTGGGGATCCGGGATAGAATGGATCCTCAGTACCTTTTGCTTGTCGTAAGAGGCGACTAAATGGGGCGATCCTTCGGATGAGACCGCATAAACCGAGGTCCCGTGTCGCAGCAGCTGTGGCAAGTTAAAGATCCCACCCTGCTCAAAGGCCATAACCGCCGAGCATAGGCCTAAATTTTGCAGCCCTTCAACGGCAATGGTGAGGTCTCCATGAGTGAAAGATTCTCGAGAGGGACGTTAAACAATATACAATCAATCAACTTACAGTATTTATGCTGAAGATTTTTCAAAATAAAGGAGCAAAATGTCTGTCAGCTTCAAGTGACGCGCATCTTTGGCGGGGACTCTTGGGGAGTGTAACCCGGAACCCCACAGTCGATAGAATTACGACTCTAATCAGTAATCGCCTTATCTACAAGGGTCAGCTAGCCAACTACTAGTCAAACTAGTACAAAATACTAGGCTTTTTTCAGTGTGAGGAAAGGTAGATACTGATTCGATTCCTTTCAAAATAGGTATCAATTAATTGTATGTGGTAAAAACAGAAAATAATCGGTAAATGGAATGTCTGTTCATTGCTAATTATCCGTGAAAAGTTAACGCACAAAAATATTTGATAATTAATGATCTCTTTAAAAACCACTGCTTCCTAGATTTTTTTTTTTCAGTTTTGCAATAGTTCTGTATGAGGGGTATTATATTCAAATCTATGTTTTGATATTTAATGAGCATTAATGTATTCCAATATGAGCTGAAAGCTCAGTGAGCTTTTATCTTCACCTGTTGTCTGTCTGTCTGTCCATAAACTTTTCGCATTTTCTTCTCTGTTTTCACGGTCATCGTGCTTGCCCTTTTCAGCCTTTTTGTTCACTCTGGAGATTTCTGTTGTAGGGCTTAAATGAAGACTCGCAGCAGTGCCTTGACTTAAATATAATTTTTCGAGCTCGAAACCAGCCTTGCTCATGGCGGTAATGCCTATTGCCGGGAAACAACAGGTTACCATCATCACTATAAATTCGCCATACTACAGAGGTTGGAGTTTTAGTTGCAGATGGTATTTGAAATAAAACAATTGAACGGTATGTTTAATGTTTCGTATGTTTAATCTTTCTGTTTTTATTTATTAATGAAATTATTGTCTGTTTACAGAATAAACTCTATGTAATTGTTCTGATGTATCTCATTTATTTTGTTTCTGTTATGATGTCAGAGCAGGTGAACGTACCTTGTACAACTTATAACTGACTCAAATACTTTCGAAGCGGTAATTGTATTTATAAGCAAGAAAAATGACTGATCACGTGACTGATTTTAGATTGACATTGAATGTCGATTTTGTTAGTAGTGTCATGTAAAGCAAAACATTGGCGAATGTAAATATATGAAAATACCAGTCGCAGTAGCTCTGTGATTAGAGCATTCGTTTCGTGACCAGAAGTCTTGGGTTTAAACCCCGCTCGTGCCTTAGAAATTCAGGAAATTTGTTTTGTCAGAACTATTTATTAATGGGCTTATATATTTCAGTAGGGGCTTTAGTAGTAGTTTACTTTCGGAAGGTCGGTGGTCTCTTCCAGGGTACATTGTATCTTGGTTCTCTCCTCCACCAATAAAAACTGGACGCCACAAGATAACTGAAAAATTGTTGAGTGTGGTGGGAAATAACAATCAATCAATATAATTCAGTAAATCGTATCATATCGACATATGCAATATCGATACACCCCCTTGAATCCTCCTAATGTTTAACTCTTATTAGACTATTAATTTTTGACTACACTGCACTTATATATAAAAAAATATTTGAAATATAATGTATTTCGCTGCCTTGTTTGTGAGGTAACTGTAATGTTCCAAATGGTTTTAAAATTGATTTATGTGATCACATTTTGAAACACTTAATTATCATTCGTTAAGTATTCAAACAACAGACAGTAGGACAAAATAAGATCAGACCTGTTGAGTAACCAGCGTAACGTATTTCCCGTTGAGATCCACCTCTTCGTTTTCGATGTAATTGTCCTCTAGTGTGATTCAAGAGCCATCAGTACGGAAGTGAAAAAGTCAGGGCCTTTCCATTGACCCACTCCTCAACTGCCGTCACAACTTTTTCTTCAGACCAGAAATGACGTCCACAGATATCCTTTAAGGTTGGGAATAGGAAGAAGTCGCTAGGAGCCAGATAAGGCGAATACGCAGGATGTGGTATTAATCCATGCCCGTTTCGCTTTACAGCATCCATTGCAGCTTTGCAAGTGTGGACTATCGCGTTGTCCTGTTGCAGCTAACGACCTTTAGAGCGTTTTTCACGAATGGCGGTTCTCAGTTGGTCTAGCAAGCTTGCATAGTACACTCCAGTTATTGTACTCTCTTGGATAAAAAAATCCAACTCCTTTTGCGTCCCAAGTACTGTGTTCACCACTTTGCAAGCAGGTGGTTGCGCCTTGAACTTCTTTGACCTCGGGAACCCAGGCCCTTCCCACTGACGACTCTGAGCTTTATTCTCTGGCTCATAATAATGAAATAATGAACCCAAGTTTCATCTACAGTTACTAGACGCAAAAGAAAATCATCTTTTGACCTATTACGCTTCAACAAGGCGCTGCATCCTGATACTTTGGTTGCCAATTGCCCATCGCTAAGGGATTTGGGGACCCAACGGGCTGTTAGCTTCCGCATACTTAAACGATCATGTAGGATTGTAGAATGCTACCGTGTGAAATGTCTAATGCCTGCGCTCTTTCGTCCACCTGAATTCGCCTATCAGAGTGTACCAGATCCCGAATTTGTTTCACATTTCTACGTCGGTGCCATCCAGTGGACGTCCAGACCTGGCTTCATCTTCTAAAGACGTTCTACCGCGTTTGAATTCCCTACCCAGAATTTAACCCAAGCATACGATGGTGCAGAAGACCCATAAACATCGGCTAAGTCGCCGTGTATTTCCTTGTCTGTTTTACCTTTTAAATACCAGTACCGAATTACAGCACGGTGCTCAGCTTTAGATGAAAAGCATGCCTGTGCATTACTAGCCATGTTTGGCATTCAATATCTTATTAAAGAATGTCACGATTGATTGATTCATTGTATATTGTTTTACGTCCTGCTCGAGAATTTTTCACTCATATAGAGACGTCACCATTGCCGGTAAAGGGCTGTAAAATTTAGGCCCATGCTCGGCAATTATATTAGGGACCTTCACCTGTCTTGACATCATAACGGAAACAAAATAAATAAAACGCATTGGAATATTTACAGAGAATTTATTTTGTAAACAGACAAGAATTTCATAAAGGAATAAAACATAAACATTCACCATACCGTTCAGTTGTTTTATCTTTTAAAAGTACCGTCTGCAACTTAAACTGCAACTTATGAAGTATGGCGAATTAGATATTTATACTAATGCAATTTAATATTTGATTTACATTATGATGATAATCTGTTAAATTTAATATTTGATTTACATTATGATGGTAATCTGTTGTTTCCGGGCAATAGCCATCACCGGCATGACCGAGCATGGTTTCGAGCTCGAAACATATTGTTCAAGTCAGGGCACCGCTGCGAGTCTACAACAGCTCCAATACTACAACAGAAATTTCTTGATTGAACGAAACGCTCTTTTCCAGTTTGTGTTTATCTTCTCTTGCACACCCTGGAAGTAAATGAAAATTAAAGAAATACAACGTACCTTTACTTCATCTAAATCTGTATAATGCTACGACCACGAGTCCTAACGATGAACATGCCGTAGCCCCCTTCCAAAAACCTGACGTGGAACTTAACATGAACTTGATCCAATTATCCTTCGTCATCTCTCTTAGATTCTCTGAATTTCTGTCGAAATCTATGTTAAGTAGTTGCGTTTACAAATTCAAATAAGGTAGGACACCGCCACAGGTCATCCATCACTGATTGACCAGATGTAGTTACTCCGCGCTTCTTGTTTTCAATTGAGTTAACTTGACGCTCTTAATTATCATTATTTTACATTTGTTTCGTCTTTTTAATCATTCTAACATAAATATTTATATTTTATATTGTCCTAGATATTTTCACCAATTATTTATTCTATCAAACTTTAACGAACTATATCTTGTGTTGTACGACCGTCTGACTACACAAGTATGGAAGCTTGATGAGAACAACACAAATCGAAACAGAAATATAAATATACATGTAACAAATAAAATACGTTTTTTGAGTGTTATTGGGATATAACATGAATTTGGTCACGTGATTAAATCCAATAACGCCCTCCATGTCATATCCCAATAACACTCAAAAAATGTATCATTTCTTCAATAACACCAAAATGGACAGGACTTTATATGGTCACAAAGGAAATAATAATATTCCATAAAAATTTTAAACATAAAGGGATAATGATTCACCACAACCGCGTAAAAATTTCTCAGATCTAATTTTCGCTCTAATTTTCGCTCTTTAGTGCCGTCTAAACTATTTAGTAATTCTTAACGTAAAACCGGGAGCGAAGAAAGCTGTGTTCCTCCACCAATTTCCTCGCCCCAAGAAGAGGTAACGAACTTCCTGTATGGAAAAGGCCACCACCTTGCTACGAGACAGTTTCTTGTACAAAGCATGCAGTCACGGGGAACCAAGATCCGCCCCCTAACAATCAATGTCTCCTACATTTCGGTATCATAAGATAAATTGTCGCATACCCTGAACACAGCCGAAACTACACCGTCTAAGGATGTACCAGCTTCCTTAAACCTATCACTATGCAGCAGCTCTCCATCTTCCTCAACTTCAAACAAAGCTATATTACAATGGGTGTGGCCGGTCAACAAGGAATGCTTACTCCTACTTGGCACCTGATCACACCTCTGGTATGTCCAGAGGTCTGTTTGCCGTACTTTTAATTTTGCTTTCTTTATAAGAGTTATGAGATTGATCAATGTTCGTCATATTTACCTTTCCATCTACCACGACATGCATCTCCATTCATGCAAATGGAAACATAGACGAATATTACCTGCAATAATGTAACCTTCCCCTATTTTTATTTGAGAGAGTGCTAAAACTCCTTAGGATCTTCGTAATGATGCAAATGCGGGAGTGATTCACTCCTGAAACATTTTCAATCATTCTACGCATTTATTGGTTTTCTTTACATAAATAAACTGTTTCTCAATCTATATGTAAATTTACAACATGTAACCCGCGGTTTGTGAGATTTTTTTCTTTCGTTTTTAACAATATTGATATATATACAAATTTCTAGATTTACACCATGTGTCATGTTTGATGTACTGAAGCTGAACTTTTGGTTGTTAAGTTATTTGCATTTGCTCATATAAGGTGGTATTTACATCAATGTACGAGTATGGAGAAGAAAGTGCTTTCGTCGGTAATGGAGTGCTTTAAATTTTATATCATCGTCATCATTAAGAAAACCCAGCAAAGTGTAAGCTTTTTCTGCCATCATATGATTTTCCTTTCTTTGTCGGAATGACTCCAGTTCATATTGAACAACTACATTTTCGCGCTGATTGTCAACAATATTTTGACTGTTCAGTGTTAATCTATATTTTTACACACACACACACACACACACACACACACACATATATATATATATATATATATATATATATATATATATATATATATATATATTATTATTATTATTATTATTATTTATTGTTTAATGATGTCACTTATTTTTACTTTTGAGCAACATTTGTAGATATTGTAATTGTTTATAATTATGTATATTCTATATCAAGAAATAAATGAATATTACCTGTTATACATTTCTTTTTTTCTTAGCCCGTGGGGATCCGGGTTGTTAGAATAGATCCTCAGCACCCTTGGCTTGTCGTAAGAGGCGACTAAATGGGGTGGTCCTTCGGATGGGACCGCAAAATCCTAGGCCTCGTGTCACAGCAGGTGTGGCACGTTAAAGATCCCTCCCTGCCCAAAGGCCATAAGAGATGCTATATTGTATTACGTCTCGAAATTCCTCTACATTTCCTTAATGGATGTAAAGGTGTAGATAACTAACAGTATTCAACGTCGTGATTCCTATAACAAATAAAAATCAGAGAGTTGGGCAAACATTGACCCCTGGACATACAAGAGATGGGATTAGGCGCCTAGAAGGAATAAGCATCCGCTGTCGACCGGTCACACCCGCCGTGAGCCGTACATCCCAATCAGGTAAACGGATTTAATGATATGAAAATCTTTCTAACAATTTTTGAAACTGGTCCAACGATTTCATTATTATATTCTATTCAAATATGGCGCTATCGTACATATGTAATATAAGCTTCAGTACTCCATAATGATAAGTACACGTGACTGAAGCATCCGCCTCCATTTCATTCTAAGTACTAGGAATGCTTTGAACATGGATTTTGATAACGACACTTTTGAGATATGGACTCGGTATAAAGCAACGATTCTCTCAGGGTTAAATGAGCAATTTGCTATTCAGTTTAGTCGCCATAGTCTAGAGAGTAGGGCACTCGCTTTGCAAATGGGGTTCAATTCTCATTCTTGGCATTGCGTAAAATCTTAGACGTTTAAAACAATTGGTTGTGGTTCCTTCGCTAAGCGCCCGGTATTAGAAATAAAATTGACTTTTGGAAATAATCGTTTAAAAACGGAGGCGTTGGTATCTTTCGGAAATCGTCTTAAAGGCGGCATAATAAAGAACCCTCACTGCTTCCGGCTTGGTTTTGTAAGAACAACAAACATACAAATAAGATCACCACCAGGAAATAATCTCCTGTGGGGATCCGGGTTAGAATAGGTCCTCAGTACCCCTTGCTTGTCGTAAGAGGCGACTAAATGGGGCGGTTCTTCGGATGACATTGCAAAACCCGAAGTCCCGTGTCACAATAGGTGTACAGGTGTGCAGCCGTTTACTGGCAATGCTCACGTTGTCATGTGAGTGAAAGATCTCGAGTGGAACGTTAAACAATATACAACCAATCATAAAAGCAAACATATTTCTATGTCCCTGGATTGAGGAAGTACAGACTTCGTGCAGGAATAAATACTTGTATATGCCTTATTAGGAATATTTACCTTATCAGGAAATAAAACTTGAAAACATGTAAATGGTACAGACTGTCCCTTATAATAGCACTATCAACATGAATATACTGACTTGATGCAAGTTTATACGTGTCGGACTTCCCCTAACTCTTCTGTTCAGTATGCAGTTATCTTCACAATAGATACCATAACAATCTTGATCAAGTAAGTAGTGGTTTTTTTTTTCAAGATGATGAGAAACAAAACACAGACAGGTCTTTATCATTGACTGTCAAATGCTGACATAGTTCTGAAGCCGTTTGCTTCAAAAGAAACAACATAATTGTATATGTTTCGATGTAAAATGTGAATGATTTTAATTGAGACTCTGGCAAAATGTTATTTCACCAACTCAAAATGAACTATATGCGGTATTCATCAATGCATTTGGTATTTAATGTAGTGTGGCATTTGTAATTGGTAATCTAACATCATGTGGTGGTTTGAATTTGCGAGCTGTTTCCAGTATGTTTTTTAAATTACTTTGTGTAAATATATAGTACATGGGCCAAACGTATTGTTAAGTTGATGGGTGTACAAATAGCTGATGACAAATAGGTTACTTGTGATTATTACAGGTATAGTCTTAGAAAATAAATATGCAGCATATAATGCAAAAATGTGTCATTTAGCTGGAATTTCAGATATTTCACAAATATCCTCAAACATAAGGAATGTTGTCCTTGCCTAGAAGAGGATGCTGATCAAAGGGTTAGAGTGGCATCATGCAATCATTGCCTCATTGCTGTTAATTTGGATATGGGGAATGTCGATTGGATATATATCTGTCTGCCCAAGGCACCAAATATGAAAAGGTCAATGCCTTAGAACGGCAGAGATAAATCAGATACAGGAAGCAAATTTTCTTACATATTCAAATGGTTCGCTCTAAAGTAGAAAATGAATGCCAAAAAAGATTACGCTAATCAATACAACAAAAACATAATGCAAGTATCCTTTTAAATGTGCTTCTTAATAAAAATGTTTTAAAAAAGCTTTGAACCTCTTATTCAAAATCTTACTATTGGGCCTGGTACAGGTACTAGTTCTTGTGACCAAAACTGCAATGCAATAATTGTATCAAAGATAATTCCAAACCCCCATATTTTTGTTGCTAGTGGATATATTGATCATGAATGTACTGACTTTCCAAAAACAGAGGCGTATCTTATAGCACCCAATGAGTATGTGTACAGTTTAGCTTCTCGTGAACGTGACCATCAGTTGAGAGGAAACATGGCATATCTATTGAAATGAAAAAGGAAGTCAAGTCAGAAATGTAAATCCTCCATGTGTAATAGCAATTCTAAAATAGCTATGTTAAATCTGTTTTGGGTTCTCTTCACGAGCCATTTATAATTTGGGCTCTCTGTACGAGGCCGTTTTTATTTCGAGTTCACTTCACGATACGGGGGCCTCCGTAGCCGAGTGGTTAGAGCATCGGCCTCTAAATCACAAGGCCTCTCACCTCTGTCGGCGCGTGTTCGAATCTCAGCCGCGGCGTTATGTGAGCAAGTTTGCCAGTTTACTTGCGGAAGGTCGGTGGTTTCTTCCCAGATACATTGTATCTGGGTTCTCTCCTCCACCAACAAAAACTAGACGCCACCAGATAACTGAAAAATTGTTAAGTGTGGCGGAAAGCAATAATCAATCAATCTTCACGATACTGATTCTAATGTTATACTGACAGAAAGTAAAATTATATTTATTTTGTGGTTTATTCAATATAAGCCAAATACCGGACGTATATCACCTGCTCATACTTGAAATGTATTGCACAAACTTTTCCGGGTACATTTGACTTAATTATAAACCCTTTCCGGCAATATTATACACCAATTTCTGAATGTTGTTGACATTTTCAATGAAATGGATGTTGAAACATCTTTGACATACTCGTACCTTCCGCGACACGGGACCTCCGTTTTTATGGCTTCATCCAAAAGACCCGAGACTTACTTTTAACTGCCTGGCATTTAGCGACGGATCAGTCACCACCTATTTTTATGTCTAGGGTTTGATATAGCAACACTTGGTGTTGATTACCTCTACCGGACAGTATTGATTATTAATAGTTGATCACCTCTACCTAGCAATATTTCAGCTGAAACAATCGTACGGTAAATGTTTACATAAAGTTGCAGGAAGGCATAACTTGATTTAGTTATTTAAAGGTTAATTATTTAAAGGGCGGGTCGGTAGTTATGTTTTATTGGATGCAAGGAATGGCCAATGTCCCTTTCGATCACGAGAATGAAAACAAAATTATTATCATTATTCAGAAATGACTGCAAGGTAATGGACTTGAATCGGATGATGTCATGGATTTACCTCAAAACATTAATAAAAGATAAGAAAAACACTATTTAATTACGGGAAATGTGCCAGGCTACACCATGTTTTGCAGTTTCATGAAAAGACATAATCAGGAAATTTAGATTAGACAACTCTTCTGGAAACAAAAAGGTCACATGGTATATAGGACATGAGGGAAGCATCAGTCCAAAATCAGAGTCAGGCCGAATCTTCCACACATTAACAAAAGTCAAACATATATTCTCTTTTTCATGTTTCCCGTATCAGTAGAGCTATAATGTCGACAGAGACTTATGACTTTAGTAATAATACCAATGCCACGAATACCACAGTCATCAATCTTTAAACAATGCAATTTTCTTTCCATTATAGAGCTTTCTGTGTTAGAGTCTGGCGCTCAAATGAACTTGTAGAAATATAATTCTCTTATGTTGAATTCTTTCGCAAATATTTAGCATCTATGGCTCATACCATTTATTAGGCATTCATATTGTAAACCTACAGCAAAAGGTTCATTCTATTTTAGTTTTTAATTATTGAAACTTGTCGCCGTTTTAGTACCAAAAATGAAAGAAAAGCAATGCACGTGCATAAACGAGCATATGAGTATGACTCAGCACTTTTATTGATGTTATTCAACAAGCATTTGTATTGTATACCTACAGTATGAATTTCATAATGTACGTACCAGTAAAAAAAAAGAAGTCATATAGTGATTTTAAAATCGTCCATTCAGAATTCAGCACACATGCTTGCTGGCCAGTGATTTTGACCACAGCAAATAGTAAGGAGTACCAATATACAGTCCAGTCGTCGCGGATTTCGCGGCCAATTCCTCCTCTGAAAGAACAACTTTTTTGTTTCTTGTTTCGAGGTAAAATGACACTAATATTTTACTGGCGTATTCACTTATAATTTAATGTGGAAAAACGTGGATTATACGAACATCAGACATTTTCCATATGAGTACTTGCTAACATACCGATTCCTAAACACAACCCATTGTATCATAATTGATGTGTTAGTGAGCCTTGTTTTTACCAACCTTAGTTTATGACTATTGATGCATTACAAAGACCATAATTTATTGGGTTTGTGTACTACGCGGTAAACATCAAAGGTCGAGAGTCAAGGACGACGCGATATACATGGAGAGTTGAAAACAACGTCAATCAATGTCTAGCGTGCAATCTATTGCTAAATTTCAAGAGATTGACAGGTGTACTGAGACCAGGTAAATTTGAAGGCGGAGCTTATTAGGACAAGAAAGACGAGGGTTCTCCTAGTAGTTGAATTCAACACTTAGACTCAAGACTGACAGGAAATGTTACGCAACTATATCGATAAGCCAATTAGCAAACAATCTTCGTGGCGAATTCGAAGGTTAGTCTGTACACTGAGCAATAATCCCTACAGATACCTTAAATATTCGTAAATTAATTAATTAATACCTAATTGATGTACATCTGATTCGTACTTAGATATTTTACTGAAATAAATACTGGTGGCAAAGTAACAAGTCAACTTTATCATAAAAGGGTTGATTTTAATTTCTCCATCGTCAACTTCCCTTATCTAAGTGACAATATTCCATCATCACCTGCATATCGTGTTTACATCTCCCAACTGATTTGATACGCAAAAACGTGTTCAGCATATGATCAGTTTTTAAATCGAGACAGGCTACTGAAGTTGATGTGACAGGGGTTCGTACAATCTTGTCTAAAGTCAGCATTTCGCAAATTTTATGGTCATTATAACGATCTGGTTTACCAGTACAACCTTCCATCAAGTCAAATGCTGTCTGACGAGTTTCATCGAGTAATCCGCAGTCAAAATCAGTGTGCCAAAAAACGGCCTAACACATGTCAGACAGCATCTGACCTAATTGTTGGTTGTACTGGCAAACTAGATCATTATGACGACCAATCTCATAAGGATCTCAATAAATTGTATATACCTACGATATTAATCTTAAAGAATATCATTGAAAACAAAAAGTTTAGACTGATAACAAAGTTAGTGTACAAAATATTCCATGCACACACATGCATGTTCAGACAAAATGGCACTAGTTCTGCACATTTACATATGCTATGCTATCATTATAAAAATGTGTCATCTTAATCCCTTGTGTAGTTCCTGAGAACACTCCCTGACAAAAAGTACCGTAGAATAATAATACTGATGAGAAACAGAGTGAAAACAATATGAAGAATATATATATATATATATATATATATATATATATATATATATAGAGAGAGAGAGAGAGAGAGAGAGAGAGAGAGAGATATAGATATATATATATATATATATATATAGAGAGAGAGAGAGAGAGATTCTATACATTGTATATATGAATGGAACAATTTGCCCGTCTTTTTATTTCTAGTGTTTTTGTGTTTTTTTTAATGTGAATGACGAATTTAATAAATAACTTCCACGAGATCATGGGGGTACTCCATTAGTCACATAAACTAACACAAATAAGCAATTGATTATAGAAATACCTGACACCTTGCAAATAATATCGTTAAAATTTCCTTTTTGTCAAGAAACAATCTTTTATCTCGTTTAACACAAATAATTTTCACAGTTGAACCAGAACGGTAAAGCCATTATACTGCAGGTGTGTATGACTTTCTTGTCAACAATTGTTTGCTAAGTTGTATGTTTTTCTCTATCTCTTATCATTTAATAAATATAACTTTACTCTCCACAAAACTCCTTGACAGGAAGAATATGTTACCTCTCTCTCTCTCTCTCTCTCTCTCTCTCTCTCTCTCTCTCTCTCTCTCTCTCTCTCTCTCTCTCTCTCTCTCTGACAGAGGGTTTATCTACTTTCTGGGGAATGCTCCAGTGTTTGAGATTACTCCCAAACTCTAGGAATAATAAAGAATTAATGCATGGTATAATATTCATTAACAAAAAATCAAGAAATATTCAAATATATGTAATCATTTTTATGAAGTACATGTTTAAAGTAAGTCTTAAATATTACATGCACCACACAGATATTCAGTTACAAGTGATCAGGTACTGGTGACGAATATATCGTGTTCAAAGCATGCTGAGGTTTGCGCTCAGTGATACTTTGTATACGTTGGTAAACTTTTCTCGAGTATCAAGATATTTGGTGTCGAGCGAAACATATTTCACGCAATAATTGACAAATTTCCAAAAATCTTTCTTTCTACAACCGCACATGTGTAAGAAAAACCAAATGTATAGTTAGAGCATGAAGGTCTATACCAATATTGTAAATTTCATGACACCCGGGGTACAGGTTCTGACTCCAGGACGGAGCCAAACTTGGAATATAGTATTCATGTGTAAAACATTTGAAAAAGATTTCTTTAATGCTGTTGACACTAAATTTAAACTAAATATATAAAAATGAACACGCATTCCTTCACCAAAATAGTAAATTTCGTTATTCCAAAGATGGAGATTTTGGTATCAGACAGGGGCGAACTTCTTGATAACTACCATTCCATTTTTTTAAAATCAGATTTGGTATGATTAATGCTTGAAACAAGGGTTACATAAACTGTATGTTTCAGGTCTCTTGCATCCATGGGGCCCTAGGGCCGGGACAAAGGCTGCCAAAAATTAACACAAATCCTCTTCTCTACAATAGCACATTTTTAAGAAACTCTAAATGCATAGTAATGTGGAGCAGGGAGGTCTCTAATACGATTGTAATTTTCATGATCCCCAGGGTAGAGGTTCGTATTCCAGGGAGGGACCAAACTTGGTATATAGTATTTATGTGTAAAGCATTTTTTTTTAATGTTATTGATAGATATTTAGAATGAGCAGTTACCCCTTAAAAAATTGTAAATTTCGTGATCCCAGGAGTGGGGGTTTGTAAGAAGTATCTTTGGGACAAGGGGGACATAAATTGTAAATTCCTTCACCCCCGGGGTCTTAGAGGCGTGACAAACACTGCACTTGGATTAGAATTAACTAATAAAGAGTAAAGCTATAGAACTCTTAATATAAAGTATCGAAGTTCGTCGATGACAAATACAATAAACCATATGGTATGAAATTCTACTCTGTTTTGTAATATACATTCACACATAACCAATCTAAATTACCCCGAAATACCGTATACGTCTGAAGATATGCAGTGATGAATTCAGAATAATGCTTTTTTATTTCTTACTCGAATTTTACTTGGTCTTGTAATTTGATATTAAATTAACCCAAGCGATAAAATTGCCTATGGTGTTGATTTCTGATCTGTAGTTCGTGCCTTCAAAGGTTTTAAGTTTTCAGACAACTTCTTGTTAAATCTACATTTTTTCACCAAATGAGGTATATTTGAAACTTTTCAATTTAGAATAGTATTCTACGAATACTATAGTATCTTCCTCTTTTCGTCTGGTTTACTCTTGGACACTGATCCCACCTCTGGTATGTTCAGGGGTCCGTGCACATGTTTGCCCATTTCTCCGATTTGTATTTTCTAGAGGAATTATAAGATTGAGTACTGTTCGTTAACTTAGCCTTTTCATAACGCTGTTAATCATAAATCCGGAGCATCTTGGATTATGTATTTTAGTTCGAATAAACGTTGCAAAACGACAAGTGTTTTACTTGAAATACCTGTCTTAGAGCCTGTAACAATACAGCTACCTGTTAGCCACCAACTGGTGACCCACTGGGATCCGGGTTGTTGGAATAGGTCCTCACTACCTTTTACTTGTCGTAAGAGGTGACTAAGTGGGGCAGTCTTTCGGATGAGACCGCAAAAATAGAGGTCCCTTGGCACAGCAGGTGTGGCACAATAAAGATCTCTCCCTGCTCAAAGGCCGTAAGTGCCGAGCATAGGCCTAAATTT